>CM008284.1:49150565-50423700 GCA_002319775.1 Fagopyrum tataricum
CTTCACTGTCGCCGCCCCCATGCCTAGAAGTCGCCACCCCTGCGGAAGTTGTGCCGCAGCGCCTTGCCTGCGTCCCATGTCACCGCACATGCGGCTGCTTCCTGCCGCGCCTGCGGGCTGACTACTCCGCCCCTGCGTCCCTTGATCACGCAGGTGCGTCTTGTCCCGGGACTACCTATAGTTAGGTAGCCCCTTTCCTTTCCTAGTATGAGGGACTTAGTACCATGCTAGGTATCGGAGGTTGATGAGTATGATATAGATATGCCGGTTACGGCCTTGAGGTTTACGAGTTGGATATGATCCTTATGGATCCCTTGGGTCTAGGTGTGACCCCTTTGTGTGATAGGAGTTTGATATATATATATATATATATATATATATATGTATGCCTTGTATAGGCCGTGTTGTCCTCCAGTTTGGAGTGGACCTGAGTGAGAGCTGATCGTAGTTATACGACTTCTGAGATTGAGGTAAGTCCATAGGACTTACTTAGCTACTATCCTTATATTGGATGTATGCTTGAGTGGTGTTTGTTATATGCTTTATAGCATGCGATATGGTTCATTACCGACTTATATTATATTGACCGCCCATTGTAGTGGCCGTGATAACTTTTCCCTTTCATCCCGTAGTGGAGTCTGGGAGGTTCTCTGTAGTCAGGCCAAATCTGGTATACGGGAAGGACCCTCACCACTCCCATAGGGTACACGGGAGGTGTGCTGATACTACTCCAGCTGGCTATAGTACTCGAGGCGAGGATTATATTCCTCGTGTCACATATCTTCATATACATCTATTTATACGATTGAGTGATTCGACTTATTAAAGATAATAAACCGGGTAAATGTGTGATATCATGATGAAGTGTTAATATTCTTGATATGTGTTTGTGCTCTAGCATCTTCTTATATATGTGTATGGTTAGCTAACGGTTTTATACCGTGTTGTAGATCCTTTGCAGGTTAGGAGAGCTGCAGAGTGATCCAGAGGGGTGATATGCTGAGGGTTCTGTACACTAGGCGATATCGTGGGTTTTTGGGTTATTATATTGTACGGATTTCTGTTTAACTTTGTACTCAGCAGTACTCTGTATCATCCTTTTGATATGTATATATATATATATATATCAGTTTTATGTTTTGTTTTAATCTATTGGTGCCTTGTTGTAAGATTCAGTGAATTTGTTGTCAGGCTAGGGTCAGGATCCATTGTGAGATCCTAGCCTAGTAGCACTCCGAGTCCTACAGATTCGGGGTGTTACACTTCCTTTCCGCCCCTGCGTCTTTCCTGTCACGCAGGTGCGTCTTGTCCCGGATCTACTAGAGTAGTATGAATCCTTTCCTTTCCTAGTATGAGTCGGGTAGTAGCATGCTAGGTATGTATATGAGGATAGAATGATGATGAGTATGATAGCGTTATATGCCGGTTATGGCTTTGAGGTTTAGTAGATTATCGAGGTTATAAGTTGGATATGATCCTTATGGATCCCTTGGGTCTAGGTGTGACCCCTTTGTTTGATAGGAGATTTGATATCTCTGTATGCCTTATATAGGCAGTGTTGTTCTCCAGTTTGGAGCTGATCAGGTTGAGGATATTCCGAGGTTGAGGTAAGTCCATAGGACTTACTTAGCTACCATCCTTATATTGGATGTATGCATGAGTGGTGTGTGATATATGCTTGATAGCATGTGTAGTGATGATTACCGACCTATGGTTTAGTGACTGCCCATTGTAGGGCCATGACAACTTGTCCTTTCATCCCGCTGGGAGTTTGGAGGTTCTCTGCGGGCAGGCCAAATTGGTTCAGTGGGCCGGGCTTTCTCCACTCCCATAGGGTACACGGAGACGGTGACCGGATTACCACTCCAGTTGGCACCATTCCCTAGAGGCGAGGATTATATATTCCTCGTGTCACATATATTCATATTTCGATATATATAAGATTTGAGTGTTGGACGTTATAAAGATAATAAACCGGGTAAATGTGTGAAAGCACGAGGATGTGTTATTATTCCATGATGTGTGCTTGTGCTTATGCATCTTCTATATATATATATGTATGGTTAGCTAACGGTTTTATACCGTGTTGTAGATACTTTGCAGGTTAGGAGAACTGCAGAGTGATCCAGAGTGAGTGATCCGCTGAGGGCTCCGTACACTAGGTTGCTATCGTGGAATATGAGATCTTTTGTTATGTCCAGTTATATGTTTTGATTGTACTCAGCGGTACCTTGTATAAACCTTTTGATTTATATATTACAGTTTTATGTTTTGGTTTTAATCTATCTGTGCCTTGTTGTAAGATCCAGTGAACTTGTTGTCAAACTAGGGTCAGGATCCATTGTGAGATCCTAGCCCAGTAGCGCCTCGAGTCCTACGGATTCGGGGTGTTACAACGGTGAAAACCGTTAGCTAGCAATTCTAATATTAGCTAACACTATTCTAGCACAAACACACAACAAAGTGGTAAATAAACACACAATCATGATTTTACACACATCCCAATTATTATCTTTATTTAGGCGATTCAATCTAATTGTACAACTTCTTGTGTAGCACGAGGAATCTCCGCCCCTTGTCTTTGTCCCCGTTTATCAAGCGGATTGGGGCCATGCATACCCCGTATACCGAGTGGATTGGTCGCAGTGAACCTCTCCAGTCACCTGTCAGCGCTGAGCAGTGATGTCACGACCCATTTTCATACACTTTGGTATATAACGTAAAAAGGTCGTCATACTCAAGTTATAATTAATAACCATCAAACACACACCAGTAAAATAGCACACACCAACATTACGAAAAACTAGCTAAGTCCATAGAACTTATCTGAATTGATCGACGATCGGCCATTTTCCGTTATCGTCTAGACGATCGGTCATTACCCGTTATCGTCTATACATGCATACACTATCCAAAACTTGATCAACAGAGAAACGTCTTAACATCATATTTTATCATCTAGGAAACTTCTAGAATGCTCCTAGACTTAACAAGGAAATTCTCGAAAAGAAAGAATTCTAAACCCCAAAGAGTTCCAAAACGGGTCTAAGACCCTTCTTATGATCCATCAACATCTCATAGCCTTAAAATCTATAACGGTTTGAGGGTATACTCCAACTCCACAATCTAAGCCCAAACCCCTAGGAGTTCCTTAAGGGATAAATCGAGAAACCTACTTTAACCCTCGAATATATACTCGATAATAAACCCCAACTTTTCTATTATTTTGTAATTCTAGATAAAATGAAAATAGGGCACCAAGTGGAACAAATCAAATGGGAAGGGCATTTAACGGAACAAACAAACTTGGAGGACACCAACCGAAGAAGAAAAAAAATCAAACTTGAAGGACACTAAACGGGGAAAAAAAAATCAAACTTTAAGAGCATCAAACCAAAAAGACAAAACTAATTATCACCGACAATCGAAAAAAAACAAAATCTTAAGGACACCAAATAAAATATTTATTTATTATTTTTGGCTTAATTTTTTTTATTTTAAAAATTAACTCCTACACATTTGGTAGGAATAGTATTTTTTTAAAATGAACAATACGTTGAAATCCGAAGGGACAAAAGCAAAACTATTCACGCGAGCGCGTAGCTTTGGGACGAATTGCAATTTTTGTTGTACGTCTATCAACCCCAAAAAATCGAGAAAATGGTGGCTGCCGGCTTCCATAAACCTAGCTTCTTCTGGACCACCGATCAACGCAAGAAAAATCGCCTCTCTCCCTTCTACTGATTTTGCCTCTTTTATCCAGATATATTCATCTCTGTCATTCTCGCCACTGGTCGGATCCCCGATTTCGTCTTTGATTTCTTAGCGCAGACCTTTAGATAGCGATGTTGTGTCTGAGGAGAGTTTCTCGGTACCTAAGAGCTGGATCCAATCACACACGGTGGCTACAATCTTGCCAAGTTTATCACCAGTTCATTAACTCCTACCATTCTTCTCTTGTTTCCCCTTCCAAGGTAATGCTTGCCTTCTTCTCCTACTTGATGCGTCTACGAAATTGAGAATTGATTGATTATTTTTGGATATTTCGTGTGGTTCAGCTGTTGTACAAATTTACTTTTTACAAGTTGCTTAGCCGTTTGGGATGCTTCTGCTTTCCTTCTAGAACCTTCTTAGCTTGCAGGTTAGTTAGGAAAATCAGCTGTGCTGTTGTTGGATTTATATGAAGATCTCCGTTGTAAATCAGATTGGAAGAGCGTTTTGTATTTATGTTGCAACGGCTAGGGTATCCTAAAAGGAAGGATACTGTTTAAAGAGATAAAATAGGCTAGCATATCAGTTTTTTGGATCATCGACATCTTTAGTATTTTGATATATTATTTGATTTGAAAATATTCGTTCGATATGGGGCTTGTGTTTTCGGTGAATTTACCCCCAGTTTGGAACTACTACAGCTTATTAGGGATGAATCATGCTTATAGAACTACTAGAGCGATGCATACCTTTTGTGATTTCCTGTTTTTATTTTACACTGTTTCAGGATTTATAGTTTCTTGTCATGTTAATGAATGATTGCGATGCCTGACGCCTTGTCAATTTGAGCTATTGAAATTTTATATTTTTTCTGATAATTATATAGCTTTGGGTGATTAGTAGGCTTCGGTTAGCAGCGGAAGTTATTTGAGTGCTTCCAACCTATCCAATGGTTTCATACATCAGATTCACTTTGGTGCAACATCGCATCTTGAGGTTAGGTTTGTAAATTTATGTTGGTTCTCATTCTTATGCTTGATTTTAATTACAATTCCCTACTTTGTTCTCAACCTTCATTTTCTAGAAGGGTTGAGTTCGAAGGCCTTGGTGCCTGATAGCACCATCTGTGTGATTTTGTTAGCTTTATTTGAGGTTTAATATGAATCCCTAGCTTTTTACCCTCTCTGACAATATATCTGGATAACAGTATGGAACATAATCTGACAGAGCTTGTTACAACACATACTATTATTTCTCTCCCATATTGGATACTTCTTTTGCATTGTTTGACATACTGAACTAATCTAATCTCCATGCAATGTTTTACAGTGAACTGATTATCTAGCGTTGACCGAAAAAGGGATGCCTTTCTATAGAATAACAATACTTTCTTTACTTCAATGGTGACTTATTTGGAATTTTTTTTGGATATGGAGTATGGACATTGATCTAGTATCCAGTTCTCCTTGAAATGACAAAAACAGTTGCAATAAGGGTTTCAAGAAAGTTGTCAATTTTTTTTAATTGTTTTCCCTTTAGCCTTATGCAACTCTGAACCTGTATGCCTGTAACTTCTTATATGTACCCCTAGTTGATTGACTTGATCTTGGTTTATGGCCATAAAGTATTAAAGAATCATAGAAGTTCTTATTTGGCACGGGGAAGAAATATATGACATGCTGATAACCTTCTTGAGAAATGGTATGCTAATATATATTGTTTTGTATGGATCTTGCAAACCCATGCTTTGAGATTTTGGTTGAATCCTTATCTCTTCTTTTCTTAAGTCTAGTCACGGTCCTTCATTGATTCTATGTGCTTATTCTTTTCTGACTGATTAATGAAGCAGAAATGGTCCCTTGTTGATGTCTTAGTTATTTTGTTCCTGAGGTGTTGAACATCCTGAATTGCTATTTACAGGAACAGTCTGATCCATTTTCACTTGTTGCTGATGAATTATCACTTGTTGCAAATCGACTTCGTGATATGGTAGTTGCTGAGGTGTGTTGCCGAGTACTCTGTTGTATCTTTGTTTTGATGGATCAAATCATACTGTAGCTTTTTAAAAAAAAATGAGAATTATATCTTACTCCTTATGATGATGGTATTCAGGTCCCCAAGCTTGCTTCTGCTGCTGAGTACTTCTTTAAATTGGGTGTAGAGGGAAAGCGGTTTCGACCTACGGTAGGCTTTTTTATTCTAGGTCTGAAGGTTCTGTGCAAGTTTATGATTTGCATGGCCTATTTTCTTGCAACAATTGTTTCAACAATACAAGGTCTCTATTTATCTGTTATTTGATTATTTAACAACTTAAGAACTGAATATAGAATTATTGGAGAACTTGTTGTCCTGTCCATTGAAAGCTTGTGATGAACAAAACCTGAAAGCTTCTTTTCTCTTGTTTGGTTTTCTCTGTCGATTCTTTCTCTTTGAGTTTCTTTATAAACTCACTAAAGACATGTGCTGGTGTTTTGAAAAGATTGCCCATAAGTTGTGAATTTCTCATTTGATACTTACTTCATACGATGTTTGAATTTTCTATTACAACCAGTGGTCTAAAAGGCACAGGGCGTACCTAGGTGTCGAGTTCCTGGACCCTAGGCACACTGCGCCTAGGCCTGCCTCTTTAAAGATTTAAAATGAACTAATTAAGGAAATTGATGGATGGACGTGTAGGGAAGAGGATTTTAACAGCAGCCACAGAAATGAATTCAATTCATAAGGGAGGGAAGGGGATCAAGGGATAGGTGGACGTGTAGGGGCTGAACTATTTAGGGAAAAGGATAGTTTGAATAGAATTAGAAGAGTTTTAAATGATTAGAAGGTATGATTCAGATTTTAGAAATTCATTATTGGCAATATATATTTCCTTTAGTTAATAGAATATATTTTGGTCATTAGGAACAAAGTTTTTGGAATAAAGTAATCTTTTACCGATTCTTTACAAAATTAAACATCAGGCGCACCTAACTGCGCCTGTGTCTCTGTTGTAGGCGCAACACCCCTGATGCCTAAGGCAGGCCTTTTAGAACACTGATTCCAACTTGTTTGTTGATCAAGTAATAAAGCACATCAACAGATTAGTACACGCGGCTCCTCTGCGTTTGCCGAGTTCTTCAGAATGACCCCAGTTTCTTTTGTTTCGTATTCTGTTTCTTTATTTTTTTTAACATAAATTATGTGGCTCCTCCGCGATTGCTGAGTTCTTCAGAATGACCTCTCCCAGTTTCTTTTGTTTCATATTCCATTACTTTATTTTTTTCTAACATAAATCATGTTATTAGTGGAGTGTCTAACTAGGTCAATATCTTTTCATAGATCTTCGGTTTAGATATACATACATAGTATTATTTCCACATGGACCTGAAGCAATATATGATGCAGGTTCTTCTGTTGATGGCCACAGCTTTGAACATGCCAGTACCCATGACACATGCCGACAAAGGGGTTGATTCTTTGGGAATGGATTTGCGGTTGAGACAGCAGTCAATAGCTGAGATTACAGAGATGATTCATGTCAGTATGATGTTTGTACTGTTACTAAATACCTTTTTTCCTGAACCACCCTAATGCTAATATTTACACCAGATAGTTTAATTTCTTTCTGGTATTTGCTTGATATATTTTTCACCCTTAAATCAGGTGGCAAGTCTTCTACATGATGATGTATTGGATGATGCGGAGACGAGGCGTGGTGTAGGTTCTTTAAACATTGTGATGGGAAATAAGGTGGTTTTGCTTTCTTTTCTGTTAATAATGACATTTCTTTTCCTTTTTGAATTTTGTCCATTGGAAAGAACATGAAAGTCCTTTGTGAGCCAAAAAAGTCGCAGGACTAGTTTCTCCCACGCTTTGTATAAAAGACATTCCGCTTTGTTGCTGTCATAATGCGATATAACATTATTCTTTGGGAACATATGAAACCAGAATAACTGAAAGTGAATACCATATCCTGATATTATCCATTTTACGTCATGCAGTTGTCTGTGCTAGCAGGTGACTTTTTGTTATCCAGAGCTTGTGTGGCACTAGCCTCTCTGAAGAACACAGAGGTGAGAATATGCTAATTAGCATGCCCAGTGTAATGTGTTTTCCACCCTCTCCCAGAATACAGTTGATTTATTGACAGTGTTTTCAGTTAAAAGACAACCTGCCTAGCCAGCTGTAATTTGATATTTGTGTTGCCAGTTGAAATCAACATTTTTTAACAGATAAATGATGCCATATAATCTCAAATGTACATGTATAGGTTGTATCTTTGTTCGCACAAGTTTTGGAGCATCTTGTTACTGGTGAAACAATGCAAATGAGCACAACAGCTGAGCAACGCTGCAGGTTTGTGAGACGTCCATCATTATCACCAACTCATATGCGTCACTTGTCTCATCGAAGAATAGAACCCTTAGCTAACAAGTGCATTGATTTTAATAAGATAATGCAACACATAGTCTAATTAGTGGGTAAACCAGGGGAACAAAACTTACTATCTTATATTTTTTCTTCTAACATTTCCTATAGAGATTAGAAACTGGGCAGTGATATGCAAGCCCACACTCAACTATACCACAATATATCTTCAAGAGCAGTATTTGTGCATCTTTTGTTTTTTAATTGAAATCAAATTTCTACATATTGGTATGAGGTTCTGCAGTGACCAAAATGTATGTCACCTTCCTCTATGAGAGTGAAGCCCTTTCCCCAACCCAAGGCTGAAACACATTTTCCAACTCGTGAATACCCTATTCTGTTGCTATCTATCTCACCTTACTGGGTATAAGCATACTCTAGTTGAGTAAATCCTAGGTAGTTACAACTTACAGTAGGTATAATTTTACTTCACATAGTTCCCCGACAGCCAATATTTTCTCAACATGGCACTGCGCCTTCTCAGTATTAACTTCTCTGCACTTGTAGCCTGAATTCTGTACCATTTCATTGTGAAAAAGAGTTAAATTGTAAAAGTATGAGATGTAAATTGAAGGTGCAGTTGGTCTAGGAAATGGACATGTAAAAACAAGTATATAGTATCTAGGAGGCGAATATGAAATTGTTAATTTGGTGAAGGAATTAGAAACAAGTTAGCAGTCATATATTGAATAGGATCCTGATGCTGGCTTCTGGTTTACTGCATATGAAACTGTCTCGGGAGCCGATTCTTTTTCCATATTGTGTGATGAAAGCGGTTTTAGAAGAGTCAGATGTTTGACAAAGATTTTACTAAAGAATTTTGTCATCAACGATACCACATTTTATCAACGTGTTTCACAAAGATGCTTTTTTGTTTCTACAAGCATTAGGTGAGCAGTGTCTCATATGCCTAAAATTTTGTCATAAACAATATCCCATTTTTCAACATTGCTTCCGGATTGCGAGGAAATGGCAATCGGGATATTCTTGGTATTAATTATAATAGGAACCTTTAGTAAGGTGCTTGTTGCTGGTTGATAGGTGCACAAAGATTTTACTAATGTTTTGAATGATGATCTTAGATTAATTTTACTAAAGTGATCTTAGATTTGTTTGCTTGTTTGGGACTCTCCCTCCCTCCCTTCCCTTCCCGTTCTGTTAGCTATATGATGATATAATTTATATGTCTACAGCACGGAGTACTACATGCAAAAAACATATTACAAGACTGCATCTTTAATTTCGAATAGCTGCAAGTCTGTTGCCCTTCTTGCGGGGCAAGCTGCAGAAGTTACAACCTTGGCCTATGAGTACGGGAAAAATCTAGTAAGTCTAGTTTCCAAATTTTATAATGTATCCAACACTCACCATATGAGCTTGCAAGTAGACCAGTTTAGAATCATGTACCTTGGGTGTGTTTAATTGATATGGAGATGGCAAAAAACCTTTGCATCCCTTATAATCCCATAATCTTAGTGAAGAGGGTTGAAAAAAAGGTAAATTTCATCCCTTTTTTCATCTTCACCCCACAAAACTCGGGATTCACATTTTAAACAAGATATGGCGTTTATGGTTCATCCAAATGCATTTATAATTGGTCGTAAGTGATATGAATGTACTAGCCATTTTGTTTCCAAACTAATATATGTTTGAAAAGACATCTATTGTTGTGATATACTTATATGTGCATGATCTTGTGATCCTTCTATTCAGTATGCAAGTGTATTTAACCTGATTAAACACATTGTGACACTTCTATCTGGGTTTGTGTGTTTTAAGCTTATCATATGAGTTGGTTCTCTTCTTTCTGCCTTACCAGGGATTGGCGTTTCAGTTGATTGATGATGTTCTGGATTTCACGGGCACATCAGCTTCACTTGGCAAGGGTTCTTTATCCGACATTCGCCATGTATTTCCTCTTATCCTTATAGATCTGGTTGTTATGAACTATACTCACTTTTTGGTATCTGCTTCTTAATTTGGTCACTGCACTGTCTTTGATGATTCAGCTTGACAATAATCTTCCATCTGCACATATACTGTAATGTACAGTTGACTCGGCTAGTCTTTCTAGTTTCCGTATGTTTCATTTGAAACTACTTCTCTGTAGTCTTTAGTGCCTTTTTTTCCTTCCAAAGGATCACCATTGTAGGGGGTGTCTGGTATACATTCATTTGCTATAGCATGCATTTGTATCAGCTCATTAGCACTATAAGTTGCCTTATTAAGCTCTAGTGCTCTATCATTTACCTTATCAGCACTTGTTTATATTATTAGTACATTTTCCAGACACTAAATTCACATTTGCAATGTTCTTGCAGGGTATTGTCACGGCTCCTATATTGTTTGCTATGGAGGAATACCCTCAATTGCGCGGAATTGTGGAGAAAGGTTTTGATGATCCTGCAAACGTGGATCTTGTAAGTAGCACGTGTAAAATTATACTTGTGTGCTTAACCTTGAAGTATATTCTTCAATTCATCTCTGACTGTGATAGAAGGAAAACTCTGATACTTCTGGATTGATTATATCTTCATAACTCATAAGAAAATTAAATTAAGATAAGTTTGAATATAGTCCACATTTTTGACTTCTGATCCTGATTTAGATTAATAGAATTGCGCTAGAAAGATGAAGTAGATGAGATATGTCATGTTTTTAGCCCAATTATTTTATTTTCAAATATAAAAAATAATGCTTCTTCTCATTTCAAGTTTACTCCGTTTATAAGCTTATGATGGTACCATAATCATGTCTTCAGGCTCTGGAGTATCTTGGGAGGAGTCATGGTATGCAGAGAGCAAAGGAGCTAGCAAAAAAACACGCAACCCTTGCTGCAGAAGCTATTGAATCTCTACCAGAAAGCGAGGACGAGAATGTTCTTAGGTCAAGACGTGCCCTTGTAGATCTCACTCACATAGTCATCACAAGAACAAAATGAAGTTACAAAGGATCACAAAGCTTATGAGTAGTAGGTAGAAAGAATTAGCAGTGCTAGTAATGTTGAATTCATTGAAATGTCGTCGTTTTGTTAGACAGATAAGTACCTCACGAATGCACGAGACTGATGTTTGATTTACAGATGCATGTATGTTTGTTTATCTGCTAAAGGGGCAGATTCTGACAATAATAAAAAAATTGCTTTGGCTTCCAGTTTAAGAGACCTTGCCCGATTAAATCTGTTTGAATTACAGATGCATTTGTGAATGCGCACCTGTGTAGTTGCCAACATTTTTTGTCTTACAAAAAACGAGACACTTGGGAATATATATATATATATATATATATATATATATATATATATATATATATATATATATATATATATATATATATGATCGAATTAAAAAGCAGATAGATGCAGGCACATTTGGAGAGAAGAAAATATGTTGACTTGCTCACACGTCTAGAATTAATTAGCAAAGTAGCTGGCGGCTGCCGGCGGGAGATCCTAATTTATGTGCACTTTCAACTCCTCAATTCGAGTCAGAGACATGATGGCTGAAATTGTTGAGATCAATGATGGTTCCTCCTCCAATCCTCCTCAAAGTAATTCTCTTCGTCTACTCTTTCTATTAATCTGCTTCTTAGCATTAATCTTTTTATAACGGCTAGTTTCCTTTTTCAAAATCTCTATTTCCAGCGGAACATAATGAGCCTGAGAAGACAACGAAAGACCTCGGTGAGTGTTTCCTCAACGAAATCTCGTCTTCCTTATTGTCATCACCGAGTAATGTGTCCTATTACCTTCCTCAGATATAGCACTTGCTCACGTCGAACAAGAAAAGAGATTGTCGTTCATCAAAGCATGGGAAGAAAGCGAGAAAACCATTGCATTCAACAAGTAAGCTCTCCTCTCCTAGCATCTTCATTCATTCATGTATACACATTCATTATGCAAACCAAAACGAACCCACACAGGGAGCAGAAGAAGCTGTCGGCCCTGGAAGCATGGGAGACCACCAAGGTAGCATCCGTGGAAGCCAAGCTCAAGGAGATTGAGGAAGAGCTGGACAAAAGGAAGGCCGAGTACGCAGAGAAGATGAAGAATCTCGTGGCTCAAATTCACAAGAAAGCCGAGGAGAAGAGGGCCACGGTTCAAGCTCAAAGAGGGGAAGACGTCCTTAGGATACAGGATAAAGCGGCCAAGTACCGCGCTACAGGATACACACCCAAGAAGTTTCTTGGTTGTATCACTTAATTACATACACTACCTATAAGGATACACACCCAAGAAGTTTCTGCTTTCTTCACTCTTACCCAATCCTTAATACTTCCTTCTTATTCTTAGTACAAAACAAAGAAATGGTGCGTGTTGACTCGACGGTGACAAACATATAAAGAGAAATGTCTTACCCGGAAATAATAGGTTTATTACAAAATGTTTGAAAAAGAATGCATTGCCAAAAGATGGTAAATTCTTTCATAAATTAAGGATTCCCATTAATCGTCAAAATCAACATTTTTACATGAAAATGGCGAATGAAAGCAAATGATTAATGGTGAGATGAAAGCTAATGATTAACTAAGCCAATGATTAGCTTTTGGCATTTGTTTTGTTGGTGGGAGACGCACCTTTACATGCATATCCTTCCCTTACATTTTCATTTCAATGAAATGATTAAGATAACCAATTACATTTCAATGATTTAAGATAATGATTGGTTGTTGACGGGCGCTAATGATTAAGCTAAAAATTAAATTTGTTGATAGGTTTTGTTGTATTTTTTTATTCGTATTTTGTTACCGAAATCGATTAACGTTTTTTACAATTAAAATCTCAGTAATGTTAGCTTTAATGATTATAATTTATTAGTATTTTTTGACAGTACGTTAATGTGTGTAATATATGTATATATAATAATAATAATAATAATAATAATAATAATAATAATAATAATAAATTTAAATATGTTAATCGTTATATTTACTATCATCAAACGAAATCATCAAATCTTTATTTTTGCGTGTTGACTTTTTTCAATACAAGTTTTGTAGAATCATTAACGGTTATTCGGTTAACCAAAAATAATAAGAATAAACAATCTAAAAAGAGAGTATGAGACGTAGAGAATATGATAAACGTAAATAAGATCTGCCTTAAAATTTTGAAATTCCATCACAAGTAGAAAAAACGAAATAACATGAACAAATTAAAATCGAAAACCGCCTCTTCGTTGTGTTTGCCTCCGTGGTTGCGTGACTGGGGTGACAGAAGAGCGAGAATGGAACATACTAAATAATTCTTGAACTTCTTCCATTGTTGGCGGATATCCGCGGCTTTGGATTTGTGTCACCCTACTTCCGATTTGCAAGTGCTGTTGGACACGACTTGAGGTGAAAGACGTCGTTTGTAAATCCAGGAGAATCCAAGATGAATTTAGGACATACGAGTGACAATTGGTGGCATATCAAAGAATATATTCCTCTTCATCTTGCCACGAAACTAGCACGAATTTCGCTTCACACAACTGGATGAATATTGCGTTCAACCGGGTGTCCCACTGGTGTCATACAAGGTCAAAGTTCAAGTTATAGTATCGTGCATTTTGGCATCTATCCAAATTCAATGGGCGGATGGCTTTCAGAGGAATCTGTTGAACTTGGCCGAATTGGCGGGCGACCTTGTCGGGATGATATGACTCGATGAACGGACCAACCGGATTGTACCCCTATACATACATATTCGGGTTCCAATGCAGTTCAGGTAGGGGAACCATACGACCTTACTCGCGTCCAAACCCTCAATTTGCGCTCTATAATTAATGACGCAAATGGTCTTTTGAAATCCACAATGTCTTGTCCGCCTCCAATCGGTAGGTTTTAACCCAACGATACTCCTTGAACTCTTACTTGAAAACACTGGAAAATGCAAATAAATCTAGTGTTGTTTGTGGATATATAACATTTTATGATTAAATTAAACACAAATAGTAATGTTAGTTATAGTTAACTATAGTCAATAATATATAAATAGTTTAATTACCTCGAGACGAGCAGTAAACCCGTCCATTTGATGTATTTCCTCCTAAGTCGCGTCACCCTACTGTCGGTATAGGTACGCAAGAGTGAGGGTCCTCACACCGTCTCTCATGTCCGATCATGGTCATGAACAAGGTCCAAGTAGTGTGTCTAAACCTTGTTACCGGACTTGTCCTGAAATATTGCGAGGCCCACCAACTACAATATCCAAGCGGAAGCAATCGTTCCGTGGTTACCATTGTTGTTCATCAAAAAATTCATGCGTACTTTGAGTTCTGCCATCAAAAACCCTCCCTTCCCGGTTCAAATACCAAGCGTCGTCATCCAAGAATCCAAATAAACTTATCGCACGTTGTTCGGTCTTGAACTCCGTTGGGATGACATACACATCATTCCCATGCACTGATAGACCGGTGATTTGACAAACATCATGGAGAGTTATAGTCATTTAACCGAAGGGGAGGTCGAAACATGTTCGTATCTGAGTGTCATCGCTCTAAAAACACATTCACGAGTGTATGATCAACGTTTGTAAGATGAACCAATAACATTCTTTGTAACCCGGATGCGTCCACGAAATGCCGCCATGGTGCCTGTGGAGGTGTATTTCGATAAATAGTCAAAAGGAAGCTAGGAGAATAGAGCTGAATAGCTTCTTGCTAGAGAAGAATAAGCTAGATTGCTAGAAATAGTGAAGAAACTCCTCACAAAAGCGTAATCAATTTCAAATAGGTAAGAGATGCTTGAGCAACAATTTTCTCAACACTTGAAAATTTCATCAAAGCCACTTGAGGCTCTTCAAGTCATTCAAAACCAAGTATAAGAGATGATGGTTGAGAAGGAGCCAAGCATTGAAGAGTCAAGCTTAGAAGTGATTCTTAAGGAAAAATTTTCTCCAAAGAGACCAAGGAAAGGGAATTGATAATGAATAAGGATATTAAGGACATGGTCATCATGATCAACCTCATTGAAAAGTTGTATGATAGAGACTCAAATAATAGAGACTCTCATTGCAAAGTTCCAAGGTCTAGTGATGATTGTAACACCCCGAATTTTGAGAACCCGGAATGCTACTGGTTAGGACCTCACAGTGGGTCCCGATCTTAGTTGAACAACAACTTAATTAGAATCTTACAACAAGGCACAGAAAGAAACCGGTAAAACTGGAAAAAAAATTTTATTATGCATGACTCAAAAAGGGAGAACATCATCAGCCGTCCAAAAGAAACAAACAACTAAGAAAAGAAAAGGAAAGATTCCCAACACATCCCAAATGAAACTCAAAAGAACAAATATGAAAACCCCGGCTAACCTGCAAGATCTACAACATCGGTTTTCACCGTTAGCTAACAATAACTATATCAACATATCTATGTAGCACAAACACACATCAAGGATAATAAACACATCACATAAAACACACATCAACCGATTCTTATCTTTTCATTAAGTGATTCACTTTTATTAGTTCAACTTCATTTGTGGCACGAGGATCCTATCGACCCTCGCCTCTGTCCCCGTAAACCAACCGGAATGGTTCCAATGCATCTCTACCGTATACCGTATGGACTGGTCGCAGAGAACCTCCCAGCATCTTAAAATGCTGGGCAACGATGCCACGACCCGTTATCATACACTTGGGTCTAATTAAATTATATCGCCGTTTTAATTAATTTCCCTTAAAACGATAAACACACACCACCACATAGCATACACTCATATAGAATCATTAGCTAAGCAAGTCCATAAGACTTACCTGAACAACACGTCTACCAACCATCACCCTTATCGTCAGCTCAGTTAACACTATCAACTACCTGATCAGGAAAGATCGACTTAGAATCATCTTTCTAAGTCTTATAGAATTTATATAAGGCTTCTATACTAATGAGAACGCTCTCAGATTCAAAAGAACGAGAAAACCTAGTTTTAGTGAAAATTACCAAAACGCCCCACTTTTCGGAAAAATCCGAAAAGTGCCCAAATTGATTCCAAGTCTACTCTATACCCCGTCAACACTTACTAAACCTCAAACTTGAAAGCAAGTTTGAGGGTTTGCTCAAACTTACATTCTAAGTCCAAACTCGCTTCCCAAAATTATACCGAGTAATCTACTTTAGCCTCTCAAAAGTACCTCGTACTAAACTCCGAAAATTCCGAAGAAAATATTTATACATACTAAGTCATACCTACTCTAGTCTAGAACAATCGGAAACCATAAACAACATCTCAAAAGTTCTACATAAAATCCCAAAGATGCCTTCACACACCCTTAAGTTCCAAAACTAGATTTTGAGTCAACTTAGGGCTTATAACTCCAGATCTGACCGTTGGATCTTTCCCAAATTTTAATACCACAAACTAGATATATTACTCTATAACATATTAAAAATTCAACGGTAGATGATCATCCTAAGTTCACAAAATTCGATTCACAACTCAGCTATTCAACACAGATTATTCTAAAAAAAACTAGGTGATTCAAGAGGTCTAGAGTTCGAGTTCTTCCAACTGCACTTTCTCTTCCAGTTCTACCATACCCCGAGGTCACGAGTTCGAGATCCCACAGACTCAACCGAACCTAAAGAAGAACAGAAACACTAAACAATACCACAGTTTCATGGATCGTCCTACTCTCGACATTTCAAGCTCCATCCTTAACTACTCTACCCCATTCAAACCTTTCTAAAACAGACTTTAATCTTTGACAGATTGGGGAAGACAAGATCAGATCTTTTATACATTAACGAAGGCAAGATCACGACACTTACCTCGTCCCACGTAGGTTGCAGCAAGTATGGCGATTAAACCGTCCTCTCTGCAGTTTCGATAAATCGCCAAGCCTGATCCAAAGCTAAACTGCAGGATGCAAGTCCAGGGAAGAAGAACAAGCAAAAGAGGAGGAAGAAACGTGCATTCGGGATTAGAACAAGATGCAGGAGGGAAGAAAGAAAGCAGTGAAGGGAGGAGAAGGGTCGAAACCAACGACACTCACCAAATCAGTCGAGGACGATGGTGATGAACGAAGCAGGAGAAAGACCCGCTACTTGCCAGTCTTGTGCAGAAAAAGTGAGCGGTTAGAACTACCAGCGTCGGCCTTGGTTCGTGCTGATCAGAACCGCAACTGAGTAGGGCTGTCCGTCGCCACTCTTGATGGCTCGCTTGGAATCGCCTACGTAGACTGCAGGCTGTCGTCACACTGCGTGGAAGAACGAACTGCTGGCGCCGGCTGCGTGAGTGTGGTTTGCGTAGGGAAGGAAGGTGTGTGACAGAGAACGTGATCTGGTTGTTGAGATCGCACTTGATTTGCTGAAGATCGACGGGGAAGATCGAACAGATAGCGAGAGGAAAGCTTGGTCGGCTAAACTGCCTAGAAAGTGTGACGTGATGGACCAGGCCCAAAAAGAAGAAGTAAGGTGAGGCCCGAGAAATAGAAGAAAGCAAAGCCCAGAGGAAAAGAAGAAAGAAAACACGGGCCTTTGGTGCAGTAGAGAAGAACCCAATTAACCTACTAGTTAAAACTCGAGTTTTGCGGATTTGGTTCGATAAAATAAAATTAAAAAAATTTCGGTAACTCTACCGGTATCGGAATAAAAATTCCGGTTATTACAATGATTGTTTGATCAAGGATGGGACAACTCAAATGATAGAGACTCTCATTCCATTCACCCCATAGGTGCATCGCTTTTTAAGAAAGTACAAGATAGGTATGAGGTACGTAGATAACTTGACGAAGAAACAAAACTTGAAGAAACAAGGCAAATCAACATTTTCTCACAAGAAGGAATGTGAAAGAAGGCTTGATGAAGACTTACCAATGCCCGAAAATTAAATTCAACACTCTCACCATGTTTTCAAGGAAAAGATAACATGGTGGATATGATTTCTTCCAAGAAAACGTTTTTCCAAAGATGTGGTTAAGTTTGCTTAAAGGAAGATGGATCAAGTGTATAACCTTAAACAAAGATGCTTAATAGGAGGTAACACATTAGTGCGCTTATTTTCTTTTGATTTTGATTTTATTTTGAATAATAAAGTGTTCTTTGTGTTATTTTGATCTTAAAAGATAGAACATGGAGTGAAGATTAAAAGATTTGAAGTATATTGTTAAAGAAAAAGAGGAATAAAGGATTCAAAGCAAGGAGTAAAGTGTCTTATCTCAAGTGGTGAAGCAACTAAGGACTCAACCTAGTTTTCATCCTTCTACTTCCTTGCTCCAACTTAAGCTACTTTCAACTTCTCTTCATCTCCTATTCATGAAGTTATGCATGATGAAATGAGTCAAGTCTAAGGATTTTGTGAGACCTCACATACAAGCACACCACCATGCATCTTGTAAGTCTTCTTAAACTCTATTTCTTTTCTTTGACATTAATGACAATGCAAAGTTTAAGTATGGAGTATGAGAATGCTTACATTCATACTGATATATGTGTTCCATGTTTTTCATTTTATTTTTCATTTTTTGTGTTAGTCTTATATTTTTCAAAAATCCAAAAACAATTGAAAAGGTTTAAAATCCAAAAAAATAAAAATTTTCAATAAAATGTTTATGCTTCATACAATGAATGATATGATCTAGATGATGAAACCTATGCTAATGCCATGATAATAATTTGAGACTTGTTGATTCTAACGCTTGTGAATTGAGTATATGAGAAGCATGTTAATAGTCATCTATGAAATGTATATGAAAGATGAATTTAGTTATGTACTTATATTTTCTATTGGTTGATGTTTGGCTTAGTGGTTCCTATGCTATGAAATTTGAGCTAAAGTAACATGCTTAGGTTCATTATAGTGTGTATTGTTTATGAACTCTTAATTGCTCGTCTACGAAAGCTTACATTTGTTGACACTCACTTGAGTAAAATATACTAACCCGTAAGGTAAAAAACATATTAATGAAAAAAGTAAAGAAAAAATCATAGAAAAACACATTAAAGTTTAAATGCCAATTGACTGTGAGGCCGGTCAAGTATACGCACATCAAAAGATGAATGCACAAGTGAATGTAAATCATGTCAAAAGAGCATGAAGATTTTATTTGTTAGGGCGAGTCCAAGAAGAAAGAAATCATAAAGGACCCAATCATGTTTTATTGCACTTAAGTATGTGAATCTTTAGCTATGTTTTACACATTTGGATGAATAATAAAAGCATCGTTAAAAACCTTTAAGTAAAAAGTATGAGTTGTCTTAATTTGATTTGTGTGTGAAGATTTATCATATATACTTTCATGCTCATTATTCTCAACTATATCTTATTATCTTCTTATTATCTTATGCCTTGCCATGACTTTAATATTTTAAAAAGTGATCAATCATTTGAAGCATACTCCAAAAATATTTTTTTTTATCTTTCCTTGTTTGTTTTTCCTTTCTTTAGCCTCTGTGTTTGTTCATACTCTGGGACAAGTAAGAACTAATAAAGTTAAAATCGAGTTTTTTACGAAGGGAATTGAAAACCCTACTAACACACAATCGTGTGGTATCAGTCGCACAATCGTGCGTTATTTGTGAGTCCATACAATCGATCACATGTTATACATAATTTAATTTATACGTAATAGTTCCATTTAGTACTATTGGTGATGCGACATTATTCTTCACAAGTTATTTTCATTCTTATGCTAATTAAAACGTCGCAAAACTTTGCCAAAGTTGATATAATTTAGGCGGTGAAGTTGTTTGACATTTCAAAGAAATCAAACCAGCTAACAAATTTAGCAACATATTGGTAAGGAAAATCTTAGGACCTACACGTGTGGCTCATCCTACTACCTCCTGTGTGTCCACTGCTGACCTTGTGTTCTATAAACCAAGTGTAAGACCAAGGTATTGGAGACATATTATTATTCTCATGATCTTTCATAAACATCAAGTATACTGATCATTCATGAAATTACTTTTGCTTAAACATGTTTAATTACAAAGTTATTTAGTTACTACTACAAAAAAATGTTAAATATTTCGGATATTTGAGATTATATACCCTGAACTACATCCGGCATAAAGGTCAACGATGTTTTTGGTTCAAAGGTATACCCCGGGCTACATCTGGCATAAAGGTCTGCGATGTATTTGGTTCAAAGGTATATACCCTGGACGTTTTATTTTTTTACATTCAGCTTACATACTTTGAACAAAAATCCAACCCTTTTACATGTTACTCGTTTTCTTAATTTATTAAAATCATACGGGTTTGGCTTAGGCCATTATCCGTCGCACTTACCAAAAAAAAAAATTCAAGATATTTGGTAGTATATACCCCGGATATATGTATAGTCGTGTTATATACTATTTGAAATATCCAGCATATAAAAAGGCATATACCCCGGGCATAAATACATCCGGGGTATTTGTACAGAATTTATCCGAAGTATTTGATAGTATATACGGCGGATGTACATCCGGAAAATATAATATTTTATATATATGATGTATTTTACCGGTACTTACCCGGAGTATTTGATCAATGTTAAATTTAAAAGTATGTTTTTATTTTAAGAAATATAGTGCAAGTATATAAAAAATGATATATGAAATAGAGTTGATATCATTTAAACAAAATTTCAATCAAAAAAAAATCAATATTTTAATTAACCGTAAGAAATAAACGTTTCCGACAACATAAAAAGAAAATGGTATATAAAATAGTGTTTGATCATCATTCCAATACAATGAATATCTAGCTTTACTTTTCAAAGGGAGGGAGGTACAAAGCAGGTAGAGAAACAACTCTGAGAAGAAGCACGGTCAAGGACAATGTCTTCGGCTTTCATTTTTCAAAAGCCTTTCTCATTTCACAAGACAATCAAGTTAGATATGTTTACAGTTTACCAATAACAATCAAAATGGTGAGTCACATGCCGGATTGCCAGGTGTTACAATCTATAACTGTAATTTTGTGAGAGAGAACGAATATGGTGTGTGAACTGAATCTGTAAAATCTTCTCATTCCTGAATCACGTAAGAGACAGAGGTTGTTATATCCAACCAACTAAGCTTCTGCTGTATGAGCAGGTGCATCCCTTGCACGGCACGAGATGCCACTCAGAATCGGTTTTTAACCTTTAATTAATAATTTAAATAATAGTATAATTTTAAAACCTCTGCAATAAAAATGGCCTCTCCCTCTTGTACTCATTTCGCCTCTACTCTTTGGTTTCATTGCGCAGAGCTTTAGATAGCGATGCTGCGTCTAAGGACAGTTTGTCGCTACCTAAGAGCTGGATCCAATCACAAACGCTCCCAATTCATCACCTCCTACCAATCTTCTCTTCTTTCCCCTTCCAAGGTAATGCTTCATGTCTGTGCGAAATTGAGATGCTTCTGCATGCTTTCCTTCTACAACCTTCTTAGCTTGCATATGATCTTGTTGGATTCATATGATCAACTCCGTTATACTAAAAACGCATTAATATATATATTACTCCCTATTAAGCTCTGCTAAATTTTTATATTTATTTTGTCATTTCATTACAAAAATCCCTATTTTACGTACATTATTTGATGTGAAACGATTCTTTCGAGATGGGCTTGCATTTTCGGTGAATTTAGTAGAGCAGATGAGGGATGAATAATGCCTATAGAACTACTACAGTGCTGTATACCTTTTGTGATTCCTGTTTTTTCTGTGTTTATAGTTTGGGGTCATGTCAATTTGAGCCATTGGAAATTAATATATTTTGCTGATAATTATATAGCTTTTGGTGATTAGTAGAGTTGGGTTTGCAACGGAAGTTATTTGATGAGTGCTTCCAACCTATTGAATGGTTACAGACATGAGATTCACTTTGGTGCAACATCGCATCTTGAGGTTAGGTTTCTAAATTTATGTATTTCCCTACATCTCTGACAATATATCTGGTATGGAACATCATCTTCTGTACTTGAATGGTATTTATTTACAGGAACAGTCTGATCCATTTTCACTTGTTGCGGATGAACTATCACTTGTTGGAAATCGACTTCGTGATAGGGTAGTTGCCGAGGTGCGTTGCCGAGTACTCTTTTGTACATTTTTATTTGAAAAAAAATTGAGAATTTAAGATGACGGTATTCAGGTCCCCAAGCTTGCTTCTGCTGCTGAGTACTTGTTTAAATTGGGTGTAGAGGGAAAGCGGTTTCGATCTACGGTGGGCTTTTTCATCCGTCATTTCATTATTTAACAACTTAACAACTCAATATACAAATAATTTGTTTTGGATTAGAAGATGAAGTAATATATGATGCAGGTCCTTCTGTTGTTGGCCACGGCTTTGAACATGCCAGACAAAGTGAGTCATACATTGGGGACAAGCCTGCGTTTTAGACAGCAAACCATAGCTGAGATTACAGAGATGATTCATGTCACTACCATGTTTAAACATAATTAAATTCTCAATTAACCACCCTAGTCCTAGTATTTAGACCTCAAAGTATGTCTTTGTGGTATTTGGTTGATATAATCAGGTGGCAAGTCTTTTACATGATGACGTATTGGATGATGCGGAGACAAGGCGCGGTGTAGGATCTTTAAACACTGTGATGGGAACTAAGGTGATTTTTTGCTTTCTATTACAAGTTTGTCAATTGGGAAGAAGATGACTGAAAGACGTCCTGCTGCAGTTGTCTGTGCTAGCAGGTGACTTTTTGTTATCTAGAGCTTGTGTGGCAATAGCCTCTCTGAAGAACACGGAGGTGAGAATAGAGTTGTTTTTTTTTTAAGATAAATTATGCCATATAAAACATCAAATGCACCTGCATAGGTTTTATCTTTGTTCGGACAAATGTTGGAGCACCTTGTTAATGGTGAAACAATGCAAATGAGCACAACATCTGAGCAACGCTGCAGGTCATCAATAATTCTTCACCAACATTTTTTTAAAGATAAAATTGAGTGCTGTATATTTTTGAACAATCACTTTCTTATTGGTTGTATTGTGATATGTTATATATGTCTACAGCATGGAGTACTACATGCAAAAGACACATTACAAGACTGCATCTTTAATTTCCAATAGCTGCGAGTGTGTTGCCCTTCTTGCGGCGCAACCTGCAGAAGTTACAATGTTGGCCTTTCAGTACGGGAAAAACCTAGTAAGTCTTCTAAAACATAGAAATAAACATATTTAGTTGAAACCTTTTTTCCAAGATGTGGCATTTATGGTTGATATGAATGTACTGTTGTTATTGAATATGCAAGTGTTTTTGACCTGATACTTACCAGGGATTGGCGTTCCAGTTAATTGATGATGTTCTTGATTTCACGGGAACATCAGCTTCACTTGGCAAGGCTTCTTTATCCGACATTCGCCATGTATTTCCTCTTATCCTTGTACATCTGGTTGTTATCAACTATACTCACTTGTTGGTAATCTGCTTCTGAATTTTCACATTTGCAGGGTGTTGTGACAGCTCCTATATTGTTTGCCATGGAGGAATACCCTCAATTGCGAGGAATTATTGAGAAAGGTTTTGATGATCCTGCAAACGTGGATATTGTAAGTATACTCTCACTGTGCTAATTGCTACATTTTGATTATAGCTTTATATATATTTGATAAGAAAATTTACTTACAGGCTCTGGAGTATCTTGGGAGGAGTCATGGTATTCAGAGAGCAATGGAGCTAGCAAAAAAACACGCAACCCTTGCTGCAGAAGCTATTGAATCTCTACCAGAAAGCGAGGACGAGAATGTTCTTAGGTCAAGACGTGCTCTTGTAGATCTTACTCACATAGTCATCACTAGAACAAAGTGAAGGTACAAAGAAGCCCAAAGCTTATGAGTAATTCATTGAATGCAAAAGACTGATGTTTGAATTACAGATGCATATGTGCTTTGTTTATCTTTTGACGATAATAAAAAAAATCATGCATGGTAAATGGTAACTGGTAAGGGTTTATTTCCAAGCGCTTTTTGGCACATAAGCTTTTGTTCCTGCAGTAAACCTACAAAGCTACAACCATATTTGAAACAAACTATAATAAACCTTGACAAATACTGGAGACTGATGCAACCTTACCGATGTAAGTTTATATAACACAATTAATACTGCTATTGTTCTAAAAGATCAGATTCCGCCTTCAAAACCCGTAGCATCAACTCGAACACTATAATGTACGGATAAGGGAAACGAACAAGGAGAGAAACGACAAAATGCAATCCTCAAAAGCATAGGAAACGGGGACACGACGAGAAAAAACAATAATATATCATTTTAAAGATATTGAAATGTAGAATTCATAAATTATAATTATAATTATATATATATATATATATATCAAAAATCAAATGATATATGAGTAGATAAAAACAATAACATGACAACAAAATAGCCGAAACAAAAGCTTTGAAACAATTATTTTCAGTCTTACAAAACATAAAAATAAACATATTTAGTATTACAATCTCAAATAAACATACTTAGTTTCAAAATTGAAGAACGAATAATCTATTTTGCAAATCAACAAAAACCAAACAACATAATCAACCAAGGAAAACTATAATAAAAATTTGTAAATCGGAAAATGTGAAAGAATTGGAATAACACACTCAACATTCATAAAAGAAAGATTACACATTAAATTAGTAATTAAAGGTTCAAAATCAATTTATGAAATCATAAGAAGAATGGAGAGAAGAGTCGGTCGGCAAAACAACAACATTAGAACCGAAGAAGGAGGAGGATCGGTGTTCTGTTTCCGGAAACCACAATCTCGCAGGTGCCCATATGGGGTTGGTTTAGAGCGATAAAATGGGAGAGAATAAGAAATATTACGGTAAATCAATTTTTTCTTAATTTTTTGAGTAAAAAATCTGGTTTTATTTTTTTAGCCTTAAAAAATAGGGGAAAACTTTCTTTGATAGTGTCTTGACCGGACACAATCTGTGTCTGCGACATGTACTAGACATGTCCTCTCCGTGTCCTATCTTTAAAACGTGTATTGATCTTGTCGAGCCATATTTAACCGTGTCCGAGCCTTGTCCCCGTGTCCGACACGGCAAGAAACAGGACACTCCACCTTCTAGAAGTGTATGTGCATCATATCTCGGACGTGGTCGGTGAAGTTGATACATGAGCAGGCTACTTGGGCAATGTCTCTGAAGATCTTAGTTTCAAATAGCGCAAGGAAATCTAAGTGGTGCCTCTTGATCATGTAGCTTAGGGATTTGCGGAATCTTCTATTACCCACGCCCTAACAGTTCAAAGAGGCCATTTATTGGGAACTATTGTTTGTCGAAGTGCCTGGTATCCGTGGAATCTTACTTCTTGCTGAGATGTCAATCGCCATGGAGTCGAGAGTTTCTTCTGGGTCCGGTTCTGGGTTCTCTGAACTTTGTATGTTTTCGATCTCGGTGTTGTGTTTTGCTTGAAGGTATCTTGGTGATTTCTGAAGTTGCAGATATGGGTAGAAGGAAGGTTATTTGATTGGATGATTAAAGGTTTTGGTGAGGCATTGTTTTTGGTCTTTTTGGTTTTTTGGGTTGTCGTTGGTTGTTTCTGCGGTAGGTGGGCTATTAGTTACTGAGTATGGAATGTATGGGCCGTTTTTGGATTCGGTTTCGGGTTGACTTTATGATTAACTTTAACATTGGAGTTAATGCTTTCATTAGGGCACGGAGGAAGTCATCTTCTTTCTCGAACCTGACCGCATAGAAGTTGTTCGGGAGGTCAAGAATAGTCATATATCCACTTGGTCGCCACAATTGGTATAGTCTTCGGTGGAGCAGGTGAAAGGCTATGTTTTGTGCAAGAACTTTGATGATTACTGCGGTCTTTCATCTGTCGGATAGATTGTCGACGACGTCGGAGTCGGTCGGAGTCTATTTCGACTATTGCCAACCCTCTTGTTCCTTATGGAAGGAGATTTACATTCGTTGGGATTCGATGAGGGTATTGCAACATAGCAGTGTCGTATTCATTGTTGGTTGCCCGACAACAACGGCATACTGGGGTTTGCCTGGTGGTGCAGGAGGTGGATGGTTTGTTTGAGGCAATTAAGAGGGGGAGGGGGATTCATGAGTTTTTTCAAGTGTGTTGACAAAATGGTCTCTCCTTTTACTTTGAAATGATCTCTCAATTTGATGGTTTTTCGCCCTCTCCTTTTACTTTGAAAAAATAACGTAATCCGACAACAAATTCCTTATCGTCAAGTTATACTTTTTGGAATTAAAAATATATTAACACTTACTTAACTTACTAAAGGTACCGTATTGTTTAATTTTAAATGTGTTAGGTTGTGTTACAGGTTCCCTACTTGTATCATATAAAGATTTGTATATTGCCACATGTCATCATTACATTAAATTCGCCACGTGTCATTTTTATATTAAGCCACCTCACATTTTTTCCACATGTCATCTTGAGATTATGTCACTTCATTATTTCTTACAAAAATTATACACATTAATAAAGATATTAATATGTATTATATTCTAATTTGAGATTTAGAATTATATATATTTGGAAAGACTATATTATGAAAAACGAAATTAAAAAATATATTAGACAAAAATTTTCTACACAAGATGGAAATTACGGAGAATCATATATATTGATGTCATAATTATACCATATTTACCACTTATAGTATTTATAAAAAAATAAACTATTTTTATCATAACTTTTTATAAACATTTAATATTGTAATATATAAAGATGATCATATTGGTCATTTCACTCTACTAACTTACATTTATTTATAATTATTTTTTTTACTTTATTATCTTTTTTTTACCTTATTATCGCTAGTTAAATTTAAAAAAGATGAAGAAGAGATGTTTGCGTCCCGTGCAGGTGAATGATTTTCTAGCTATATTTAAAGAATAAGGTGATCACTTAAAGTTATGTAATTAAGTATTCAACCTCCAATTTTACATGTTTTAGGTTTTGATAACTCAACTAAAAAAAGAAAATTTCTAAAATTTGTTGAAGATCCGTTTTCAACAACTACCAACAAAAATTTTGTAATTTTTTTTTACTTAAATGGTAAAAATAGTCTAGTATATTACTAAAATTCAGTGGAATTTTTTGAGTTTGGATCTAATGTTTGTTTGGTGTGTAACGAGACTAGGGTTGTAATATGAGATTAGGTACTCAGGTTACGTTCACTTTCGGCTTATGAAAAGTTAAGTTCAAGTACTTTTATTTCTTAAACGAGCCGAATTTGAACACATTTTAAAGTTCGTATAAAATTTAGGCTCTGCTCGTACTCACCTCGTTTATAAACGAGTCAAGCTTGAAGATGTCAATGTTTGTTTGACTAAAACAACACTATAAGAACATTTTTTGTAGCCGAACTATTCAGACTTGGATTCAGGTCATTACAAGCTCAGCTCGATCTCATTTACTTTTAAACGAGCCAAATATAAATACAAACTTACTATAAAATTTAGGCTCAGTGAATGCTCAGCTCGTATACACAGTGAGCGACTGAGCGTGATGCCTAATTGCGTAAGCATTATTGAGTCGTCGCTGTAGTCATTTTCGAAGCGGGACCCTTTAGCGTGTGAGACATGTTTATTTGTAAATAATCTTTGGCTTCAGGGAAATTAGTGAAAATATCCAAATTTTGAAATTCAAACCGTACGTCGAAACGCTCCGAGTAGGAGAGTAGAGCGATTTCCAGTCGCTGCAATGGGGAATATGCCACAATCTGTCTCCGAGTCAACTAGTTTGACCCTTCAAGTCCTCAGATGCGGCGAAATTAGCCCTCAAGACGAAGATGAAGAAGAGGTGGAGGAGCTCGAGGAGGAAATCGAACGGATGGCGCAGAAGCTTTTACATTACAGATCAACGTTCCCTGATGATCTCAGGTCAACTTTGGCTTCCCTACTTACTGCCCAGCGCCCCCAATTTCCCGTCACAGACATCTACAATGATCAAGGTGAGAAATAGATAGATTAGGGTTTCAGATTTCTATCTCGTTGCGTGTCCGTTGAGTTATGGAATGTTCTAATTCGAGTTTTTTAATTGATTTCTGCTTATTTGGTTTGGTATGCCCTGAACGAATATGCTCGAGAATTTAGTGTAATTGCTACTTAGTTTTCTTTTCTGCTCCCATGCCGCTGGCTGAATGTGAAAGTTGTACGTTTTGTGAGGGCATAGCTTAAATTTTGAGGAAGGAGGTGAGTTGTTTCCCAACTTGGATGGCTAATCACTGAGAAAGGTGAATATGAAGAAGATGGTCAGAAAAGACCATTAGGATAGAGATGTCAACAAGTAGAGAGGGAAAGTAATTGACTATTGATTTTTTTATGTAGTTTGTTACATGTAAAATTGCCATAATTTGTACCATAAACTATGTATGGTCTAATACAAGTACCACTCTATTGCATATATCTGCATAATAGTAGAAATTTGAACATCCTTATAATGTGCTGTGCTGTTAGATATGTGCCATTTTCTGAATCCCAAATTGATGTTTCTTGATCCTTGGGAGTTGTTTGCAACTGCTTTCAAAACAAACCCTTGGTACTTGGAGAGTTAGATCCTTAGACCCTGGCTGTTTTAGTCAAGTAGATGGACGATGCTGAATAAATACTTCCTTGTGATACCAATTAAATGGCATTGGCTTGTGTTCTTGCATCATTATGCTTTCTCATGATGGATATGGTTTATCTTTTGTGATGTCATGTTCTGCTCTTTGAGGGTGATAATGTGTATAGTTAAAACTTAAAAGAAGATGGAAGTTTGCATGTTTGAGATTTTGGTGATATATTTGTCTTTGCCGCAATGGGTGGCCTCATAGACATATATGTTTTAAACCACTTTTCTGTTGTTCAAGGAGTAGAATAAGAAACTAAGAATATTTTTGCATGTCAGATGCTATAAGGAAATCACAAGGGAATGATTAGCAATGTCAGACTAAGGCTGTGCTCAGAGTGAGACTGATGTTTGTTACCAAGGGATTCGGAATAGTAGTATTAGCTGTCTATAATTTGCTTCCTTTAAATATGGCATCTTTTTATTGTATCTGCCCTTGAACTGTGTTTGCCTCTGTTTATCCGCATCCCTTACTTGATCTCAGGTTTCCATTTGTCAGGATTCTTACCTCGTCTTCATCCTGATTGAGCATTAACAGTTTTAATGCTGAACACATGCAGGTTCTGGTGGTGAGTCATGTGAAGGTGTGGTGGTAGCTGATGTAGAAACTACCAATAAAACAACCCTAGTTAAAGAGAAGATTTCCAATAACATCTCGGCCCTACCCCTTGTTTTAAAGAGGATGAATGAGTGTATTCATAGGATTAACAAACTTAGTTCTTTCAACGACATCATAGATCCTGCATTCAAAAGGTGTAAGAAAATGCTAACGTAATTTCTTCAAAGCTTGGTCAAATTTCTAGTACAAATTTGTGCAGGTCTCATTGATCCTAAAATCTGAAGCTGTATTGAAGAAGCCATGGTTGATTTGTTGGATCAGCTGCTCAATGGTTTAGTTATGTATCTGAAACTGTAATATTGTGCACAGCTGCTCTGATTTTTTTTGGTTTGTATCTGTTTTCAAGTGAAATGATGGGTTTGACCTTGTTCTAGCTGAAAGCAATTCATTTTATCCCAGCTTGAACTATGTTAAGTCCAAAGATATGTTTTAATAGCTGATGATTCAATTCCAAGGGAGCGTTTTGCTTGTTTGACCATTTCAAGTTCTCTCCAAAACGGAAACTTGCATCATAATGTGAACATGTGCATATCAAAGCTCAGTTCATTTTTTATTTGAATTAAAACCCATAATTATTATGATTAGATGGATCACTGATGTCATATGAACCGAGTGATTTGGGTCAGTTCGGACGTGTTCATGGACTAAATAAGTTGAGTATGAGCACATTTTTGTATGTTGGACTAGAAAAAATGTCTCATACGAATTAAAAGTAGTTGAACTTGGCTAGGTAACGGTGCGTATGTGATTAAAGATTGCTTGCAATAAAATCAAAGGACGTATTCACGTGATTGGAGCTAGTGTAGAAGTTAATGCCGCCGGACATAGAGCTCTTCAACATAGCACACAAATCACGAAGCTAAACTGCTCTACATTTGTTTATTATCACATGAAACATGCAATTACCACCTTCTAAGCATAATGAGCCAAAAAGCCTAGTTACTCTTCTTCAAAACCAAACAAAGGGAAAAGCTGAAGTTGCTTGATATAGCAAGCAACTAAGAAAACTTGCATAGCAATGTAGCATCACATCTTCTTAATCTACGGCCTAATACCCGCGAAACTCCAAACATTACGCGCCACAAAATCATACTTGTTTTTCTCATCAGATTGTCGAAAATCAAGATAATCTCTCGAAACGAATGGTCTAAAAAACCTCTTGTTCCCTTCCCCAACCACTTCATCAGGCGCATTAATAACCTTGTCGTCTTCAAAGCTCCAAAAGAAGGCCAACGACAACCTCTTCTTCTGCTGCCTTAAGACCACCCTATGCTCCGACGACCTTAGCTTCCCATTGCTCCAAGCTTCCAACATATCACCTATGTTGACAACAATCGCACCCTCGAAAAGGGAAACATCAAGCCACTCCCCTTGCCCTGATCTCACTTGGAGCCCTCCAACATTATCCGGATAAAGGATAGTTAGACATGTCATGTCTGTGTGCATCCCAAGCCCCTCCATTTCATCTTCATTAGGTGCCGTGTAGTTTATGATCCTAAGATAACCGTGGCATTTCTTGAATTCGTCTTCAAACTTCTTCTCAAACCCATCTCCTAAGCTCATTAGAATCACCTCTGTGATCTTCTTAGATAGCTTTGTCAGTATATCCCCATACTCTTCAAGTGTCTCACTACACACAAAATCACAAAATATACACTTAGGACACATTTGGTATCGGTATATGAGTATGAGATTGATATCCACTAGAAAAAGAGTTACAGAATGAAAGAATAGAAGAGGGATGAAAAATATAAGATATCTTACACCTCTAATCTATGGAGTATATCAAAAGGGTGAAAAGATGTAATAGGAGTATAACAGTATATCAAATTGATATTCATATGCTTATATACCTAGATAACAGGCCCTTAGACCGATGGAGATCAATCAAAACCCGAAAAAGGCTTTTTTGCTTACTTACCTGAATTCTGAGCTTTCTTGGCCAAAGAGACACATTGCAGAGGTTTGAGCAGACTGGAAGAAACCCGGTCCTGAAATGCGAAGGCCTTCATAGAAAGGAGAAGCAATGAAGCGTGGGGTGTAGATATTCAACGGTGAAGATGGACCGAGCTTGAGCTTAGTCTCACATGGAAGGCTAAATATTTGGTCTGACAAAGAACACATTTTCTTGTAGAGTTGATTGGTTATACCATGATTGGTTATGAGAAAGAAACCCCATTCATTGCAGGCTTTGAGGAGAACTGACAAAGAAGATGGACTTAGTGGCTCAGAAACATCAAAAATAGGAAGCATCAATGATGATTTAGATTCAGACATTATTATTCAGCGGAAAGAAGATCCTGCAGGCCTGAAAACTAATAAATTTATTTGCTTAGATACTCAGAGACAGAGAGTTTGATTTAGTCTGCTGGAATTTATAGAAACCTTTCTTACTGAGTCATCTAAGCAGTCATTGGATGAAAACAACACTTTTCTTAAATGTTAGACTTATCTTTAAATAATCAGCTAGTAGGCTGTAAATTATACTTCGTATTACATTGAGTCATTGACCATTCCAAGATAGTATTTATAGTTTGCTTGTTTTACAGGTCAACAGCAAAAGAAGCCACAAACTTTTTCAGAGGCATCCCCTTGATCTTGATCTATGCTCAAACAATATGCAATGGTTGCCTGAATTTAATCGGCAAACCGGTCTAACAGAAGAACATAGCATAGCGAGATGAGTGTCACCTAGTTACTGCGTCTAACTGGCATGCTCGCCTAGGTTACTTGTCTGTGTATAAACAACCATTCAGCAAGGTACAACTTGATCCAGTGGGGTTTACAGCAGTTTATGTTGATCATCTTTTGGCCACAGGCAATGATCCAAGTGAAACTGTTAGTTTGAAAACCTTTTTGGATAATGAGTTGAAAATGAAGGATCTTGGTTCACTCCATTACTTCCTATACCCAAAAGGGAATCTTAACTTTCTTGTTCACACCAGGCCTGATTTAGCAATTTATGTTCAGCATTTAAGTCAGTTTACAGTATCTCCATCTCATACTCATCTTGATTCAGCTTATCATATTTTTAGATATCTCAAATTATTAGGTATTTAAGTCAGTTTACACTAGCTCCATCTCATACTCATCTGATTTAGCATTTTCTGTTCAGCATTTAAGTCTGCTTCTCTCAAACAAAGTTCGCAGATCATTCGAATAAATTCATGAACTAGATACACATGAAATTAGCACTTAACTGATATTAACATTAACTTTTAAAAGTAAAAAAGACCGGTAACCTTGTAAGCACACATTCAACACCAAGTTTTTGCATCATCTTTGTATTCTCATTTCACAATAAACATTTCAGATAGGATATATGGGTCCCTGCAAATTTTGCATATTAGACAAAAATTTGTTCCACATAAAAGTTTGATGCTTTTGTAAGAAAAACTAATCTGTAATACTCTCTGCATTATTATTTCTAAAACACAACCATAGTAAGTGCAGCAGCATATATGCCTATACATGACCATACTAACAAGAACCTGGCCAGACCACCATACCCAGGTCCCGCTAAGAACACACTCAGACAAAACATGAGCAAAACCAACACCAATATCCTAAGATATGACAACCCTTGTACAGGGTTAACTGCAACAGTAACACCCCCGGTAACGAACCTTTTCGTGACCAGGAAATACAAGAAACAAGTATAAGATATTTGCTACTGTCCATTTCTGATTGTCAAAGTCAGCAACATAAGGGCATACTTACTATTATCTATCCGCTCTGGTTTCAGCACCGCCGGTTGTTGATGGGAACAAGTATAAAAGGGTTGATCTCATCTTACATCTCCTCATTGCTTTCAAGAACTGATGTCACTGATGAGGCTCATAATGGCATCTTCCACTAGTTCTTTAAAGATGCAGTCTTCCATCTCGAGACCCGTGCTTTCAGAATCCAGCCTCCGGTCCGTCCAGGTCCAAGACCTCGAGAATTCTTCCGCGACGGCTTCATCAAGTGTCGGTTTCCGATACTCGGATTGCAAATGTGAATGAACGCCATCCCATATCTCATTAACCACATCTTTCCTTTTTAGCATCAATTCCATGTATGGTGTATAAAGTGATGGGATCCCCTCAAAGTCACGCCCACAGACATCGGCGAGAACCTCGTCGAGTAAGTCAAAGAGGAGTGTCGAATCATGACATAGACGATCTTGAAGGGCATCCACTTGATCGAATACTGATGGTGACGGGTCAAGAAGGTGCTCTGAGAAAAGAAATCTCTCCAGGAGCTGATCTCGTGTCAAACCGGAAGAACGTACCACCACTTCTACAAATGCAAATACTGCGTTTTTCTCATCTTCCCAGTTTCTTGGGCAGGGAGAAGAAGAAATCTGATCTTCAAATTTAATTTTCCGTGGTTGAAATGATTCAGAAACTGCAAAAAGTTTTTTCAACAATCAGATCAGTTGAGTACATTTCACTATAATTGTCATTTTGTTAAGAATATTACCGGAAAAATGCTTGACACCTAGAGGGCTAACGTCTTCTTTAAAGATTAGATCAAGTACAGAGACTGGACTAGGCCGATCTGATCGGTCAGTTGTAGCATCTGAATCTTCAACATCTTCTGTTCTTGATAGGAATGATGATGATGCCGAAGGAGAAGAAGGTCCGTTTACCACCATAACATCCTACAGAAATCATTTGATTTGAACATAAATACATAAATCAGCAAGAAGGGTAAACATTTAATAAATTTGTATGGAGATACAGGCATATTAAAGACAACATATAAACATAAATATATAAATCAGCAAAAAAGGTAAACATTTATTTTTTTATGGAGATAAAGGCAAATTAAAAACAACAGGCTACCGAATGAAAGCGCGTGCTCTGCTTTTCCTGGGAAGCTTTTGGCATCTCCTCAACTGGTTCCAATGTGGCATACAAAGATATTTGGTTCTGGAGTCTAGCATCATCTGGGCTTTGGATTTCGGCATCACCTGCATTTTGAAAGCTCAAGCTTAATATAGTGCCAAAAATATTGCATAAAGCAAACAAATCAACTGCGGAAAAGCAATACCTTCGGTTTGGATCTCATTGGCTGTTGAATGCAAAGGATTGCATTCATCTTTTAGAACATGAAGATGATCCCCAATTTCTTCAGCACTACTGCCTGATTCATCTTTAGCTGAACCTGTGTGGTATGTTTTTTTTCCTTGTACTAGCTGAGCCCCTAAATTATTATCCTTGTCCTTTCTAGGACTGCAGATGGGTGATAAGCTGTGGTCAGAATAAGACAGAATTCTCCCTAGTGCCTTGGGCACTTGCCTGGTTAAGTTGCCCTCTACTTCACTCTTTCCAACAATCTCAGCAAGATGCTTCTTCGCTTCAATATAGATCTCAGAAATCCGCTGCTCAGGAGTCGAAGTAGCCTCAAATGATCTACCTGCCTTATCACCTCTTTTCTTAGGAGATTTAGGTATCTTCTCGATAAAAAAATGGTCTCTACTAGGAGAAGCCATTCCAAGATTTTCTCCACCAACTGTTTTCTCAATATTACCTGAACAAGGTTGCTCTCTCCTCATTGCCAGTCTCAATCTCCTTGTGAAGTCGGTAAAGAAAAAATGAGAAGTCCCCTCTCCTTGAGCTTTGGTTGCAATGTCCGGGATTTGAGAGCTAGCTAGCCCAGGCTTTAGAACAACAATTGTACTTGCATCTTGGGCATGCTCATTCCTTTTTGGTACATTTCTATCTACACCCTTGAACTTCCTCCAAAAGTAGCTTTGATGCTTACCTTTTCCTTGGACAATAGAGTCAGATCCTACAGGACCCTGATGATCTTCCAACTTCTCTATGTGCTTCGCTAACTGAGAGTCGGGATCTTTTAGAAGCTTTAGAAACATATCTTTGTTAGAATTTAGAACCTGGAGTGCATCCACCAGTTCTCCCGATGGCTTCATTGTACTGTCTTTAGTGCTCTTCTTAGCAACGAAATGACTCATGAACACCTTTGTGGCTTCCCCTAATTTCTTTTCTGTGACTGAGGGATCCTCGGGTTGAACTGATATATCTTTATGAGGTTGGTCACAGCTTAAACGGTTAACATCGTTCACATTAACCTGGTTGGATAACTCAGCCATCATTCCGTTAACATCAAGGCTGCTCAAAGATCTATGTTTCTTATATACAGGCTTCTTGGAAACAATATCAACAACACTAAGGTCTACAGAGTTCTTGTTTGCACGCCAATGATTCTTCCTACCATGTTCTTGTTGACCTGACACAGTTTGTTTTTGACCTTCGTCAAATTTACTGATCTGCCCTCTCTCATGATGGTCGAACATCTCTTCATCCATAAGCTCTTTCACACTCAACTTCCCTGTTAATGTAGCCTCACATTGTTCACCAGCCTAAAATGTTCAACATAGGAACCAGATCAGCATGAAAAAAAAAAGATATCTGTTATAATCTCTCATAATAAATGGTTCAGCTCAAATTGCAGAATGACTACATTAGACCTCATTGCGACACTAAACTGCCTATGTTTGGCGGGATGCAGTCAAACAGTAGACCTTCTTAAATGTCATTTACTTCTTCAACAAATAGAAGAAACCTCAAAAACTGGTGTGGATTTCGGGATGAAAACAAATGTGACAGCTGTGTACATAAGAAGACCAAAAGTAGAAAAGAGGAAGAGACAATAGAACAAAAAGGGAACTTACATCAGCCTCCTCACAAACTTCAGATTGATCTTCCGGTCTGTTGTGTTCACTATATGCAGCACCTGCCCCAGAGCAAAATCACTTTTATTCCAAATGGAGGATGAATTTATCCTCGATTTATTCCACTGAGGATTACTAAGTTACCTCAAATTGAGGCAGAAATATGCTTCAGAACTAAAGCTCTAAACATAAAAATCAGAAATGAAGATAACAGAAAAATCTTCGATCAACCACTTAACAAACAAGTATATTCTACCAAGTTGTCAGGAGATTGTTGAGTTCACATAAATTAATGACTAATCTCACCAGCAATGCGCTTGCTTCCCCGCTTCTTATCTGCAACACGCTTCTTATCTGTGAGCAGCTTTTGAGAGGGACTACCATGGCGGAAATCGAAGATGTTAATTAGACCCCACATGCAACCTGACTGATCATTACCATATCTAACTACTCTTTTTTTAGATCCTTTTGCCATTACCACCAGCTATTATTTATTACAGCAACCTGAAAATTCAGCATCACAATACTGTCATTTCTCTGAAAAAAAGACACAGGTTTCCCCTCAAACTTTCAGTCTGTAACTCCCATTCTGAATAAATTACAAACAAAAAAAAAAAGGTTATATAACTGTATAGTAAATTTGCTGAATTAAAGTCAGCTGTAGGTGAAATCTCCAAGAATAATAAAAGGAACACAGACAAACATGCATGCAATGCAGATCATCAAAGAAGAAACGACAATTGATGAATTGCGATTGGAGCAAAGATTATAGCAGGGATGTAAATGAAATGAAAAGCATTATCAATACCTGAGATCCGATGCCCAAAATATGAGATGCTAACAAACCAAAGTCCCTTCAATTCTTAGCAAATCAGCTTTAGATCTTCCACCACGATATCCAAAATTAACCAAGGTTTCCTTAGCTATATCCTCTCTTTGTATGACAGAGAACCCTAGCTTTCTCCTCTGTAATCCATACAAGGGCGACCCAGAATCTTGCTTTACCCAATTTATTTTCAAGAGAGGAAAGATCCGAACAATCGAGATGGGTAAAATCTCAACAAATTAAATCACCCGTCAAATTCCAGCTTGAAAAAAAAAAAGAAATCAACAAAAGGAGGAGAATATAGCGGAGTGGCCTTCTAAAGACAAATGGCATTTAAAGCATCTCCCACTTTCCAGCGCGCCAGAAATCTCAAATTTTCCCCAGAAAAAGGGCATTCCAAATCCCTACTTTTCGATCTATTGGGCGCTGAATTGGGGACTGCAATCGTACCAATCCAAAGACCTGAACCAAAACTCACCATCTGGAATGGAGAACTCAGCTCCGAAACCCGCGGATTGAGGGCATTGTACCGGAAATTATATTGAACCCTTGTGGATTTTAGACCGGCCAAAGTGGTGATTGGACGCCGATGAAGTGGAAGTGAAGACGGTTAGGGGAGCGAGAGGAACAAAAAAAGAGAGGCAGGTATAAAGAGATCTAGAGAGAGAGTACGGAATTGACATACGAGCCAGTTGAGACAGCAACAGCATAGAAGCATAAAATGGACCCCCCAATCAAAATCAAAAATGCTTTCTCTTCATTCAGATCTTCTTATTATCTCCGGGCGGACTTCACCGGCTCTTTCTCTCTCTTGCTGCATTTGAGAGCGCAGAAAAAAAAGTGAAGGAAAAGATAAAGGCAAATGGGCTTTATTCAATCAATTCTTTCTGATTTTTCTTTTTGTTTCTGGGTGAGGATTTCAAAAATGGCCGACGGGGAAGGGAGAAGGGGAGAGAGATGGTGAAACTGATTGAAATCTATGGAGATGGAGGTGGTGTGGCGGGATTGTCCCACACTTGCATTCTATATAGTTTTCTTCCGACGGCATATTGCCATTGTCGATGACCTGTAGTCGAGGGTAAATGTGTAATCAAATGGCTTTGAGGAGGATAACTTATCTACAGAGCAAAATATTGGTAATCCAACATCGTTAAGAGAATGTAGTCAAAAAAAGATTTTTAAATAAAAAGGGCGTTATTTGTATTTTTAGGGGGGAAAACACATATTAATACTTATTGATATACATTTATTTTATTTATTTTTTATAAAAAGAAGAATAAATTACAAAAATACCACATCTTATACATATATTGGGTGGCATGCTCGTGCTACGCACAGGACCTATTTTACTTTTTACCGCATCAATTTTTTTTACGGAGTTTGAAAAAATAATTGTACAATTATTTTATAGTTTTCTAATTTTTTCTTGAATTTTGAACATTTTTAAATTGAGAGTTTTTTTCAAATTTGTGTCATAGAACATATAACCACTTATAATAATAATTAAAAATATGTTAACTTCGTATCTTTTCATTTATTTTATTTTTTAATATTATAAAAATAATATAAAATTAAAATAGTAGTGTTTAATACTCACCTTCTCCCAACAGAATTTCAGCTATCTTTAATTTTTATTTATTTTCATTTTCAAAATATTTTTCCTTTTATTCTCATATAAAAACTCCACATTCTAACATTATTATATACAAATTTTTTAAACTGCTGTCAATATATATTACGCCTTATACTTTTAATTTTTTATAATATGTGTGATTTTCTTTTATAATGTCAATTATTGTGATTCGAGAATATATCATATGAACAATAAGAACAACCCAAAATCTTTCTTTAAAAAATTTTAAAAAAACATTACCCGATAATAGTAATTTACAGTCATTCACTAAAGTAGTTAACTTTGAGGAATAACATTTAAATAGATTCCAAACCTACCTAAAACTAATTTTATCCGACAACCCCAACATCAGTAAAAACTCTTACCATATCGTTTGGTCAAAGGTTACGATTTTATTTATGATTCTAGGTACAAATTTTGTATAAAGGCAAAATGTCACAAAATTTCTTTGTTCAACCACTGTTATTTGCTTAACCTTAACATTGTTTTATAAATGATATGTACTTGTTTAGACCATATATTATTTATTTCATTTTCCATTAAGCATTAAAAAGTGTCTAGAAAAAATTATCATTATTGTGTAAAAACTTATTTTATATGTTCTATGGATAGAACTCCCAAACTATCTTAAGGTTTTGCACTTATTTTGCAAAAATATTGTCTTCAGAAAATTTATTTGCAAAATAATGTTGATCTTGAGGTTTAAACATAACCTATTTGTTAATAGGATGATCTAAAATCATTTAGTCATATGCAATCTTTGTGATTAATTTTATCAATATTTATTATATAAGTATAATTGTGACCCCAATAAGTCATGTTGGGTGTCAGTAGTGAAGGACATTTTTACGAAGCTTTTGCTCGATTCTCCCTTTGTAGGTCGTACGACCCCTACCCCGTCGGATGACGGCCTCTCCTTTCGATCAATAAAATACTTTGTTTTGTTATCATGAGGTATGTGTTAGTAACAGCTCTCTTTCTAGGGTTTGGTGAGCTTGACTTACATGGATCTATGATATTGGATTGCTTCTATGTATTGTTTGTATGTCTACGAGTTACGGTTGTATTAGTTATACTATATTTTTTTACAACGGGTGACCTTGACAAAAAGTGATAATCAATGCCTCATTAGATTTGATGAACCATCAACCGTCTTGGGTACGACGTGAAAATCATAATGAAAATACCGATGTGCCGCAAGAAACGACCTAACCATATGTGACAATTTACGAAACTGTCTTTACAAAACTCCAGCTTACGTTCAATATTGTGAAATTGTCTTTTGAGATCTATTATAAGCGTGTTGTTGTGATTTGGATTCTGGAATGTCTTATCTCTGTTGCTATTTTGTTGCTTTGCTATTGTCCCTTTCAAATCTGATTTTAAACATTCTAAAGATCCAAGCTTTCTCCCTCTTTTATTTTATGTTCTTACTTACTTATAAACGGTTTTACAAAGTAATCGAGAGAATTCCCAAAGACCACGTGGGATGACCTACCGTACCTAGGGTTTTGTTCCGATCTTGTCTTTGGTAATTTCAAAACATGAATCCACATGAGGACTAAACAGGTAAAATAAGCTCATCTTCCCCTTAATGATTGTTCTCAGTGGCAGATTTAAGGGGTGGGATGCGGCCCACGCATCCCACCCCAACTCATTTTGTTTAACAAAGCCTGTTAATGCTTTTAAAAAGAAATCGGACTATACTTTATATATTAGTTGTAATGGTCCAATCCACACGTGTACTCTCCCGCGACTTTTAGATTTGATGTGGCTCTGCAACTCTGCAAGGCCGTCCCTTTTTGAATTGGTTTTTTATTTTAAGTAATTAATTATATTAATATTATACATCGGTTGTAAGTTGTAGACTTGTAGTCGGTATAGTTCATCTTGTTGAAATCTAATTTTAAATATGTATTACTTTATATATATTTTGAATTGGTTTTTTTATTTTATACCTTGTGTTGAATACAACAAATTAATCGATATTTTTGAATAAGTTTTTTAAATTTTGCTGGGATAAAATTATTTTCGTTTTTAATTTATTATTACTTTTTTTAGTATAGCTTAAGTTTTTGAACACTTTTTTTAGTACTATTTACTGGGAAAAAAAAAACAAATGTGCCCATCCATAAAGTATTCTCGGATCCTCCCCTAGTTGTTCTATCAATTTTTCGAATCCGGATCCTCTCCTTATACACGATTTTTTATATTTTCCTAATGAATTAATTGAGACCCTTAGATAAGATTAATGGTAGAGATCTATTTTACCAATATTAAACTTAATATTACACTCTCATTTATTCATTTGCTAGAATTCTTCCTAGATTAATGGTCATTTGCTTTTCTTCATTTCTTTTTCTTACAATCCTTATTTTAGGTCTTATTCTCATCTAAATTATAACTTTATGTAAATAATTAATTTATATATAAATTATAAGTAATATTAAGCGTATAAGTCAACTACTTAATCAATAATAATAGTAAAATCATTCACAATATAATATACAAAATTTTATTAAAAATGTCAATACATTTATTATTTAAGTTAGTAGAAACATTAATTTTTTTATTTTTTTATTAGAATTCAAAATTTTCAATAACCATTAAACTCTTATTTATTTCTTTAGCATAAATGACGGAAATAGGCTTAGACCATCACCGTATTTATTTGAAAACGCAAGCGACCATTAACTTTTTATAAACAAGTTATAGATGATGTAAACTTCCGTTTCATGAAAGTTTATAATAGTATGTATTTTTCTAACTTAAATAAGTTATAAATTATATAAATTCAAATTTGGGATTGATATTAACATTTTCAAATAAATATTTATTAAAAAAATAAAAATAAACATTTTTCTTAACTTACATATTTAAAATAATGAGTTTTTTTTTAAATATTAGCTTTGTATTAAGTTGTACGTAAAAATTATAATTACTGACTTTATCATTGATTAAGAAACTTGGTTATATAATAATCTTACTTATAGTTATAATCAATATATAAATTAACTTTTTATATAAAACATGAAGAATAAAATGAGAAATAAGTGAGAAATATGGGTTTGTTATTAAGAGAAGATCATGTTTCATAAACGATTGACATTATCTTATTAGGAAGATTTAGATAGTTGATATAAAGAGAGATCTGAATCCAATTTTCCTCCTAGTTTGAGTTTTTTTCTCCTTTTCATTTGTAATGCCTCTCCGAGATACACTCACTCCCTTACCTAGGGTGGTTAGAATCGTTGCTTCTGCCCCCCTTGACCTCCTCCGTCAAAAACCTATCGAGAACCTCGGTGTCCCTGCCGAAAGGTCAGGTAGAGAACCATCCATGTTCACTGACACCCCTGGAGTCCCGCCATGCACATGAGCAACCAATTGGAGCTGGTGGAGGATGATTATATCCATCCCTAATGCAAAGCTCTCGTCATTGGAAAAAATAACTTTCTTTTTGCTCAAAATAAGAATTTTTTTTTCTAGCAATTTATCAATGGCACAGCAACTGTCTAAAAATTTGTATTTTAGCTGGAAGCATTTTGTAATTTTAAAGTTGAATTGGGTTGTAACTTTATTTTTGGTGGTTGGACAACAACTTTTATATCCTTATTCAAAATAAATTTAATTTAAAAAATTTAATATTTTTTGGTGGACCCATCAAATTTAAACATCGAAAATTTAATAAATAAATGGCAAGTTTAATATATATATTATAAATAAATGGCAAGTTTAATATATATAGTACGTTTACTCGCTTGTAACAGGCAACAATGATAAGGGAAGTCTCAAGATATGATCAAGACTTCCGGTAAGAATAACTGCACCAAAGGTGAAGTTAGACATAGCCGTTGTTGCATTTATCACTATGTCCAAAGCTTGGGTTTGGAGTGGCGCAATGTTGAACCACGCCGGGCTTACATCCACCGTCACTCCATCAGGGGTAAGAACCGAGCACACGTACGTCTCCGGCTGACTTCCAACGCTCGTCACATTCCTCCTTACTGTCTGAGTTCTATTCAGTGCTGCAATAGTTATAGAAGGTAGGTTCAAGTCAGCTGGATGCGCAAATGAGTCATTGCATGATCCTCCAGTTGCTTTCTCTACTGTTTGTGCTGTAATATTCGGCAATGAGCACAAGAATCTGACGTAATCTCCCTTCTCCGGTGATATTGTAAGTCCCGGATCTAATGAACGAGCTGGATTGACTACTCCTGCTCCAATGTCGAAAGGTGTTGATGGATATAAGATGCCGATTTCATACCCTTGTGCTGCTATGATCTCTCCTTGATTGTCGTATTGGCGGGATGTAGTCGAAAGTGCTGACTGGACCATGGCTGGTGTCCATGTTGGGTTGTGCTGCATTAGAAGTGCAGCTATTCCGGCTATGTGTGGCGTTGCCATGCTTGTGCCTGACAGGAGCGCAAAGTCTTGCCCTGTATGATATTTCCGAATCAATCAAAAAATCAAAAATCATGTTTGGTTTGATGTATCATAAAAATGAAATGTAAATAATTAATTTGGTTCAACGTATTATATGAATGTTATTTCCGAATCTATCAAAATTCGTGTTTTGCTTAGCTGTCTTGAACATTATTTTGTTAGTGATTAAAATAGAATGTTAGGTTTTTTAACAAGTAAATTAATTACTTTTTCAAATTTTTTTTTTTCCATTCCGTTTTCGTTCGCTACAAACAAACAGGCACTCAATATGTCATAAATGCAAATATTGAGTTGAGCTAACCTTGGACAATGGGATCTTGAACACTAATAGGGCTCCAAGCAGCCCAAATTTGGTGACCAGGAGCAGTGATGTCAGGCTTTAGAACATCAGTTGGCTTCCTACTTTTGTCTATCATATCAGGTCCTCTAGCCGAAAACCGGCTCACAACTGGGGCTGATCCATTGAACACAGGGAATCTTCCTTCGGCTATAGCCGCTGTACCCCTATATGTAACCGCACCTCCTTGTGGGTCTCTATCAGTTTGTTGCACATAGTATTGTGATATAATCTATCAAAACAATTATAGTTAAAGTTACTCTTCTTATTGTCAATTGGTTTTAGGAAGGTGCCAGAAAAAACTTGTACCTGTGCATCAGCAGTTGATGGGATCATGATCCCTGGTACGGAAAAAGGAACTGGTTCAGCAATGAAGTCACCAAAGGCAGGATTGGCAACCAGGATAAACCCAGCAAAACCGAGGGCTTTTGATGTTTCAACAATGGCACCGATAGTTGATGTCTGGTTGTAAAATCCATCTGAGAAATTGCAAATTACAATACTACCCTGCACTATTTGAGTGTCGAATGCTTCCGGGTGCTGGCACTCCTCTGTATACGCTGAGCTATTCAGGAATGTTCCGTTCACCTTAAGAGCATCCTTGGCCAATACCAATGTATGTTGCATTACACCGAATCCGAAAGTTGGCCCTGAAAGAGAAATTCATTCAGTTCTTACTTATTTACTTACATGTAAGATTATGTTTTTTTTTTTTTACCTGATAAGCCGACACCAGTTATGGGTTGGCCATTTCCAAGGATGAGAGTAGCAGGGTAAATTCTGTCTGTATTACAAGCAGCCACACCCATAACCCAAGGGCTGTAGGACACTACACTGCTAGGGCTCGGACCATCATTCCCGGCTGCTTGAACCACAAAGACTCCCGCGCGACGGGCCAACAACATGAATATGTCAAAAGCATTTAGGAAAGTTATTGTGTCTTCTGGGGGCTCATCTGGTCCAACTGATAATGTTAAGATGTCCACCCCATCTTTTACTGCCTGTTTTTTTATTCATGTAAGAATGCATATTGAACAAAATAGAATTATGTATTCTTATTTACCTGATCAATTGCAGCCAGCACATCAGCAAGTGTAGAAATGGATGGATATGCAGCCTTGTAAACAGCAATTCTTGTACATAATACACAAAAAACAACACATTATTATGCAAATACATGTTTCTTCCTTTTCTGAGATGAAGAAAACCAAATACCTTGCACGAGGCGCCATGCCACTTGCGTATCCATAGAAGAAACCGTTCACCTGAACCGGTACTCCAAAATTCCCGGCAGCTATTGATGCCACGTGACTAGAACCCCAATTAACAGATTAAAATGGTCATTTCAATGTTATAACACTCATGAGAGGTAATTTAAGTCATTTAAGCTTACCTGCCATGACCAACAGCATCAAAAGGGGAGAGGAAGTCAACAGACTCATTAAGTTTCATAGCAGCTTGTGCTCCAGCTGCAAAGAACCTCGCGGAAACAATCTTACCATTGCAAGAGCTAGCTGGAAAATCCGGGCCATCCTCACAGGCCCCTGAGAAGCTTGACATTGTCATATTGGTACTATTGAGTGGAAAGCTATCACAGGCGAAACTAGGATGGAGAGGATTTATTCCGGTATCAACAAATCCGATGACAATCCCTTCACCCGCGTTGCTCTGTCCTCCTATCCCCTGAGACCACACTCCTTGGGACAACCCAAGAAACTCGGGTGTGTACGTTGTCATCAGCTTTGCTCCTCTATCCTTCTCCACCATTTTTACCCCTTTCACTTTTCCCAACTTTTCAGCCTACAAGATTAGTTCATAAATATTTGTCGTTTTAGTCTTAATCTTCTTAATAAGTGTGCAAAATGCTAAAACGACAATTAATTAATAAACTGAGGTAGTACCTGAGAACGAGTTGTGTGGACAGCAAAGCCATTGACAAGATGAGTGAAGCTATGGAGCTTTACGTAGCTTCCGGTCTCCAGAGTGCTCTGGAGAAGTTGTTGATGAGAATCCACCAGCTTCTTTGCATGGGAGTTGTAGAGTTTGCTGTCAAATCATTCATCCAAGTATCACAACACAACTAATTGATCCAAAAATGTTAAGTCCAAGAAATATTGATACCTGGTAGGATTAAGCGTTTTCGCTGCATTCAAAGGATCTAGACCACGGGAAAACGCTAGCGATTCCTGTCCCTCAAGAATAACTATGTAAATCGAGTGCTCTTTTGCAGTAGCACATACCAGAATCAGAAGAAAGAAAATGCTAAAACCATGCAAAATTACTGTCATTGATCTTGGCATGGTTTATGATTTAGGTAGATTTAGCTGTGCTCTTGTAAATATGATGATCATATTTATACTGCAAAGAGAGGAAATAAAGGGAGTATGAAGCGTTACTGTTCTTAATAAGGAGATGACATCAATTTGCATGATGCAACCTTGTTATATTTCATTAACTATGAATGTGTTTCCGTTTCTGAACTTTGTTACAGAGAAACTGGTCGACCGAAAGTATTATTCTTTTCAATCAGTCAACTTGTTTCCTTGAAATGAGGGAAGAAAATAGTCACGTTAAGATTGCATCAAACCAAGGTATGTAGTTGCATGTATATTCACATCTTCACACAATGCAATCATAGAACAAATTTTGCGCAGAGGTTTACTTGAAAACGCCCGCTTTATACGCTTACAAGATGAATTTAATAAATATAAAATCAATTAATTGAGAAACTACCCTCTAATTATCTACAATTTTCAATAAGTACCCATAAACCTGACAAGTTATTACACTTGTATCAATAATTTTATAAATAAATTTTAACATATTTTCAACAGCTCAACTGATTTAGGCCTAAACCATATCTCGATCTGGATCATGCTGCGTCTATAAGCATAAATTTAATGCCTTAACTGTTGACTAGTGCTAATGAAGATACTGTCAATTGCCTATGCTGGTCCAACGTAGGATATCATCTAATACAGGTAACTTATGTTAACGCTACACAGGGGCAAAGAATTTTAGCAGTATAATATACATCCTACAATGTTTGGATCGTTTGCTTTGTTAGTAACACAGAGGTTCAGTTTCTAGAGAATGTACATGTATAGTAACTGAGGCTTTTACAAAAGATTAACTTAATCAAACAATGGATTAAGCTCTCTTAGACGCTCAATGTAGATTGGAAACAGATGTGAAAAGGTTGTTATGCCTTAAACAGCAGTATTATTATTTCAAAAGAAACACCCTGTTCGTGGGAGAAAAACATGATATGGAAAGCAACTTCAGACTATAGTATAAACACTCCTATGCACTCGAGTTCTGATCATGTATACCAAGCAACTATATATAAGTAACAAACAAATTACAGAGCAGCATTTTGTATGTGTATTCTTTAATGTAGAGGATATGCAGTCTTGTTTTAGCTGTTTAAAAGAGGGCTTCCTTCCTTAATGAGAACAAAAATGCTCCCACCATCACCCCTGGAGATGCGAAGATCTGCATCAAGATAGGTGGTTAGAAGCCATGACTCTGCATTGCTACTGGAGATGGAGAATTTCAGTGGTGGCTGGTTAGAGATGGTCTTTGCCACCGATGAAGCAGTGTCCTGGACAGAGCTAAGAAGACTCGTCAATGGCGCAAGATCAATCTTTTGCCCCAGAAACTCCACATTCTCTGGTAGCACTATTGAATCAGTCAGCTGGGGAGTGCCAATCACACCTTCTACAAACTTTATCTGCAAAGACCCAAGTATAACCATCATACTGATTGGTCTTCAAGTACCATTCTTACAAGCTCAAAAAATAGTATCATCTTCTAGCGAAGGATACCACCATTCTTACATTCTCAAAAACAATGTATTATCTTTTAGAGAAGGATACCACAGTGCACAATTCCCATACCAAGGACTCAAAGCCCGTCATTTAAACTCACCAATATGTCCTAAGGGCCTTTTTGGTATCCATATATGGATATCGACAAAAAATAAAAAATAGTATACAATAGCTGTCAATCTGATATTTTGGTATACTCATAATACAATTTTCTCAAAGCTTATCCCATATCTAATAGGAGAGAAAGGTTTTCCGGCGACTGAGAATTAGAGTTTGTAAAGCAAAGGCAGATCTATAGGATCTTAGTCTGATACCATATAGATGAATGTAGTTGTGTATTTATTATTGAATCAAAGAAGAGATACTTATACAACTTAAGATACATGGGAGAGATCACTAGAATAATAACAACCCTAGATAGGCTCAACAACTAACATACTAAATATCCTCTAATATCTAGAGCTCTTTCTCTCGTGGTGTCACTCATATACTGATATACTACAACCCACCGTACAAAGATATCAGATCTCAATATCATACTCATACGTGGATAACTGGATATCAATATATGGGATATCCATAAATGGATACCGTACAAAGATGACAGATCTTAATATCATACTCGTATGTGGATATCAATACCAAAAGGGCACTAAACATATTGGTGAATCATCCCATATTAGTAAATTCAAAATAATGTTGATAACTAGTTAAATGGATGGTTAAATTCTATGGATAAACAAAACTCAAGTTTTCAGCAAGATATATTCATGAGAGTCAACAAATTTAGTGCAAACCTGAACACGCTTCGGACTGCGGACTTCAAAATTTGCATTTGTAGTAATTGAAGTGGTAGCCAAAGGTCCAGAAAATAGGACAGAGTTCTGGACAGTGAAATTCTCAGAATCAATCGTCTGTGATATTTCTTCTATCTTCACTAGTGGAATCGTTCCTCTACTCAACAATGGGAAAAGACCAGAAAATGAAGTGTATCTGCAATACACAACAAAGTTGGCATATGTAAGCAAGTTTGAAGGATTGTATCATCGGGCCATTTACTAAATCAAACAGTTGATATGTAAGCAGGGAAGGTGATTAAGGAGAGAAATGAAAGCTTACACTAAAATCCATTTGCCATTGAGAAGAGTTAGGGCCTCAGTGGGGGCGGGCGTGGGGTTAATAGCTTCGAGCTGCGTGATGAGTTCAACAATCTCAGCTCTAGTCTGGCTGCTCGCCCTAAGCCCTCTATCAGTTCCGTAAAACGCATCGACCAGCGCCTTCTTCAGCCGATCAGTCTTGGAAGGAGGCTCGGCCACCGCCACTGTGGAGGCTCCTCCATTGGAGGGAGGATCCGGGCCCCACTCGTCATCGTCGACGGTAGCTAGAGCCTTAAACTGTGAGCTCCGCCCTAACCGTAACCCTAACCTTGCTGATTTGGGAGCAGCTCCGTGAGACAAAACGAGTGAGCAGGGTGTGGGTGTAGGAGGGATTAAGTGAGGAGTGATTTTTAGGTTCTTACATGGTAAAGTGGTGAACTGGAAGGCGATCGCCATTGGTTTGAACTCGGAGGGTCGTCGGGGAAGATTGGCAGAGATACGAAGTGGAAAGAGCTGAGACGCAATTGGAGTGGTGGACTAAACCCGTCATCATGGAAAACGATTTGGTATTAGCGTCTCAAAGAGTGCCACGGAATGTGCCATTCAGAGAGGCGACACGTATATCATTACGCTTCTTCTGGGTGTCCATCGGTGGAATTGGAAGGGAGAGGTTGGAGATGTTCACATTTTTGTCTCCTTCAAATAGGGGTGTTATACGATAATACGAGTCAAGCAGTGGTATGCTCAAATTTTGATTCGTTTATACACGAGTAGAGCCCGAGCATTTTCGGAAAATCGAGTCCAAGCCGAGCCCGAGTAACTCGCCTAAAATAATGCTCATGTAATGTTATTTTAACTGAACGAGCCGAGTTTATCCGAATGAGACGAGCATTGACATTCTCAAGCTCGGCTCGTTAATAAACGAGACGAGCCCGAGCCGAGCTTTTGACGAGCCGAATGCAAGCCGTGACCGAGTAGCTTGTCTCGTGTAACAGCCCTACCTTCAAAGTACGACCGTCATCTTGTTTTTCACTCTTTCTCGTATTTACGTCAAATTTAATCCCTCGTGTTTACAATTGGAAATGTTAAAGAGTGATTGAAGATAAAATAAATGAAATATGCATTTTGAAGATGGAACTCAAGCCTATAGTTAGTGCGTACGCTTTTCTTTAGAATTCTTAAATAAAGAACCTTCGTATCACTCCATCTTATCATTTTGTTTCATAAACTATTAACGTAAATCTCAAAAAACGGTTTGATTGATTCTGACTCTCTTGTTGATCAACTTGATATAGCAAACTTATATGAAGGTTCCCTCAAAACCTCCAAGTTGACTCGACCTCTTCCGACGTCGAGTCAATTGGTCATGATATGTCCTATTGAAGTTGAATTCGCCTCCTACTATCCAAGTTATGAGTTCCTCGGCTCCAACCCACTTTTCTAGCTATTGTTAATTTTGACTTGAGTGAGATTGAGTTAGGGAAGTTGTTAGATATGATTATAGCCTATAAGAAAGTCATCAGGCATGTTATAAATGGGATTGCCTTCTACATACACAATACTTTCATAAAAAAAAAAACACAACCAATCTATAGAGGATCGGCACATGCTTAACTCAAAAAAAAAGTAGTGAAGAAGGAGATCCTTAAGTTGTTAGATGTATCCTTCTTATATTCAATAGTAAGTGAGTAGCCTAGTATACCTAGTATGTAAGAAGGAGGTCTAACCGTGGTAGAGAATGATAAGGGTGAGTTAGTGTCTAGTGGAAGAGTGATGGGATGACGGTTGTGTCTAGATTCCAAGAAGCTCAATGGAACGTGAATGGAAGCCGAGTCTCACTGGCAGCAGAATGGAAGCCGGTAGTAATGGAACGTGAATGCGGGAGTTCGAATCCTGCAGTTCACAACGGAAAATAAAAATGGTGATCGATTAGCCCACGGTTCGAAACCCATTGCGGACCAAAGAGCGGAAAAGCTCTCTCTTCATTCAAGCATCCTGTAGGTGCATGCAAGTATCAACTCAAGAAGGGGCCGAACTCGCAACAATAAGCCAAGACAATCCTACAATTGAAGTAGAGGCCCCTTATGAATTCGAAGTTTTCATCTGTAAGCATGTCATAGGATGGTCTACCAATAGACGATGATCATGCCATATTTTTTTCCCGTAGTATTTGAAAACAAATTCATAAAATTTTGACTATGTGTTTTTTTCGTTTATGCTTTTATTTATCACTTTCTCATCGAATAAATTATCCTTATACCCATTTCGGTTGTGTTATTTCGGTAGTAGTAGACTCTTTTCTCATCGGGGTCCTGAATGACTTTTTTCCGTCCGTACTTGACTTTTTATCTGATTTATTTCTTAAATAAGAAATTATAAGTTTGACTTTTTTAATCATCTATGGAATATTGATCAACTATTGCGATGGACTACATAACATGTCTTAATTTAGTCAAATTAAATTAAAAGTTTAAATTTGTCATGTATCTATATTCAATAAGTAATGTGTACTCACGGTGGCCAACCACTCAACCATACTAGATTAAAGTGATTGACATGCAAATGCAAAGCCAAGACTCTTAATTAATAATATGTAGATAATATTATGAGTCACCTTCAAGTAAAGTATGACAAGATAATCCTATGTCCTAACCTTGATGGTAATCTCTCTTTAATTTAATTTATAAATTTTCCTCTTTCAATGAAATCGACATTCATACGTTTGGTAACTACCCTTAAGAAGCATTCCCCTTACATTTTTGGGTTTTACACGAATCACTCACATCTAATATAAATATAATTGCTACTTTTTAGAGTTTAATTAACTAGTTTTCTATTTATATATTGGATATAAGTTTATATTTTTCGGTTCAGTATGTCGAAAATTGATATCATCACTGGCAAAAAATAAATTTTATCAAAAATATATAAGTCGTGTTAGAAATATGACTTATTATCCCCAAACACATCTAATAATAAATAAGATATCATAATAAAATATTATGTTATAATATTTTTCACGGGAAATCTGTTGTCATACAACAATTTTGGAAATTTTTATTTAAAAAGTTGGTGCTGGCTCGACTAGCCCTGCGGTGCGGTAAGTAGGACTGCGCAAATTCCGGTATTTACAAACAAAGATCTATGAATGATTGAGATCTAATGGTCAGGTATTTACAAAATACTAACAACTAAGTTTAGGAGCAATTCACTTAACATTATTCCTTTATACTAACAACTAAGTTTTGTTTTTTTAAAACAAACTGTTAGTACATTAAAATATAACTGATAAAATTGGATTTTTTTTATTTGAATTGATAATAAAAAAATAATAGAACTAATGGTGGTCAAATTTTGAATAAATCAAACAAAAAGTTTGAATTGTTTCTTGTAAAAATGTAAAAAAAAACAATCATATAAAAGAATTAGATCACCCAGTACAAGTTTCTAAATGTCAGTTTATAAAACTATATCTACTTTTTTTTTTTTAAAGTTCTTAACTCTCAATCTCTTAACTTATATTTATTCATCCACCTTATTTATATACATTTTAAAATGTTAATACTATTAATTTTATTTATCATTAAATTTATTTAAAAAAATTAAAAAAATAAATATATAAGCAATTAATAAAAATGAGATTTCCGATAAACACTTCATTAAAAATTAAAAACACACAAATACATTAAAAAAAATTTAATTTGAAACATTAAGTAATAATCGCAAAGTTGATGGAAAACATGAAAATACAAATACACCAATCCAAAACGGCACAACTCACAAGGCTCGTTCACCTTCGGCAAAACCATCTCACAAGCCCAACAAATGCCCAATCCTTAGGACAATGACTAGTCCACCTTCATCAAAGTCATCAATAGACTAATAACCAAGCCTGGTACACACATAAATAAGACATACATCAAAGCTGAGAGTAAAATACAACTCCAAAAAGAACCAACTACTAAGATGCAATCCTATCTCTAGCTTCTGGCAGAAATGCCTCATGCAGCAAACTATCGACGTGAGTCTTGATCAATCTCACAAGTATATTTATCGGGTTCCTGTTCTAGTCAAACACCAAGATATTCCTAGAATACCAAAGGTAATAGACCGTAGCAGAAAATGCATACATCCTAGACCTACTCATCCAACTCCTGACATGTACAATGTGAGTTAGTCAATCCAATATATTTGATATAATAGTGTTGTCTCCAGGAATTCCGAAGTCCGCACCAACCTTCCTCCAAACCTCACGTGCAAGACCATTAAAATCTTTTTTTTCTCTTTATAAATATTAGACATGATGAGTGTGCATTTTTTTCTACGGTCTATTACCTTTGGTCAATCCAATATATATATATATATATATATATATATATATATATATATATATATATAGAGAGAGAGAGAGAGAGAGAGAGAGAGAGAGAGAGAGAGAGAGAGAGAGAGAGAGAGAGAGAGAGAGAGAGAGAGAGAGAGTGAGAGAGAGAGAGAGAGTGAGTTAGGATCACGTAGGAACCTCTCTTAGAGTAGGGAATAGGGACTTATAATAGTCGTTGGATTAATATAGATGAACGTCCAAGATTTAACATTGTTTATGGTAATAATTAATGAGAATATTATATTGCCTCTAATAGAATTATGATAAAAATATTTTAACGACCAAAATTTCTCTATAAAATATAATAACGACCAAATTATGGTAATACATTATTTTCATATTGGGTTGTTATTATATTTTATAGAGAAAATTTGGTCGTTAAAATGTTTTTTATATAATTAATATAGTCATCGTTAAAATTTTGTGAGTCGTTAAAATTTTATAGAGAAAAATTGGTGGTTAAAATGTCTTTTTTCATATTTTAACTACCAAAATAAATTTTAACGACCAATCCTAACAAATTTAACGATCAAATTTCTTATAAAATTTATTAACGATCAAATTTCTCTATAAAATATATTAATGACCAAATATATTAACGATCAAATTTCTTATAAAATATATTAACAATCAATTGCTTCAACGTTTATTATTGGGATAACCCAAAAATAAGAAATCTGTATTCCTAATTTGTATCTTATTTAATGAATGAATAATGAAAAATGAACAATCATGTGATTCTCACCTTGGAAGCTTATTATGCACCTTCCATCATGAACGTACAAATTTTAATCCAACGGATCTTAGAAGTTCCTATTCCCTACTCTAAGGGTTGTTCCTACCGGATCCTGACCCTATATATATATATATATTAGGTTTACCTATGATAAGTGTGGTTTAGAGGATAACAAATGGTAATAATATATTTTTATGTTAAAATGGTGACAAATTATTATTATTATTAAAATATTTTTGTCTCTTTATAAACATTAGACATGGTAATAATAATTATAGTTTTCTTATTTGTTTAGCAATAAGATATGTTCATTTGAAAAAAAATTATCGAAATAATTATAATTGTAAGAATATTAAGGTAATAAAATATATTTGAGACCTAAAGAAAATAAAAGATATTCATAATATATGTAATAGAGGCGATTTATTAAAATACAAAACAACGATATAAGATCAGATCTAAAAAGTTATAAGCTTTTATTTGTTATGCCGAAAAGAAAGCCTTTTGAAGGATTGATATAGTCAACTTATTTTTAATATGTATAAAATTATAATCAACGCTATATTATAAAATTAAGAATATGAATTCTGTATTGAAGGATGCATGTGGATAGCACGTGACATCTTCAAAATTTCAGATAGAGCGTCGATACACGCGTCGGAAGCGCGTAAGTGCGAGCGATACGTGCACTGGTAGGAGACATCCAACGATGTCAATGGGCAGCGAAATATGAAAATGAAAATAAAAATAAAAATAAAAATAAAAATAAAAATAAAAATAAAAAACCGGCGTACTTTTCATTACGGAGCAGCACAAAGCAGAGGGAAGTCGTATGCCATTTTTGTCCTACTTCTCTTCCCTCCCTTTTTCCTCTCTTCTCTCTCCTTCTTGTACGGAAGCCCCAGGGTTCGAAGACGACCAAACTCCACTGTTGATTGTTGTGGCGTCTGATTGGGATTCATGAAGTTTCATGGCGTTGCCACTTTTCTTGTTTTCGTTCTCTGTGTCTGCCGGCTTTCTCCGGTGTTCGCCGCTGACGTAATGCACATCAACGACGTTGCTCGTCAGCCCCCAGGTTGCCAGAACAATTTTGTCCTTGTGAGCTTCACCCTCTCTCTCCCTCTTTCGATTTTCTTCGGGAGGTTAAATTTGACTTTCCAATTTGCTATTTTGTTTGCATATATAGGTATGTTGTGGTTGATTTTTTCGATTTCTTTGCCTCTTCAATGATTGACTTCTGTGCTTCGGCGATCGCTTTTTTTACTAGGCTAATCGGCATCTCCTCGAGTTTGATTAGGTACTAAAAACAAAAAACAAAATCATTTTCAATTTAAAAGCTTTAATCGATATTACAACTTAACTCTAAATCAGCTGACCAATGTTTTGACAGTATTGATATTGGTTGCCGGCATGATTTTAATACTTCTCTTCTTCAATAATATGTCTTTTGATCCCCTGTCATTGAATTGTGTAATATGAGGTTTAGATTTGAATATCTTTTCTGTATTGATCCAAAATTGTAATTTAAAACATGGCTATGTTCAGTGGATTCTCATGATCTAGGAAAGTTTACTGTATTCTTCTAGATTGGGCATTTATATGATATATTACGATGCCTGTCAGCCTGTGTTATGCGGAATTGCCTTCTTTTGATGCTTGCTGAAAGATATTGCATATTTTTGTTTTTGTACGAAGAAACAAGATTTTGATCAAGCTAGTTTTCATCTCTATATGTTAAATTTTAAAATTAGTCTTTTATGGGTGCAAAATTCGATTTGACTAAGGCGGGGGAACTCATTTTGATTGCCCTATATTAATAAAAATTCGTCTCTTAAGGTCGAGGAAATGGTGAATGATAGTGCAGTATTTGAACATTCATAACGGTCTTATAGATTCATAATGTGAAATTCTGTACCTCTTCCTGTTTTGGTAGGTAAAAGTTCCAGTTTATGTTGGCGGGGAACAAGTACGTGAGTATATTGGTATAGGAGCTAGCTTTGGGCCTACATTGCAAAATCAGAAGAATCGCGTGATCGAAACAAAAGTTGTACTTTCCGACTCTTCAGATTCTTGCAGCACAAGCACAAATAAGGTCTTCACTGTGATTACCTTCCAACCATGAAGCTCTGCATTGCATCAAAATGATAGTTGTATTATCTCTATAGTTTCTTATCAGCTCTTTTCTTAAATTTGATTGATAGCTTGCTGGTGAGGTTATTATCGTAGACCGTGGTAACTGCAGTTTCACTGCGAAGACAAAGAATGCAGAAGATGCTCGTGCTTCAGCTGTTCTTATCGTGAACAATGACACAAGTGTGTATGCCCAATTCTCTCCCGATCGCTTCTATTTTTCACATTGTAATGAAGTGGTGATATCCTCAGTAACAATCCAAATTCTTATTTCATTTGCAATATATAAAACTCCTTTAGATCAATTCTAAGAAAAAATGGATTGGTGTAATCTCATCATGATGGTTTGTGCTGTGTAGATGATCAGTTTATCTTGATGCTATAAAGTGGTGATGCCAACGTTACCTAAGGAATTTGAATATTAAAAGATCTAAATATGGTGAGAAAGGGAGTTTGATGGCCTTAAGGTGGCCAAGAGGAAATTTCCCTTAGTATTCATTTAGCATCACATTATTTTTGTTCTTTTGACAAAATTTAATATTATATGTTTCTGATCAGTAGTTTTAGCACAAGAACAAGCAATTTGAAAAAGAAAGCACTGTATGAAGTGCTACCTCGTTTTCTAAGTAAAAAACGGAGAAATCTAAGTCTGTTCTTTATTGGAAGGAAGTTATCCAGATTCAGTGACTAGTCGATGTAATTTTGAGCTCAACCTATTGGCGTCGTTTATGCAGGTCTTTTCAAAATGGTTTGTGAAGATGATGCGGATACAAATATTACTATTCCTGCTGTCATGCTTCCACTAGATGCTGGGGAAGAATTGAAAGCCCTTCTGTATAACCATTCAGCGGGTGAGACTAGTGGCATGTTTTTAGCAGCAGATAATCTTCTAATTTTAGTCGTTTATTTTGGTATGAGCTGAGCCTATAGAATATACCAAGGCATTCTGTATCATGAAACAATTTTCTCATGCTTTATGATTCTAACACATTCACAGAGCATTTCCGTGTTTATTTGTAGTTTCTGTGGAGCTATACTCCTGCACACGGCCCCAAGTTGATGTCGCAGAAGTTTTTCTTTGGCTGATGGCTCTTGGTATCATCTTATGTGGATCGTATTGGTCTGCATGGACTGCCAAGGAAGCAGCTATGGAGATAGATGAACAATTGAAGGTGATTGTGATCTTTAAACTGCTTACGTAGAAACTTGAAGTGTACTTTTACGGCTGAAAGGGCCATATTCTTCAGATGAATTCATACAAATGTTTTTTTCATCAGATCTGATTTATACCTATCATTTCATGTAGGATGCTTCAGATGAATTCATAGCTAACCAGAGCACCATTCCAAAGGGTTTCGTGGATATCACTATTACATCAGCAATACTCTTTGTTGTGGCTGCTTCATTTTTCTTGCTTATGCTATACAAATTTATGTCGGTGTGGTTTCTTGACCTTCTATTGGTTCTCTTTTGCATCGGTGGGTTTGAGGTGAGTTGCTTTCGTACTTTTGTGCATAGTGACTTCTTGCAGTTATGCTGGCAATGAACAACTTATTTCCTTTTATGAGCAAGAAACTTGCCTAATATATGAGCGTGGCCTTCATTTTGTTAAGTGCTAGGTAATGAGTAAAAACTAAATGCAAAATCTTCGTTCAAAAGAAATTGAAAGAAGTGTGGAGAATGACATGTTTCCACATTGATAATAAACAAACACGCGGTCTAGTATATAAGGTCGGTACTCTACTTGATAAGGGGATAAGCCATGCTTACGCGTCACTACTCCTATTGCCTATTGGTTTTAGGACAGAATCTCGCTTAACTTATGTGTTAGGCTCGGACCTAACACGCATGTGCATTAACCATGTCTTGGGTATTAGCATCTTAATTAAGTTGCACATGAATATGTTTATGGAGAATCCAGCTCATAATATTGTCAAAACTAGTGGAACTTCTTGGAGAAGAGTGATAAAATGAATCTTCTTTAGGCACTATTTAAAGTCAGTTGGAAGAAACTCTAGAGCTTTATCAGATCCTTCTAGAAGTTACCGCAGTACTTTTTATTTAAGCTGCATATATGTGGTCTTTAAGCTTTCATATATGGTCTTCAAGCGCTAAACCAACTTCCCATATATTTTAGTCAGAGAATGACTGTCCATTTGCATTACTGGCATAGATGTCTTGGTTGATGATTTATTGTGTGGTGTGGATGTATTTTGTTATCTAGGTTATATTCTGAACATATGCACTTCATATGAGAGTGCTGAACTTGCATATAGTAGTTTTGACTTTCTTCTAATGCTACTTTTGATATCATCTTGCTATTTTTTCTGTGTTGTTTCGCAGGGCTTACAGACTTGCTTTGTGACTTTACTCTCAAGGTATTTACCTTACCGGAGTTGTAGGTTGCATAGACTTTGTTCTGTGCTTTGGTACCTCATTCCTTTTAACCCACTATAATTTGAAATGCATGTATAATATGCTGAAATTTGTGAGTTTACATTAGCTTATTAGAGCATTTCCATCAATGTAATGTTTGGTATCCATATCTAGATATGAGATATGGATATCAACATAAAGAAGCTGATATCTAGTGTTTGATATCCTGATATACTCCTGATACACTTTTTCCCCTCTTATGATATACTAAAAAAACTAGAGGTATCACATATCTTATATGTGGTGGCTTCCTCTTTCATAAACTAAAACCTACAAAATAAAGACATCGGATATCAATCTCATATTACATGCCCTTAAAAACAAAATCAGAAAAATGAATATCGCTTGATGGATTTGTTTAGTAAACCAATGCTATTGAGTGGGGAAAGTCTTTTGAAGATGAAACTGTTAAATATTTTTTGGCATGCTTCGCGGAAGCACACGCTTCAAAGAGTAGCACAGGGTCTTGTTGCCCGTCAGTGAGTCAGGGGGGCGGGGGGTGAGGTGCCCCCTGCCTGGGGTCCGGGGGCGGAGACACTCTCGCAGCTGACAGTACGAGATCTTCATGATAGGGCCTTCCCTAATCTAAACGCTAGAAGAACAAACAGGTCGTGTTCTACCATCAGGTCATGCTTCCAGAGGCATACCGAGTAGGTTTTGGATTCTTAGATCTGAAGTCCTAAATATAAGGACATTATAGATCTGAAGTCCTAAATATAAGGACATTATAGAGCCTAACCAAATCATCTAAACATCTAGGATGATATCTGGTAGGCTATGCTTCAGTCTATAGTCTGAAATACTCAATAGTATAGCCTTTGTCTGTAGAAGCAGCCAGCTTTGGGTGAACGACATAAATCTGTGTGTTTAGTCCTATCTATTCGTTTGTGTTTGTTATGTTTCTCAAGTCTGTTTACTGTGTCACTGGTTTAAAATGACTTCTATTTGCTAGTAGTTAATAGGCTATAAGCCTTTCATTTGCTGCTATTGGCTTCCATAGTTTATTGCAAATGGTTCATAGTTTAGTATGCGAGCTTTAGCTGCTCAAATGTAAACTTTGTTCATCTCTTCATGTGATTGATTCTTGCTGTTATAATAGAAGTGATCATATTTCATGTTCAGTTGTCAAAGAAGCTTACCTTCCTGATAAAAAAAAAATCCTCTGAATCACTGTAACATGCCAGAATAGATGTGAGCACACAATAGTAGGACTTGTTATGTGTTTGCCTTATTAAATTGCCAAGTGATGGTGAAGTAATAAAGCTTCATCATACATACTTGGAAGTTTGAAAATAAACTTTAGAAGTGATGGTGAAAAAACCTTGCAGGTTCAGGTGGTTTGAACGTTCTGCAATGTCAACTATAAAGGTGCCCTGTCTGGGACTGGTCTCACATCTGACCATTGCTGTTTCTCCATTCTGCCTGGTATTCTCTGCTGTCTGGGCTGTTTACCACCGACGCAAATACTTGGCTTGGATAGGTCAAGACATACTGGTGAGATGGAGAGTGACTTTTATATCACTATATATCTTCAAAGTCTACATATAGTATCTTCTTTCCTTTGCAATTTTCTTTTTTTATTGCACTTTCATGGATTTGTAGCTACATGAGAGCCACTTTCTCAGTCTTCTTCGATCTAGGAGCATTTAGCTGTTTCTTGCATAAGCGTTTCTCTGTTATCGATAATCAATATGTAATGTCCATTCCATATGAATCTGGGATAACCACACCGTTCTTCCATGCTGTGGAATATCACTCATTTAGATGAATGCTGAAATTGCATGTTTCACTGAGAAAAACAACTCATGAGACTGTTAACTGAAGAAATAATTCTCTCTTGGCAGGGTATTGCTTTGATTCTCACCGTGCTTCAAATTGTTCGAGTACCTAATCTTAAGGTGACACTTCAAAATGCCCTTTGTTGAATAAAATATTGCTTCGATATATATCATCAATGCAGCTTGTGTCATGATTGTACCAGGTTGGGACTATTCTTCTAAGCCTGGCATTCTTGTATGATATATTTTGGGTGTTCCTCTCGAAGCCATTGTTCCATGAGAGTGTGATGATTGCAGTAAGTATCTTATGCCGATACTGCCATTTGAAAAGATAAAAGACAGTCTGTCTCTTGATAATACATATAAATCCTTTCCAATCCCTGTATAGGTTGCTCAAGGTGGTACAAGCGGAGAAGATGGGATTCCAATGCTGTTAAAAATTCCACGTATGTTTGATCCTTGGGGTGGTTACAGTGTCATTGGGTTCGGAGATATCATATTACCCGGACTTGTACTAGCCTTCTCACTAAGGTCAGGGAATCATATTATTTGTTAGTGAACAGGAAGAGAAACGAACTAAATGAGACAGTTGATGGATATGCAGGTATGACTGGCTGTCAAATAAGAGCCTAAGAGGTGGATACTTCTTGTACGCAATGTCAGCTTATGGTCTAGGTACGGAAAATTACTGCATATATGAATGTAGATTGATAAGAAGTGGACTCGACCAGCCAGGACTCTGCATAATCTGACCGGACCGTTTGTTTACACTTTTAACATTTTTTTTTTGAAAAGGAAGTGCGGATTTAACCCATACAAACTATATATTTTAAAACAAATTTATTTATTGAAAAAAAGAAGAAAGTCTTGATGGTCGCATGTAACTTGTGTGAATGTCATTGCAGGTCTCCTGATAACATATGTGGCTCTGAACATGATGAGTGGACATGGCCAGCCAGCTTTACTCTACATTGTCCCTTTCACCCTTGGTAAGTTCATTCAAAAGTCAATACCTGTTACATTTCGGGAACTTATGGGTTCGTTTGGCAGAATGAGGGATTATTTGGAAATTATAATTCCAAATAATCTTCCAAATATCTTTTTTTTTTTTAAATCTTTCAAATAGTTGAATTAAAAAATTTTGTTTGAATAATCCAAAAAATAATCTACCTTCAAATTATCTCCCTAGTAATCCCAAATAATGGCGATGCTAAACGGACCCTATAAAGGGTGATTTTACTGATTAATGATACAAACTGAAAATTTGTGGTGATTTTTTTTTTCCGGCAGGCACACTGTTGACGTTGGCAAAGAAGAGAGGGGAGCTTGAGATAATGTGGACAAGAGGAGAACCAAAGAGGGTGTGCTCACATATGAAACAACATTCTAGTGAAATTGAAGAATCTCAATGAGAAGGGGTTTGTAAGATTATATAACTCAAGTGTGCATTGGCTGTAGATAGAAGACAGGAGGAGGAGGTAACTTAAACAAAGCAAGAAGAGAAGAGAAAGAACTTATAGGAGATTGTAACATGAATGTGCATACTAAGTTTTCACTTCCACTTTGTATAGTGTTTCATGTCGCTCTTACCATAGGGTTTCATTGTCAGCTTGTGGAAATTCATTTGAAGCGACTACCTGTTCACCACTCTCTGGAGTTTCTAATTGGGACAAAGATTTCATCCCCATGATTAATTGTGTCGGCTCTTTGGGCCTTCAAGTCGCGCATTATGACTTCATCACAGCTGTTCATCAGCCCGAACCTTTAAAATATGATGACGGAAGACAGACCCTAATGTTTAGGGTTATGGTTGGCCCAAATAGGGTTCGGATCCTGTCCAAACCTATTGGACATAACCTAAAATACTATGTATTTTACTACTTTCTTTCCTTTGAGAATATTCTGTAATAATAAAATAAAATATATAAACAAATACTATAATTTTTTTTTTAAGCTTCCAATCCATACCATTCAAATTCAAACAACTAATAATGATAAAAATAGTAATTCAAAGTTTAAGTTAGGCATGGGCTGCAAACCTAAACCGTCGGTTTAGGTTTGCAAACCGGCAGGGCCCTTGAAACCGGCGGTTTAGGTTAAACCTAAACCGCCGGTTTGCGGTTTAGGTTAAACCTAAACCGCCGGTTTGCGGTTTGTCGGTTTAGCAAGGTTTATTAAAAAAAATAATAAAAAATTAAAGAGAAAGTATTATGTTAAAAAAAATAAATTAATATTACATAAAAATAAAAATAAATTATTATAAAAAAATTAGTATATAAAAACTAGTAATTAAAATTTATACCAATTGAAAAAAAAAAAACTCGGAAAAATTAAAGGGCTTGAACCGGTTTTCCGGTTGCCTACGTATCCTCTCGGGATTAAGAGGAATCAAAGCCCACGTAGTTCTCTTACCTTGACTTACCTTTTTTCGGACTTCCGAGTTTTTTTATAATCCCGCTTACCTTTCGATGTCGGACTCGGAAGTAGTGCCGGCATCTTCGGAGTTGGAATCCGATTTGGAGTCGTACACCGGTGCATTCCTTTGTTTCCGCTTAGCCGCCCTTATCCAATATTGAATACAAACTTGCATCTCCAACTTCTCGGGCTTCAATTGAGTTCGGTTGTGACCGAGAATGTTCCCGCCTCGGCTAAATGCTTGCTCCACCGCAACCGTTGATGCGGGCACGGCCATGATTTGTTGTACAATTTTAACTAAGGTTGGATATTTGGGAGCTAATCTCTCCCACCAATCCAAAATATCAAATTCAACATTATCATCAAAACTAAAACAAGTGTTAAGATAATCTTGATATTCCGCATTTGAAGATGAATGTCTAGGTGTTTTTGTTCTTCTAGCAAAAACTTGTTGTGCAAGTGAAAGAGAAGAAGATGAAGTAGTAGAAGAGGGAGATGGACTAGGTGCGGTAGAAGAAGAGCTAGCACTAGATTGAAATGTACTAAGTAATTTTAAAATTTCGGTATTAACTTCTTGCACAATGTTAGGAACATTATAGTCTTCTTGTGTTAAGTTTACACACAAACAATCATAATAAATAGTCAATAAATTGGAAAGACTATCTAGTTTAAGTCTAGGATAAAAAACGGCGGTTACAAGATAAATCATGGAAATGTTTTTATAATATTTAAGCCACTTTTCTTTCATATCAAGCATACATTCTAGAAGGCAAGGTATGTTAAAACATTTTACAAAAGCTTTGGAAACATTAACGGCAATTTCTAAAAATCTATGAGATGTTGGAGTGTAAACACAACTCATGGTATTAGTTGCATCATTAAAAGTTTTTAAAACATTACAAATATGGGCACAAGTTTCCCAAACATTTTCATCATCTAAAATTGACCAAGGAACATGAATTGAAGCAAATTCTTGTAACAAAACTTTATAACGTACGGCTTCACAAAGTAGTTTGTAAGTCGAGTTCCAACATCTTTTGAAAAAGCAATAGGATGAACATTTTTGTTTAAACATAAATTTCTCCATTTTCTTCTTAAATCGGAGTCATGTCAAATATGATCAATAACAAGTTTGATTGGGGTTAGCATATCTCCTAAAACCTTAAGTCCATCTTGAACACATAAGTTTAAAATATGACATGCACATCTTTGATGAGTATAAGGAGTTTTTATATATTGTCCCGCATCCTCAACCAAATGGTTTACGGCGACGGTATTTGCGGATACATTATCAAAAGAATATGAAAAAATTCGATGTTGTAAATTATATTCTTGTAAAACCGTTTTAATCATGCTTGCAATGCCTCGTGCATTATGTCTTTGATTAAAATGCCGAAAACCAATAACATATTTATGCAAAAACATAGCGTTATCAATAAAATGTAAAGTAATGCCCATGTAAAAATGTTGTTGTGATTGTGTACTCCAAATATCACTACAAATTGAAACTTGATGTTCAAAACTAGCCAAATTCGAGAAAATTTTTTCTTTCTTTTTTAAGTAAGATTTATTAACTAATTTTGAAACGGTTTTCCTAGAAGTTGGTTTAAAAGAAGGCTGAAGATATCTAGTGTTATATTCCCTAACTTCTTCATATTCGGCATAAGAAAACGGTATTGAATGTGAACAAATAACATCGGTTAATCCTAGACTTTCTTCACTATGATTATATGTAAATAAAGGAGAATGAGAGGTAGAAGATGCAAACCCGTGGGACAATTGTGTTTGTCCCCGTGAAATCCCGAGCTTCTCCGGATGGACGTTTGCCATGTGAGTTTGCAATGTCCTGTAGCCGCCCTTCACCTTCCACTTGTACACCTTCGGGCAATAGTTGCATGCCACTTGACAATACTCGTTCACCGGCTCCCCCTAGTGTAATGCTTCGTAAATATTTCGGATGTAAGCATTTTCGGAGAGGGGAGACTTCTTCGTGGAACTTCGGTAACATCGGGATTGTCGGGCATTTGTGTTTCGCTCTCTTGGGTGCTAGGAAAGTATTGGGAAGAGGGAATTTGATCACTTGGGTTTTCCATTACGAGAAATCGAGAATTCGAGAATAAGAGATTCAGAGAGTAGAGAAGATGAGTTGTAGATGGTGTGATTTGTGGAGGAAGAGAGTATGGGTATTTATAGGAAATTAGGATTAAATGTGGGGGGGGGGGGGAGTTTGTTAAATTTTTTTTTTTTATTTTTTAATATTAAACCCCAACGGCTCAAAAATGAGCCGTTGAGGGCTTCTTAAACCAACGGCTCTTTTAAAAGAGCCGTTGGGTTTAAAAAAAAAAAAAGGCTGTTAGGCCCAAACCGCCGGTTTAGGTTTTCGGAAAAGCCAAACCGAAACCTAAACCTTGAACCGGCGGAAACCTAAACCGGCCAAACCTAAACCGGCGGTTTGGGCCAGTTTGAAAACCGCCGGTTCGGCGGTTTGAACCAAACCGGGCCCATACCTAGTTTAAGTAAGACATCGTTGTTGTTACGGTAGCAAAAGCTACAAAGTCCATATTATCTAATTATTGTGGAAAAAGTTAATACTGTACAAAAGCCATAAAGTCCATATTATCTAATTATCGTGAAAAAAGTTAATTTGTACTCCTTGGTCTTCTACAATGTATTATTTTCTAAATTTCAAGACAATCAATCATTCACCGTATTCAACATTATACTTGTTACATGCGAAATAAAGTAGGGAACTCAAGCAAGTATTGCCGGTAAAACGCGTGCACACTCTTAGCTTAAATTATTGGTGGGGAATTCATGTAAAGATTGGAAGGTGGGAGCAAGTGAGAGTTGAAAACTCGGAGTTGAATGAAGTCGTTGAACAAGGAAGGGTGGAGCCAAATTGAGAAGTGGAAGGTTAAACAATGACACATGGTTGGGAACTCAGGCAAGAGATTTGAATGGTGGAACAGAACGGAGAAGTGGGGTTGAACTTTTGAACGAAGAGTGGAAGATCAAAGAATATTGTCAGCGGAAACGGATATTGGTTCTCATATGAAAATTAAAAAGATAAAACGGTACAAGGAATCTAGGGAGTTGTGAGAGATATTCATTGATTCAGGTTTTTTTTTAAAAAAATTTATAACTAATTTAGTCTAGCCTTAATCTGAAAGAATTTTGGACCAACCTAGACCCTAACTAGTACTTCAAAAACTGTGTACCTAAGACCGACCCTTATATGTTAAGGTAGGTTTAGGGTTGGATCGAACTGCGCGGATAGGTCCAAATTTTCTATCTAGACCTATCTTTCAACAACCTAGACTTTACTCTTATGAATTGAAAATTTAACCTTTAACTTTTGACATGAAGATGAAGAGATGGTGATTCTGTTCGAAGATAAAAAAAAAAAAAAGGGAACGGGACGGATTTCTTTCACATTCCTGGTAAGAATCTTTTACATGGTAAGAATCTTTTACATATTTTCTTGTAAATAATAGAGCCATGTGTAGCTGGAGTTAGTGAGGCAAAATTTAAAATATAAAGCTGAACTAAACTACAATGTAGGTTAATCGTGAGTGGACATAGTGGAATCGAATTAGGATATATGGCATGTTGATTAAAGTAAAATGTTTCTTATTCCATTTTTTGCAATTAGGCTCTATCGGATTATCCGCATGGTGTTTGTATAAACTATTTCACATGTTTAAACTCCGTGGATTTTAATACGAAGGAGAGGTAATGTATGACCGAGTTCGTTTCGTGGGAGGAACGAAGAAGATGGTGTTAACTACGTATAGGTCATGTAAAAGCATTAGGGGGAACATTACATTTCACTTTGACATGGAAACATGTTGGACACCCTAGGAAAACAAAAGTCATCGATCTTGATACGGATACATCATCTAGCCGATCCCTCAAATTAAAGAAAATGGGTGTTTATTTGAGCTTTAGAGGGCGCAAAGTGATGTTGATAAATGGACGTTGACCGTTATTCCTTCCTTTTATCGTCTTTTTGACGTCCTCTATATTTACACTTACATTCATTTATACTAATCAATAATATATACCTTAATAATATGAAACTAGTGTAGTTATGTGCCTCACCCATTACTAAAAAAAAAAATTTCACAAAATGTTATTACCGATGCAAAAACCTTTTGCGACGGGATCACTGCGGACACAAAGATACGTGTCGCAAAAACCTTTTCCGTCGTCATATCGTTTGCGACGGCCAATTCGACGACATGTTTCGACACAAAGTTGTTCCCAATGCTTAAAAAATGTACCTGGGACAAGGACCGGATATATTATACAAAACGAATGTTAATGTCCGGATTATATGTTTTCCTTTTTCGAAATTTATATTTATACAAACGCTCTTGACCCTCTCCCTAAACTCACTTCAAATAGCAAAATTTCTATTGTGTTCACATCAAACTAGGACCTATATTTTTCGTCACTCTCTTCCTTGGAGTTGTTTGTGCAATGTACCAAAGAGGGTAAAAGTTAGAGATTATTATCAATGAAGATAATTATACACAAAAAATTTAAATAAGAAAATCATTATTACCTTCAACTCTTCCTTTTTTCCCTCCTAGGCAGGAGCAACACCTCCGGCCACAAGGGCAACGCCTATCACAGTTGCACCTCCATCAGTTCTAACATTCATTATGAGGTCTTCAACAATCCTCTTTATGATAAACTTAATAAGGCATGCATATCAAGATCAAGTTAATTCAACAAAGAATATATATATATATAGCTTAAGGATTTCGTTGACTCGTTAGTCGGTACTCAATAAAGCTGGAACGGGCAATTCTAGCAAACAGTATCTCCGAAAGATACACTATAAGTGAACATAAAATTAAAGAATAAAAGGTTCATGTTATCACTCACTTCCCAAAGCAGTATATACATCACTAAATTCAAGATCAATATAGCCACTTCCCACGATAGTGATCCAGTCTGGCACAAACTCAAGTTTCTAAGCATGATCGCTAGCAATGACAATCTTCAATTCCCTGTATAGATCATCGAGATTAAACTATGGACCTGATAATTCTCGCTCATTTTCTGAATATAAAGAGAGACAGATGGCCTCCTTGTTTCCTACTTCGGTCCATAGTGAATATTTTGAGTTAAAATCAAGTGAAAATTGTTTTTTAGTTCAAGATCATCTATGTTTGTGGGTAGTGTAACGACAATCCTAATGGGCGTCAAATTAATATAAGTAAATCTGTCTCCGTATAACTAACACTTATGTTATTATCCGTAAGCGTTTTACGGACACGCTATAGTTAAGGCACACATTCATTGAATTTTTACAAAATAGTGTTTCAATGACATTTATATTATCATTTGAAAAGAAAGTTTCCCTTGTAAACTAATCCTATTAGAATCATTACATGCAACCACTTTATACTTAATTCATCAAAAGTTGTACATATTCAAGCCTAATTCTAACAACTTAACCTTAATATTTGAAGATTCAAGTCATAGGAGAGATTTATTACCTATTTTTGAGTTGTGTTTCTCAAAATGATGGTTTACGAAATTGGGTTTTTACAGACTTATAAGTAGGAAACTAGCTAGATAACGACGCTTATCGAGCATTTGTAGTTGGATTACCCTCAAACTTACGACAACAACTTGAGCTCATTTAAGGCCCAAACGATCCATATGCGCCGCATGCACAAAAGTGACTTAGAAACTATCGTAGACAAGACTTGACAAGATCAATTTAAGGTCATTAAAAAGCCAATGCCGGTCAGCTACACACACTTCAACCATGAGACGCTACAAGAGTGGGTTGTATACAACAAATTGTTGCGTCATTTGACTTGGATAATTGGTTTGAAGTTATAATTGAGATTCAACACTGGATTAATCATGTTACACATACAATTAGGAGTGAGATGGGCAGACCTTAAGTTGAGACATGTGCATTAGGTTTGCATTTTGAATTAAGATGGGTGCACCAGTGGTCCATCTTCAATTAAACTTGCTAGGTCCTTGTTCACCAGTTAGGAGTGTAACGAGTGTTTGAATTAGGACTGTTCATTTTCCGGTCCAGTCCGAGTTTTGGACCGGACCGAACCGGACCGGAACAAATAGGTCCGGTCCTCGGTCCCAGAATTTCGGTCCAAAACCGGTCCGGTTCGGACCGATTTTTTTTTTAAAAAGAAATTTTTGAAAAAAAAAATTAATTAATTAAAATTTAGTGAAATAAAAATATTAAATAATTAAAAGTAAAAAAAATTAAAAAATTTCTTTTTTAACTCTCGGTTCGGACCGATTTTTTTTTTTTTTTTTTTTAACTCTCGGTCCGGTCCAGTCCGCAATAGGTTTGGTGCGAAAAAAATAAAAAAATAAAAAAAATTAAAAGTAAAAAAAATTAAAAAATTAAAAAATTCCGGTCCATCCGATCCAGGACCGGACCTGGACCGAATTTTTCGGTCCATCCGATCCAGGACCGGACCTGGACCGAATTTTTCGGTCCATTTCCGGTCCGGTCCAGGTCCGGACCGGTGAACAACCCTAATTTGAATGAAGAGACAAAAAAAATGTAGATGAGTATCCGGAATTAGTGTGTTAGACCACTCATAATGGGGTTTTCAACTTTCCAACTATTAAAATACATTAAGTTTTGGGTAAATAGTATAAATTTGAATCTAAATTCTGTTGTTTTGAAAGTGAGAGAAATTTCTAAATAAATATTCTGATTAAAATAAATATACTTTGACATTTTTTAATATTCATAATTTATTTTTCTCTATCCGTATCTTTTATATATATATATATATATATATATATATATATATATATATATTAAAGCAGAAGTCTCTATTGCCACGTGTCGCTCTCAGGATTTTCCTCAGCCCAACAAAAAATTTACAGGCCTCTAATGTCACGTGTCGCTCCTAGATTTAACGTCAGCTTAACGAAATTTATTTTGTAAATCGGATTTTAAAAAATAACAAAAAGATATTGCATTAAAACACTAAATTTACCAAAGATAATAAAAACAATAAATTTAAAAAATCAAGTCAACTAACATAATCCGTACTACAAATTAAATATATATATTTTAAAATTAGACATTTAAAAAAAATCATAAACCAATTAACATGGCTTCAAACCTTATTTTCAATTTAGTTTCTTATTTTTAATTTTGAAGGTTTAACCAACTAGACTTAAATTTATATCTTAATTTAATAATATAATATATATGTCAAAATTTTTTTATCAAATCTTATTTTCAATTTAGTTTCTTATTTTTAATTTTAAAGGTTTAACCAACTGGACTTAAATTTATATCTTAATTTAATAATATAATATATATTTCAAAAAAAAATTATTAATAAATAAAAAAATTCAGCAAGTTTAAAAAAAAAGTGAATATCTCCTAACTAGATTTGATTAAGTAATTATCTGCATCAATTTAAATGAAATTTTTATTTTTTAAAAAACTAAATCATCAATAAAAGTCGTAACCTTTTATCCTCGATTTTGTTGCCTATATCTTATTCTTATTATTATATAATTAGTATTTATTTTAAATTTGTCAAAAATATTCCCAAAATATCTGCTCCAATCCAAAAAAATAAAAAATTTAGAATTTGAGTTTATTCATATCTTCTTAAAATTATTGTTTAATTTATATTTGTGTACTTGAATGAATCTCCTTACAATTATTGTGAATATACCCTTAATTAGTAACTATGTATCATTGGAGAAGAATTTATTAAAAGCAAATTATTTTTCACCTATATATAATTTGAGCTCCTCAACCTAATACTTAAAATCGTGTATAAGTCATGGATTTTTTATTAAATAAAATAATATAAAAATCCGAAATTGAGATTAAACTCTCAATATAATCCCTTCCCCTTTAATAGTTAGGCTTATATAAAAGATCATTTCATCGGTGTCATTCGCCATTTAGATAGTTTTGCTTACGGTACGGTAAGCATTTTAATTTTAAGTGAAGGTGTTTTTTTTTGTTGGAGAAGTTGTGTTTTAGACACAACAATTTGGAGCATTTGACCATAATATATTGTATATAATAGCTTATTTTTATCCTATTTTTATTTGATTGAATAATTGTATGCATTAAGTTACCTAATGTATATTAGCCTAATGTGTAATTATATTATATCTTGAAGATTTGTATATGTAATAAATTATTAGATTGATATTTAATAAAATATATTTTATTGGATTGTCAGACTTAATATAAAGTATTTAATAATGAATTTATTACCGATCAAGAAAATTATCATTGGATTTTAATAGAAAATTCCTTAACAAATTCCGTAATGAAAACTAGAACTGAAATTATTAGGAGAGAAAAATACTTACTGAGAATTAAAAAATATAATAGTAATTGTAATTTTATTCTCCACATTTTTTTTATTCCAAAATATATATACGAATTTATAAGTCCATGTAATAAAACTCAACCCGCACAAGGTGCGGGTAATACACTAGTTACATAGTAGAGCTAATACACCCCAGGTCGTCCCACCCGAAAAAATGGACGGGTATGGACAAGGTGAAAAGCCCAATCGGGTCGGATCGGAACAATGCCAAAAGCTCCTCCGGAATAATATTTTTTTTTAAAAATTATATATTTAATTATATTAAATATAAAATAATATTATTTATAGTTATACAATATGTATTTTAATTATATTAAATAATATATAATATTATGGGCAAAATATATTATTATGTATTTATTATAATTTAATAGTTTTATGTTAAAATAAATTTTGTTTTTAAAAAAAAGTTTGTAGGACGGAAAGGCCAAAAGATCAAAGCCCGACATCCGGGCTTGGCTAATGCGAAGCACGACCCAAGTCCGAAAAGTATCACCCTAATCGATAGATTCCAATATGAAATATATTTAGAATAATTTGTTTATATAGAAAATGAGGAGAGAATTATTTTTAAGATGGTAATGATATTTATTATATAAATTAATAATTGAACATATAGAACTAATAGTTATTGTACATTAAAAAAAACATTTAAAATATATAATTATTTTTTTAATAAAAAAAATTAGGGTAAGTAATGTATTAATTTAATACTGATGTTTCATATTTATTATAGATGCAATAAATTTAACACATGTTGGAGAAAATAAGTTCCCACATCGAAATATTAGGACTTCCCAGCCTTGTATATAAGATCGGTGAGCTACTCCTCTTATTGCCAATTAGTTTTAGGATGGAACCTCGTCGGGTTTATGTGTTGGACTTGGGCCTAATGCGCATGTGCGCTCAGATGCACACGACCTCCGTTCTACCGGTCCGTTTGTATCGGACTTTGACGACACATATTATTAATATATTACAACACATTATATATATATTTATAAATAAAATTAAAAGTTTATAAATTGATGTGATCGGAGGAAGTATTAAGAAATGTTAATGTAAATTTGTAAAATGTTGAAGAGAGCAGCATGGGGCATTAGTAAAGGGAAAATGATGTCATAAATGGAGCGTTGGGAATTAGGTATGCATGTTTGCCAACCATTTTTGTGGGCTACCCACTTCTTTTATGCTTCTATCGATTCTTACAACCCAATTTCACCCACCGGTTTGACTCTTAAACTCACCCATAGTTAAACGTAAATGTAAATTTCATGACAACGTACAATTGGGTAACTTCAAATGACGAATTTAGTGCACTTCAACTTCCAACCCACCCACTCCTGAAGAAGCAACTCTTACCATCCCCATCAACCATTTATTACCTTTAACGTACTATGCTTTTTTTTTTTTTTTTTTTTTTTACATTTTTTTTTAATAATTTTTTTTATCTTAATAAAAGAATTTTCATTTTAAAAAAAATCACTGTGGGGTTTAATATAGTATGAAAATGAGGAATGTGCAAATGAAAAGCGCTTTCGGTGATTTTTCCTCGCCATTCTTTCCTTCCCTCCACCTTATTTAAAACCCACAAGCAACCTCCCACTTTTCACACATTCTCCTCTCCTAATCTCCAACCATGGTGTCGTCGTCGCCGGCGAGCGAGAGATTCCCGCCGATCACAAAATGCCGACTGGAGAATAAAAGCTACAAATCCGTGGCCGCGGATCTCGACGGCACTCTTCTAATCTCAAACAGCTCTTTCCCCTACTTCATGCTGGTCGCCGTCGAAGCCGGGAGTTTCCTTCGAGGCCTTATTCTGCTCCTCTCTCTCCCTTTCATCATCGTCTCCTACTTATTCATCTCCGAAGCCCTCGCCATCAACACCATGATCTTCATCTCCTTCGCCGGCCTCCGTATCCGTGACATCGAGCTCGCGGCGCGTGGTGTCCTGCCTCGCTTCTACGCGCGTGACGTTAGGAAGGAGAGTTGGGAGGTGTTTAATTCGTGTCAGGGGAGGCGCGTGGTCGTCACCGCCAACCCTACGATCATGGTCGAGCCCTTCATTAAGGATTTCCTCGGCGGAGATAAGGTTTTGGGCACGGAGATCGAGGTCAACCCGAAGACAAAACGCGCCACTGGGTTCGTTAAAAAGCCTGGGGTTTTGGTCGCCTCTAGGAAGAAGGAAGCCGTGTTGGCGGAGTTCGGTGATGAGTTGCCGGAGGTTGGCCTCGGAGACCGCACCTCTGATCACGATTTCATGGCTCTTTGTAAGGTAATTAACTACCATCAACACTTAATTAATTATACAAGAATGTGAATGACGATGTTTTAATATGCATGCCACGTGAATTGTTTCAGCTAGCATTTCGTATGTAATATTCTAACAAGAAAGAAGTAGAAGTGGAGGTTGTGACAGTTTTTCGTGTATACGGGCATGTGAGATAGCTGGCTTAGAAAGGGAGAGCAAGATAGGGCAAAATAAGGAGGATACAATAGTTTTAGGGTCCGTTTGGTTTAAACTCCGAAAACGGAATGAAAACGAATGTAGTTCATACGTACGTCCTTGTTGATGAAGTTGTTGGAAATCATTTCCTGTTATTTGAACTAATTGTAGTAGAATTTGATTAGTTTTAATACCCTATAGGGTAACAAAGTAGGGAAAAGCAACGTGTATTTTGCATTAAACCAATCGAAATAATTTTATGAACAAAGTACATATATAGACTAGATTCGTTTCCATTCCGTTTCCATTTTCGAAGTTACAACCAAACGGAGGTTAATTTATTATGATATGAGAGAAATTGGAGTACATATAGTTTGGAAATCACTCAAATATGATAGCTAAATTAATGTGAAGATGAAGTTTGTGAGTGGTTGAAACTTGAAAGGGGTAATTCATTCAATAATCTTAGTGTTTGAAAGTATAAAGCTTATTTAAAATGTAATAAGTGTAGAATAGGTTAATTTTTCTTATTTTTATCTTGGGACTAAAGACGCGGAGGTCACAACTCCAGCAAGCCACAATAAACCCACGAGATTTCACCCTAAAACAAATTAAATATAGAAAGATTAACTAATAAATTTATACGCTAGTCTCACTCTCTTATTATAGACGTGTATTGTATAGTAGATTTGAGATTTCATGATTTAAATATAATTTTTTTTTTTTGTCTCTCAAACATTTTTATTATTAATTTAATTACAAACTTCATAATTAGTAGTAATTTTTTTTTATAAACTGAGCTTGACCTTCCAAAGGGAACATAAATGTGAGAGTAAAAAAAATGGTGGGGCCCTAAAGGGGGCACATAGCCACGTGCCGTAGTTAAGAGTATAGATAAATGGTGTACTTTGTGATATGTAGCTCAACTACTTTAGACTGCAAATTAATGATCGATGAGCCTCTTTTAATACGTCCATCCAACTTCTTTTGTGGTTCACCAACACCCTTTATCATTCATAAATGAATTGCTACTTGTAATGTGACCAAGATATAATATTTTTATTTTTTACACGGGCGTAAATATCTGTTGTGGTGGTGTGATCGGGTACAGGAAGCGTACATGGTACCGCGAGACAAATCAGCAAAAGCAGTACCACACGAATCGCTCCGGTCACGAATTATCTTCCACGACGGCCGCCTTGTACAGCGTCCGGACCCACTCAACGCCATCGTCACCTTCCTATGGCTACCCTTCGGCTTCCTCTTATCTCTAGTCCGCGTCTACTTCAACATCCCTTTACCGGAGCGGATTGTCCGATACACCTACCCGATGCTCGGGATTAATCTTGTCATCAAAGGAACCCCGCCGCCTCCCCCGTCACCCGGATCACCTGGAAACCTTTATATTTGCAACCACCGTACAGCGCTCGACCCGATCATCATCGCCATCGCCCTCGGCCGGAAAGTCTCCTGCGTCACCTACAGCGTCTCGAAGCTCTCGCGCTTTCAGTCTCCAATCCCGGCCGTCGCCCTCACACGCGACCGAGCCGCTGACGCCGAGATGATCACCTCGATTCTTCAGAAGGGTGATTTGGTAATTTGCCCTGAAGGGACCACTTGCCGCGAGCCTTACCTTCTGAGATTCAGCGCATTGTTTGCGGAGCTGAGTGACCGGATAGTGCCGGTGGCGATGAACTGTAGACAAAACAGGTTTAACGGGACGACGGTGATGGGGACTAAATTCTGGGACGCGTATTTCTTCTTTATGAACCCACGTCCAACATACGAGGTTACTTTCCTTGATAAGCTCCCACCTGAGATGACTTGTAAGGCCGGTGGTAAGTCCTCCATTGATGTCGCCAACCACGTCCAGAAGGTCATCGCCTCCGTTCTCGGCTTCGATTGCACCAACCTCACCCGCAAGGACAAGTACATGCTTCTTGGTGGTAACGACGGCAAAGTTGACTCCATTTCTGCATCCAAAAAGGCCTCCTAGATCGATCTATTGCGACTCATATTATTATTATTATTATTTTTTTCTTAAATGTGGTTCATGTAATGAGAGCCATTTTACTTGATTATTTTCATTTTTCAGATTGTGGAACGTTGTTGGTGCACATTTGATGGACGTGTTATTTATATGTTTAGTGACATCATTTTTATGAATTTCTCTAAACTAATCAAATGGAATTTTCTAATTACCGGTTTATGACCAATTAATGTTGTTAGTTTTTCTTTTTTCGGCTCATAAATTAACAACCGCCTAAAACCATTCATAAAAATAAACAATAATAATAATTTTATGGCTAAACTAGTTCATTACTTGCTTTTTTGGGGGGATTTATTTAAAATTAAAAGTATTTTGTTATTATTTTTACTTATTATGTACAGGATATTAATTATTGTAAATTTAATTATAATTTAAATTGAGTTAAAACATATAAACTTACTGGTTGTTTATTAATTATAATGTAATTTATATACCTATATTAAATCAAACAATATTAATGCTAACGTGTTTTTTTCTCACATTTTATTTTCTACTAATTCCATAATTAAGCCATCTAATCATTTTTACTAAACCATAATCACTTTGTAAAATATGTGACTCGTCTATTATCTTAATATAACGTTGAATTTAAATTTTCAAATATATCACACACAATTTTCTTAATTTTAATTTTATTAAAACATAATAAATCCTTTTTGTTTTCATAATTATTTTTAAAATATCATTTGGTATCCACAAATTTTTTTTTAATTCGTTCGTAATTTTATGGAATTTTCTATCCGACCCACATCGGGTATTAAGTAAGGATGATAATTTGAGAACTTGTAAAAATAGAAATAGAAGGTTTAAGGATTAAACTTGTCGTACATCTTTGGGCCTTTTGACTAAAATCAACTATAATATTTATTTACATCGTATTAATATATGGTGGGGTCGTTGTGACCAACTAATATGTGGGTTGTTGTGAACTATTGTTTTGTGGGTCGTTGTGACGTGACTTATTGATATGTGGGTCGTTATGACCTATTGTTATGTGAGTCATTGTGACATATTGGTACATGGGTCGTTGTGACCTACTCGTATGTGGGTCGTTATGACGTGACTTATTGATATGTGGGTCGTTATGACCTATTGTTATGTGAGTCATTGTGACATATTGGTACGTGGGTCACGTCGTTGTGACCTACTCGTATATGGGTCGTTGTGAGCTACTCGTATGTGGATCGTTGACCTACTCATACATGGGTCTTTGACCTACTCGTATGCAGAGATAGGTCACAAACCTAAACCGCCATATCGGTGCAAGTTTTCCAAACATTTTCATCATCAAGAATTGAAGAAAACTCTTGTAAAAAAAACTTTGTAACGAATGGCTTCAATAACTAATTTGTAAGTAGAGTTCTAACGAGTTCCAATATCTTTTGAAAAAGCAATTCGATGAACATTATTAGTTAAACATAAATTTCTCCATTTTTTGCTCAAATCGAAATTGTGTCAAATATGATCAATAATGTTGGTGATGGGGTTAGCATATTCGCTAAAATCTTAAGTTCATCTTAAACACATAAGTTTAAAATATGACATGCACATATTTGATGAGTATAAGGAGTTCGCAAATATTGTCCCGCCCCCTCGACCAAATGGTTTACGGCGGCGGTGTTTGCGGATGCATTATCAAAAGAATATGAAAAAATTCGATGTTGTAAATTAAATTCTTGTAAAACCGTTTTTATCAAGCTTGCAATGCTTGGTGCATCATGTCTTGCGTTGAAATGCCGAAATCCAATAACATATTTATGCAAAAACATATCGTTATCAATAAAATGTAAAGTAAGACCCATGTAAAAATGTTGTTGCGATTGTGTACTCCAAATATCACTATAAATAGATACTTGATGCTCAAAAGATTCCAAAGTCGGGGAAAAATTCTTTCTTTTGTAACTAAGATTTAGCTACTAATTTAGAAACGGTTTTCCTAGAAGTTGGTTTAAAAGAATATTGAAAATATTTAGTGTTATATGCTCTAACTTCATATTCGGAATAAGAAAATGAAAATGCATGAGAACACGTAACATCGGCTAATCCTAAACTTTTTTTTTATGGTTATACGTAAATAAAGGAGATTGAGTAGAAGGAGATGCAAACCCGTGGGACAATTGTGATTGTCCCCGTGATATCCCTATCTTCTCTGTATGGACGTTTTACATGTGCGTTTGCAAGGTCCCTGATGTGATCGAAATTGATTCGAACACGAGGATCCACCGGCACAAGTTCACACTTGGATTAGAACGGGATATGGAACTCTTTTTTTTTTTTAAGTTTGTGTTTTTTGATATGAAGAGAAAATTCCCTCAGCCTCTCACTTTGGGAATCCCTCAACTCGAACGAACTACCCTCGGAATCTCACTTTTGGTTCGAACCTTCGTTCCTAGGCCTCTCACCTTAGAACCACATAAGCATCTCACCTAGATGTTTGAAAACTAAGCATCTCACATAGAATTCGGGTTTTGTTTTTAAAGTAAACAACAACTTTGAAAGCACAAAAGCTAACTTACTTCATTGAACTTGACTTGTCTTACAATGAGCATGTACAAGGCTTTATATAGCATACAAAATCAGCCTTGAAACACCCTTAATAATTTTTAGAAATACCAAAGATTTTAAAAGAAAATGCAAGAAATACAAGAGGTTTCATAGTAAATTCAAACACATAAATGACCACATTTGACCTTTATTAAAAGATGACTCTTGAATCTTATTCTCTTCACTTGGACAACACATCAAGGAGGGTATAATCATGTCTTGAACGTCCATATTGAAGGAGAAGAAGACCATTGAGCTGAATTGGACTCCATTCAATGTAGGTGTGTGGTGTGAAGATGCCTTCAATGTTTGGTGTAATGTTGACTTGTTGACCTTCACATGATTAATACATAAATTCATGCATAATATATGAATAATATGAGCATGATATGTTGCATGAAATATGTATTGGTTGGACGTGCATATGTTTTGTATAACCATCTTTCATGCCTTCATGCATGATCTTGCCCAACAATCCATATAATAGTTGCATGAAACTTGACAATAGTTGCACGAAACTTGACAATACTCGTTCACCGGCTCCCCTTCTTGTAATGCTTCGTAGAATATCGGATGTAAGCATTTTCGGTGAGGGAGACGTCATGGTGGTGGCATTTCGATATTTTCGGGATTGTCAGGCATTTGAGTTTCACTTTTTTCGGGTGCTAGGGAAGAATTTAGAAGAGGTGAAATGGTCACTTGGGTTTGCCATGAGGAGAATGCGAGATTACGAGAGATGAATTCGAGAAAGACGAGAGGAGAGTTGAGAAAGATGAGATGTAAATGTTGTGGGATTTAGAGGAAGAGGGATCCCATATAGTATAGAACGATCACTGTGAACTATCTACTTCAAAAAGATAGTTGTAAGGAAGAAGGGGAAACTTTCTTTCTTTCTGGTATTCTAGGAGGCTTGGTACTCGAACACTAATGAGTACTTATAGGAAATTAGGAATGGGTATTTAGTGTTAGATATATTTTTAAAATCCACTTTCAACGGCCATATGGCCGTTAAATGGGGCCCACCAATGACTATATTAATATAGCTGTTGGCGGGCAAAGCATTATGCCGTTGCGCTTAGTACCTAAACTGGCTGTTTGCGCCGGTTTGAATGTTTTTTTTAAAAAATTAAAACAAATGTCAAAACCGGCTGTTTGGGTTGGTTCAAACCGCTGGTTTAGTTTTTTTTTACCAAACTTAAACCTAAACCGTGAACCCTCGAAACCTAAACCGTCGATTTGAAAACCGACAATTCGGCAGTTTGCCCCCAACCGGACCCATGTCTAGCTCGTATGTGGGTCATTTAAAATTTTAATTAACATATACCCATGCAAGGCACGGGGTATAGACTAATTTATTTTACAAAAGAAAATATGGTAAATCTATAAATATCTTGTGGCAAATTTGTGAATAAGTCAAAAAATCATACGTGGCATGTTATATAACATAGGGCTGGGCAAAACCAATCCAATCTGCTGACCCACTCCGAAAAATCCGTTGATCCGATCCAAAAAACCCAAATTTTGTGTACCCGTTTTAATTTAGTCTGAACCTGATCCGGAAAATTTTCCTGGATTATCGGATACCTATCGGGATTTTAGGCATCCGGATACCCGGATATTAAAAAACGGATATTCGGTGATCCGCGGATATCATGATTGTCCCAGATCATCGGATAGTCCGGGTCATTGGATATCCAAATAGCCCTAGATCACTATATATTCTCAGATGGTCCCGGATAGCCCCGGATTACTATGTATTCTCATATACCCGATTAGTAAATAAATTGATACAATATTAAATGTATTTGTTTTAGTAAAGAGAAGGAAAAAATTTATATTGCAAATTTGTACTAATATTTATATTTGACAATATTACATGAATAAATATTTAAGTAAGAAAAAATAATTAATTATATTTGATAATGTTCATTTATTTACAACTTAGTAACTTATGCATACTCTTTTTTTTTTGAAATAAAGGTTAAATTCATTCATCTCGATTGTCAAAAGCAATAACCTTACATAAATCGTTAAGGAAAAAAGCACATAAATCATAACGACACACTTCATCCGGGCATTGTCCCGCAAGCCAGTTTGCCACCCCATTTGATACTCGACCAATAAACTCCCATCTGCACACCGAGAACCTCGTCCTAAGACCATGTGCCGCCTTCAAAATATATGCTTTCCAAGTAATCCCGTTGCTTAATCTTTGCATTAAGTTTGTAATAAGGGCTTTTGAATCCGACTCGCAAATAACGTTGTTCCAACCCTTATCCCATGCAAGCTGCAAAGCCCATAAAAGACCTTCCCCTTCCGCCTCGTCCACATATCTAGTTCCGTTTATCCTCTTCGTCGTTGCCACAAGAACTACCCCCACGCAATTCATAGAAAAACTCCCATACCATAAGTTCCGTCTCTCTTAACCGCCGCATCACAATTCAATTTGATCGTACCTGCCGGAGGTCTCCCCCATTTGGATTAAATCACATCGTCAGAAGGTGGAGTATGAAGGTGGACCAAGCCCATAAGCTCTTCAAAGTTGCGCTGAGCGTCGTCAATGATCTCAAGTGAAAACATGGCCAAACCTTCAAAGCACCTCTTGTTTCTTGCTTTCCAAATCAACCACAAAAGAAACATCCATCTTTGTTGTTCCTCCGCCGTCCTCTTATGCACAATGAAGTCGAACCAGTCCTTCACCGAGGCACACCTGTCCACAACCGATCTCAGTAAAGGGAAAGTCTTCCAGATATCCCTCACTGTCAGACATTGACCAAAAATGTGAATAGGAGATTCGAACTGACCACAAAAATAACTATTTTGACAAAGTATTAAATTGATAATCAATATCACCATATAACTTTGTACTAATATTTGTATAATTCTATTCGACAATATATAACATGGTAAAACTATTTGATTTAGACAAAGTATTAAATTGATAACGTTTATTTAAGACTTTTTAATACTCCCATATCTTTGACCTTTTATCTACGTCAAATATTAGTCAGGTAAATTATCTACAAGATAATTGTATGGAGCATCAACCACATGGTCAAATGTTTGATTCTGTATCATTAACGAGTATCAGCCTCCACTATTGCCTTTTATGACCATTCGAAGAGTATGAACTTGGAAAAGAGCGGTTCTTTATTTCGTTAATTTCATTTTCTTAATTTAGAGCTAATAGGAAAATAAAAATTAACAATTTATTATAATGGACACATAGTGGAAAATAAAATAAAATATAAGGATACCGACCATAATAATGAAATTTGGTGGTCACCAAGCGGATATAACAAAACCTTGATATATCAAACGAATTTTTTCAAAAATATTCGTAGTTATTATAATTTTAGTTCAAATATTTTATCTTGATAGTCCAAATATTTTATATTGTTGTTAATATCTTCTTTTTATTTATATGATCAAAATAGTTATTTTTATCATATAATTCAAGATCAATGGAACCGTTCTCGCATCTTTTGTTGATTTTGTACAAATATTTTATGTTATCTTGATAGTCCATATATTTTTCACTATTGTTCATATCTTCTTTTTATTTATATGATAAAAAAATATTTTTTGAAATTAAAAATGTCAATTAGTTGGATATTGTTTTTAGTATAACATTATTTTATTTGATCTTGATTTATATGATAAAAATAGCTAAGTTTAATTAATAAAATAGATTTGTTTTAGTCATTAAAAGAAATTTAATAAATAAATAAAATAGTAAAATACATACTTATGAGAAAATGACGCGTGTCATCCGATATATAAGAGAATGACATGTGGCTTCAAGGTATTCTACTATATTTATAGGGTGTGTTTAGTGAAAACATATAGTAGTTGAGGTTATAAACGAGTATTTTTATCAGATTTGTGGTTGCGGTACGGAATTGGTGTTTATCTTGAATTCTTGATTAAATACCAAATCACCCCTATATAAATTATAGGCACACGGCCAAAATTGAAACGATGATATATTATATATTCTTCCATGTAAGCTAGTGTTTTCCTCTTCTTCCCTATGCTATCTTTAATAGTTGTGACTTGTGAAGACCAAAATTGAAATAAAAACAAAGGAACTTAACCCTAGTTGCGGACAATTTCTTCAGCCCTAACACGGCCGCTTGTTTATTTCTCTTTTCCGTTTGCCTCCATTACTGTTATTCGATCAATTTCTCTAGCCCTAACATATGGCCGATTTCGCTTCAACCATGATATATGGTCGTTTGATTCCTTCTTCGATTTTTTTGTGCTAGAGTTCTTCCTTCTTTGATTTTCTTCTTTCTTCGATCAATGGGGTTGGAGGTAGGGTTCCGAATGAAGGTGGTTCCAGTGGAAGAGAGGAGGAAGAAAGGGCGGAGGAATAGTGAGAAAGATGAGGGACGAAGAGCGAAGCACCGGAAGCAAAGTCGTTGAGAATAACATTTGTGTTCTTGAGACGGCGTAGGATGTTTGAGCGGTGGTGAAGGCATTACGGGCGGTGGCATCGTCTTTCATGTGATACTTTCACTCCTTGCATCGTGAGACTGGCTCCTCGTTCTCTATCTTATATTGGCTACAACACATTCCTTAAGAAAGTTTCTTCTACTTCCTACGACTTTCTAGTTGTTGGAATGAAGGGTAGGAATGGAATGAGATTTGAGAAATCTCTATAATCTTGTGGCAGGAGAGGTTAAAATCGTTGTTTTAAAATTCCAAAACAATAACCACAAACCCCCAAATCTAATACTAAACAACTTACAATGTATGTGATTATTATAAAATCCCAAAACCACAACACCCTATCTAATACTAAACACATACATAGTATATAGATAGATTATGCCAATTTTACTACAAATATTTTTTTTAGTGGAAGGAGAGTTAGTGGTCTCCGGCGCTTCTGGACGCATTTTTATTAATGAAAAAACGAGCTAAGTAGTAATCAATCAGGGATAGCTCGACCCCTTAATTACACCAGAGAGTAAAATATCCGTTATACCCTCGGGAGGGTCAAGCAATACATTAAGCCCAATAGGGAAATCAAAAGCAAAACTGGCTAGAAAATCCGTGTCCTTGTTCGCCTGGCGATAGGCATGCGGGATTTAGATATACTAGTTCCTTTTGATATAGTCTTGGCACATAAGTACCATATTGGAGACTGGATGGTGTCGTAGGATTGACTTCTCCAATAGCGTAATGGCAATCAATGAGTCCCATTCAAAGATCACACTACTACAATTACTTTTTCAAATGATTTTGAGACCATGATAGACACCCCTTAGCTTAATCATGGGTATCGAACATAATCACAGGTTCGTCACAAAACCATTGATCCGTTACCCCTTCTTGTTTCTAATGATACCTCCCACCGAGGTGTGCCCGTCGCTTCTAACCGCTCCATCGGTGTTAATCTTGATCACTCCTTCCGGTGGCGGTTCCCACTTCACATTGGTGATCCCCTTAGTCCTCTTCGTGTCTTGATTCTTGATCTTCTTCTAGGACCGTCCATATTCCATGGTGTAGCTCTCAACGAAACATCTTCTATCCCCTTTGAAGGTGACCTTAGTGAACACATGCTCGTTTCTCAATTTCCGAGTCGACCACAAGCCAATTACAAACAACTCACTCCACAAATGCATATCATTAATAGGATATGTATAAAGGATTTTACCTCGGATCCGGGATGAGAAGGGTTGGTTGAAGAAATCTCGGTTTTTGTCTTCAACACGAAAGCTTTGCCACATTTTCTTGGTATAGTTGCAATATCTTAACATATGCACCTAGTTCTCTTCCTCGGAAAAGACATAGACCACATGTACGTGGTAGATTGTGAGATGTGTCTTCTGAAGTATTATTCGTTAGTGAGGATGCCACCTCTAACTAGTTTCAACACAAACATACACACTGACCTTGAGCCTCCATATAGTCTTATGTAGGACCGTATCAACATGTAGAAAATTCCCTTCCTTACGCAGAAAATCATAAGTGGTTATAATTGAGAAGTTTCCGTCTGCACTAAGTGTAACACCCCAAATCCGTAGGACTCGGAGTGCTACTGAGCTAGGATCTTACAATGGATCCTGACCCTACAATGGTTATAATTGAGAACCTCCAGTCTCCTAGCGGGATGAAAGGATAGCTGTCACGCCCTACAATGGGCAGTCACTAAACCATAGGTTGGTAATAGCAGTATCACATGCTAGCAAGCATAAACATGCACCACTCGTGCAACATCCAATATAGAGATGACAGCTAAGTAAGTCCTATGGACTTACCTCATTCTCGGAAGTAATCCCAACTATGATCAACTCTCAGATACGTCCACTCCAATCTGGAGGACAACACGGCCTATACAAGGCATACATATATACATATCAATCTACTATCACACTAAGGGTCACACCTAGACCCAAGGGATCCATAAGGATCATATCCAACTCGTAAACCTCAAAGCCGTAACCGGCATATCTATATCAAACTCATCATAAACCGATACCTAGCATGGTACTAGTTCCCTCATACTAGGAAAGGAAAGGAGCTACCCAACTATGGGTAGTCCCGGGACAAGTCGCACATGCGTGATCAAGAGACGCAGGAGCGGAGTAGACAACCCGCAGGTGCGACAGGGATCAGCTGCAGGCGCGGTGACACGGGACGCAGGCAACGTAGGCAAGGCGCTGGTGTTGCGGCACGTCTTCCGCAGGGGTGGCGGCTTCTAGGCACGGGGGCGGCGTCTGTGCAGAACGTGAACCCGCGATTCCTTCTTTCACTCTTCACGTGATCAATTCACGTCTTCTCTCATCCAAAGTCACACACATGCAACAACATACACAATCCAACATCACCCTATGTCCAAGCATCTAATCTTAAGCTAAGGAAAGAAGAACAAGGAAGAAGAAAGAATGGAGAAGCAAGGAGCTTACCCACAACTGTGGCCTAAGCACGAAACTGATCCAAGACAGTACCTCCACTAGCTCTCAAGCTCAGCAACAACATCATAAACATCATCATCATCACAAAGCCACACCAAAACTCTTCCACTCAAGAGAGATCAAGAAGGATGAAGGAGAAGCAAGGAGGACGTGAAAGGCTGGATTGGAAAGTGAATAAGGAAACCCTTGCTCAGCAAGGAAAAGAAAGAAGTAAGGTAAAGGATAAAGCACGGGTCAAAGGAGTCAACAAAACCGGCTGCAGCCGCCGGAAACCGCAGGGGCGGTTCCCTGAGCCACATGGGAGGGTCTTTGTACTAGCCGCAGGGGCGGCTCCACTCACACGCAAGGGCGGCTAAGGCCAAAAGTGGCTCCAAAGGCTAAGGCTCTTACACCTCACCCCCCTAAAAACAAGTTTCGTCCCGAAACTTGTAACATCCTCAAACCTCTCGGACTCAAAAGCCGAGGTATAACTCTCTCTAAAACCTCATACACAAGCATGGAGGAAAACATCCACTCCAGCAACAAAAGAACCATCCAGGGCATAGAGGAAAGCCATCTCTAGCCAGAACATCAACATAACCACGGGGCATGGAGGAAAACATCTCCAGCACAACTATGTCCATCAAAATAGCATGGAGGAAAGAGCCATCTTCAGCTATAAACAATCGCACTAGCACAACAAGATCTAACAAGATCACACATCATATCAAGCTAGTACGAAAATAAACACAGCATGGCAAATAAGCACATAAGCAAACACTCACCAAGATAGTACTAAGATCTACTCGTAGATCCTACAGGTATGTCTATCTCGGCATAGAACTCTGGATAGTTCCTCTGGATACTATCCTCAGTCTCCCTGGTAGACTCATCAGGTCCTCGTCTCGACCACTGTATCCTCAGCATAGGTATATCCTTCGAACGTAGGCGTCTCATACCTCGTTCTAGGACTGCAATCGGATGCTTAACAAAAGTGTGGTCCGGCTCAACCACCAAATCGTCATAACTCACGATGTGTCTCGGATCTGGTATATACTCCCTCAGCTGAGACACATGAAATACAGGGTGAACACCCTCTAATCTCGGCGGCAAAGCCAACCTGTAGGTTGCGCTCCCAATCCGATCCAAAATCTCGAACGGTCCGGCATATCGGGGGCTCAACTTCCCCTTAATGCCAAATCGTCTAACACCTCGTGTCGGGGACACTCTCAGCCACACATGGGCTTCATCTCTGAACTCTAGAGGTCTACGCCTCTTATCAGCATATGACTTCTAACGGCTCTGGGCAGTCAACATCCGCTCTCGAATCAGTGCTACTCGAGCCATATCATCCTGAATCTGATCAGGTGCCAAACCACTAACACTGTTCTTAGACCTGTTCATATCCGGGCTCGGGCCGGGCATTTTCAAAAAAAAACCCGTTTTGGCGGACCCGGGCCGGGCCGAGCCCGGTTCGCGGGCCTGTACGGGGCCGGGCGGGTACGGCAAAACGGGGTTTTTTTGCTTCATCTCCTTATGAGATTTTGTTTGACCCGTTTTTTTTTTAAATGAAAACTGCATGACTTCATCTGTAATTCAGCAGTATAAACCTGTATAATTTGCAGCGTGCCTGTAAATCTGTAATGTGCATACACCTCTTCAATAAAAACAAACTACATGAAACTCGAAAAGTATCATACAAACATAATCAAAAGATTCAACGAAAACACAATCAAAAGCTCAAGAATCAAGATAGAGCAACAATACCTACCAAGTACGAAGTACCAAAGTGCCAAGTAACAACTAACAACATATCCAACAAAGGCAACAAGTAACAACATATCCAACAAGGCAACAAGTAACAACCAAAAGTCTCAACAATCAAGATAACAAAATACCAAGTAACAACATAGAACAATAATTATCTCAAACAACATCTTCAATTCTTCATTCTCTATTTGAAATAATGCACGACTCCTCTTCCTCTTCACCCTCTTCAACCGGTACTCCAATTCGAAGGATTTTAGATGAACCTTAAAATGTTAAAAGCAAAGTCTTAAATAATGAACTTCAAATTGAAATATAACACTATTATAGTAGAAAATAAAATATAAAGAGATAAATTACCTTCAAGCAAGCCCTTCACACGTAACCAATCTTCATAACATGCAAGTGCTTCAACAGTATCCGCCGCAAGAGAGCTTCTAGCTGAAGTTATCATCTTCTTCCCTAAGCTAAAAGCCGATTCAGAAGGAACACTTGAAATAGGGACGGATAGAATATCCCGGGCCAAACAAGAAAGGGTTGGAAAACTATCAACATTAGACTTCCAAAACTCAAGAATATCAAACTCCTTCCCAAAATCATAATTCTTTTCATCAAGATATTGCTCCAACTCTGGTTTATTACTAGTGTTCATTTTCTTGGACAAATGGTCAAACAAAATCTCATAAGGAGATGAAGCAATCCTCCTAACACTCACATCAGAATCAAGCATCACATTCGGTGCCTCAGCCTCGCTATTTTCAGCACTATTTGTGTTCACTCCACGGTCTTTGTAGTCCTCTAATAGTTCCAACAATGTTTCTTTAACCTTATCCATCATCTCTTTAGCCTTTTCAGCCCCAAACAGCTTTTCATAACAAAAACGAACCCCTTCTAGTTTCATACGAGGGTCCAAAACAACAGCACAAGATAAAAGCAAATTGTAATCACTCCAATATTTTGCTAATTTCAATTGCATTTGAGCAACCATGTCAGACACAACACAATGAGGACCTTCCATAACAGATAGCAAATGCATATGAATACTCCACACTCCATGGAAATAAACATTGGCAGTAGGTGTCTTTGATGCAGAAAACTGATTTGTTACGTCATAAAAAACATGCAGAAACTGTTGAATCTCATCAATTTTGTCCCAATCCTCAACTGTCAAACGGTGTGCTTTCAAATCAGAATCTTTGGTAACAAAACTATCAATTGGATCTCGAAAGTATTGAAAACGATCAAGCATGGTGAAAGTAGAATTCCACCTAATAGGCATGTCCAAACGCAGCTTCTTGGTAGGACTCAAACCAAAGTTAGTGCAAGCAATTTCATAAAACTTTTTCTTCTTCGGAATTGAATGCCTTAAATGAATAATAATCTTGCGGATTTTCACAACTACTACATCTAACAGCTTCAAACCGGCTTGCACCACCAAGTTAATAATATGACAACAACACCGCATGTGAAAAAATTGTCCATTAAATAACAAAGTGTGTTTCCTAATGAGATGATTCCTTAGAGATCCAATCATAGTATCATTATATGATGCATTATCAAGTGTGATGGTAAAACCTTTATCCGCAATTTTCCATTCACCCAAACACAACAAAACCTCTTCTGCAAGTGAAACACCATCAAATGGAGGAAAATTAAAGCTGAAAACTTAATTATACGCTTTTGTAATTTCCAATCACGATCAATCCAATGACTTGTCAAGCACATAAACTCTTCAGAACTGTTCTCACTTCTCCAATTGTCGGTTGTAAAACTAATCCTACCAGGAGCATTTTGTAACTCAACACAAACCAGTTTTTTTGCTTCTGTATAACGAGAAATTGCATCTCTCTTAATTGTAAGTCTACCAACAAGTTGAAAATCAGGTGCAACAGTTCTCATCAGATTTTTAAAACCAGGTTCCTCCACAATACTAAAAGAATGACCCCCTGATACGAGAAACTGACACAAAGCATCACGGATTTCATCAAAACCAGGAAAATGACTTCTCAATGACACTTGATTCACATTAATAGCATTACTACTAGAACCAGCACCAGAAATGCAATAACCTTTAACATCACGGACACGACGAGCAGAGCATGAAGAAATATGTCTTTTAAGATGCGATGTACCACTATTTGGATGACCATTTAAAACTTTCTTACAGTGGTTGCAAGTAGCTGTAATTGAACCATTATCATTCACAGATCTGGTCATGTCAGCCCACACATTTGAAGTAAGCTTTTTTCCACTTGTAGTGCATTGTGTGCATACACCTCCGCTTGAAACCTCAACATCATCATTAGTTGTCGAGTCAGGATCAACCATCGTCTACAAATACAAAAGACACAAAATTAGTTTATAATTGGAAGTTGGGAACTAGAATGAATCATTACTTCAACCGATTGTAAGTCATGTGTAGGCTATGTCCACTTCTACATAATAAGTTCCCTATGTTTTTAATTTTTAGTCATCATCAAAAGACCATAACACTGCAGAACATTCATGAGTGATCATCACATTGCAAATTTGGTCGATTGTAAGTCAAATTAACACTTCAACCAATTGTAAGTCATGGAGAAAAAAGGTGTCAAATTAACATTGCAGAACATTCATAATAAGTTCCCTATGAATCATCACATTGCAAATTTGCAATCCAGGATCATTTATCAATCAAGTGATCATCTCTCGGTCAATCCAAGATCAAACAGAGCATTCATGAGTGAACAAGGAAGAGGCATTCAAGAAGCTTACGAAATCTAAGATCATCTCTCAGTCAATCCAAGAGGCATTCAAGAATGAACAAGGAAGAAGCAGTCAAACAGAACATTCATGAGCGATCATCTCTCAGTCAATCCAAGATCAAATTTGCAATCCAGGAGCATTCATATTTCATGAGTAAATTTCGTATACAATAGAAGACAAAGGAAGAGGCATTCAATAAGCTGACGAAATCTTACCGGATAATACAAACGAAGAGGGTCTCCGGTGGCGACGCAGACAATAGAAGACAAAGCTCGGACAAGATCTACTGTCTGTGTTCAGACATGAGAAGTAAGACTGTAAGAAAAATGATAGAAGACTAAGAAGTAAGAAAGGAGAAGAATGAAGATAGGCGGAAAACTTACCAGAAGACGGAGGTAGAGGAGGCTTCTGTGGCGGCGCTACAAGTCGAGGAAGAGGACGACTGGAAGGGGGAGTGAGGACCACGACAGAACGAGTCGAGGAAGAGGACGACTGGAAGGGGGCGAGTCGAGGACGACGACGGGAAGAGGGTGAGATTGAGAGGGCCAGAGGCTCGGCGCTAGGCAGAGGCGCTGGGCAGTAGCGGCTGGAAGAGAAGAGGGTGACGGCTGGAAGAGAAGAGGGGTCGCGACTCGCGAGACTCGCCTTGCCACTTTCCAGTTGCCTTCAATCACTTTAGGGTTTACAGTTTACTACTTTACGAATTTTTTTTTTCCCGAGCCCCGGGCCTCGTACCCTGTCCGTACCCGGCCCGCCGGGACTAGCGGGCCGGGCTGAGAGGCCCGATCGGGCTTGTCTTGGTGTTCATACCCGCCCGTTTTTGCGGGCGGGCGGGCCGGGCCGGGCGGGTTGCCCGGATCTGAATAGGTCTAACTGTTCTGCTCATCCCAGCATAACGGGGTACGACACCTCTGTCCATACAGTGTCTCATATAGGGTCATCCCAATAGATGCATGCCAGCTGTTGTTGTATGAGAACTCAACAAGTGGGAGATGATCTGTCCACACTTGTCCCCAATCCAACACACAAGCTCGCAACAAATCCTCCAAGGTCTGAATGGTCCTCTCTAATTGACCAGTCTGAGGATGGAATGCAGTCGTGAAGTGCAAACTCGTCCCCAGGGCAGTCTGAATCTGCTGACAAAATCTCGAGGTAAATTGTCCATCTTTGTCTGAGACGATCGTCCTCGGTACACCATGGAGTCTCACTATCTGCCTAGTGTACTCCTCAGCTAATCTGCTCACCGGCCACATCTCTCTAATAGGAATGAAACGTGCCATATTCGTCAATCTCTCCACTATGACCCAGATGGCATTAAAACTCCGGCTCAGCCTCAGTCCAGTCACAAAGTCCATGGTGACGCCCTCCCACTTCCTCTGTGGAACGGGAAGTGGATCGAGCTCACCCCCAAGTCTATTATGCTTTATCTTGACCTGCTGGCAGGTCGCACACTGTGCCACAAATCTGGCCACATCGGGCTTCAGCCCTCCCCACTAATATAAACGTCTCAAGTCCTGATACATTTTACTCGTACCTGGATGTACAGAGTAAGGTGTATAGTGAGCCTCCTGTAATATCCTCTGTCTCAGCTCTGTATCAGCAGGTACACAGACGCGACCGCAGCGTCTCAAAACTCCATCTGCTCCTAGCAGGAACTGTGGTGCCTCATCCCGAGACATCCGCTCTTTGATCCTCATCAAAGTCGGGCAGTTCTCCTGCTTCTGTTGGATCTCGCCCAACAGATCAAGAAGGACCTCTAAAGTACGCAGTTGGGCATCCTCATCAGGAAACTGGATGTCCAACTCTAACCAGATCAGATCTCTCTGCAACTGATGCTGAATTGTCAATCTCGTAATCGCCTGCTCTCGAGGCGTCTTCTTGCTCAGGGCGTCGGCGACAACGTTCGCCTTCCCTGGATGATATAGGATCTCTAAATCAAAGTCCTTGATCAGCTCGAGCCACCTACGCTGGCGATTATTCAATTCCCGCTGCGTGAAAATATACTTCAGACTCTTATGGTCTATGAAGATCTGACATGTAGCACCATACAAGTAATGTCTCCAGATCTTCAGTGCATGAACTACCGCTGCCAACTCCAGATCATGAGTCGGGTAGTTCTCCTCATACGTCTTCAGCTGTCGAGACGCATATGCAATCACTCTGCCCCACTGCATCAACACACATCCCAAGCCTAGCTTGGATGCATCACTGTATACCACAAAATCCTCTGTACCCTCTGGCTGTGCCAAAACAGGAGCAGAAGTCAGACGTCTCTTCAGCTCCTCAAAACTCTGCATACACTGATCAAACCACACAAATCTGGTAGTCTTCCTCAACAAACTTGTTAGTGGACGGACAATCACAGAAAATCCCTCCACAAAGCGTCTGTAATAACCGGCTAGGCCAAGGAAGCTACGTACTTCCTTGACGTTCGTCGGTGTAGTCCATGCTGCTACTGCCTCTCTCTTCGCCGGATCAACCTTGATCCCCTCGGCGGAAACAATGTGACCCAGGAATGCTACCTCTGGCATCCAGAACTCGTACTTAGAGAACTTAGCATAAAGTTCTCTATCCTGTAAAACCTGCAAGACAGTCCTCAGGTGTCTTGCATGCTCCTCTCTACTGCGAGAATACACCAGAATATCATCTATGAAGACCACCACAAACTGATCCAGAAAGTCGATGAAGATATTGTTCATCAACTCCATAAAGACTGTTGGGGCATTCGTAAGCCCAAATGGCGTCACTACAAACTCGCAGTGGCCATATCTGGTCCTGAATGATGTTTTGTGCACATCCTGCTCTCTCATGCTCAGCTGGTGATACCCGGAACGCAGATCAATCTTGGAGAACACAGTCGCTCCCTGTAACTGATCTAACAAATCATCAATACGTGGCAGTGGATACTTGTTCTTGATGGTCACCTTGTTCAGCTCTCTGTAATCTATACATAACCTCAGTGATACGTCCTTCTTCCGTACGAAGAGGACATGTGCTCCCCATGGGGACACGCTAGGGCGAATGAAGCCTTTCTCAGCCAACTCCTCGAGTTGCTTCTTCAGCTCCAGCATCTCAACAGGCGCCATCCGGTATGGGGCCTTTGAGATGGGTCTCGTACCAGGCTCTAACTCAATCCCAAAATCCACACTCCTCTGAGGCGGCAAGCTGGACGGCTCAGCAAACACATATGTGAACTCACAAACAACTGGGATGATCTCTACAGCTGGACTCTCCCCCTCCTTCATGGCATAACACCAGAAGGCCTCGCAACCCTGTGCAATCAATCTGGTTGCCCGTATAGCGCTGATAACCGTACATGTCTTTCCAAGGTCCCAACCTCGGAAAACCTCTATCTGGCCTAACTCGGTATAGAGGGTAACAGTCCTCCTACCTACATCTAGGACTGTAGAGTGTCTATCCATCCAATCCATACCTAAAATGACTTCTTCATGCTCTAATGTCATGACAAAGAAGTCAACTAGTAACACACGGGTCCCTAGAGAAATGGGACAACCGTGAATCTCACGGGTACCTCCGACCTTACCACCATCGGGTAACCCTATAATAAAGGGCATCCCCTCAACTGTATCTAAACCAAGACGCTCTACACAAACATCAGAAATAAAAGAATGCGTAGCACCAGTATCACATAAAACTCTAACAGGTAAACCATGAATCAGAATGGTACCTGTAGCAGTAGGTGCAACTGGCTCATCTGCACTCCTCAGCTCAAAAACACGACCCTGTGGGCCTCTGGTATCAGTGGTGCTCCCACCACGGCCTCTGCCTCTACTCGGCCCAGGAGCAGATCCCTGAGTCGTAGGGCGATATGGGACTCTCTGTTGTCCCTGTATCTGCTGCTGCTGCTGAGGTGGTCTCTGTCCACCTCCCGCTACACTGGCAGGAGAAGAACCCTGCTGAGATGCAGCTCCGTCCTGGCGGCAGTAAACGGCTCTATGACCCTGTCTACCACAAGTAAAACACGTCACTAATGGCATCGTGCACTCTGGCCTCATATGTCTTGGATCTCCACAGTTATAACATTGTCGTCCCTTCTCTATAGCTGGTGCAGATACAGAACGAACATGGCGTCTCTGACTACGTCCAACACTAGCAGCTCCAACAGTACCACTGGCCTGCCCCGTACGCTGTCTCTTCTCAGACCCTCCGGCCTGAGAAGCTCTCCTCTGCCCAGCTCTCTCTCTCATAATCTGCAGCTCTGTCCTGATAGTCCATCAAGGACTCACAGTGAAAACCCGCCATATAGGCTCGGGTACCATTCCTCAATCGTCGAGAGAAAAGATAAACATGATGATCAGTAGTAGGTGCAGTTGGACCCAGTAAAGCCAGCTCCTCCTGAAACCTCCTGATAGCCTCTGAGACTGGTACATCATCAAATCCAGCCTCAACAAAGTCGCGCAGTTACTCCCTCCTCTGTGAGGCAGGGCAGAAACGCTCTCTGATCATAGTCCTCATCTGGTCATAACTGAGAACCTGACTCCGTACTGACCTCCACCAGTGTTGTGCCAGATCTCTAAATAGAGTCTGCACCAACTCTATCTGCCTGTCAACTGGACATCTGATAGACTCTAAAGCCGAGTCCACATGCCCTATCCACAACTCCACCTCTAACCCCACCTTCCCAAAGAAAGGGGGTACTCCCAACTGATGAAATGCCTTCAACCAACTGTCTGGTCGAGGCCCTCTGTGATCCTCTCGAACCGGAGGAATCTCAGCAACAGGTGCCGGTACAGCTGACACCTGAGTCACTGTATGGGATCTCCCAATGGATCCCTCATGTGCGGGCAGATCAGGAACACGTCTGCCTACCCTGGCGGCCTCCTCTACCCGTCTGATATACTCTCGGAAGGCTGGTCCCTCCATGGAGACACGATCTGAGCCATCTGACCGGGCTCCCCGTGATTCCTACCTCCCAGCTGCCTTGTTCCTAGTCTCAGGAACGACACTCTCAACAACATCGTCGTGAATCTCCTCTGCTGCACGTAGATCAGCAACAGGAGTCCTACCCCGTCCTCTACCTAGAGGGGGTCTACCTCTACCTCGTCCAGCTGCAGGTAGGGCTCTAGTATGAACCATCTGCAGAGGACATAAACCTAACTTAGAAGGCTATATATATGCCGTATGTATATATCAAATCAATCACAACAGAATATCTATATATATATTGTTGAGATCTTCAGAGGGGTGATGGCTTCACGTACACACTAACCCAAAATATTTGTACTCATTTCAAATCAAAAATCTTTTGAAAAGTCAGACCCCTTCCGGGTTCTGATTATTTATCTATTCGACCTTTATCGCAGATTACTAGTGCCATTGTTGTCAACCTGGGCTTTGATACCAACTTTGTAACACCCCAAATCCGTAGGACTCGGAGTGCTACTGGGCTAGGATCTCACAATGGATCCTGACCCTAGCCTGACAACAATTTCACTGATCTTACAACAAGACACAAATAGATTAAAACAAAATATGAAACTGATATATATAAATCTCAAAAGGTTATACGGGGTACTGCTGAGTACAATCAAAACATAACGAATATAAACAAGATCAAAAGGTCCCAAACCCACGAGGACGACCTAGTGTACGAAGCCCTCAGCAGATCACCCTCTCTGGATCACTCTGCAGTTCTCCTAACCTGCGAGGGATTTAAAACACGGTATAAAATCGTTAGCTAACCATACACATATATAAGATGAACATAAGCACAATCACATATCAAGAATATTAAACACCTCATCATGATATCACGCATTTACCCATTTTATAATCTTTATAAATATTGTCAAACACTCAAATCGTATATATAAAGGATATCAATATGAATATATGTGACACAAGGAATATAACCCTCGCCTCTCGGTGCTAATGCTAGCTGGAGTGGTGATGCGGTCACCAACCCCGTACCCTATGGGAGTGGGGAAAGCCCGCCCCACAATCCAAAACTGACCTGCCCGTAGAGAACCTCCAGTCTCGTAGCGGGATGAAAGGATAGTTGTCACGCCCTACAATGGGCAATCACTAAACCATAGGTCGGTAATAGCAGTATCACATGCTAGCAAGCATAAACATGCACCACTCATGCAACATCCAATATAGAGATGACAGCTAAGTAAGTCCTATGGACTTACCTCAGTCTCGGAAGTAATCCCAACTATGATCAACTCTCAAATACGTCCACTCCAATCTGGAGGACAACACGGCCTATACAAGGCATACATATATACATATCAATCTACTATCACACAAAGGGTCACACCTAGACCCAAGGGATCCATAAGGATCATATCCAACTCGTAAACCTCAAAGCCGTAACCGGCATATCTATATCATACTCATCATAAACCGATACCTAGCATGGTACTAGTTCCCTCATACTAGGAAAGGAAAGGAGCTGCCCAACTATGGGTAGTCCCGGGACAAGACGCACCTGCGTGATCAAGAGACGCAGGAGCGACGGTAAATGGTAAATTCATAAAAGAGTGTAAAGAAGTAGCTTAGCCAGGACTAGAGTGGTCCTGACTAAGTCTACAATGCAACAAAGTTTATCAGCATACAAAAATAAGGCCTAAGAAAAAGCCCTAGTACTCCCGGTAGGCATGCAAACCTCATGAACGTACCATCTACCATCAACTGACTATAAATATAAATAAAATAAACCATCTGGCACTGTCCACGAGGCCCCTCCACCTTCGGCAATGCCATCAGCAGAAAGGGACACTCATAGACCAACAAAGTGCCTAACCAACGGATCAAGATATCATTCACCTTCGGCAAAGCCATCAGCAAATGAGTCTCAAGTCCGGGGTATAAAAACAAATCAAACCTGTGCAAGCCAAGAGCAGAATACAACTCTGGCATAAAAATGTACAAAGTGTTAAACCTCAAACCTCTCTCCAACTCTAGCTGGAAAGGCCTCATAGAGTAATCTGTAGGTATGCCCTCTAATCATCCGGACTAGGATATCAATGGGGATCCTGTTCCGGTCAAACACCATGGCATTCCTAGAATGCCACCAGTAGATCGTCGCTGAGAAGGCGTATATGCGTGCTCTGCTCGTCCAGCTCCTCCCTGGTGTAGTGTGTAGGAGATATGCTATAACGTCTGCCCTCGTGGTCATATCTGTAGACATCCGGAATCCGTAGCAGACCTGCCTCCAAACCTCCCTCGCATAAGTGCAGCCAAAGAACAAGTGATCATGTGACTCACTCTCCAGGCCGCACCAGTGGCAGGTAGGGTCTATGTCGAGGAAATGTAATCTGTCTATGGTGGATAGACGTCCTAGAATCGCCATCCAGAGGATAAAAGAGTGCTTGGGCCTATTGCTTATGTCCCACACTTTCCTGAACCAGTCCATCTCCTCTCCATGCTCTCTGATCATGTCATAGGCGTCTGTAACTCTGAACTTGCCACCATGGCAGCAGCTCTCAAGTACCTCCTCCAATGTCGTCTCCTCGTCCACAAACGTGGCTACCTCATCTCTGGCTCCGATTATAGCCTTCACCAGAGGCGAGTCACGTCTATGGGGCATCCAATGGTCTGGCTCGACCACCTGTAAGTACCTATGGTGGATCCATCTCACCCAAAGGTTGTCCCTCTTAGCATGAATGTGCTAGTAGTACTTACACATAAATGCCGAGTTCCAACACCTAAGGTTACGGAGACCCAAACCACCCTCTCTCCTAGGCATGCAAACTCGCGTCCAAGATACTCTGGGCCAGCTCCAAAGGAACTGTCTGCATAGTCCTGTCAACCTATCCATCACCAGCGCGGGAACCGGTAGTATAGACAGCCAAAAGCTCTCCGTGCCCTGAAGGACCGTCCTGATAAGCTCGAGTCTACCTGCAAAAGACAAATGTCTCTTGTTCCACGCACAGATGTACCTCCCAATCTTGTCCAGGAGTGGGGTGTAATCAGTTGCCCGTAAAACATGAGGTGCTATGGGGATTCCCATATATCGGAAAGGAAAAATTCCCGTAGAGAATCCCAAAAGCAAGGTTAATTCATTTGCCTCTGTTTCAGAAACAGAGGCTAGGAAAATAGAAGATTTCGGGAGGCTAACTGCTAATCCTGAAATCTTCTCAAATCTGCGTAAGCAGTCCATGAGGATGCTTACTAATTGAACATCCCCTCTACAGAAGAGGAGGACGACATCATCCGCATACATCAGGTGAGAAATCCTAAGTTCCTCACAGTGCTGATGAAAACGGAAATCAGGCTTAGAAGTCTCGTTGCGTATCATCCTGGAAAGGAATTCCATGCAGATGACAAATAGCAACGGAGACATAGGACACCCTTGCCTAAGCCCACGCTTCCCCGGAAATAACCCATGCATTGTCTTATTTACCCGGATGGAGTAGGATGTCGTGGTGACACACTCCATCACCCAGTCAATGAACCTGGTCGGGAAACTCAACTCTGTCATGGCATAGCGGAGGAACTGACAGGATATCGTGTCATAAGCTTTAGCTAAGTCAATGTTCATGAAACACCGCTTAGTATCCCTCTTGACACTATATCTCCGTAAAAGTTCCTGAACAAGGAAAATGTTATCTAGCATCAACCTCCCTGGAATGAAAGCAGATTGTGCCGGGTCAATGAGATACCCAAGACACGGCCCTAATCTGTTTGCAATCAATTTAGTGATGATTTTATAGACAACATTACAACAAGAGATAGACCTAAACTGGTCTACTCGAGTTGGGGAATCTACTTTTGCTATCAAAGAAACCGAGGTAGGTTGATTTGCCTAAGCAGTTTCCCATTAACAAAGAACTCCCTAACAGCAACACAAACCTCACTCCCAGTCGTCTCCCAAGTTTGCTTAAAGAACTTGGAAGAGAAACCATCTGGACCCGGTGCCCTAAGGTCTCCAATCGACCAAAGAGCCTGCTTAATCTCATCATTAGAAATTGGTCCAATAAGTCTTCCCTGGTCCAGATCCTTAACCCGTGGTCCCACCGCAAACCAATCCCTCGGAGGTACCTCAACCTGCCTCTCAATCCCAAACAACCCCTGATAATACGTCACAAACTCATCCGCTACTTCTTCTAGAGAAGTGGTGGTAGAGCCATTAGGTAAATGGAGTGCTGGAATAAAATTCCTTTGTCCATTTGCCTTCATGAGACCATGGAAGTAAGAGGTAGTCCTATCACTGTTAAGGACATACCTCGACTTAGCCTGTTGTTCAAAGAAACTCCTCTCAGTAGAAGAAAGCATGTTGGCTTTTGTTCTGCAACCATCCAGCTGGGCCCGCAAGGCCTCAGATGTCGGATCCAACCTAACACTCTCAAGGCAAGTGGCATACTCCTCATTGGCCACTCTGGCCTTCTCAGAGATGTGACCAAAATGCCTCATATTTAACCCACGTAGAGGTCCTTTCATACCCCGAAGAAGGCTGCAAAGGCGGAATTGATAGGTCCTCCTAAGGTGACACTTCTAGTTCTCCTCAACAATCTCCTGGAACTGGTCATGACCCGTCCACATATTAAAGAACTTGAAATTAGGCTTACCATCCCGGGAACGTCCAATGAGATGCGCTATAGCCGGCTTATGACCCGAAAACTGCCACTTATTCGGAAAACTGGCGCGGCAATACATCTCCGGGTCCATCTAGTCAGAATTAACAAAAATCCTGTCAATCTTGCTCCAGATGGTACCATTAGTCCAAGTAAACTTGTTATCACTTGTGAAAGGTACATCTGTGAGTCCCAGATCCTGACATGCATCCAACATACCCCTGCACTCGTACATCCGTACAAGCTCCCTATTAATCCTCTCATCAGGATACATGACATTATTAAAGTCCCCCAAAACCATCCAGGGCAGAGCGTACTCCCTAATCCAACGTCTAATGGGGTCCCACACTTTCCTTCTATAAGCAATGCTACCTTTCCCATAGACAAAACACACCCCGTACTACACTCTAGTTACTCTACAAGTAACTAAAACAGTAATAAACTGCTCCCCAATCTCTCCTACCGCAATGTCAAGACGGGTATCATCCCAGAGAACAAGTATACCACACCTATCGTCAATCTCAAAGTTAGTGACATACTTCCAGTTTGGAAAACTGGAAGCCATCACACGCTGGATATCCAAAGGTCTAGACTCATACTTGGTCTCTAGTACACCACATAAGCACCCATCAAACTCCCTCAACAGCTCGGCCAACCCTTTTTGTTTCTGGGGTTGGGTAAACCCCTGGACATTCCAAGAGATAACACTCATCGGGAGACCGTCTGTCTTGTGGTCCTCCCTTGGGCCCTAATATCCGCCCTCATCTGTGAGCTAGAGGCAAGCCTCGTAGACCTACGCTCAGGTATAACTACCACTTCCCTCCTCACTTGCTTCCTATCCCTAGGGGTCTTTAAGATGGTAGGGGTTTTAACTTTTTCGGTGCTACCTCTATCTCTCTAGGTACGATGTGCACGCCTGTCAGATCTAGATAAGACTCTCTGGAATCCCTCATCCCTATCATTACTTTTGCCGTTATTAATCTCTATTTCCAAAGCCGTGTAGGCATTTGAAGTTTTGATATTAGGAGTAGTGTGAGATTTCCTTCTACTCTCAACACTCACCTGATCCTCCTCACTCTCCTGGTCAGAGTCCCCCTGGCTATCCTCCGAGTCCTCCTCCACTCCCGTAGCCCCCTCATACCTATCAACCTCCGTGTCACTAATTCCCGTGTACGTGTAATCCGTACTTTCACCATCGGAGCCCACCTTAGTATTAGCTAGCTCTCCCTCAAAACTAGACTCATCCACTTCTTCCACCACAACCTTTTTCTTTCCCGAAGAGGATTTTGTTGTCATTCTTGGAGGCAATATTTTTGGTCTAACTATCAACTCTCTCTCTTTCATGTCATTCCTACTAACCCTTCCTTCCCCAGAAGGTCGTTCCTTTCTGTGTCCGCTTCGGTCACCCTCTACCAAAGTGGCCTTTATAGCAGCCACCCGGCCGACCTCCACGGCCACCGTCTCGTCATTAGCCACCTTCTTTGCCTCTCGGCGTCGACGGCGTCTAATGGCAGACTTACTTATGGGCCTCTCGGCATCGGTTGTAGGCCTACTAACAATCTTAGGCCTATCAACCTTAGCCTCACCCTCCTTCTCGGGAAACCTAGGTTCCTCACCAATTTTAGCTTTTCCTTTTTCAACAGTCGTATAACGTCTTATGCCCGCATTAGCCATTCCCTCCTTATCTTGAGTTCTTAACGTCGTTTTATCCCTCCCATCTTCCTTTTTGTTATCATTAATGATCGCTCCCTTGTTGGTATTGGTATCTTCATTAGTTTTAGACTTTGTCCTACCCCCTGGTTACCTCTTTTCTCTTTAAAGGAGCATTCTTCCTCATTGTGACCAAATGTGAAGCAACCTTTGCAGTATTTTGGCTCATTCTCAATGAGCACAGTGCAAGCCACATTAACTCCGTCATCAAACTCAAGGATGATTTCACGTTTTATATCCTTAGAAAAATTTATCTCAACTAACACTCTGGCATAAGATCCCCTTTTCCTCTCCCCTGTGACTGGATCCATATGTAGGGGTTTACCCACCATAGATGCAACCCGACCCAGGATATCTGGGGACCAGAAGTCATTCGGGATGCCATACAACCTAACCTAGATAGGTATGGTTGCAACATCCCTCTTGTTAAAGGCAAACTTGTCAGGGACATGTTTGAGAATAAGCGGCCTACCAAGTATTTGATATGGTCCTCCCCGGAGAACCTTATCCCTATCCCCATCACTATCAAACATGAAAATAAGCCACCCGGCTTCCATTTTAAGCTTAGATTGAACCCTCCAAGTTTGTTGGAGATCTCAAATGGCAAAATAACCCGGGTAGTAACCTACATACTGACCTAACAAACAGCTGCCCCACACCTGTTCCCTAGGGAGAGCTTCAGTGCATTTAATTTTAACCGTATTACCCGTTGGGGGTGTATACGATAAGTGTCCCCCTAAACCCCTATTCATGAAAGCTTTAGTCAAGGGTTTGGTCCAAGCGTTTTGCTTGGATGGGGCCCCAGTAGCAGAATTATTGTTACCCTTACTAGGTAATTCGGGAAAATCTTTATCATTAGTATCAGTATTATTTCCCACCCTATTATTGCTAGTTCCAGGTCTAGTCACAATCCTAGAGGCCACAGGAACACTAGGGACACGGGTAGCATGGGTTATGATACGTGGGACAAATTTCCCTGTCCTAACAACAGTTTCATCACTAGTCTTATCATTGTTGTTCTCAGTCAAATTCACAGCAACAGTAGTACTTTCATGCAGTATCAAATCCAAATTTGGTTTATCATGTAAAACAATCATACTCGAGGTAGTCTCATTCATATCCTTAGTTCCAAGCCTAGTAGTTTAATTATCAGGATTGACATTTCCTACGTCCAAGTCATTCATAATAGGGTCACCCATCATCAAAGCTAAAGCATGCAATATACGATTATGTAACTCATCCTCATTCATGCATTCATTTTCAGAAAGGACATCATTTGTATCATTGACAGTTTCATAGTCCATACCTGTGCGGTCCTCCTCGTGTAAGACCGACTCCGCAAGTGTCATGGCTAGGTGGCTGGCCTCACTAGTCTCTCTGCCTGCTCTTTGTTGGACAACAGCATCCCCAACAGGGCCTGAAGCCACCAAGCGTTGCCCCCATGATTGGTATAGTTGGTGTGCCATTGTTCTTGCCATCTCCCTCAAGTTATTGGCCGATTTACTAATCTGTCCGTCTGGCTCCCGAACCACCTCCAATGTCTCGTCCATAGGCCATATAGTCGGGCCAATTTCCTTTACAAAGCTTGCTTCCATCATCTTCCCGGCACTAATCTCATTGCCCCTCTTTCCGTCATCCAACGACCCTCTATTTGCAATCTGTCCGCCTGCGCCCGGCGCCACCTCCAGAGTACTCTCCATGGCCAGTATAGTCGGGCCAATTTCAGTTGTAGAGCATGATTCCTTCATCTCCCCGTTGGTATCTTCATTTGGTCCTTTTTCACCTTCCAACGTCACTGTGAAGACAACTTGTCCACCTGAGGCTGGCTCCAAGTCCAATGGCCTCTCCATACCTTGTATAGTCGGGCCAATTTCATTCTTGAGGCCTACTTCATTCATCTTCCCGTCCGTATCCATACTTGTCCTTATTCTACCGTCCAAGCTCGCCCTGTCCGTCACTTGTCCGCCTGGGCCCAGGACCGCCTCCATTGGCCTCTCCATAGGTGGTATAGTCGGGCCAATTTTAATGGCACGCCCTGAATCCACCTTCAACACGTTGTTATTGCTAAAACCAAGTTTAGGGTCAATATTACTTACCTCATGCACCATTTATTCGCCTGGCGCCGTTCGCTGCATTTCCATGCTCCTAGCCATCAAGTTAGTCGGGCCATTTTTCGTTCCAACCTCATTGTCTTCCCGCTTCCTTATCTTGGCATTGTTTTTGTCTATATGGCCGGCGGCGGCGGGATCCTTGCCATTAGCGGCATTCACCATGCTTGTTATGTCTTCGTTTATGATCCTCTTTCCTCCGTCCACGCTCAACCTTATCTTGTCTCCCACAACACCTAGTGAGACATGCCTATCTCTTCTTGTCTCAATGTTTTCAATGCCAAGACTATGGCCGGCATTGACATATTCCAAGCGTCCCGCTGGGGCTTTACCCCCTGCAGAAGATGAAACAATTTAGTTTCTAGAGATTGAAGGGCGGAAATATTACCTTTAAGATTGCCACCGGTGTCGGCATCACCCATAATCACAATGCCTTCCTCCTCTCCAAGTGAGTTAGACGACGTTGAGTGTGCTTTGGGTGGCCGCGGGATTTTTGTTTCCAAGTTGGCCGCCGGCACTTTCTTGGACGGACGGCCGTCCGCCACCATCGGAGCACTATCTCTATTTTGTTTGACCATATATTCTTTGTTTCCTTGTGTGGCTTCATTTGTTTGAATATCTTCCTTACTCATCCCTTGTGTTATTTCCTTTCCATGTGAGTTGCTTTGGTTAAGGAAAGTTTGACTCTTCCCTTCACCTTTCACGCCATCTCTCCTAGTCACGTAGTCACCATATTTGGAAGGTAGGAGAGCCGGCTGGACACGTTCTGCCGCTGATGATGCTTCCGCCGCTGCCGCTTGGATGGCTGTTGTTTCCCCCTTTTTAGCATTCATTGTCCCGCCTCCGCCTCCGCCTTGTCCTCCGCCTTGTCCTCCGCCTAGATCTTCCTCTTCAATGCCGATCTCCTTTGGTTTACGTCCCATTGCTAGGACTCCGCCGGCGTTTCACAACTCCGCCGCCCCTTAGACACTTAATGATAAAGACTAGTCTGAATCACAAATGCTAAGTGGATCAAACGTTAATAAGTTTTGCCAACGACACTTAAGTGAACTAAGAGAAAGAACAAACAAACTAGATCTCCAACTCCCCTCAAATGCTCGAATGAAAGTGTAAATGGACGAAAAAGGTATGAGAATGGTCGTGGAATGATAGAGATGACGAATCTATGGATGAGGAGTGATTATTAGTGAGATTTGAGGGTGTGAGATGATCGAAAGGATGAGCGCCAGCCACCCTTGGAGTCGCCCTTGAAATCGCCCAAAAAAGAGAGCGTTTTTTCTTTAAATTTTGGTAAATGGTAAACTTGGAGACTACCCGGTTCAATCAGCTTAGCCTCTCTACGTCCGGATCGGGTAGAAAGTCGTGGCCCATTGCAGGCGCGGCAGGGATCAACACCAGGCGCGGTGACACGGAACACAGGCAAGGCGCTGACGCTGGTGCAGGCGCTGCGGCACGTCTTCCGCAGGGGCGGCGGCTTCCAGGCGTGTGGGCGGCGTCTGTGCAGAACGTGAACCCGCGATTCCTTCTTTCACTCTTCACGTGATCAATTCACGTCTTCTCTCATCCAAAGTCACACACATGCAACAACATACACAATCCTACATCACCCTATGTCCAAGCATCTAATCCTAAGCTAAGGAAAGAAGAACAAGGAAGAAGAAAGAATGAAGAAGCAAGGAGCTTACCCACAATTGTGGCCTAAACACGAAATTGATCCAAGACAGTACCTCCACTAGCTCTCAAGCTCAGCAACAACATCATACAACATCATCATCATCACAAAGCCACACCAAAACTCTTCCACTCAAGAGAGATCCAGAACAAGATCAAGAAGGATGAAGGAGAAGCAAGGAGGACGTGAAAGGCTGGATTGGAAAGTGAAGAAGGAAACCCTTGCTCAGCAAGGAAAAGAAAGAAGTAAGGTAAAGGGTAAAGCACGGGACAAAGGAGTCAACAAAACCGGCTGCAGCCGCCGGAAACCGCAGGGGCGGTTCCCTGAGCTGCAGGGGCGGGTCTCTGTACTAGCCGCAGAGGCGGCTCCACTCACACGCAGGGGCGACTAAGGCCAAAAGTGACTCCAACGGCTAAGGCTCTTACACTAAGTTTCCAAGAGAGCTCGTCGCATATCGGTAAGTTGTCTAGTCTAGTGTTAAGCTCCTTAGTATCAATTGGTATAGCTACATCAGCAAGATTGAGGAGGGTTGACACCGGGGTGAAGACAAATAAGGAGGTCTTCCAACTTCGTCTCGGTATCTAGTAGATCTAGTCGCCCTTGAGACAAGCCAGTTTCTCACATATGACATAGCTTGGTTCATTAGAAGGGTATCACCAATCCAATAGCCACTATAGAATTTGATACTCATGCCATCTCCTAACGTCCAAATGCTCCCTTTCGTGATAACCTCACAAATACATTTGACGATAATCTTCCAGTCATGGGATTGCGCAGTGAAGGGTCTTCTGTTTGATCTAATATATTTTGCTTTAAGCTCTTCCGCCCAGAGACTTGATATGTCCTTTAAGAATCGCCAAACTAGCTTAGGTTAGCCATGGCTTTTATCCCAAGCCCTCCCTTACCTTTCAAGCGGCAGATATCATCCCAAGGGATCATATGGATGGATCGAGCTCCTTAGTAATCAACCCAAATATAGGACTGACAAATCTTATCAACCTCATCGCATACATTCTTTGGTAAAATCATGGTCGATATGGCATACAAAGGTAACGAGGAGATAACATATTTTGTTAACGTGACTCTCCCATTGAAGCTTAGATTTTTACCTCTCCAACCTCTTAATCTCGAGTTAATCTTGTCAAGTAGAGGAGTATTAGTAGCTTTGGAAATTCTACCTTGGAGCATAGGCATTCCTAGGTATAGTTTCCCAGTTTGCTAATAACCTCAAACCCACTGATACGTTGGAGATTGATCTTAGTATCTCTAGAAACATTAGGGGAGACACATATTTTGGATTTCTATACACTTATCTTTTGCCCAGAGACATCACAGAGGAGCTCAAGACAATTCATAATAACTCTTACATGTGAAGTTAAGGCTTCTACAAAGAGCGTTAGGTCATCGGCAAAGAACATATGACATTGATGGTCCTCCTCCATATAGGAGTATCGGTTTCCAACTACCATCCTCAACGGCTTCAAGAATAAGATGAATCAATTTTTCTATATATACACAAAACGAAGAGATACGGGGAATGGGGGTCTCCTTGTCTAATACCTCTCTCATTATGAAATTTCTCGGTTAGTTTCCCATTCCAGATAAGTGAAATTTTAGAGGTGCAAACACATTCCGAAATCATTCTGACTCGTTTAATTGGGAAACCTACCTCTTTTATAAATTTCTCAGTTAAACCCTATCCGATTTTATCATAGGCCATCTCAAGATCTAAGTTCAATATCATCCATTGTTTACCGGTTATCTTCTTTCTAGTATAGTGGACAATCTCCTGCATTAGAACAATATTGTCCTAAATGAATCAACCCAGAATAAAGCTACCTTGGGTAGGTCCTATAAGAGTGTGAATAATACCTGCATGCGTTGTACCATGACCTCATATACGATCTTGAAAATTGTAAAAGTTAGAATTTCGAATCCTAATTAATTATGATTAAATTGGATTAGACTTAATCAGAAACAATAATCGACTTATAACTTGCATACGGTGTGGAACTGGCGAGTACAAATTTGCACATTGTAAAAAAAAGAGTCGATGTAACCTGCATCATTTTTCTAATCATCAATTAACTTCAAATAACTTTGATTGTGGATACTCGAGTATTATCAAAGATAAATTTTTATTATTCGTTAATGTTTATCCAACATTGTAATATGAGATTATTAAGGTAAAAAAACCGTCTTTGAGGATAGTTATCTTATCATTCACAACAAATCATATAATGGGTGCAATTTCCATAAATTGAAAAATAAAAACAATTTTTTTACAATTACCCTAATGTTGAAGATAATTTGTTCAACTTCCCATGTAATATATAAGAAACCCTAAAATAAGATAACCACACTAACCCTAGTGGCCATCACGGGGTTGGGGGTTGGGGGTTGGGGGGGTCTTGGAGGCTAGATAAGCGGAGTGGTGGAGACCAGAGGGTTCTGATAAAAATAAAATATATGGTAACCGGCCTGGAGCCGAACTGGAAAAAGGATAGGAGATATCCAACATTTGGATGCGGAGAGGGAATCGGGAGGAGACGCAATCGCACATGGTCATCTTCTCTTTGCCACTGCAACAACAATTGATATAATTTCTACATTCTCTTAGAAACGCCGACATGGTCTTCAACCTTTGATAAATTCTAAAATGTCAGAGCTTGTTTCATCCTTTGTTAACGTAATAGGTGGTTTCTCGTCTAGCGTTAATTTATAAGATTCAATCTTAGCCTTTAAATTTAATAAAGTTCTAGATTCTTTTAACTTCGTTTAAATTAACTCCAGGGAACACCATCAATGGCTAGACAGAGGGAGATATTTAAATGGACAAAGTGTATGTTAAGTATAACATTTATTAAAAATGCTTTATTTTAGATATTAGATATTCGACATTATCTATTGAATAATTAAATTTGGTAAACGGTAATATTAATTTTGACAGATTGGGTGAACAATTTTTAACCAAATTTGAATCAAGTAATTTAGACATTATCTATTGTTATATTAGATTCGACATTATTTATTGATAATAATTTTAAAAAAAATTATGATTACCATAATTAAATTACGTATTTAAAAAATAGACTTTAATAACTTATCTAAAAAGATATAATCTTAATTTTACCCTTTTTAATACCTTTTCAACAACTGATATAAAATTATAGATTTTAATTTTTTAAAATTGCTATTCAGAAAGAGTTGGCAGCACATGAGAGATTTTGTTGATTAAAAAAAAAGGTTTTTACTGACTAGGACACATGGTAAAAACTGCGCCTCCTTTAATTTAAACTAGTGTATTACCCGTACCTTGCACGAGATTTGTTAAAATATATCTTTATATAAGATTTTATACGCTAAATTTCACATTTTGCGACGTGATATTAGCTAAATATAATCTTAAAATATTTTTTCGTGAACAATATTATTTTAAATAAATTTAGTGGCTGAAGTTAAATTTTGAGATGACATGCTTGAATATTAGGGATTAAAAATATCTTAGTGATTAAATAATTTATTTATTTTACAAAAACTTGTTTTAGGGATTAAATTATCTTATTTATATACTAACTACATCTACAAAATCTATCCAATAAAAATAATTGAATAAACTTTAATTCTCTAAACTTGTGAAAACATGTAGCCTGTAAATCTACCCATTTGTGGTAAAACTCAAAACTATTAAGAATTAATCTAAGAAATATAGAGTTAATGTCAAATCAAACCAAAAGTATGAAGAATCTCAAATATCCGGTCGTTTCTCGATTATTTTGCATTGGATAGTTATGCTAACATTCATGACGATTGTTGGTCATTTTCCTTCTCGTCGAGATTAGTGGTGGTTTGAATTTACTCGCTTGTTTAATAGATCACCGGAAGCAACAACCGTACTCGCTCCTAAAGTGAAGGCAACACAATTACAATTGCACAAATTATCATATGTATAAATCAAGTGAAGAGATGAAAGAATCAACAAATTAAGGTAAATGAAACTAAAAAGCTGTTCAATTACTAAAGACGTAGATATACACAAAATCAACAAATTAAGGTGAATGAAACTAAAAAAGCTTACCTTATAAAAATGTCGATCGAATATGTATGTATTAGGAAGAGCAGTGACCAAGAAGACCGACATTGTAGTTGATATTGAGATAGCAATAAAAAGAAGCAAACGGATCGCCTAAGTGTATAGCTAAAAGCCTGAAACATGTATATATACAGGGAGAAATCATTTGGGTTAACAAAACTTGTTAAGAAAGCTTAAGCTTTTAAATTTGAAAAATTAAAATAATATCAAGCTTAAAAAATTAATCTTATTAATGTTAAAATCAAAATCAAGCTACAACTAACAAACATGTGAGATAATTCAGTTAATAGATACTAAAAAATCACGTGAGATGATTATCCAACGGTTACAAAATAATTATTAATTTAAATCAATTTTAAATTCCTAATTTAAACTATTTTTTCAAAACTAACTTCCAAATTTAAATGCCTAATTTATGAACAAATCGAATTAAACATCTTTAGTGCATAATTACGGATTATTATCAACCGATTTAATCAATTAGTGTTTAGTTTTTTTATTTATTTATTTTTGAAAACCTAACCGACTTTCTATTGAATTTAAAAATCTTCTGTTAAAATTCTCTTATGATTCACGTTTTAAAATTTTAATTTATAATTCAATTAATGATTTACTTTATAAAAGATTTTTTTATTGAAATTTTTAGATACAATGAACTTGCTTCTAAAATAAGATAATAATAATAATAATAATAATAATAATAATAATAATAATAATAATAATAATGATAATAATAATAATAATAAATATTTTTTATTAAAAAACATCCGATTATGTAAATCTATTTTTTAATAAAAGATAAATAAATTTAGTAAAAAGATTTTGTTGTACTTCGATAATAATTTATATTAACAACTTAAAATAATTAACTTTTTAAAACATTTTTTTAGGTTGCGTTAAATATGGTGCTGACACGTGGCAAAGAAGGACTCTCCTTTAATACATACTAGTTTTAATACCCGTGCCCTGCACTGGTTAGACGATAATTGCGTGTCATAAAAAAATGTTTAATAATTCATTATGTTGAGAATTGTCTTAATTGTTATGTGATAATCGTTGTAAGACTGTATCAAAATTTCACATTATGAATGGAAATGAAGCAAGAATCCAAATCCTGCAATAACAATTAAGAAAGAGGATTTCGGGACAATATCCTTTGACATAATCGAATGTCAAAGTTAGTATCAATCCCAGAAAGAATTAGGGTTTATTAAATTAAATGTTAGGGTACGTGATGTGGATTAACAAATCGATGACACTGTAAAATTGATGAGGTGACCGTACGAAATTGCGTCAAGTATCAGTTCATGGGTTGTTTTAGTATATAAGATAGATAAGAAGTTATACGTAAAACATATAATCACAAAAAAAAGAAGGATAAAACAAATCATAAAATTTAAATTAATAATATTAAATAATAATATATTAAAATTTAAATGAAAGAGATTTACTTAATATAAGTAGTGTGTCTAAGTTAAAAGTTATAATATCAAATGGTTAAATTTAAATAGTGAATTATCTAACTATTAATAAGATTAATAACATATGTCAAATTATTAAAATTAAAATATTACTAAAAAATATTTTAAAAAAGAAAAGAAAACTCACAATAATAAGTTAATAACAACTATCAATTAAACTCAATAATATCAACTTTAAAACTTATTGAAAGTGATACATACTATCAACGTATTTATAAAAAAAAATAATATAACTTATTTTTCTAGAAAAAAAATTTCTAGCTCCGATTTTGGATTGACAACTAATTTTTTACATGTCATTAAAAAATTTAGGGTTATGAATGAAATGTGGATTTGTTTTTTTAAAATAAATTACTATGTTAAAATTCATAATTTAAGTAAAATATATTTAATTTTTATAAAAAAAATTGTAACTTTCTTGATTTTTTCGGAGTTTTTTTTCTGAATTTTTTAAATACTTTTGTGTAAATGACAAAAAAATTATTAAAATTATTTGCTTTATATTAAATTTTTTACGGCGTTAATTGTGGTAGCTTCATTTCGAAATACTGGATTTACAACGCGCCACGTCAGCATCAACGTATATTGCTTTAGTAGTATACTATTTTTAATACCCGTGCCTTGCACGGGTTAGACGATAATTATATGTCATAAAAAATGTTTGATAGTTCATTATGTTGTGAACTGTCTTAATTGTTATGTGATACTTGTTGTAAGGTTATATTTTTCACATTATGAATGAAAGTCAAGCAAGAATCAAAATCTTGCAATAACAATCGGAAAAGAAGATTTCGGGACAATATCCTCTGAGATACTCAAATGTCAAAATTAGTATCAATCCCAGAAAGTATTAGGGTTTATTAAACTAAATGTTAGAGTTTGTAATGTGGATTAACGAATATATGACACTGTAATTGATGAGGTGACTGCACGAAACTACGTTAAGTATCATTTCACGGGTTGTTTTAGCATATAAGATAGATATGAAGTCATTTGTAACACATATACTAACAAAAAAAAGAAGGTAAAACAAATCATAAAATTTAAATTAACAATATTAAATAATAATATATTAAAATGTAAATGAAAGAGATTTATATAATATAAGTAGTATGTCTTTGTTAAAAATTACAATATCAAATAGTTAAATTTAAATAGTGAATTAACTAACAGTTAATAAGACTAATAACATATATCAATTTATAAAAATAAAAATATTACTAAATTTTTTTTTTTAAAAAAAACTCAAAATAATAACAACTATCAATTAAGTTCAAAATAATTTAAAAATATTTTTATACAAAATCATTTTAAAATATCTTGAATTTTTTCCAAAAAATATTGAAATCGATTTTTTTTATATGTAAAAAAAATTATTATAAAAAAACGTTTTTTTATTCTTATTTTTACTTTTTAAAATGAAGAAATATTTAATCCTTTAAAAAAGAATTTTAGAAAAAAAAAAGTTAAAAAATATTTTAAAAAAACAAAATAATAATATCTTTTCTAAAAGTTTTAAATAAAACAATGAAATTTATAAGTTTTAGAAAGTGTAATGTTCAATTGAAAATTAAAATTATAAGGTATCAAAATATTAAGATCTTTAAAATTAGATTGTAAATCTTAATGATATTGAATTATAAATTATAATTAATTAAATTTCAATTAATAATATGTGGGTCTAACAGAAAATTAGTTAGTAAAATATTTAAAATAATTCATAAATTAAATATTTAAATAATTTGTTTAACATGGTGGACCTGAATTAACAAAAACTTGACACGTGTAAACTTAATGACGTTGATTCACCAAATTTTGTCACGTGTAAATTTAGTGACGTGGATTCACCAGGTTGTGCCACGTGTAAGTTCACAGACTATTTAGTATATAGATAGATAATATTTAAGATATTGATTTTATCAAACTAATAAGATAAAATTACTCTAAATAAATTATGTCAAATTTATAATGATCCCCGCATAAACATTTACTCATCCTTATACAAAATTACTTCAAACTGCTCCGGTCTCCGGGTGTTACTAAATCCGGTCCACACTGCTCCGGTTCAGATCTATTCACTTTTCTGTCCGGTCTGAGTTTTGCAGCCTTGTGTAATTGGACAAAACTAAGGAGAAATTTTAGTGAAAGGGGAAAGGAAAATTGGGGCAAAATATTCCCAAATCCCTAGCTCAGTGAAGACGACGAGGTCTCTCGCTCCCCAGTAGGAGCTCCTGCAGGCTGTGACTAAGGGCAGCACCGACCGCATCTTGGCGGGTGACATCCGTCGATTTGCTTTTTACGGCGAGGACGACGACGACAAGCGAACGGCCACAACTCAGGTACCACGAACGATGGGATACAACTCTTACAAAATTTCGTAATTGGTTACAAATCAACATTTGAATCTCAAATTCTCGTTACTTTTAGGATTCAAAGTTTGCAATTACTTGTGCGTTGTGAATGCTGATGATCCACAGGGTCCGAGTCTTTATGCCTTTTTATTTTATACACAGACCCGTTATTAGCGGTGCTTGTTTTCCCCTCCGTTTGGACATAAACTGTTTGTATCTAATGATTCTGACGATCCTGATTTTGTTAGCTGCTGATAGCCTGATATCCCCTACTTATAGAAGTTTCTTTTTTTCTTTTTATTATTTTTTTTTCCGTTTTTTATTTTTATTTTTTAAATCTCTGACAGCTTCTTAGAATCTGTATACATACCGACATTCATTCAAGGAACTAGGATGAGTTTGAACCTCTTGATCTTTTCCTCGTTTGAATGAAACTGGAGGTTTTTGGTCATATCATTCGGACACCCTGAATTCCCTGCTTTTGTTTTTGCACACTTGAGTTGGGTATTTTCCTGTAAAGCAAAGGGTTTTTGGGCAATTATGCTTCGGAGATTGGACTTATGGCTCAGTTCTGAATTCTCAGTTTCATTATTTGTTGGCTGTGGGTGTTAGCTTCAAATGCAAGCTGGTGGGAGTGGACAGAAGGGGCTTGGGTCTGGCAGCCATGGACGCAGCCCGGCCTCTCCATCATCGTCGTCTTCAGCCCATTTGGGGTTTGATTTGATCCAGCAGCAACAAAGCCAGCAACAACAGAAGCAACTGCATCAACAACAGCAGCTTCATCAACAACAGCAGCTTCATCAGCAACAGCAGCAGCAGCTTGCTGGGGCTAGACAGGTAATCCTTCTGTTTGTAAGCGAACCAATTTGGACAATTGTTTTTGCAAAATGTTTTTGGTGGGTTATTGAATTGTATGTTGGAAATGGATTGAGCTTGATGCATGAATCTATTGGCATCTCGAATGGCTGGGCTGAGCATTTTATTAGTTCGGTTTTATTAAAGTTGCCCTCTACGGGATTGAGTTTGCCTAAGCTAAATTTTGTGAGAGGTCCTGAATCTGTTGCTGTCTTGGATGGTTGAGCATAAATTTTTTTTGATTTTATTAAGTTGCCCTCTACGAGATTGAGTTTGCTTAAGCTGAATTTTGTGAGAGGTTTTATCAGTGCTTTTATTTATTCTATTGTATTTACTCTTCCCTTGCCAACCTAGACCCTAAGTACACGTGAAAGAAACTGCCAGTTTGCGGTGTGTGATTATGAACCTTGAGTTGCTTGACTTAGGTGAGCTGAAGCTTGATTCTAAATTCCTGGGGACTTAATCTATGAAAGCCTTTTCTGCTGTTATTTCCCTCAAAATTTGGTTTGTACAGCTTAAAACAGTTGCATGACTTAGGTGTGTGATTATGAATTTTTAGTTGCTTGACTAAGGTGAGCTGAAGCTTGGTTCTTAATTCCAGGGGACTTAATCCATGAAACCTTTTTCTGCTGTTATTTCCCTCAAAGTTTGGTTTGTACAACTTAAAATAGTTGGTCTTGTTTCCAATGTTGAATGAAGTCGAAGCATTATTTTGTTGGATAATGACGTTGGGGACACTGTTTAGCAATATTGTGGTGATTAGCGAGTTATATTTAATATGTTTGCAACACTTCTACATGTATGACAGCTATTTTTTATGAGTACTGTTCAGTACATTCGTAATATAGCATCCTCCGTCTCTCCCATTATATGGTTGTTGCTATCCTTCTAATTGATTTTATTGATTTGGTCAACCTTGTCAGTGGCTAAATTATATATGCCAGGTGGAGCTAATATAGTGTTATACATCATGTGGAAAATTCTTATATTGAAGTGAACAGCTATATAGAAATTTCACACACTTGGGTTGTCTCTTGTTGATGCTTAGTTGCTCACATATAAAAAAAATAACTTCTTGATGAAGATTTCATTATTTAAAAATCTTTTGCGTGTCTAAATTATATAATAGTCACTTCTAATATGAGACTTTTCAGGTTCCTTTCATGCAGTCATTTCAACATCAACTACTTAGAAAGCCTGAAGGAAATGAAGCCTTTTTAGCATTTCAAGCCGGAGGTCCCCAGGGACTCATGGGAGGGGACAATTTTGCTTCATCTTCTGGTGCAGTCCAGTCATCTCAGCAGCCCAAAAAGTTCTTTGATATGGGCTCACAACAAGGTCCTCCTCAGTTACGGGATGATGGTCAAAGCAAGGGTCAGGGTCAGGGTCATGGGCAACAACCTCTGAACCCTGTCCACCAAGCTTATCTGCAGTATGCTTTCCAGGCTTCACAACAGACGGCAGCTTTGGGCATTCAGTCGCAGCACCAACCGAAATTTGATACGGTTCCCGGAAAGGAGCACGACAGGCGAACATCCAGTCTTAAGATTCAGGATCCTGTTTCAGTGCAGGCAGCTAATCAGGGGCAACCATCATTGTTGAAAAAACCACCTGAAACTAGTTCTCATGGTGAGAAGCAGATGGCGCCTACAAACCCAACTTCTTCAAACGTCATGAGGCCTATGCAAGTTTCTCAGGTTCAGGAAGGTGTTCACAATGTCAGTCAGAATCCGATGGCAATGGCAGCACAGTTGCAAGCATGGGCACTTGAGCGCAATATCGACCTTTCTCAGCCTGCAAATGCAAATTTGGTTGCACAGCTTATTCCTTTGATGCAGTCTAGGATGATGATGCCGCAAAAGACAAATGATAGTAATTCACAGGCATCCCTTGCCCCTATTCAACGACAGCAGGTTGCTTCTCCTGTAGCCAATGAAAGTTCTCCTCATGCCAATTCGTCCACTGAGGTCCCTGGTCAGCCAGGTTCTTCCAGAGCTAGACAGGTGTTATCACCTGCCCCTTTTGGCTCTACTTCCAATACTTCTGCAATTCATCATGGCGGGAATTTGCCTATTCAACAGTTTTCTGGCCAGAGAAGAGACAATCAGAGCCCTTCGGGGCAGTTAAACACTATGCAGGCTCAAAAATCTCAAGTGAATTTGAACCAAGATTTGGACCAATCTTTGCATGGTAAGAATACGATGATTGGTCAAGAAACATTTCAGATGAAGTACTCGAAACCTCTAAATCAAACATCTGTTTCAGCTAACGGGCCTAGAGATGGCCCCTCAGGAAACCACTTTCTGTCTCAATCTGGGTCAGCACCCCAGGTTCCACCTAACCGAAATGGTTTTACTAAGCAACAGCTGCATGTACTTAAGGCACAGATACTTGCATTTAGACGCATAAAGGTTTGTAGCATTTGAATTTAGCAACGTTTTGTACTTTGTGTTCCCTTATATCCTGCAATCCTGATTTTATTTTTTTGCACCTTGGCTTTTCTACTGACAGAAAGGAGAAAGTACTCTTCCCCAGGAACTACTTCATGCTATTACTCCTGCTCCTCTTGAGTTGCTGCTTCAGCAGCCTGCTGGTAGTAGTGATGATCATCCTACCAGAAGGGTTTCTGAAGAAAATGCGAGGCATGCAGAGTCTAATGATAAGGAATCTCAACCTGTTTCAGTTCCTACTAGGCCAAGTTCCTCCAAAGAGGAAGCAACTATGGGTGATCAGAAGGTGAATGTGTCGACAACCCATGCACCAGGAGTAACCTCTATGATGAGAGAGCCTCCACCAATGTTATCTTCTGGTAAGGATGATCAAAAAGATTCGGTGCTTCCTGTCAAGCCTGAGCCGGAACCTGAACTCGGTGGGCAGAAAAACCTTAGTAAGAATGATTCCGCATTGGACAGGGGAAAGGCCATTGCACAGCCAGCTGCTGCATCTGAGACAGGGCAACTTAACAAATCTTCGCAAACAGGGGTAACATCTCAAAGTAAAGATGCTGGATCCAACAGAAAGTATCATGGCCCGTTGTTTGATTTTCCCATTTTTACTAGAAAGCACGAATCTTTAGGTTCAGCAATGATGGCTAATGGCAGTAGAAATTTAAACTTTGCATATGATATTAAAGATATTCTTCATGGTGGAGGTGTTGAAATGATTAATAAGAAAAGGGAAGATAATTTGAAAAAGATAGGTGGTTTATTGACAGTAAATTTGGAAAGGAGAAGGATCAGGCCAGATCTTGTTTTGCGATTGCAAATTGAAGAAAAGAAGTTAAAGCTTTTAGGCCTGCAGGCACATCTGAGGGATAAAATCGATCAGGAGCAGCAAGAGATAATGGGGATGACTGACAGAGAGTATAGGAAGTTCATTAAGCTATGTGAACGCCAGCGTGTGGAACTCTCTAGACAAGTGCAGGCCTCTCAGAAAGCCTTGAGAGAAAAACAGCTGAAATCTATCTTCCAATGGCGTAAGAAGCTTCTGGAGGCTCATTGGGCTATCCGTGATGCTAGAACTGCTCGGAACCGAGGTGTTGCGAAGTATCATGAGAGAATGTTGCGAGAGTTTTCAAAGAGGAAGGACGATGATCGGAATAAAAGAATGGAGGCTTTGAAGAATAACGACATGGATCGGTACAGGGAAATGCTGCTTGAGCAGCAAACTAGCATCTCAGGTGACGGGGCTGAAAGATATGCTGTTCTTTCCACATTTTTGACTCAGACAGAAGAATATCTTAATAAATTGGGAAGCAAGATAACCACTACAAAATGCCAGCAGGAGGTGGAGGAGGCTGCAGCTGCTGCTGCAACCGCTGCTCGGGCACAGGCATGAAGAAGAAGTTTTGCATTCTTATCTGCAGTGATTATAATTATTTTCTGCTAGTTTTTTTACTGGATTTATTTTGTGCTGTAGGGTCTGTCTGAAGCTGAAATCAAGGCAGCAGCAGCTTGTGCTGGGGAAGAAGTAATGATAAGGAATCAGTTCTCAGAAATGAATGCACCCAAGGATAGTTCATCTGCCAGCAAGTATGCTCATTTCTACATAAAGTTAATGGATTTACAGCAATTATCATCAGTTTGGAGGGGAAAAAAGAGAAACCATTTTGTTTATTGAATTGAATTTTGTTCGACTCTCATCCCTCAAGACCCAAAACTACCACATCCAAAATTTCTTGGCCCCTCCCAAACATGAAACAGATATTTATTGTCTCTATATTTTATATGGTAATAAAAATCAACAATTTTTTAGTTGTTTAGGATAGAAATTATTTTAACATTTCTTATATTTTGTTTTAGGGTTTTCTCATTTAGAATCCCTGTATATTTGACATTTTGATGGTGAAAGTTTTCTCGAATTCCGGCTGGTACCCTTGACATTTTGACCTATCTGGCACGTGTTCCTCCTTTCTCCAAAGGGTTTAAAGATGCCATATTTTCATTATTTTTTTTTTAAAAAAAATCCTATTTTACAAGGGAGTGTAACGAAAGGAACGGCACAAAATCAGGATGTATCTTATTATTTATCAGACTATGTCAAAATAGGATTTGAATTCCTTTTACCCTTTCTTCCTCCGGTTATGACACATGTACACATGTATAATGTCAAAACCTCGAGGGTACAAAAGGAAATTGAAAAAAACTTTGGGTACCACCAGCAAATGTCCAACTACAGGGGGTACCAATTGGGAAAACCCGTTGGTTTTATCATTTATCAGACTTAAAAATGATAGTAAAATAGTTCACGGGCATGAGTTATGATTGCCGAGTCTTTCAACTTCATTTCTTTTGCTATTTTTATTGATATTTTTTTAATCTTTTCGACCTACTAATTTTATCTTCTTGTAAGATACTTGTGGAAATTAATTAATCTTTTATAAATGTTTGCAGGTATTACAGTCTTGCCCATGCTGTGAATGAGAAGGTTCTTAGGCAGCCTTCAATGTTGAGAGTTGGAACCTTACGAGATTACCAACTAGTAAGTTTTACTTACTGCTGCCATGGAAAAAGATTCCTTATTTATATATTTGTGAGATATTTTGATTAATTGTAACCCGGATCTGCAGGTTGGATTACAATGGATGCTATCTTTGTATAATAATAAACTGAATGGCATTTTAGCTGATGAAATGGGCCTCGGGAAGACTGTACAGGTAAGATTACTATTACTGATCCTTTTTGAGCTGCCAAAAAACACTAACCATGTCTCATAATGCGTGATATTATTATCTGTCTCCTAAGGATGATCCTCTCTTTATTTACCTTCTTTCTGAGTGGAGCAATAGGGGTTTAGGGAGCGTAGATGTCGAGGTGGCTTCTATACTGTCTCCTTATCATTATGTTCTTGAATGCTTGTTTGTAATGGAGCTCAGGTGATGCTGTTGTCACTTTCCGTGGGTATATTGTACATATCAGAATGCCAAATGTTACTGGCTTGGTTTTTCTTTAACCTATAGTTTGATATGAAGATTCTAGTTCACGATCTGATTACGAATTAATGAGACTACTTTTGATTAGAATCTGTCTCATAACACCAAAATTATGTAATCTGCTTCACTAAGACTAGTAATTGTCCATTCTTTTCATGATCTTCTCCACATGCAGGTGATGGCATTGATTGCTTACCTAATGGAGTTCAAAGGAAACTATGGGCCACATCTGATTATAGTTCCTAACGCTGTACTGGTTAATTGGAAGGTTGATCACCTCTTGGTTTCTTTTTGCGGTTCTGTTTTTTGCTTGAGATTCCGTCTTGTCTTAGTTTTCTGATATGATAGAAGTTTCACACGTCTCATCTTTCTTTCAGAGTGAGTTGCACAGCTGGCTGCCTAGTGTCTCCTGCATCTATTATGTTGGAAATAAAGAACAACGATATAAATTGTTCTCTCAGGTACTAGTTATGAATTTGCACATTCTTATACTGGTCGCTCTTTCTGATTGCTGCTTACTTAAAAACCTTTTTATCGTGAATGCAGGAAGTTTGTGCAATGAAGTTCAATGTTTTGGTCACTACTTATGAGTTCATTATGTTTGACCGGTCAAAACTTTCAAAGATTGATTGGAAGTACATAATAATTGATGAAGCTCAGAGAATGAAGGATAGAGAGTCAGTCCTAGCCCGTGATCTTGATAGATACCGTTGTCAAAGGCGCCTTCTTTTAACTGGGACCCCTTTACAGGTCTGTTGATGAAAGGCGCATTATGTTTTATATCAATATTGTTTTTCATGTTCTCCCAGTCATACGCATACAACCGTACAAAGAATTGCATATTCGGCTCCTAGGTGGTATATACTGTCATTTTCTAGGCAAAGAAGGAAAGGAAAAAAAAATGTTCACAAGAAAAATGTCAATATTATAGACATATATGAGCAACTCCACATCATCTATGTAATTCTCAATTGTTCATTTCTCAAAGCTTCTGCACCTGAATTCCGTGACAGCTTTCAATTTCCTTTGCAGAATGATCTGAAGGAACTGTGGTCACTATTGAATCTCCTCCTTCCTGAAGTATTTGACAATCGTAAGGCATTCCATGATTGGTTCTCACAACCCTTTCAGAAGGAAGGTCCTAGTGCGGAGGATGATTGGCTTGAGACAGAAAAGAAGGTTATTATTATCCATAGGCTCCATCAGATTTTGGAGCCTTTTATGCTTAGGCGTCGAGTTGAAGATGTGGAAGGTTCTCTTCCACCAAAGGTATATAATATTACCCTAGTGCATTGCTCCCTTTCATAGACTGGCTAAGTCCTGACACTATTGTTTGACTGCAGGTCTCCTTTGTTTTAAAATGTAAGATGTCTCCTATGCAAGGTGCTATTTATGACTGGATCAAATCCACTGGTACCATTAGAGTTGATCCTGAAGACGAGCAGCGTAGGGTTCAAAAGAGTTCACTTTACCAGGCTAGAGTATACAGAACATTAAATAATAGGTGCATGGAGCTTCGGAAAGTTTGCAATCATCCGTTGCTTAATTACCCATATTATAACAACTTGTCAAAGGAATTTCTTGTTCGATCATGTGGTAAATTGTGGATTCTTGATAGAATTCTCATAAAACTTCAGAGGACGGGACACCGAGTACTTCTTTTCAGTACTATGACCAAACTTCTGGATATACTGGAGGAATATTTGCAGTGGAGGCGCCTTGTTTTCAGGAGGATTGACGGGACTACTACCTTAGAGGATCGTGAGTCAGCCATTGTAGATTTCAACAGTCGTGGTTCTGATTGTTTTATCTTTCTACTGAGCATCCGTGCTGCTGGTCGTGGCTTAAACCTTCAGTCTGCTGATACCGTGATCATATACGATCCTGATCCGAACCCTAAGAATGAAGAACAGGCAGTGGCTAGAGCTCATCGTATTGGGCAAACAAGAGAAGTTAGAGTCATCTACATGGAAGCTGTGGTTGACAAAATATCCAGCCATCAAAAAACTGATGAGTTCAGGAGTGGAGGTTTGGTTAATTCAGAGGATGATGATCTTGCAGGGAAAGATCGCTACATTGGTTCAATTGAGAGCCTTATACGGAATAACATTCAACAATATAAGATTGATATGGCTGATGAAGTGATTAATGCTGGACGGTTTGATCAAAGAACAACACATGAGGAGAGGCGATTGACGTTAGAAACCTTGCTGCACGATGAGGAAAGGTATCAGGAAACAGTTCATGATGTCCCCTCTTTGCAGGAGGTGAACCGAATGATTGCCCGAGGTGAGGAGGAGCTAGAATTGTTTGATCAAATGGATGAAGATTTGGACTGGGCAGAGGACATGATGAGGTATGATGAAGTGCCTAAGTGGCTTCAACCCGGTACTAAAGAAGTCAATGCCGCCGTTGCTGCTCTGTCGAAGAAGCCAGTTAAGGATATTTTTACCAACAGCATTCCTGTCGAATCTAGTCCTGCAACCGAGAGGGGAAGGGGACGGCGGAAAGGGAAAAAACCTGTTTACACTGAGTTGGATGATGACAATGGCGAATTCTCTGATGCTAGCTCTGAAGAGAGAAATGTGTTTGCAGCCCAAGATGAGGAAGGGGAGATCGTGGAGTTTGAAGATGAAGAGGATGGTACGCCTGCAGTTGATAAAGATCATTCAGAAGAGGATGGTCCTGTCTGTGACAATGGCTATGAATACACTCAAGCTAGTGGAAGCACTAGAAATATTCATGCGCTGCAGGAACCTGGATCCTCTTCTGACAGTCAAAGATTGGTACAGAGGGCCTCCCCGTCATCATCTTCTCAAAAGTTCACTTCGCTGTCTGCTTTAGATGCCAGACCAAATTCTCTTTCAAAGAGACAGGTGCACATATGTATCTCTTATTTGTACCCGTACTACGGAACTCATGTTTGTTTAACTCTGATTACTCTTTGTATTTGACATTTATTGCAGCCTGATGACCTGGAGGAAGGAGAAATTGCAGCATCTGGAGATTCTCACATGGATCTCCAGCAGTCCGGAAGTTGGAATCATGACCGGGAAGAGGGTGAAGATGAACAGGTGGTGCAGCCCAAAATCAAACGAAAACGCAGTATTAGGCTTCGACCACGACCTGTCGGGGAAAGACAGGAAGATGTATCTACCCATGATAGGCCATTGCAGTTTCCATTTCAAGCAGAGCCATCTAAGCAAGAGAGAATTGAATCATCCGCGAAAAATCGACGTAGTTTACCTGGTAGATCAGGCAATGCTTCAAAACTGCAAACTTCAGTGAAACTCACTAGATTGAATAGCTTGTCTGCCCCTAGTGAGGAACCTGAGGATGATTCTAGAGGAAGCGGGGATGGGAAAGCTACAAGCGCAAGTACAAATTCAAATTATGGTGCAAAGATGTCAGAGATCATCCAAAGAAGGGTATGTGATTTTGTTTGTATTATCTCCTTGCTATAAACCTTTTAAATAAAAATAACCTTTTCTCATAGCAAGCTTCTCAATATGGTATTTTGATAGGATTTCTTCTAGAAAAATGCTAGCAAGCTGCACTAGTTTTCATCTTTATACTTTACATTTCATTCCCATCTAATATGATGGATGATAATTTCCACATGCAACTCGTATATGCACAAAATTGCCTCTTGCATGAAATAACTGTGTGAACTTGTTCAGTTTTTTGCTTTGATGTTTCACCTCTCAATTTGAAAACTGTCTTACCATCATTTGTATGTTCACTTTCATCTGTTAAAAAAGACAACCACATTGCCTAGTATTTAGTTGAGTGCCCGTACATTGTGTGACTAGATACCTAGCAGCCTAGCTTTTTCACTATCTTGCTCATAACCTTTTATAAGGTATCTTACGGCATGTGAAACACCCTTAAATCCAATAAAACTTATCACTACAACCAATGCACACCATCTCAATTCTAACGTGTCAAGGATCTATTCCTGTTCTACGTGCCTACCGTTCCACTGGAATTGATCACATTAAAACCTGCTCAGTGTCACACTATCAGCATTAGCTGCTTGTTCCGTGGTTACAAAAATTGAGTTATACATTGGCTGCTAGAATTATATGTATAACGTTTAAATGTCTATACAAGTTCTTCAGTGTTCTGTCTGGATGACAGAGCCTATATCATACTTTTGGTCATAAGTTGGTGATTTTGAAATTTGAATCTGCAGTGCAAGAATGTTCTTAACAAGCTACAGAAGAAAATTGTAAAGGAAGGCCCCCAAATTGTTCCAATGTTAACTGATCTATGGAAGAGACTCGAAAATTCCAGCCATACAAGCGCCTCAGGAAACCGTCTTTTGGATTTGAGGAAGATTGATCAGCGAGTTGACGGATTCGAGTACCGTGGAGTGATGGATTTCGTTTCTGACATGCAGATGATGTTAAAAAGTGGTGTGCAGTACTATGGGTTCTCATACGAGGTAAACTTCTGCCAGAAATAAGTGCCATATCTTTTGTTGTATGAAAGGCTTGCTTTCGACGTTTTTTTATGTGCTTGAATTTTTTTTAAGGTGAGAATTGAAGCCAGGAAAGTACATGATCTGTTCTTTGACATATTGAAGATCGCTTTTCCTGATACGGAATTCAGAGAAGCCAAAAACGCAGTTTCATTTTCTGGTCCAACATCCTCTGCTTCTGGGTCCGCTCCCTCTGCTTCCCAAAGACCATCAATCTCAGGTCAGAACAAACGACATAAGTTGGTGAACGAGGTCGAACGGGAGACAAATATATCTCCGAGGATGTCACCCCGTGGGTCCCTCCTGTTGAATGAAGATACGAAGGGGAGAGTCCAGAAGGAATCAAGGTTAGCAGTGGGAATCAACAATGGCAATAGCAGAGAGCAAGACGAGTCTCTGCGGCTAGCCCATCCCGGGGAACTCGTGGTATGCAAGAAGAAGAGAAAGGACAGGGAGAACTCGGCTGTCAAGACAAGACCGGGCTTAGTGAGCCCCGTTTCACCTCCCAGCTCAGGACGAAGCTTGCGGGGCCCACAAGGCTCTATGGGGGGCCAGAGTGAGGGAAAGCAAGGGTGGGCGGGAGGACCCAGTGGAAGCACGCCGAGTGTAGGGTGGGCGAATCCGGTAAAGAGGCTTCGGACAGATGCTGGGAAGAGGAGACCTAGCCATCTGTGACTGACTCGGTAATATAAAATTTGTAGCTGCGTTGTTCTGTATGATGGGAAATTAGAAAATTGTGTTTTAGATTAGTGGGGATAGTTTGAGACATTGTTGTACAAGTTAAGTTGACCCTTCATCTTAATAGCCAGCAGCTTGTACTCTCTTTAGCTATCCATTTGATGAATTACATTGGCCAACCCCTCCCTCGTGTTTGGAAATGTTGAGACTGTATTTGAGAATTTGAATGTTACAGTCGAGGAATTCCACAGATAATCTAATCCACAACATCTTTTTCATTTAGAGCTATAAAAACTGAATGTTTCACAAATATGAAGAAGGATTTGGGTCTTTTTTTTTTTTTTTTTCTTCCCTGAAATGAAAAGCGGTTAGTTTGGACTATCTTCTAGAGGTGGTCCAACCTAAAGCATCGTTGCGGATGAGAACACGAAGTTCGGGATCTTCAGAAAAATTGGTGTTGGGGGTCGAGTTTCTCAGATGGGTCAATCGGTCAGCAACACAGTTTATTTCTCTGAAAATATGTCTAATACGGACCTCGTCAAAGAAACGAAGATCTAGTCTGGAGTCGGATGAAATCATCTCGATCTCCCACTGACAGTTCCACAAACCTTGGAGTGCCTTGATTACACATAAGTTACCACCTTCGATTTCAATATTTTTAATATGTAGTCTAATCGTCTCTTGTAATCCGGTTTTGAGAGCAAAAGCTTCAACTTTTATAACCGAATTGATTTTTTTTTTGATTTTTTTTGCGTCGAGGCTAACAACATCACCGTTGTGATTCTGGATTACATATCCAATTGATGTTATTCCCTAATCGAGTTTTGAACAATCAGAGTTTAAAGAAGCCGGGTTGTGGTTTATCCCATTTAATATTGTGTTTTTTTTTCTTCTTATGTTTGAGTTATACTTCTTTTATTGTTGTTTTATGTTGTAATCGTCCTCATCAATTATGTTTGTTTTTCAGTTCAAAATTTGGTTTTTAATGAAAGTAATTATTTTATTATCAAGACCCAAATGTTCATTATTAAAGATGATTTTGTTCCTGAAAACCCAAATACTCCACCATACAGTTGTGTGATCGACCCGCAAATTTGTTTGTTCCTATTTTGTTTTTAATATCTTGTAAGATGACATGAGCTTTTTTTTTGTTTTGGAGGTTAATTTTGTTAAGTTCGATGAGAATTGTTCTATCGAATTTTGCGATAATTTGTTTAGTGCGAGGACATTCAAAGAGAAGGTGGAACAAGTCTTTAAGGTGATGGTTGCAAAGTTCACAGTGCCTTGTGACGGCGATCCTTCTTTCATCAAGTTTTGCTTTTGTCGGAAGTCCGTTAATTGAAAATTTTCAAATAAAGTTTTCAATTTTGGGTTGGGTATCCAATTTCCAAATCCATTCACATAAATAGTTTGGTTGAATATTTGAATCCTCTCAATCATATCGGAAACCGATTTTGTAGAAAACTATCCATTTTTACTACATCTCCAATATAGTCTATCTTGGATATCCTTTTTGGGAATGATTATTTCCTTAATCATTCTCCTAATCTCCGGGTTAATGATATTTTGTAGCTCATTATCAATTTTGTTGTTATCCCAATTTTTTGAGTTATTTATGAAGTGATTGACTTCAATACTTGTATCAACTTGGTTGGTATTTTGGACCATTTTTATTAGTGGTGTCGCATATGCCCAACTATCATGCCAAAAGTTGATGGTTTTTCCATTTCCGATCTGCCAAATGATACCTTTTTTGAACTCGGTTTTAAGCTTCATCACATTGTTCCATTGCCATGAAGCTCCACCTTTCAATTGGTAATGGAGGATGTTCTTATTTTGTAAGTATTTTTTGTTTATAATTTTAACCCAAATATTGTTTGGATATGCTAAAATTTTCCACAAGAGTTTCATTTGTAGTGCTTTGTTTGTGATTACAGATTTTCTTAATCCTAGATCGCCATTCTTTTTTGATTTACATATTGTGTCCCAACTAATGATATGACTGTGTTGGTCTCCTTTATTCCAAAATATTTTTTTGTAAGTTTTATCAAGCTCCTCCAAGTTATGGCTTGGGAGCATAAAGTTTTGCATGGTAAAAGTTGGTTTAGTTGCGATGTTGTGTTTTATGAGTGTGTTCCTACCTTCTTGTGAAAGAGAGTTTGCTTTCCATTTTAGAAGTTGTTGTTTTGTTTTAAGGTTAGTTTCACCAAAAGTTTCTTTTGTCACTCTTCCATTTATGATTGGGCATTCAAGATATTTATCAAGGTATGTGGTGTGACACATATTTAGAGCATTTTTTAGTTGGTTGATAATACTATTGTTGGTATTTCTTGTTGTTTGGAAAGCCGATTTCTGAAAATTAATTTTTTTTGTCCTGAAATAGAGTAGTACATTTTCAAGATTTGTTTTACTCTTATACAAGAGGCAACATTTACTTTAGCAAAATTGATCATGTCATCAGCAAAGGATAAGAAGGGGATAGGTGTTGCTTGTCTACAAACAGAGAAGTCAATATGATTATCGTAATTGTTGCAATTATCTTGAAGCATTTGTGTAAGAATTTCCGCTCCCAAAATAAAAAGGTAAGGGGATAAGGGTCACCTTGTCTTAGTTTTTCTCAGGAAAGAATTGTTTTGTTGGTCCATTATTCACAAGGACAGAGAAAGACATTGTAGAGATACATTCCTTAATCCATCCAATGAATTTATCATTGAAACCAAACTTTTTAAGTATAAGAATGATGAATTCCCAATTTACTTGGTCATAAGCTTTTTCCATATCATGTTTGATGGTTGTCCATCCTTCTTGCTCTTTTTCGAGCGAAAGGGGTGGAAAATTTCATGAGCAATAAGGATTTGTCATAAATAGACCTATTAGCCACAAAAGCTCCTTGAAGAGGATGGATGAGTTTAGACATGATGGATTCCATTCTTTTCGTTAAAATCTTAGCTATGATTTTGTAAATTGTTGAGCAAAGGCTTATGGGTCTAAAGTGATTAATTGATGTGGGATTATCCGTTTTAGGGATCATAGTTATAAAAGTATGGTTGAATTGTCTTAGCATTTTTCCACTTCTAAAAAAACTTTTCACTGCTTTGGACAAATACTTTCCCACAATATGCCAGTATTTTTGATAAAAGTCAGCCGGCATACCATCTTGTCCGGGAGATTTATCACACCCAATGTCGAAAGTTGCATTTCTAATTTCTTCATTATTTGGAGGTTTTGTTAGGAGAAGGTTGTCCTCCAGGCTAACTTTATTTTTGATGAGTTGTAGTTTCTCGTTAAGAAGAGAATGGTCTATTGGAGTTTTAGAAAAATTGCTTTGGAATTCTTTTTTTTACTTCTAGACGGATCTCAACTTCAGAGGTTACAAAACTCTCATTCTGGTTGTAAATTCTTTTAGGTGTTTGCGATTTCTTCTTCTAGTATCAATGCGATGGAAATATTTGGAATTTGTGTCCATATTTTTTAGATGAGTGTTTTTTGATCTTTGTCTCCAATATCTTTGGTGAAAGGACAATAGTCGATTTTGTTTAGTTAGGAGGTTTCTTTGGATATTTTCGAGGTTTTGATTCAGTTTGTATGTTGAATTTCTTGTAGTTTCGATTCAACATCTTTCAATTGCTTGAAAATATTTCCAAAATTAGTTTTACACCACTCTTTTGCTCTTGTTTTTAGAAGTTGAGTTTTTCTTGTAAAGTTAAATATTTCATTTCCAATAAAGTTGAATTGCCAAGTTTGTTACAATATTCTCAAAGGATTTCCGTTGAGTCCACATCATTTCAAATTTCAACGGATGTGGGGTAAACGTCTCCGAACTTGTTATCTCAAGAGAAATTTGGCAGTGATCCGAAATAGTGAAGGCGTGGTTTTTAGTTTTTAAATTTGGGTACCATTTAATAATTTGATTATGCACCAATACATGGTCTAATTTTTCAAGGATATTACTCGGACCATCCCGTCTTTTTCTCCAAGTAAAGATATTACCAGTAGTTTAAGTGTCTTTCATATTACAAGAATTTTTAAAATTCAGTAATATGTTAAATCTATTTGAGTTTGTTATGGCCCCTCCAAGCTTTTCTGAATGTTGTTGAATTTCATTAAGATCGCCTAACAAGATACAAGCAGGGAGTGTGGACTCTCGAATAAACGTGAAAAGTGAGTTCCAAAATTGGTTCTTTGAAGCTTCTTGTGGATGAGCGTAAGCGAAAATGATGTTCATTTTGTTATTTGAGTTGTTACAGATAAATTCGATACAAATGAATCGGTCATCTTTGTGTACAATACGTATTGTTTGATTACTTATAGCTGGTAATATTTTCATAAGAGGCATAAACCTCCAGCCCTACCAATAGCAGGGCATTATGCCATGTTGTCAAATCCTGCTGATTTCCATAAGCAATCATCAGGTGGATTTTCAGATTTGGTTTCGGCAAGAGCGATAACTTTAATCTTGTGGATTTTACAAACAACATCGAGGTTTGTCCAGAGGTTACTCCATTCTTCTAATATTTCAAAAGTTGACTATCATTTAACAGTTGAAAGGCGGAAAATTAGGAGAGCGTAGCAACCCGGTAGCCCTAATTCCTTCGAGAGGCGGTTACTAAAGAAGTTGTTTTTGAATTTTTTTGTCAACATACGACCAAAAGAGATGCTCTTCACAATTTGAACGATTTTCCCTTTTAAAGTCACCGGGTAAGAACATTCGAGATTTGATCTCTAGTTTTTGTAAAAAAACACAACTTAAATTATTTCCGGAGAAGAAAGTGTTGCCACATCTGATTTCAAGAAAAAAAGTACCCACAGAAGCATTAAGGTGAGACCAGATAAAACTAAAAATAAAATTCTGGTTGAGGACATTGGAGGAGTTCATCCAAAAGTATATCAAAATGGTTATTTTGTTTGCCGGGTTGTTAAAAAAAGGCATTAAAATGGTTACGAGACTTGTTGCACTTGGTTTTGGTGAAAACCCACATAAGACGCCCTACCTCAGTCACTATTATTCCACTTATATGGTTAAACATGGTTGAGAGACCATGTTTGATTGAGCAACCATTGAAAGCTTATGAAATTTTTTAAAAATGAGTATTTAGGTCTGATTAGAGGGGATATAATGTTTTTCAAAGAGATCAAAATCCACAACTCATGATCAACAATGACCATGTACAAATAGGTGGTTAATAACTAAACTTTATTGTACAATTTGGTAAGTTTTTGAATGTATTTCTCCCTGCTCTTTGAGTTTTCATCATTGCTGTAATTTTCTACCGCCACCACAACAGGACAAGAGATTGGTGTTTTTCCCTTATCGGTCTTCTTGGTTATAGAGTCGTTCTTGATGTGTTTCTTATCACCCCGGTTAGGGATATTTTGTTTAGGCTTTAAGGCCTCATCGTTGTTGTTGGATTTCAGTTCCTTACCTTGGTTAGTATCATTATAAGAAACCTGTTGCATTGAGATAACTTTTTTAAGATAAAAATCTTTACCAAAATCCATAAGCACGAAGACTTGCTCTCGTATAAGCAATACAAAAGACAAGAAAAAGGAGGAATGAAACATGGAGGAAGGTTAAGGGAGGCAAATATAAAGCACACCCCACATACAGAGAATCGGGTGGTAATTGAGAAAAAACGGGCACTAACCTAGTTTATAGAAGGGTTCGATTGAGGAAACATCGTGGTTTTCTCAAATTTGGTAAAGAGATCAGAACCGACGCTTAATCTCCCGCTATCAGTCGACAAAGACCATGTCCACCTATTCCCGTACCGGTCATCTGCTTTCTTCCATAAAATCCGCTCACCACTAAGAAGAGCCACATCAACGAACAAGAACAACATGAAATCAATCGCAAACTTCGATTTACCCCTAATCCGTTTTGAAGACGCAAAAAATCCTTTCCCTCACTCTTTTGTTTGAGAACCTTATTTTCCTCTTTCTAGCTCTGCATTCTCGAGAGAAAATCTAGATGAAGTCTTCATTTCCGGCCTAAGATAGGATTCTACAAATCTCGATTGAAGGCCTTAGGCCATTGGCTTTTGATTTTCTAGGGTTAGGGTTGGGGAAAGGGCTTTTGTTTTGGGTTTTCTTTGGCGCATCAGACGCGTTGATTTTTGGGTTCATGGGGTTTTTCTTTGCTCCTTTTTGTTGCTTATTGCATTGTATGAAAGATTTGGGGTCATTCACGATGTTAATTAAAGTTTGGTGGAAAAATCTTATGTCTTGATGATGTTATCGACATTATTAATTAAAATTTTTTGACGACCGTAATTTTTGGATATAATTAATTAAAGTTTGTTGATAACCCTAAATCTTGGTAACAATGTTAATTAAATCTTGTAAACAAAATTTTATCTTGGAGAGCATTCTCTCCTTTATTTACATTCGCAACAAAAAAGATTCTAAAAAAACAAATTCATGAGGGTATTTCTTTAAAATCATTTTTCCTTCTTTTTGTTTCACTTACAAACATTGACGTGTAACTATCCGGATAATTGAACTAATGCGTAAATTTATAAACGGACTTACAAGACACAACACACTAAAAAAACGAAAGTGAACATTTTTATAACAATTATAAAATGGTAAAATAGTGTTAAATAACACCAACTTTAGGGATAGTTGCGTTCGTTGACACGAACTTTCAAAAATTCGAAATAAAGCACCAACTGTAGGGAGTGGTTGCGTTTTATAGCACCGGTCTAATTCCGGTTACATATTCCGATTACTCGTGGCATCGGAAAATGATGATTTGACATTCTTTTTGCTAATATATCATCTAATTGCATTCACCTTTTATAAATAAAAAAATAAAATAAAGGTTTTTTTTTAAAGAACATAACATGTTTTGAGTTCTGATCTCATCTTCCTCCTCATCCTCTTCGTGTTATCTCTTTCAAACTAAATCTGCTAGAGCCATATCAATCTCCTTCTTCTTCGTCTTAGTGTTCTAATGATCTCAACCCAAAGTTATTGGAGGATAATCTTTCATTGTACTTTGCTAGGTAAGTGGTCCAAAGTCCAAACCCTAAACAACTATATTCTTCCTATATCAATAAAATATTGTCGTATTGCTTGTGCTTGTTCATCTTTTAGTATTTGTTATTGTTTATTAAGTTTTTTTTTATTCTATTGGTTGCTCCGATATGAGACATATTACCAACATTTACAATAAAGTTGCATCATGGTGGGATCTTGAAAACATCTACAATTGTTGAATATGTTTGAAGCCAATTACATCAGTTTTACGACATTGATCTTGATTTTTTTTGTCATATTTTGATATGATTAATATGGTCGATGAGAAGGTTCTGAAGTGTGGATTTAGCTGGGCTGATGTGATCTATTACAATTGTCTTGGTCAAAACTACACTAATGTTATAATGAGGATTGATGGAGATGATGATGTTTTTGCAATGTCTAAGCATGCCTTGACAGTTGGTGAGGTGGATGTGTTTGTTGTACATGAAGTGATAATATCCCAATTGGAGTATAACTTGTCTCAACTTCTAGTAATTAATCCTCCTATTCAACAACTAAATGAATCAGCAAACTTTGAATTGAGACGTCTAGTGATGAAGAATGGCTAATCAGTAGAAGGAAATTAAAAGAACAAAATTTGACTAAAGAGCTTGTTGATTATGAATTACACAGTGAAGATGAAAATGGGTCATCAAATGAGTATTTTGACAGTTTTTCTGATAATAGTGGTGAGGAATTTGAAAGCGAGAGGAAAAATAAATCCAAGGTTTATGTAAATGGACACATAAAAACTAGGGGTGGGCACAAATCCCGGTCCCGTCCCGGGCCCATCCTGATCCCGTCTCAATCCCGGCGGGATTTCAATCAAAATTATAAATCTCGTCCCGTCAAAAACTAGCTGGGACGGGATATGGATTTTAACTTCTCCATACTGCTAGACCCGTCCCGTCCCTATATAATAAAGTTTTTAATTTAAAATGATAAATATAAGTAGAATCCCTAAGCATTTGTGCAATACTTATATAATTATTATATAGTTACGTTTAGATATTTTAAAAAATAAATCATGTTGGTTAAACCATTAAAATTGACAATGTAGCAAATTCATTTAGATGTGTTTTATCTTATATATTTGGAAACTTTAATTTAACTATAATATGTTATTATGATTATTTGGAACCTTTAACGTTTTTGCGTTTTAAGTACGATATATACGCGTATTTTGTGGATAAAGGGTAAATTTTAAAAACATTAAATAAACTTATATGGAAACGGGATTGGGCCCATCCCGTCCCGTCTCGGTCCCAGTCGGGATAGGACCCGATGATATTCAATTTTAAAATACTCAAGGCCCGTCCCGATCCCGTCTCATTTAAAATAGCCGGGACAGGACTGGGATGACCTCAATCCCGTCCCATCCCGTCTCATGCTCACCCCTAATAAAAACATATTTCAGCAAGTGGAAATGGGCTCTATATATGAAGTTTGCATCTCTTGAAATTTATTGGGACACGATTACTAGATGATAACATGATTTATGGACCTGTTTTAGTCATGCATTTAGGTAGATTTTCCCTTTCCACATTCATGTTTTAGCCTTAGTTTGTGTCATTTATGCTTGTTTAGTTCTACTTTGCAAGACTAGATGTCTACACATACTATTTGTGGCTTTGTAGGTGATTTGGCATATTTCGGAGCTAAAACGACGTATTTGAGGATCAAGCCTCGAAGTGGATGCATTGGAGCGAGCATACGTGCACGGGAAAGGGCTAGGAATCAAGCTAAAGGCATGAAGGAACGACCAAGGAGCATCTCGGCCGAGATCCACTTATCTCGGTCCAAGATGTAGCTTTTGTTGCAATATCTCGGTCGGCATCTCGAGTGGCATCTCGGGTGACTTGAACGAGATCCATGACGCTGAAGATCGAAGAAAAAATCTCAACCCCGACGTTGACCCATCTCGGCCGAGATCCAGCCCGAGATTTTACCTGAGCGTTTTATTTCGTTTGCGGGATTTTTCCTTTTAGGCCCAATGTCTTTTAGCTATGTTTTTGTTATAAAAAGGAAGTATTAGATTCATTCTAAGGTGTGCTTATTGAGGGCCAAAATTTGTCCTAGAGGGGGGAGCCTTCTCCTACCCTGCCGTTTTCTTTTTCACCATTGTTCTTCATAATTTAGTTAGTTTAGATTCAAGTTGGAGACTTTTGCATTGATATTTGTTGAAAGACATTATTGAGTTGAGATTTGAGAAGATTGCAAGTTTTTATTCATTCGAAGTAGAGTTCATCTTTCTTTTGTGGTTCCAGGGAAGAATAGGGATTTGTCTATACAAAGATCAATGAGGGATTGTTCCCTTTAATTGTTGAATCGCTTTAAATCATATGAAAAAGTTTGTTTTTTTCAAGTTTAGACTCAATCTAAACCACCTTAACCTAAATATGAATTGAGTCGTAACTGAGATATTTCTATTTAGATACATAAGAGAACTTGTTCCTAGGCAATAAAGGTTTAATCTTTATTGGATAGAATGTGACATTATTCCTTCTTTTGAGGCAATCATTCCTGAGACGTAACTGTAAAGGGTTATTGTGTTTCCTTGATTGAAAGAATGAGGTTTATTTATATATTTCTCCCTCTTTACCTTGAAAGCAATATGTATTAGGCTATAGACCTTGTGTTCTTGAGACGTCACTGTAAACGAACATAGATTTTAAGAAACATTCATCCTTGTATGCTTTTCAAATCATATATGCTTTGTGAGATTGTCATGAGTTCTTGTGTATAAACAATGATCTTGAACCCTTGAAATCCATTTTTCTTTTCTTTAATTTTATTATCTTTGTTTTCCTTTTGTTTTATTTGATTTTCAATCAATAGCGACAATTGATTGCGAATTCACCACTTTCTCAAAACCTTTTTGATCATTCTTTCCCTTATCTTTCCAACCAACTTTCTTAGTCTAGATCTATCCTATCCTTAATCGTTGTTGCAGATTAATCATCTCAGTCTTTGTGTTCGACCCTGGAATACTTGTCCTACTTCGTATGATCCATACATTGTGGGTTCGTTGCTATTTAGGAGAATTATTACAGGTTATATATATAAAACTATCCCTTCCTTGTTTTGCTACATTGTGAATTTCTATCTATCTTGATAGGGATTTATAGGTGGTAAAACCAGCGAACACTAGATATGCAGTTGATCTTGGCTATTGCATTAGTTGGTGTAGGAATAACCATATGAATAAGTTAGAAGCAAAATGTTTGAACGGTTGTTCATGGAGGATATATGTATTTTGGGATGTTAAAAGAGAGTCTTTTGCAGTTAAGAGCTTAAATGATACACACACGTGTAGTAGGGAATACTATAAAGGCATTCAAGTGAAGTCATTTTTCTTAGCTAATTAAGGAGTTTTCTAGCCATATGCATACCCTTGTTCATAATTTTTTTAGAATCATTCATTGTGGTTTAAAGTAATTGGGGTAGAATTTGATTACTTTTAATACTCTACGGGAAAACAAAATGAAAAAAAATAAATAATTTTACATGAAACTATCAGAAATAATTCCAAAAAAAATTCGAACAAGGTTTGAGATAGATCATTTTCAAGATGTTTATATAACTCGAAAGATGCCTTTAAAACTTGTTTAATCAGACCTAATGAAGTTGGAAGACTTTAATCTTTATATCCTTTCCCTCTAACCCTTTATGGTCCCTTGAACTCATGAAATGCCTTTCTGTTGCTTGACCAGATGGTGCAAATCCACCAAGAAGGTTCAAATATCATCGTTCACCGCATCTAAGAACGATACTTTCCTACTCGATCTTGTACCTTTCTCAATGTTGTAAAATGCTACATAGATCTCCTTTAGGTTATTGACTTAATGGTACGTGTGCGTCTTTGACCTATCGAGTCGGACATATTAAATTTTTTACAAAACTATTTTATTCTAAAACGGGTTTAATAACTTTGTATGATTGGATAATAGTTGTAAAACTTTATTTGAAAACTAAATGTGTGGACATTTATAAAAAAGAACTAAATGTGTGGATATGTATATTTAAAATTATATGATAAGTGATGGAATTCATGAATTTTATATATATATTAATTTGTAAAGTTAATTGTTAATTGACTTTTTATTTATTAGATTATCTTAAAACCAGTTAAATTTTAATAATTTTTTAAAAAGTTTAAAAAATATAGGTGAGACATGATCAAATATTTTATTAATAATAAAAAATTGTTTTAGATTATAAAAAATATATTAATAATTATAACAAATATCCGTACAGGGTTATCAAAAATATAATAAATGAACCCTCATTGTATTCATTTGGCTGATAAACTATATTATGAAACTCAAATTTTGTAATATATAATATATATCGATATGATTGCAAATGATTTTGTTTTTAATTTATAAAATTATATTCTAAAAATTATATTCGTAAATTATATTTTATCTATATGATAAATACACAAAAATTTTAAAATTTTATTAACAAATATCCATACAGACACGTGATAATGCATATAAACTAGTTTCTATCTGAATTTGTAAAACAAGCCATAAAGTTGATGCTAGGAAATTAAAAGGAGGCCCGGGGTAATTTCTCTTGTTTGGATGAATTAAGAAGGGATTTAAGAAAATTTGAAGGGTAAATTAGAAGAGTACGTATTAAGCGTGTGGTAATGTTATTTACAATATGTGTTATGAGTACTGTGACACATTAGTGATGATACATTAAGCGTGTGGTGAACCTTTCAGCGGAAGTGGAAATGTAACTTGTAAGGGTTATAATTTGGCCGTGTGGTCACACCGTGACGACACCATAGACTTGTGACGACAACTTAATCATGTCGTTACGCATTGATGGCACATAAACCATGTCGTGACATATGTCTAATTACGGTGACATCTTAAACGTAATAATCGTAAATTAAAATTTTGATTTTCTTGATTTAATTTTTTCATCAACACAATAATAATTTAACGAAGCGGAATTTATTAAATCCAAAAATTTTAAATTTACGCTACACCATTATTTACATTTATTGGTCTAAAAGAATGGAAGATAACACGTGTCCATGAAACAACTTTCATATTATAACACACCGAATTTGAGCGCTTTATTATTAGTTGAGTTGTAGTTCATGTCAACAATTTTTTCCGATTTAATTGCAGAAAATCACTCGTGAAATAGGCATAATTTTACAAAACCACCCGTTAAACCCTTAGTTGTTTAGACACACCCAAAAAAAATTATTTTTATAACAAAAAAAACACCAAGCTCTAATGAACGTCTGTTTGTCTGTCCATGAACCCACATTCTGATCATTATTTAAGTAAACCAAAATGATTCAATAATAGTAAGATTCAAATCGAGCCTAATTTTATTGAAAAACAAATCAAATAAAATAAACCCTCTACTACCTCCATTCAATCACTGAAACAAAAATCCCAAATCTAAACCTCAATGTTCACACTTGCTCAAGCTCCCCTTCGACTCATCAACAACATACATTTCCTCCTCTTCCATAGCAGTCCCAGTGCCTTTCCACCCTCCGATCTTTCTCATAGATGGGATAGTGGAAATCAGTGTGAACCCTAGAAGAACGAGATTTTGAATCATGATCTAGGAAGATGAGAACCGAGAGGGAGGTGGAAGCGTCTATGTGATTGTCCTTCGTGGCGACACCATCTGTGAAGACGGGATTAGCAGGGGCGACAAACTCCTCCGGGCGGGTGAATATCCCAAATCCATTACTCTTGCCATTGGAGGGGTCAACAACCAAGCTTTGAACCCGATTCTTGCTAACGCAAAGCAAACACTCCACATACTTGCCGTTCATTTGAAGAATCCAAATACATTTTGTATATGATGTCGGCCCACTCCCAGCCTGTTAGTTGAATCATTGCTGGGTTCCATTCACAACACCAGCCAAATTCATCTGTGCCACAAACTTAGTTGAAAAACAGTGCCTTAACTGGGAGAAGATGCAGACGAAATACAATTCAAACTGATGGCAAGCTTTTTTTTTATTATCCAAGCTCACAAAATTCGATGAAGAACATTGCACCTCAGCCTGTTAGGACAAGAAATGGCGATCCGAATAAACAGAATGTTATAGGAACCACTAGTGACTGGAAATATGGATTTGAAACCGATAGTTTTACTAGTCCCTGCCTCGAGCTCTCAAATTACTAAAACATGCGGAAAAAACAACCGTGAAATTCATATAAGGGACAAACCACAAAAGGAGCTTCCCAACCTACTGGATATCTCCCCAGTAGATGAATCTTCTCGCTTCGTGACTGAGCTTGCGTTGGGATTTTGTCTGAATCTTCTCCCAATTAGGGATTCAAGCTCTGATCCTTCGAATTAGGGATTGGATTTCAATCTTATATAACACTGGTTTATATTTTGATATTGTTTTAAATCATAAAAATCGGTTCGGTTCGGTTTAAATCTTATTATTAATGAACCGTTTTAGTTTATTTAAAATAATAATATAATAATAGATTTGGAGCTTAGTGACAGACAAATAGACGGCCCGTTAGATCTTGGTGATTTTTTTGTTAAGAAAATGCTATTTTGGATGTGCTTTGACAATTAAGGGTTTTGTAATACCCCATATTCGTAGGACTCGATGTGTTATTGGACTAGGATCTCACAATGGATCCTGATTCTAGTCTGACAACAAGTTTACTGAATCTTACAACAAGGCACCAATAGATAAAAATACAAAACATCAAACTGTTATAAAAGTATCAAAAGGTTTATACAAGTACTGCTGAGTACAACAAAACATAACCATATACATAGTCAAAAGATCCCATCCCACGAGGACGACCCAGTGTACGGAGCCCTCAGCAGATCACCCCTCTGGATCACTCTGCAGCTCTCCTAACCTGCAAGCGATCTACAACACGGTATAAAACCGTTAGCTAACCATACACATATATAAGAAGATGCATAAGCACAGTCACACACAAATGAATGATAAACACATCATCATGCTATCACACATTTACCCGGTTATTATCTTAATAACGTCCAGTCACTCAAGCGTATATATATATATATATATATGTGTGTGTGTGTGTGTGTGTGTGTGTGTGACACGAAGTATATAACCCTCGCCTCTCGAAGATGGTGCCAGCTAGAGTGGGAATCCGGTCCCACCTCCCGTGTACCCTATGGGAGTGGTGTAGGTGGCCGGCCTACTGATCCAGACTGGCCTGCCCGTAGAGAACCTCCAGACTCCCAACGGGATGAAAGGACAAGTTGTCACGGTCCTACAATGAGCAGTCACTAAACCATAGGTAGGTAATTATCACAACTCATGCTATCAATCATATAACACACACACCACTCATGCACACATCCAATATATGAATGGTAGCTAAGTAAGTCCTATGGACTTACCTCAACCTCAAAAGTCTCAAACCCAATAGGCTCCAACTCTGGAGATCAACACTGCCTAAACAAGACATAACAATATATATCAAACTCATATCCATCACAGGGGTCACACCTAGACCCAAGGGATCCATAAGGATCATAACCTAACTCACAAACCTCAAAGCCATAACCGGCATAAACGATAACGTGATCAACCTCATTCTATCCTCATACACATACCTAGCATGCTACTAAACCGCTCATACTAGGAAAGGAAAGGATCTACCCAACTCTAGGTAGACCCGGGACAAGACGCACCTGCGTGACGGAAAGACGCAGGGGCGGAACAGGCAAACCGCGGGCGCGGCAAGGCTCGGCCGCAGGCGTAGTGACAGGGCCGCAGGCAAGCACGGGCGCTGGGACAGTGGTCGCGAGGGCAGCAAATTCCGGCCGCCGGTGCGGTGGCAAGGCTTCCGCAAGGGCGGCTTCGCTGGACCGCGGGGGCGGCGACAATGCAGAATGTGATCCCGCGGTTCTTCTTTCACTCTTCACGTGATCAATTCACGTCTCTTCCATTCCAGAACCACATACAACCATATACAAACACAAACTAACATCAACATACATCTATACATGCATATAATCCTAAGCTAAGGAGGAAGAACAAGAAAGAAAGAAGGGAAGGAAGGATGAAGAAGAAAGGAACTCACCACTACTGCTGGTCTAGGCAAGACAAGATCACAACCACTATCTCACCTGGCATCATAAGCTCAACAACTAAGCACATCATCAACCTCAGCAAGGCCACAACACAAATTCTCTTCCAAACCCAAGGGAAAACAAGAACAAGATCAAGGAGATGAAGGAGGAAGCAAGAAGGACGTAGGAAGGCTGGGAATGAAGTGATGAAGAAGCCCTTGATCAGCTAAGGAAAAGAATAAGAGGAGGAAAGAGTAAAGCACGGGTCAAAGGGTCAACAAAGCCGGCTACGGCCGCTGGAAACCGCAGGGGCGGTTCCCTGAGCCGCAGGGGCGGGAACCCGCAGGGGCAGCACACAAGCCCGCGGGGGCGGCTAGGCCAAATCTCGGCCAAAGCCAAACTCGGCTAAAGTCAAATCTCGGTCCGAAAGACTAAGGCTCTTACAGGTTTAACGGGTAGTATTGTAAAATTAGGACGATTTAACGGGTGATTTTTTAAAATTAACCCTTTCTTTTATTTTTCAATGGTACGGTACAAATAATCCTAAATGTATTTTACGATATCTATTTGAAGATGAGTGATGACTTAATAAGTTTTCGAGCGAGCATAGTTGACATATAACCTCCACCTCGAAAACTTTGTGTCTTACCCATTTTCAAATGATATTTACTTTTTGGGTGAATTATATAAGCACTTTAGGTTAGAAAATAGAAAACTAACTCACAATTTTCATCTTTTAATTTTCATCTTTTAGTTTCTACGCTTAAATTTTTTTTACAATCGCACTGTCACGATTGTAGTCATCAACTATCATCAATCATATAATTTGTATTATCACCAATTATATCATCACCAATTATACATTTATAATAAGACTTTCCAATATACATTTCGTCAAACACTTACATACATTTCCTTACCATATTCCGACAAAAATGTTTTGTTCATATCAAGAAGTTGATATTATACAAGTTCTTGAGTTTAACTTCAATGAAAATCAACTCAAGTTAAAAGATGATTCACAAGCTTACAATAAAAGAAATTTGAAAAATCATATCGGTAAAATTAAAAATTGCTACCAAGAAGAAAGAAGACAACTACATGCCGAGTCGAATATGAATGCTAATAAGATAGTGAGCAATACAAGTAATAAAAACGTGTCGAAATCACATTGGTATTCATGTTTCTAAACTCCAACACCCTCGTCCTCACCGGAAGTAGAGTTGGAAATCTAGGATTATCTCGGCCAGGTTAGGTTCGATTTGTGAAAGTTTTGAGATTTGGATATTTTGAAGTTCAAATTTGTTAGATTTCAAACTCATTCAGATTGAGTATGTTTCGATTGAGGTTATGCGGCTAGACTATGCAGGTTGGTTTGTTCGCATCTTGGGTTTACCCTATCTTGAGTTTACCCTATCATTCAGATTGAGTATGTTTAGTGAGCCTAAAGTTGGGTCCGAGGTTCCATCGGGTGAAAGTCAAGCCAGATGGTCAATAATGTTTATGGGTCAAGTCGAAAATTTGTTGTTTGTTGAAATTCGGGATGGCGGGGCATATTGCATGCTTACATATCACCCTTTTTAGTTTTTACCTCAAATTTGCTAACATGTTTCTACTTTTATCCGATCATGACACTCCGATATTTGATCCTAGTACTTTGTAAAGTCGATTAATATATGATATTGGGAAATTCAAATATCCGGATGTCTTAATCCGAATCGAATTAGAATATAAAAGTTTTAAATATTTTGCTGTAGAAATAAGCTATCTATACTATATGTTGTATATAGGATCCCATAACCAGATATGGGTAATTGTGACCCTATTAGTCCGATGACATCTAATTTGGTTATTTTAGTATTATAAATGAAGTAATTTTATAGCAAAGTAATTTTGCGGCTGAGAACTTTCATATTATTGCAGAGTTTAATTTTAATTCAATAAGACAGCTTAAGATAAATTGTAACTCGGGTCGGTTTTAGGTTAGATCCCGGTTCGATATCAGATTGGGTTGGATTCTTGTTTGGGTCGATTTCGGTTCGGTTCCCTTTCAAATTGGATCTTATCAGATTGGGTTGGATTCTAGTATGGATCGATTTCGGTTCGGTTCCCTTTCGAATTGGGTCCAAATAAGTTGGGTTAGATTGGATCAAGTTGGTTTGGGTCATGCATTTCAACAGATTTTTGGTTTGGATTGGGTCCATTGGGTTGGGTTTCTTGAATCGGATTTTGCCAGCTCTAATAGGAAGCTGGAAGAGTTGTCCCGTAGACACATATGAACACCGGAAGCTGGAAGAGTTGTCCCGTAGACACATATGAACACCGGAAGCTGGAAGAGTCACCCCGAAGACAATATGAACACACCACTGCCACCACCAGCTCTAACCGGGAGCTGGAAGAGTTGTCCTGGAACTTGTTTGGCATATATGATTGTAGCATTCATTGAATTGTAGGCATATATGATTGTAGCATTTCTATTTCTATTAATTCTTCACTCTTGGTGGCTGAGAAAGTGAGTCTCACCAAACAACTACAACGATCAAAGTCTCGCATCTAAGACAACTTTCCAAGGCCCTGCTACCAACCAAACACTCTTTAACTCCATGTTCGAAGCTTGTTGGCTCCCCTGTCTATAAAGCTCCAAGACAAGTGAAAACTAAGGATGGTGTGATGAGATAACAACTTACTGCATAAGAATACAGGGATTTGTTAAACAAGAAAACATCACTCACTAACCCACAGCAGAAATATGCATTCTTTTCATTGGAACATTACCTCCAAAATGTTCAGTTTTGATAAAAGGACAAGAGAAAATAGGATCTGTACAAGACATGGAATTTGCAATATGAATATGAACGTAAAAGCAATCACTAACCCTTCATTTCCATCGCTGTGGTTTTCTTTCAATTTTTAAGAAATAACCTTACTTTTGGATACAGGAGGAACAACCCTTGATAACTTCAGATCAGCATCAAGCTTTAAACTTGTTTCTCCAATCTTGACGCAACATATCATATAGATGCTGGATGCGGTCGTATTAGGAATGACAACCAAAACAGGAGACTGTAGTTACCTCCGGTTGAAGGATGGATCCAATCTTGAGTATTAAGAAGCTAAGCAACACACACAAGTGTTCTCCTTGTTGATCTAAGAACTGACAAGCCTTAGGTTGAAGCAACAACTAAACAGTATTTAGGAGAACTGCTACAGTTGTAGACTGGGGTCATCAAATATCATTTCCTGCAGCATACGCATAAGAAAGAAGCTTAAGCTAACTTTAGTATCAAATAGGCACTCCATCATGATTTGGCTGAATCAGTTTTGCACAGCAATGGACACATGCCAAGAGAATCTACAAAGAGTTTTGAGTGCAAACCTTGTCGCAGACAGGGCAGGAAACGCTTCTTTCCATCCACTCAAGAACACATGACAGGTGAAATTCATGCTCACAGTTTGTGACCATTTTAGGATTTTCTGCATCATACACTGTCAATACACAGTTTCATTAGTTTCAATGCTCTTGATAGGAAGGGAAATGCATACAGATCGCAAACATTGGTCAATAAATGGATGAACACGGAGTATTTTAGGACGATGCCTTCAGAAACCAATTGGTAAGAACTCAAACCTTCAAAGCATATAGGACAGCAATCCTCATCTTCAATCACTTCAGTTGATTTCAAAGTTTCAGTTTCTGACTTCGTTGGTGAGGTAAGCAGAATGTCTGCAAGAGTCTTCCTTCCTGATTTATTGCTATCATCTAGTAAAGCTGAAGTGCCAAAGCCGTTAGCTCCAGCAGAGAGTAGTTTATTATTGCATCCAGGTGATTGTTCACCGGCATCGGATATAGCTGCTTGGCTTCCCAGAGTGCCAAGAGGTGATTGGGGACGTCCAAAAAGTACATTGAACGGAATAGGTGCAGGAGGTGGTCGGTAAGTGTCAGGAGTTGATGTATCTAAATTTAGCCTCACAAGGATCCCAGCAGGAAGCCCATGGGCTGATCGATTGTATGAACGTACCGCACCCTGCTCTTCCAAAGCTGGCGGGCACTGCACATGTTTCCAGATGTTATAAATGTAATTTTTACAGAAAAAACTAAACATTCGTTCAAATATAAACAAAAATGTGGGAGAGTTTTATAAACTGCAGTTGATATTTACTTATGAGAAGAAAACAAAGGCATTCCGATAGCTGTCGTGCTTTTTGAGGAAGTACAGTACAAGTATTAAGTTACAAAAATTAGTTACTATTATAAATACATGTGCGTGACTTCTATAGACTGCAGTTGATATTAAATTATGAATAGAATACAAAGGCATTCCGATAGCTGTCATGCTAATTTAGGAAGTACAGTACAAGCATTCAGATACAAAAAAGAGTTATTACAATAAATAGTTAAATACACGTGCAAGCAGTTTCTTAACAAATCTAAAAGAGTAGTTAAAAAATAGGTAGTATAATATATATATCCAAGCATTTTGTCAAAATCCAAAGAGAAGTTAAAATAGGTAGCTTTTAGCTCTCTCACAATAAGATTACCATCGTATTGTGATCTACAGCACTGGAGTTGGTTCATATGTCAAACCTAATATGTTATATTATGTTAGTATAATATCTGTTCTGCAACAGTTTTCTCATTGTTTAGCTTATTTATGAAATTTAAGAGATTAAAATACACAATTTGGCTCCAAGAACATTTAGATTACACATGTACCACCATATGTATATACTCAGGAACCTTGCCTCTTGTTAGCTATGATAAAGGTGAAAGGAATATATCAGTCCTAAATAGTATCAGCTACTATCTCCACCGGCTCCTAATTTTATATCAACGTTAAGTTGGAGGAGATGTTTTAAGCAGGAGAAATTATCCACATATTTGTATACTGTTACGCAAAGGAAAAGTTGATTTACATAGTAATACAGAGGTGTTCCTTGCAACTGAGCTTTCCTGGAAGAGCAACAGCAACCTCCCATGTTCAGTAATATGTCATCAACCAAAATATGACCATGTCATACCACCCCTGTCATCCAAATTCAAGCAAGATCCCCAAAGATCAGCAACAAAGAGAGAACAATATGACCTATACAGCGGACTGAATGAAGAAAAATATTGTTCATAAAATTACAAGGTGGTGAAGGGGCTTAATAGCGAATCAAAATCATTTGCATAGGACAATTAGCAATTAAAATAAAAACACTAACAATTGAAAACCCCAATAACTTCAGCTCAAGTCTATAAGAAAATCTAAGATAATACTGTCTAGTGCTCACAAAATAACAGTGAAAACAACAGTTTATCAAAGATGTTGTACAGATGACTTTTCAAAAGTCAATCAATATGATAAGCAAGAGATAAGAACCTTGTTATAATTTATAGCAAAGATGTGACATGCAAACTGATTAAGTAAGAAAATAGGCACAGACAGATTGAACTCTCTAGTCTCTAGACATTATCCACAATGCGAGGCAATTAAACAGTGCCCAGGAAAAAGGGCATATATGATCTTAGAACATGAATGAAACATTCAACCAACTGCATACTGAAACCAGTCTTACTCTAATCGATCTCAAATCTTTCTCTAGACTTGTATGAAAGTTCAACAAAAAGATGATCTTGGAAAAGAGATTATCAATCAAGGTTTTCAATGAAAATTACAACTTCCATGGGATATAAAGCCATCAAAGTGAACAAAACTTTCTCAGAAATGATTCAATCTTCCCAAACATTCATCATAGCAGCACTTGTTTCCTTTAGTAGTTTCCCTCAATGAATCCTATCTTTCAACTCGAACTATAACGAAGCACTCCACATAGCATCATTTCCTTCTCAGAACTGCACATAGTGCAACCAGACAAACTGATATCCGTCCCACTTATTTAGTAATTTATACATCCACGCGCAGCGCAGCGCAGCTCTCAAGTGTTCAAGAAGACATTGGCTGTCAAAATTGACCCCACCAACCCACAAACTGCTATTTGCAACTATAATAATTTACAGACTTCGGTCCTTCGGATATCCAGGCTAAAGTTCTACTTCAACTCATGCAAGAACTCCAAATTTACACACTAGATGATGAAATCAACCACGCAAAAAAACTCAAACTAGCTGACGCGCAAAGTTTATTATAGAAAAATCGCATAAAATAGAAAAATAAGAAAAACAACCAAAAAGTAACGACGCTGAAAACGAAATTCGTCTCACATACACCAGTACACCAGTACACCAGTACACCACATGCGACTGAAAATTCCACAGTCATGGAGCGGAAATAGCCTGAAAACCGGAAGAAGAGGACGAGAACAAAAAAAACATGGTAAAACCCCCTCTCTCACAAAACGAGCTGGAAGAACGTAAACAACAAAGTCAAAATTGGAGTGGTATAATAGAAATTCGTATGCAGAAAGAACGCATGAGAGGATAGAAAACGTGAATCGAACCAGGAGAGGAACGAAGAAGTGAAACCAATTGCAGTTACCTCTGGAACTGGGAGGAGAGAGAATGAGTATGTTGGAGGGAGAGAGAGAGCAGGGGATTGATGATATGAGAATTTCAGGATTTTGGGGAAAGGGATTTTAATTTTATTTTAATTCTTCTTTCGGTTTTCTCAATATTTTAACATGAACTTTTTTTTTTTGCCCCTAGAAAATGAAGCGGGACAGCCAAGCATATTACCACTGGTAATAGTGTGAGACTGTGGAGCCAGTAGTTATTTTTATATTCTTTCTATTGTTCAGTTAGGGACGGTGGTCCCACTATGTTGAATAACCGTGGAAGACTCCGTTTGGACCGGTTTGGTGTGTCATGGGGATTATTTTGGTGATTATAGGAGGGTTCGGACTTTTTTTTTTTTTTAAAGGAGAGTCGGTGGTCTCCGGCGCATCTGACGTGCTTATATTGCATAAAGGGAGCTAAGTAGTAGGCATGCGGGGGTAGTTTGACCCCTTACATCGTCGTTTAAAATACAATAGACACCTTCCGGCGGGTCAATCAATACATGAAAGCCCAAAGGCAAATTAAAAGCAAAAGAAGCTAAGAAATCTGCGGTTCTATTCGCCTCGTGGTAGGCATGTCGAAGCTGGATAAACCAGCTTCTTTGTAAGAAGTCATGACATCTAAAAGTCAGACTAGCAAGAAGATGGTAGGGGGAAGAGGATTGTTCAATAGTTGTTGCCAATAAAGAATCGGTTTCCAACACTACTGAACGATAATCACAGTCCCATGCAAGCATCAAACCATGATAGATAGCCCATAGTTCAGCCATGGGTACCAAACATAGACCAATGTTTACATAAAACCCCTTATGCAATTCTCTCTTATTCTTCCTAATAACACTAGCGGTAGAAGCGTGGCCATCCGAACGTCGTGCCCCATCCGTATTAATCTTCATAATTCCCGTAGGTGGAGTCTCCCACTTGATAAAAGAAATGGATCTTGGGATACTAGTTGTGTAATGACCTCTCATGCCCCAACTCTCCATTGTGTGTATAGTTAACGTATGGAGTGTTCGGACTTCGGAGAGCTCTTGTCCGAAACTCTTAGACAAATTTTTTATTTATAAAATTATTTGACGAATCTCTTCAGTCTTCTCTATCCTAAAATTTAGTAAATTTTCTTTAATATTTCCGTAACATGTAAGTTCAATGATCTTTTTTTTTCAAATTCTTAGACGAAACAAAATGAACTACAAAAAAAATTATATTTCTATAAGGATATTAACCTGACTAATTTATTTCTTTATTAGAAAACTCTTTTCACTCAATCTCTTATCCATCAAACTAACATTAATTTTTATTTCTTCAAACTTAAATAATCAAAAAGTAGATGCTTTAAAGTCTTCTTTCCTTATCCAATATTCAAAATTCATTGGCTCCCTTTGCCCATAAATTCTTCTCCCTCTCTTCTTTTTGTTTTGAACGGATAACGAAAGAGGTTGTTTTGTGTAAATAAGTGAAAAGTATAACATTGCATATTTGTACATACGACACTATAAATAAACCAAGTTGATCTCAGTAATAGACTGAGGGAATGAGAATGAGATTCAGTTTACCACTTTTCTTCCGCTTGTCTTTCATTCATCATGCTCATATGGTATAGAGCAAGATTGAATTTCCTTTTCAATCTTGAGCATGATCTAACCGGTCGATTACTTCGTCACTTTCGTTTTTTCCCTTTCTCTTCTCTTTTCTATATCTTTTTTCCTGGATCGAAACCATGGCGTTTGGTGGAGGTCAAGATGACAGATCCGAATCTATGAATAGTTGACCTTCTTCGGATAATGCCATTGATCTAATTTTCTTGTCTAATTTAGAAAATCTTGGTATGCAGCTTATCTCTACCCTCTTTGATGGCTCAATTTTCTTCATGGAAGAGGAGCATTCGAATGACACTTGGAGCTAAACACAAACTCGGATTCATTGATGAATTTTTCACTAAAACTGAAAAAGATGATGAGAAATTGTCAAGGTGGATTCGTGTTGACTATATGATCAGATGTTGGATAATTCGTTCTATGAAGTCTGATTTAGCTGAGATTTTCACATATGTTGAATCAACTCAAGACTTATGGAATGAATTTTTTGAGCATTTTGAAGTGTCAAATGCACCATTGATTTACCAAATTCATAGAGATCTGAATAATCTGAGGAAGAAAACATGAGTGTTGTTGTTTATTTCAACAAACTCAAGAAACTGTGGGATGAGTTACATGCAATCGATAACATCCCTTCTTGTCTATGTCGAGGTATTTCACATTGCAAGTGTGACATTCTCAAGAAATTGGCTGACAGAGACACCGGAATTCATGTAATGCAGTTCTTAATGTGGTTGAATGAACAATTTGAGCACACAAGGATTAATATTCTTTCTCTAGAAGTCTTACTTACTCTCAGTCGAGTTTTTTCATGTGATTTTACAAGTGAAAAATCATAAATAAATTACCTCTCATACTCCTAATGTTCATAACTCGCTAGCATCTGTCAAGACTGGTTCAGATGATGATAAACAGGCCCTAGTTGTGGATAAACAAGTACCATACAAACAAGTTGGTGGTAGTAGGAAGGATTTCAAGAAAGATAAAGTTGACAAGCTATATGTTTACTGCAAGGAGAAAGACCATCTCAAGGAGTCCTGTTTCAAGCTTATTGGATATACAGACTAGTACAAAGAATCCATGGGAAAAGAAGACAAAGGTCAAGTAGCTAATTTTCAAGACACGGGTCATACTCCTCTTGATAATTTCAAAGGATCTTCAAGTGTGAACTCTTCCTTGGTGACTGCATTATGCCAGAAAATGATGATAATGATGCAGGCTCATTCTTCTTCCTTTGTTGCTAATTACACAGATGGAAATGTCAACATTGCAAACTTTGCAGGTAGTAGGGGTGGGCAAAACCAATCCGATCCGTCGATCCGGTCCGAAAATCCGTTGACCCGATCCGGGAAAACCCGATATTTTAGTATCCGTTTTGATCCGCTCCGAATCCGATCCGATCCGGGAGATTTTCCCGGATCACCGGATCGGATACGGATCAGTATTTTAGGCATTCGGATATCCGTGGGTATCCGGATAAAATACGGATATCCGCGGATATCCGGATATTTTCGGATATTCGCGGATCACCGGATCGTCGGGTCATCAGATATCCGTGGATCAGTCGGATCATCGGATATCCGCAGATCGTCGGATCACCGGATATCTGCGGGTCGTCGGATCACCGGATATCCGCGGGTCGTCGGATATCCGGTTAAAAACATTTAATTGTAAAAAAATATTTGTATAAAACATTAATCAAATAAACAAAAAATTTATACTTAAATAGCATAAAAATATATGTATGTATACAATATATTAACTTTGTACTAATATTCATATTTGACAATATTTAATCAAATAAACAATAAATTTATACTTAAAAAAGTTGTATTTTATCATTTTGTACTATTATTTGTATTTAAAAATATATTGCATTGTAAAAATGTTTAAGTTAGACAAATTAATGAATCGAAAATGTTCAAATCAACAAATGTTCATAAGAATCTTTTATATATGATTATATCTTTGTTATGATAATATTAGTTTCGATAATATATTTTATCGTAAGTTGATCTCGTTTAAACTAACAAATGCTCATAAAAATCTTTTAATATAAGTTGATATCTTCTTAACATATAGATGTTTATAAATATGATTATGTCTTTGTTTACAACTTAATAACTTATATATGTACAACTTAGTCTCGATAATTTATTTTATCATAAGTTGATCTCGTTTAAACTTTAAACTAACAAATGTTGATAATAATCTTTTAATATAAGTTGATGTCATTCTAACATATAGACGTTTATAAATATGATTATGTCCTTGTTTACAACTTAATAACTTATATATGTACAAGTTAGTCTCGATAATGTATTTTATCATAAGTTGATCTCGTTTAAACTTTAAACTAACAAATGTTCATAATAATCTTTTAATACAAGTTAATGTCGTTCTAACATATATATATATATATATATATATATATATATATATATATATATATATATATATATATATATATATATATATATATATATATGTTTATAAATATGATTATGTCTTTGTTTACAACTTAATAACTTATATATGTACAAGTTAGTCTCGATAATGTAGTTTATCATAAGTTGATCTCGTTTAAACTTTAAACTAACAAATGTTCATAATAATCTTTTAATATAAGTTAATGTTGTTCTAACATATATATATATATATATATATATATATATATATATATATATATATATATATATATATATATATATATTTATAAATATGATTATGTCTTTGTTTACAACTTAATAACTTATATATGTACAAGTTAGTCTCGATAATGTATTTTATCATAAGTTGATCTCGTTTAAAAATAAACTAACAAATGTTCATAATAATCTTTTAACATAAGTTAATGTCGTTCTACAAAATATATGTTTATAAATATGATTATGTCTTTGTTTACAGCTTAATAACTTATATATGTACAAGTTAGTCTTGACAATGTATTTTATCATAAGTTGATCTCGTTTAAACTTTAAACTAACAAATGTTCATAATAATCTTTTAATATAAGTTGATGTCGTTCTAACATATATATGTTTATAAATATGATTATGTCTTTGTTTACAACTTAATAAATTATATATGTACAAGTTCATCTCAATAATAATCTTTTATTAGAAATTGGTCTTATTTAAATGAATTAAATAAGTTACATGGTAAAAGTTGAATATTTAAGCAAAACAATGAATAGATCACGTTAAAATATTTACAACATACATAAACATATTTTATAAGTATGATCATAATTTGAATTGTCGTTTAATACATATGCTCATATTTTCTCTTAAATATAAGTTTCTCATTATATAAATAATGATGATGTGTGTTAAAGTATTAAAAATAAGAAAGTATTAAAAATAAGATATGTATTAATATAAGTTTCTTATTATATAGTATAAGTTTGTATAATGATGTTTTAAAAGTCTAACTCTTTAAACTGATGATTATGATAACTATAACTTTAGTCATTTGTTCTTAGCAAATCAACATTTTATTACAAGACGTCTCATTTCATGAAACCGTCTATATATGTATGTATATATAAAATATTTTTGTTTTAAAGTATAAAAAAAGTTTCATATTATATTAATTTCGTATAAATATCGTTTTTCTCGTGCAATTCTTATTCATAATATTTTTAATGAAATTACAATCAACTAGATTTTATTACCTTAAAAATAAGTTAATTGACTTTGATAATATTAATGATAACATTTTCTATTTATTAATGTTTTCAACACTAAAAAAATTAAATATTTATCAAGATTAAAATTATTTACTTTTACTTTAGCATGCTCAATCTTTTTATTTTGTATTTTATGAAGTAGTTATAAAGGGTAAAATTAGATATATCAATTGTCTTAAAACCTTAATTTTATTTTCTTATCACAATGTACTTTAATGTTCTTTTTATAATCATATCTATGAATTAACATTTTTATTTGGATTTTGTTTTGTATCTTTGAATTGTTTTTTTTTAAAATTACGATTAGTGTTAAACAAAGTAGGTAATACATGTTCGGATCAAACGGATATGTGGATCAATCGTCTATCTTGATCCGGATAAATTCATTTTCGGATCAAACGGATCAACCGGGTCAAACAAAGTCATTCGGATAAAACGGATCATCCGGATATCCGCGGATAATAATCCGATCCGATCCGGGTAAAAATCATTTTCGGATAGTATATTTTGGAATTCGGATCAAATGGATCAGCCGGATATCCTGGGATAATTATCCAATCCGATCCGGAAAAAGTTCCGGATATCCGGCCGAATACAGATCGGGGGTTTTATGAAAATTTCTTTTCGGATATCCGGCTATTCGGATCGGATCGATCCGTTGCCCACCCCTAGCAGGTAGCCTATCTGCCTTTATTGCTCATACTTTTACATCTTCTTTTGTTTGGATATGATCGTGGATACTAGAACAACATATCATATTGCTTACTGTCAAGATTTGTTCTTTGCATTGACTTGATCTATTTAGCCACAACTGCCATGATAAGTCTGTCTGATGGCACTATCAAGAAGGTTCATCATCGAGGAACACTTAGGCTTTCTTCCAAGATGACTCTTCATGATGTTCATTACCTGCCACATTTTAAACACATTCTTCTTTCCATCTCCAAGCTTTTGCAGTCATCAAATCTTGAGACTCATTTTACAACTTCTATGTGTTCTTTTCAAGACCTTACTAATGGCACAGTAGTAGCTCATGTTGTCATGGAAAATGGATTATACAGACTGAGATCCTCTTCATCACATGATAAATTTCCTATTTCTAATAAAATTGTTGCTAAGATCGTTGTTACTTCTAGCTTCAATGTAAATAAGCATGGTATTCATTTAATTCATGCTAGATTGAGACATACTTCTTTGTATAAGCTTCATCACCTTCATCTTTGTAAAACTCATCACCTTAGCTCCCTTGCTTGTGACACATGTAATCTCTTAAAGCAACACACATATTTTTTTCCCTATTAGTAGTTCTTATGCCACTAATATAAATGATCTTGTGCCGTTGATATTTGGGGGCTTTATCACACCCCAACTCTTTGTGGTGCTAGATATTTTCTAACATTAGTTAATGATCACTCTAGATCTACTTGGACTTTTATCATGGCTAACAAGCAACATGCGTTCTCTATTCTTGAAAACTTCTTGCAATATGTTTCTACATAGTTTCAGTGCATTGTTAAATGCTTCAGGATAGACAATGGATCTGAATTTCTTCAACATAGATTTCAGGAACTGTTTTTGGCTAAAGGCATCATTCATCAGAGATCAGTCTCTTATGCTCCACAACAGAATGGTAGAGTTGAAAGGAAACACATGCATCTGATTGAAACTGCCAGATCCCTACAAATTCATGGCTTTCTTCCACTTTCTTTATGGGGAGAACGTATCTTGACTTTCACTTACCTGATTAATTTATTACCCTATTCAGTTCTTAAATGGAAAACCACTTATGAACTTCACCACAAAAAACCTTCCTATGACAATCTACGAGTTGTTGGCTCTTTTCGCTTCTCTTTATTGCCTCATAGAGACAAATTTCAGGTTGTGTCCAAGTCTTGTGTATTCATTCCTCCATATTCATTAGTTATCCTCCGTATTGGATGTATGACAATCTTCGAGTTGTTGGCTCTTTTTGCTTCTCTTTGTTGAGTACGAATGTGGGAAATTGTGGATGTATGACATATTGACGGGTCATCACATTCAGACTATCAATATATTTCGAATGGATGTTGAAGTCCTTTTGCGATTGTGCAACGACTTGGAACAACAGTATGGTCTAACCCCATCGAGAGAGGTCTCCGTATTGGAAAAAGTTGGGATCTTCCTATATACTCTTGCTCAAGGAGCATCAATTCGTGTTGTTGTAGAACATTTTCAACGATCAACTGAAACCGTCCATCGAGCTTTCCACGATGTCTTACATTCATTCAGCGGGCGCGGAAATGGAGGCCTTGGACAAGTAAGTGACCTTATCCGACCAAGGACTGCTAATTTTCCTAGGACAACTACTCATATTGTTGCAGATCCAATATATAAGGATTAATTCCAAGTCCGAGAAAATTTTATAAAATGGATTAAGTATTTATGATTATTCACTAAACCGCATGTCATTCGTTTGTAGGATTGTATTGCTTGTCTTGATGAAACACATATTAGTGCCTGCATCCCTGAAGAATCACAAGGTCCATTCATTGGTCTCAAAGGAACCGTGACATTCAATGTCCTAGTAGTTTGTGATTTCAGCATGTTATTCACATTTGTGTTGTCTGGTTGGGAAGGGTCATCACATAACGCCAAAGTTATGGACAATGCTATTTGTGACCCAAATGTACAATTTTTTACTTCCGTCTGCCAACAAGTACTATCTTTGAGACAAAGATTATGCAAATAGGCCAGGTTTTCTAGTTCCATACTCGAAAACAAGGTATATATCACATGAATCAGTTTGATAATGAACCACCAGACGACAAGAAAGAAGCGTTCAACCGTCACACTCTTCTCTTAGAAGTTGTATTGAACGTTGTTTCGGAATCTTGAAGAAGAGATGGAAGATTTTAGCTTATATGCCATGTTATCCAGACCACATAAAAGTTGACATTCATCTTGCTTGCTTCACACTCCACAACTTCATTCGCTTGTACTCTAGGTATGATGACTCGTTTGAAGATGAAAACCAACAATTGATGACTAACGAAGAGAATGTAGAAGATGTTGGGAACGTTACTAATGATAGAGGAATGAGCCATATTCGTGATGGTATTGCTACTGCAATATGGAACGCAAGAAGGAATACGTAGTTTGTATAAGTAAGGTAATGTTATGGAGACACTTTTAGTATTTTCACACTTTTGTCAAACTATATGAAGTTTGTGATTTCAATATTTATTATATGTAACCTCGAGGTTATTGGAATCTCGGGTGATCAGAAGAGAACCTCGGTCGAGATATCAATAATTGTTTTAATTATGGCCGAGATGCATGACGTCGAGAGCAATCTCGCCCCCAATCTCGGGCCGAGATTCATAGATCTCGACCGAGATTCACAAAAGTTCGAATACAAAAAGTGACATCTCGGGCCGATATCCTGCTGCACTTGATTATCCAAAACAACCTTGAATTCAAATCAACATTTCTTCTTCACTATAATCAAATATCAAGTAACAATCAAACTAGAGGTTCCTTATTTTGTGTATGAAAAGAAATTCTCAACTACTCACTTTACACAGCTGTTTGCATCAATTGAAAATTAGAATATCAAGAACTACTCTCTTACTTTCCCTACATTGTCCTATTATTTACGTTAGACATTAATGTCCAAAATTGAAAATCATTATCTTAATTTCTCCACATGTCACACTCTGCCGATTACTAACTTGCATCTACTGGAAAATTAAAGAATTTAAACAAGCATTCAAACTCCCACTGTAACTCACTTGAAAACGAAGGAGAATAATTTGCCATTAAACACCATTCAAAGTTTCAGTATCTTGTGTTGGGTTCCCCACGGTAGCTACTTTTTTCCTAAATATCACGTTGAATTTGTACTGATGTAGATGCCAAATTTGCAACCTGTAGTACTTGATTTAGAGGAGTTGCAACAGAGGATGATGTCACGTTGCTGCACTATTTTAAAAGGTTGTTCCAGAATAAACCACTTTCTTGCTCAACGTGCATATTATTCCTCTCATGTTCATGAAAAAATTCAAAGTCGCTGGAATTAACATAATTTTGTAAATAATTTTATCATAAGGTATAAGAAAATTTGACAACCAAAAATATTAAAAAGGAAAGGCTACCTGCTTAGTGGCATTGATCCATTTTGACACCGCTCATTACTACTAAGCATAGAAGGGGGCTCACAATGACTCAAAGATGAATGCGTTCTAGGCTCCTGTAAATTTGACTTGATAGCTCATTGTTCCGAAACCCAAAAGATTTGAACTCGTATGATGTGGAGCTTGAAGGCAGAAACTGGCAAGATTCGACATAATTCATTGACATAGAAATCTGAGGGGTTGACAACTGTTGTTGTGCTGAAAAATTACTATTGCTAACAAAGTTGTTAGCAAACGGTCCATTTTGCATTGGTTGATGGCTCATAATCTCATAAGGGAGCTCTTGTATGTGCCCGTTCTACATTAAAAATGTAGACGGATTGTGACCAAATGGTTCCCTCGAAAACTCAACAGAAAGGAACTGACCATCTTGTGGTTGATTGTGATTTGAAGATGTCAACTAATTGTAAAGTTCAACAACAATAGAATTGTTCAATGGGTATCCGTTGCTTTGTATTTGGTTACCCGGAGCTACCTGGGACTATGGGAGTACATTCCTAGATCGTATGATAGATCAGTTGGAGAAAGCAATTGATCATCAAGACTATGAGATGAGACCCTAACTTGAAACTGTGATGGAAAGAACTCTCCACTCTGCTGTAATGCAGGTGCAAATTTTGAACAAGGAATTTGATGATGATTTTGTTCCGCATACAAATTCTGCTCAAAATAAGGATTATCTTCTGCTGGAAATTGTTGGTCGATTAAATTTCTAAAAAAACCATCAAAGCAATTTGTCTTCTTGTAAAATCTCTCAAATCCTTCGGGATAAAATTGTAGTGTATGCTTCTAGTAAGTACAATTCACCAACAAAAAAAAAGTTATTATCAATTCTATTTTTAATTACTGAATATTGATGATTAATTGATACTCCATTCGACATGTTGTTTTTAGGCCTTTCAAATATCATCCTATGACCTATATATGTAGTTAACAAAGTTGAATGTGTAAGCATCAAAATTATGTAAAAACTAAAATACCTGCACAATGAAGCTTGTAGGTGAGCGATGGAAAATCTGTCACAATTATTACAATCTAGCCATTTCGAATGCTTCCCTGGTTCTGGAACCTTCTCCACATACATTTTTGGCTTAACGTTCAACTATATATACACCATACATGCGTGTTAGTCTATTGAAATTTAAGCATTATTTTGGAATATAATCAAAAGAAAGTGTTGTTGAACAATTGATGCATTACGTACCAAAATTTTCAAGATTCCTCCTTGCAAATTAGATGAATTCATCATTTGTAAAAGTCTCAAAGTCCCTATATATTCAAATTCAGTTTCAAACTTATGTTTGAGACAATTTTCTTGTATCTTCAATGCCATAACTCTCTTCTTCATAAGAAAGTTGATTATAATTTCACCATTATGTGTTGCATTTTTCTGCAAATATGAATCAAATTATCAGGAAACAAATATAATCAATAGATTAGATGTAACACCCGAAATCCGCGGGACACGAGGTGCTACGGGCGACACCTCACAATGGGTCCCGACCCTTAGCTTGACAACAATTTCACCGGACCTTCCAACAAGGCACAAATAAAGGCAAAAACTGAAAATCGTTTTTAATGATGCGGAAACGGAAAGTAAAGGGTACAAAGTGGAAACTCATCCGAGTGCTCAAAACGACACAACTCCAATACGAAACTTAAATCGTACAACATAATCCTCAATACGAAAACATAACCCAAAAACGTCCCCGTCCTATAATGTACGGAGACCCCGGTTGTCCACTCCTCCACCTCACTCGGCGGCATCCCTCACCTGCAAGTCATCTACACAAACGGTTTAAAACCGTTAGCTCATATTCTAAGCATTAGAAAAGCGGTGAAGGCACAAACACATACATATCACACATCATAAAACACGTAAGTCCCGTTTATTATCTTTTTATTACTTAGTCATATCCCGTTCTAATTCAACTTCGGTTGTGACACGAGACCACCGTGGTCTCGCCTCGGTCCCTACTTACCGGCAAAGAATGGTACGGATGCACCCGACCATATCACCCGCCGGGCTAGTTGCCGAGAATCTCCTAGACTAACGCCGAGTCAGGTAGATTATCACTGCCCGTTATCATACATTTGGGCCAAACAATCATATAAGGTCGGTGGTCCTATTTACCGGTTTAGATGTTATAACAAGAACATAAACACACACCACCAAGCACACATCAATGCTAATACGTAAAATACGAGTTAAGTAAGTCCGGAGACTTACCTCATCACCACACTCAAGTCACCACACTCTTGCTTCCTTAAGGAGGAAGCCCACAACCTGCTCACAAGAGATATGCATATCAATACATACTCACACTCAAGAAGTCTTAGACTTCACTCTAGTGATCTATGCAAGATCACCTAACCCTCAAACTAGGAATGCATCCTAGGTACCAAGTATTCATCACACTCTCAACACTTGCAACAACCCACAACAGTCCATAATTCCACAAGAGTAATCCTCAACCAAAGAGGCACAAGTTTGCCTAGAAGGTCCATCATGCTCACATGCTCATATCCATCACTTACATCGAGCCTTAAGGGCTCCTAGGTTCACAACCACTAAGAGGAATTCCAAGCTACTCTAGATCCATCCTAGGCATGCTACTAACAAGATCCAACATCAATACTAAGGAAGGAAAGGAGAGGAGGGACCTACTGTTGCCGAAACCGCAGCCGCGGAGTCAAGCCAGCGCCCCCTGCGGACACAGGAGCCGCCCCCGCAGAACAAGGAGCCGCACCCGCAGAGGACTGCGTCGCCTGCCAGGAGCCGCCCCCGCGCCCAAGCCATGCCGCACCCGCGACCGTCCGCCGCCCCTGAGCCGCACCCGCGGCCTGCTTGTCCGCCCCTGCAGCTGGCCGCTCCCGTGGTCCTGTTGAGCCGCCCCGCGGGTTCTGCGCAGAATGTCGTCTTCTTCGTCTTCGACTTTGGATCCTTGGCTCCAAAGTCCTTCTTCTCTTGCTGGATCTTCTCCAAACACTCTCCACGGGTCTTAGGCACCTCTCCTTGATCTAAACGAGCTAAGAACTTAGACATGCACAAGGCTTGAGTGAAAACCTCTCCAAGCTTCATCCATGGCCATAGATGAAGGAGGAAGGAAGAAGAAGGAAAAGAGCAGCAAGGAAGAGAGGGAAGGAAGAGGAAAGAGCTTACCAACAGCTTGTGATCTTCTTCTGCAGTTCCACAATTTGGATCCTCAAGCAACCATGGAGAAGAGATGAGAAGGGAAGAGAAGAGAGTGAAGAGATGGAGTGAAAGGGGTGTAACGTGCAAAGTGATCCAAGGGAGGAGAGAGGGAAGACTTTGGTTGACAAAAGGGGTGAGGGACCAAGGGGTCAGCTGACCTCTTGTCCCTCCCCACGGAACGAGGGGTCGGAAACGACCCTTTGTTATTTTTAACCCGGAACGTAGGTCGGAACGCGGAAAAAGAGGAAATACGACGAATCGGCTCGGGATTTTCTTAGGAGTAAATCCCGGCACTCGGCATCTCGGGCCTACGGAATAAACTACAAGGTGCTCCAAGTCCGGAATAAAATTAATAAAATTCCGGGCGTTACAACTAACCCTCCTAAAAACAAGTTTCGTCCCGAAACTTGCTAAACCCAACACTCTCGGACCAACCCGTCTCGAAACCACGTGGAACTCATAAACCGTTAACTATTGGCTCTAATCCAAGTCTACGTAAAGCATCACATAAAGACCTCGCAAGGTACTCATAACTCAACAAAACACATAGCATAATAAGCAATCAAGGAAGATCTCGGAACTAATCCGACAGTCCTATCGATGTCACTATGTTTGCATAAAACTCGGGATAGTTCCTCCGGATACTATCCTCCGTCTCCCATGTAGCCTCATCGGCTCCTCGCCTCGACCACTGAATCCTCAACATCGGTATCTCCTTCGATCGAAGGCGTCTCGTACTCCGCTCTAAGACCGATATCGGGTGCTCTGCAAAAGTATGGTCCGGCTCGACCACTAGGTCCTCGTGACTGATGGTGTGTCTCGGGTCATGTATGTACTCTCTCAACTGAGAGACATGAAAGACCAGATGTATACCCTCCAACCGCGGTGGCAGTGCTAACCGGTATGCCACCTCACCGACTCTCTCCAAGATCTCGAATGGACCGACATATCGGGGCTTAACTTCTCATTAATGCCGAATCGCCTGACGCCTCGCGTTGGTGATACCCTCAACCACACCTGAGCTCTTACCCTGAACTCGAGAGGTCTACGCCTCCTATCCGCATACGACCTTTGCCGGCTCTGCGCGGCCAACATCCTCTCTCAGATCAAGGCAACTCTAGCCACGTCGCCTTGTACCTGATCTGGAGCTACAACGCTAGGACTCCCCGGCTCATCCCAACATAAGGGAGTACGGCATATCCGTCCATACAATGCCTCATACGGTGCCATCCCAATCGACGCGTGCCAGCTGTTATTATATGAAAACTCGACTAACGGGAGATGATCTGGCCATACCTGACCCCAATCTAGTACACATGCTCGCAACATGTCCTCCCACTTCCACTGCGGCACGGGCAATGGGTGAAGCTCTCCTCCGGGTCTTTGGTGGTCGATCTTGACCTGCTGGTAGGTCGCGCATCGGGCCACATATCTAGCTACATCGGGCTTGATCCTGCCCCACCAATAAAGTCTCCTCATGTCCTGGTACATCTTACTCGTGCCTGGATGCGAGTAAGGTGTGGAATGTGCCCCATGCAAAATCCGCTCTCTCAAATCCTGATCCGACGGTACACCAAACACGTCCATGACATCTCAATAGTCCGTATGCTCCTGTGATAAAATGCAGTGTCTCTCGTCGGGACATCCTGTCCCGGATCCTCCTCAAACTGAAACATCCCTCCTGCTTCTGCCGGATCTCTCCGGACAGGACAGGTAATATGTCTGACTCGGACAAGCAACAGTCCGTATCCAGGAACCGGATATCCAACTCCAAGCCTATCAAATCCCTCTGCAATCGTGGCCGAACCGTAAGCCGAGCTATAGCCTCCTCTCGAGGTGTCCTCCTACTCAAAGCATCGGCGACTACGTTCGCCTTCCCCGGATGGTACAAAATCTCTAAGTCAAAGTCCTTAATCAGCTCCAACCATCTCCTCTGGTGGTTATTCAACTCTCGCTGAGTGAATATATACTTCAGACTCTCATGGTCTGTGAAGATCTGGCATGTAGCCCCGTACAAGTAGTGTCGCCAGATCTTCAGGGCATGAATCACTGCCGCTAGCTCAAGATCATGGGTAGGCTAATTCTCCTCGTACGGCTTCATCTGCTGAGAAGCATACGCAATAACCCTACCTCTCAGCATCAAAACGCACCCTAATCCTAGCTTGGAGGCGTCACTATACACCACGAAATCCTCTATGCCCTCAGACTGGGCTAAAACAGGAGCGGAAGTCAACCTCCTCTCCAGCTCCTCGAAACTGCGCTGACAAGGCTCGGACCATACGAACCTGGTGGACTTCCTCAGCAAGGAAGTGAGCGGCCGTGCAATCACTGAGAAACCCTCCACAAAACGGCGGTAGTATCCCGCTACGCCTAAGAAACTACGCACCTCCTTGACCGTCCTAGGAGGCGGCCATGATGAAACGGACTCTATCTTCGCCGGGTGAACCATGACACCCTCGACGGAAACTATATGACCCAAAAATGCCACATCGGACATCCAAAACTCGCACTTAGAGAGCTTAGCGTAAAACTCTCTATCCAGGAGGACTCGAAGCACCGTCCTCAGGTGTCCCTCATGCTCCTCCCTACTCCGGGAGTAGACTAAGATTTCGTCTATAACCACTACCACAAATTGGTCCAAGAAGTCGATGAAGATGCCGTTCATCAACTCCATGAAGACGGCGGTTGCATTCGCGAGCCCAAGTGGCAGCATGACAACTCATAACGGCCGTATCTCGTCCTAAATACCGTCTTCGGTACGTCCTCCTTTCTCGATTGATGCACTTGAAACGCCAGATGAACACCCTCTACTCTCGGCGGCCATGCCAGCTGGTAAAATACTTTCCCCAACTTGCGCTAAGATCTCAAAAGGGTCCGATGTATCGGAAACTCAACTTCATTCTCGGGTCTTTCTTACTACGACATTTCCATGAAGTTTATCATTTGCTTGTCTCTAACAAAGAAGACCGAACTTTCAATTTACACCGTTGGCTTTGGTTCTTGTCAAACCAAACTTTGATGTTACGTTTCCTCCATTCTTGTTGCAAGTTCTAAGTAATGAAGGAAATACTTTGCTTCAGACTGCTTCTACTAACGGGACACGTATGCTATAACTTTCACATCGTTTCCCCATACTCAATCAAGACCATGTCTTGAAGAACCACTTGTATACTTCAAACCGATCATACCTCGAGGCAATTTCAAAACAGTTGCACCTATGAATCTCCTCTTAGCTCTCAACAACTCCATTGTCCATTTTCTTCCCACTCGATACTTCATCGTCATCCGGAGTAGGTTAGCCATCGGTGGTGTTACTTGGGGAATCTCTCCACAAAACCGGTAATGATCGGCACATCCAAGAAACTTGTAACTTCTTTCACGTCCTTCGGGGGTTGTCATCCCGAGACAACTGGTCATACAACTCCTTTCTTCTTCGAGAGTGGACCAAAATGTCTTAATCGGGGCATTAGTAAGCCCATATGGAACCACTACGACTCGTAGTGACCATGGTTTGTCCGGAAATGCAAAAGTTGCACTATCTCAGTCTCGACTTCTCAATTGGTGACAATGAAACCTTAACTCGATCTTAGAAGAGACCACCGACCCTTGCAACCGGTCGAGTAGATCCTCTATACGTGGTTAGGGGGTACTTGTTCTTCATTGTAATCTTGTTCGGTTCATTGTAGTCGATGTACAAATGAAGATAACCGCTTCTCTTTTCGCAAACTGGTGTTCTCCATAATCACTTCAAATACATTTTTACTCTCTTGTTACCGTTCCTTTATGATCCCACAACCTGGTTACTCTCCCCTACACTCATCCATAGACCACCCGCACATGCGCGTTCTCGGTTGTCACCAATTAGCTGATAACTGACCTTCTCCCATGTCAATGACTTACCATTCTTCTATGCTTCCATGTTACCATTCTCATGAAGGCGACCCTCTCGGGGTACTCTACCTTAAACTCCGTTAGTTCATTCTTCATTCCACGCTTCCTTTTCCTTTTGTGAGATAATTATACCCTTCTCGGCGTTTTTTAGTCACATGACTCGCCTTCATAGGCATAACTACGCTTCATGATATCTTGTAAGTGCGTCTCCTCAAAATCTCTAACGTTAGTTAGCATCCACGTGTTGCTCTCATCTTCTTAGGATCATCATTTATACACACTTCCTCCTTTTTGGCGTTCTTCGCCTTATCGTCATAACGGAAACCGGTCAACTCCGCGTAAATCCCCACCTTTCCATTCTTCTCGTAACTCTCGTAATGTTGACTCTTCACTTAATGGTACCTCGTAAGCATAACTTACGGTATCCTACATCTTTCACACTTGGTTCGATCGCGTTCTCATCTTGACTTCAAAGCTTAGGAGCGTCTAAGGACATCTTCACTTCTCGTGATGGAACACCGCCTTTTTAACCTTGTTAGAATGCACCCATCTTCTCCTAGATTCGCACCTTTAGTTGTCCACGCGTCTTCTTGAAGAAATTAAGTTTGCTATCTCCATTGTTCTTGTCGTACGTAGTCCTCAAACACGGTAGCTCCAACGGATGCTCCCCTGGTCCTGGCAGATGGAGAACCCTACGCCTGGACCTCCCAACGGTCCTATCCCCAGCCTCGGGAACGATGCTCTCGGCGATATCCTCTACGGGAACCTCAACTGCTGGTGGATCCACAACTGGCGGGTCCGCAATGGGGATACGTCCCCGACCTCTCGCGCCTGGAGGTCTTCCTACTCGTTCCTGCCCTCTCGGAACGGTAGGGGAAAAAGGGGGTCTACCCCTGGCGGGTCCTACGCAATCGGTAGCTCTCGTACGTGCCATTTGATAGCGTATAACGTTTACTTATGTATAAATACATAGGTGTTATTTACGATCTCGGTATGATAAAACTAAAGAAAACGTAAGGTAAGCATAATCACACAATACATCCAAGGCATACAAGCCCAAACGCCCTAAGGACACATAGATAGTTAAGTACATACAAATCCACAAACATCCTAAGGTCATATATAACTAATTCTAATCCAGAGATCTACGTCGCCGAGGTTTGCGGAAGGAGTGGTGGTCCCGTACATATTAAACCCAAACCCGACTCATGCACATGATTTTGAAAATGAAAAGTCAGAACCCGTGTGGGTTCTGTTTATTCCTCATTCGGCCTTTAAAAAGATTGCGAGTGCCATTGTTGTCAACCTAGGGCTTTGATACCACTTTTGTAACATCCCAAATCCGCGGGACTCGGGGTGCTACGGGCGAGACCTCACAATGGGTCCCGACCCTTAGCTTGACAACAATTTCACCGGACCTTCCAACAAGGCACAAATAAAGGCAAAAACTGAAAATCGTTTTTAATGATGCGGAAACGGAAAGTAAAGGGTACAAAGTGGAAACTCATCCGAGTGCTCAAAACGACACAACTCCAATACGAAACTTAAATCGTACAACATAATCCTCAATACGAAAACATAACCCAAAAACGTCCTCGTCCTATAATGTACGGAGACCCCGGTTGTCCACTCCTCCACCTCACTCGGCGGCATCCCTCACCTGCAAGTCATCTACACAAACGGTTCAAAACCGTTAGCTCATATTCTAAGCATTAGAAAAGCGGTGAAGGCACAAACACATACATATCACACATCATAAAACACGCAAGTCCCGTTTATTATCTTTTTATTACTTAGTCATATCCCGTTCTAATTCAACTTCGGTTGTGACACGAGACCACCGTGGTCTCGCCTCGGTCCCTACTTACCGGCAAAGAATGGTACGGATGCACCCGACCATATCACCCGCCGGGCTAGTTGCCGAGAATCTCCTAGACTAACGCCGAGTCAGGTAGATTATCACTGCCCGTTATCATACACTTGGGCCAAACAATCATATAAGGTCGGTGGTCCTATTTACCGGTTTAGATGTTATAACAAGAACATAAACACACCACCAAGCACACATCAATGCTAATACGTAAAATACGAGTTAAGTAAGTCCGGAGACTTACCTCATCACCACACTCAAGTCACCACACTCTTGCTTCCTTAAGGAGGAAGCCCACAACCTGCTCACAAGAGATATGCATATCAATACATACTCACACTCAAGAAGTCTTAGACTTCACTCTAGTGATCTATGCAAGATCACCTAACCCTCAAACTAGGAATGCATCCTAGGTACCAAGTATTCATCACACTCTCAACACTTGCAACAACCCACAACAGTCCATAATTCCACAAGAGTAATCCTCAACCAAAGAGGCACAAGTTAGCCTAGAAGGTCCATCATGCTCACATGCTCATATCCATCACTTACATCGAGCCTTAAGGGCTCCTAGGTTCACAACCACTAAGAGGAATTCCAAGCTACTCTAGATCCATCCTAGGCATGCTACTAACAAGATCCAACATCAATATTAAGGAAGGAAAGGAGAGGAGGGACCTACTGTTGCCGAAACCGCAGCCGCGGAGTCAAGCCGGCGCCCCCTGCGGACACAGGAGCCGCCCCCGCGGAACAAGGAGCCGCACCCGCGGAGGACTGCGTCGCCTGCCAGGAGCCGCACCCGCGCCCGAGTCACGCCGCACCCGCGGCCGTCCGCTGCCGCCCGAGCCAAGTGCCTGCCGCCGCCCCTACGGCCGTGCCGAGCCGCGCCCGCGGCGTGCCGAGCCGCGCCCGCGGCGTGCTGAGCCGCGCCCGCGGCGTGCTGAGCCGCACCCACGGCGTGCTGAGCCGCACCCGCGGCTGGCCGCTCCCGCGGTCCTGTTGAGCCGCCCCGCGGGTTCTGCGCAGAACGTCGTCTTCGACTTTGGATCCTTGGCTCCAAAGTCCTTCTTCTCTTGTTGGATCTTCTCCAAACACTCTCCACGGGTCTTAGGCACCTCTCCTTGATCTAAACGAGCTAAGAACCTAGACATGCACAAGGGTTGAGTGAAAACCTCTCCAAGCTTCATCCATGGCCATGGATGAAGGAGGAAGGAAGAAGAAGGGAAAAAGCAGCAAGGAAGAGAGGGAAGGAAGAGGGAAGAGCTTACCAACAGCCTGTGATCTTCTTCTGCAGTTCCACAATTTGGATCCTCAAGCAGCCATGGAGAAGAGATGAGAAGGAAAGAGAAGAGAGTGAAGAGATGGAGTGAAAGGAGTGTAACGTGCAAAGTGATCCAAGGGAGGAGAGAGGGAAGACTTTGGCTGACAAAAGGGGTGAGGGGAACAAGGGGTCAGCTGACCACTTGTCCCTTCCCACGGAACGAGGGGTCGGAAACGACCTTTTGTTATTTTTAACCCGGAACGAAGGGTCGGAACGCGGAAAAAGAGGAAATATGACGAGTCGGCTCGGGATTTTCTTAGGAGTAAATCCCGGCACTCGGCATCTCGGGCCTATGGAATAAACTACAAGGTGCTCCAAGTCCGGAATAAAATTAATAAAATTTCGGGCGTTACATTAGATCTCTAGCATTGAAATCATATTGGAATTACTAATATGATTCTAAATTACTGTTTTTCTCAAGTAATGGGGACATATATATGAAGTCATGGCAGAAGAAATTAAGGATTTAATAGCAAATCTTTGACGATTAAATCTTACAACTAACTGACATTGATCGAGTACAAGAGATTAGAAAACTATACCAAAGTAGAAGCAAAATTTACCTAAATACGGAATACCCAAACCACAGGGGCACCAACCGGAATTTTCCTAAATTAAATTAAGTATAATTGGTAGTCAAAATTGAGCTTATTCATACATGACTCTGAATACCGATTACGAATGTAAATTGAGTTTGACAGTAAGCGAGATCGAGTTGAAAGAATGAAACAATAATGAAGCATGTGTATCACTAAACAGAGAAAACGTGGGAAACAATTAAAAACAAAATAATACTTAAATAAAATATGTGTTTAAGGAGAGTAGTATACGTACAAACCAAGTTCCAATATACAAGGAAGATGCAGGAACGTTGAAGGTGGACATATGCACGTTTTTGTTGTCATCACCCATTGGATGTTTTGGCTTCCGGCCCATCGATCACCTCTTAACAACTCTACAAATTCTTGATTTAGACAATTAGATGTTGAAATTATACACGACTATAAGAGACCTTATAATCTTATATACTGAAAATATAGAATCCTGAGTTAAGTAGGAATACTTTAAAGATAAACTTCACACCGTAATTTTTTTTTATACATGTGTTATTGAACCTCGCTGATCAAAAGATGTTATATCTTATATTAAAAGTTTAAAACAGGTCGGTCGGGGCTCTTAGGAATTTTTTTTATAGCAAAATTACAAAAAATCGATCTTAATACATCGTTTCACTACAACTAAGTATGCTATCTTCTTCATTTTTTAGCCATCCCATAACCTCCACCCTTCTGCCAATTCGCCACCATCAAAACCGTCTACTGCGCAAGACGGGATTCCTTGTTGGATTTCTTACGCGATGTTTGTTGGTGGCCTGAACTCGATGCTGACAATCAATTTCTACTGCCTTCCTCTTTCGGAGAAGGTTTTATCTGTCTGATTATGAATTTATCATTGAGTGTTATGCAGAAAATTGGTTGGTTCAGACCTTCCAATAGATAATGTAAGTAAGAAGTGATAATGACAAATAAGCGAGTTGTAGTTCTTCCTGTAGTAATCCCCAACCATTATGAATATTGGTCTTTATCATGTCTTCTATGTGTTATATGCTGATAGAATAACTTGAGGCATGACTCCTTGAAGGAGCTTATGGTTATTGACCAACAATTTTGACAAGTTCATTTTGTGGACTTGACATTGTTGAGTACGAACGTGGGAAATTGTGGATGTATGACATATATATTGACGGGTCATCACATTCAGACTATCAATATATTTCGAATGGATGTCGAAGTCCTTTTGCGGTTGTGCAACGACTTGGAACAACAATATGGTCTAACCCCATCGAGAGAGGTCTCCGTATTGGAAAAAGTGGGGATCTTCCTATATACTCTTGCTCAAGGAGCATCAATTCGTGTTGTTGTAAAACATTTTCAACGATCAACTGAAATCGTCCATCGAGCTTTCCACGATGTCTTACATTCATTCAGCGGGCGCGGGAATGGAGGTCTTGGACTAGTAAGTGACCTTATCCGACCAAGGACTGCTAATTTTCCTAGGACAACTACTCATATTGCTGCAGATCCAAGATATAAGGATTAATTCCAGGTCCGAGAAAATTTTATAAAATGGATTAAGTATTTATGATTATTCACTAAACCGCATGTCATTCGTTTGTAGGATTATATTGGTTGTCTTGATGGAACACATATTAGTGCTTGCATTCCTGAAGAATCACAAGGTCCATTCATTGGTCGCAAAGGAACCGTGACATTTAACGTCCTAGCAGTTTGTGATTTCAGCATGTTATTCACATTTGTGTTGTATGGTTGGGAAGGGTCAGCACATAACGCCAAGGTTCTGAACACTGCTATTTGCAACCCAAATGTACAATTTTCTCTTCCGTCTGCCAACAAGTACTATCTTTGTGACAAAGATTTTGCAGATAGGCCATGTTTTCTAGTTCCATACTCGAAGACAAGGTATTATATCACTTGAATCAATTTGATAATGAACCACCAGACAAAAAGAAAGAAGCGTTCAACCAGGCACACTCTTCTCTTAGAAGTTGTATTGAACGTTGTTTCGGAATCTTGAAGAAGAGATGGAAGATTTTAGCCTCCATGCCATGTTATCCGGACCACATACAAGTTGACATTCATCTTGCTTGCTTCGCACTCCACAACTTCATTCGCTTGTACTCTAGGTATGATGACTTGTCCGAAGATGAAAACCAACAACCGATGACTAACGAAGAGAATGTAAAAGATGTTGGGAACGTTACTAATGAATAATGATAGAGGAATGGGCCATATTCGTGATGGTATTACTACTGCAATATGGAACGCAAGAAGGAATACGTAGTTTGTATAAATAAGGTTATCTTATGGAGACACTTTTAGTATTTTCACACTTTTGTCAAATTATATGAAGTTTGTGATTTCAATATTTATTATATGTAACCTCGAGGTTATTGAAATCTCGGGTGAGTAGAAGAGAACCTCGGTCGAGATATCAATAATTGTTTTAATTATGACCGAGATGCATGACGTCGAGAACAATATCGCCCCCAATCTCGGGCCGAGATTCACAAATCTCGACCGAGATTTACAAAAGTCCGAATGCAAAAAGTGACATCTCGGGTCGAGATAGGTAACTGATGGGCCGAGATTTTCAAGTAGAATACTTACCATTAATTAAAGATGTTAATAGTACTTGACATTGTCTTTCGACTTGATAACTTGAATAGAACATAATATTGTCATCTTACATTTCTTAAACATCGAAAAGGCTAAAGTTGGATGGATTCTTGAACATCGAAAGGGCTGATAATACATGAAATATGCAAAGAGTACAATCCCGGTAATTAACCCACAAATGAACGCATTTAAGTTGTCATTCTTCATTTTCTTGTTCTTTTCTCTAGCTTCACTAATTAAGTTCTCCCGTAATGATTCCACATGAGCATCACTATCCATTTCCATCCTCCGTGCTATGCAAAGTTTATGTTGTTATTGTTTCTTATCTTCCCTCAAACCTTCCACAAAGTCTTGTAATTATTTGGACGCGTTATTATCATCCAAAAAGTACATTACCATCTCATCTTCAATTGGATTGTCCTTCGGCAAAGATATCTCATGTCTCCAAAAGTAATAGTCGGGATCCCCACTATCACAGCTAGAGTCATCCGACATCGTCCTACAAATAAACCAAACATAATATATCAAATACAAACAATTCAACAAAGCAACAACATATGTATGACAATAAGAAGAAGCAAGCCATGTGGAAAACTGGACACATATATGACAATAAGCAGAAGGTGTAGTAAGGTGCAATAAGGAACATCTATATGACAATAAGTTGCAATAAGGTGCAGTAAGGTTGAACACTATATGACAATAAGCAGAAGCAGCATATATCTCATGCCTATTCACACAAACACATACTTCATCTTTGGATCTTAAAACTCATTAAACCATCTACAGAGAGTAAGCATTCTAAGGATTATTGATTGTAGCTCATTGAGACATATCAGCGAACAGTTCATCTGCAAGGTAGAGGTATGAAATTGGTGGGTTTATATATGTGAGAAAACACTGTAAAATAGATGGGCTAAGAGTTAAAAATGTTGGAAATTGGATAGAGTAGCCATAATTTTGCTTCATAGCAACCTTGAGTTCATATTCTTGAAAAAATATGTCATAGACTAAAATGAAGTCTGAATTGCATAATTATGAATGAATGAACTCATGGTTGCTATGCAGCAATGTAAAATTCATCATTCAATAATTTTTAGCACACATACAACACAATATAAATTGTCAATGAGGGCTAATATGGGATGATATAAAACTCATCATTCAACAATTGTTATTCTTAGTTCCAACAACGATTGATACGGACAAACACTCTAGTCAAACATAACAAATGGATTAGCAAAAGGAAATGCTAATATGGGATGATAATTTTTAACACATATACAACACAAATAAGCGAGGAACATCAATTGTCAAGGAGGCTACTGCATAAGGACGAACACCTAGCAACCAAGGTCACCTAACAACCAATTGTCAAGGAGGCTTCTTCATGTAATATTTCCATCACGGTTCAACAAGGGTACTGCAATTTTCTCCCTCTTGTTTAGACTTATTCATCTCCTCCTCCCCTTGATGAGTCCTTTCATGTACCTAATATCTTGTTTGCCCCAACTTTTTGTACTATTTTTGTGTTTACTCATTGTCTTCCTCCTTTTGTTTAGCCCATTATGTCATTTTTGCCAATGAAATTAGTAATTGTTAATGAAATCAGTAAGAACAAACCTAAATTAGGTTAAAATCGAGAAACTTATATTCAAATTAGGTTAATAATCAGGAGAGAAAAGAGTGGAGATATCGGGAGAATATATATATTAGGTTAAAATAGGATTCGAGAAGCTTACATGGTTCAGTCAACTGGGGGAGAATGCAACGACGACGACCACACCCACCGTGAAGATCTTCGACAGCGGCTTCCAATGAAGAATGGAGCGTCAAACCAGAGCGTTGGAGAGAAGGTGAGAGATGTGTTCTTCGACGGTGGATTTCATCTGAGAGAAGGTTCTTATACCCGGTAGGGAACATAGTTATAACGAATAATAGGACAATATGGTCCTTTGCTTTTCATAAACACTTCCCAGAAAACGAAAACCCTTATTTCTTTTGCGGTTTTATAAACACTCCCATAAAACCAAAACACTACAGTTTCTCAAAACATCAAACACATAAAAAAAAACAACCTAAAACACTACTAAACAGTAGTATACACTAGTGTTTAGTGTGTACCAAACACAGCCTTATATGCCAAACCCCCGTTAAATTCTCAAACACTCGGAAAGACTCTCATCAATATATAGCCGTGCCGAACGCAGCCAATATTAGACTTCGGTTTGTATAAAGTAAAGAAGGAGAGTCGTAGGGTTGCTTCTGCTTCTGCTTCTGCTTCTGCTTCCTTCGCTCGCATTCTTCAGTTTCTTCTTCCTCCACGGCTCCACGCAGAACGACGACGTTGGTGGCGACATCTCTTTCCGGCGCCCTTCTTCGTTCCGGTTGCCTCTCAATTCCGGCGACGTAGGTTCGTTTCTTCATCGCTCTTCAAGTCTTCTTCTGCAGTCCGCACTTCCGCATAGATGAGATATATAAATGTCAATTTAATGCAGTATTCTAATCCTCTTCGATTCTTCTTCTTCTACAGTCGTCTAAATTCCGGCGACGCTGGCCTATTTCTGCAGTCTTCTTCGAGTCTTCAGGTTCATTTCTTCTTCATTCTTCAAGTCTTCAGTTTCTTTACTTCGATTGTATTAAGAAATGGATTGACAGGTGTTTCATACGTCAATTGCTTACCGATTTAAAGTATAAAACTGTTTTGAATCGCTAAAGGTCTATTGAGTTCCATGAAGAAAGATCATGTACTCCAATTGAATCGAAAAGCCTCCTAGATAAATGTATTCATTCTTCCTGTAGAAGTTAATCAAGGAATTACATACCTGTAAGCTGAAGTTCCACTCCGACACATTTCGAAGGACAGTCATGAATCTTCTTTCCTTCATCAAAGGCTCTAACATCAAAGGCTCTAACATCTCCGACACATTTCGTTATTTCTTTAAGCCGTTCAGTCCCCCTTCGTATATTTCCTGGCTCCTCCACTGGTCCGCATGCTTGTTGGCTGCAAACCCACCTTGCTGCTCTGGCCTCTCATAGTCTTCCTTGATATATGAGATAGTTTAATGCTATTCAAAATAGAGCAGTGATTTTTTATATGTTTCAGTTCTGTTGATTGTTAGAAATGTTAGTTCATCGGGCTTCATGTCTTTAGGAACCTGCAGACATTTTTCATACCATAGCATATGAATGAGCCATCCCTAAATATCAGTATTCTGAACTTCTGTAGTTGCTGAATGTTCGCTGTACTCTGAAGTTGCTGAATGCTTGTTGGTGCTGTCTTGTAAGAAAGATTTATAGGCTAAATATCAGTATTCTGAACTTTCTCTTGCTATAAAAAGACTCTGTGTATTAAATATATTCTGAAATCAGAGAAAAATATCAGAGAAAAAAGACTTATTTGAACTTTGGTCCAAAACGGTCCGTCCGGTCCTGGACTGGTTAAATCGGTCCAGTTCCAGACATGTGTTTACACTGTTACGTTTTTTTCCTTCTCCTCCCAGTTCCCGACTAACCCTAGCCACCTGCAGCTGCCGGCAACACTCAGCAGAAACCGATCTTCTTCTGGACTTCTTCGGTTTCAAGGTAAGATTGTCCTAATTCCATTCTTATTCTAGCCTTCTTCTTCAGTTCCACTGAATGAGTGTATGACTGCCGACGAGTGCCGCCTCTTGTTACGGTTTGTTGACCGAATGAAACGATTCAGAAGATAGAAGGAATATAGAGAGAAGAATTTGATGTTTAACAGTTAATAACAAACTCATGAAATTAAGAGCGGGACCCCATGTGAAGAAGGTGATTTGAGCTGCTTGATTCAAGAACTATAGATTACAAGAAGAATATTTGTCCAATTGACGATGTGACAATGAATATCCTACAGTTTCCCCCTCACATCAGCATCTATCCTATACAGATGTACAAACTCCTACGTGCCTCTCACATGCTCCTAATCTGTTACATTCATAAACCTGTAACACCTCTTCCGATTTCTGACTTCTTTCCTTCATTTTCTTCTTCGACCCTACTGTGTTCTTCCCTTCTTCTGCAGAAATTGACTTTGTTAAAAATGTTACGTTGTTAACTGAGTTGAATGAGGACTCTTCTGACTTCTCTCCTTCATTCTCTTCTTCTGAGTTCTCTCTATTTTCATTTTGATTACTGTGTTGTGTTCTCGCATATTTCTTCTGCAAAAATCGGCTAATGGCTAGTGCTTCACTTCTTTTTTGAATAATTCAGAATGTTTGAATCTGATGACAAGTTTAAAGTTGTTAACTGAGTTGAGTGAGTTCATATAATAATCTGATTCCCGATTTTAAAGGTGTAAAACAGTTTTGTTTTTTGTTAAATGTTAAGTTAATTTGTTGGGATGGGTTTTTCATGTATATGTCTCTTGTTATGAGTTATGATACATGAGTTCCTCGTTTCAATAGTTTTAAAATGATATATTATTTGTTTTACCCTCTTCCATGTCTCTTCCCCGTTTCTCGCCGTGTCCGTTTCCCATGTCCATGTATCATAGGTTATTGATGTCATTCAAGTCTTCTGTATCATTTCTGAAGTTGAACTTTCATAGTTTGCCTCTTCTGATTTAGCTTGGGTAGAATTTATTAGAACATGTTTTAAATTAATACTTCAATTATGGGCTTGATTTTGACAGGATGTCTTGCAAACTATGCTATAATTGCATCACTGTAACTCTATAATTGTCTTTCATTCTTTGTCAGATAGAGAAATAGTGAGTAATTTGTTGGTCTAGTGAATATGGAGGATTCTATGGAAGTTCTGAAAGGTCTACACATATCCTCTATTGATGACGAAGAAAATGAGCAGATAGATGAAAATTTGTACGATGATATTGATGATGATGACGATGATGAAGTTTGCATACCTGTTACTCTGGGTTTTGTTGAAAAGCCCGATAAGCCATGGGCGTTACTTCGCCAGTTATTCCCGAGCAAGGCTGGGGGTACTCCTGTATGTCATGAATTTTATGATATGATAATGTATTTTCATTGCATAAAAGCTTGTCTATCTAGATATTAATGTTTTTTTTTCTTTTCTTATTTAGGCTTGGTTGGATCCAGTAAACTTGCCTTCAGGGAGATCTGTAATCTGTGATTTGTGTGAAGAACCATTGCAGTTCTTACTTCAGGTGCATGTCTTTCTCATCTTGAACTCCTCACGGAGTGCTGATGTCATGTGGAGCGCATTAGCTGTTAGTTTTCCGTTTAGCATGTTTTCCTAAACTTCTTTAGGATCACTAATCTTCTTATTTTATGATTAAATTTCTTGAACGGCAACTTCGAGTCCAATTTTGAAATTCGAAGACTCTTTCCATGGATTTTCATATAATTATTATTTTTAGTTTTTCTGAAGCATGCATTGCTCCTTTTTGGTCCAAACTTATATGCTTTAGATTGAATAACGTATAGCTGTACGTTGAGCTGACCAGTGTTCTAAAAAGCCTCAGGCTCACCTGGACGCTAGGGTCCCTTGGAGCCTAGGCGCGCCTGATTGAATTTTTTTTTTTAAATACAACAAATAACTTGGTAGTTCAAAAACAACAAACAAGCAAGAATTAGAAACTATAGTCTTTGGTTAGTGAGTTAGTTAGTCACTAGTCACTGTAATCTTCGGTTAGTGATTTAATTAGTCAATACTATAAAAACAACGAACAAGCAAGCAAGAATTAGAAGAGCAGCAGTCATCAGCAACAGATCAGAATTGTAGAACAAAACAGATTTGAAGAGAGCAGTAGGTTCAGAGAATAGTCTTTGTGTTGTGGTTGTGGGAAGGTCAGAAGACTCAGAACTCAGAAGGTGTTAGGTAGGGAAGTAGTCACGTAGGGTATATATATTTAAAGGGGAGGACTGAAGAAGGAATTCTAGCTCTAATTCTATTAGGAAAGTGTATTCAGAATATAAAATCTATAGTAATAATTAATTTATAATGCCTATTTGATAGTTTTTAATATTTAAATTATTTCTTCTGATAAGTTATTTCCTTAAAATACTATATTGATATGATTTATTTTTGTCGATCAGAATAATCTACTTGAATTAAAAGATATAGTCCTGCACTTCTGCAACAAAACATTATCTTTTGGAACTGCTAAATGTTTTTTTTTTTATAAAAACACAATCAGGCTCAGCCAGGTGCGCCTAGTTGCGCCAGACTGCGCATGGGTGGCGCCTAATCACAAGGGCTGAGCCTGAGCATCCTCAGGCGCTGGACCCTTGGCAGGAGCCTAGGTGTGCCTTTTAGAACACTGGAGCTGACAAAATATGCTTCTGTTTGTGGAAATTTATATACATATATGCATGTGGTACCCCCATTAATTATTTGTATACTTGAACAACTGGAAGGAGATGGCAGGATGTGATGCCTGATGAATACTGCTTTTGAATATTCAGGTTTATGCTCCAATTTCAGAGAAGGAACCTTCATTTCATCGATTGTTATATGTATTCACTTGCATGTCGCAAACTTGTCTGTTGAGAGATCAACATGAGCAATGGAGGCACGAACCACAGAAACCATCTAGAAGGTACTCACTGGTTGTTGTTACTACTGTTTTTTGGATGAATTTATTGGTGTTCAATTTTTCCTGTGGTGCTTGATTATGGACACTTGGCTTTCCTTCTGACTTTGTCATCTCAATTGTGTATGGCATAATGAATCTCAAGTGTGAAGGTCTTTCGTTGCCAATTGGCTCGCACTAATCAATTTTACTCGAGCAATCCTCCAAAACATAATGGAACTGACAGACCTTTAGTAAATGGAGGTAATTTGTGTTGTATTACTTGATTTTTTTTAATCAGAGCCTGGATATGAACAATCTGTCTTATAATTTTGTTTATGATCATTTGATTAATGAAGAAATGGTGAATTCCTTTTTCATTTATTGCGGTTTATAATTATAACTCAGAAGCATATGATTCCTCTAGAGTCTAGACAACCTATCTAGTTAATGTAAATATATCACATTCACAGCTTTGTTTGATGAATTGAATATGACATATTGATGTGTATGATATTTTTTTGTATTAGTTCCACTCTGTTCATGGTGTGGTACATGGAAGGGAAGCAAAATATGTAGCAGTTGTAGACAGGCTCACTACTGCTCTGAGAAACACCAGGTAAGTGGGATCTGTTGGGCATTTCTCAATCAGCTGATATCTGCACAATGTATAAATTATTATGACAAAAGCATCCTTTTAATTTTGGTAGGCTATACACTGGCGCTCAGGTCATAAAATCAAGTGCCGACAAATCACTGTTGCTTCTCAATCCTCTTCTGTTTCCCTCCCTTCAGAAGAGATTCAAGAAGGTTGGTGCTCAACATGGTCTTGATGGATGTGTTGTTAGACTGAATTATGGCTGCTTGGTTAGTTGATTTTAGATGGTGGTTCATGCTCAATGATCTGTAGAATGTTTAGTTTGCTAAATTCTTGTTTGACACTATTCACTGCCTAAAAATATACTTGCACATGGTCTTGTTCAAACTTTCTTGAGCATCTCTATTGAATTATGTATAGTTTGTCTTAAGGGATTCCCTGTTGAAACTGTAAAGCCTGAAGTAAGTTTAAGTTGTATATTCTTTTGCACTTCTCGTTGCTAAAGCTATATATGTTTTCAGTTGCAAGCACATCTCTTTGGAAAGAGTATGAGATAAAAATTGAGGATGATTGCGAGTCTGATGTGGATATTCCTGTGGGGCAGCTAGTGGATGAAACTGCCAAATTGGATTTAGAGGGTTTCGAAGTACAGTGTTATGCCTTGTTCACTCCAAGCTTAATATTTGAATCTCATATTTTTAAACTATTTTATTCTTATTGAACAGGGAGACGAGGACAAAATCAGCTGGGCTACATTCCAAGAACGTGTCGGCAGGGCTCCTGAACAAATTATTAGGTACTTAGCAACAATTTTCATAGAAAAAGATATGCAAAATGTGTCTGTTGATAGTTGGCATTTCAAAATGTGCAAGAAAAAAGGAAATGAATGAGAACAGGAGTACTCGAGGCCACGACCTTTCAATCTTTTCTTTCTTTGTTTCTTTTTTATCAATAAGAAGACTGACCAACGGAAAATTCCCCGGAAAATATAGGTATTGCAGGGATCCTGGAGCTAGACCGCTTTGGCCTGTATCAAGTGGCAGGCCAACTAAAGCTGAAATTCCCAAGTGCAGCTATTGTGGTGGGGACAGGAGTTTTGAGTTTCAGGTTTGCAAAGATTAGTTTTCGAAACCATTTGTAAACCAGTTTTTGCAATGCTCATTGATGTTTCTTCTGGTGGTTTGTGTAGATCTTACCACAACTATTGTACTACTTTGGAGTGCAGAATGAGACAAATTCCCTCGATTGGGCGACTATTGCCATTTATACTTGTGGTGAATCCTGTGAAGCAAGCACCGCTTACAAAGAGGAGTTTGCCTGGGTTCAGCTCTCTTCTCAATCTGCTTAAGCTGTAAGACCTGGATACCTCACTTGTACAGTGTTTGCTTTCGATTGCTTTGAGTCCTATGTTCTTTGAGTAATTGTTTTGTCTTTTACCAAGATTTGTTAATGAATCTATACAAGTGTGGTATCTTTGCCAAGGGCTCCAATCCAAGGCCACAAGTTTTGCTCCTATGTTCTTTGAGTAATTGTTTTATAACAAGTATTGTATTTATACAATACATTGTGGTTCCAGATGACTTTACTTTGATTAAACCCTTTGTACTGCCCGTTAACTTCTGTATTTATACAAGTGTGGTATCTTCTCTGCACCTGTAATATCCATCATTTTTACTGCTCTTTAAAACTCCCTCATATCCCCTTCTCCTGTACCTACAATGAAGAAATCCCAGCAAAAGTGAAAGCAAGGTAAGTCTTCGTTAATTTCAGGTTATTATAAATTTAGAACCACAATCCCTACCAATTTCGACCCAAATAATGTCAATCATATCTAGTCAACATTTATCTGACCTGTTATACACTGTTACTTGTTTTGAATAGTTGTTGCATATTCTTAAGAGCTCAATTCCCAGTAGTTATCTGTTAGATTGTTATTCCAAAGTATGTATTTATATACACGTATTCATTAATTAGATACTCAACTTTGTACTCTCTCTTTTGTATGGTATCAGGCTATCAGCCTAGATCCGGGATCACATTTTTCTAGCAATTTTCACCATGGCTGCTGAGTTATCTGGTCTAGTCTTTTTATTCTCGAGGAGTGTGGGTTCTTCTGATTGGCTCTTCTTCTCTCGACTAGCAATGAATGCATCATTACGTGTTGATGCATTCAAGACTTTCTTGTTTGATGACCTTTATGATGCGTCATCTTCCTCTTCGTCCGGGAGGCACACAAAACCTTCCTCCTACTCGAGTTCATTCCCCTTGAGTTGCTCTTATGTTGGCTCCTATCTCCTTAGCTTCTTGCATGACTCCTCTTTCTCCGTGGAAATGGCTTGCATGACCGGCATGGATCGTGGTGTAGATGTTCCTGACGTGTGCATGACCTACTTGGGTCGAGGGAAGCGTTGTATGGCTTCATTTCATGTGCGCATGGATGTCCGGTGGTGGAGGAAGTGCTTGCATGTATAGTTGGGCTTCAGGGATCCAAGGTTGGTCCGGGATGGTGTGGGCCCGAGTCTCCTTCTATCAAGGCATGGTTGTGTTGAAAGATGGGTCGTTGTGGGACCCATGATTCATCTCCTATCTTGTATCCTCAGAACATGATTGACCATGTTCTCAAAGTATGGTTGTGTTGGAAAGTGACAATAAAACAAAGTAATAAAAAGTGTTTGCAAAGATTGGAAAAACGCTGCGCTTAACAATTATTCACTTGAACAAAAAAAAAATGATCAATCATTATTTTAATGAAGTTCATTCCATAATTTGTTTTCATCTTGATCATATGTAAATACTGATTTAACGAACCTTGATATTACTTATATTATTGGATCCAACTTATAAACCTACAAGATAGAATGAAATAATAACATTTAAACAAAGATTAAAGAGACACGTGCATTAGAAACAACCCGTTACTAAAAATATATGGTTAAATCTCACTCATGAAGTACACCCGCAACCCGCTTATGTAAAGATGTTTGCCACTAGAAAAGCGACCCGAACCCGGAACAATGGGAAGGCCAGTCTGCCTGACCTAGAATGTTTCATTTAATGTTTCGCTTGTCGAGTCAAGAAAAGATCTATCTACTGTTAAAAAATGACCCTTGGTTTCGTACCGGGGGGATTCAACTTTCCTTGGCAGTCAATTCCTAGCACTTTGGATAAGACCCAAGTAGCTAGATGGCCAAAATAGATAAAAGGGTGAGATACAATTGAGAAATTAAGCACAAGGAAATAACACAAACTTTTATGGAATAATACTTCAAATTAGAAAACTTCATACGTCGAGCACAACTAGAGGTGATTATCTCTCCATAGAGAACAAAACAAAACAAAGATGGAAGTGCTTATAGGTGTGAGAGAATGAGAGAATGATGAGAATGGAATGAGTTATGAGAGGTTGAGGTGATTTCTAACACAACCTAGCACCTCTATTTATACTACTACTAATTGCATTAAAAATGGGGAAAATAAAGGAACTAAACAACCACAATAATGAGCTTGAAAAACCACGTTTGAAACCTTTTCGTCTTCGTTTCAAGATAACTGGCCGCAGGTGCGGCCTCTGGGCACCGCGGGTGTGGCGTGGGCAAGATGCAAAGGAGACACTTCAGCTTCAAAGTGGCCACGGGTGTGGGTGGAGCTGGACGTGGGTAAACCAAGCGTCTTGAAAAGGAAATGACTCTTCTTCTTCTTCTTCTTCTACTATATTTTGATCACGCTTAGCCCTCAAACATAAAAAAAAAATATTGCATCCTTTTACCTATCTGAAAATTAGGAATGTTTCGTTTGAGGATGTGTGTTGAAAACAAATTTTGGTGTGAATCGTATGAAGAAGTATGAAGGATGTGAAATGTGATGGGAATTGTGAATAAAGTATATTAGGGGACGTTGACTATGAAGATGAGTAACTCAATACCATTCACATAGCCGGGTGTTTGTATCTTGTCAAAGTCGGATTAGCTAAACGTCCTAACGAGTGATTGGTAATGTGCATCCGGTGTGAGGCACCTTGGTAAATCTCTAAGGCTTGCTGATCACTAAGGTTTCAACTATTGTGCACCAGTGACTCTCCCTCCAAAAGTGAAAAGAAAAAAAAATACGCAAAGGGTGGATGTTGAGTATAAAAGTATGATTTGTGTTGTTCTTCTTCCCGGATTAGCACCACTATACCTAAAAACATTCTACCCTCATCACATATTTTTGGCCTCTTTCTTGCAAGTCTTATTGATCTATGTACACATGTGTTTGACTTGATGGATTAGACTTGAATTTTTCATGATTATTAGACAATGGTGATTGTAATGATGAACATGAACTTCTTGCAAAGTGTGATTATCCTTTTCGTGCCTATTTTATTTGACCCTAAAACGAAATATATCTTTGGCCATGAAACTACACCTTGAGGGTGATCGATGAGTAGAAGCACTTGAAAAAAAAATTCTGTCTTTGTTTTTGCATGCATAAATCATGTAATCTTTGTCTTTGGATTCTTGCTTGGGGACAAGGAGCAAGTATGGGGTATTTGATAACATGATTGATTGCCCTAGTTTAGGCATGAATTTAGGTAGATTTTCCCTTTCCGCACTCATGAATAGGCCTTAGTTTGTGTCATTTATGCTTGTTTTGTTCTACTTTGCAAGAATAGATGTCTACACATTCTATTGGTGGTTTGTAGGTGATTTGTCGCATTTCGGAGCTAAAACGATGCATTTGAGGATCAAGCCTCGGAGTGGATGTCTTAGAGTGATCACACGTGTGAAGGAAAGGGCAAGAAATCGAGCTAAAAGGCATGAAAGAGACATTGGAGCAATCTCGGACAAGCATCTCGGCCGAGATCCATTTAATTGTTTACTTGAGGACGAGATCCACCAAGTCGAGAGCAATCTCGGGTGGCATCTCGGCCCGAGATCCCAGCAACCCCGACCGAGATATACACTGCCGCTGAAGAAGTTGAAGAACATAACCTGAAATCTCGGGCCTGGTTTGCCAACATCTCGGCCCGAGATTTCCCATCTGAACGCATTAATTTTATTTTCAGGCTTTTTACCCGACCCATGTTTTTTGGCACAGGTTTGGGTATAAAAGGAAAGCCTGAATATTTTCCAAATGAGCTGAATTTTAAAACCTAGAACACTAATGTAGCCTAAAATTATCTCCTACCTTGTCTCCCTCCTCAAACTTCTTCTTCTTGACATTTTCTAGAGTTTTCAAGTGAAAGATCAATATTTTGTTGTTGGATATTGGTTGGAACCAGTTGTAATAGAGATTAGCCTCATTTTGTTGGATTATTGGAGTTAAAACTACATTTGTTTCTCTTCTTTCTCTTGCATTTTCATTCTATGAGTTGCTTGTCTATTTCCACTTTATTTCCAGATTTTAATATGTTGATTGTTTGCTAGTATCATTGTGATTTTAGGGTGGATAGATCTTTGTTTATGGCTTGGACTATGATGAATTAGGTTGTATGTTAGTTTTGGTGTGAAATTGCTTGAAACCCTAGGGTTGATTTGGAATGAATCTAGGTTAGAACATTCTAAGCTAGCAAACTAAGTTGGAATAGAGACTTACCTGGTAATGTTCCTCCTTGGATATAGAAGTAGATTAACCATAGGTAATAAAAACGAAAAAACCCCTATTTGATTGAGATGTGTCGGCTTACTACCTAAGTTAGATAATTTTCGAGACTTACCCGATAAGGGGTTAGTTAGTCCTTAGATAGAGAATCCGGCTTGTACCGAATTTTCGTCCTAGCTACCTTGAGACTTACCCGGTAATAGGTAGTTAGGATTGTAATTAGATGATCTTGAGACTTACCCGGTAATAGATTATCACCGAAGAAACATCCATCCATTTAGCATTTCTTACCAAGGCTTTACGAGTTGTCCTTAGTCCAATGTCATAAATAACGATCTTCAACCTTAGACTCCATTTTTTCCTATAATTTGATATCCTTTGTGTCTTTAGTTTTATTAATTGTTTTTTTTATTGAAATTGATATTTGATCAAGAATAAAACGAAAACCCAACCAAAAACATGAATTTTATAACTCTCACTTCTTCTTTCTATTTCTTAATCTAGACTCATACTATATTTGATCAATTCGTGCAAATTGAACCGCCAACGTCCTTGTGTTCGACCTTGGAGTACTTACCGTACTACGTATCGATCCATACATTGTGGATTCGCTACTAATTAGATAATTATTACAAATTATAAATTTTAAAATTAAGCATATCGTGTCTTGTGAACATAGGAGTCTTTATCACTATTAACAAAGATTTTTAGGGACACAAGAACGCGTTCCAAAGTTCATTTGCAGCAGTTTGATAAACAGATTGCAGTCACATTCTTTACATATACTATCATGCATAAAATGGAAAAAAAAACGTTGGCAACATATTTCCATTGCAGGTGGCTTCAAATTACGTCCGATATTATAGTATTACAACAATGACTTAAGTTGCATTACAAATCTTTATTCAATAATATTCATATTATCTAAGACCTTGTTTATATATAAGCGTAAATAAAATCAGCCAAATGACAATAATTTTGATTCACCTTTGAAACTACACGTAATATATACTTGCATTTGCTAGGAAAAAATAAAGAAAAATAATTTAAAATATATAATTTTATATAATATTCATTGAAATTGAAGGGAGGAAAATTTCTGCTCTATATCGATGTTTTCGTGGATCAAATCTTCAGTCTGGCCTAAGTTTGGTGTCCTAACAGCTGAGTTAATGACTAAAAATCCTATGTGGATTGGAGCTCAACTCCATTTTGCCTCTATAACTTCATCTTCTCTACAAGGACCTACATCAATTTCCATGGTGTCCTCCTTGCTTAAAGGCAAAACCCTACAGCAATTTCTTCTTGGAGCCTGCATTTCCAAGAACAAAAATCCACATTTAAGCATTCCAAATGATTAATATTTGGGGTAGACGTATAACTGTGCACAGCTGGACCGGACCGGAAAATACGGTACAATCCAGCCTAAACCGTATTTGTATGATCCGATCCGGTCTTGGACTGGAATATTCGGGACCGATTTTTTTTTTTTTTTTGAAAAATCCATGTACACAGTCCGGATCGTTAGTGTGTAGGAATACTAATGGTCCGGTCTGGTCCGGTGTGTTTTACATAGCCATACGTACCTTATCCCACAAATGCGGATCGGGTTTCTTGTAGACGTCAACCTTAAGAATCCTGGAAGGATCCTCCAACTCCCACCAGCACCATGGTTGTGATACATTGTGTAGCACATAGCGGCTTAGGGTAGTACTTGTTATAGGGTTGAGCCTAGCATTGGACAAAAAATGCACGTAGGGTTTCTGACAAGGGTGCCGTACAAATGGTCTAGTGTTAAATGTGAATGCAGTTTCATCATCTCTACCAAACCAGTTGGTAAAGGTCCTAGCCGGCTTCTGGATCTCGGCCGGGAGGATTATGCCTCGGATTATCTGCACTGCGTACCCCCAAGACACTATCACTGTCCAGTTTCTCGAGTTGTCGTAGCAAATGGATTGTTGCATGAGAGACTCCGGGTCTAGGCTCGTGGCTTTTGCAAGCTTCTTTAAGGATCCTTGTCGAGTGCTTGACGGGAAGATCGGCTCAACGATGTCTAGATGGTGCAGTGAGACTAGCGGCGCCACCGGGTGTGCCGTCAGGAAACCAAATAGATCACCCATCACGTCTAACTGCATGGACAAGGTATATAGATATCAATTTGATATTCCCATATATTCCAAATACCCGTTTCCGCTCCTTATATTCGAAAAACTAATGATAATACATATCTTATAATTAGCTTCCTTTTTTTATTTTTTATTTTACCAAAACTCTTTCTCAAGTTTCTTTGTTCTCTTTTCTCTTCTAAACTCTTTCTCGTACCCATGCCAAGTTATATATATATAAAATTTGGTGTTGTAATATAGATAAACTAATCGGCTCGGTTCGCATTCAGCTAGTAAAAAACCTATGCTAGTTGAATATGTACACATGTTAAAACTCAAATTTATACTCGTTTCATCGTGTATATTATACCCCTATATAGCAATGAGGGAGGGAGATATTGACAACGAACCTGGTGGAAACCCGGTTCCTTGGTGAGAGGCACACCAAGCTCGGTCAAACAGGCATGGATCCGATCATCGGAGCCGTATAAAGCAGCATACTTGAGGATGCACCGATCCTGCATTCTGGCAAGCTCTAGGGCCAAGGGGTAACTGATAGCAAAGCCGCCACCGCCAAATGCCATACCGGAGGAGAAACGATTGTTCTGAATATGGGTCTCGGAGTTTGACCCGATGTAATACATCTGGGTATGATCGTACTTTTGCAAAACCCGAACTAAATTATCCGGGAAAAAGACGGTGTCGTCATCACCCATGACGAACCACCTGACGTCACGGAGCCCCATCCGGTCCATCTCGGTGACAATCCGGGTCATCCTCAGCCCGGAGCGAGTGCCCCACTTGTTTTTGTACTCGAAGCCGGAAGTGTCCTCGGAGACCTTTAAAACCGGATAACCGGGTTTGTTGTGGTGATGCAGGGCGGTGGGTTTGTTGTCGAGCCAAACGAAGCCGCGGGTGCGATGTGGGCGCCACCATAAGTTGACGTAGGATTTTCTCCGGTGCCATTGCTCCGCACAAGAGCCGATGCCGAAAACGATGTGTTTAAGCGAAGTGGGTTCAGGTGCCGTTTTGTTGGAGTTTGAGTTTAGGGTTTTGTGGTGGGTTTTCCATGAAAATGGGTAGAGGTGGATGAGGGAAAGTGGGCCGTTGATGAGGAGTGTTAGCGAGTCGGAGATGAAGAGGACAGAGACGATGAGAAGGAGTGATAGAGTGACGAGGTGGATGGTTTTCTGCTTCTTCGCCATGGCTTCTAGCTCTTCTCTACTTGTTTCATGGAATTACGGAGTTTTAATTGATTTGATTAGTTTAGATATGGAGATTCGAACTAACAGATTTATGTGAGAGAATAATGGAAATGCAATTCTGATAGATTTATCCTCATGTTTCTTTTTTAATTAATTATATGAAAACTCTAAAACAAGAAAGAAAGAAAGAGTTTTTTTTTAATAAAAAAATAAAGGAGCACTTAATTTAACCATAGTTAACAACATACCCACCACACCATTTGTCGAAAAAATACGCGTTTCTAAACGTATAGACAAATACGCGTTTCTAAACGTACCGGTGGAAATTGATATCTGACACTGTAACTACGCACTTTGCGTGCGCACTTGAGGTGCGGAGATGCGTAATAGTAGTTAATATTATCAAAAAATAAAATTTTTGTTTTTTTCTACTTTTACTACGCACGTCAAGTGCGTAGTTCATTTTTTTCAATTTTTTTATATTTTTTCTCGGACTCCAACTACGCATCCTATATGCGTAGTTGAAAACCAATCGTGCGTAATTAAAGTGACAAATAGTAATTTTCGCCGATACGTCTAATAATATGCCTCCATTTTACTTTAAAGAAAGAAAGAGTCTGGAATTATGTAAAATGGTAAATGCCTGCGGTTTCTGTAGTTCACCCAATTACGCCTATATTATATTTTAAAGACCAATGTTAATCATGATTACATGCAACATTAAGATACGAGGAGCAGGGCCGGCCCTTGGAGTCATTGGGCCTGGCTCAAATTATTTTTGTGTGCCCTTAGAGATTTGAATCGATAATTAAATACTGACATATTGAAATAAGAAAAGAAGATAATTTTTAATTTTACCTAATATAAAGTATAAACCAACACTTAGGGCCTATTTAGTAAAAGTTTGTATTTATTCGGGTTTATAAACTAAATAAATTTATTTAAATTTATAATTTATTTTCTGATTTATAAACTCGTTGAGTTGAGTTGAGTTTATATGTATAAATCTAATAATAATGTTGACTTACGATACTTAGGGTTTATTTTTTAAGTTTTTTTTAGTTTAAAATACGTTTTTACTCCTTAAAATTTTAAAGGATAACAAATGAACAGGTTTATAACACAAATCGCTCTTGTGGATTTGTACAGAATAATCGTTCGATTGCTGCTCTTGCCCCCATCAGACCACCAGGCCATGGATAAACGATTCAAAAACCTTCGGGACAAAGAAATTAGAATGCCATTATTTCATGGACCGTTTGTAAAGGAAACCGTTAACCTGATTATTGAGAAAGTTATCTCATGTTTGACTAGGAGGAAGGTGTGCTCGCTAAGTTTGGCTAGACGGACTACTTTGGTATGTTATGTGTTATCTACTATCCCGTTATACCACATGCATACTATCCTTATTCCTAAATGGGTTTGTATGGATCTGGATAAGCTAGAACGTTTTTATGGGGAGGAACTGAGAATACACGCAAAATGCATCTTTTGAGTGTGGAAAAGATGTGTCAAACTACTAAAAATTCGGGGTTGGGGATCAGACCGGTTGTTAATTCGAATTTGGCTATAATGAGTAAGTTAATTAGTGCCTGTTTTCGTGTAATGATCAGTTATGATCTCGGGTTATTAAGGCTAAGTATTGAGTCAGAGATGGTCTCTGGCCGGAGTTTTTGAATCGGAGAATGGGTGCTTCTTTTAAATCGTAGAATGTCTGGTTCATCTCTTTTTAGACTTGTTTATATCCGGGCTCGGATCGGGCTTTGTGGAATTTACGGCCCGTTTATCCGTACATGGGCCGAGCTAAGCCCGGCTGACGGGCCTACAATCCCTGCCGTACCGGCCCGGTCGGGCAGGCGGACCTCCGGGTACCTGTTTTTTTTTTTTTTTTCCTTTTTTAAAAAACTATTTTAAATATAAATTTTATTTAAAAATAAAATATATTTAAGATATTATATGTAATATACATTAATTTTATGATAATTATGCTAAATATTCTATAATTATACTTAATATTTTAAATATATACAATAATATATATATATATATATATTTTTTTTTTTTTTTATACGGGCCGACAGGCTGGGGTTTTCGGCCTGTCCGGGTCTATAGTGGTGTACGTACCTAACCCGACGGGCTTGGCAGGCCGGGCTTTTCAATCCGATCGGGCTTCCCCTATGTTCATACCCGCACGTTTTTCCGGGCGGGTTGCCCAGATATGATTAGATCTATCTCTTTTGTATCCTTTTTGATTACACATCAAGCCATCATTTATGATCATGGTTTGGATGTGTTTAACCCGTTTTCGATGTTGGAAACGTGTGTTGTCCTCACTATTTTGACCGTGTCCAAGAAGTTTTTAGAAGCTTTCAAGTTTATGAAACAGGATGACACGGGAAACGGCACCATCTATAGGTGTCCGTGCATTATAGGGTTTAGGGACTATGTGGGGTTATATTTGAGAAAAAATTTCATATAAACAATATCTTGAGGATAAAATTATAGTAAGAATCACCAACAATCTCCATCCACCACAATTTAGAAAAGAAGAGACCTCATCTATTATCAAACAAGCCCCAAGTATAATGTATATATAGGTGTTAAGAGAGATAAGTAGAGCTTATTATAGGTAACTAATCGTACAACTAAGTAATGTGTATCGTAACATCAAACTCATCAGGTAATTAAAAATAAAACAAATTTGGAGAAAGATGATAAACTTAATTTACCCATTAAATTATCATTTAATGGTCGGGATTTATTCTATTCTATGTGAATTTTTTTTTACTACCCTTATTAAGTGTTCATAGTATAAAATCAGCTAACATGTAAATAATGAAACTAGAAAAATAAACCCAACTCAAATAATCGAGAAATGACTTGATTTCAATACTATAAATGTCAACAAACTCATATCACCTCATTTTTTAACCTTACTCAACCCGACATTGCACAACTTCCTTCCAGCCCCACATCGAACAACCAACATAAACCCGGTCCCTATCTACACCACCAAGGACCCACCCTCGCATGCATATGACTCGCTTTAGAGATAGATCCAACAAACTCCATTAGAACCTTCTGAGCTCGCAGCTGACTTTAAATGGCCTCAGATGCTTCCTCATCCCAAACTACACAACCACCCTACTCTTAACTGTAAATCTGTGATCTTCCATATTTTCCAATGAATTTCAGTCCAAGAATATACAGAGGAACAATCGCCAATTGGTCATTGCTGTTATAAGTGAACAATTTTACTTGAGACAACTAAAAGAATAGGGCAAACAAATAATCTCGTTCACCTTCATCTCCAACGGCCCTGCTCGTAATGGCCTCTACTGCTTTCACATTCACTCCCCTCAACGTATGTAGCTTGACTCTCTTCTGTATGCTCGTGATTTGTACTACAAAATTCCGTCCTGATTCGACGTTCCTGTATATAAGTGACAATGGTTTAAGGTTGAAAGCCACTTTTCTTGTTTAGTGGTATAAACATAAACTCGTGCATAGAAAAGAATTTAAGATTCATACGCTACGAGACAGTAGATCATCCGCCTCAAGCATGTGGATCACATGCCCCATTTTGGGTCTTTTCGTGGCTTCAGGATCAACGCATCGAAGAGCAACTAAGAGGACTCGTTTAAGTGCCTTAGAAGCTGGCTTCTCATCCAACTTGGGATCTATCACTTCCTCCGATCTTCTATTGCTCACCATTGTTTTCAGCCATTCTACCAAGTTCACCTATAAAAACACATCCATCTCTATCCATTTACCAAAAGAAAAAAAATGTGGGCAAGGAAGATATGGAGTTTTACCTCTCCAGGTTCTCGGCTATAATCAACGGGAGATCTACCAGAGATAATCTCCATGATTAGTATTCCAAAGCTATAAACATCACTTTTCTCGGTCAACATACCAGTACAAGCATACTCTGGTGCCACATAACTACAAAACGGTCTCATGTCATTAATTATCTAAACCAGTTGATTCAGCATGCTCAACTGACGTTCGAATACTCACCCGAAAGTTCCCATTACACGAGTGGTGACGTGACTCGTTTCCGAGCATAGCAACTTGGCAAGTCCAAAGTCGGACAACTTAGCATTCCATTGACTATCAAGGAGTATGTTGCTAGATTTTATGTCCCGATGAACAACTTTGGGCTCAAGCCCCTCATGAAGATAAGCCAATCTACAAAGAAAATCATAACCAAAATGATGTTCTGAATTACAAAATATTTTTCGTATGGAAGATCAGCCTTACCCTTTTGCTGTCTCCAAAATGATGTTCAGCCTGATATCCCATGTGAGGGGACTCGTTTCTCCGACATCACCATGAAGCCATTGATCTAGATTACCATTGTTGACGTACTCGTAGACCAGCATTCTATGGAATACCAAAGCTATTCTGAGTAAAAATTTTGGTAAGATAAAGAATATGGTGTAGAATTATGTTAGTGGATACCTGTGCTCCCCTTCAACACAATATCCTAATAGTCTAACAAGATTCTTATGCCGAACACGCCCTATTACTTCTACTTCAACTTTAAATTCCTTCTCAGCTTGACCCCTGTACATCAAGCATTTTCAATGAGCCAAAAGACAAATTGTAAGATGATCACTTAGACACTTATTACAATGCACAAACTTAAAGCGCAGAATTATCAATTAGCACCAAAAGGCAGCTACATAGGCAAAAAAACTTCAGTTAGAGTACTCATCAGTAATATCATATAAATCCTACATCAAAGTTTGCAGCTCACTGTGTAGAATATATTCTGTGATTTTCCAACACAAGAAATGGAAGGTGTTTTATCAAAATACGATCAACCAACTGTAACTGTAAAACCCCCCGTGAACTTTGAATCGATCATTTATGGCTTAAAATGCAGATTCTCCTATTATTGCTCATTATCAATTAACAAGAAAAAAGAGAAGCAGCAGGAAGCAGTTTAGAAGAAATCATTATGTTCAATCTGAGTTCGATCTTCTCCCCATGAGCAGAGCACTTTTGGCTTTCACTTTATTTCAATAATTCTGCCGAACCCAGAAAACTGAAGGCAGTTCAAACGTATAGATTAAAATTTAAATACAACAAAATAAATCGTCTTTACTTTTCTTGATCGTTCTCTATCTATCTCAAATATAAGCAACAAACCCAAGAAACATGAAAATGAAAGAATTGGAAGATGAAATGAGACCTGTTGTTCATGAGATTCTTGACAGCAACCCTAGTATGATCCGCCAAAACCCCACTGTATACAATCCCATAGCCTCCTTCCCCAATCACATTCTCGTCGGCCATGTTATTGGTGGCGACCTGGAGCTCTCTCAACGTGTACCAGTGGCCCCACCCTAAGTGAGACACCTCCGGCCCACCGCCCACCTCGCCGGCGACGGACCTCAGGGTCTCGCCGCTGGAAGGCTTACCCGAGGAGAAAACAACCCTGTGCTCGACCTTCCCCATGTCGATCTGGACCTCCGGAAGGTTAATCGGGCGGCGGTGGTGGTGTTGGTGATGGTTGGCGGTGGGGATCACGATCTCCTGAATTTCCTTTGAAACGACAGGGGTGGGGTTAAATTCCGCGAGTGAGACGGGGAGCATTCGGTGGTTTCGACGGCGGAAGGTGAGACATAGGGAGAGTAAGAAAATGAAGATGACGATGACGGAGCCAAGGATGATTCCGATGATGACCCAGGAGTTAAGGCCGAAGATCGAAGTGGGTTCGGATAGCCAACTGTCGAATATTGACATCTCGTGAGATTCGGGATTACGTGGATTGAGGAATTGGGTGTCTGGAGAGTTGTGGAATATCTGAGGTTCACATAGGGCGGTTGTCGCGGCGGAGACACGGTGATTTTGGAGAAACAGAGTGCAAGAGGGAGTGAAGGGAGAAGACAGGAGATATTCTTCAATATAGGAATTAAAGATTTGTTTTATGATGAAGAATTTATACGTACCCTGACATCTTATCATCCACCATTAAGCTTCTCTGCCTAAAATTAAAGCAAAAATCATAAAAATAAATAAATAAAGAATTCTTCTTTTTAACTTTTTCTTTACTGTGAGATTCGTCAATTGTCGTTTAATAAGATTATACTTTTTCGATAACTATAGCCTATAGGTATGGTGTCGCTATTGGGTATATAGACTAAGGAAAACAAACTTTTGTTTATTATAATAGCTTTTTCAAATTCACTATATTGTCGTGTTAGCTTTAATTTTTTTATGGAGCTTGTTTAGTAAGCATGTATAGTTTTTCCACATTCTTCAATTTTATAATATATATATATATATATATATATATATATATATATATATATATATATATATATATATATATATATATATATATATATATATATATATACTTGTTCAAACATATATGTACGACTCATAAGAGTGCTAGATAAGCGTATTTGTAACTTTACGTGCCTTATAAAGTACATAAGTACGTTTTAAGAGACGTAAGTGTTAAATTAAATTTACGGTTTCAAATTTCAACACAAAATGTGTCCTATATACTTTAAGGGCTCGTTTGGTATCGCTAGTAATCAAATTTCAATATGAAAGTAATCTGATCAATTCCATTTTCATTCATTCCCCATTTCTCCTTCACCGATTTCATTCCGTTTCCATTTTACCACTACAACCAAACGGAAACTTATTTTGATTTTAATGGAGTAACATACAAACAAATATCATAATTTCTATTGGCTCAAACTTTTAGCTAAATTGGAAACGTGTTGTTCCAATTGTCGATTACTCGGATCTCTTTACTATTATTCCTCCTTGTTTACTTTCTCACTCCTCCGATTTAGGACCATCGTTCACCCTCGACCCATTTGGTTTGTAGGTTGTCTAGCAATCTTACCACGATTTTTTTTCAACTTACACTATTTGCAAATTAGTGCTTGAATGTGCTATGTTGTTGTTTAAACACATTAATAGCGTTACTTATTATATAATTTAAATATATTATTAGTTCGACACAACATTTATTAAGAAGTGATAAAATCATACCGGAAAAAAAAAACACTAATAGAGTTGAATAAGGTACATCCTATCTCCATATAAATATTTGTTTTTGAAGAAATATATTCTATAAACGGAAATGAACTATAAACATTTTAAATAAAATATTTATATTTTTCAAAAGGTTACTCTTATTTATACATGAGGTAAGTTTAATTAATTGGTGATTTATCTTTGAGAAAAATGGGAGAGTAGGACTTTTTTAGTTTTATAGATATTAACTAGGCTCTTACCATTTTTCTAATTAAAAAAACGTTTAAAGCCCGTTGCCCTTTCGTAGTTTTATTGTTTTTACAAGGGCAAGTTCGGTATTTGAGCTTTTTTAAAACGAAAACGAAAATAAAAATAAAAATAAAAATAAAAAACCTAACATCTAACGTTGTTCTCCGACTTTTCTCCTTCTCTTCGTTTTTAGGGTTCGTGGTTTCTCGATAGAAGGGTGGATGGATTGAAGGTGGGAAGCATCACAACCGCCGCCTTCGTCATCGCAGGGAATGGAGCATCTATCCTCCGTTGTTCGCAACTGTCAAAGAAGCCGTCGCCGCCACCTTCGTCATCGCAGGGAATGGAGCATCTCTCCTCCGTCGTTCGCAACTGTCGAAGAAGCCGTCGCCGCCACCTTCGTCATCGCAGGGAATGGAGCATCTCTCCTCCGTCGTTCGCAACTGTCGAAGAAGCCGCCGCCGCCGCCTTCGTCATCGCAGGAAATGGACCATATGCTACAAGCGGTATCTCACATTCATCAGGGGCTTGCAGCTTTTGCCCTTTCATTGGCCCTCAATTTCTCTCCTGTTGTCTCACCTTCCACTGCTTTCGCCTCTGAATTTGATGTGTTGAACGATGTCCCACCCAAGGAATCCTACGTTGTCGACGACGCCGGTGTGCTTAGCCGTGTTACAAAGTCCGATTTGAAACGCCTTTTGTCCGATTTGGAGTCCAGGAAGAACTTTCGGATTAATTTCGTCACTGTCCGCAAACTACCTGTACACTTCTTACTTTTGGTCTATATCTTCATTTCTTTTGACTCTAGCTACATATTTGCCTACTGTGTGATTTGGTATGAAACTGGGCCTTATAGAGCAAAGCTGATGGGATTTCTTGTTTGTACCAATTATTGTAAACTCTACTAATGTCTTTAATCAATTTTCCTCATGCTACAGAATTGAAGCACTACAGTTAAAAGTAATTTACCTTCATCAATGTATTTCAGATCATCTTCAGCACCTGTACTGCATAGGCAAAATTTTCAGATCATCTTCAGCTCGAGGCTTGCGACCAAGATCAAGTTTAATTCATAATGTAATTTACCAATGAAACCATTGTTCTGTCCAACACAATTATATTATAATGTTAAAAGTAAATTAATTTCATTAATATATTTCCTTTTCCCTATACAAAACTGGGTACACGCTACACTATCCTGCCAATTACAGTATACAATGTTTCTCTTAATACACATCAACTAATTATGAACTCGAATTGATAATCTCACTAGACATCCCATTGAAGCTAAGGAGATTGATTTTTTCTTCTTTGCATACTTCATTGCACCATCAACTGAATCCTGCTTCAAGCTTGTAGCTGACGAAACGTACAGGTTTTTTCCAGTCAATGACTTGTGTAACCTGACCTTGTATAGACGACATACTTTTGTAAATGACGGAAGTGTGTATATTGAAATTGTGTATTAACTTTCGGTTTTAAGTATAACATTACAAAAAAACAATAATGGAATACACAAGTTCAACTAGTCAAATTGGTATAAGGGTGGGAGGAAGGGTCTCTCTTCCAGAGTTCGAAACCCACGAACCTTGTGTATCGGGCCCTGTCCGAACCTTGTGTATCGGGACCTGTCCTATCCTTGTGTATTGGACCCGAGCGTAGGCTTGTGTATTGGGCCATGTCATGCTTGTGTATTGGACCCGAGCCCGAGCGCAGACTTGTGTATTAGGCCCGAGCGTAGGCTTGTGTATTGGACCCGAGCGTATGCTTGTGTATTGGGCCCGGACGTAGGCTTGTGTATTGGGTCCGAGTATAGGCTTGTGTATTGGGCCTTGACGTAGCCTTGTGTATTGGGCCCCGGCGGAGGCTTGTGTATTGGGCCCCGACGTAGCCTTGTGTATTGGGCCGTGACGTAGGCTTGTGTATTGGACCTGAGCGTAGACTTGTGTATTGGCACGGGCTTTATTAAAATATTTGGACTTTCATTAAAACAATTGGGCTTTCATTAAACTAATTGGGCTTGGGCTTTTATTAAAACACTTGAGCCTTCATTAAACCAATTGGGTTTGGGCCTTCATTAAAATAATTAGGCTTTCATTAAACCAAATGAGTTTGGGCTTAAGTAATTTCATATTCCTAATTTGCCCTTTCATTTAATCTTTAAGATAAGTAAATGGGGCTTAATTTGTCCATTGATAGGAAAAAGAGCCTACTTAGTGCTCATTTATACAAAAAGGGCCTATTCTCCCATTTAACCCTAAATTATTTACCTAATAATGTATTTTTTTTTATTGAGTATATTAAATATGCACTTTTTTAATCATATTGACAAAGTATACACTTTTATTAAAAAATAATAATAAATTTGGTGCTCTATAGACTTTGCGCAGAATCCTTCCCGTTCTCATTTTCATCATCAAAAACCCTAACTTTTCGAATTGTCCCAAGAATGAAGTTGCAGCCGTCGGGAATGAAGTCCGCCTAGTCGCCTACCGTTGCCTACCTAGCCTGCTCGAGCATCACCGGAGAAAGAGATGTATTGCATAACCCTAATCGTCATTCTCCATTTTGATATAATTATACAATTCACCCCATATTTTGTAATCGAAGAGAATGACTTAAATTCCATAATTTTCCCAAAAGGATAAATTGAGTGTGTAAAATCGGTAACTAACATTGAGTAAGTGAGTGAATTTGGGTACGTGAAGTTGGGTATGTAAAAGTTCAGTACGTAAAGTCGGATTTGTGTCATGATTTTTCCTTATTCATCCTTGAAGATGGCACATGGATAGTTCGCTAGTTCACGGTAGTTTTCAGTATCCTGCAATATACATTGCCTATATGCTTCTTTTGTCAAGACTAATCGCAATTTGGAATATAGATTTTCTCCTTTTTGAATAGTTGAGTGAAGACACATAGCAATATGATAATACAAATAAAATTATTTTAGAATATAGTATAGATAGATAATATGATAGTTGAGTGAGAATAGTATATATTTATGGTTTTTTTGGGAATACCGAACTTGTTGGAGTTAAAGTCGGTTGTTACGGTAACTAAAATTGAGATGTAGGTGTGAAATTACATTAAAAAAAATATTTATTTTTTTGTTTAAAAATAATTCTTTATAAAATTTCTAATCGTAATTTTTAAACGTACCGGAAAAATATGTAGTAGTCACCACAACTACACACGCAACGTGCATAGTTGATAGGGTTCTCAATTAAGCACGTGGAAAGTGTAGTTGGAGTCCATAAAAAAATTGGACTCTACATTCCTCATATGCGTAATTGATTTATTTTAATAGGTTCCAACTACGCACCCATATACATAGTTACAAACCACTCAACTACACACGGAATGCGTAATTGTGGTGATAAAAAAAGAAAATCATTGGTAAGTCTATCAACCACTTAATAGTTCATTCAATAAGATATCGTAATCTCCATAAGTTTCCTTGGCGTTGCTCATGAAATGAGAAAAAAAATATAAGCTACTACATAATCTCGTGTTGTCAAACTCTCACTTCATACCTTATTTTATTCTTCATAAGCCACTAAAATTAAGATATAACACAAGGCGTGCCCTCATATACATAATCGAAACTTGGTGAATATTTCCACAATGAAAAACATCCAATTGTATTTTATTATACGTTTAACTATTCTATATACTCAATTTTTGGATGGAAAAGTATATAGCAATTACAACTTCAAGTATGTTAAAAGCCATAGAGAATACTAATGCAACTAATGTGGGTTGGAAAGCAAAAGCAGTGACGCAACTTTGAGCTTTTAGAATTTGATTGTCCGGTTCTGTCACATATGATAACTTAAATCTAAATCCCAACCAAAAGCAAAACGAGCTGTGAGCACCAAACTATGGTATCAGCAGTAGCACAAAACAAGCACGTACCACATACTTCTTAATTTCAAAACTTTCCACCTCAACATAAACCATACGCTTTCCCAAGTTAAGATTATACCTGTTAGAATCCATACAGCCCAACCCTTGCCTAAGGATCACGACTTCGGATAGCGTTATCATGACCATTTACTCCTCTTTCTTGCTGCTAGGATCGTCGATTGCACTGAGTCTTTCAACCAGTGGAGGATGAGAGTAGTGATATGCCGAGTACCAAGGATCTGTGTTCATCGCTGACAAATTTTCCTCCTGACAACATAATTTAAAGTAAATACAACAAGATTTGCAGCAGAACTAACCAGATATGATTTTACTAATGTTGGATGAGACTCGCCTGCAACTTCACAAGAGCGGCTCGAAGATCTTTAGCATAACCTAGTTTCTTGGCGAATGCGTCAGCCTGAATTCAATTAACCAAATTTTCAATATACAGGAATTACGTAGAAGCAAGAAGAAAGGGGTAGAGGAAACCAATGGGGTTTTACCTGAAATTCAAATGATCTGCTCACAAGATTTAAGGCAAAGCTTACTATGTGTTGTAGGGGTAATATGGTGTGCTGCATGTAGCAACAAAAGCATTTTGAATATGATAGTTATGGTGCATCGACATTTAAAAAACAAATGGTAAGAGAATTGGCCTAATGTTCCAAACCTGGAAAATGATTAGCCCGATCACAACTGGTTGTGCATCAAACCCAAAACTTTGAAACAAGTCTTTCGAGTTCCTCACAAGAGTGTATCCTCCAAATTGCAAGAATGTGAGGACCTGCATTTGGTAACATAGTTTTTAATATGAAGTATGAACAGCTTTGTTTCAGAAGAGACTACCCAAAAAACATATGCTATATCCAGCCTTATCCAGACAAATTCAAATGCCACAAATATCTTTCAAACATAATAAAAGACAGGAACCAAGTGTCAACGGTGGGGATTTCATCAATTCAAAATAATATCAGTAAAATCACGGATAATAAAGTAACAGCACACCGGTAAAACTTTTTTTTCCATTGCATTTTATGAAATGCCAAGGAAATAATGAAATAACCCAGACATGTACGCATTTGTCTCTACCATAAGGTCATTCCTAGCCCTCTTCTGAAATCTTTAATAGGTTTCACCACCAGTAATAAAAATGGGATTGCACAATTAAGAAACCTGGAGACAAACTAGACATGGACGTGTTAGCTTTGTCAGGGGGACAAAGGTACTCCCTCAGCTTGCTTGTGTGGTAGGAGGTTTGGCTCCCATGGATGGAGGAAGGGTTCAAATTAAGTCATGGCCATGTTTAAGGTGCAGATCCCTTCAAAGACCTACCCACTCTCACCAAGCAATCTCGCTACGCACTAGTTAGTGGTATATTTGTCAAATCAATGGGAAAAAAAAGGAAGAAAAAAAGGTATAACCTCATGAAGCGTACCTGCATGAGAACAAAATGGCACATTGTATGATTGAGTTTCCAGTGGCCAAGTTCATGAGCAATGACTGCAACAACTTCATTCACATTTTTGCACTGCAAAATCACCAGAGCAAAAGCAAGGGTGAGAGAAGGATGTTCTAATACTTTTTACTCTTCACTAAAGAAGGTTAATAAGTCATTGCAGACGATTCCAGTCTCCGGGACACATAGATCCAAGAAATAAAGATTAATTCAGATGAGTTAATGAGAGGGTACAATATATTAGGGAACTAAGTAGGAATAGTGAAATTATACTACCTGCTGAATCAACGTGTCATAAAGAACTATTCGCTTGTTTTTGAAAAATCCGTACATATATGCCTGCAGATTACAAAAATAATAGGTAAATGGCAATATCACCCTGAAGACATCTTAAGAAGATGAAGCTGCAAATGAAATTCTCAACAAATATAAGCTCAATTACCAATTTGAGCACAGAGCCAGAACTAATAATGGGATAATTACAAGGGACTGACGTTAACTATTTTAAGGGCTCGGGGTTTTAATATAGTGCTGTCAAGGTGCCTATTTAGGGGGTTTAAGTTCAGCCATTCTAAAATATTTGGTCAGCCAATTACCATTTACAGTCATCAGCACCATTTTTCTTTGAGACGAAATTTATCATCCTAAAGCAAATTTATGATGACAAATGCAAGAATAATATAGCTGTATCCATGTTGGCATGACAAAATTCTTACATTGCTATGACTTGACCTAGTAGACCCATCAACCACAAACAATTTCTTCAGCGGGAATTTCAAGGAAGAAGCAAGATCCTCAATTTTTCCTCTTAGCTCTCCTTCAGGAAGCTGCAATTGTACGATGCCACACCAAAGATGATAATGATTGCATCATATATTTTCTTTCGATTTTTTTTCCCAGAGTAGGAATTTTCATTCATAAGAAAACTTACTGGAGTAAACTTGTTAAAAAGTGGCGCAATCAAGATAGGATATAGCGTCATCATAACAATTGATAGAGTGAACATGAATCCCCAGAGGTAAATTGCCGAGTATGGACCGGATTTCTGTAAGCATGTTAACAAGTTCAAATTGATAAGACAGATAAGAAATGAGTATCACATCCTGTGCAAAGTTCTTAACATTCTAAGCATTAGGTAATTTAGCATAATTATGCGATGAAAAATATGAAACAAAACAATAATAGTATAGATCTTAAGCAAAAAAAGTAAAACAATACCTGCACAATCACAATAATTGCAGCAACAATAGGAGGTCCAATTAAAGCAGCAATGACGATGCTCTTTAACATGTCTTTAATGAATAACCAAATAGTTTGCTGCAACACAGTCAGTAACATTTAAAGCAGGTCTCAAAGTGACAGAAAAATGAAAAGCAAAATGCGATATGGAAGATTTCCCATACCATGTAAAACAAGTATTTAAGAATCAAAGGTGCAGACTAAGATTAGCCTGCAGAGATGAAATGCAAGAGAAGTGTATCCATGGTGTACCAACCTTATTGAAACCATGGCGAGCCTCAATAACAAACGTTGAATATAGAGAAAATGGTAGATCAGTGATCTGCAACCAAAAGCGGATAGCGTGGTCAAACTACCAAGTAAAATTAGACGTTTCTAGCTAGTTGATATTGAAAACATATCCAAACAGGAGGATAGTGATAAAAGCTTCAAAAGAAACATATATTTGATAAGAAGGGGGACACAAGTAGAATGGTTTATCACAAAGAAAAGTGAGGAAATTCTGATATAGGAAATAAGGTAGATCCACAACCAGTACTTGAATTAACATCAATGTCCTTGTAACCCTTGGCTATTTAGCTTCATTAGTAAAACACTATGAATCACTCACCAATCACAATATAAGCAACATTCTTAAAAATAAAGAAAAAATGAATGGAGAATTAGCATTTGTAAGAATGGTTATTAGGATCCAGATCCAGATCTTAGAATCATGAGATCCTACTATCCCAGATAGGGTCCACGCACGATTCAACATAGGATCTTACAATCCTAAGATCCGGGTGAAATCATAACATTGAGTTTTCATGGATGCTATCACCTCATTTGAGAACCCAATTTCTAACACTCTCCCTCTTTCACAAGTCTATTAAAAAACAAAGCAACCCCAGCAATACGTAATCATGTGCTGAAATCTGGCAGTTTTTGACAAATCAAGTTCATGACTCAAGTTTTGCCTCACTAGTGCTAGTGGTACCTGAATCATTAGCCCTGTAGGCTGATGTTTTTTACTTCTTTTTATTGAAGTTCAAGTTTTTTTTATATATATTTTTTGTTATATCCTGCTCATATATTTTCTTTTTTTTATAAATTTTAAAATATTTTACATTACAACAATCGGAACTATAGGGACCCCGTTATCCGATCATGATAACCTTGTTGGTAAGGTATTCTTTAACAAACACCACTTGGCATATTCATCATTAAAAATTATAGAACATCTCCAAGTATGAGCGATTCCCCACATGCAAAGCTTAAACCAAAGTGCATGTGAAAAATTAAATCTGCTTACATACAACTACCTTATTTCTGCTTGCATGGTTTAGTGGTTTACATATCAATGTTTGTTCTAATGCACAAGTTTTAAATGGATACCAACAACATAGGAGATGTTTATGCAGCTTTCAACAATATTGGAGGAGACCATGTTTGCACATTAGTAACCGTCACAATTCATCTAAGAGCATATGGTAAATTAAGGGTGTGTTCGGTAAAACAAGTTTCTGGGTAGTATTATGAAAACCTAATGAAAAATCTAATAATTATGAAACCTAATGAAAAATCTAATAATTGTTTATGAAAGGGCAGTTTTATGGGTAGAACCAAGTAGAGTTATAAGGTGAAATTACCAAAAAGTACATGCTACAAATATATAAATAAAAATTAATAAAGCATGTGAGAGAAAGTTGAAAGGGTATATTTGACTAAAATTATTGGCGCTATTGAAAAATCTACCAAAGCCTTTCTCAAGGAGCTTGCAAAAAACCCTACAAAATCTTCTTAAACTCTAATCTCCCAAAAATCTACCAAAACCTTTCTCAAATTTTTCAAAGCTACACAATAATCTACTCAATAACCTTTACCAAACATGCTCTAAGAGTCTAAGACCTGAGGTGACAAGAGTCAAAGTGGCGTTACAAAGATGAGCAACGGTGTGATTAGATAGTGTCTTCAACTGGTTAGGAGGATTCAAACATAAGGCCAGGGTTTAAACTCTAGCTGTTTAATTGAATAAAAATTTCTCAGATCACAATGAAAAGCTTAACCTGTGACCATATGAAAACACCGCCTAAGAAAGCCAAGGTATGATATATTTCATTGTCTGCATTGAGGCCCCAAATAACAAGGTATTCAGCACAAATCTGCATATTGAAACACCAGATGAGAAACTACTCATTATAAAAGAAGAAAACAAAATAAAAAGGTAAGGTATTCACTACTCACATTCCAAAACCAAGGCAATATTTTGAAGTACAAAATTGCAGAATCCATCACTATGGTAACACACTCATGAATGAAATGGAAGTTGCTGTGATATAACAACAAAAATGAAGAAACATACATTAAGCTTGAGGTGAAATTGATATTAATGGCCTTACAGAATATTAAATATATGCAAGAACATCCTTAAGAATATAGGAGAACTAAAAACTTCTAAAGTAATAAACCTCTTGTCAAGGCTGTATGCCCGTGACTTCTCAAACTTTTCTTGGCTGATAACTCCTATAAGTGGCTTAGGAAGCGTGGGTAGCTTGAGAGCTTTGTGCTGCCGCATGTCCAGATAAGTTTCGAACAGGTAAACCAGTATCATAAAAACTGAAAAGACAGCAAAAGATCGACAAAACAAGATAGCCCTCAGTAAAGAAACAAAAATTGACACTACTATAAGGAGAGACCAGACACAAATAAGCAAAGCTCAGTGAGAAGGATAGAGGATCCAAGTCAATATATATATATGTGTGTGTGTGTGTGTGTGAGAGAGAGAGATAGGACCCAGTAGGACTACATGAGGTGTGGACACATTACGATTGCGCTATATTTATAAAACGAGCATAAGGAACTTTTTGTTCAAGGTAGTCAATAACTGCCGTGTCCTAGTTTACAATAGTGTCAGCTAAAACCTGACAATATTGTAGTTTATACTTCGTATTCACTAATAAGGATGATAAAGTTCTAAATTAAAATCTCTAAGTCTATTATTCAACAAATTCAATATCTTATACAAAAAGCCTTAAAATATGTTAGTTAAGGACCTTAAGGTCTAATAAGATACTTCAGTATAAAGCACATATCAGAACATCATTTCATCTACAACTAATGAAACACCTCAATATGAAACACCTCAAACCACCGCCTACATCTGAAACTGGTTTTGTAATGAACAATTGAAACCATTTCATCACCCAATATGAAAAATAAATTCTTAATGCCTCAAAACATCATTTCATCTACAACTAAGGTGGAAATTTTAAGCTTCTGGGTTGAAAAAAAACATTTTCAAGTTCACAAGCAAAGGTCAGACTGCGATAGCATAAAACAAAAGAACCACTCGGGGAAGACCTTTCACTCTAATACCCCAATCTAGGGCATAATTCCTAGATGATGGATACCCATAAGTCCCCGTAACAAAGAAAACCTGATCTAAAACCTAAAAGTAGCGCACATGAGCAAATCAAAGGCCACAATCGAACACAGCAATCGAAGAAACTTTAAAATAGAAAATTTTCCAACATTGAGAGTCAAACAAAGAGAAACAATCCCAAATATCGTATACTTATTATTATCAAGACACCCAAAATACAAAAAGGAGAGATGAAAAAACAAACGACGGCGAAATGCATAGAAAAATTGAGATAAGCATCAGTCTATGAGGATAAAACAATAGCGACAATTATAGCATCGTAGTTGTAAGACAACGGAAAGACGGAGGGAGAGATTGAGGGTTACCGACGACGGCTTCAAGATAGGGAAACGCCATGGTGGACTGTCAGAGAAGCTCGGCACCAACAGAGAGAGGGAGGCGTGCACCGTAATCTGTGATTTGTTTTGCGTATTTTTGGTGTTAAAATGGAATGGAATGGATGGAAATATCACGTGCGAAGTCTAGGACTCCTATGCTTTTAGGTCGCGTTAAATAAAATTCTAGGCGCTTATTAGGACCCAAAAGAAATTAATATTGATATAAAAAATATAAGCCGTAAATAAAATTGACTTAACGAGTTTCGAGGCTCAGTAATTAAATTAATTTCAGTTTTTCGAAAAAGAAAAAAAAATCTCTCATGGAAACAGCATAAAATGCAAATATTTTATCAAATGTTTTTATATATTCTTTTTATACAAGGTAAGCAGAATAGGAGGGTTAGCTTCTAGACACCGACCGACCTACAACATCCTTACGGATGAGTACTACCACATCATCTAGAAGATCTTCCTGTTCATCAGTAGCAGAAAGTCCGTATTTTGCAAGCTTGTCCGCTACCGTGTTGATTTCCCTGAAGATGTGAATGATGCTTGCATGGACGAAGCCTGAGATGTTGGTGGAAATATCTGAAATGATCATATCTGTCTCCCACGGGGGTTTCCATCTGTGGTTGATTGAATTGATCAGCATTAGGCTGTCACCTTCGATCATATCTATCAAATTAGTTGTTGAGGGGGTTGTCCAAAAACGGTGTTTTTTCCGAGATTGTATTGGGAGTAAATTTTCGGGAACTATTCTTGCACGGAAGGGAAAAGATTTACAGGCTTGTATATTTTGTATCCGATGTTGCTTTTTTCGGTAAGTATTCCCTACCTTAAGTACGATAATGCGAGAGGAGTGTATTTTTTGTATGCAATGTTGCTTTTCTTAGGAAGTATTCCCCTACCTTAAGTACGATAGACTCTCACCTATATAATGCGAGAGGGGTGCAATACTGCAATGTCTTGGCATAAGGAGATTGCTAAATTTCTTTTATATTCTCTACCATTTTCTTCTCTAATCTTATATGTATTAAAGGAGAGATCTTCTTTACCACGTGTCAATGCCACAATTCACGCAGCTCCCAAAAATATTTTAAAAAGTTATTTATAAAAATTAATAATTTTGATATTTACAAATTCAAATCTTAATAATTTGTTAATCAGTAAGTACAATATGATATTTTAAAGATCAATAATTTTGATATTCAAATTTTAATAGTTTGTTACTCCGTAAATAAAATCTGATAATCTTTTCCGTCACTATTTAAATTATAATTATAATTTTTGGCAAATTTGTTTTATATTATATAAATATAACTTGAATGTGTTACCGTATTATACGTATAATAAAATATAATTAAATTTATAGTGAATAAGTAATATTATGCTCTAAAAAAATCATTTTTATTCAAATATTTAGAATAAATATTAAATCACACCCCGTGTAATGCACGGGGTAATACACTAGTTCATAGTTATAAAAATGGGTTGAACCGAGGCAAAAAAGTGAAGTAGCGAGGAGAAGACGTCTGGGGACTAATGACTATTGCTAGAGAAAATGTCGCTATTCATGCTAAGCTCAAATCCGGTAACTTTTCAACCATTTTAAAAAAAAAACTATATTTTTATAGGTTAATCATTTAAAAAAAATATAATGGATTGTTGGGTAAGGAGCCTAGTTTATATCCATAACTAGTGTATTTCCCGTGTAGTACACGGAACGTGACTTAATAGTTATTCAAACATTTGTATGATAAAATAATCTTCTATATAACTTAATATTAGTTATTCGTTACAAATTTAAATATTTTTTATCATACATATAATACGGTAACAAAATCAAGTTATATTTATAACTATAACATATTAAATTGTACATATTGTGGTTTTAAACATATAAATCATTTAGTTTAGACCAACAATCTAGTTTGTTTTTAAAATAAAAATTTTAAAATAAATATTAAAAAAAGACTAACTAATTGTTTCTTATAATTTGTTTGGGGATATGAAAGTTTATTTACAACGGCAATCCTACTCATGTGTACAATTTATAATTTTAATTTGAATATTTTTGAGTTGGGATGAATCCGGATTAAAGATTTGATTTATAAAAAAAATTACCCTAAATCATTTTTATTTAACAATATAGGTTGGAGAAAAAAAAAAGTTGAGAAGTCAAACGTGATAATCTGGAGATATTTTTGTTACAATAAAATTGACCTAAATTATTTTTATTAAAAACCAATTTAAGATTTATTTTTTATAATATTTTTAAAAACTTCGATAAACGTGGTTGCGACACGTGGCAAGGAAGGGTTCTACTTATAAGATACAAAAAGGCCCTATAATCTTATCTTGATATAATTACAACAAATGTTCTCACATTATTTGATCCTACTTGGATATTCGATACCGCTTGTGGTGCTCACATTATTTTTTATGTACATGAACTAAGAAATGAAGGCAAGTGAAGAAATGGGAGATAGATATGCGCATTGGAAATGAAGCAAATGTTGTTGCACTTACCGTGGAAGATTTTAGTATGTCTTTACCTTCTGGTTTAGTATTAGAAGGATAATTGTTATTTGTTTCATGCATTACCGAAACTTATTTTGGTTGCATTATTACATTCTGTGGGATTTAATTTTAGCGTTGAAGATGGACTTATGTGTGTTTATAGAAACAATGTTTTCTATGATAGTGCACCAATGAGTAATGGACTTTTGTTTGTTAAATCTCAAATCATCTGTACATAATATAAATAAAAAAAGGCAAAAAACAAGTTTTTTGAGTGAGGCCTACTATGACACCGTCAATTGGGCTATATTAGTGTAAATCACATGAACAATCTCCATAAAAAGTGACCTCTAAAATACATGGATTATGTCATTATGAATTCATTGATACCTACAAATCGTATCTAATAGGCAAAATGACAATGTCATCTTTCAAAGAAACCAATGAAATGGATATTGAATTGTTGGTCATAATACATACCGATGTATGTGGGCCAATGATCACAAAAGCTAGAGGTTAATACAAATACTTCATTAAGTTTACTAATGACATGAGTAGATATGAATATATTTACTTAATGTCATATAAATCGGTGTCCTTTGAAAATTTCAAGAAATTCCAAAATGTAGTAGAGACTCAAAGTGTGAAGAAAATAAAAACACTTCAATATGAACGTGGTGGTGAGCATTTGAGCCAAAATTTTGATCATCATTTGAAAAAATGTAGGATATGATAGTAACACAATTGTCTACCCCAGGAACACCACAACTAAATGGTGTGTCTGAAAGGAGAAACAAGACTTTGTTAGACATGGTCCGATCAATGGTAAATTTTGTTGATCTTCCAATATCCTTTTGGGACGTGTCCTTAATATCGTTATACTTATAATAATCAGGAATCCATCAATACTTGTAAACAAAACTCCATATGAGATATGAACTCGAAAAGTTCCAAAGTTATCTTTTTTGAAAATATGGGGATGTGATGCTTATGTAGATCGTTTACAAATAGAGAAGCTTGCCCCAACATCAGATAAATGATTTTCTATAGGGTATTCAAAAGTAAGTTTTGGATATTACTTCTACAATCCAACTCAACAAAAGGTGTTTGATGCCTTGAATAGTGTCTTTTTGGAAAGAAAGTTTCTTTCTAACAAGTCAAGTGGGAGAAATATCTTAAAACAAGTTCAAGATGGTGAAGAACAACAAACTCAACAACAAGATGACATGGATGATGTCGTTGATGAGATGATTACTTTTGAAGACCTAGGACCTTAAGTCATCCAAGAGTTGGAAACAAGAGGATCTACAAATAGTTGTGGATAAGAGTGAGCAAAAACATCTGATCCGTATAATCCGAAAACCCGATCCGGAAAAATCGAAATCCGAAAATATTTGGTAATTGGTTATCCAAGTCCGATCTGATCCGGGAATATTTTTGGATCGGATACGGATACGGATCGAGCTTATGTGAAAAAGGTCGGATCAGGCATATTTGACTAGTCTAGTAATAAATACTCGAATCGGATATCCGATACGGATAGAAGTGTCGGATATATGGGTACTCTTAGAACATATTCAAATCGGACTTTTATAAAATTGTCGGATCGGATATCCGAAAATGCTCCCCTAGTAGTGGATCATGTTCCAGATTCAGTTGTTGAAAAGTTGAACCCACTCGTAGATTGGAAAGGTCAAGGGTACAACCAAGACATTATGATGATTTCATCTTGAATGTAAACCTTGATGTTCTTATTTTAATGCATAAACGAGTCTTCAACATATAAGCAAGCAATAATGGGTCAAGATTCCAGGAAATGGCTTGAGGCCATGACGTCTAAAATGGATTTGATATTTGAAAATCAAGCATGAGACCTGATAGATTTTTCATATGGGATAAAACCCATAGGAACCGAATGAATTTTAAAACTCAAACATGACAAGGATGAAATTTTATTTATTTACAAGGCAAGACTAGTTGGCAAAGGTTTTAGATGAATAATGGTATAGATTATGACGAGACATTTTCACTAGTTGTCAAGGATAATCATAGCTATGGCCACATATTATGACTATGAGATATGTCAATTGGATGTCAAAACCACTTTTCTAAATGGTTTTTGGTAGAGGATGTGTACATGACATAACTTGAAGGTAGGATGTGTACATGACATAACTTGAAGGTTTTAAGATCCAAATGATGTTGGGAAGGTATGCAAGATTAAGAAGTTGATTTATGGATTTAATCACATATCCAGGAGTTGGAACTTTCGATTTGATGAAAAGATCAAAGATTTTGATTTCATTAAATGCGAAGATGAACTTTGTGTTTGCAAGAAGTTCAGTGGAATTAAGGTATCCTTCTTAGTCTTGTATGTGGATGACATAATACTTATTGAAAATGACATTCCAATGCTAGAGTCCGTAAAGGAATGGCCGAAGAAATGTTCTTAATGAAAGACTTAGGAAAGGCTGAGTACATGGAATTATAATCTATAGAGATAAATCTAAAAGGCTTCTTGGATTAAGCCAAGACACTTATATTAATTAGATTCTTGATAGATTCACGATGTAGGATTCCAAGAAATGATTCTTACCTATGCAACATGGTGTATATCTCAACAAGACCTAATGTCCTAAAACACATGATGAGCTTGAGAAGATGAACCAGATCTCATATGCTTCTTCTATAGGATGGTATGTACACTACCTAACGTTACGTATGCTTTGAGCATATGTCGTGGATATCACTCAAGTCTTGAATAAGCACATTGTAATGCAACTAAGAATATTCTGAAGTACTTGAGAAAGGACCAATAATGATTTCTTAATATATAAGAGAGATGAAAACATTGATTGTACAAGGCTATATTGATGCAAGCTTCCAGACTGATCGAGATGGATTTGAATCTCAATCGAGTTATGTCTTTATCCTTAATGGAGGATTTGTGAGCTGGAAGAGCTCTAAACATGATACAATAGCAAATTCTACAACGAATTGAAGGTTGAATATATTAGTGAAGTAGAAAAGGAGGTTGTTTGGATAAGGAAATTCCTAGATGAACTCGGTGTTGTTCCTAATATTTCAGTGCTATCGACATCTATTGTGACAACAATGTTGCCATAGTTCAGGCAAAGGAACTGAGTCCGAGCTCCAAATCCAAACACATCAACAGAAAATATCACCTTATTCGCCGCATCATAATTAATGGTGACATTATAATGTGTACATATTGATGATAACACTACATATCCATTGACCAAGCCTATGCTTAGGCCTAAGCATGAGATTCACACTAGGGCTAAGGGTCTCCAACACATTGGAGAATGGCTTTGAGTTTTGCTTCTTTTTATTTTGTTACATTGTGTAGTTATGAGTATTGGACAGTAGTTTTATGTTTGACTTGATGATTTTATGATATATGACATTTCATCCTTATTTATATATTGTTTTCAATTGATATTGAATAATATGTCCAAATAATTTATTATTAACAAATGGGATCACTTTAAGTGTTCTAGTGAATGAAACCTCCATTAAGTGAAATGAAGTTTTGAATCATTGAAAGTCTATAGCTCGAAATTATTAAATGGAAATAGATGATTTTTATTAGTAACTATTTGTAAAGTTGACTGATAGTGTCAAGTTTCATGGGCTATGGGACAGGTTGATGTCTAGTCATTTACATATATGTGTGTATGGATGATACATGTACGACTAACCCACCTTAAGATTCTCCAAAAGAGATTGTAGAATTTAAGTTAAACCATGATTAGTAGATTCCTCAAACATGAGTATGTTGTGATCTCACTTGATGATTGATATTTCTATAACAATGTTAAAAGCTTTCCGTAAAAGGGAGTTATAAAGGCAAAAGTTAAGATTGTCAAAAGTTGAGTGAGATTCATAGTCATACAAGATTGGAGAAGTCCTTTTATGCATTGAATATGATTGGTGTCTTGACCACTTGAAGAGCAAGAACTGAAAAAGCATGGTCATGCTCAGATGAATAATTGTAATCATCCGTTTTATTGATAGTTCAAACTCGGAGTTCAATAAACACATTTGACATCAGATATGAATGTCAACATATCGTCAAATAAGACATTAAGAGACAAATGTATCTTAGATTGCACACTTGTTAAAGGATATGAAAGATTGAAGGAATTGTATTCTTTTAATTTAATGTGCAATGACTAAACTTAGAATATGACAATTGATAGAGATATACAATCCGGTTATTTTAGGAATCGTAGTGCTTTACTAGAAGTCAACTACGATCATTATAGTTAAACGGTTAAACTCATAACTCTTATAAACGGGTCCTATGCAGTCACACACTTAGAGTTGATAGACTATATCAAAAGAAAGATTTTGTTTATTATTATATATTAGATATATGTTAATAATAATGTAAGAGCCTTAGTCTTTTGGACCTAGCTTACCTTAGCCGCCCCCGCGGGTATGTGTGCCGCCCCAGCGGGTTTCCGCTCCCGCGGCCCAGGGAACCGCCCCTGCGGGTTCCTGCGGCTGCAGCCGGTTTTGTTGACCGGTTGACTCGTGCTTTACTCTTTTCCCTTACTTCTTACCTTGTTGAGCAAGGGTTTCACTTCACTTCTCATTCCCAATCCAACCCTTTCACGTCCTCCTTGCTTCTCCTTCATCCTTCTTGAGCTTGATCTTGGATTCCTTAGAATTGGAAGAGTTTTGTGTGGCTGTTGGTGGTTGTTGATGAGTTGTTGTGCATTGCTGAGCTTGGAAGTCAGCTGAGGTGTTAGTGGTGATCAGTTCTTGGTTAGGCCACAGCTGTGGTAAGCTTCCTTCTTCCTCTTCTCTTCTTTCTTCATTTGATTCTTCTCCCTTAGCTTAGGATTAGATGTTTGATCATAGATTGATGTTGGAATGTGTATGTGTATGTATGTACTTGTTTTGGTTGAGAGAAGACGTGATTTGATCACGTGAAGAGTTGAAGAAGAGTCGCGGGATCACGTTCTGCACCGACGCCACCCCTGCGGAATCTGTGCCACAGCGCCCGCGCCGTGCCTGCGTTGCCTGCGGCCTTTGACACCGCGCCCGCGGCTGAGTTCTGCCGCGCCTGCGGGTTGCTTGTCCCGCCCCTGCGTCTCTTGTGTCACGCAGGTGCGTCTTGTCCCGGGTCTACCTAAAGTTAGGTAGATCCTTTCCTTTCCTAGTATGAGTGGGTTAGTAGCATACTAGGCATATGTATGAGGTTAGAACGATGATGAGTACGTTATCGTTTATGCCGGTTATGGCTTTGAGGTTTATGAGTTAGGATATGATCCTTATGGATCCCTTGGGTCTAGGTGTGACCCTTTGATGGATATGAGTGTGATATATTCTTATGCCTTGTTACTAGGACTTACTTCAGAAGCTAAGGTAAGTCCATAGGACTTACTTAGCTACTATCCTTATATTGGATGTATGCTTGAGTGGTGTTTGTTATATGCTTTGTAGCATGCGATATGGTTCATTACCGACCTATGTTATATTGATCGCCCATTGTAGTGGTTGAGACAACTTACCTTTCATCCCGTAGTGGAGTCTAGGAAGTTCTCTATAAGCTAGTTAGTTCTGGTATAAGGGAAGGGCACCTACCACTCCATATGGTATACGGGAAAGTGCGCTGATACCACTCCAACTAGCTATTGCACGCAGAGGCGAGAGTTATATACATTCCTTGTGTCACGTATATTCATATACATCTATTTATACGATTGAGTGTTTGGACTTATTAAAGATAATAAACCGGGTAAATGTGTGAAAGCATGTTGATGTGCTATAATTCCTGATGTGTGTTTGTGCTCTAGCATCTTCTTATATATGTGTATGGTTAGCTAACGGTTTTATACCGTATTCTAGATCCTTTGCAGGTTAGGAGAGCTGCAGAGTGATCCAGAGGGGTGATCCGCTGAGGGCTCCGTACACAGGGTCGATATCGTGGGATTATGGGGTTTTATGTTGTACGGATATGTACTTTGATTTTGTACTCAACGGTTACTCTGTATTACCTTTTTGATATGTATATATATATATATATATATATATATATATATATATATATATATATATATATATATATATCAGTTTTATGTTTTGTTTTAATCTATTGGTGCCTTGTTGTAAGATTCAGTGAACTTGTTGTCAAGCTAGGGTCATGATCCATTGTGAGATCCTAGCCCAGTAGCACTTCGAGTCCTACGGATTCGGGGTGTTACAAAGTTGGTATCAGAGCCCAGGTGGACAAAAATGGCACTAAATCTGCGATAAAGGTCGAATAGATAAATAAACAGAACCCGAAAGGGGTATGACTTTTCAAAAGGTTTTGGTTTTGAAATGAGTACAAATGTTTTGGGATATCGTGTACGTGAGCCATCGTCCCTCTGAAGATCTCGACAGTATAGATATATATAGATATTCTGTTGTGATTAATTTGTTATATATCTATACATATGGCATATATATAGCCTTCTAAGTTAGGTTTACGTCTTCTGCAAATGGTTCAGTCTAGAGCCTTACCTGCAGCTAGACGAGGTAGAGGTAGACCCCCTCTAGGTAGAGGACGGGGTAGGACTCCTGCTGACGGTTCACAGGCAGCGGGAGAGATAAATGAGGAGGTTGCTGAGAGTGCCGTTCCTGAGACTAGGAACGGTGCAGCTGAGAGACAGGGGTCACTTAGAGCCTAGTCTGGTGAGTCTGATTGTGTCTCCATGGGGGATCAGAGTTCTGTGCTTATATTAGACGAGTAGAGGAGGCTGCCAGAGCCGGTAGACGTGCCCCAGATTTACAAGCACACGAGGGACCATCTGAGAGGTCCCACGGGGTTACACAGGTGCCGGCTGCACAGGCACAGGTTGCTGAGATTCCTCAGGTTTGGGAGGAGCATAGAGGGCCTAGACCAGACACTTGGTTGAAGGTTTTTCATCAGATGGGTGTACCCCCTTTCACTGGAAAGGTGGGGTTAGAGGTTGAGCTCTGGATCGGACATGTGGACTCAGCTTTGGAGTCCATTAGATGTCCAGTGGACAGACAGATCGAGTTGGTTCAGACTTTATTCCGGGACTTGACACAACAATGGTGGAGATCAGTACGGAGTCAGGTTACCAGTTATGAGCATATGAGGACTATGATTATAGAGCGTTTCTGCCCTGCCTCACTGAGGAGGAAGTGCGGGATTTTGTGGAGGTTGGGTTTGAGGATGTACCAGTCTCCGAGGCTATCAGGAGATTTCAGGAGGAGCTGACATTACTGGGACCAGTTGCACCTTCTGCAGATCAGCACGTCTATCTCTTTTCCCGACGACTGAGGGATACTACTCGGACCTATATGGCGGGTTTCCACTGTGAGTCTCTGATGGATTATCAGGACAGAGCTTCCGACTATGAGAGCGAGCGAGCTGGACAGAGGAGAGCTTCTCAGACCGGAGGGTCTGAGAAGAGGCAGCGTACAGGGTAGACCAGTGGTACTGGCGGTGCTGCCAGTGGTTGGCGTGGTCAGAGACGCCAGAGTCAGCCCTCATCTGCACCGGTTGCAGATAAGGGACGTCATTGTTTTAACTGTGGTGATCCAGGACATATGAGGCCCGAGTTCACGAGGCCACTAGTGACTTGCTACACCTGTGGTAGGCAAGGTCACAAAGCTGTTTACTGCCGCCAGGGCGGAGCTTCATCTCAGCAGGGTTCTTCCCCTGCCAGTGTAGCGGGAGGTGGGCAGAGGCCACCTCAGCAGCAGCAGACACAGGGACAACAGAGAGTCCCAGATCGCCCTACGACTCAGGGATCTGCTCCTGGGCCGAGTAAAGCAGAGGTCGTGGTGGGAGCACCACTCATACCAGAGGTCCACAGGGTCGAGTCTTTGAGTTGAGGAGTGTAAAGGAGCCAACTGCACCGACTGATACATGTACCATTCTGATTCATGGTTTACCTGTTAGAGTGTTATTTGATACTGGTGCTACGCATTCTTTTATTTCTGATGCCTATGTAGAGCGTCTGAGTCTAGATACAGGTGAGGGGATGCCCTTTATTATAGGGTTACCCGATGGTGGTAGGGTCAGAGGTACCCGTGAGATTCATGATTGTCCCATTACTGTAGGGACCCGTGTTTTGCTTGTAGACTTCTTTTTCATGCCATTAGTGCATGAAGAAGTCATTCTAGGTATGGATTGGATGGATAGACATTCTGCAGTCTTAGATGTAGGTAGGAGGATTGTTACCCTCTCTACCGAGTTAGGTCAGATAGAGGTTTTCCGAGGTTGGGACCTTGGAAAATCTGTATGGTTATCACAACCCTGTGCAATCAGTCTAGCTGCTCGTATCGCACTGATAACCATACCAGATTTTCCAAGGTCCCAACCTCGGAAACCTCTATTTGTCCTAACTCGGTAGAGAGGGTAACAATCCTCCTACCTACATCTAGTACGGCAGAATGTCTATCTATCCAATTCATACCTAGTATGACTTCTTCATGCTCTAATGGCATGACAAAGAAGTCAACTAGTAACACACGGGTCCCTACAGAAATGGAACAGTCACGAATCTCATGGGTACCTCTGATCCTACTACCATCGGGTAACCCTATACTAAAGGGTATCCCCTCAACCGTATCTACACCCAGACGCTCTACACATGCATCAAATATAAAAGAGTGCGTAGCACCAATATCAAATAAAACTGTAACAGGTAAACCATGAATCAGAATGGTACTTATAGCAGTCGGTGCAACTGGCTCCTCTTCACTCCTCAGCTCAAAAACACGACCCTATGGGCCTCTGGTATCAGTGGTGCTCCCACCACGACCTCTGCCTCTACTCGGCCCAAGAGCAGATCCATGAGTCGTAGGGCGATCTGGGACTCTCTGTTGTCCCTGTGTCTAGTGCTGCTGAGTTGGCCTCTGCCCACCTCCCGCTACACTAGCAGGGGAAGAACCCTGCTGAGATGAAACTCTCCCTCGTCTACAAAAGGTAGCTCTGTGACCAGGTATGCCACAAGTGAAGCAAGTCACCTGCTGCCTCGTACACTCTGATCTCATATGCCCATACTCACTGCAGTTGAAGCATTGCACTCCCTTATCTGCACCTGGTGCAGATGAAGGATGACTCTGGCGACTCTGGCCTCGCCCTGAACCAGCAGCTCCACCAGTCCCACTAGTCTGCCCAGTCCGCTGTCTCTTCTCAGACCCTCCGGTCTGAGAAGCTCTCCTCTGGCTGGCCCTCTCTCTCTCATAATCAGAAGCCCGGTCCTGATAATCCATTAGAGACTCACAGTGGAAACCCGCCATATAAGTACGGGTAGTATCCCTCAGTCGTCGGGAAAACAAATACACATGTTGATCCGCAGAAGGTGCAGTTGGACCCAGCAATGTCAACTCCTCCTGAAATCTCCTGATGGCCTCTGAGACCGGTACATCCTCGAACCCAGCCTCATCAAAGTCTCGCAGTTTCTCCCTCCTCAGCGAGGCAGGGCAGAAACGCTCTCGAGTCATAGTCCTCATCTGCTCATAACTAGTAACCTGTACTCGTATAGACCTCCACCAGTGTTGTGCCAAATCTCTGAACAGAGTCTGCACTAACTCAATCTGCCTGTCAGCTGGACATCTAATAGACTCCAGAGCTGAGTCTACATGTCCTATCCAAAGCTCAACCTCTAACCCCACCTTCCCAGAGAAAGGGGGTACTCTCATCTGATGAAAAGCCTTCAACCAAGTGTCTGGTCGAGGCCCTCTATGCTCCTCTGTAGCTCGAGCAGTCTCAGCGGCAGGTGCCGATGCAGCTGGCACCTGTGTAACTGCATGAGATCTCTCAGATGATCCCTCCTGTGCTGGCAGATCAGGGGCACGCCTACCTGCTCTGGCAGCCCCCTCAACACGTCAAATGTACTCGCGGAAGGCAGGTCCCTCCATGGAGACACGATCCGAGTCGTCTGACTGGACTCGATGTGGACCCTGTCTCCCAGCTATGCCGTTCCCAGTCTCAGGGACGACACTCTCAACAACATCCTCAAGGATCTCCTTTGTTGCACGTGGATCAATAGCAGGAATCCTACCCCGTCCTCTACCTAGAGGAGGTCTACCTCTACCCCGTCCAGCTGCAGGTAAGACTCTAGTCTGAACCATCTGCAGAGGACTAAACCTAACTCAGCAAGCTATATATGTGCCGTATGTATAGATATATATCAAATCAATCACAACAAAATATCTATATATATCTATACTGTCGAGATCTTCAGAGGGGTGATGACTCACGTACACGATATCCCAAAACATTTGTACTCATTTTAAAACCAAAACCTTTTGAAAAGTCAGACCCCTTTCGGGTTCTGTTTATTTATCTATTCGACCTTTATCGCAGATTGCTAGTGCCATTGTTGTCAACCTGGGCTCTGATACCAACTTTGTAACACCCCAAATCCGTAGGACTCGAGGTGCTACTGGGCTAGGATCTCACAATGGATCCTGACCCTAGCCTGACAACAATTTCACTGATCTTACAACAAGGCACATATAGATTAAAACAAAACATGAAACTGATATATATAAATATCAAAAGGTTTATACAAGTACTGATGAGTACAACAAAACATAACCATAAATGTCAAAAGATCCCATCCCACGAGGACGACCCAGTGTTCGGAGCCCTCAGCAGATCACCCCTCCGGATCACTCTGCAGTTCTCCTAACCTGCAAAGGATCTACAACATGGTATAAAACCGTTAGCTAACCATACACATATACAAGAGATGCAGAGCACAAACACACATCAAAGAATACTAAACACGTCAACATGATATCACACATTTACCCGGTTCATTATCTTGATAAAGTCCAGCAATCAACTCGTATATATATATATCCATATAAACATATGTGACACGAGGAATATATCATCCTCGCCTCTGGGTCCAATAGCCAGCTGGAATGGTGCCTGGAACACCTCCCCGTGTACCCTAAGGGAATGGAGAGTGCCCGAACCGTTTACCAGGTCTGGCTTGCCTACAAAGAACCTCCCAGACTCCCGGCGGGATGAAAGGGCAAGTTATCACGGCTCTAAAATGGGCAAACAATATACCATAGATCGGTAATAAACCATAACACATGCTATAAGCATATACCACACACACCACTCATGCACACATCCAATATAGAGATGGCAACTAAGTAAGTCCCACGGACTTACCTCAACCTCGTAGTCGTCTCAACTCGATCAACCCTCAAACACGGTCCACTCCACTTTGGAGGATAACACTGCCTAGCAACAAGGCATAACGAAACGTACTCATCAACCAACTATCCTCAACACATATCTAGCATGCTACTAGCGCTCATACTAGGAAAGGAAAGGATCTACCTAACTCTAGGTAGATCCGGGACAAGACGCACCTGCGTGACACAAGAGACGCAGGGGCGAAGCAAGCAACCCGCAGGCACGGAGGAACTCAGCCGCGGGCGCGGTGACAAAGGCTCCTGGCAACGCAGGCACATCGTAGGCACGACGCGGGCGCTGCGGCACGGATCCCGCAGGGGCGGCGGCTTCCAGGCGCGGGGGCGGCGTCTATGCAGAACGTGAACCCGCAATTCCTCTTCGGCTATTCTCGTGATCCACTCACGTCTTCTCTTCACTAAAACCAAGCATAAACATATACATACACATACCAACATCAACACCCTTAATTATGCATTTAATCCTAAGCTAGGAAGAAGGAAACAAGGAAAGAAAGAAGAAGAAGCAAGATCACTTACCACTCTTGTGGTCCTAGGCTGCAGGGAGAGATCACACACCTCAGTAGCTGGCCTCCAAGCTCAGCATACACACATCCATCATTAACATCAACATCAAGCCACACAAATCTTCCAAACTCAAGGAGAAACAACACAAGATCAAGGTCAAGAAGGATGAAGGAGAAGCAAGGAGGACGTGCAAGGCTGGAGTGAAAAGTGAAGAAGGAAACCCTTGCTCAGCAAGGAAAAGAAAGAAGTAAAGCAAAGGGTAAAGCACGGGTCAAAGGAGTCAACAAAACCGGCTGTAGCCGTCGGAAACCGCAGAGGCGGTTCCCTGAGCTGCAGGGGCGGGTCTCTACACTAGTCGCAAGGGCGGCTCTACTCACACGCAGGGGCGGCTAAGGCCAAAAGTGGCTCCAAAGGCTAAGGCTCTTACAAGACCTATCTCGAAGGCCCCATACAGGATGGCGCCTGTCGAGATGCTAGAGCTGAATAAGCAACTTGAGGAGCTGGCTGAGAAGGGCTTTATTCGCCCTAGCGTGTCCCCATGGAGAGCACCTGTCCTCTTCGTACGGAAGAAGGACGGATCACTGAGATTATGCATTGATTACAGAGAGCTGAACAAGGTGACCATCAAGAACAAGTATCCACTGCCTCGTATTGATAATTTGTTGGATCAGCTTCAAGGAGCGACTGTATTCTCCATGATAGACCTGCGCTCAATATATCACCAGCTGAGGGTGAGAGAGAAGGATGTGCACAGGACCGCGTTCTGGACCAGATATGGCCACTATGAGTTTGTAGTGATGCCATTTGGGCTTACGAATGCCCCAACCGTCTTCATGGAGTTGATGAACAACATCTTCATTGACTTCCTGGATCAGTTTGTGGTGGTCTTTATAGATGACATTCTGGTATATTCTCGTAGCAGAGAGGAGCATGCAGGACATATGAGGACTGTATTGCAGGTTTTACGGGATAGAGAACTTTATGCTAAGTTCTCTATGAGTTCTGGATGCCAAAGGTAGCATTCCTGGGTCATGTGGTTTCAGCTGAAGAGATCAAGGTGGATCCAGCGAAGATAGAGGTTGTAGCAGCTCGGACTACACCGACGAACGTCAAGGAAGTACGTAGCTTCTTTGACCTAGCCGCTTATTACAGACGCTTTGTGGATGGATTTTCTGTGATTGCCCGTCCATTGACGAGTCTACTGAGGAAGACTACCAGATTTGTATAGTCTGATCAGTGTATGCAGAGTTTTGAGGAGCTAAAGAGACGTCTGACTTCTGCTCCTATTTTGGCACAGCTAGAGGGTACTGAGGATTTTGTGGTTTACAGTGATGCATCCAAGCTAGGCTTGGGATGTGTGTTGATGCAGAGAGGAAGGGTGATTGCATATGCGTCTCGATAGCTGAAGACGTATGAGGAGAACTACCCGACTCATGATATGGAGTTGGCAGCGGTAGTTCATGCACTGAAGATCTAGAGACATTATCTGTATGGTGCTACATGTCAGATCTTCACAGACCATAAGAGTCTGAAGTACATTTTCACGCAACGGGAATTGAATAACCGCCAGCGTAGGTGGCTCGAGCTGATCAAGCACTTTGATTTAGAGATTTTGTACCATCCAAGGAAGGCGAACGTTGTCGCCGACGCCCTGAGCAGGAAGACGCCTCGAGATCAAGCGATTGCGAGGCTGATAGTTCAACATCAGTTGTAGAGAGACTTGATCTGGTTAGAGCTGGACATCCAATTTCCTGATGAGGATGCGCAGCTGCGTACATTAGAGCTTCTTCCTGATCTGTTGGGTGAGATCCAACAGAAGCAGGAGACCTGCCCGACACTGATGAGGATACGAGATAGGATGTCTCGGGATGAGGCACCACAGTTCCTCCTAGGAGCAGATGGAGTTTTGAGACGCCGTGGTCGTGTCTGTGTACCTGCTGATACAGAGCTGAGACAAAGGATTTTACAGGAGGCTCACTGTACACCTTACTCTGTACATCCAGGTACGAGTAAGATGTATTAGGATTTGAGACGTCTATATTGGTGGGGAGGGCTGAAGCCCGATGTGGCCAAATTTGTGGCACAGTGTGCGACCTGCCAGTAGGTCAAGATAGAGCATTGCAGACCTGGAGGTGAGCTCCATCCACTTCCTGTTCCGCAGAGGAAGTGGGAGGACATTACCATGGTTTTTGTGACCGGGCTGAGACTGAGCCGGAGTTTTGATGCTATATAGGTTATTGTGGACAGATTGACGAAGACAACACATTTCATTCCTATTAGGGAGACGTGGCCGGTGAGCAGATTAGCTAAGGAGTACACGAGGCAGATAGTGAGACTCCATGGTGTATCGAGGACGATCGTCTCAGACAGAGATGGACGATTTACCTCGAGATTATGGCAGCAGATTCAGACTGCCCTGGGGACGAGTTTGCGCTTCACGACTGCGTTCCATCCTCAGACAGATGGTCAGTCAGAGAGGACCATTCAGACGCTGGAGGATATGTTGCGAGCTTGTGTGTTGGATTGGGGGCAAGTGTGGACGAATCATCTCCCACTTGTTGAGTTCTCATACAACAACAGCTGGCATGCATCTATTGGGATGGCCCCATATGAGGCACTGTATGGACAGAGATGTCGTACCCCATTATGTTGGGATGAGCAGAGAAGTGTTAGTGGTTTGGCACCTGATCAGATTCAGCATGATATGGCTCGAGTAGCACTGATTAGAGAGCGGATGCTGACTGCGGAGAGCCGTCAGAAGTCTTATGCTGACAGGAGGCGTAAACCTCTAGAGTTCAGAGTTGGAGCCCATGTGTGGCTTAGAGTGTCCCCGACATGAGGTGTTAGGCGTTTTGGCATTAAGGGGAAGTTGAGTCCCCGATATGTCAGACCGTTCGAGATTCTGGATCGGGTTGGGAGCGCAGCTTACAGATTAGCCTTGCCTCCGAGATTAGAGGGTGTTCACCCTGTATTTCATGTGTCTCAGTTGAGGGAGTACATACCAGATCCGAGACACATCGTGAGTTATGATGATTTGGTGGTTGAGCCGGACCACACGTTTGTTGAGCATCCTATTACAGTCCTAGAGCGAGGTATGAGACGCCTGCATTCGAAGGACATTCCTATGTTGAGGATACAGTGGTCGAGACGAGGACCCGAGGAGGCTACATGGGAGACTGAGGATAGTATCCAGAGGAACTATCCAGAGTTCTATGATGGGTTAGATGCACCAGTAGGATCACCGAGTAGATCTTAGTACTCTCTTGGTGAGTGTTATATGCTTATATGCTTATGTGCTATGATGTGTTTATTTTCATACTAGCTTTGATATGATATATGATCTTATTAGATCTTGTTGTGCTAGTATGATTCTTGTTTATAGCTGGAGATGGCTCTTTCCTCCATGGTATTGTGATACGTTTAGGATTCAGCTGGAGATGTTATTCCTCCATGCTATTTTGATGGACATAGTATTGCTAGAGATGTTTTTCCTCCATGCCTTTGTGTTATGAGTATGATACGGCCAGAGATGTGATTCCTCTATGCCTTGTGATATGTTTATGGTTTGGCTAGAGATGGTTTTCCTCTATGCCTTGGATAGTATTTTGTTGCTGGAGTTGATGGTTTCCTCCATGCTTATGTTTGAGGTTATAGAGAGAGTTGTACCTCGGCTTGTGAGTCCGAGTGGTTTGAGGATTTTACAAGTTTTGGGACGAAACTTGTTTTTAGGGGGGTGAGGTGTAAGAGCCTTAGTCTTTTGGACCTAGCTTACCTGAGCCGCCCCCGCGGGTATGTGTGCCGCCCCAGCGGGTTTCCGCTCCCGCGGCCCAAGTGACCGCCCCTGCGGCTGCAACCGGTTTTGTTGACCGGTTGACTCGTGCTTTACTCTTTTCCCTTACTTCTTACCTTGATGAGCAAGGGTTTCACTTCACTTCTCTTTCCCAATCCAGCCCTTTCACGTCCTCCTTGCTTCTCCTTCATCCTTCTTGAGCTTGATCTTGGATTCCTTAGAATTGGAAGAGTTTTGTGTGGCTGTTGGTGGTTGTTGATGAGTTGTTTTGCATTGCTGAGCTTGGAAGCCAGCTGAGGTGTTATTGGTGATCAGTTCTTGGTTAGGCCACGGCTGTGGTAAGCTTCCTTCTTCCTCTTCTCTTCTTTCTTTATTTGATTCTTCTCCCTTAGCTTGGATTAGATGTTTGATCATAGATTGATGTTGGAATGTGTATGTGTATGTATGTACTTGTTTTGGTTGAGAGAAGGCGTGATTTGATCACGTGAAGAGTTGAAGAAGAGTCGCGGGATCACGTTCTGCACCGTCGCCGCCCCCGCGCCTGGAAGCCGCCCCCCATGCGGAATTTGTGCCACAACGCCCGAGCCGTGCCTGCGTTGCCTGCGGCCTTTGTCACTGCGCCCGCGGCTGAGTTCTGCCGCGCCTGCGGGTTGCTTGTCCCGCCTCTGCGTCTCTTGTGTCACGCAGGTGCGTCTTGGCCCGGGTCTACCTACAGTTAGGTAGATCCTGTCCTTTCCTAGTATGAGCGGGTTAGTAGCATGCTAGGCATATGTATGAGGTTAGAACGATGATGAGTACGTTATCGTTTATGCTGGTTATGGCTTTGAGGTTTTTGAGTTAGGATATGATCCTTATGGATCCCTTGGGTCTAGGTGTGACCCTTTGATGGATATGAGTGTGATATTTCTTATGCCTTGTTACTAGGCCGTACTATCCTCTAGTTTGGAGCGGACCTGATTGAGAGTTGATCGTAGTGAGACTACTTCAGAAGTTGAGGTAAGTCCATATGACTTACTTAGATACTATCCTTATATTGGATGTATGCTTGAATGATGTTTGTTATATGCTTTGTAGCATGCGATATGGTTCATTACCGACCTATGTTATATTGACCGCCCATTTTAGTGTTTGTGACAACTTACCTTTCATCCCGTAGTGGAGATTGGGAAGTTCTCTGTAAGCTAGTTAGACCTGGTATACGGGAAGGGCACCTACCACTCCATATGGTATACGAGAAAGTGTGCTGATACCACTCCAGCTAACTATTGCACGCAGAGGCGAGGGTTATATACATTCCTCGTGTCATGTATATTCATATACATCTATTTATACGATTAAGTGTTTGGACTTATTAAAGATAATAAACCGGGTAAATGTGTGAAAGCATGTTGATGTGCTATAATTCCTTATGTGTGTTTGTGCTCTAGCATCTTCTTATATATGTGTATGGTTAGCTAACGGTTTTATACCGTGTTGTAGATCCTTTGCAGGTTAGGAGAGCTGCAGAGTGATCCAGATGGGTGATCCGTTGAGGGCTTCGTACACAGGGTCGATATCGTGGGATTATGGGGTTTTATGTTGTATGGATATGTACTTTGATTTTGTACTCAGCGGTTACTCTGTATTACCTTTTTGATATGTATATATATATATAAGTTTTATGTTTTGTTTTAATCTATTGGTGCCTTGTTGTAAGATTCAGTGAACTTGTTGTCAGGCTAGGATCAGGATCCATTGTGAGATCCTAGCCCAGTAGCACTTCGAGTCCTACGGATTCGGGGTGTTACAAATAATAATAATAATAGAATAACATTTATTTGTGAAATAAATAATTAAAGAGTTTATATTGGTGAGAGGTTAATTAGAGAGTTACACATAAGAAGTTACTTCGTGAAATAAGTTTATAAATTATTTAATATATAATTGTTATATACTAGAAGATTGATTCTATGAGGTATTCTTCTCTCTCTAATTTTCTTAAAAGAAAAGCTCTCATTTGCTCTCAAAAAGTGAAAAACTAATGGTTGATATTGTGAGAGTCAATTATAATCATCATCCGAAGCAATTTGATTGTTCCCCTTTTGATCTTCGTCCTAAAAATCGAATGCAAATGAGATCTTGACGTTGGGCTTGTGTGGATCATGTAGAGAAGCAACACTTGGGGTTTTCGTTCTCTTTTGTTCCTCTCCGAATAGATTAATTTGGTCCACGCATTCAACAAGTATTTCTTATTAATTATATATTGTGTTCCTATTGACTATGCTTGTATATCTATCGGATAAAGTAAGTACTTTATTCGATAGATATACAAAATATTTTAACGGTAAATACTTTATTATGTCTTTTTCCTAGTTTGTTACCTACAAACTTGAAAGAAGAAAATGATAAGTGTATAATATGAAAATAGTAATTTTTCACCATGAACATCTAAGTTGCATTTTCTTATTTTATCATCATCAGACGTTGATCGTCTCGAGAGGTTTTCGTATTTTATGATCCATATCATCAAACTTTCGGTGATAAATATTTATGGGTTTTCACTTATCACTTGAAAGTACAAATAATCTAAAAATAATAATACTTTTATAATAAAACGTAGGGTTTTGCTTTGATATCTTATTAAAAATCTACGTAACATATGAAATAATCAGGATTTTTAATAGGTTACATTCCTAAATTGCCGTTAAAATCACATTTCTAAATTTCCGTTAAAATCTAAACGTACTAAATATTGAACGGTTATATATTATATGCTATTGTCAGGTTTTCAAAATCACAATCCTAAATTGCCAATAAAATTCAACCAAAATAAAACAAATTTAAACAAATTTTAACGGTAAATATTGAACGTTTTCCAATCAATTATACTTTCTTATTGTATTGTTAGATGTTATAAGTAATTGGACGTTAGAGGTTTCATCGTTGACATGTAAACACCGTTTTGATTACAACTGGACCATACAATTATTATAGAAAGATTAACTTTGTCTAATATACAAAATATCTTGACAATATGAATACTTTGTTATTTCTTTTTTCTAGTTTCTCACTATAAATTTATAAATAAATGACAACTGGACCATTCAAAATTAACATGTAGGTACTAGTAGAAAAAAACCAATAACTTAACAATATAAATTTCATTAACAGATTTGAAGGTGGAATTATTTGTTTCCAATTAAATAATCCAACTAACACATCTTTATGTTCATGCACTCAATATGTTGGACTTTTCCAATAGTCTTATTCCTATATTGGAGTTGAAAAAACAATAAAAAGAAGAAATAAGAGATTTTCAATATCCCAAAATACATATGTACACTATGAAGTAATTATATATAAGATTTTGAACTAATTCTGAAGCATTTTATAATGATTATGTTTGATGAGCATTGTAGATTAGTATTCATAGATACATTAATTTGAAAAGAAATTGATTAATTAAACGTCTTTTTTTTTTAATGATTTACATGCAACTAAGCACCAAAGGCAATGTAATTATACGCTAAATTTGGTATCCATGCACATACATTATGTTGCAGTAGAAAAAAATATAATATTTACACATTTGACATGTAGAGAATTGGTTAAATGTTGATTTTTCCTTGTTTACATATCCTCGTATTGTACGTACACATTGAAGTTTAATAAAATAATATAATGATTTGTTACAAAAGAAGTTCCCCTATAAATGCATATGTTAGTTGTTGATCTCTTGACATAATTGATTGATGGAGTCTACAAGTTCAAACTTGATTTGCTTGAACCCTGAAGCAAGGCCATATAACCGAATGCAAGATAGGTACATATTTATCACCTTTTCAAATTGGTATCCTTTGAGTGAACACGAAATTAAGAGCTTCTTTGCATGGTAAATACGTAGACACTTGCATCTAATTAATTATCTTGTCTCTTGTGTGTATATAGATCTCAACTTAATTAATAAATAATATTGTGAGTGTGGATCCTAGGAGGTACAAAGAAAGACTCTGTTGAGATGATTGATTTGTACGGTGGAGATGGTCGCTTCTCCCATCCGCTATTCAGGAAGATCGTCTTTACTGAATGCTCTATATCAAATTTGATTCTCAAGGGTAAAGAGAAAGCCCGCTTCAAGATTCACGGAAAGTATCTGTGCTACAAAAGATATAAGAAGATCCTCCAGACCAATGCTCCCGATGCCGTTCACGCTGATGTTGGGGATCATAATAGCACCACTTAACCTCTTCATATATTTCTCCAAAAAGACACGCTTGATAAAACATTGTCATTCTAATTAAGGTATATTATGTATCTATGAATTACAATAAATAGTTCCAATTTACCCTCCTTCTCTCTCTCATAAATAATAAGTATGTTTAATTTATCTTTATAATCGCAATTAATGTTTCTTACCCTCTCCAATTTTAAAAATATTTATTTCACGTCTCTCTTGACGTTAGTCAATAAAATAGGGATGGTTAGTTTTTATTTACAAAATTAATCCTATTTGACGTCAATTCATATTATTAGTGGTAACGATATTTGTTTCAAATTCCCAAAGCATGTAACCATTCAACACCGAAATACAACATTAATTGGTTAAGAGAGCATGTTTTCCTTCTAAAGCAAAAAATATAGAGAAATTGACCATCAAGTAGTTGGTAAAACCACAAAAGAATTAAATGAAAAGGACTATTTTTGGTCAAGCTTACTTAGAAGATAAGTATTCTTGATAGGTCTAATTGGTTCAACAAATGATGGACTTGAATCTTCAGTTTCAGGTTTCCAATTCCCGCACAAATAGAGACTTTCTACTATGATCTCGAATTGACGGACAACCCTAGGTATACTTGAATAAAAATAAATTGTCATGTTGAAAATTTTCAATTATAACTCACTTTTATAATTATACTTTCTTTAAAGTTAATTTAAATACAATATTTATATTATCACAAAAAGACGTGGGAAGTATATGATGACTTTCTCTTAGTCTGAACAAGTTGCAATTAGCGAAAAAAACTTAAAACGTTACCTCCTCTCTTCTCTAATGGCAAGATAAGAGCCTCTTCTCTTTCTTCTTAAAAGATTATCTATCCTTTTCTCAAAACAAACAAATTGCCTAGAACATACGTTTTACAATTAGCCTCATTTCCTTGTTTGATGTTCTGATGATTTATATTTGTAGTATGTTATATTTATTTGGGTTAATATGTTGATGCGGATTTGATGTTTGAGCAACTTTTATGTGTTATGCACCTGCATGTTTGGTGTAATTAATGAATATGCAACATCCCTCCGATATGCGAGAGCTCTATTTTTTCGGATCGAGTCTTGGACCTTAGCCGAGATTGGCTTTGGCCGAGTTTAGCCTTTCCGCACCCGCGGGCATGACTGCTACCCCTGCGGGTTTCCGCCCCTGCGGTTTCCGGCGGCTGCAGCCGGTTTTGTTGACTCCTTTGACTGTGCTTTACCCTTTGCTTACTTCTTTCTTTCTTTCCCTTGGCCGATCAAGGGTTTCATCTTCACTTCTCTTCCTCTGTGCTCACGTCCTCCTTGCTTCTCCTTCACCCTTCTTGATCTTGTTCTTGATCTCTCTTGAGTTTGAAAGAGTTTTGGTGTGTGTGGTTGATGTTGGTTGATGAGCTGATGTGTATGCTGAGCTTGGAAGCCAGCTACTGAGGGTGTGATCTCTCCCTGCAACCTAGGACCACAAAGGTGGTAAGTGTTCTTGCTTCTCCTTCTTTCTTTCCTTGGTTCTTACTTCTTTAGCTTAGGGTTAGATGTATTGATCATAGGGTGATGATGGAATGTGTATGTTGTTGCATGTGTGTGGTTTTGGTTGAGAGAAGACGTGATTTGATCACGTGAAGAGCCGAAGAGAAGCCGCGGGATCACGTTCTGCACTGTCGCCGCCTCCGCGCCTGGAAGCCGCCGGCCCTGCGGAAGCCGTGCCGCAGCGCCCGCGCCTTGCCTGCGTCCCGTGTCACCGCGCTTGCGGCTGATCCCTGCCGCGCCTGCGGGTTGTCTACTCCACTCCTGCGTCTCTTGATCACGCAGGTGCGTCTTGTCCCGGGACTACCCATAGTTGGGTAGTTCCTTTCCTTCCTAGTATGAGGGACTTAGTACCATGCTAGGTATCGAATGTTGATGAGTATGATATAGATATGCCGGTTAGGGCTTTAAGATTTACGAGTTGGATATGATCCTTATGGATCCCTTGGGTCTAGGTGTGACCCTTTGTGTGATAGTAGATTGATATGTATATATGTATGCCTTGTATAGGCCGTGTTGTCCTCCAGATTGGAGTGGACGTATTTGAGAGTTGATCATAGTTGGGATTACTTCCGAGACTGAGGTAAGTCCATAGGACTTACTTAGCTGTCATCTCTATATTGGATGTTGCATGAGTGGTGCATGTTTATGCTTGCTAGCATGTGATACTATTATTACCGACCTATGGTTTAGTGACTGCCCATTGTAGGGCGTGACAGCTATCCTTTCATCCCGCTGGGAGACTGGAGGTTCTCTACAGGCAGGTCAGTTCTGGATTGTGGGGCGGGCTTTCACCACTCCCATAGGGTATACGGGGTTGGTGACCGCATCACCACTCCAGCTGGCATTATCACCGAGAGGCGAGGGTTATATTCCTCGTGTCACATATATTCATATTGATATCCTTATATATACGATTTGAGTGTTGGACTATATTTATAAAGATTATAAAATGGGTAAATGCGTGATATCATGATGAGGTGTTTAATATTCTTGATATGTGATTGTGCTTATGTTCATCTTATATATATGTGTATGGTTAGCTAACGGTTTTATACCATGTTGTAGATCCCTCGCAGGTTAGGAGAACTGTAGAGTGATCCAGAGAGGGTGATCTGTTGAGGGCTCCGTACACTAGGTCGTCCTCGTGGGATTGAGACCTTTTGATCTTGTATATATTCGTTATGTTTTGATTGTACTCAGCAGTACTCTGTATAACCTTTTGAGATTTATATATATCAGTTTCATGTTTTGTTTTAATCTATATGTGCCTTGTTGTAGGATCAGTGAAATTGTTGTCAGGCTAGGGTCAGGATCCATTGTGAGATCCTAGCCCAATAGCACCTCGAGTCCTACGGATTTGGGGTGTTACACGATACCCAACCCTCCAACAAATATTTTTCACCACCATGTCCTTTACTAGTTGCTCGTCCGAGTTCATGGAAAAAAACCTACTTCAACGAATCCGGATCCTTTCCAAATAAACATTGTCTAATATTTACCTAATAATTTAATTTCAACTCTTATACTAGATGAATGGTCATGATTTGTTTTATCAATGTTAAACCTAATTATTAAAAAAACAAAATTTAACTTAGGTTTTTTCTACACAACACATTTATTGCTACATAGATTTTCTTTTCTTCGACATGCAAAACATGTTGGCATAGAGGATGCAAATACATTTCCTACGCGACGAAGAATCAATTAACTATACTACCACAAAGACAAAAGGTTAAAAACCCTACTTTTCTCATATAAGCATTTTCTTGAAGCTTCTTCTTGCTTTATCTTGTTGAACATGGCATTTGTTGTGTTTCTTGCGTGTGAAAAATCTTGTAACTTTCTTACATGTGAAAAATATGGATTTCTCCTTACCAACTTCGATTTTTCCTTTAAACAATTCACGGGTTCAAAACTTATTTCTTCTTCTTCTAGCATTTGCTATGTTTTAGATGTTGTGATAGATGTGGAAAAGTTTTGAAAACTAAGAGCATCTTCATGAGACCTACCACAATAAAAAAATGGTAAGTAAATCACAAACAAGTATTAATTTCTTGATAGTGCCAAACTCATGGGAGTAAGACTTATTACCTTTTCTCTCAAACAAAATTATTTAGTCTAGGCTTCTTCTTTTTTTGGAATTATTTAATATACACTTAGTCTGCCAAACTTTGGCCTAATGGTACATCCGTATTCTTTAAGCTTAATAAGTATCATGCAAGTGTACATTTTTCATATTATTTGGAAGTAGTAATGGTCTCCGTATGCATATGATTAACTAATGAAATCTAGTGATGCACATATGGAGTTGGACATCTGTGCTCACATAAAAATTCTACTTGAATGTCTCTATGAAATAAATTTTTGTAGTTACTTATTCTTGTCACACTAACAAGTCAATGATAAAGCAACTTTGACTGAATTTCTTAAATTACAGTGATGTGTATATCATATGAATGTGTAAATACCCAAACGAATTCTAGCCTCTTATGGTGCATCCCTCTTAAATTGAATCAAGGTGCATCTTCTTTACAATTCCTTGTACATTTGAGAGTTCAACTATACAAACTACTGAAATATAAATCATAAGTTCAAAACAAAGAACTTTTCGTAAACCTATCAATAATATAGATTCTTACACATTAACACATGATCATATATATTGGAAGTTTCTCCCCTTTACACAATTTATACATGAATGTATATACTCTATTACTATTCCCTTGTAAATAAGAGTTGTTTACTCTCGGTTTATCACGCTCCTCTCCACCAAGCAAGATTATCAACTTATTAAAGCTCAGGCAAGACCAAATCTTAAAAATAAAATACACATGTGTAACTTTCAACCATGATATGCAAAACTTCCTTTCATGTGCAAAGTTATGTGATATTCACAACTGATACCCTTGGATAATTGAGTTTCTTTAATAAGCCATACATTATAACTCAAGTTGATTTTTTGTTTTTGTATTTGGCTGTGCTAAGGCATTATATAACGTTTAATTGTAAAAATCGTCACTTATATCTATCCAAGACAACTAATTTAGTTTGCCTTCCCTTGTAAAAGATCTTCATTGTTGTTAACTTAAAAAAACCCTTAAGATATTTGGGTTAGTTTGTGCTTTATGTATGATATGTTATAATTAGATGATAACAAATAAAAACTCAAGGAATTCAATTTAGAGTGAATGATCAATTAATTTGTTTGGTTGTGGGTTTTGAATAACACTTGTTAATATTTGGTATTCTTTAAGAGTACGTTGTATCAAGTTTCATAGGTTGATTATTCTACCATAGTATCAAGTTTCATAGGTTAATGATCAAATGAATATTTCAAACTTAAAATTGATAAAACATTTGATTACAAGATTGTTTTATATAAACTTTATACTGCTTATGGATCGCGAAGTAGAGAGAGATTTAGTATTACAAGAGAAGTTGCTCCCATGGATTAAAAAAAAAGATATACTCCCTTCTAGAATCTATATGAGATTAAGAAATAAGGTGAATTTTTGAGTGCTTAGCAAACCATGCTCGATGATTATGAAAAAAAATGACGATCCTTGCATGGTTATTAGGAACATTTGATATATGAAACAAATGGGTGTACGCATATGTAAAGTGGACGTTGATAGCATGTTTTTATGCTATCTTTTACAGTGTTTTATTTTGGTAAATGGTAAATTTGTAGACCACCCGGTTCGATCGGCTTAACCGCTCTACGTCCGGATCGGGTAGAAAGTCGTGGCCCATTGCTGGGGGATACCTATCTTTTATAGTGTTGTTTTCATGTGTTATAGTGTTTATAGTAGTTTTGCATGAGTTTAGGCATTTACTTCTTTGCTAGAGCTTATTTGCATCAAAGAATGACTGTTCTTGTTTGTTTCTTGTGCTTAAGTGATTTTGGGTCAAAGTGGAGCATAAATGGACTATCAATTACTCAAGAAAACAAAGAAAAGTTCCGGAGCATATACGAGGAAGAAGATTTAAATTATGATGCGACTTTCGTTGTTAGTGTGTTGCGACTTTTATGTTATTTTATGTTCGTTTTATAATGTACTATGTTTATAAAAAATAACCAAAATCAAGCCAATTTCTATTTTTTGTTTTTTGACATTTAAGGTTTAGTTGAATATATACAATTTTAAATTTTGTTCATTTTTGAATTGTTTTTTATGAATTCAAGTTTGAATTATGTAAGAAAGGTATTAATTGATAACAAACATGTTCAACAAACCATTGAAGTATACAAAATAGGAAAATATACTATGTCGACCCGTTGAACATGTTGATTTGCTTCATATTGAAGTCAATACAAAAACAAAGTATTTAGGTTAAGAGTCACTATCATTTTTATATTAAAAGTGTCCAATAAACGTGAAATCAACATTTTCACATTAACTTATCGTTTTGGACGTTGTCACCAAATAATACTAGACGTCGTCGAAAATCGTTGCATTATGTAATTTGTAATTAATTAATTACTCATCCTTACCTATGACCCATAAGTGATCAAGGTCATGTTCAACATAAATCTTATATTATTTTAGAGTCATAATCACGAATAATCCATCTAATAATAATCGATAATCAAATATAATTAAATTAATTTTTTATTTCAAATAATCCCAAAAAAAAAACCCTTCAAATAATCCACTAATAACCCATATTTAGAACGTCGAAGACACCCAAATGGTGGTTTTGGTTTAAAAAACCTTTTAAAACCTTATATATACCTGATATCCGCGGGGTCCATCATCTTCATCACCCCAGGAAACTCAACTTGACTCACCACTCTAGAGTCTAGAGGGCGCCTTTTCCACACTAAAAGCTCTCTCTGCCTGCGTGCGTTAGTATTTGTATGAGCGAAGGTCGGCAATGGAGAATCTCCCACCTGACCCGCTCCTGAAAGCGGGTGCTTTCATAGACACCTCCTACGAGGACTCCACATCCGCCAATCCGGATCCCAAGCCATCCGAACCTTCTACGCCAGTTCATTACTCTTCCGGCACCACCGCTGCAACGTCGGACGCCACACCACGCACTAATTCGATGATTACCGACGCCGAAACTCCCGATTGGCTGCCTGACGGCTGGCAAGTGGAGTTCCGTATGCGAACTTCCGGTGCTACCGCTGGTCACAGAGACAAGGTAACCTTATGAATTTTAACATTTTGTTTTTACTGAGATCCAATGCTTGGCCTTTGTTTTGAGTTTGATGACGGCGGTTAAATCGATTGGAATCACATCCCTGGAATGACTCGGGTGGTTCATATGCGATGATTACTCTTTATTTTAGGTGGGTTTTGTCCTCTGAATGATTAGGGTTTTATTTTGCTTCATTTTAGGATTTTTTGATTGCTAAATAGATAGGGTTTTGTTTTGCTTTCCTTACGCTTATTCATTGTTTCGTTCGATTCCATTTCACTTTTCGGTTATGCACTTATGCTAATCCAATGACTTAGATAATTGCTTCATTCCATTAAGTTTGGAAATAATCAAGTGTTAAGATTGTGCAAATGGACTGAATCAAGTGTTAAGAGCTCTTGAGGTTTTAGAGCTTAAAATTGAGATTTTCACGAGTAATTGAGAGACTCTAAAGAAGTAAGTCAAGTATAGCCATGGATATTGCTGGTATCATCCTCTTGGAATTTCATAAAAAGTAGTCAGGATCCTATAGTTTTAAGTTTTAAGATCTTAAACCTTTGTGGGACGGGATTTTCGAAAACACAAGCCCATTACCACTATAGTCATCCGCTCATCTGTCTAACTGAGATGGAAGCAACATGATGTCTATTCTTGGTTGCATTTGATTATTTTTTCGCTTGTTTCCATTTCAAACTGTGGATGTTTATATTGTTTCACCCTATTATTACCATTGTTTAAGATGGAAAGTGTGTGGAAATATGGTCAGTATGTGTATTATCAGAAATCCAGGTTGATGAAAGACTAGAGCTGAGAGAGCTCAGATCCGCAATCAAGTAAAACACACACACACAGACTCTCACAACTCAGTGAAACCAAAGACTATATAGAGCCTTGAATTAAAACTCACGATGTGCCACTGAGAACATACAGGTCTAGAGGGCCGATGCTATCACCTTTACACAAGAAAACATTCCAGAATACCTATATACGGGCATAATCCCCTTGTTGTAATATCATTCCTGCCTAAGGTTACCTATGGCGACTCTCTCTCTCTCTCTTACAGCCCGAGGGCTACTTTTCTTGTTAGTTATAATGCATTTTTTCTCTAATTATAATGTATCATATCCCTAGCTTGTGGTTGGTAAGATTTTGCCATAATACTTTATTCCAATGATGAAAATGTCCCCAAAAAATTGAAGTCAAGAAATGCATCTTTACAAGCCAAACTATATACAAAACCGGCATTTATTCTGGAAAAAGATTTTCGGCAATTGGTTGATGTGTTCTAACAATTGAGTGAGGGTGATGTGACCATTGAAGGCAATATGTAAATATTTGGTGTAAAAAAATTGAATTGTAAATAGAAAACAAAATTAATTTTCTGTAGTGCCGAAAGTGTGCAAGAGAGGAAAGGAAGCACCTCATGAAACAGGTGCGGATACAGGTTAGGGATATCTGTAATTGCCTGGATTGGCCATAGAACAGCTCTTTGCTTGAACTTTTTCCACTTCTATCATTTGAATATTAATCTGTTGATTTCTTATTCCATTTATGATTCTTGTTCTACATGCACCTGAGGTCAAATACTTGATATAGATAGATGTTGAACTTGAACATTGTACTTAAGTATGTCGATGAGAGACACCTGAACTGTCTGTTTCATCTCTCCTTTTTCTTTCTGGATTATATGTCACCTTCAAAGGTCACATCATGCTCAATTCTGGTGCCAAGCCATCCAAACCTACAATATATTAACTGGAATTAATACCTGTTCAATTTGGAATACATGAAAATAGTTTGATTTGTCAACATATATCTCTTGTCTACTTATTTTTGCGCTATGTGTAATTGGTTGGATTAGTTTTGGATGTTAGTCCTTTGATAATGTGTTATTTGTGTAGAAAATACATTAAACCTTTCTCCCCATTTTCCCCAAAAGGCATCCTTCAAATGCCTCCTTCCTTTCCATTCTTCAACTCTACTACCAGAAACCTTTCTCCCCACTTCTCCAAGGCATGCCGTGGGCCGTCACATTCTTTCGAAAGTTCGAAACCCCTCTTTATGTTCTCCCTTTGTTCCCTCACTGTAGAAAACTGCCAAGGTTGTTTATGGTCATCCTATTAAGCAAATTTGAAGATTTATTTGTTCTCTCTTCTTCTTTATCCACTTGGAAATTCTAAAATCCGAGGATCCCTAAATAAAAAGAGAATTTTCACTTTCTGCATATTGGAAATTTCAGTTCAATTAAATGTCTTTCCTCTTCTACTTTTCAGCAAATCCCTTTGAACTTTTCAGCAAATCCCTTTGAACTTTTCTCTTTGTTTCTTCGATTTATACTTTCTCCAAGTTTTGCACATGATAGACACCGTTTTTTTTTTTTTTTGTTTTTTTTGTTTTTCTAACATTATTGAATGGACTCTCAAGTCCGGTAAGTTTCTATCTCTCATCCTTTTGATTTCTCATTACATCGATTAGCTAATTTGCTATTCGTCTCCCCTCTTCAGCTAATTGCTTCGTTTTTCGGAGCTCTTGACATGAATAGATCCATTTTTTGTTGTTCAGTTCTTGAGTTAGAGTTTTGAGTTTAAACTTGATCGTGATCGAATTTTCTAGTCTGAAAGGCTTCTTTGCTGCTCAATTTCTTATATTTTGGTATTCATGCTTTTCTTTTCTGCATTATCCTTCTTTGTTTTCTCTGTCCGTGAGCTTGATGTCTTTGCAGGCATGGGAGTTGATATTTCACTTTTGGGTTTTCATTTATAGATGCTTATAGAGCAGTTGCTTCCTCAATTGCAATACAAAAGATGTAGAAGTAGAGGTTAATTTTGGAATTCGGCTCTCGCATGCTTTGTCTTTAGAGCCAATCCAACATGAAAGGTCATGGAGGTTCTTTAGAAGGGTTTGGGAAGGAAATTGACAAAATTGGGTTTGGGAAAACATTGGGGTGGCGATTTGAAAAATACCAACATCATCGGTGGTCATTTGCTTAAACTAATCAGACCTAAAGTGATTCCTCAAGAAAACGGCATGTGTGAGAAAATTTATTGCTTGCTCTTCCATTGTCTTGGATTTGCAATGTTATAGGAATAAATTAGGGCACAACGTGATGGGGCACATGAAGAGAACTTCACTTTTGCCCTTGCTAAACGAGTAGGGAAGTGGATTCTTTTCAATAGTGGTTAAGGAGGGCAAACAATGCCAAATGACTGTACAAACATAGGTTTTGGAATAGGGTGGAGATTTGAGCTCAAGCTTCTAATCTACTATGCCGGCCACCTGTTGGAAACCCACTTTCAAACATATCAGTTGTTGGGCCTAAGACAAATGGAACCCTTCCAAAGCCTAAATCCAATTGTCCTTATTTGCTACCACCTTAAGATGTGCAGCCGAACCTCCTTGTCACGGGTCTTCGATTCGTGGGAATAAACTTCCACTGAAAGAAGCCGTTGAACTGCAACAAAAGGGTTGTGCTACAAGTGCAAACAATCTTATTATAATCCTCTTAAATCTTTTCAGAGTTGTACCACTAGAGCTTTACAACACAATGAGGACATGTAAGCATTTGAGGGTGAAGGTGAAGCTTTCTTGCAAGGGTTCGGTTTCCAAGGGGAAAATGAAGGAGAATAAGTTCAATTATAGTCGTTGGAGCTTCCCTTCTCTGCTATCGTGTGCATAAACCAACCAAAAACTTTGAAGTTTAGGGGTAAGCTAGGGCTAAGAGACATTACAATCTTGGTGGACAATGAGGCTAGTCAAAATTTTATATCTTAGGATATCGTGTTTGTGAACAAATTCCAATCGACTCTACCTCTATGTTAGGATTGAAATTGGGTAATGGTGGTAAGTGAAGACAAGTGGATTGTGACAACATATGAAGGGTCCTTGGGAAGTAGTATTGAAAGCATATACTACTTTCTCGCTAGGGTAGCAGACTTAAATCTCGGCATAACATGACTCTACCCAAGGGGTGACTAAGCTTGATTGTGCTAATTTGGCTATATAATTTTTTAAGGGATGGTATTATGACCAAACTAATTGGGAACCCAACAGTGGCTTTCCTGCAGTTTTGGAAGGTTTTACTGATGCTAGTTGTATATTTAGTGCAGATGAAAATAAGTCAACTAGTGGATGTCTTAGTGTTTGGATGGATGGGTGGGAAACATGTTTGTGTTGATTTGACAGGGATATCTCCCCTAGTTAGTCTTGCACGGTAACATTATGTCTGTCGTCTAATGTTGTTTTTAGGAGAATTGATTTTGCTATTCAGAAAGTATTGACGGCGCAGCTTGTTGTCCGTCTTCAAGTGAATTAGTTTTTACACTAGCAGAAGAGGCTGTTTCATGGGCTTCAAAGAAGCAAACATGCATAACTCGTTTCACAATGGAAGCTGAGTTTGTAGCCCTTGGTGCAACAGGAAACGAAGCGGAATGGCTGAGAAAATTTCTATTGGATATAAAGTTGTGGCTACAACCGATGCTATCCATTTCTCTATTTTGTGATAGTGCTGCTACAGTGTCTAGAGCATATAATAAAATTTATAATGGAAAATCTAGACATATAAGCTTGAGACATGCTTATGTTAGACAATTGATTGAAGAAGGGGTTATTACCATTACTTATGTCAAATCTTGTGAGAATTTGACTGATCCTTTTACAAAGGGACTCTCGAGAGAAGTGGTAAGGAATACCTCAATTACAATGGGATTGAAATTAAACTAAGTCACCATAACAGGAACCCAACTTCTTTCTAGAGATTCTAGTAACTAAGTTTAAAGGTAATAACAAGTTGATGATAAGTGACTTGATTATTGCATATTTTAAAGCTTTAACAAGTGCAGAAAAGAAGGTTGAGTGTTTATACTCTTAATAAGATTCTAAAAAATGTATAGCATTTTAATGGTTTTAAAGAATCTTACCTATATAGATAACATAAGAGTGGAGTTACTCTTAAACAAAACCAGTTGTTTTGTAAGTTTTCTATGAATCTAGGGTGAACTCGAGGCTTAATAGCAAGTTTAAAACTAAGTGGAGAAGCTGAAAAATGTTGTATGTATGCTCTAGCCGGTGTTGATAAAAGAAAGATGGTTTAAAGACTTGACCAACATTGACTCTGTTGACACTTTGGTAGAGTTGTACTAATTGGAAGGTTAAGTTGAAAAACACTTTCATTATGTATAACATTATTGACAAAAGTGTGATTTATAGACTTAGTGGGGATTGTTGGTGAAAGTCTATTAATAAGACTTATTAATATTTTAAAAAATCTAAAATTAAAGGGAGTAAACAAATTTATTAAATCTTTGGCTGAGATTTAAAATTGATCTATTTAATAGATCATTGACTGTGATTTTTTTCCAGGGTTAATAACTTCCTAACCATTACTGACTGAATCCCAAATGAATCCTAAGTGTAATCTGAATTTAACTGTCACAGACAGATTCAGAGAATTCTTTATAAAATAGAGAATTGTTTCTTCACAAATACACAAGAAATAATTCAAGTTTGATGTCTGTTTCTTTAAGGGCTTTGTTTTATCCTAGGAGGTGAATTTGTCTGAAATCCTACAACAATTAAGGGGATAAATATCACTTTTAAAGATAGTGATCTTTCACGCCTCAAAACAATTCTACAAAATAATTACCAACAACTTCAAGATTAGGTATGAGAGTTGTACTCATGCAAGTAAGAAGCTTATTGCTTATTTAAACAAGGGGTTATGTCTTGAACCCTCTCCAAGTCAGCTTATGCAAAGAGATTATGGCTCTTGTGTTTGACCATCCAATACTAGAGACCATACCTAGTTGACAAAAGGTTTACAATTTGAATAACACAACACTTTGAGGCACCTTATGAAGCAACCAATTCCTACTCTAGCATAGCAGAATTGGATTACTGAGTTTATTGGATATGACTTTGTGATAGAGCATAAACTAGGTAGCACCAACAAAGCTACATATGTTCTCTAAAAAGGAAGAAACAACATAGTTAGAATGCAATTTCCATACCTTGGGGTGTCTTATAAAAATAAGAAGAGGAAGATCCCAAGCTGAAGAATATTGTAGAGAAAGTTAGTAAAGGGTGGTAGGTTTGGATAATATCAACTTCTAGATAATAGGTTATGTTATAGGGGAGGGATTGTAATTCAAGAATCCTCTCCCTGAATACCTAAACTCTTTAAAGAATTTCATCCCTCTCCATCTGGGGCCATTTAAGATTGCTTAGAACCTTCAGGAGAATTGCTACAAGTCTTAACCGACCACAAATGCTAAAGAGGATGCAACAAATGTTGCATTGCTCGACTTGTTAGAAGTGTAAGTATGATACATTAGCACGAGCTGGATTTGTGCAACCCCTTCTAATTCCTCAACAGCTATGGTAAGATGTCTCCCTTGATTTTATAAGCGGGTTGCTTAAGTCAATGGGAAATAATTTGACATTAGTTGTTGTGGATAGATTGAACTATGTATGGTCATTTTATTAGGCTAAAGCATCATCTTGCACCCAAGATATTATTAGCTGAGTTTTTTGTGAAGCAAGTAGTCATATTGCATGGAATTCGTAAGTTAATTGTGAGCGACAAGGATTCCATATTTTTAAGTTGTTTCCGGAGGGACTTGTTTTCTAAGGCATGACCCAAAATTGAGGATAAGTAGTAGTTCCTATCATCTAGAGACGGACAAACTGAGGTTTGGAAAAGGTGCCTCAAGACCTATCTGAGTTTCTTTGTATCGGATCAGCCCAAGCAATGGGGTAGGTGGTAGGCTGGTGGCCATGGGCAGTGTTCTGGTAGAATACCACTTTCTATCATGGAGCAGCCTAGAGGACTCCTTGGAGAGCTTATATGGTAGACAACCACCCATTTTATTACAATTTCTACCTTGTGAATTATTAATTCCTGCTGTGGCAGATTTTCGGACAGTTGAATTACAACTTAGAACGAGCTTAGAAGAGGGTGTCTGTTTTTAATTGTAACAGGAGGGATGTGGAGAATGCAGTTGGGACTTGGTTTTATTAAAGTTGAGAACCTAGAGGCATAGAACCTTTACTTTCATAGAGTAATGATTTTGTGGAAGGTGAAATCTAGAGAAGTGGCTAGCTAGATGCCATGTGCTGAATTCAACCTTCAGATTTCTTTTTTCCGCCTTATGGACAAGATTTTCTCTGAGAAGCGTAAGATTGATAAGCCACTAGTTGTTTTTACACGGAAGAAGTATGGAGCTGATCCCTCTGAAGGTATTCTCTAGAGAGACCCTTGAGGAAGTTAGTGTGAGGCCCTTTGGTTTTATTAAACTATGCTTGTATCAGCCAATTTTGGCCAGAGAGGGACTTTATTTCTTCCGGTAAAGCTAATATGATATGGTGTGGTTGCCTTTTGATTGTGTGCGCATGTGACTTCCCCAAACTCTGATATTCTTACCTTCATCAATGTTATTAGATGAACATATATATTTTGAATGTGAAAGCGGTGGATGCATTGATATTGCTAGAAAATGCAACAGCAGTATTGAACAATTGGATAACTGTCAAACTAGGAAATATGCAATTAGGCTTGATGCTCAATATTTTACACATGCACTTGATCATATTGAAACGTTGTCAGAATCAATAAGATTTTCTTAAATAGTGTGATATCTAAGCTTATTTTCTCCTTATTCTCAGTATTATTATTGTCCAAACTCAAAGCGTCGGTTTCGCTCCAAGAAAGAGGTAATGAACTTCCTGGAAACAGGGGAAACAGTGTCCAAGAGGAAGAAGATTGATGACACTAACGGCGAGAGCAAAGTAAGTTTACTTCCTAAAAACCTTGAAGAAAAGCTTTGTTGTTTTGAGCTAGACACTAATGTTGCCTCATTTAAAATTGAATTTGACAGCCAGCGAGCAATAAACGAAAGAAGACAGCAAAGACAAGTGTGGAGAACTTCAACTTCCATGATGTTCCGGAAAAAGTAAAGTGGGTAATGACTGATATATATCAAGGGTCATGGAGGCCACTGCTCAACGGTGTTGAGAGGGTCTCTGAAGCGACAAAGCAAGAGTGGACAGCAGCATATACGTTCCTGTCATTGCAAAAGAATGGGAATGCAATCGAGTGATGACGATCTTGTACTAGACGATGAGGGCTCAGTTGTAAGATTGTAACTCTGTTTGATGCAAATGAGCCATTATTTATATAGCCCCATTTTATGACATTTTTAGGCTGACATTTGCTCTCATTAGTGTCGGGGTTTTGGATTTTTCTTCATTTAAACTTGTTGTCAAATTTTCTAGTTGTAGCCATTGTGGTTTATCCCTGTGAGTAGATGAAACCTACCTGTGCTACCGTGAACGAGGAGGTATCTTGTAAAAGGTTGCATAATGGCTTGGCAAACCCTTTGTAATAGCTTTTAAGGTAGAGCTTTAGTGATAGAAGGATCAGTTATCGTTATTCAATTACTTATTCAAGCTCATCACAACTTCTAATTGACAAAATTTCTAATTTAAACTCAGCTTTGACAAAAACTCTTTAATCACGTACCCATAATTCTTTTATATTGAACTCATAATATGTAATTTGAATTCAGAACTACGTTGACATAAAACCAAGAGTAGTCATGAATTGCTGCGTTAGTTGACCATGATAACTCACCAACTCCTAGCAAAGACATTTCCATTTGAAAAAAAGAAAGAAAAAAAAAGGACATTTAAACTACTTCTCATCAACGTTGACAATTTTTAGGATAATTTTTAAACTATAACCTCATGTTTTCACAACTTCTCAATTCAAACTACAATTTGATCATACCATAGTTTATTATTCAGAACAAACAAATGCATTGCAATGTAATTTCGAACAGTTCACATTAGTTACACAAGCTATGAGTTCTAATATTAATCTGCCGCGGCAAGATTTTTTTTCTTTCATGACTCCGTCACAAAGAAAAGGGTCCAGTGTTGACACAGTCACAATACGCGTCAAGTTAACACAAGTGATTCCTTGGCCGTGTACCTAACGGTTCCACTTTGAACCCAAAGTTGATCAGCAAATCATTAGATAAGGTGTTAGATTGCACTAGCATGCATTTATAAAAGACCCCTTCTTGTGCTCCTTTAATAGCCCTTCAAAGTAAAGCTCCTAAAAAACATCCCTAAATGTCTACTATCAATGTTCACAGTCCTGTCACTGCCCCTATGATCAGTTTCAAGAAGCTGGGCTTGTGGCTTCCATGGAACAACTCCACCTCTCCCTCCTCTCCAACATGACTCGACGAAGTTCATTCACCTCTTTCCTCTCAGCCCTTTGTAAAGGTCAATATAGTGAATTTGCTGCTTAGTTCAATACTTCCATTTCTAGCTGCACTCCATCTTACATCTTGAATCACGGTACCAAATTTTTCGATGAAACAAGATAACCAAAAGAACATGGAGTTGGAATTTTAATTCCAAATGTACAGCAAATAGATTGCATTGTACACTCTTTCCCAGTTTCTTCCAAGTCCTGTGCACTTTCGATGCTCTGCTTCACATCCATTTTCCATCAACTACAATTAGCAGCAACTTGAGCAGATTAAAAAAATTGATAAATCATCTGGTGAGTATAGTGTCACTCAATAACTTCTCGTTCATGTGCATATTCTACCCTGCTAAAACCAGGATCTTTGACCACACATTTTTCGCTCATCAGCTCTCTCACAGCCTTTGCTTCTTCCCATCTTCTCATAGATGAATAGACGTTAGCTAGAAGCACATAAGGAGTATGGTTCCCTTCATTTAGACAAAATAGCCTCTCAGCAGCTCTCTTAGCCACAGGAACATCAGCATGAAATCGACATGAGCTAAGCAAAACCTCCCATATAACAGGATCATCTTTACATGACATCTTATCAACAAGCATCTCTGCCTCGTGCAGCCTACCAGCTCTACCTAGACCATCAATGACACAAGTATAATGATCCAAAAGTGGTTCAGTTCTGTGTTTTACCTGTATGGATTCCAATATGTTAATCGCTTCATCAACTAAACCTGCATGGTTACACGCAGTCAAAACAGCCATGTATGTTATTTCATCAAGACTTTCCCCGGAATTATTCATAGAGTCATATAGACAAAGAGCCTCAGCTCCACGTCCATTCTGAGCATACCCGTGTATCATCTCATTCCATGTTACCGTGCTTTTACATGGCATCGTGTCAAAAACTTCACGTGCCTTGTCCCCATCCCCACATTTAGAATACATGCCAAGCAGAGAACTCCCAACAAATACATCATCTATGAATCCATCTTTTATCACATGAGCATGCATTTGTCTACCTTGAGACAAGGACGATAATTCCGCACAACAGCTAAATAATGAAGCATAAGAGAATTGACTAGGAGACAAGTCCCTTTCTCTCATCATATTAAAGAGAAGAAAAGCTTCAGTTTCAAGAGAATTACATGCGTAACCTGCAATGATTGAATTCCAACAAACAATATCCAATTCAGGCAATCTCTCAAAAATGCATCTGGCTCTATCCATCTTTCCACACTTGGAATACAAGGTTATAAGCCCACTTCCAACAAACATGTCAGTCTGAAAGAGAGCCTTTTGAGCAACGGCATGGACTTGTCTTCCACTTTCCAAAAGCCCTGTATCAGCACAGGAATGAAGAATGATAGCCAAAGTAGTCCTATCAGCACTAACATTTTTAAATTGCATCTCTCTGAAGAGCTTAACTCCTTCCTGGTGGTTTTCAGATTGGGAATACCCAGATAATATAGCATTCCAAGAGCTCAAACTAGGATATTCCATTCTATCAAATATTTGGCGTGCCATGATTATATTCCCAGATTTTACACAACCAGCAAGCAGGTTAATGAAAGTAACCTCATCAGGCTCAAAACCAGAGCACTCCATTCTATGCATAAGCTCAATGGCTTTTTCAATCTGGTAGTTTTGGCCATACCCAGCTATCATAATGTTCCAGGAAATATTGCTTCTTTTCGACAAATTCTGGAAAACAATCTCAGCACTCCCCAAATCCCCACTTTTGGCATACATATCAAGCAGTGAATTGCTCAAGTGAAAATCACTTTCAAATCCAAGTTTAAGAGATAGACTATGTACTAATTGACCTTGGTGTTTGCATGACAATGTATGATTTGGATGATCAGATTCTCCTCCAGCTCCCTTAGCACAGAGGCCCAGAACACTGGATAGCGATACTGCATCAATACAAACTCTGCTTCGATGCATCAATCTAAACATCTCCATGGCATCCTTAATATCCTCGGTCCCTGCCAACCCACCCATCATTGCTGTGAAAGAGACCTCATTAGGCTCCCTCAACTCTCGAAACAGTTTAACCGCGTTATCCATTTCCCTACACTTTGCATACATTCCCAACAAAGCATTACTGACATACATATTGCTATCAATCCCAATTTTTATACAAGTCCCATGACACCTCTTCCCAAACGAAGCATTAAACTCAGTCCCACATGCACTCAAAACACTAGCCAAAGTAAAATGGGTGGGAATTAAACCGTCCCGAATCATCATCGTGTAAAAATCCAAGGCTTGAAGAGTATAGCCGCCTTTTACAAGTGCGGTTATCAAATTGTTCCAGGAAATCACATTTCGTTCAGGCATTTCGTCGAACAGGGAATAAGCATCTGAGAGTTTACTTGCCGCACAGGTAGCACTGAGAATGGCATTCCAAGAGTATACGTCCCTTCTGGGCATTTTGTCGAACACATTACGAGCGGAAATAAGATGGTTACACTTGGAGTAGAATTCGATCAGTCGATTGAAGAGGAAGGTATCGTAGTATATACCAGAGCGAAGAGTGCGAGCATGGAGAAGCTGTCCACTCCTGAGAGACTTGCGAGCTATGCAGCTTTCCAGAAGAGTTGCTATTTGCCTTCCAATTTCAGTCCCCATTATTGCTCGTCAGACAAATCAGAAGGACATGTAAGTGCAGAGGAGGAATCCTCTAGCTATATATGTAGCCCACTATGGCTATGCTTAGGTGATCGAAAGTCCCGCAAGAGTTTCTCTTCAAAAGTCCCGCCAACAATGGATATGCTTCAACTATTATTAAAAGAAGAAGAAACAAAGTTGAAGGGCTGCTGGATAACCAAAATATTTGGGTTGAAGATAATAAGGTTATGGAGACTCTAGCTATTGATAACTATAAGCAGCTATATGGTAATGGTGATCATCGGCCTGTTTATCAAAAATGATGGGTCATTGGTGGAGGTTCGATAGCTTTATGCATTGTGCTTTTTAAGGCGGTGTGCTTACAAACAAAGAAAGAAGAAGACGCCATTTGACCACACAACATACAAAACCTCAGTCACATCTTTTTCGACATTGCCCTTCGGTGTCGGGGTTGTGGCGGAAACCGTGGTTTGCGTGCTGGTTTTTGAGGTAATATTTCTTCCGATATTTCTTTTGATAGTAATATGTAATGGCTTAATATTTTCGCAGTTACCATTTGGTGGATATGGAAATGGATAAACAATATGATCTTCAACAATGCGACTTTTTCGAGCTAGAAATGTCTTTGTTTGAAGAATGGCCTTGGAGTATGATACTGCCTTGAAGAAACGTCTAGAGTCAACACCACAGAGGAACAAAGCTACGGCTCTCATTCACTGGACTAGACCACCGCAAGGAGTTATCAAGATCAACTCGAGCAATATTGTTCGAGTTGACAAATCCTCGAGCAATATTGCACTATATCGGGCTAGAAAATTAATTATTAAAAATCGGCTTTCTAAACTACAAAAAACAATAACGGTGTTTGCATTTCTCAACTAAAACATATCCTAGCCATGAATTACACCACAACCCTAGATATATATCTGGATGTCTAATAATAAATCGAAGAGTGACAAAAGAGACTTTTATGGATATTAATATCAAAACAAAACAAGAATTGCTAAAATGAAAGGCGAACTCCTTATCACAAAAAGACAGAAACAACCTCATCAAACATAATCTAGCAATTAAACCGAACTTTGCTATGCAAAGCTTTATGCTACCAATCCAACATGGAGGAACTTGACAAAACTTATAAGAAATTCTTTTGGAACAAGGGTGACAAACATAGTCCTATTATCAAATGGGATAAAATATGTAAATCAAAAAAGAATGACGGTATAGGCTTGAGGAACTCGCTAACAACAAACAAAGTTCTACAAATGAAACTCTTATGGAAAATTCTGGCAGAACCAAACAATATTTGGGTTAAACTGGTTAACGAAAAATATATGAAAAATCAGAACATTCTCCACTATGAAAAGAAAGACCCAACGTCATGGCAATGAAACAACCTAATGAAGCTAAAATCCGATTTCAAGAAGGGTATTATTTGGCAAGTCGGAAATGGTAATTCTATCAACTTCTGACATGACAATTGAGTAACAACGACACCTCTAATAAAACTAGTCCAAAACATAAATCTAATTGATCCGAGCATCAAAGTTAGCCACTTTATAAATAATGAGAAAGAATGGAATGTGACCAAAATTGATAATGAATTACAAAGCATCATAAATCCGAAGATTATGAATAAAATTAAGGAAACCGTTATACCAAAAAACAATATGCAAGACATATTATATTGGAGATGTAGCACTAATGGATGGTTCACAACCAAGTCAGCTGCAGATTTGATTGAGGGGGATTTGTATCCACCACCAATAATTCCTTGTGATTGGATATGGAAACTCGATACTCAACTAAAAATTAAAAATTTTCTTTGAAAAATCTCAAAAACTGGAGTTCCAACAAAAGCAAAACTAGACGAAAAAAGAATTGCCGTAACGAGACAATGTAACCACCACCTTGAGGACTTAGTCCACTTGCTGATGGATTGTCCCTTCACTAAACAAATCATTGCCAAGATTGATAGTTCAAGACTAAACGAAATCAACACCATTAAAACGGAAAATAAAAAAAACTCATGAACTTTTACATGAAATAAAAAACAAAATTGGGACGAACAAGGTTGCACGCCTTGCAACCATCTGGTGGAGTATTTGGTTTTACAGAAACAAAATTATCTTTAATAATGAACCTTGTGGCCCCATTAACAAGGTCATCTTTTTTGTCAAAAACCAAACACATAATTGGAAAACTAACACAAATGACGACGACTACGATATAAAATCAAAAAATAATAATAGAAATAATTTAAATTTAAGGAAAAAAACACAATATTAAGTGGGATAAACCAAACCCTGGATTCCACAAATTGAACTTCGATGGTTCAAAACTTGACTCGGGTGTAACATCCATTGGATTTGTTATTCGGAATCAAAATGGAGAGGTCATTCGCCTTGATGCCAGAAAAAACAATTTTAATTCGGTATTAAAAGCCGAAGCTTATGCTCTCAAAGTTGGGTTACAAGAAGCAATTAGATTAAACATAAAAAAAGATTGAAATCGAAGGAGACAATTTGTGTTTAATTAAGGCACTCCAAGGTTTATGGAGTTGCCCATGGGATGTCGATTTGATTATTTCCGACTCCAGACTAGACCTTCTCTTTTTTGACGAAGTCCATATCAAGCATGTTTTCAGAGAAATTAACTGTGTTGTTGACCGTTTGACCCATTTGGGAATCTCGAACACCAACACTAATTTTTTTGATGATCTCAAACTTCGTGTTCTCATCCGCAAGGATGCTTTAGGTTGGACCACCTATAGAAGGTAATCCAACTTAACCGCTTTCCGTTGTCAAAAAAAAAGATCAACATTGACGCCGTTAGGAAAGATGAACATGTGACCGCGGCAGGGCTTTTTAGGGATAATGAGGTAAGTGGCTACGGGGTTTTGTTTCAAATCTTCGCCACTGTACGGTTTTCATGGCTGAGCTATGACTAGTTTATTATGGTTTAATGATTGCTTAGGAGGATGACTATCGAATTGTGGAAATGAAAATAGATTCACAATTAGTAACCATCCTTCTTGTGCGGGAATTGCCACGTCGTAATCGTATGGTATCTAGATGCCAAGACTTTTTTCTAAGAAACTGAACCATCCAGATCCTCCATGCCTACTGTGAGGCGAGTTGTTGTGTGGATTTCCTTGCTTCTCCCGCTTACAATTTTCCTCTTGGTTTGAATGTATTACATGACCTTCCGGGGGTTTAATGGCTCTTTTGCTACATGATGTTTGGGGTCGGACTATCCCCGCTTGGTGACTACTAGCCCTTTATTTTCACATATAACTAGTTCATAACCCGCACCTTGTGCGGTATATTTATATATTTGATGTGTTTTTAAATAAAATGTCATCAAATTTTCTATGTGGAAACTAATGAAATATTTATGAATTTTTTTTTCTAAAATATTTCTTTTAAATTATCACTAACGAAAATTTTGTAAATAAAAAGAATTTTTTTAACTTACAAAATCTTATCTTATAGACTATTTTAAGTGTACTTGAGAAGTTTACGTCAAATATATATGAAATCAATATATTGCTTCCCCAGTAAGTTTACCTCGTAATGTATGTGAGAAGTACTTTTAGCGATCGAGATTTGACGTAAAATTAAAAATTTTGTTTGATAAATTGAAAATCATGAAACAATAAGATCTTTATAAAATCAAATATTTATAATTTAGATATTTTTTAGTAAAAAAAGACTTTTTTTGGCTTTAATTAGTGATTTAGTAAAATTTAGATTTTTTTTGGCTTTATAAAATCAAAAACATATTTTTCCTACCCTTTTCTTTCCTTCTCGCCTTTGGCTTAACATAATTGTCTATTATTACATCCAATTCAGACATATTCCTTGTGAATTTGACACTCGATATACTATAACTGATCTCGTTAAACTTGCGAGTGGGGTTTTAGCCTAGCAACTGTGACCTAAGCTTAGTCAATTGAATTGTGGCTTAACCATATCATAGTTTGATTGATGTAAGCTATCATATGAACTTCCAAAGAGGATTAAGATGCTTTGATAAACTCATCCACTTGTCATTTATCCTTCATATATTGAATGTATATTTACCAGAGCATGCTAACTAGTAGTGGTTTGGAAGGATTAACCATACACATACTATTGTCTCATATATTTGACCCCTTGTTGTTACTCGGATTTGGTTACTATTGCTCACCTAAAATCATCGATCCTTTGATCACCTTTTTTACAAAACTTGAATTGTTCCGAACTTGACACCAATCAAGCTATATAGAGTCCTTGTGGAATTCAACCTTGATACTATAAAATCATATGCTACATTGACAATGGTTGTGCACTTGTAATTTTACGTGATTTTTGAGGTTTACTTCGCCCCTCATCAACATATATAGATCCCAATTGCTAAATCCAAGACAAAATGTAAATCATGTTATCTACGGAATAATTCTATTGATTCTCGTGTGGGCAACACCGCTTGTTTTCCACACATCGAACACAATCTTTTGTGCATTAGTAACTTGGTTCTCGCAATTTTCCATCAACGCCTTGAAACACATATAGCAATGAAAGGTTCCACACGCGGCTCTCGCAATTTGCATAGAACAATCCAAAATCACCATAACTCTCATAAATATACATTTAAGAAATTCATATATGATTATCAATATCATATATCAATACAATCAGGCTCTCCAAACCCTAGAATATATTGAACTTAGCTAGACATGCCTTGGATAAAATTTTAAAGCTTTATTAATCAAATATGAAATGACTATCTATCGACCCGTTACGATAACTCTTGCGATTTATTAAAACTCGGGAATGAAAACTAGGTGGAAACCTAATGGATGAAAACCTTATTTATAGGAGGTGTCTAACCAATCGCTTATAGGGTTTTTGGTAGACAAAATGATGCGCTCTTCATCAGCTGAACGCGAGGATCCACCGGTGTTGTTCCTTCCTTCCACTTTTTTTTTTGATATTCGAGTTGGGATATGCCAAGCAAGGATCGTCCGACTTGAAACCTTGAATCACCTTGGCTCAAGATCTTTTCCCTCTGATTCTCAAGTCGGGACCGAATCTCCTTCGTCCTCCTAGCCTCTCATCGTAAGGACACCACTTGGCCTCTCACCTTGTGGGTTCGAAACTTTGGCCTCTTACCTTAGTTTCTAGTTTTTTTTTTTTGAAGGCCTTATTTAGACTGGAAAATCAACACCTAACTCCCACCATAAAGCAAGGTACAACCCAAAAGTTTTACAATTAAAAGAGAAGACAAACTAAGGGTTTTTGTCTACTAATTTCAAAATCAAATGGCCTAAAGTCCCTTTAATTGGCCGGCCATTTGGAGCTTAAAATGACACAAAAAGTGGCTGGGAAATTCCCTACATAAGATGGAAATATGGCATTAAAATTCTCTTGAAAAGATTGGTTTAATTACAAGTGTTTATTTCATGTCACTTGTATTAAACAACCTTCATTATTCACATAATATCATGCAATAGAGGTGCATAATATCATGAAATAAAATTCAAGAGAAAAACCATATTTTATTTTGCAAACATAAAATACAAACTATAAGGTCCAAACATTCTAGCCAAAAATGCCTCAAGTCAAGGCGAGCTTAGGAATCCTCGATCGCCTCAAGCATGTTCACAAGATGATAAGCATAGTCGGTCTCGCATGTCGGTGCTCCAAAAGGATGGTAGGTCAAGGTGATTTGTCCTAACATGCTAGCTCTAGCTCGAGTGAGAGGTGACGACAACCTAGGAGTTGGCACATCATTGTCGTTGCTTACGTCCAGTGGGCTCACATCACAAAACCAAATCCGCTAAATTATATTTTATAACTACAAGATAGAATTTGTCTAAAACGGATAAGATAAAAAAGAATAACGTCCAAATGGATGGACTATAAAAGATAGCCCAAACTAAAAGAGATCAATGAGATAAAATTATAGGCGTCAATGAACATGCAGGTAGGCTCAATCAATCGGTCAGGTGGGGTTGATTCGATCGACCACCTAAAGGTTTCTTCGTGAAATGTTTTTTCTTGATTAGTGGTCATGCTCTGAATGAATAGTGAAAAATCGGTTGGGTAGATGCATAGTTCGATCGATGGGCACACTTCCCGCTGATTTATTTATTTTCACTCTCAAATCTCAATCAATTCAGTCTTGATCGTGACTCCCTTGACTGCGGGGAGACCCTTAATGTGTATGAGGTCATTCTAGCGCAAAAATATCCATTGTAGCGCCACAAATGCTTAGAATGCTTCCAATGTCATCAACTAACCACTAAAATGAGTGATATCACCACATTAGTGGGATTATCAGTTTTATTGAGACGTTGTAAATTTTTCATGCAATGCTTGGTAGGCATATCTCGGATCGTATCAATTTTAGTCTTGATAGACTCGATCGATTTCATCGATCGGCTCGACCTAAGCAAAACTTATCTACATTTATGTATATTTTTTTTGTTTTGCATTCTACTTCTTTACATTGGTTGTGATCGGCTTGGATTTTTCACTAGATCGAGCACGTGCGTTTTGTCAACATGCATTTTCTACCTTCGATTAGATTGAGTCGGATGTTATTAAATTTCCCGGAAATAAGATATTACTATATGATTGTAGACATGTGTATGATACTTTAGAGATTACTTTCAACTTTGTTAATATCATTGAGTCATATTTAGGATGATGAGTGATTAAGTTCCATGACATGACCTTATGGGGTATTCATTCATTAACGAGGTCCAATATCAATCGAAAATAACCAAGTATGTAGTATCAAAGATAATAAAAGATTTATACACCACACCAAACAAATAAATTATCACCTTATTAGCTAGTAGAAGATCCATTCATTAAAGAGGACCTCTATCATGAATAAAAAAAGTATAGTTACACCCCTAGATAATCATATGTATGATGATGAGTGATTAAGTTTCATGTCATGACCTTATCTGGATTCATTCATTAAGGAGATCTAATATCAGTGATATTGATAATAACTAAGTATGTAGTATCAAAGTTAACAAAAGAGTTCCAAGATCCGAATCACAATAACAACAAAAATAAAATGTCACCTCATTACTATAAACCTCATTACTATAAACGTAAGTTTGTTGATAAAGAACAAATATTTTTTTCCCTCATATTATAATAAAGATAAATCTATTACTTAATATCACACTTTGTGATATGTTGGTCAATTCTATCACCAATTGTTTAACTATTCTTTTAACAAGTCGTGTGATTTTGGTAAATGCACTCTTTAAAGTAATCACACATACTATTGTCCTTTGTAACCTACAAACCAATTTTTTAAAATTTTTTTACCTTTAATACGAACACTTATACCACTCCTACTACTATTACTACCTTCAAATAAAGTTAACCATAAAAAAAATTTGTGATTGAAGTTGTGTGTTACTATTATTTAAAAAAAGAAGAAGTAATATTCTTTTTGCATAATCAATTCAACTAAATCGAAAAACTTGCATAACAAACATCTTAGGAAAAACTTTTTTTGCTTTATAAACAAATAAGGTTCAACTACAGAAAAATTATATCAAAATATAAAAATCTTAATCAAATACTATAAATTGGATAACAAATTGTTCAACTACATGAAAAATTGTTCAACCATATGCAAAATTGCTCAACTATATCGCAAATTGTTCAACTATATCACAAATTGTTCAACTAGACATAATCATTCTTCATATTGCATGGACAAGTCTTGGGGTTGTGGTGAATGTACTCCTTAAAGTAACCATAAATACCTTAACCTTAAAATCATATTTCTCAATTCTAACTTTAATACAAACATCGTTATTACCCACCCACTACCTATGAGAGCTCTTTTCTTTCGGACCGAGATCGGACCATAGCCGAGATTGGCTTTGGCCGAGATTGGCCTTGCCGCACCCGCGGGCACGTATGCCGCCCTTGCGGGTTCCCGCCCCTGCGGCCCTGTGATCCGCCCCTGCGGTTTACGGCGGCTGCAGCCGGTTTTCTTAACTTCCTTGACCCGTGCTTTACCTTCTTACCTTGTTGAGCAAGAGTTTCATTTCTTCACTTCACTTCTCCAGCTCCCTACGTCCTTCTTGCTTCTCCTTTATTTCCTTTGATCTTGTTCTTGGTTCTTCCCTAAGTTTACTTGAGTTGGTGTGGGTGGTTGATGTTGGTTGATGATATGCTTTGATGCTGAGCTTGAAGCCAGCCTGTGAGACCTTGGTTCTATTCTTTCCTTGCTGAGCCACAGCTGTGGTATGTCTTCCTTGCTTCTTCATTCTTTCTTATTCCTTGTTCTCCCTTCTTTAGCTTAGGATTAGTTGTATGGATCATAGGGTTAATGTTGGTATGTGTATGTACATGTTTATGCCTGGTTTTGGCTGAGTGAAGACGTGATTTGATCACGTGAAGAGCTAAAGAGAAGTCGCGAAGTGTCATTCTGCACTGACGCCGCCCCCGCGGCCAAGAGCCACCGCCCCCGCGGCTACCATGCCACAGCGCCTGCGTCGTGCCAGCGGCGTACCTGCGCTTGCTTGCGTTCCGTGTCACCGCCCCTGCGGCTTCTACCTGCCGCGCCCGCGGGTGATCTTTTCCGCCCCTGCGACCTTAGTTCACGCAGGTGCGTCTTGTCCCGGGACTACTTATAGTTAAGTAGTTCCTTTCCTTTCTAGTATGAGGGAACTAGTATCATGCTAGGTATCGGTTTATGACGAGTATGATATAGATATGCCGGTTATGGCCTTGAGGTTACGAGTTGGATTTGATCCCTTATGGATCCCTTGGGTCTAGGTGTGACCCTTTGTGTGTGATAGGATTGTGATATATATGTGTGCCTTGTATAGGTTGTGTTGTCCTCCAGTTGGAGTAGACGTTTCTGGGATTTGTTCGTAGCGAGATACTTCTGAGATTGAGGTAAGTTCATAGGACTTACTTAGCTGCTATCCTTATATTGGATGTATGCTTGAGTGGTGTGTGTTATATGCTTTATAACATATGTTATTATGGTCACCGACCTATGTTATATTGACCGCCCATTGTAGTGGTTGTGACAACTTACCTTTCATCCCGTAGTGGAGTCTAGGAAGTTCTCTATAAGCTAGTTAGTTCTGGTATACGGGAAGGGCACCTACCACTCCATATGGTATACGGGAAAGTGCCCTGATACCACTCCAGCTAGCTATTGCATGCAGAGGCGAGGGTTATATATACATTCCTCGTGTCACGTATATTCATATACATTTATGATACGATTGTATGTTGGACTTATTAAAGATAATAAACCAGGTAAATGTGTGATATCATGATGATGTGTAATATTATTGACGTGTGATTGTGCTTTAGCATCTTCTTATATATGTGTATAGTTAGCTAACGGTTTTATACCGTGTTGTAGATCCTTTGCAGGTTAGGAGAGCTGCAGAGTGATCTGGAGGAGTGATCTGTTGAGGGTTCCGTACACAGGGCGTACTCGTGGGATTTGGGTTATTTATATTGTACGAAGTTATGTTTTGACTTCTGTACTCAACAGTACTTTGTATGACGTTTTGATCGATATATATATACATCAGTTTTATGTTTTGTTTTAATCTATTGGTGCCTTGTTGTAAGATTCAGTGAAGTTGTTGTCAGGCTAGGGTCAGGATCCATTGTGAGATCCTAGCCCAGTAGCACTCCGAGTCCTACGGATTTGGGGTGTTACACTACCTTAGATATTGACTTGTTTCGAGACTAATACATCAACCTATGTTGGAATATTGTTCAAAAAACACTTGAGTTATATGCTTCTTGTTCTCATAAAAGATGATAATTTTTGTTTTGATTAAGTTATTTTTCTATTGATTAGGAAAAATTCAGAATTCATGTTATTTTTTATAAATATTTCAACTACATCAACATATAGTTTAAATTAATAAAATGTGAAGAAGGTTAAACAAATTAATTTTAAAAAAATAAGTAGTATAAACGAGTAATTAGTGAAAATGACAATTGTATAAAAAAAAGTCTAGTAAAGACAAAAAGATGCTTTAATAAACGGTCAATACAAAATGATACGATCATTACTAGCCAGATTTGAAATGACTATAAATTGTTCAACTAGATAGCAAATTGTTCAACTATATAACAAATGTTAAGCTATAAGACAAATTGTTCAAACAGACATCATCATTCTTCATCTTCTCTTGTCAAACTATGTTGTTGTTGTCATGTATTGCTTGCACTAACAACTAGTCTTAGAGACATTTGTGTCATTCAATAAACAATGAATGATAACTAATGAAGAAACAAAACAATTTATACATAAATTTATTAAAAAAAAGAATCAAAATCTAAACACAAAAGAATTCATAACATATGAACAACAAGCACATAATTATCAACTATGAAGAATACAACATTACAATGAATCGAAATCGATAACATATTAACAAATCGAGAAATATATGAACACAAGTGTTCAAACATATGAAGATAAAGAGAAAAACTTTCAACTTTGGAGAACACAACATCACCATAAATTGTGATACAATCTCTATCACCATATTAAGCACAATACTGCAATAGATATTGCGAAGGCAAATTAGATGAACATATATTATAGTTAAGCAAGAAAGAGAAATAGAAACTTAATCAAAACTTAGAGAAGAATTCAAAACTCACAATATCACCACCACGAGAGAAGCACATAAATTTGATCGATAAAATCGAAGAAGTAGATCGAATTTTATAGGAAGATTGGCAGATTAGAAAAATTAGAAATTTCAAAGAGAAACAAAAAAAATCGATTCAAGTTCAAAGAAGTTTAACTATGTGAACAAGCCATTAACTTGTAAAATTAACTCTTGAGCATTCCATTAAACCGACCAAATCAAAACCATTGATTAAAACAATCCAATAGTTATGAGCATGTCCCACTTGTAACCCTTTCTCATACGATATATGTCCCCCCTCTCTCTCTATATGACGTAAGAATGATGTGAATGTAGATATATTGAATTGAATCCCTAGACTAAGGTGTTCAAGTTTTTGTCCACACCAATTTTTTTGTTGAACTCACACTCAAAGTAACAAGTTTGATTTTCAGTCGGTTCTTTTTAAAATCTCGGAATATGATGGTTTAGATAGGTCAATTATAAAGAAAAAGTCAAAATATGTAAATGATCCAGGTACCGAAATTGGACCCACGGATCTAAACCAGGTCCGGGTTTAGACGGAACCAAAATTAATAAATAAACATGTTAGTAACAAGAGGACAATTAGATGTATAAGACAACATTAATACTATTATTTGATGGTATTGACAATGACCGATACCTCCCCCTTTTCAACCGTTGTTGGTTCCTAACAACTAGGATATAAACCCATTAATCTTATCAAAGACCCTCCTCCATTCTTGTTCAAACCAACCCCGACTTTCGGTTGTAAGCTTATTATTTCCACACATCAATCGTCTTTCAGTACAAATCCTTGTCTCTTTTTTTGCTTCATTTCAAAATTTTAGTAATGCTCTTTCTTTGAGCACTGTTTTCGTGGGAAAACGACACTTAACATGCTACCGATTTTCCCATTATGTCATTTTTGCACGCCTTTTGTCTCTTTCTTGCTCTTCATGATCGAGAAACTCCGAATATCCTCCCAATTCGGCTCTTTAATGCCTTTTTCTTTATTGTTTTTCCCGTCATTTCATTTATCCACAAATCTGACGTCGCCCTATTCTCGCATCCTCATAGCCTTTGATCAAGGTATGTTCGTTATGGATTTTTTTTGTTTCGTAAATTTAGGGAGATCAGTGGATCATTTTTCCTGTTCGGATTCTTTTTAGTGTGTGTGATAATGCGTTTTTCTCTTCAATGTTGTTTGTTGGAATGGGTCATCTTGCAGTATTGTAGTTTAGTAGTTTGCCTAATATGCGTAAATTATGGGTTCTCATCCATTCTGGGGATTTGTTTTGTGTTGGTTTTTAATACAAATTTGGAACTGAGTTTCTTTTCTTGAGATATAATTTGTGGTGATTTTTTGCTTCAATTTTATTCGAATGTACGGTAGTCATGTGTATTTGCTTTCAACCGAGTTCCTTTTCTTGATTTGATTCATTGTCCTCTTGGTTTTTCCCATGTTTCATGCTCATGGATTCTCAGTCGATCTTCTTGATTTTTTGTTAATTTGAACCTCGTAGGTTGATGTATATGATTATCATGCCTATGAAAGATAGAAAACTATTTAATATTTTCATTGATCTTGTTTTATTATTAATTTCATTTGATTTTGCTTGAGATGGGACTACTAAAAATTTACAATGCGTGTGTGAGATTTATCTTTGATTTATTAACATCTCGTACTTGATTTGAGGGATGTGATTATCTTTTTAGAAAATTACTTATTTTAGTTGATTTGATGATCTTTGCCTTGTTTGGCATTGCTACTTAGAAATAGTTCATAAGCTGGAATTATTGTGTAGTAAAGTCTCATATAACACTTTATGTTTTCGTTACAGGTTTACATTTGCTTCCCTTGATGATGGAGGGGGGTTTGTCATGGGTTAAACAACATCAGTACAATTCTAAGGTGTACTCTTGGGAAACTATTTTAGATCAAAGAGATTTTGACTCATTCTCTGAAAGCATTGATGAAGAAAACAACATCCTTGTCTCAATTGATTCAATTCTTCCTGTTGACCTTTTTGAGCAAATACTAAGTCGTCTTCCGGTTTCTAGCCTTCTTAGGGTTGGATCTGTGTGTAAAAGGTGGCATGTCATAACCTCCTCTAAAAGGTTCCTATGGAACAACTCAGACTTACAGGTTGACAAGCCATGGTACTTCATGTTCACTAGCTCCAATTACGGGATCGGATATGCATATGATCCTACACTACGGAAGTGGCATGACATTGATCTCCCTGACATTGTAAATTCCAATTGGTACACAACCTCCTCACATGGCCTCGTATGCTTCATGGATAGTGATAATAAGAGCGAGATTCACATTTGCAACCCGATCACCAAGAGCTACAAGAAGCTTTCGGAGACTCCAGGCCCAAAACTATGTGATTACAACGCTATTTCAATCTCCTTCAACCGGATGTCACAAGGATACAATATCTTTGTTGTGAAATCAAAGCAACAACGTGAAAATTTATACTTTTGGGATATTATGATTCACATCTATGACTCAGAAACCATGGCATGGACGACACCGATCAGTGAGACGTTATACAAGTGGAGGGCCGGAGATGAGAGTGTGATATGTGATGGTGAATTGTACTTCATGGTATACTCAACTCAGGTTGGTACACACTATAGCATGCGACATCTTCTAACCCGATACAACCACTCGAAGAGATCATCTCATTGTTTGTTGCCTAGAAGCTTTATACCAGCCCCATGTGCACTTACATGTTGCCGGCTGATGAACCTGAAGGAAAAACTGGTGTTGGTTGGAGGTATCAAAAAAGAAGACCGATTTGACATCATCAAAGGGATCGGTATTTGGGTTCTGAAAGGCAGAGAATGGCAGGAGCTAGCACGCGTGCCTCACAAGTTCCTTCATGGGTTCAAGAAGCTTGACGACGTGTTTGGGTGTGGTGGCACGGATGAATTGATATACATCCATAGCTACGGTGGGAGAGCTTTGTTGGTATTTGATATGAATAGCAAGAAGTTCAACTGGTCTCATGAGTGTCCGATATCTAAAAAATTTCCTCTACGGCGCTTCATCGGGTTTTGCTTTGAACCTAGGCTCAAAACTTCTCCCTAAGCATTCTAGAATATGAACATTAGTTTATAAATGATGATGATACTGATTTGGTTCAATCTCTATGTACTTACGGTAGAATCGTTCTTACACAATCTTTGTTGGTGGGTAAATTTGGTAATAAAGTTAGGGATACCAAACTGGTGTATTCAACAAATTTGTTGCGTTATAATGTGTTCATTGCTTTCGTTAGGCCTTTCATCTAAATGTGTAGGGCCACCTACGATATTTTGACTGGTCAATAATGAAGGATTTCCTTTTCTATTTTAATTTGGGCCGTCTACATTTATTTCATAATTAATACTTTTTATTTTTGTTAAGTTCCAGCAAAAAAAATGAATCCTAAAAAAACACTATCCACCCCTAAAGAATGCAACTCTTGTATTTAAAAAACGCTACAACCTCACCGAGGATGATAGCATCAAAATATACGTGTTTTTAACTCACTTATTCATAATGTTTTACATGTGTTTTGGCAAGATGTATGTGCATATAACATTGAATACATTCATATTGTGTTTTTGGTATCTATTTCCGGTTATTTCATGTTTTAGGCTTTCAAGGGTCGTTTTGAAATATTTATTAAACTTATCGTTGAATATGCTTAAAGAGCTCGATTTTCCCTACGTCAAGACAAGTTCACACATGACTTTTCTACTATGGAATATTTCATGTTTTAGGCTTCAAGGGTCGTTTTGGACTTTCCTACTACGGAGCATAAAATTATACAAGATGACCTTCCCAACAAAGCTGGAAATTTAAGAGTTACGGTCAACATTACCGGCAGTTACGGTCATCACCTAGCCGTAACTATGGCCGTTTCAGTAGCCGTAAGGTTTGGCCCTTCTCCAAAAAAGTCCAACCCAATTGCAGAAGTTGTTGGGCTTGTTACGACTATGCTACGGACGTCCTTTGGCCGTAACCTAGTCGTAATTGTGGCCGTCACCTGCCGTTGTGACAAAATGTCACAAAATCTTATTTCTAGGTTTTTCCTATGGGTTTTTCCGACCTTGGTCAAACCCGTAAATTTTCCTATATATACACTCCTCACCTCTAGGGTTAGAGGCATCCAATACATTCATCTTCTATCTAGTATCGGAACATCCAATCCTTTCTTTCTCCTTTGTTTTAGATAAAATAAGCCGTTGTTGAACGGTTCCTAGGTTTTATGCCTTTGTGTTAAAGGTCAGACTTATTTTGTTATTGTACTACTTCGATTTTTTATTATATGCAAAGACTTTTTCTTTTCATATGATTCTTCTCCTTGCTTTATGTCTGGCTAAGTCTTCTTCGACCTAATTAAGGGTTAGTTGAACCCTATGATAGATCAATGGTGACTGTTTTGTGAATCACTGAATTGAGCACTTTGTGCGCGTGAAAAAAGGTTTAGAAGCGCGCTTTATTTTTTATTAATTTATATAAAATATAGTAGTATATAATATGCCATCGGTGAATTTTATAAGCGTCGTCAAATTTTGACGCTTATAAGCGTAGAGAAAGCGTAGAGAAATTTTGTCACTTGACTTGTCTCCCGCTAGCCGGACCTTCGTGACACTCTTTTAAGTATATTTTTATACTTAATCTCTATAATTAACTCAATAGTTTAATGGAGACTTTCCACAAGTCTCCCACAAATGTTATGCAACAATTAGAATATTTTAAGTTCAAATGCATAATTTAAATATCCCTTAAATCCCTTACATATATACTCTACTTAAACAACCGTCATAAAACATAACGTGAATGCTCTCATAATATTTTCTCCGAATAAATATTTTTATAAAATTATTAATTAAAGCATAAAATTCGTTTAACTAAAACATTTATATCTACCGAAATCTTTTTTGTTACCTAAATCTAAAATCTAAATTATAATTGTTCCGGTTAGTTTTTAATGTTACTGCACAATCTTTGATTAATTAAGATTATAAATTTTTTTATTTATTTAAACATCTAGTGTAGATAAGATCATATCAAATATTTGTTTATCTTGTATTGCAATCTTTGATCAATGAATGAAAATACGTTAGTTGTTCCAACAAGATGAATCATGCCAATAAGCTTCCTAGCAATTGAGTATAAACAACTATTTATATGGAACACCCAATTACAACTCAATAGTCATCGTATTTTCATCAGGTACTACTTCTTTCTTCAACATTTGAATCGCCGGAATTATTTATTGTTATATTTGTCATTCATTATGTTAATTTAATGTTAATGTTTGTAATTTTCTTAAGTGATTTGTTCACATATAATTTTATGTTTTGATGTTGTATGATCAATTTGATATTTATTTTTTTATGGTAGTGTCTTTCCTTTTTTTCCTCAAGAATTTTCCTTGCCCTTTCACCATCTTCGACTTTAGTCGAAACCCATCCCTTACAATCTTCCAATTAAACAATACATATAACATGAGATCACGAGAGGTTAGTTGTTGAAACTCTATATGGAGAGTTGTGTAGGTATTTAGGGTCTTTTATTGCTATTGCTAACCATACATTGACCTTTTGAATATATTGATTGCGCGGCTCTGACTAGTATTGTAACGCCCCAAATCCGTAGGACTCGAGGTGCTACTGGGCTAGGATCTCACAATGGATCTTGACTCTAGCCTGACAACAAGCTCGCTGAATCTTACAACAAGGCACAAATAGATTAAAACAAAACACAAAACTTATATATATATATATATATATATATATATATATATATATATATATATATATATATATATATATATATATATATACATATCAAAAGGTAATACAAAGTAACCACTGAGTACAAAATCAAAATATATATCCGTACAACATAAATATCCCATATCCCACGATGTCGCCCCAGTGTACGGAGCCCTCAGCGGATCACCCCTCTGGATCACTCTGTAACTCTCCTAACCTGCAATGTAACACCCCAAATCCGTAGGACTCGAGGTGCTACTAGGCTAGGATCTCACAATGGATCCTGACCCTAACCTGACAACAATTTCACTTATCTTACAACAAGACACAGATAGATTAAAACAAAACATGAAACTAATATATATAAATATCAAAAGGTTATACAAGTATTGTTGAGTACAACAAAACATAACCATATACATAGTCAAAAGATCCCATCCCACGAGGACGACCCAGTGTACGGAGCCCTCAGCAGATCACCTCACTGGATCACTCTGCGGTTCTCCTAACCTGCAAAGGATCTACAACACGGTATAAAACCGTTAGCTAACCATACACATATATAAGAGATGCAGAGCACAAACACACATCAAAAAAATACTAAACACGTCAACATGATATCACACATTTACCCGGTTCACTATCTTTATAAAGTCCAGCAATCAACTCGTATATATATCCATATAAACATATGTGACACGAGGAATATATAATCCTCGCCTCTGGGTCCAATAGCCAGTTGGAATGGTGCCTGGAACACCTCCTCGTGTACTCTAAGGGAATGGGGAGTGCTCGAATCGTTTACCAGGTCTGGCCTGCCTACAGAGAACCTCCCAGACTCCCGGCGGGATGAAAGGGCAAGTTATCACGGTCCTACAATGGGCAAGCAATATACCATAGATCGGTAATAAACCATAACACATGCTATCAAGCATATACCACACACCACTCATACACACATCCAATATAGGGATGACAACTAAGTAAGTCCTACGGACTTACCTCAGCCTCGTAGTCGTTTCAACTCGATCAACCCTCAAACACAGTTCACTCCAATCTGGAGGATAACACTGCCTAGCAACAAGGCATAACGAAACATACTCATCAACCATCTATCCTCAACACATATCTAGCATGCTACTACCGCTCATACTAGGAAAGGAAAGGATCTACCTAACTCTAGGTAGACCCGGGACAAGACGCACCTGCGTGACACAAGAGACGCAGGGGCGGAGCAAGCAACCCGCAGGTGCGGCATAACTCAGTCGCGGGCACGGTCACAAAGGCTGCAGGCAACGCAGGCACGGCGCGGGCACTGCGGTACGGCTTCCGCAGGGGCGGCGGCTTCCAAGCGCGGGGGCGGCGACGGTGCAGAACGTGACCCTGCGATTCCTCTTCGGCTCTTCTCGTGATCAAATCACGTCTTCATCATTCCAGATTCACATACACAGATATACATACACATTCCAACATTAGACCACAACTCTCTCTATAACCTCAAACATAAGCATGGAGGAAACCATTGACTCCAGCACAAACACTATCCAAGGCATAGAGGAAAACCATCTCTAGCCAACCAGTATCACAAAAGCAGGGAGGAACGAACCATCTCCAGCTATAACAATCGCACTAGCACAACAAGATCTAATAAGATCACACATCATATCAAGCTGGTACGAAAATAAACACATCATGGCATATAAGCACATAAGTAAATACTCACCAAGATAGTACTAAGATCTACTCGTAGATCCTACAGGTATATCTATCTCGGCAGAGAACTCTAGATAGTTCCTCTGGATACTATCCTCAGTCTTCCATGTAGCCTCATCAGGTCCTCGTCTCGACCACTGTATCCTCAGCATAGGAATGTCCTTCGAACGTAGGCGTCTCATACCTCGTTCTAGGACTGAAATAGGGTGCTCAACAAAGGTGTGGTCCGGCTCGACCACCAAATCATCATAACTCACGATGTGTCTCGGATCTGGTATGTACTCCCTCAACTGAGACACGTGAAATACAGGGGACTCAACTTCCCCTTAATGCCAAAACGCCTAACACCTCGTGTCGGGGACACTCTCATCCACACATGGGCTCCAACTCTGAACTCTAGAGGTCTAAACCTCCTGTCAGCATACGACTTTTGACGGCTCTGGGCAGTCAGCATCCGCTCTCGAATCAGTGCTACTCGAGCCATATCATCCTGAATCTGATCAGGTGCCAAACCACTAACACTGCTCTGCTCATCCCAACATAATGGAGTACGACATCTCTGTCCATACAATGCCTCATATGGGGTCATCCCAATAGATGCATGCCAGCTGTTGTTGTATGAGAACTCAACAAGTGGGAGATGATCCGTCCACACTTGCCCCCAATCCAACACACAAGCTCGCAGCATATCCTCCAGCGTCTGAATGGTCCTCTCTGACTGACCATCTGTCTGAAGATAGAATGCAGTAGTGAAGTGCAAACTCGTCTCCAGGGCAGTCTGAATCTGCTGCCAAAATCTCGAGGTAAATCGCCCATCTTTGTCTGAGATGATCGTCCTCGGTACCCCATGGAGTCTCACTATTTGCCTAGTGTACTCCTCAGCTAATCTGCTCATCGGTCACGTCTCCCTAATAGGAATGAAATGTGCCGTCTTCGTCAATTTGTCCACTATGACCCAGATAGCATCAAAACTCCGGCTCAGCCTCAGTCTAGTCACAAAGTCCATGGTGACGTCCTCCCACTTCCTCTGTGGAACAGGAAGTGGATGGAGCTCACCTCCAGGTCTGCAATGCTCTATCTTGACCAGCTGGCAGGTCGCACACTGTGCCACAAATCTGGCCACATCGGGCTTCAGCCCTCCCCACCAATATAGACGTCTCAGATCCTGATACATCTTACTCGTACCTGGATGTATAGAGTAAGGTGTACAGTGAGCCTCCTGTAAAATCCTCTGTCTCAGCTCTGTATCAACAAGTACACATACGCGACCGCGACGTCTCAAAACTCCATCTGCTCCTAGCAGGAATTGTGGTGCCTCATCCCGAGACATCCTATCTCGTATCCTCGTCAGTGTCGGGCAGGTCTCTTGCTTCCGTTGGATCTCACCCAACAGATCAAGAAGAACCTCTAAAGTACGCAGCTGGGCATCCTCATCAGGAAACTGGATGTCCAACTCTAACCAGATCAGATCCCTCTGCAACTGATGTTGAATTGTCAGCCTCGCAATCGTCTGCTCTCGAGGCATCTTCCTACTCAAGGCGTCGGCGACAACGTTCGCCTTTCCTGGAAGATACAGAATCTCCAGATCAAAATCCTTGATCAGCTCAAGCCACCTACGCTGGCGGTTATTCAATTCCCGCTGCGTGAAAATGTACTTCAGAGTCTGATGGTCTGTGAAGATCTGACATGTAACACCATACAGGTAATGTGTCCAGATCTTCAAGGCATGAACTACTGTTGCCAACTCCAGATCATGAGTCGGGTAGTTCTCCTCATACGTCTTCAGCTGTCTAGACGCATATGCAATCACTCTGCCCCGCTGCATCAACACACATCCCAAGCCTAGCTTGGATGCATCACTGTATACCACAAAATCCTCTGTACCCTCTGGTTGTGCCAAAACAGGAGCAGAAGTCAAACGTCTCTTCAGCTCCTCAAAACTTTGCATACACTGATCAGACCACACAAATCTGGTAGTCTTCCTCAGCAGACTCATCAGTGGACGGGCAATCACAGAAAATCCCTCCACAAAGCGTCTGTAATAACCGGCTAGGCCAAGGAAGCTACGTACTTCCTTGACGTTCGTCGGGGTAGTCCATGTTGCTACTGCCTCTATCTTCGCCGGATCAACCTTGATCCCCTCGGCGGATACAATGTGACCCAGGAATGCTACCTCTAGCATCCAAAACTCGCACTTAGAGAACTTAGCATAAAGTTCTCTATCCCGTAAAACCTACAACACAGTCCTCAGTTGTCTTGCATGTTCCTCTCTACTACGAGAGTATACCAGAATATCATCTATAAAGACCACCACAAACTGATCCAGGAAGTCGATGAAAATACTGTTCATCAACTCCATAAAAATTGTTGGGGCATTCGTAAGTCCAAATGGCATCACTACAAACTCGTAGTGTCCATATCTGGTCCTGAATGTTGTCCTGTGCACATCCTGCTCTCTCACCCTCAGCTGGTGATACCCGGAACGGAGATCAATCCTGGAGAACACTGTCGCTCCCTGAAGCTAATCTAACAAGTCATCAATACGCGGCAATGGATACTTGTTCTTGATGGTCACCTTTTTCAGCTCTCTGTAATCAATGCATAATCTCAGTGATCCTTCCTTCTTCCGTACAAAGAGGACAGGTTCTCCCCATGGAGATACACTAGGGAGAATGAAGCCCTTCTCATCCAACTCCTCGAGTTGCTTCTTCAGCTCCAACATCTCAACAGGCGTCATCCGGTATGGGGCCTTCGAGATCGGTCTCGTACCAGGCTCTAACTCAATGCCAAAGTCCACACTCCTCTGAGGCGGCATACTGGACGGCTCAACAAACACATCAGTAAACTCACATACCACTAGGATGTCCTCTAATGCTAGACTCGCCCCCTCCTTCATGGCATAACACCAGAAGGCCTCACATCCCTGTGCAATCAGCCTAGCTGCCCGTATCGCACTGATAACCATACCTGATTTTCCAAGGTCCCAACCTCAGAAAACCTCTATCTGTCCTAACTCGGTAGAGAGGGTAACAGTCCTCCTACCTACATCTAAAACGGCAGAATGTTTATCCATCCAATCCTTACCTAGTATAACTTTCTCATGCTCTAACGGCGTGACAAAGAAGTCAACTAGTAACACACGAGTCCCTACAGAAATGGGACAGTCACGAATCTCACGGGTACCTCTGACCCTACCACCATCGGGTAACCCTATAATAAAGGGCATCCCCTCAACCGTATCTAGACTCAGACGCTCTACACAGGCATCAGAAATAAAAGAATGCGTAACACCAATATCAAATAGCACTCTAACAGGTAAACCATAAATCAGAATGGTACATGTAGCAGTCGGTGCAGCTGGCTCCTCTGCACTCCTCAGCTCAAAAACTCGGCCTTGTGGGCCTCGGGTGTCAGTGGTGCTCCCACCACGACCTCTGCCTCTACTCGGCCCAAGAACAGATCCTTGAGTCGTAGGGCGATCTAGGACTCTCTGCTGTCCTTGCAACTGTTGCTGCTGAGGTGGCCTCTGCCCACACCCTGCTGCACTAGCAGGAGAAGAATCCTGTTGTGATGAAGCTCTCCCTCGTCTACAGAAGATAGCTCTGTGACCGGGTCTGCCACAAGTGAAGCAAGTCACCTGCTGCCTCGTACACTCTGATCTCATATGCCCATACTCACTGCAGTTGAAGCATTGTACTTCCTTATCTGCACCTGGTGCAGATGAAGGATGACTCTGGCAACTCTGGCCTCGCCATGATCCAGCAGCTCCACCAGTACCACTAGTCTGCCCAGTCCGTTGTCTCTCCTCAAACCCTCTAGTCTGAGAAACTCTCATCTGGCTGGCCCTCTCTCTCTCATAATCAGAAGCCCGGAACTAATAATCCATCAAAGACTCACAATGAAAACCCGTCATATAAGTACGGGTAGTATCCCTCACTCGTCGGGAAAACAAATACACATGCTGATCTGTAGAGGGTGCAGCTGGACCCAGCAATGCCAGCTCCTCCTGAAATCTCCTGATGGCCTCTGAGACTGGTACATCTTCGAACCCAGCCTCAACAAAGTCTCGCAGTTTCTCCCTCCTCAGCGAGGCAGGGCAGAAACGCTCTCGAATCATAGTCCTCATCTACTCATAACTAGTAATCTGTACTCGTACAGACCTCCACCAGTGATGTGCCAAATCTCTAAACAAAGTCTGCACCAACTCAATCTGCCTGTCAGCTGGACATCTAATAGACTCCAAAGCTGAGTCTACATGTCTTATCCAGAGCTCAACCTCCAACCCCACCTTCCCATAGAAAGGGGGTACTCCCATCTGATGAAAAGCCTTCAACCAAGTGTCTGGTCGATGCCCTATATGCTCCTTTGTAGCTCGAGCAATCTCAGCGGCAGGTGCCGGTGCAGCTGGCACCTGTGTAACTGCATGGGATCTCTCAGACGATCCCTCCTGTGCTGGCAGATCATGGGCACGCCTACCTGCTCTGGCAGCCTCCTCAACACGTCAAATGTACTCGCGGAAGGCTGGTCCCTCCATGGAGACACGATCCGAGTCATCTGACAGGACTCGCTGTGGACCCTGTCTCCCAACTATGCTGTTCTCAGTCTCGGGGACGACACTCTCAGCAACATCCTCACGAATCTCCTCTGCTGCACGTGGATCAACAACAGGAATCCTACCCCGTCCTCTACCTAGTGGAGGTCTACCTCTACCCTGTCCAGCTGTAGGTAAGGCTCTAGTCTGAACCATCTGCAGAGGACACAGACCTAACTCAAAAGGCTATATATATGCCGTATGTATAGATATATATCAAATCAATCACAACAAGAATATCTATATATATATATATATATATATATATATATATATATATATATATATATATATATATATATATATATACTGTCGAGATCTTCAGAGGGGCGATGGCTCATGTACACATATCCCAAAACATTTGTACTCATTTTAAAACCAAAACCTTTTGAAAAGTCAGACCCCTTTCGGGTTCTGTTTATTTATCTATTCGACCTTTATCGCAGATTACTAGTGCCATTGTTGTCAACTTGGGCTCTGATACCAACTTTGTAACACCTCAAATCCGTAGGACTCGAGGTGCTACTGGGCTAGGATCTCACAATGGATCTTGACCCTAGCCTGATAACAATTTCACTGATCTTACAACAAGGCACAGATAGATTAAAACAAAACATGAAACTGATATATATAAATATCAAAAGGTTATACAAGTACTGCTGAGTACAACAAAACATAACCATATACATAGTCAAAAGATCTCATCCCACGAGGACGACCCAGTGTACGGAGCCCTCAGCAGATCACCCACTGGATCACTCTGTAGTTCTCCTAACTTGCAAAGGATCTACAACATGGTATAAAACCGTTAGCTAACCATACACATATATAAGAGATGCAGAGCACAAACACACATAAAAAAAATACTAAACATGTCAACATGATATCACACATTTACCCGGTTCATTATCTTTATAAAGTCCAGCAATCAACTCGTATATATATCCATATAAACATATGTGACACGAGGAATATATAATCCTCGCCTCTGGGTCCAATAGCCAGCTGGAGTGGTGCCTCGAACACCTCCCCGTGTACCCTAAGGGAATGGGGAGTGCCCGAACCGTTTACCAGGTATGGTCTGCCTATAGAGAACCTCCCAGACTCCCGGCGGGATGAAAGGGCAAGTTATCACGGCCCTACAATGGGCAAGCAATATTACATAGATCGGTAATAAACCATAACACATGCTATCAAGCATATACCACACACCACTCATACACACATCCAATATAGGGATGACAACTAAGTAAGTCCTACGGACTTACCTCAACCTCGTAGTCGTCTCAACTCGATCAACCCTCAAACACAGTCCACTCCAATCTGGAGGATAACACTACCTAGCAACAAGGCATAACGAAACATACTCATCAACCATCTATCCTCAACACATACCTAGCATGCTATTACCGCTCATACTAGGAAAGGAAAGGATCTACCTAACTCTAGGTAGACCCGGGACAAGACGCACCTGCGTGACACAAGAGACGCAGGGGCGGAGCAAGCAACCCGCAAACGCGGCAGAACTCAGCCGCGGGCGCGGTGACAAAGGCTGCAGGCAACGCAGGAACGGCGCGGGCGCTGCGGTACGGCTTCCGCAGGGGCGGCGGCTTCCAGGCACGGGGGCGGCGACGGTGCAGAACGTGACCCCGCGATTCCTCTTCGGCTCTTCTCGTGATCAAATCACGTCTTCATCATTCCAGATTCACATACACATATATACATACACATTCCAACATTAGACTATATCCACATACATCTAATCCTAAGCTAAGCAAAGGAATCAAGGAAGAAGAAAGAAAGAAGAAGCAAGAAGACATACCACACTTGTGGTCCTAGGCTGCAAGGAAGGATCAACCACTTCCACAGCTAGCTCTCAAGCTCATCAACACAAGCACACATCAACCTCAGCAAGGCCACACCACAAACTCTCTTCCAAACTCTAAGGCAAACCAAGAACAAGATCAAGATGGAGGAAGGAGAAGCAAGAAGGACGTGAAAGGGCTGGATAGGGAATGAAAGTGAAGGAGAAACCCTTTCTCACCAAGTATGAAGAGAATAGAGTAAAGCATGGGTCAAAGGTCAACAAAGCCGGCTGCAGCCGCAGGAAACCGCAGGGGCAGGTTTCCTGGCCGTAGGGGCGGAACAACAGAGGAGCCGCAGGGGCGACCTTACAGACCCGCGGGGGCGGCTAAGGCTAAACTAGCTCCCAAAGACTAAGGCTCTTACATGCAAATGATCTACAACACGGTATAAAAGCGTTAGCTAACCATACACATATATAAGAAGATGCTAGAGCACAAACACACATCAGGAATCATAACACATCATCATGCTTTCACACATTTACCCGGTTTATTATCTTTATAACGTCAATCACTCAAATAGTATATAGATCTGCATATGAAAATATGTGACACGAGGAATGTATATAATCCTCGCCTCTGCGTGCAATAGCTAGCTGGAGTGGTATCAGCGCACCTTCCCGTATACCATAAGGAGTGGGTCAGTGCCCTTCTCGTATACCAGATCTAACTAGCTTACACAGAACTTCCCAGACTCCACTACGGGATGAAAGGTAAGTTGTCACAGCCACTACAATGGGCGGTCAATATATCATAGGTCGGTAATAAACCATATCGCATGCTATAAAGCATATAACAAACACCACTCATGCATACATCCAATATAAGGATGGTAGCTAAGTAAGTCTTATGGACTTACCTCAACCTCAGTAGTAGTCTCACTACGATCAACTCTCAACCTGTTCCACTCCAATTTGGAGGACAACACTGCCTAATAACAAGGCATAACAATATATCGACTCATATTCATCAAAGGGTCACACCTAGACCCAAGGGATCCATAAGGAGCGTATCCTAACTCATAAACCTCAAAGCCATAACTGGTATAAACGATAACGTACTCATCATCATTCTAACCTCATACACGTACCTAGCATGCTACTAACCCGCTCATACTAGGAAAGGAAAGGATATACACAACTCTAGGTAGACCCGGGACAAGACGCACCTGCGTGACAAGAGAGACGCAAGAGCGGAGTAAGGCAACCCGCAGGCGCGGCAAGGCTCAGCCGCAGGCGCGGTGACAATGGCCGCAGACAACGCTTCCAGGCACGGGGGCGGCGACGGTGCAGAAAGTGATCCCGCGATCCCTCTTCAGCTCTTCACGTGATCAAATCACGTCTTCTTTCATCCAATACCAAGCACATACATATACATACACATTACAACATCAATCTATATCCAATTCATCTAATACTAAGCTAAGGGAGATGGAATCAAAGAAGAAGAGAAGGAGAAGAAGAAGAAGAAGACTTACCACACTTGTGGTCCTAGGTTGCATAGAAGATCAACACCCAACACAGCTAGCTCTCAAGCTCATCACAGCATCCAACATCATCAACATCATCATCCTCACAATCAAAACACTTCCAAACTCAAGAACACTCACACACAAGATCAAGGAGAAGGAAGAAGGAAGCAAGAAGGACGTAAGGTAGCTGGAAGAAGAAGTGAGGAACCCTTGGGCACGAAGACAAGGTAAGGGCTAAGAAGGAAAGGTAAAGCACGGTCAACCGGTCAACAAAACCGGTTGTAGCCGCAAGAAACCGCGGGGGGCGGTTCCTTGGGCCGCGGGAGCGGAAACCCGTTGGGGCGGCACACAAGCCCGCGGGGGCGGATAAGGTCAAAACTCGGTCCAAAAAACTAAGGCTCTTACAAGTATCCACCTAGCTATTCCGCCGAGACTACGTCTCAGGGCATCCGATAGGAAGCCGTGCGCCCGGCGCCAGAGGAACTTTGCCCATTCTTCGAAATATCCGTTTGGAGAGTGCACGTCTCTAATGATCCGCAACATACCTAATTGTTTCAAGTGTTTAGCATCAATAGGCATTGTGATTTTATTGTTACTATCCATAAACTGTTGGCCGAACATTTCGCCCACATGAAGAAAGAAAGGGGGTGAGTTCAGAGTTTGACTTTTCTTTTGTCTACTTGCCGGTGGATTTCATTAGGTTGGGTAACAAGGGATATGCAGTTGTTAAGCTCACCAACATCACTGACACAATCGGGCTTTTTCCGGGCTTGTAACCACCTAAATTGGAGAAATTAAAGTAGGTATGATTCCGCCGCCAACATTCAGGTTATACAAAAATCTCTTTCTGATTTCGTTGCAGTTTTTCGGGCGTTGATGGGTTTTTTATCATTAAGTAATGGTATGGCTTAACAGGAAAGGAGAATTTGAAGGCGAAAAAAGGAGAACCTGAAGACGTAATCCGAGAGGTCCGGTTTCAAGTGTGAAACAAATGAGTTTGTTGGCGGTGTTGACGCCTCCCTGTAACAGCGACAACCGTACCTCTATGTCGTGGTGGTGTCACGCATCGAAGTTGGAAAATTAGAAAATAGGGTTAGATATAGAAAAGAGTAGGATGTGTTTTCATTGTCTCCCCCTTAGGTTTCATGGAAATCTTGAAGTGAATTTGGAATAATGGTATTTAGGGCTTGCTTATCCGGTATTTTTATTACCGCTATTTTGACGTTTCTTCTTTGATGTTTCTTTAGGGTTTGTTGTATGTGAGAAGTGAACGTCATGTTGTGTGATCTTCATCATATATGTGCGATTGCTAAGCTGGTCATTTTAATGTCTAATCTTTTTTGTGACACTTTTTTCCATCGATGTGGATCTCATTGATATAAATATGAAGAATTGAGCTTCAAATTAACCCTAGACCATTAATCAAACAAAAACGAATACACGCTACTCTGTTACGCACGTGCCGCCCAACTAGTATATAATTAAAAACATGACAATGTTAAAAAATGATCTAGATCCCCACTTCATATATGTGGATTAAAATTATTAAACAACTTACATGTTGTGCATGAGCTTCGAAACTAGTATATAGTGAAGCATTAGACTTAAGAGCCATATGTCATGTTCAATTCACTTACGTATTGCGTAGAAAATTAAGACCGGAGAATCTTCAAAACAAATTAGAGATTTTCTTAAAACTAAGCCATTAAATCCTCAATGTTCCCACTTATTATGGTATGAATGAGAACTTTCGGTTTTCGGATTTAGATTTCGATTCTAGTATTGGTTTTTTGGTTTATTGTATGAGTGAGAACTTTATAAAAAAAAATTCAATGTTTTAGGGGCATGATCCTACGCTTTGATTTTCATTTTATAAATGGGTGCACCGTCACGCACTACGATCATTATATCAATTAATTAATCGGTTAAATAAAACGTTGGGTTAGGCTCTCACTTTCTTAAATATTCAATTATGGTAATGGAGATCTTACTGAAACCAAATATACATTTATATGAATTGCATAAGTATCGTCGATTCATCGTGAATCGTTTCATGTTTCATGTTTCTTGTAAAAGAAAATTGCAGAAAACTGAATCATTTTAAGGAGGAAGAAAACAGATGAATAAACGCCATATAATATCATTCACACTCACACAAAATTAGTGCATATATATTAGTTTTACACCCGCTATTTCAGCAATTATCAATTAATCATAACGTGCTTCTTAGGGCGATGAGGAAGAAGACGAAAAAGATGGATCGGAGAACTTGATTCCCCTTTTGATATTCTCCTATCTCGTTACTTTTTTCACATTGTTGTTAATTTGCCTATAGATCCAATCCAATCTTCTCCTCCGTCATCTTTTATTCAAAGAACTGAAACTCATCGTGAATTTTGCAGGTTATAATGTCAGATTTCATAATTATTATAATTTTTCTTTTGATCCTTTAATTTGCCTCATTAGGTTTGAGTTATAATTGTATAATTTTTCAGGATAGGGCAGTGCATGGCCTTGCCTAGAAGAGAGTTCTCGTCTGATGAGATAAAGTCTTCTCGATATACTTGCATACGATACTCAAAGCAACACACTCTTCCTACTGGGACATCTGCTGAGTTTGAGTGGAAGGATTATTGTCCCAATATTTTCAGAAACTTGCAAGAGCTTGGCAACATCGATTATGATGACTACTTGCTTGGTGTTTGTTGCTATGAAACACTCATGGAGATTTTCTTACGCGGAAAGAATAGCAGACCCTTCTTCTTGCCCACAGATTCTCGCTTTGTAATCAAGATTTTGCACAAATATGAAGTTAAGGTGATTTCGTTAATTACTTTGACCTTTAATCGATCAAATATTTCTATTTCCCTCTCAACTAGATCACTTTGTTGGTGTTTTTTTTATTTATTTATAGACACTTAAAGATATGCTTCAAGACTACTATTCTCATGTCAGCAGCAATCAAAAGACATTACTTACCAAGCTTTATGGCCTTCATTCAGCACGACCTGTTCTTGGAGGACAAAAGGTACTAAAAAGTTATGTCAATGATACTGATATCATCTACATCTAAGATACTCTTGGTTTTTATACTCTTATAAGAAACAAATCAATAATTAAAATGTCAGATTTGGGAAGTTAATGAAGGTGATGAATAAAGAGAAGTTTCTCTGAGAAAAATTGAATTTGTTACATACTTTGGTTCCAACAAAAAAGTTATAAAGTTAGTAAAAAAAAACCTAAAAATGGGTATCTGGGCTGCAAATACTATGAGAGCATCTACAGCTCGAATATCAACCCTAGGTTTTTTTTACTGATATTTAAACAAATTGTTAAAACCAAGAGTATGTGTCAGATTTAGTTTCTTATTAGAGAAACTTTCCTCTACTCGTAATAACCTTATTTTTCTTCTCAATCTGACCCTTTAAATATTAATTTATTTCTTATATAAGTAAAGAAACTCAGAGTATCTGAACTGTAAATGGTCTAAGTTGGAGATTCTTCTTCTTATGTTCTTGCATTTATTGGGTTATAACAATATGTGTTGCTTTGCCTATAGATCTACTTTATGGTGATGGGAAACTTATTAAAATCGGAATTTCATATACACAAGCGTTATGATCTTAAAGGCACTTCCAAAGGCAGAACAAACAGCAAGACTATAACTTACCAACGGATAACATTGAAAGATTTGGAGTTTGATTTGTGCTTCTACATTGACCCATTAATTAGGAGTCAACTCTTAGAGTAAGTTGTTCTACCATAGTCTTAGTGCTTGTTTGGTTGTAGTGGTCGGTTAAAGGAGGAAAGAAAATGGAAATTATTGGACTGCTTTTATGTGTTAAAACACTTTTAAACATATGTAATTTTGATTGATTCTTAGCAATTTCAAGCAAGCCCTAATGTATCTGATCATTTATTTGCACATCTTGTAGGCAAATCAAGAACGATTGCAAGTTTCTTGAGGAACAACAAGTTATGGATTACAGCCTTTTGATTGGAATACACATTATACCACGTCGAGGTAGATACAACGCACATGAGTGTTGATTGGTAGATAGTAGATTGCAATGTTGATGTTTCTGATTAATCTTGTGTGTTTCATGGCAAGATTTGGACAATCTAAGACATTATATCAAACAACATGGCGGATTGAGGTTACACGGATCACCAAAATCAGGTACAACATTATTAACTTGGCTCATTCACAATCAAGAATTTTATTCTTCACCAGTATTAGTATTTACAAGAAAATTTGGTTCTTGAATCAGGCTCATCGGAAGAAAGTTGCAGTAACACATATGGAGAAATCACGGAGATCCCTCCTGATACTCGCCATAAGAGGGATCCGACGCTTGCCGACTTCTTTGAATCCGCAGACAGGTTCGGGCTCGAGCTTGTTCATTTCTTAAACGAGAACACTTTTTAAAGCTCTTACAAAATGTAGGCTCGGTTCGGGCTCAGTTCGTTTATAAACAGGTTGAGCTTAGCATGTCGATGTTCGGTTCGTTCGGATAAAATAACATTATAAGAGTATTATTTTAGCCGAGCTACTCGGACTCGGCTCGTCAAACGTTCGGCTCAAGCTAGTTCATTTTCTAAATGAGCCAAATATGAACACATTTTAAACCTTATATAAAATTTAGGCAAACAAGCGAACTTGACATGCATGCCAATGCTCAACTCCTTATGATAATTCCTAATTATAATGATATTATATAATATATATATATATATATATATATACAGGCCAACAACAAGTCATGAAAGCTCTACATCGGAAGGGTTAGTATGTAGTCTTTATAGTTCTTCATGTGATAACCTCAACGCAACTCTATGAAACTAGTGCTTCCTTTTGACAGGCTTAGTTCTAGCTTTGGTACAAACTTGCCAGCACGAGCAATGAAGGACCCGCACCCTCAAGGAAACGCTAGTAGCACCCCAACAACACCCAACAGAGAATCAAGAGAAGTACTATTGTATTTCGGTATTATAGACTTCCTTCAAGGCTACACAATCAAAAAAAAGATCGAGCATGCCTACAAGTCATTACAGTTCAGTTCTAAGTCTGTCCCAGCTGTTAAACCCAAGATCTACTCTGCTCGCTTTCAAGAGTTCCTCGCCGGAGTCTTTCAAGAAGAAGAGGATAACTCCTTACTTGAGAGTTGATCTGGTTTTCATTTTTTATTTTTTGGTACAATTTCATATATGCAGATCTTTTTACGAAACACAAAGGGTTGTTCTTCTTCCTTTTTGATTTTTTTAATACTTTCTTGTGTATTCGAAGATTATATGACAATCAGAATTGTCTTCTTAGGAAGAAAGATGTAAAACAAATGAAAGAGAATACTACTCTGCGGCATAAGAAACTGATAGCACAAAGTAGGTACCATTGACTACAAACACAAGATCAATAATGTCTCACATGCCTCTCGAAAGATCAGAATGGAAATCTGAGATTAGAAGATAAGAATGAAAAGAGAAAGCCAAAGCAGGGACATTTTTGCCCTATCACTAGTGATTACTCCCGATCCGAAGCACCCCTTTTCCATTCATAGAGAAATCCAATCGTTAAAATCAAAAAAAAAAGGTCATCATGGACCAAGATCCAAACGGATCAATCTTGTTGGGAGTCCTAGATCCTCTCTTTCAGAACAAGGGACGAACTGCCCCACATGCCTGGAGGTCGTTACCCCACCCCGCCTCCTTGAAATAGACCGGAAGGATTATAGATAATAGCCTCTTTGGGTGAAAAAGAAAGATTTTGAGAAGTTAGTTGGTAGGTCAAATGGTTCTTGAGGTCCTTAATGAAATAACTGATATGGTCTAGAGTGGTATGACTTTACGTAACCATAAAAAAAGGGTTTCAAATGTTAAAACAAACTATGGTACATTAAGACCTACAACCAAAAAGAAACATTCTATAACAACTATCTATTGAGGTCGGTTCTTTGATTTTGGAGGTCAGGCCTATTATTGTAGAAAATCATACAAGGACAAAGGGGAAATGAATTTTCTGCCTTAATTTCATTCACTATATTGTTGGGTATATATATATAAATATATTGGATCAATAATAGAGAACATATTCTAGGATTTTTATGCCTAGTGACTTATCCTGATTTTCCATCGTTGAGTGGTGCACTATTATCCCTCTTGAGTGAAATTGGGCAAGGCAAGGTTGGGCTCGAAATTGGAGGAAGCAAGCAAGGAGAAAGAAAATCCTTTGTTAATAGATCATCAACCTCGTCTTTTTATGAGAGGAATGCTACACGAAGAGTCTTTTCTTGAACTCTTTCGCGAACAAATTGTAATCAAGCGAAAGGTGCTTAATCCGGTGATTAAGAATTGGATTGACAACAAGATAAGTATGTATCTCCCAAGTTTTCGCACGAGAGAGTGGGAGGTTGATCCAGCAAAACTCTAAACTCAGCAAAGTAATGGTTGAATCCATATAGTTTCACATGTGCCAAGTGTAAGTGCACGATATTCAACTTCGGTGGATGATTTGGACACAATTGATTGCTTCTTTGAAGTCCATGATATTAAGTTCTGGCCAAAGTAGACACAATAAGATCTGGTGGAACGCCTATCACTATGATCTTTAGCCCAGTCGACATTAGTGTAGGTACTCAGGCAAGCTGGAGAATCAACATTGATGTGAAACTGTAATTCTGATGTTGAAGAGGCAATCACCGTCAGGTCATCAACATAAATCAAAATGAAGCAAAATTGAGAGTTATGGTAATATGAATCAATGAAGTATCAGCCAGAGAATGAGCGAAACCAAATGTTATTAGACAATCACTAAATTTAGAAAATCAAGCTCGGGGAGATTGTTTTAAACCATAGAGGGATTTCTTAAGTTTGCAAAATATAGTCTGGGAAAGAGGAATAAAAAAAACCTGAGGGTTGCTGGATATACACCTCCTCCGAGAGGTCACCATGGAGAAAAACGTTTTGAACGTCAAACTGTCTCACAACTAATCGTCACATTGCAGCAATGGAAAAATGGAGGTGAATTATAGTGGGTTTGGCTACAAGGCTGAAGGTTTCAATGAAGTCACTTCCTTGTGTTTCGTGAAAGCCCTTGGCAACTAATCTTGTTTTTCTTCTCTCAATTTGACCATTAGAGTGGTGTTAGTCTTGTAGACCCATTTGACACCCAACACGTTTAAGGGGGAAGAAGGAGGAACCAGAGTCCATGTCCTAGTTTGAAGAAGGGCTTGAAATTCGTAGTTCATGGCGGCATGCCATTCTTGGATTTTGAGGCTTTTGTAAAGGTATGTGGCTCGTCGAAATTAATTTGGAAGAGAGGAAATGACGGTCATTTGGCCAGGGTATCGTTCCATCAAAACGATGCTTGGGTCGTGAAGTGTTATCACGGGCTCGAGTGACCATCGGATGGTGGGGGCATGTTGGGCTTGGGAAGGATGTGGTCCAAGGATAGAATACGGCATGTTGCTCTCAATGGTCGTTCGTGAAAAAGTGTATGGTAATGGGATAGTGTTAGGCATTAATGGGCTAGTTAGGTCATTTACTATGTTGTTACCTTAAGTATTTTGGTTGTGACTGAGAGCATTTTGGTTGTTTACGATAATGGGAAAAATGTTAGGAAGGATTGTATGGGTATATTCAAGATGTGGTGAGGGGGGAGGTTTAGAGTAGGGAAAATGATCATCGTGAAATGTAACATCCCTTGAAATACATCTTTTATCATTGACCCAATCAAGACAAATGTAGCCTCTATTGCGATGACTATAGCCAAGAAATAGAGTTGGAGTTGTGCGGAAAGCAAGTTTATGACGACTGTATAGGTGGAGATTTGGAAATTCTAGGCAACAAAAGACTCAAAGAATGAGCAGTTTGGTTGTTTAGTGAAAATGGTTTCAAAAGGTGATTTGTTGTGAGTAATGGGGGAGGGAGGACGATTGGAGAGATACGTGGTTTCAAAGGCATTATCCCAAAACGAGAGAGGGAGAGTGGCATGTTTCAAAAAAGTTAGACACGTGGCAACAATGCAACGGTGACGAGACTCAGTTGACCCATTTTATTGGTGGGAGTAAGGGCATGTGTGAAACACCCCAAATCCGTAGGACTCGAGGTGCTACTGAGCTAGGATCTCACAATGGATCCTGACCCTAGCCTGACAACAAGTTCACTAAATCTTACAACAAGGCACCGATAGATTAAATACAAAACGTAAAACTGATATATAAATCTCAAAAGGTAGTACATAAGTACCGCTGAGTACAAAAGAAACATATATCCGTACATCAAATATCCCATATCCCACGATAATAATCCCAGTGTACGGAGCCCTCAGCAGATCACCCCTCTGGATCACTCTGCAGCTCTCCTAACCTGCAAAGGATCTACAACACGGTATAAAACCGTTAGCTAACCATACACATATATATAGAGATGCAAGAGCACAAACACACATCAGGAATCGTAACACATCATCATGCTTTCATACATTTACCCGGTTCATTATCTTTAATAAGTCCAATCACTCAATCGTATAAATATATATATCTGAATATGAATGTATGTGACACGAGGAATATAACTCTCGCCTCTCGGTGCTACTGCCAGCTGGAGTGGTCAACCGGGACTACTCCTCCGTGTACCCTAAGGGAGTGGAGACAGCGCCCGTTCCGTGTACCAGATCTGGACGTTCCGCAGAGAACCTCTCAGTCTCCTAGTGGGATGACGGGGCTAGGTTGTCACGGCCTTACAGTGGGCGCGTACTAAACCATAGGTAGGTAATAATCACATCACATGCTATCAAGCATAAAACACATACACCACTCATGCATACATCCAATATAAGGATGGCAGCTAAGTAAGTCCTATGGACTTACCTCAACCTCAGGAGTAAACTCAACCACGATCAACTCTCAGAAACGTCCACTCCAATCCGGAGGACAACACTACTTAATATCAAGGCATACAACATATATCAAACTCATATTTATCAAAGGGGTCACACCTAGACCCAAGGGATCCATAAGGATCATATCCTAACTCATAAACCTCAAAGCAAAACTGGCATACAGATATATTACAATCTCATCATTCTATCCTCGTACACATACCTAGCATGCTACTAACCCGCTCATACTAGGAAAGAAAAGGATCTACCTAACTCTAGGTAGATCCGGGACAAGACGCACCTGCGTGACAAAGAGATGTAGGGGCGGAGCAAGCAATCCGCAGGCGCGGAAAGACTCAGCCGCAGGCGCGGTGACAGCGGCCGCAGGCAACTCAGGCGCTGGCGCTGGCGTTGGGACAATGGCCGCGGGGGCGGTGGCTTCTGGCCGCGGGTGCGGCGACAAGGTACCCGCAGGGGCGCTTTGCTGGACCGCGGGGGCGGCGACAGTGCAGAAGATGATCCCGCGATTCTTCTTTCACTCTTCACGTGATCAATTTACGTCTCTTCCATTCCAGAACCACATACAACCATATACAAACACAAACTCACATCAACATACATCTATACATGCATCTAATCCTAAGCTAAGGAGAAAGAACAAGAAGGAAAGAAGGAAAGAAAGAATGAAGAAGCAAGGAACTCACCACTACTGCTGGTCTAGGCAAGACAAGACCACAACCACTATCTCAGCTGGCATCAAAAGCTCAGCAACTAAGCACAACCTCAACCTCAGCAAGGCCATAACACAAAGCCTCTTCCAAACCAAGAGGAAACCAAACACAAGATCAAAGAGGAGAAGGGAGAAGCAAGGAGGATGTAGGAAGCTGAAGAAATGGGATAGGAACCCTTAATCACGAGCCAAGGAAAGAATAAGAAGGGAAAAGAGTAAAGCACAAGTCAAGGGTCAACAAAGCCGGCTGCAGCCGCCGGAAACCGCAAGGGCGGTTCCCTGTGCCGTAGGGGCGGCACCCAAGCCCGCGGGGGCGGCTAGGCCAAAGCCAAACTCGGCTAAAGTCAAAACTTGGTCCGAAAGACTAAGGCTCTTACACCTGACCCCCCTAAAAACAAGTTTTATCCCGAAACTTGTAAAATCCTCAAACCACTCGGACTCACAAGCCGAGGTACAACTCTCTCTATAACCTCAAACATAAGCATGGAGGAAACCATCAACTCCAGCAACAAAACACTATCCAGAGCATAGAGGAAAACCATCTCTAGCCAAACCATCAACATAACCACGGGCATGGAGGAAAACATCTCCAGCAAAAACTATGTCCATCAAAATAGCATGGAGGAAAGAGTTATCTCCAGCTTTAACAATAATCATACTAGCACAACAAGATCTAATAAGATCATAAATCACATCAGAGCTAGTATGATAATAAACACATCATAGCATATAAGCATATAAGCACACAATACTCACCAAGATAGTACTAAGACCTACTCGGTGATCCTACTGGTGCATCTATCTCGGCATAGAACTCTGGATAGTTCCTCTGGATACTATCCTCAGTCTCCCATGTAGCCTCATCAGGTACACGTCTGCGTCTCATACCTCGTTCTAGGACTGAAATAGGGTGCTCAACAAAGGGGTGGTCCGGCTCGACCACCAAATCATCATAACTCACGATGTGTCTCGGATCTGGTATGTACTCCCTCAGCTGAGACACATGAAATACAGGGTGAACACCCTCTAGTCTCGGAGGCAAAGCCAATCTGTATGCTACACTCCCAACCCGATCCAGAATCTCGAACGGTCCGACATATCGGGGGCTTAACTTCCCCTTAATGCCAAAACGCCTAACACCTCGTGTCGGAGACACTCTTAGCCACACATGGGCCCCAACTCTGAACTTTAGAGGTATACGCCTCCTATCAGCATATGACTTCTGACGGCTTTGGGCAGTCAGCATCCGCTCTCAAATCAGTGCTACTCGAGCCACATCATCCTGAATCTGATCAGGTGTCAAACCACTAACACTGCTCTGCTCCTCCCAGCATAATGGGGTACGACATCTTTGTCCATACAATGCCTCATATGGGGCCATCCCAATAGATGCATGTCAGTTGTTGTTGTATGAGAACTCAACAAGTAGGAGATGATCCGTCCACACTTGTCCCCAATCCAACACACAAGCTCGCAGCATATCCTCCAGGATCTGAATGGTCCTCTCTGACTGACCATCAGTCTGAGGATGAAACGCAGTTGTGAAGTGCAAACTCGTCCCCAGGGCAGTCTGAATCTGCTGCCAGAACCTCGAGATAAATCGTCCATCTCTGTCAGAGACAATCGTCATCGGTACACCATGGAGTCTCACTATCTGCCTAGTGTACTCCTCAGCTAATCTGCTCACCGGCCACGTCTCCCAAATAGGAATGAAACGTGCCGTCTTCGTCAATCTGTCCACAATGACCCAGATAGCATCAAAACTCCGGCTCAATCTCACTTCAATCACAAAATCCATTGTGACGTCCTCCCACTTCCTCTGTGGAACAGGAAGTGGATGAAGCTCACCTCCGGATCTGCAATGTTCTATCTTGACCTGCTGGCAGGTCGCACACTGTGCCACAAATCTGGCTACATCGGGCTTCAGCCCTCCCCTCCAATATAGACGTCTCAAATCCTGATACATCTTACTCGTACCTGGATGTACAGAGTAAGGTGTACAGTGAGCCTCCTGTAAAAATTTTTGTCTCAGCTCTGTATCAGCAGGTACACAGACGCGACAACGGCGTCTCAAAACTCCATCTGCTTCTAGCAGGAATTGTGGTGCCTCATCCCGAGACATCCTATCTCGTATCCTCAGTAGTGTCGGGCAGGTCTCCTGCTTCTGTTGGATCTCACCCAACAGATCAGGTAGAACCTCTAAAGTACTCAGCCGGGCATCCTCATCAGGAAACTGGATGTCCAACTTTAACCAGACCAAATCTCTCTGTAACTGCTGTTGAACTGTCAGCCTCGCAATCGCCTGCTCTCGAGGCGTCTTTCTGCTCAGGGTGTCGGCGTCAACAATCGCCTTCCCCGGATGATACAAACTCTCCAAATCAAAGTCCTTGATCAGCTCAAGCCACCTATGCTGGCGGTTATTCAATTCCCGCTGCGTGAAAATGTACTTCAGACTCAGATGGTCTGTGAAGATCTGACATGTAACACCATACAGGTAATGTGTCCAGATCTTCAAGGCATGAACTACCGTTGCCAACTCCAGATCATGAGTCGGGTAGTTCTCCTCATACGTCTTCAGTTGTCGAGACGCATATGCAATCACTCTGCCCCGCTGCATCAACACACATCCCAAGCCTAGCTTGGATGCATCACTATAGACCACAAAATCCTATGTACCCTCTGGCTATGCCAAAACAGGAGCAGAAGTCAAACGTCTCTTCAGCTCCTCAACACTCTGCATACACTGATCAGACCACACAAATCTGGTAGTCTTCCTCAATAAACTTGTCAATGGACGGGCAATCGCAGAAAATCCCTCAACGAAGCGTCTGTAATAACCGGCTAGGCCAAGGAAGCTACGTACTTCCTTAACGTTCGTCAGTGTAGTCCATGCTGCTACTACCTCAATCTTGGCCAGATCCACCTTAATTCCTTCAACTAATACCACATGACCCAGGAATGCTACCTCTGGCATCCAAAACTCGCACTTAGAGAACTTAGCATAAAGTTCTCTATCACGTAAAACCTGCAATACAGTCCTCAACTGTCGTGTATGCTCCTCTCTACTGCGAGTGTATACCAAAATGTCATCTATGAAAACCACCACAAACTGATCCAAGAAGTCGATGAATATACTGTTCATCAACTCCATAAACACGGTTGTGGCATTCGTAAGCCCAAATGACATCACTACAAACTCATAGTGGCCATATCTGGTCTGGAACGATGTCCTGTGCACATCCTACTCTCTCACCCTCAGCTGGTGATATCCTGAGCGCAGGTCAATCTTGGAAAATATTGTCGCTCCCTGAAGCTGATCCAACAAGTCATCAATACCGGCAATGGATCCGTCCTTCTTCCGTACGAAGAGGACAGGTGCTCCCCATGGAGATACACTAGGGAAAATAAAACCCTTCTTGGCCAACTCCTCGAGTTGCTTCTTCAGCTCCAACATCTCAACAGGCGCCATCCGATATGGGGCCTTCGAGATCGGTCTCGTACCAAGCTATAACTCGATACCAAAGTCCACACTCCTTTGAGGCGGTAAACTGGACGGCTCAGCAAACACATCTGCAAACTCACAGGCCACTGGGATATATCCTCTAATGTTGGACTCTCCCCCTCCTTCATGGCATAACACCAGAAGGCCTCACAACCCTGTGCAATCAGTTTAGCTGCTCGTATCGCACTAATAACCATGCCAGATTTTCCAAGGTCCCAACCTCGGAAAACCTCTATCTGTCCTAACTCGGTAGAGAGGGTAACAGTCCTCCTACCTACATCTAAGACTGCAGAATGTCTATCCATCCAATCCATACCTAATATGACTTCTTCATGCTCTAATGGCATGACAAATAAGTCAACTAGTAAAACACGGGTCCCTACAGAAATGGGATAGTCACGAATCTCATTGGTACCTCTGACCCTACTACCATCGGGTAACCCTATACTAAAGGGTATCCCATCAATCATATCTAAACCCAGACGCTCCACACATGCATCAGATATAAAAGAGTGCGTAGCACCCGTATCAAATAAGACTCTAACAGGTAAGCCATGGATCAGAATGGTACCTGTAGCAGTCGGTGCAGCTGGCTCCTCTGTACTCCTCAGCTCAAAAACTCGGCCCTGTGGGCCTCGGGTGTCAGTGGTGCTCCCACCACGACCTCTGCCTCTACTCGGCCTAGGAGCAGATCCCTGAGTCGTAGGGCGATCTGGGACCCTCTGTTGTCCCTGTGTCTGCTGCTGCTGAGGTGGCCTCTACCCACCTCCCGCTACACTGGCAGGAGAAGAACCCTGCTGAAATGAAGCTCCGCCCTGTCGGCAGAAAACAACCCTATGACCTGGCCGGCCACAAGTGTAGCACATCACTGTCTGCCTCATGCACTCTGGCCGCATATGTCCATGCCTACCAAAGTTGTAACACTGTACTCCCTTATCTACAGCTAATGCAGAAGAGGGACGACTTTGGCAACTCTGACCTCGCCCTACACTAGCAGTCCCACCAGCACCACTGGTCTGCCCAGTACGCTGTCTCTTCTCAAACCCTCCGGTCTGAGAAGCTCTCCTCTGACTAGCCCACTCCCTCTCATAGTCGGAAGCTCTGTCCTGGTAGTCCATCAGAGACTCATAGTGGAAACCCGCCATATAGGTCCGGGTAGTATCCCTCAGTCGTCGGGAAAACAGATACACATGTTGATCCACAAAAGGTGCAGCCGGTCCCAACAATGACAACTCCTCCTGGAATCTCCTAATAGCCTCTGAGACTAGTACATCCTCGAATTCAGCCTCAACAAAATCTCGCAGTTTCTCCCTCCTCAGTGAGGCAGGGCAGAAACGCTCTCTGATCATGGTCCGCATCTGATCATAACTGTCAACCTGTGCTCGTACAAACCTCCACCAGTGTTGTGCTAAGTCTCTGAACAAAGTCTGCACCAACTCTATCAACCTCGAGCCCCACCTTCCCAAAGAAAGGGGGCACACCCATCTGGTGAAATGCCTTCAACCAAGTGTCTGGTCTAGGCCCTCTATGCTCCTCTGTAACTCGAGCAGTCTCAGCCACAGGTGCCGGTGCAGCTGGCACTTGTGTAACCCCATGAGATCTCTCAGATGATCCCTCATGTGCTGGCAGATCCGGGATAGGTCTACCTGTTCTGGCAGCCTCCTCCACTCGCCGAATATACTCACGGAACTCAAGTCCTCCCATGGAGACATAATCCGAGTCATCTGACTGGACTCATTGTGGACTCTGTCTCCCAGCTACGCCGTTCCCAGTATCAGGAACGACACTCTCAGTGACGTCTTCGTGAACCTCTTCCGCTGTACGTGGATCAACAGCGGAAGTCCTACCCCGTCCTCTACCTAGAGGTGGTCTACCTCTACCTCGTCCAGCTGCAGGTAAGGCTCTAGTCTGAACCATCTGCAGAGGACGTAAACCTAACTCAAAAGGCTATATATATACCGTATGTATATATCAAATCAATCACAACAGAATATCTATATATATACTGTCGAGATCTTCAGAGGGGCGATGGCTCACGTACACGATATCCCAAAACATTTTGTACTCATTTCAAAACAAAAACCTTTTGAAAAGTCAGACCCCTTTTCGGGTTCTGTTTATTTATCTATTCGAACTTTATTGCAGATTACTAGTGCCATTGTTGTCAACCTGGCTGTGATACCAACTTTGTAACACCCCAAATCCGTAGGACTCGAGGTGCTACTGGGCTAGGATCTCACAATGGATCCTGACCTTAGCCTGACAACAAGTTCACTGAATCTTACAACAAGGCACCGATAGATTAAATACAAAACGTAAAACTGATATATAAATCTAAAAAGTTAGTACATAAGTACCGCTGAGTACAAAAGAAACATATATCCGTACATCAAATATCCCATATTCCACGATAATAATCCCAGTGTACGGAGCCCTCAGCGGATCACCCTCTGGATCACTCTACAGCTCTCCTAACCTGCAAAGGATCTACAACACGGTATAAAACCGTTAGCTAACCCGACACATATATATAGAGATGCAAGAGCACAAACACACATCAGGAATCGTAACACATCATCATGCTTTCATACATTTACCCGGTTCATTATCTTTAATAAGTCCAATCACTCAATCGTATAAATATATATATCTGAATATGAATGTATGTGACACGAGGAATATAACTCTCGCCTCTCGGTGCTACTGCCACCTGGAGTGGTCAACCGGGACTACTCCTCCGTGTACCCTAAGGGAGTGGAGACAACGCCCGTTCCGTGTACCAGATCTGGACGTTCCGCAGAGAACCTCCCAGTCTCCTAGTGGGATGACGGGGCTAGGTTGTCACGGCCCTACAGTGGGCGTGTACTAAATCATAGGTAGGTAATAATCACATCACATGCTATCAAGCATAAAACACATACACCACTCATGCATACATCCAATATAAGGATGGCAGCTAAGTAAGTCTTATGGACTTACCTCAACCTCAGGAGTAAACTCAACCACGATCAACTCTCAGAAACGTCCACTCTAATCCGGAGGACAACACTGCCTAATATCAAGGCATACAACATTTATCAAACTCATATCCATCAAAGGGGTCACACCTAGACCCAAGGGATCCATAAGGATCATATTCTAACTCATAAACCTCAAAGCCATAACTGGCATACAGATATATCACAATCTCATCATTCTATCCTCGTACACATACCTAGCATGCTACTAACCCACTCATACTAGGAAAGGAAAGGATCTACCTAACTCTAGGTAGATCCGGGACAAGACGCACCTGCGTGACAAAGAGACGCAGGGGCGGAGCAAGCAATCCGCAGGCACGGCAAGACTCAGCCGCAGGCGCGCGGCCGCAGGCAACGCAGGCGCAGGCGTTAGGACAATGGCCGTGGGGCGGTGGCTTCTGGCCGCGGGTGCGGCGACAAGGTACCCGCAGGGGCGCTTTGCTGGACCGCGGGGGCGGCGACAATGCAGAAGATGATCCCGCGGTTCTTCTTTCACTCTTCACGTGATCAATTCACGTCTCTTCCATTCCAGAACCACATACAACCATATACAAACACAAACTCACATCAACATACATCTAATCCTAAGCTAAGAAGAAAGAACGAGAAGGAAAGAAGGAAATGAAGGATGTAGAAGCAAGGAACTCACCACTACTGCTGGTCTAGGCAAGACAAGACCACAACCACTATCTCAGCTGGCATCACAAGCTCAGCAACTAAGCACAACCTCAACCTCAGCAAGGCCACAACAGAAAGCCTCTTCCAAACCAAGAGGAAACCAAACACAAGATCAAAGAGGAGAAGGGAGAAGCAAGGAGGACGTAGGAAGCTGAAGAAATGGGATAGGAACCCTTGATCACGAGCCAAGGAAAGAATAAGAAGGGAAAAGAGTAAAACACAAGTCAAGGGTCAACAAAGCCGGCTGCAGCCGCCGGAAACCGCATGGGTGGTTCCCTGAGCCACAGAGGCGGAAACCCACAGGGGCGGCACCCAAGCCCGCGGGGGCGGCTAGGCCAAAATCTCGGCCAAAGCCAAACTCGGCTAAAGTCAAAACTCAGTCCGAAAGACTAAGGCTCTTACAATGTAAGTCGGTGGTGAACCAAGTCTTTCAAAAAAAGGGTATCAATGGTTTAAATTCGGTCCCATTATCCGTTTGGATTTCAAGGATTGTGGTGGAAAGTAAGTTTGTGACAAGACGGATGAATTTAGAAACAATAACGGAGACAAGAGATTTAGATGATAGCGGAAAAAGTAGGGGTGGGCATAAATCCCGCCAATCCCGGTCCCGTCCCGGGCCCATCCCGATCTCGTCCCGATCCCGGGGGATTTCATTCAAAATTATAAATCCCGTCCCGAACCCGTCCCGTTAAAACTATCCGGGACGGGATATGAGCCTTAACTTCTCCATCCCGCTAGGCCCGGATCGTCCCGTATATAATAAAATTTTAATTTAAAATAATAAATAAGAGTATAATCCATAAACATTAGTGAAATACTTATATAGTTATTATAAAGTTACGTTTATATATTTTAAAAAATAAATCAGGTTGGTCAAACCGTCAAAATTAACAAATATACTAAATTCATTTAGATATATTTTATTGTATATATTTGGAACTTTAATTTAAATCTAATATGCTATTATGAAAATTCTGAAATCTTTAATTTTTTTTCCGTTTTAAGTACGATATATACGAATATTTTGTGGATAAAACGTAACGTTTAAAAACATTAAATAAATTAATGTACAAACGGGATAGGGCCCATCCCGTCCCGTCCCGGTCCCAGCCGGGATAGAACCCGGTGGGATTCAATCAAAAACCCCTAAGGCCCGTCCTGATCCCGTCCCAATGAAAATAGTCGGGACGGGACTAGGATGAGCTCAATCCCGTCCCATCCCATGCCCACCCCTAGGAAAAAGGAACAAAATTTTGCTAAAATCATCTACAATAGATAGAAAGTATCGATTTCCTCTAGTTGATGTTTCATGAGCTAGGTCCCAGATGTCCATAAACAATAGAGCATGAGGCTTTGTGCTAAATGATGGGCTAGGTGGATGGGGTAGGGAGTGTGCCGTTGGAGTGGGGCTCACCAACGGCTATAATGTCGTTGGCGAGCTCGGCGCAACGGTATGATAAATGTTGCGCTCAGCGCCCAAACCGGCAGTTTGTGCCGGATTGAATTTTTTTTAAAAAAAAATATATATATATAAATAAGAGTCAAAACTAGAGGTTTAAACTGCCGGTTTTAGTTGGTTTAAACCGCCGGTTTAGGTTTTTTATTTTGCCAAACCTAAATCGTAAACCGCTTGGAACCTAAACCGGCAAACCTAAACTGCCCGTTTGGCCAAACCGGCGGTTCGACAGTATGGTTCAACACGAGCCCATCTCTATTTGACATTATGGAAATAAATGACGTCATTTACAAACTCGTAAAAATGGGTTATGACAATCCCTCCATTTGTAAAACAAGATTTTCACCCGCAATCTACTATCTACTATATAATACTAAAACAGAAGTATATTTTGCCACATGTTATCACCACATTAAGCCACCTAGGATTTTGCCATATGTCATCACTATATTAAGCCACCTAGAATTTTGCCACATGTCACCACCATATTAAGCCACATCGGATTTTGCATTTATCTTATTTATATTTAGTCAATTGTTTCCATATTTATTTTATTTAGTTTCTTAGTTAAGAGAATGACATGAGATATGATATATAAAAAAAAAATTATGACATAAACAAAAATAAATTTCTATATTTGACAAATATTATTTTATTTGTGTGTTAGAAGAATAAATTATATAGATTTTTTTTAATTCAAGTTATTTTTAAACCAATATATAATTGGTCATTTACTTTTTATATTTCAAATAATTGGATGTTTTGAATATAGATAAAATCCTTTTATATTTGTTAAATAGCATTTTATTTATTTATTTATTTTAACAATCAATTTATTTTATTTTATTAAAATATATTTTATTATAAAATTGACAAAGCCAATTATTATATAAAATAGAAATGCTGAACAAATAGACTATCTCATAAGTTTTTGTTTAAAATATAAGAAAATATTTTTATTTTAATTAAATATATGTGATATATTATTGTATATATACGAATATTCTTATAATATGTTTTGTGTTATCCCGTGCAAGGCATGGGTACTAAGCTAGTATAATACTAAAATAGAAGTGAATTTGGCCACATGTCGTCCTTACGTTAGGACACCTCGGATTTTGACACTTGACATAACCATATTAAGCAATAAACCGTATATTTGAATAATTTTGATTCTTAAAGATTGTTTCCAAGTTTAACATGCATACTCCTTAATTACAACCTTCATTATTCCCATAATAAGTGAAATATATGTTTTGTATTATTATAGCTAAATTTTAGGTATATTTATAAGAAATTAATATTTCCCTTACTATATTGTATAATATTATTGAGTTATATATTTTTTATTTCAATTTTTTTTGACGAGAAACTAGGCAAATTTTACATTTTTTTAGTTGTAATGATAATGATTTTTTTTTATTCAAATCAATTTATATAATCGTAAACGATACAATTTTGATTATCGTTAAAATATTTTATTTATAAATCTGTTATTTTACATCAAAAATATAATTTCCCAGTTTTTATATTTATTTATTCCCAGTTTTTATATTTATTTATTCCTTATTTTTCCAATTTTGATTATCGTTAAAATATTTTTTTATTCAAATCAATTTTCCAGTTTTTATATTTATTTATTTCTTATTTACGGTGATAAAAAAAATTTATTTCAACTTTTATAAATTTCGTGCAAGTCACGGGTACTAAACTTAGTGATATTTTATTATAGTTGACTAAAAGATATTGGCCGGTAATTTTCCATTCTCTTATCGTGTAACAAAAATATAAATATGGTGGAAATTAGATGCATTTAGTGGCAAAGAAGCATTAATAGTACATTTTTTTGTCGCTGGTAATAGATAGGAGTGCTATAGTTTATGATGATGTATGACAGTCATAACACATTTTCACGAATCAAGTGCAACCATTCTAAGATGTTGTAGTTAATAAACTTTGGGAAACCTCCTGGATAAGACAATGAAGATCCTTGTTGTGAGACAGAGTTAGAGAAGGTGGTAGTAAAATCACCCTGGCTCGGAAGGCTACACAGCATCCAATGTAACCATATACAAAAATAAACATATATTTCTTAAAATTTATTAAAAAATAAAAAACGGTTTTAATAATTTCTAGAATTATTAATTTTATAAAATTTCTTTTTAAATCGATAGATTAATTTAATTAAATTATTATTTAGTTATATATTTTTTAAAAAAAACTAACTATATTAACTTAAACTAAATCCTTTGTTGATATATTTTTAATAAAATTATTAGTGCAATGGGAATGATTTAGTTTTAATTTACTATTTATTAAAGTATAAAAATATTTTATTGAGAAATTTTAAAAAATAAAATGAACGGATATTAAACTAATTAGTTAAGCTTAATATACTTTTCTAAAGTATTTTGCTTTCTTTTTTCTACTTTTTTTAAATTGATATTTCATTTAGTTCTCGTGAACATATATTATATTTATAAAATTATTCAGTTTCGCACTTTGAATGCCTTTCAGACTCAAGTGTAGTATTAATTAGAATCAAATTTTCTTTTAAACCCCAAATACGAAATTATTAAATACTAATTTTACACTTCAAGTGTAGAATTAGGAAGACGATTAAAGTAAATATATGTGTTTTTTTTAAGATTAATATTTTTAAAATGATATATGTTTAGGTTAAACGATCATGAGTCATAAAAATATGTTTTTTAGTATGTAAAATTTTTATTAAAAATCATTTTATAGTTTTATAAATATACTATATGTGAAAGCATTATCATATTGTGCTTTGACTAAAATTTGATCTTAAATATGACTAAAATTTATAAATTTTGGTAGAATGTATCTTTATTTTTTTACACGTACTTAAAGTTATGGGTAAAAAGAACCAAATAGAAAAGTGACATGAAAATTGTTGATAACTTTTGAATTATAAACATATATTTTTTGAAAGGATAAATAAATATAGATTTGTTACGTGAACCATTTCACATCTGCTTAGCTTATGGTAGAGCATTGAGTAGAGAGATAAGCATGATATTCATGGTTTGATGGACCACTCTAAATGCTCCACTTTTACCTTCTTTTCCTTTCCCCCAAACAAGAATATCTATTGACTACACGTTTTACCACTTTTATTTCTCTTTCCTTTAACTATTACCCCCTTTCTTTTCTTTTCTTTATTTATAACATAAAAAAAAAAACCCACCATCAATTTTACCAACCTAAGAAATAATAACAAGATTAAAGATTAATGACGTGTTTGGTTGTGTTTATACACGAGTTTTTTTTTATAAAAAAAGGTATGTTCAAAATATTATATAAATGGTGTTTGTCATAATAATAAAAAAAACTAATTTAGTGTTTTGATAAGTGTTTAAATAAAAGGTTTATGTTTAAGTAAACTAGTATTTTATAGCTAAAATACCCAATATATCTTTTCATTTTTTTCATTAATACAAATTAACCAGGAAAATTTTAAGGCAAATAGTTTGTATAAATTAATATGTGAACATTTAAATTAGATTAGTTTTGTACAATCAAACACACGTAATTTTTTTAAGCTACAACTCAAATTTTATAAAATTTTTTTTTTTTAAAACTCCGATTTAACGTTCATGTGTATAACTATGTACAAGCAAACACACAGTGTTTATCCACAAACACTGGTTCATAATTTAGGATATGTTGAAAATATCATATAAATAATGCTTGATATAATAAAATAAACTAATTTAGTGTTTAAAAAACTAAATGAACTAATATTTTATAATAAAATATCAATTCATTCTTTATATTTTCATTAATAACAAAATAACCGGATACTTTTTATGTAAATTATTATTTGCACATTTAAACTAATTTTATACATCTTCCGTTTATGATATTTAATAAAAAATTATTATTAAAACTCCGATTGAAACATATATGGGTTTATAAAGGTCGAAGATTCGCAACCAAAAACACGATAAAAAGGTGTTTTTATGAAAACTCTAATCTAATTGTAATAGTCATGTGCAAAGAATCAAAGATGCTACTAATCAATATGCATAATTTGTTTCCACCCGTTTATTGAAAAAAAAAAAAAAGCCGATTTATACACCCAAAATAGTGAAAATAAGTACTGGGTAATTTACGAGTGGCTAGTGGTATAAGGGGGTCGTGGTACTCCCACCCACACAATATTCTGGCATTGGTTCGGGCAAAAGGGCATCAAAGAACACCCAAAGTGCGACTGAAGAACAAAAGCAAAGCCAAGAAAAGAAAGAAACTGTGGGTGAATTCTGAGTTTGAGAGATGGAGAGAGAAGGAAAAGGTAGAGAGAGTAATGGAGAAGAAGAAGAGGAATTCATGGGTTTAAAGTTAAAACGCAGCATTTTGGTGGGGAAAAGGGGAGGGCCCTGCACGCCTCCACCCACTTGGAATACCCAAACCCTTCACACTTCTACTACGGCAAGGCAATTGGGTGCTAATCTTTGGGAGATTCTTCCTCATCTCCATTCTCTTTCCAATATGAACAACCCTTCTTCTTCTTCTGCTCCTCTTCGCCGCCACCATACCCGCCGTCTCGACCACCATCTTCAAGCCCCACCTCATTCTGATCACCTTCCTGACCAGGTACTGCCCTTTTTCTGAATCTGTCAGTTCTTTCATATGGTTGCCTTTTGTTTTATGTTTCAATTGGCTTTAATTCTTCAACTTTAGAGATCCATCTGAAACAACATTCCAAATATTAGAAATTGAAATGAAGAATCTCATCTTTTTATTCATTGGGTTTTCCCAGGAGGGTTTTTGAGACTGCTGAATCACCAATTTGTAACTATTACTTTGCTTGCTCAGAATATTATAAGTTTTATAATTGTTTTCTGCCCATTATTTGTAGATTGAGCTTCTCTACATTGATAAGATTCGTTTTAGAGCTTCTATTGGTGTATACAATCTATAGAAACAAAATTGATCAAATCATCATCAAACGTCAATACCTCACGAATAATCACCTTATGCTCATCCCATTTTGGACGCTTGCCCGTTTAAGTATTTTTAGTGTTTGTATACAATTGAGCTTGGCCATTATGATAGGTTTGTTTTTTAAAATTGTAATTGTGTATAGCTCTTTTTGTACCATCTTTAAGAAACAAAATTGATTTTCAAGCTTCATGAATTGCCCATGAATGTTGATCTTATGCCCGTATGTGTCTTGTGTTGGTTGCAGCCAGGAAGTACAGGAAGCTTCCACAGGCAGATTGCAGAAACAGTGAGGAGACACCATAGATCAGTCGAAAAAAATGGGCGTGCTGTACAGCCAGTATCTCCTGCAAGTTTTGGAAGTTCTATGGAGGTACTACCGGTTGCTATTTGTTCATATAGGAGTACCATAGTTGTACATTCAAGAAGAAATAGAGTTGGCTTCAAATTGACTGTTCCTGGAGTGCTCAAATTTTTATTGGTATCATGACCGGATTGAATTGACTGGAATCAAAATCTTAAGATATGATAGGATCATCATTTGGGGAAAAGATATACTATTTTCAGTCATTTTGGATGATCTTGAGGAATAGTTTTTGCATTTTGTATGATATTATTTGTAAGTATACTTGTGAGATTTGATTGATTGAGTAAATTATGTAGGGTTGGTTGCTGAAATTATATGTGGGTAAAATTTTCTAGTTCTTGTGGCTCTATGAGAAAAATGTTCTTCCCCATCAGTACAAAGATGCTAATATTTGGTGTTTTCTTCACATGACAGTTGACAGAGTATAATCCTGAAGCCACCCCATCTAGCTCTTTAGAATTAAAGGGCAGGAGTGGCCTTAAAACATCTACCGAGCTGCTCAAAGTACTCAACCGGATATGGACTCTCGAAGAACAACATTCATCCAATGTATCACTTGTCAAGGCACTGAAGACCGAGCTAGATAACTCAACGACAAGAATCAGAGAATTACTGAAGGAGAAGCAAGTGGACAGGCAGGTAATAGAGGATCTCATGAAGCAGTTATTAGAGGGTAAACTCCCAAGAAAGAACATGGAGCAAGAACGGATAAAAAAATCGACTATCCAGTCCATAAGAGAAGAGCTAGAAGACGAGAGGAAGCTGAGAAAACGGTCTGAGAGTTTGCACAACAAGCTGGCTCGTGAACTCGCGGATATGAAATCTTCATTCAGCAAAGCGATGAATGAGCTTGAGCGAGAGAGGAGAGCAAGGGTGCTGTTGGAAGAATTGTGTGACGAGTTTGCTATTGGTATTAGAGATTACGAGCAAGAAATGAGATCTATACAGTACAAAACTGAAAAGGATCAGACTGGTGGTAGAGAGCATGTTGACAGCTTAATTGTACATATGTCTGAAGCATGGCTCGACGAGCGTGCGCAAATGAAATTAGGTGAAGAGTCGGATAACAAGAATGAGGGTATGGTTGTTGAGAAGCTGAGCTCCGAGATAGAAACTTTTCTGATAGCCAGAGAACAGTCATTTCCCAACAAACAAGAGACAAAACAGCAGCATCATAGTAACATACGACGTCGGTCTTTAGAGTCATACCACTTGAATGAAGCGACGAGTGCCCCCAAAAATGCAGACGACGATGAATCTTCGGATAGTGAATCTAATTGTTTTGAGCTTAGCAAGGCATTGAATGAATTTGAGGGTGTCCCGAAAAACTTGGAAGCAAAGCCTGAGAGTGGAATGTCGAGGTTGCAAGCGAGGTTCCAAGAACACATGATAAGAGCTACATCGATCAATGGTAAAAGCAAGCGGTTTGGGAGCAAATCATGTTTGGCTCGGAACAACTCGTCGTCAGTTGAGGGTGATAGAATCCATCCAGAGGATGCGTTGGTGGGGCCAACTAGTCCGGTGAAGAAATGGGAGTCGAAGATTGAATTGCAAGATCCTGAGGCGAAGGAGAACTCGTTGAAGGCAAGGCTGCTCGAGGCAAGGCAATGGCACTCTCATTCAAAGGCTACTAAAGGGTGAACTTCTGAGAATTAGAAGGGTAGTAAAATGGCATTTTGAGATTCTATGTTAATATTTTCTGCTGAAAACACAGGCATGCAGCGTTGTCCTTTGAAAGCTCTCTTCTTTCTGTTGTTGTAAGGCAATTAGTGTAGAAGATGATCCATTAACATGCTGCATTTGCAGATCAAGCCTTTACGTAACATAGTCTATTGGCTCTCTGTTCAGCAGATGAATTGTGTAATATCTTATCAGTTAACCACTGGATCACACTTGTTTGATATGAATGTTGTTCGATTCGAGTCTTTCCTCACGAATGGATACAAGTAGAGTCTTATTATTGCAGCATTCTTAGTGCCCGTTTGATTGGAGTGATGGAATGGAAACGGAATGGAATCGGTTAAGGGGAGGAATGAAAATGGAAATGATTAGGTTAGTTTCATGTGTAAAAAGACCTTTAAACAAACATAGTTTTTGATTCATTCGAAATCATTTCGTTACCGGGAATGATTCCTAACGATACCAAACGAACCCTTAGAATCTAGTTATGGTAGAGGAAGCTGACTTATGATCCAAACTCGAGGTTTGAAAGGGTATTTCTTTTAGAGGTCTATGCAAAAATAATAAATTCATTGAAATTAAAATATTTGAAAATCATTTTTAGTTGTCTAATAAGCCTAAAGGTAATTTAACCAAGGCTGAGATGCTGGTTTCTACCAGAAGTACTGGCACATAATAGGTCCGGCCGTGACAAGAGCGGTAAAAAGTTTTTACAAAACGGGTAAAATTCTCAAACAATTAAACCACACGTTCATTGCACTCCTCCCAAAAGTTGAAAACCCAACAACAACTTCCAATTACAGACCTATAAGTCTATGCTCCACGGTATATAAAATCATAGCCAAAATCCTAGCAAACAGATTAAGCTCAATCTTACCAAAACTAATTCACCCACTACAAAGCGCTTTTACTAAAAATAGAGCAATCCATGATAACGTCCTTATAGCCCACGAAATTTTCCACAGGTTTAGATCAAAAAAAGGAAAAGAATGATATATGACCATTAAATTGGACATGGAGAAAGCTTACGATAAAATAGAATGGAATTTCCTGAAATTGGTAATGCAGAAATTTGGATTTTGCGAGAAATTTATAAACTGGATTAATGAATGCGTTACAACTGTCTCGGATTCGCTATTAATAAATGATTCACCGACTACCATATTTTTCCACAAAGAGGCCTAAGGCAAGGAGATCCACTATCCCCGCTCCTTTTTAATCTAGGAGCTGAAATTTTAGCAAGAAATATACAGAAAGTAAGCAGAGCCTTCCCACGATCAATTGGATTTCCCATAACAAAAAATGGGACAGTTATCCCATTCTTAGCCTTTGCAGATGACATCATTATTTTCACGAAAGCAAAAAATGATGCAACCAACAAAATCCTGTTGGTTTTGAACGACTACTGTGAAACGTCTGGCCAAGTTATTAACTATCACAAATCTACCTTCCAAACATCAAACAATGTAGACCCGACTAATAAAAGAAGAATACAAGCACATCTTGGGATATCCTCATCCACAAATCTAGAACTTTATTTAGGTTGCCCTATCATAAACGGAAGGGTCAATAAAGAGATTTTTAACTCGGTCATCCAAAAATCAAGACAACAACTTTCAAAATGGAAAGCTTCGTCTCTCTCGCAGGAGGAACGAACAACCCTAATAAAAGCAAACCTCAACGCAAAACCAAGTTTCCTAATGCAGGCCTTTATGTTACCTACAAGCATTCATAATGAACTTGACAAAATCAATAGAAATTTATTTTGGAATAAAGGACCAAACTACCACCCATTAATTAGTTGGGATAAAATTTGTAAACCAAAAGCACTTGGCGGCACCGGCATAAGAAAGGCCGAGGACATGAACAAGGCACTACAAATGAAACTCCTTTGGAAAATTATGGCAGAACCAGAAAATATATGGGTCAAAATTATAGAAGAAAAATACCTACGTGGGCAAAACTTATGGAATTACGAATGTGGTAAAAACACCTCCTGGCAGTGGAAGAAATTGATCAAATTAAAAGAAGAATTTAATAAAGGACTTAGATGGATAGGGGATGGTAGCACAATCAAATTCTGGGAAGATCGATGGTTATTGGATGAACCCCTAATCTCAGTAGTGGCGGACCCAACCCTCATTAATTCATCAGATAAGATAGACACATTTATCTCGGGAAAAAGGTGGAATGAACAACGACTTGATCAACTTCAAGGCATCCTTCAAGCAAACATCATCAAGAAGATTAAGGAATACAACCTTCCAAAAAACGAAATAACAGATAGGATTTATTGGTCAACAAATGATGACGGATGGTACTCCACCAAATCTGCAATAAACATGATCCAAAAGAGGAAAGTTGGAGTATCGGAAGACAAAACCTGGATTTGGGGGATGCCTATCATGCCGAAAGTTCACAACTTCTTGTGGAAACTAGCGCTTAATGGTCTCCCAACCAAAGAAAATCTTGACAAACAAAAAATTCCGGTAGTCATGCACTGCGTATTCTGCAATCATCACACTGAAAGCGCCAAACATCTTTTCTTTGAGTGCCCATGCACACACCAGACCATGGATAACACCAAAGTATTAGCCATCCTCAAGGACATTGACACGCATAATCAATCTACGCATGAGACACTTGTAGGATTGAAGGATAAAATTACAACAAACGAACTTAGACAATTATCAATGATTTGGTGGAATATCTAGCTAGATAGAAACCAAATAGTTTTAAAAAATAAAAGACCAACACAAAACCTTAAACAAATTGCGTTAAACAAATTGAAGATTGGGAACAAGCAAATACTAAACAACTAACAAAAAGCAAAATAAACAAAAAAATATAGAAGAAAGACCAGAAATATTAGCTAGCAAAAACCAAAAGTAAATTTTGTTAAGATCAATTTTGACGCAGCTTCAGGCAATGACAACCAGTTTGCCTTTGGTTTCGTCATTCGCGACAACCATGGCCTTTATGTGGCGCACGGAAAAGGGAAATGTTGTGCATATTCAGTTCTAGAGGCAGAAGCGTTTGCTCTGCGGGAAGGCCTACAAAAGGCTAAACAGTTAGGAGTATCGGCTATTGAAATTGAGGGAGACAACCTGATTCTGATCAATTCGATTAATCACATTTGGAAACCCCCGTGGGAGACAAATATGATCATTTCAGACATCTCAGCCAGCATCTCAAGCTTTTCTCAAGCAAGCACCACGCATATCTTTAGGGAAATCAACACAGTAGCGGACAAGCTCGCAAAACACAGACTTTCCGAGACCGGGGACCAGGACGATCTTCCTAAGGATGATGTAGGTCGGTCGGTATCTCGATATTGACCCACCTATTTTGCTTACCTAGTATAAAAAAAAAACAAAGCTGAGATGACCCCGACTTCAATCCCGGGAAACCCCAAAAATGAGGTGTCGCGAACGAAAATCGTATAAACTTCACCCAATTACTCATTTGAACCCCTACCCGACTTGTACACCAGAGGCCCATACACATTTCCAAACTTTTTTTTATTTTAACTTTGAACCAATTTAAATAAGCCCATAATGGGAGAAGGTGGCCCAACCCCGGATATGGGCCCAAATTTGTCTATAAAATGCCAAGGGGCATCTTTTTTCTCACTTTTTCCGATTTGTTCTTCGCTCTCTCCTCCAGAGTCGCAACCCTAACCCAAATTCAACGAGAAGTCCCTTTTGAGCAGCAACCATGGCTGATGATGATAATGAGATGGAATTTGGGTTTGTTTTACTACTTTCTTCTTTCCTTCTCTCTTCACTTGCCTCCTTCTTTCTAATCAATTCATTCTAGGTTCTAGGTAATCGAGTATGTGAACAAGTAACCGTAGTCTGTCTTAAATTATCATTATTTTATCCCGAAATTTCCTTCTTTCCAGAATTAGGAACTCCTTTGTTGGATTGATCAATCCTTACAGAATCATAATTTTTGCACTAAGGTGTCTAAACCTAGACTAAATTCAGCTTCATGTTTGGCACTAACCAGCTGTTTAGTACTTACAAGCTGTAAATAGCTAGTTTCTGATAGTAATTGCTTCATCTTCCTTGTCATGATAATGTCATGAATTTCCCATGAGGAGATGTATAGTTCTGATTAGTTAAAAAGTGATGAATTTCAATTCAATCAATATATCATTTTATTACACGTGATGTTGCTCAATATACCTGGACAAATAATGCATATTCTAAGGCGCTGAAGAGTGTGGTATTCTTTCATGACTAATTAGAATAATTCTTGTTCAACTTAGACTGAAGGCTTGTCTTTGCAAGTGAAGCTTGTTTGCTATTAGGCATTGACATTCAAAATGCATAATGCATGCATACTTGGGCTTGTGTAGCCACATCAGTGGATTTTCGTTATTCCCAGTTAACTTCTTTCCAGCTTCTTTCCAGCTTCTGCATTATTAATTTTAGAAAGTTTTTCACTTGATTTTATAATGTGATCGTATCTACCACTTTTGATGGGCTGACAAATTATATGAAATTGAATTTATATTCTTTCACAAAAAGGAATCATTTAAATAGCTGTATACAGATGTAACTAACATTAATTGAGTACTTAGTGTAGCAAATTTTTGTATAGTCAACCTGTTTTCTTCATAGCATTATCCAATAAACAATTTTTTCTGCAGGTACGAGGAGGAGCCACCAGAACCTGAAATTGAGGTACGCAGTTTTTATGTCTCTATTACTGTCCTGTAATAAAACACATCGATTTTATATTTACCGAGGTTGATTCTTGACAATGGTTCAGGAGGGGGAGGAAGAAGAGACTAATCAAAATGAAGATGAAGATGAACAGGTGGTAGAAGGTGAAGAGAAAGAGGAACAGGAACCAAAAGATAAGAAGAGGAAAACATCCAAGTACATGACTAAATACGAAAGAGCTAGAATCCTTGGTACTCGTGCATTGCAGATCAGGTAGGTGAAATAGCCATTTTTATACTTTGATATATATCGTGTTTGTAGAAGATTATGGGTTGATGAAATAGTGCATGTGGTACAGCATGAATGCTCCTGTCATGGTTGAGTTGGAAGGTGAAACTGATCCACTTGAGGTAATCCTTTCAGCCTTCAATCATTTTCTTCACATTCAAAAAACAAAAAAATATGTTCTTTTCATTGTACAAGTTGTAAGTTTGTCATGTATATGCTTCTGCTAAATGTTTGCTAATTATCGGTTGTCAGTATTAGTTACAACAGTAGTTTTTCACTAAGCAGCATGTCTTGATGGTGCTAGTTTTGAACTTGTTGCATGTATTTTTGTTTTGTTTTGAAAAGAGTAGAGTTGATTTTATCATGTTGATCAACGATGCATATGGCTGTTGTATATTAAGCCCTGTTTTGGTCTATTTTTAAACATGGGTTTAGATCTGACAAAGACTTGCCATATTGTTCAGATTGCAATGAAGGAGCTGCGAGAACGGAAAATTCCTTTTACCATAAGAAGATACTTGCCTGATGGAAGGTATGCAATCTTATACGGTCCTTGTGATCTGTCAAGAGCTGAGCTGTGCTATGATTAATGTATTGATATTGTGCAGTTATGAGGACTGGGGGGTTGACGAGCTGATAGTCGAAGATTCCTGGAAGAGACAGGTGGGAGGTGATTAACCCTATAGTCCCTCCGGGGTGCACCTCTTGCTGCTTGAATGTGTATGTTAAAAGGATTGCTGACAAGTTTCCTGTATTGTGACAACGTTGGTACTTGGAACTATTGTAGCAGCATTGCTTGCCTTATGTTAATATAGCACCATTTTGTCAAGTATTTGCTCATCTGAATCTAATATAGCAGTCAAAGCCAAGTAATAACTCTCTTGAACCTAACTCCCCTATCCCTCTTCTTACTTCTTACCCGTCATCAACATAGCCAAATCCAATCAAGCTAATATAGTAGGGGGGGTTTTTTTTCATATTTTGTGAACGTATGGTTCATATTTTGTGAACATATTTATTTTCTACATGATGATAGTTCAGGTTCATGTTTTGTGAAAATGTTTATTTTCTGCATGATAATAGTTCATTTTTTTCCTCCTAGTCATGTACAATTCGTCTTTCTTTTTTTAACATCTCTGTAATAGGCATTAAGAGTGTATATGAAGTTATTATTTTTGTAAGTTATACACAATATGTGTTCGATAAAATGTCTCAATGAATTTTAGTATACGATTGCGAACTTGTGTTTTTTAAAAAAAAATCTTCTTTCTCATGGTATGGCTAAGAATAGTTGTTCAAAGTGGATATGAACCAAACATGTTGAAATTTGTTTGTTTTTTTGAGAACTTAAATTGGGAGATGTTGAAATTTGTTTTTTTTTTGAGAAATTAAATTGGGAGATTAAGCTTTTCGTTGAAGCCAATTTGATTTCGAATTTGGTAGATTATAATTTTAGAACGTGTATTTTATTTTTTGTATACACGTGTGGGTCACTTTTTGTGTGAAATTTTAGTACATTTTTTTTTGTGAACGTATAGTTTTTTGTTTTTTTTTTTACCGGTTAGTTCATTTTTGTATAAACTTGTAATTTATTTTGTGAATTTATAGTTCATTTTACATGATATATTGTGAGCTCAATAAACATTAAAAAAATATATATAATAATAAAAAACTCATTTAATAATACTTAACATGCTCAAAAAGCGAACTTAATATACACAAAACTACCACAATGGATTGGTAATCACAATTATTATCTCTAATAACATATTTTTCCGAAAGGACATAAAGTAAAATAAAGTTATGAATCCTTCCAACACCCCACAAGTAAGATCCTTCATGTCCCCAACCATGAGCCCCTTTACAATCGAGTGACCGGTCTTGGGGATGACTCATTAGAGTCAACTCAATTGACTCGCTCCCATCTCAAACCTCCTTCTCGTGGGTCCCTCTACCACGTCTTGAACCTCGTGGACGACCCCGTTGCATTGTCCGAGAACCCAATCCATGTTGAAATGCACTCGATTCTCTCCTGTTTGACCGCCTACATGTTGGTCTACCCTTAGTCCTGGTACACGTCAACTCCCACATTTTAGTGCTCTTGAGAGCCATTATGTCCTCGTATGCAAAAGGCATCTACTCGAGCTAATCATTATTAATCGAATTTGAGTACATCCTCTCTTTTGAAGTTTTTCAAGGACACTACATGATGGTTAATGAGAGTAGTGTTATAACCATTGTGAGCTTGTTGACCTGAAACCCAATATTATACACTTGCTTACGGTTTTGAAGCCGAGCCTTTCCAGCAATGGGGCCTAGGGACCGATATGATGATTGGTTTAGGTAAAACCTGGACCCGCTTTACGATGTCTTAGTCGAACCCCTGGAATACGACGCCCTGCTCTTTTAATATCATGGGATTGAATACCCTGACTTCCGTTCAAAAAAGATAAATTTGATCCAAACTTGATGGTAATCGAGTCTGCATAACCTGAATGAACTCATGAGCACAGTGTAAGCCATACAAATCCCTGCAATAAAAATTCAAATAACTTGTATCATCATTGAATTTGAAAATTTTGGTCACCCTATTTTGTTATCCTATAGGGTATTAAAACTAATCAAATTTTACTACAGTTAGTTCAAACCACACGGAATAATTCCCAAAAGTTTCATGAACTTTACGTATGGACTAGATTCATTTCTATTTCGTTTTCGTTTCCGGAGTTTAAACCAAACGTGCTCTAAATTTGAGAATATTGGACGCAGTATAAAAATATTGCATTGTGCCCTTCAAATTTTTTGGACCCCTTAAAAATCCTCGACAAAAATGACATTAACAAATAACAATTGTTGTCCAACATCGAGTAAACGACGTCGTTGAGAGTTCCTGGCGTCTCCCAATTGAAAGAAACTTGATCGGCTCCTGGAGTGTCTGAAAATCTGGGATGGGTTCGGCGGCAATAAGGTGGGTGCTACAGCTTCACAGAGACGTCCCAAAAGCCGCTGAATTCTACTCCAAAGGCTTGGGTTTCGACGTCAACGTTTGCACTCCTCGCTGGGCTGAACTTCATTCTGGCCCCTTCAAGCTCGCCCTCTTGCACTCTCCTCCTACCAGGTTCTCTCTCTTTCTCCACCCCAAAGCAATTCCTTTTTCCTGTCATTTAATTTATTATTTGTTTGATTATAATCTAGTTTCGTGTGTTCCTAGCTATAGGACATCAATGCCTATTTAGTTTCTTGGCCTATTACAGGCAGATTTGATCTCAATTTTGAGTCTGGGATAAACCCTATTTGAGATAAGAAACCCTAATTCAATCCAAAAAGAAAAAAGACACTCACTATCAGTGCCATTGGCTTTCCGCATTGAATTATCAACATTGATTTTATATCAATTTTGAGTCTTGGAATGTTTGTGAGTTCTACTGATGAACTGAGATATTCGGGAGCTCGTTTCCCCAATTTTAAGCTTCTTTGATTTCAAATTTTGGTTTTACTCAAGTTCTGATCTTAATTTGAAATTACAGTATTCGAACAATGCATTGTAATTCAGGCTATCTAGGATCAAACGTTTATGTAAGGTTAAGTATGGGTGTTGATGTTCTACTAAAATAGGTCAATTTGAATCATTTTACTTTCATAAGATGTTTTTCTATCATCATCGAAACATCTAGTTTTTGCATCACTTGAGTTCTGTCCGTTATAGGTGTGATCGATTGCTAATGCAATCATTTGCAGCGAAACTGCAGTGCAGAAAGGATACTCAACACTGTTGTCGTTCACGGTGACAGACATAAACGATACAGTTATGAAGCTGATGCAATTGGGTGCAGAACTTGATGGTCCCATCAAACACGAAATCCATGGAAAGGTCACAAAATTTACTTGCTGCCTCTATTGAACAAACGAGTATGAATTCTTGAGGTTTTAAAGCTCCATTGAGTTCTGCTTAGTTTTTATGCAGGTTGCAGCAATGCGTTGTCTTGATGGACATATGCTAGGGCTGTTCGAACCGCTGTGAGATGAACAGACGTGATTGATATCGAAGGAGAAAGATTAGACGAGGCTGAATTTTAGCGACCTCATTTTGTTTGCTGAACATATGTTTACAATGAATTGGCAAGTTTTGTTTACAAGGAGTTAGCAGAGGTCAATTCTTCCTTCTATACGTACTAGTACGATGCATGCTACCAGTAGTATATTCTTTAATCCCACAATAATCCTATGATTCAAGTTGACGAGGATGGAATATTTGACAAAAATTAATCCCCGCAGATAATTGGAATGAATCATATTCATACATACCCTATTCCCATATTTTGTAAGACTTGAAATCACAATTAAAACGATTCCATGAAATAACTCTAGAGAAAAACGTGATTTCTTTTATATTTTTCTTTCTTTTTTTTAAAAAAACCTAATTATATATATATATATATATATATATATATATATATATATATATATATATAATTAGGTTTTTATAAAAAAAATATATATATAAAAACCTAAAATAATATAACTATCAACATTGAACCCAAAAATACTAACTTTTGGTAACGATGCAAATTATAAATGTATCTACCAAAAATAATACCTGTTGTTTTTTCAATGAAAATTCCGATTTCGGTCATGATGTGGCGGTTAATTTGTACACGTAATAAGATGAAGTATGATTAAGTTAATATGATAGTAGATTTATTTAAAAAATATAAATTACTTTTATTTAAACAAAGCCCAATTATCTAAAACCCAATTCAAACTACCATAACGTCGGTAACTTTTTAAGTGGATTTGATGTAGATCTAGAAATTGGTGCAAATGTGCAATAGGGTTTTTTTTAGTAAAATAAATTAGGTCCCTTGAACAATAAACTAGTGTATTAACTGTAAAACCCGAAAATTTATTCCGATAATCGATTGAGTATCTAGTTTTAATCGAATAAAATATAAACATAATCAGTTTACCTTGAGTTTGGGCCGGTTTCTTCTTCATTTGTAGCCTATCCTTCTCGGTCCATGGCATTGCATCCCTCAATGGGCTAGTGACAAGGCAGGCCAACCTCCGGCCAAATCCTTTTCCACGGCCTTCTTCCCTTACTCGTTTGATTTCACCGTTTTCACAAGACCAGAAACAGCGGAAATCCTAACAACCTGCGAAACCTTCGATCCTCCTAACCACCTCCTCTCTAACCCAATCTTCCTCAATGCAAGAAGCCACGTCTTGGACGTTTCTTCTCATGTATCAACCAACGCCAGGATCGAGCTCTTTCTGCCGCAGGAAGTCGACATCAGTTTTGAGCGCCCTCGTGCGAGCCTTCATCTCCGCGCTAAACGACGAGGAATTCATGGCATTAGATACCTTATGGTTTGTGGTGTGTGATGCGTGCTTGTAATTATAACTTGAGTAAGATTACGTTACGGTATAAGTATACCAAGTACATGAAAACGGATCGTGACATCACCGTCGAGCACTGCCATGTGACTAGGAGGCTCTCCGCGACCAGTATATGCCGGTAAACGGTGAGATGCATTGGATCCACTCTGATTGGTTTACGGGGACAGAGGCGAGGGTCGAGGGACTTTCGTGCCACACAATAAATTTAAATTATAGAAATGAACCACTTAATGAAAGATAATAATATATATGATTGAGTGTGAAACATGCTATTTTAATACCGTTTTGCGTGTGTTACTTAGTATTTACTTATATAGTGAATTGTTAGCTAACGGTGTATACCGACGTTGTAGACCTTGCATGTTAGGCAATTTTTGAGAGATCCGGAGAAAGGTGGCCAGCCGGGTTTCCGTACAAGTCATTTTGGGTTTTGATATTCTTTTAGTGATGAGATTCGTTTCTTCTTCCTTAGAATCTGTCAAATTTCTTTTGATGGCTTATTGTCGTTCTTTTCTTTCATGACTTTTTACATTTAAAACGTTTTATTCGGTTTTCTTTTATTTGTGTCTTGTTATATGATCCGATAAAGTTGTCGTCAAACTAGGGTCGGGACCCATTGTGAGGTCCTAACCCGTAGCACCCCGAGTTCCTAGAATTAGGGTGTTACAATATGATATAAGAGCAGGTTAACAACAATGATACTCACAATCTACTAAAGGCCCGAATAAATAAATAAAAAGAACCCGAAAGGGGTCTGAGTTTTCAAAGTGAGTTTGGTTCTAAACTTCATGCATAGTCGGGTTGGGATAGTCAGTACGGAAACCACCACTACTCTTCACGGATCTCAACAGCGCAGTATATAATAATTGTTACAAACCTTTAGTTAATAAATGTTTTGTTTAAGTTCTAGTATCAACGTTTCGGGAAGATGATATGTACTAGAGTTGTACTCACTGTGGGTCGAGGTTGAGATAGACCACCTCTCCATCCTTTCCGAATAAGGTTGGAATAGTAAGACTTACACAGCTAGAGAACTTAGGCTTAGAGGTATACCTCGAGTTGCGAAAGGACGAGATCGAAGTACTAAATACAAGGCACTAGTAAAGGAGCCAATACCTAAAGCAAAGGAGGAAATTGCTGAGGGTACGACCCATTGTTATGACAGTACCTTTTAGGGCACAACCAGCCGGCTCAAGCCGCGTCTCGATGGAAGCTAATAGTGTAGAGAGAGTCTCAAGTTCACAAACGAAAAAGTGGATTGACTTCTTCAAAAACACGAAAAAGCGGATTGACTTCTTAAAAAACACGAGATCATTTTTTCAACATTGAACATCACGATTACTTTATATGTTTATAGATAGATGAATAGATTTAAGTTTCTTATTAAAAACCTCCGTATAAATGTAACATTATAGAATATTATTAGCAAAAAGGAAACTAAAGAAAGAATAACCAAAGCAAGTGATTATTTTTTTGGTTAAAGAGCAAGTGATTATTTTTGTTAGCCTTTCAACCTCTCCTTTCTCTATGGTCCACCAAAACTCGACCAATCCTTATATATCCAACGCAACCGTTTTTCATTTCTTTTAGTTTTTATTTTGTAGATTAATAATTCAGCGTCCCGTAGAGCAACCAAGCCGGGGAAGAGAGAGAGAGCCAACACAAGAGAAAGGGGGCTTTTTCCTTTTTCCTGGCTAGGGTTTCACGCAATTTTTTTAGGATTCAGAATCCCAGAGATCGATGATGAGAGATTCGAGTACTGATCTGTTTGACCCTAGGACGGTCATGGATTCCGACTACAGTCCGTCCTGCAACGAGGGCAATTTCGGTTTCGCCTTCAACGACAGCAATTTCTCCGACCGGATCCTCAAAATTGAGATAATGGCGGGATCTTCCGATTCCCACTCCGACTGCGATGGTTATAGCAGCCTTGCTGATTGGGCTCGCAATCGGAAGCGCAGGAGGGAGGATTTGAAGAAAGAAAATGGTTTGTTCATTTTTCCTCTTTTCTTTTATTTTTATTTTTTTTTTAATTTACATTTGAGCTCGCTTTTCGGGCCCCTACCTCTCATCTGGAGGTGAAGATGTTACTTAGTATTTGAAATCATCGTGATAGTTGATATGCTTCTGTTGTCCTGTCCGGAGCCGTAAATTTTGAGAACGAATACAAGAATTTAGAATTGGAGTTATCTTCCTCCCTTGAATGAACCGGAAGAGGGTAACCATTTTTACAATTTTTGCCCCCCTGGAGCGTGGTCTTTAGGGAGGATTCGATTACCCTTTCTATTTAATTTGAATTTCTGTTCTCTGGGTCTTTGTTTCAAGGTTTACTATGCTTTTGGAGATTTGTACAATTTGGTTTTCCACCGGTGACATATAATGGTTAGGAAGCCATTATTCTATTCTGTAGGTCTTTTTTTGAATGGTTGAAGGTGCAAAGGTAAATGAATGCCTCCTCCTCAGTTTATAGGATGTGATCTTTTGCTTAGATCCTTTGAATATGTGTTCTTGGGATTCAAAGCTGATCATCTCCTTGAGTGTCTTCTTATTATTCTCCTAAAATATAGTTTTAAAAATTTTGTACTGCATATATGCACTATAAGTCAAGGTGAACAAGTATACAACTATTGCTGATATATCCTGTCTGTGTTCGTTAGGTGTAGATGTTGCAGCGTGTCCAGAGGAGCAAGTTTTGAACCAACCTGATGCAGATGACGTTTTGCGCAGTGAAAATGAAGATGATGAGGCAGTTGCTATGATTGAAGAATCTCCTTCCGGTATATGCATGCCTCGGTTGCCTTCTAAAAAGTGTGTTTCCTAATATCTAGCATAGGGAAACATCTGTCTGAGATTGATAAGTGCCGGTGTGTGATTAGAAAACTGAGTCATGCATCATTTAGCTTACTTAGTAGAAGGGAATACCTGGAGGAAATGATACATCTATGTATTAGACCTGGACATTGGTTCCGTCTAGAGGGCAAACTATCTTTAAGATACGGGCCAGGGCTTTGGGGTCAAAACTTTATCAGGTCACTATATTAGGAAAGGGAAACATCTAACAATACACTAGCTAAGTGTTGATATACTTGATGCATGGGTTCATAGTTTAAGGCATGCTTGATCGTCAGTTATGATTCTGCTACATGCTGATGAAGTGAAGAGCACGACACTACCAAACACACAAGAGTTCCACTTGCATACTAAAAGGCAAAACCCCTCCCCCTGGCCAAAATGAGCAAAGAGCCAACATAGTATTTTTCTGGATGAATCCTTAAATCATTCTCTTCCCTTATTTATATGTGGCCATACAGTAGCTTCCTCATGAAATTCCCCCTAGGGAGATGTCTTCCACTTCTTCCACTAATAACATAATTTATGGCTTTATGCTATATGGTTAAATAGTTCTTTAAATTATTTCTATACTTTTAGGAGATGAAGCAGCCCATAGCAATGATTCATCTTGGAGCATGGAGTGTTCTACAGTTGTGAGAGTTGAAAGTTTGCACATTAGTTCTCCTATCCTAGCTGCAAAAAGTCCCTTTTTTTACAAGGTAAAGATCTTATGTTTTCCTCATTGAGGTGCTATATATTTTCTCATACTCGTCTGATATATCTTTTCTCAGGCTTCTGATTGACAGCCTCCTTGTTAGTTGATGTATAGCATTGTATTGCTAATTTTTTTTGTTTCCTATAATGGATTATGGTGTAGTTATTCTCAAATGGCATGAAAGAATCAGAACAGAGACACGTGACGTTGAGAATTAATGCATCCGGTACTGATCAATTTACTTCAGATTTTACTTTATATTATCCTCTCTAATAATAGAAAGTAGGTGTTTCTTATAGAAGCTGTCATACTGCTGGAAATTATTTTGGCTTGGCATGGTTCCTAGTAGAGGCTCCTCATGTACTTTTTTTTTTTTATTGTTTATGAATCAGAGGAAGCAGCTTTGATGGATCTTTTGAATTTTATGTACTGCAATACCCTAGACTCAAACACAGCGCCAGCACTACTGGATGTACTGATGGCTGCAGACAAGTTTGAGGTTGCTACTTGTATGAGATATTGTAGCCGGTTGTTGCGACAAATGCCCATGTCACCGGAATCTGCACTTCTATATCTCGAGCTTCCTTCAAGTGTTCTAATGGGTGAAGCAGTTCAACCATTGACCGATGCAGCAAAGCAGTATCTTGCTGATCGCTACAGGGATGTGACAAAGTAAGGAGTCTCTACTTTTCATAACGATCCTTCAATACTTGCGTTAGTTTACTACTTTACTGAAATATTAACAGTTTGCTTATCCCCAACTATGTTATTTAGTTTGCTATTGCATCAAAAAGTTTGGTTTAGGCTACCATAAAATGGACAGTCATTGATTCATAACTTATTGATTTCAAAGGTTCCAAGAAGAGGTGATGGCCTTACCGATCTCTGGCATAGAGGCTATTCTGTGCAGTGATGATCTTCAAGTGGCATCAGAAGATGCTATTTATGATTTTCTTCTAAAGTGGGCCCGTGCGCAATACCCCAGCTTGGAAGAGCGTCGGGAAATCCTGGGGTCACGCCTGGCACGCTACATACGATTCCCATTCATGTCTTGCCGGAAATTGAGGAAGGTGCTAACCTGCCCTGATTTTGACCATGAAGTATCATCGAAGCTCGTACTGGAAGCCCTCTTCTTCAAGGCGGAAGCACCCCATCGGCAACGCATTCTTGCAGCAGAGGACTTGGCAACCACCAACCGCCGATTCCTTGAACGGGCCTACAAGTATCGCCCCGTCAAGGTTGTAGAGTTTGAACTTCCGCGGCCTCAATGTGTCGTCTATCTCGACCTTAAAAAGGAAGAGTGTGCAAATCTGTTCCCGTCAGGGCGGGTCTATTCTCAGGCGTTCCACTTGGGAGGACAAGGGTTCTTCCTCTCGGCACATTGCAACATGGACCAGCAAAGCTCGTTCCATTGCTTCGGTCTTTTCTTGGGAATGCAAGAGAAAGGGTCGGTTACGTTTGCAGTAGACTACGAGTTTGCAGCTCGGATGAAGCCATCGGAGGAATTTCACAGCAAGTACAAGGGGAACTACACTTTCACAGGGGGAAAGGCGGTTGGGTACAGGAACTTGTTCGCCATCCCGTGGACCAACTTCATGGCAGACGACAGCCCGTATTTCATCAACGGGACCCTACATCTCCGAGCCGAGCTTACCATCAGGCACTAATTATGAGACTCTGTCCGGCTCCTCCCAGGCTCGACTAGATCTGCAAATGGTTGTAGGACAGGCACTTGGCTAACAAGAATGTAATTTTTTGAAAGTTTTTTCCTTTTAATGCGCTGACTGCTGGAACAAATCAAACTCTTTTGTTTCTATGAATGTGAATGTGCTCTTATGCCGCTAATTGTGCTTCACTTATACATTCATTATATGCCCATCCCATTTTCTTAGTTAGTGGACAAATTTTGGCAAAGACAATACAAAATCCTTCGTGAACAATATATACCAACTCCTCCGAGTTAGATTGTGTAGTTGGAAGATCACACTTAAGGCCCATCTACTATATATAGTATTCTTCCGGAGCGTGCAATTGTAAGTTTTTATTACTTGATCTTTCACATTTCTTAAGAGCTAACAACCAAAGTTTTAAACTAAATATCAAATTTCATAAGAGCTAACAACTAAAGTTTCAAACTAAATATCAAAAGAAAGGAAAATCACATGGTATTGGTTGTATATTCATAAGAGAAAGTGAAAACAAATGTCTTTGGTTGCTAGATTAGACGTTGAAATCTGTTGAATATTCATAATCTTGAACTGAAACAGATCATCATAACCCTGCAAAGACTATCCCTCTGTAACACTTAAAGCTCTACAATGAACAGATTAATGAACACAATTAGTTACAACAATGCTTAAGAATTGTGAACTCTAAACAAACAACAATACTTAAGAATTTGTGCCTTTTTGGAGTCTTTAGACACGGAATTGTAAAATCTAAACAAATTGAAAAGAAAATAAATAAGTTATTTGAAGTTTAACAAAAACAAACCAAGTTGAGATCGATAATGATGATAATGGTGGATTGAGGTTACTGGTAAGAAAGAGACGGCAAATGAAGATAATTATTTTAAAAGATAACGTAGCTTATTGTTAGAAATTGGTTTTAATTTTTTCTTTTAAAGAGATAATCTTTCCTTTTATTTTTATAGCCTAATAACTAAGATAAATAATAATAACCCTTTGATTAAAATTAAGGTTGAGATTAATCCAACTGCTCCGGTAAAGTTGACAAACTCAACTTTTTATTTCATATTTCACATTCTTTAAATGTTATGATTAATGTTTTATTTACTTACATAAATTGTTGAGGATGTAATTTATTTTTACATTACATAGGCTTTTTTTTTTATTGTTTTATTCTAAATTCTAAATTTTTAATTTTTAAATATATTTATTTTTCTTTTTACATTACATATCATTTATAATTATATATTTTTTAATAATTAGAAATACTATATTTATAATTAAAAAATTTAGTTTAAATTTTATAAATACCCACGAGTACTAAACTAGTATATAATATAATGAATAAACTTAATCAAGGTCGTGCCCCGCAAGGAATCTACGCTACACGCAAAATGGAGCGCCGCGTCATTGGGACGAGGGTATAATCGTCTGTTTCTTTCAGAACACAGAGGATAACGCAAAGGAAAGCGCTTTTTAATAGCTTCTAACAGGGAGAATAGAAACAGAGCATTGTTGAGCGCAAAACCAGAGGTCAAAGCAAGCGATAGAAACTAGGGTTAAGTCGGAGACAGAAGATGCCGAAGAACAAGGGAAAGGGAGGAAAGAACAGGAAGAGGGGTAAGAACGAGGCCGATGATGAGAAGAGAGAGCTTGTCTTCAAGGAGGATGGCCAGGAGTACGCACAGGTCCTTCGTATGCTCGGAAACGGCCGTTGTGAAGCCACCTGCATTGACAACACCAAGCGTCTTTGTCACATCCGTGGCAAGATGCACAAGAAGGTCTGGATCGCTGCCGGCGATATTATCCTTGTCGGCCTTCGCGATTATCAGGTATATACATCTTTCCAGCTTTTTTCCCGATTGATCTAGCTTGATTTGATTGGATTGTTTCGCGTAGATGAAATTGATTGTTCGTTTGATAGACATGAATCGCAGATTGAGCATGGAGTATTGATCTGATTTTTTCCATCTTATTTCTAGGTTTGAGGTTTTGGAAGCAATTATTATATGTATTGGTGCGATATTGATAAAATTATGTTTTTCTCTGTGGTTTTCCAGCTCCTTGCAAATTTGGATATGTAGATTTGTTGCTGTTAAACCCATTTCTCTCTGGTTAAGTTGGATGTCTGGAAACTGTAGATCTTTATTCTCTAAAGCTAGCTTCTGTTCGAGACTAACATATATATATTAGTTGTGTATCTGCTTAACTTATATCTATCATGACCAGGTGTGTTGCATTATCTCCTTATCAAAATTGTGTGCAGTAACTTATGTATATAACCATTGTTGGGGTTGTGCGGGGAAATTGATTTAAGGTAGCTGATGGATAGATAAAGTTAAAGCTTATTGTGTAGATGAGATAGGCAATTGATTGAACGAATTTACCTTTTTTTGTTATCTTGAGCGCTTGAAAAGTGTTTGGTAAAATTAATCTTGTTGATTAGCTAATTGGTATAAAATACCAAAAAGAGCATGGCAAATGTCAATTAAAGCGGACCCAATCTAAAAACTTTAGCAGTTTAGTAATTATCCTCATTTTATCTTATCTTTCAGTGACTTTCTTCAACTTCCCAATTTCTCTAATGTCTCCTATTACTTTGTTTTAGTTACTAATTTCTAGGACTATTATTCTCTTAATCTTTAGGAGTTGGTTATTTTTTTTTTAATCCTTTTTATAAAGGGAGGAAAATACTAAAGTTAGGACCAGACTTGAATAATGAATTGAAATACGATTTTGAGGATTCCTCAAATTTCTTGTGTTAGAGATTCTCGCTCACAGGAATTGTTGGAGAATCTCCAGTGTTTTGACATCTTAATTCAATTTCAAATATGAAGGAAGAAATACAAGCTGATCTATTAATGAATACATACTCCTTTGGCTACAAACTTTGTTAACTAGATATATAAGCCCCTGGATTCGACTCGAACAATTCAGCCCTTAAACTTAATGAAATGGATCACAGAAATATATATATTTGTAGAGAATTTATATGAGTTCCCGAATGTTATCATCTACCCTTTTCAAATGAAATGGCAAACTTGTAACATCTCTCCCAAAAGACTTGTGAAATTATAATGAATTGGAAAGAACCAAATTATGTGTGGTTCATGGGCAATTATTGGGTTCATTAGTCGATCCATAAGATCATAAAAGGTCATTTAGTCATCATACATCCTTAATTTGCGAACATTTAGGTCTCAAACTCTTCCTACAGGTATGTCGGGTACCAACAAATTGAGCACTTGTGGTTTATTTGTCCAAATCATCTATTTGTTAATATCACCAAAATACCACTCACCCTCTCATTTTCTACCGCACCAAAGATTTGCATTCCTACTTCAACTGAATCTGCATGTTGTTGTATGAATCCTTCATGCTTTTTCATTCGAAACAGAATAACAAGCAAAAAAAAATACAAATTAATCAAGAGTATGTATAGCTGGAGATGATCAATGATGCTTACTTCAAATGAACCTTCAATCCGTTATGCTTCATTTGAGCAAGGTGAATAACAATATTCAAGAAATTATATCAGTTATCTACAAACGATGTGTCTCTCATCCACTTCATGAAGCCAGCGGTCTATTTATATTATGGATCCATGTGTTCTGATAATGAAAGTTTGGAGGGTTGAGTTGGTCCGAGACAAAGTTGAAGGGCTAATGTGTCGTAGATGACAAAGATTTAGGGCCAAAGGATTATTTAGGTGTAATTCGAACTAATAGCATTTATTAGCTGGGGTTTGTATTAGTCATAGAGCAAAATCAGTTGTCCATATCTAGTTTTAGAAGGCTTATGCTTACTGTTTAGGTGTCAAGTCCACCGTGGTTTATCACTGAGTTCTGTGTGCTTGTCTGTTTCTGTCAGTTATTGTGTCGCTTTCCCCTTTTCTTTTTCTTAACTCTCAGATTACCTGTTTATATCTTGAATATGGTTTATTTCAATGGAAAAGTTTGTCTCTTTGTCTCTTGAAAAATTGAAATCTACTCATCTTTTGTTGAACTTAACTGATTATGTTTTTCATAAGATAGCATGCTTGTGGCACCCTACTCTTGATCAAGAGTAAAAATATCATACTATCTTTGCATTGTTTCTGCCTTGGTGTATAGATTGCCTAACATATCAATTTGGATCAAATTATGGGATGGCAACAAATTGAACTGACGATACCCATATTCTCTGGTTAGATTGTGATCATAGTAGCCTAGTGAAGGTCACTTTCCTGGTGACTCTGTGAGCCTCTGAATATGAAAAATGATATGAGAGTGAGTATAATATCTTGGTCAAGTATATATTACGCGAGGTCCACATGTGTGTGAATTGAGGTATATTTTTGCTGAGTTTGAAGGAAGTTGAAATAGAGTTTGAATGGTTATCCTCTTTTTTTACAGGATGATAAAGCAGATGTAATACTGAAGTACATGCCTGATGAAGCTAGACTTCTCAAGGCCTACGGTGAGTTGCCAGAGAACATTCGGCTGAATGAGGGTATTGCATCCCTTGATGAAGAGGATGATGGAGCTGACAATGACTACATTGAGTTCGAGGATGAGGACATTGATAAGATATGAACACTCTTTACTTGCTTGGGTTGCAATGTCGTTTCAGTTGCTGAATTTATGTTTTGAAATGAAAATGGAGGTTATAGTTTATTGTGTATTGATCTACTCGTTACAAAATGGTATCCTCTTGTTGATGATCAATGAGTCCCTTGAATGCATGAATTGGAACCCTAGTCTTCTACGCCCTTCAAAAGAAGATATTCCTTTCACGAGAATCCTATTCGTTGTGTTTTCTGCATGATTTACTTTTCAAGGGTGGATGGTTGTGTGATAAATTAATTGGACAATTTTCTTCTTGTCTCTATTTTAGTTGCAAATTGAATAGAAATATCAAATACTAGATTTTAGTCTAAAGTTGAAGGACCACTCAATTGTGCAACTTGCCTTGATAACATTTCAATTTTTTAGCCGAAAGTAGATAAGATGTGGTCAGCTTTTAGACGTCAACAACCCTATGACATCGACAAGAACTTAGATTTCAAGAGGGATACTAGCACAAACGTTAGGGGTTGAGTGAACGATATTGATAAGTTTATCGGCCACTCCGATTAATTTTACCCCATTTAGTCTAGGTTTTTGTCCTCTCTTGGTTCTGTCCTCTTTTTGTCCCTGCATATCACAAATGATTGACTAATGGATAGAAATACCACAGTGAGCACTTATGGACAGAGAAAAGCAGATTCATTTGACTGAGGCGGAATGTCTGCTTCTGGACACAGACGAAGGGCAGATATCTGAACCAAAGGTCTCTTCGAATGTACTTATTGGGAAGATTATCACTGGTCGCCCGTTCAATGTTTATGCTCTCCAATCCACTTTCAAAGGGGCATGGAGACTCAGAAAAGGATTCAACTTTCGGGAAATACAAAAGAATTTATTTGCTTTCCAATTTGCATCAAAATCTGACAAGAAACAAGTAATCGACAAGGGCCCGTGGTCTTTCGACAAGTCGCTATTGGCGCTAATGGATCCTGGGACCACCCAACCATCGAAACTAAAGTTTATCGAGGTAGCGTTCTGGATCAAAATAAACGACATCCCTCTTGGGATGGCCGATGCGTTGCTTGCAAGAAAGATTGGTGATATGCTTGGTGGTTTTCTGGGGGTGGAAGAAGAAACACTAGGTTCCACGAGTTGCTCGCTAAGGATCAAAGTCAATGTAAACATTATTGTCCCTCTCAGGCGTGACATTTTGACTTCGGTTGATGGGGGAAGAATTTGGCTACCCGTACAATATGAAAGACTACCAAATTTTTGCTACGGGTGTGGGCTTCTGGGACATGTGGACATGGAATGTGAGGACGAGGAAGCCAAGACTTACATAAACGAATACTCTGAGGACTTGAGAGCACCACTGTATAAACCATTGCGTTTCAAACAGGATCTTACAGCCAAAGAGTGGTCAAACGTTAGCCTAACTGAACAGTCGAGTAAGGATGTCCCAGAATCTCTGGGGAAAGAAAGACCAAACCGGGGAAGAGCCTTGGAGGAGATTTTATCGGGGAATGAAAATGAAGGGATTAGCCTTTCCACTGACATAGAGACTGAATTTATTGTGGTTGTAAAGGCAGTCACAATTCAACTCTCAGAAGAACTAGATGCAAAGGAGAAAGGGAAGGAAAAAGTAAGCACAAATGAGGGAATGGGGCTTGCTTCGATAGTTTCTATGACTGAGCAGATTGAGTGTAAGAAGAACTGGAAGAGGCTAGCGAGAGCTCCCATGGAGACCAACGAAGAGAAGGACTCAAGGGAGAATGCTAAAGGGAAAAGGATGAGGTTAAAAAAGAGTGAGGATGCTTCACAATCAGATGATGGGGGTGCCAAACGTACCAAACTTGGAACATCAACAATGGGATCAGCAGGAGAGACGGAGGTTCTCTCTTGCCGGAATCAATGAATGTTTTGAGCTGTAATTGCCGGGGATTAGGCAAAGGCCCGACAATGACAAAACTAGTTCAACTAGTTAAGAAGAAGAGCCTGATTTGTTGTTCTTATGTGAAACTAAGAGTAAAAGAAAGAAGATGGAAAGTCTTCAACGCAGAATGAATTTTGAAGGTTGTTTCGTGGTGGAGAGTATCCGTACTGTTGGTGGTCTGTGTTTGATGTGGAATGCTGGTTTAGATTTCAACATTCAATCTTATACACAACATCATATTGATACTTGTGTAGGAGAGTTGAGATTCACTGACTTCTATGGGTGGTCGAGGGCAAATGAGAAGGAACAAACGCTGGAACTGATGAAGCGCATTGGGCTTGATGTCAGACAACCGTGTTGGTCAGTGGTGACTTTAATCTGCTTCTTTCCTCAACAGATAAGTGTGGGCGGGAGGTCTCCGGACTTTAATTTGATGGTTGAGTGAATAACACTTCAAGTGTGTGGCTTGAGAGATATTATGTTTGAAGGTATGAAATTTACGTGGGAGAATGGACAAACGGGAAACAACCTTACACAGTAACGGCTCGATTTCGGTTTTGTAAATGAGGAATGGATGGACAGCTTTCCACGTACTAGGACGTTCCATCTTGAAAGAGCAATGTCTAATCATATACCGATCATTATCCGAACGAATGAGGAGGATAACCTAGTCGAGTGGCGCCCAACATCAAAACAATTTAGGTTCGAAACCTTTTGGACTAGAAATGAGAACTGTGTTGAGGTGATTAAGAACGCATGGTCTAATCCAGAAAGTTCTTGGGTTTCCACAAAAATTGAAGGGAAAATGGCTCGCTGCAAATCCGACCTGATTGACTGGAGTAGGGCCACCTTTGGCAACATTGGCCGGGAGTTGAGCAATATCAGGAGGAAACTCAGTGAGATACAAAAAAATGGGCTTAATGGTTCCAATGTGCTTTTAAGGAAAGATCTTGAGGAGAAAGAACGAATGTTAATGGTCTAGGAAGAAATGATGTGGCACCAACGTGCAAAAGCTAACGAGCATCGGTACGGAGACAGAAATACGGCTTTTTTCACCAAAAGGCTAACGGAAGAAGAAGGAGAAATCGCATCACGAAGCTTGTGGATGATGATGGTTTGACTTGGAGATCTTCTTATGGGAAAGCAAAGGTGGCCATAAAATATTTCAAAAACCTTTTCTCCTCTGAATTCAACGGTGGAAGACATCCCGGTTTTGAAGACCATGTAAGGCTGAATGACGAAGATAATAAGAAGCTCCTTGAGGAATGCTCGGTGGAGGAAGTTAAAAAGGCTCTTTTTGATATGCACCCTACAAAATCTCCGGGGCCGGATGTTTTCCTCCGTCATTTAATCATACTTTTATTTCCCTCATACCTAAGATTAATAACCTAGTTCGCATGAGGGATCTTCGCCCTATTAGCCTTTGTAATGTTATATATAAAATCTTTGCTAAGGTGCTTGCCAATAGGCTTAAAAGTTGTCTTGAGAAGGTGATATCTGAGTCTTAGAGTGCATTTTTACCTGGACGTCTTATCACAGATAATGTGTTGGCGGCTTTTGAGATCTTCCACTACATGAAACATAAGGAAGGAAAGCAAGGCTATATGGCTTTAAAGCTTGACATGGCGACAACCTAAGGCATATGTAGTAGAGGTTGCAAACCGGACGGTGGCTGGGATGGGTTTTGATAGAAGATGGATTGATATGATTATGAGATGTGTGCAATCGGTGTCCTCCTTTGTGTTAATGGATGGGAACCTGACTGAAACGTTCATCCCACATCGCAGGTTATGCCAAGGGGATCCTCTGTCCCCTTTTATGTTCCTTACTTGTGCGGAAGGATTAACTAATATGATAAGGAACAGTAGATTAAGTGGATGCCTCTAGGGAATTAGAATTGCCCCTTCTGCTCCCCGTATCTCTCACTTGTTTTTTGTTGACGACAGTGTAATTTTTGCAAAGGCTTCTTGTCAACAAAGCAACGAAATTGGCAAGATACTCCGCGAGTATGGAGAAGTTTCAGGTCAACAAGTTAACTTTGCGAAATCCGAGCTTTCCTTCAACAAAAATGTCAATGTTGCACGTCGGGACGAGATTCAAAGTCTCATGGGGATCAGAGAAGTGAGTAAACATGAAAGGTATATGGGTTTACCAACTATGGTTGGGAGATCAAAAAAGATTATTTTTTCACATGTGAGGGAAAGGGTTTGGAAGAAGGTTAAAGGATGGAAAGAAGTCTTTCTGAATAAGGCGGGGAAGGAAGTTTTGCTTAAGGCGGCAGTACAGGCTATCCCGTCCTATGCTATGTCTTGCTTTGAGATGCCTATGGGTGTTTGTTATGACATTGAAAGGCTCATGAGAAGTTTATGGTGGGGATCAAAAGATGGTCAGAGAAAGATTCATTGGGTTAACTGGAACCGGATGTGTAAGCCTAAAGATGATGGTGGGATGGGCTTTCGCATTGTGAGAGCTTTTAATCTCACTCTTCTAGCAAAGCAAGGTTGGAGAATTATCACTAACCCGATGTCCCTTAGTGCGAGATTGTTGAAAGCTAGGTACTTTCCCAACAATTCTTTCTTGGAGGCACAAGTGGGATTTCGCCTAATTAGTTACTCTTGTAGAAGCATCTTTAAGGGAAGGGACATTCTTTCAAAAAGATCTTTGTTGGAGTGTGGGTAATGGTAGTCAAATTTCGGTGTGGAACGACCAATGGATTCGCAGACCTTCCCTCTTTCGTCCGATCATTCGGGTGCCTTCTGCTCCTCAAAATATTCGGGTGATTGACGTTATTGATTGGTCTGAAGAAAAGTGGAACATTTCAGCTCTCTCGGAGTACTTTTGTTTGGCTGACCGGGAGGCAATCCTAAGGATTCCGCTTATTGATTCTGGATGCATGGACGAGCTTTTTTGGTATTATACTACGAATGGTGTGTTCTCTGTAAGGACAACCTACCATGTGGCTCGGGAGGTGCTTGTCAACGAATGTTGTCCATCTTCATCGTCATCTTCGACGGGTACTATTCTATGGAAGAAGTTTTGGAAGATCAAGATGACCCCTAAAATTAAGGAATTTGCTTGGCGTGCTTGTCTCGATTCCATTCCCTGTCTGGAGCCGCTTGCTCGGCGATGTGCTCCTACTGATCTGTGGTGTCACTCTTGCAGTCAGATTGAATCTTCTATTCATGCGCTGGGTCATTGTAGGGAAGCTTTGAAAGCTTGTGAGGGTCTTCCCGGCGCTGTCCATATCTTACGCAGGGTGTCGTCTATGAAACAATGGCTGGAGGAGATTGTGTTGACCCCTGTCTCGGATCAACAACGGTGGATGGAGATGTTATGGGTTGTTTGGAAGGCAAGGAACAGGCTTGTCTTTATCGGGGTTCGATCAAATGTTGCGGTACTGTTTGAGGAAGCTATGTCCATCTTAAGGGATCTTGACGACTATTCATGTATGCCTTGCACTGCACCCATGCCTGCGCCTACATCTGCTATGTGGAAATACCCGCCAAGTGGGGTGATTAAACTTAACTGTGATGCTTCTGTTATGCCGGATGGTAGAACCGGGATCGGAGTGGTTGCTCGAAACTGCATTGGAATTGTTTTGTGGGCTGGATCAAGATGCCTTCAGGGCTCAAGAATGGTGATTTATGCAGAAGGCGAGGCCATTCTTTGGGCAGTTCAGATTGCTCAAGAAAGGGGATTGATGATAGTTGAATGCGAAACGGACGATGCTAATCTTGTTCGTTGGCTTAACTGTAGCGATCCCGTCCGTGGCAGCATTGGTGGCTTGCTGGGTGTTCCAAAGGCAAAGTAGTCTTCTTTTGAGTACTGCACTTGGAAGTTCACGCGCAGAGAGGGCAATCGGATTGCCCACTGGCTTGCTAGGCTTTTACCTGCTCAAACTTTGATTTTTGATTCGTGGCCTGAATTCCCGTTTGATCTTTGTAGACTGATTGAAGCATATGATGCTAATGTTTGAGACTGGTTTGGTTATCAAAAAAAAAATCAAGTAGAGTAGTCATGTTACATAATAAGATTTTACATATTGCATGGTAAATAAATAAGTAGGAGAAGTTATGTTAGAAATAATAAGATTTCACAACGTATGATGGTTTCAAATTATTATTGATTGCATCAATGACTACCTCCTCCAAAGTCAATGGCCGTTATTTTTTCTTTCTTTTTTTTGTACTTTCTCAATTCCTTTAAACATAGATTTTAACATGTTGGAATGTTTTAGTCTCCACACTGTACATATTCGACAATAAGAGTTAAGACCTTGTGATTTTTAAGGACAATCAAAGAAGCCTTGTCCCAAGCTTTTATTTAGATATAATATAACGGATTCCACATTTGTTTTTTCAAAGGACAATCAAAGAAGCCTTGTCCCAAGCTTTTATTTAGATATATTATAACGGATTTCACACTTGGTTTTGTCAAACGAACATTTTTACGTTTTCTATGTCCTTTGTTTAGACATGGTTTCGTTTTTACCTTAATTCTCTCACGCCTTAATTTGGGTCTAGGTACTTTTGTAATACTCTTTGCGTTTTTTACTTTCAAAGATACATTGATTTCTAATTATTCATGTATTCCACCGGATACAAAGATTGTTGAAGTTATTTTCTTCAAGTATAATGTATAGTAGCGAAGAACTTATTTCAGGGGCGGAGACAAGGGATAAGGGAGGGCATTGTGCTCCTACTTCCAGCGAAATTATTTATACTTAGGCGGATATGATTTTTATTGTTTTGCTAGCTTATCTGGTAGATGGATTGAACCATCAATTAACATTATTTGACAATTTATTTATAACTTTTCTAAAAAAAAATAATATATAAAAAAAACTTCTTGTTATATTTTTTTCTTAAGTTCACTTTTAATTAATTTAATGTAATCAATACAATAATTTATCAACCACTATATAATTTATTTGACAATTTATTTATAGAATAAATGGAGAAATAAAACGGGTAAACTCTCTCTTTATCCAAAATAAAGATATAAATTAATTTACCTATCATCTAAATAAAATAAAAATCTATACAACAAAAACTCCAATTTATAGTACGAAAACTTTACTATGTTTTTTTGTTATTTAATTTATAGATTGTAGTGTTTAATTTTTAACTCAATATGCGAATTAATATGTGAAATGTCTTATACAAAATTTGTTTGTGTCCCCTTAAAAATATATATGGCTCCGCGACTAACTTATTTAGTCTTTGTACTTAAGGTATTCAAGTTTTCTAGAGTAGTTTTTGTTTTGTCTGCAATCATATTGTCAATGTTGAACATACATTTAAAGAAAAGGTGTGAAGCATTTCCGTAGTGTTGTTGGCATAAACACAATTCATAGGCACAACTGTCATATGTTATTCTAAGTTTTCTTTTGTTGGTAATCCATCCTTTGACTGTCCCTAAAAGAAGTTTTTATTTTTACTATAATTTTAAGGTATCGTATCCATGATATATCACTTGGGTTCAAACCTTTTTAGTGTATATTAACACTTTAGTAGAAAATCATCCTTTAGAGTGTAGGATCTAGTACAATATGTTTAGAATTTTGTACTTTGAAAGGGGTATTCAAGTGTTTTCTTGATCAATTACAAACTTAAAATAGATCCTAGGTAGTTGATTTGTCTTGTTTCCTATTACACTCAAAACTTTGTTTATGCTTGCAAAGGTTGTTGGTTATTTTTCCATTGTTGTTTCTTTAACCTGGATCTTGTATGCTTTTTGAAAGAATGATCCGCGGTCGGCGTGGACTCCACATAGGAGTAAAGGTGGCGTTGATCGGAGATCTAACTACATAGGTTGTTGATTATTCATCGCCATACCAAATCCGTTCCCAAATTTACTCAAACACAGGGTAGGAGAAAATAGGCAATGTTCTAAAAAACGCAAGATGGAGACAGAATGGAGGGGCACCGTCCACCGTCTAGTCGGTTAAGACGTTTTTGGTTTATTTTCGTGTATTTTCCTTAAAGTTTTGTACAAATTACATATTACATACAATGCAAATAATTTCATTTTCATTTTATTTTACCCTAAATGGTCAAGACTAAGACGGACGGTCGGACGAGATAGTTAGGTTACCACTTACGAGTAAAGAGAGTTTGAGACAAAGAGAGAGAAAGACAGAGAGGGACATATAGACAAAGAGGGAGAGAGGCAATGAGAGGGAAGGAGAGAGGGTTACTAGTCAGAAGCCTCGTCGGAGAGTTGTTGTCGGTGGGAGAAAAAAATGAGAATGAGCGGAATCGGATTATTACTGAGAAGAAATTAGTTTAGGGTTTGGTTTTAGAATTAGGGCTTTGAATCATCTAGACCGTCTTAACATCATCTAAACCATATTGACACCGTCTATATCCAAATTTTCCCGTCTTGAACCGTTCAATGCCCAAATCCATCCAGGAGGGGCCGTCTAGGGCAAGTTGGAATGGCTTGTGTCCGTCTACCTTCCAGGCCGTCTTTTAGAACACTGCAAATAGGTTGTACATCCGGTCCAAACTGGACTGAAATTTTCAAAAACCTGGACCGGGGACCGAAAATTTCAAAAACCTGGATCGGGGACTGGATTCAGACCAGAATAAAATAAAATAAAATTATTTTTGTAAAAAATTTAATTTTTTTTATAAATATGTACATAAATATGATTTTTTTAAAGTATATAAATTAAAATTAAGTAAATAATTAAATTCTGGTCCAACTCGATCTTTTCCGGTCCGGAATCGAAATTTCCAAAAACTTTGGACCGGAGACCGGACATAAAGAGATCGGACCGGTCCGATTTTCCGGTCCAGTTTAATTTTTCACAACCCTGCAAGCAAATGATAGAATGTAACAAGTTCCAAATCTAAAACCAAAATCTCTAAAATTTTGGTCAAACACAAAATAAAACAAAATCCAATTACAAGTTTAAAACTAAACAGATATTCTAAAGAGAAAATTAGGGTCACCCAAAACCTAAAATAATGTAATGCGGATAACTAAACACGCCCTAAACCGACTAGCATCTTGTCCACTCAATTCCGAAGGATATAAGCGTCTTTATAAATCATTTCTCAAGACAAATACGGCAAGAAGGTGCTGGAAAGAAGAAAAAGTCAGTTTGGCTCGGATTAACTCCCAGATATAGAAGCAATCGATATAAATTAGGGTTCAGTCCATCCCCGTCCCCGCCGCCGCTGACACCGCTACCGGAATTTAGATTGAGAGGTTATGCCGAAGAACAAGGGAAAGGGAGGAAAGAACAGGAAGAGGGGTAAGAACGAGGCCGATGATGAGAAGAGAGAGCTTGTCTTCAAGGAGGATGGCCAGGAGTACGCTCAGGTCCTTCGTATGCTCGGAAACGGCCGTTGCGAGGCCACCTGTATTGACAACACCAAGCGTCTTTGTCACATCCGTGGCAAGATGCATAAGAAGGTCTGGATCGCCGCCGGTGATATAATCCTCGTCGGCCTTCGGGATTATCAGGTTTGCACTGCTTAATTTTGTATGGGATTCTTCTTTCGATGTACCGATGACTTGCTAAGATTCGATTTTTATGGAGTTATTGCGTTGTTTGTAGGGTTTCAAATTGAATTGCATCTCCGGTATAGCAATGAGTCTAGGTTCTCTGATTATGTCGGTCAAATCGAATTTCGGCTCTAGTTACGGTGAAGTTCTTGAAATTGGAATTGAATGAATCTCAACCATGAAATGATAATCCAATGGCTAAATTAAGTTTACCTTCCCTCTCCAAATTTTTTTTATTTTAAATTACCTTTTTCTAATTTTAATGTTTTCAATAAGATTTTGAGAACTTCACCTAGAGTAATTCTAGGGGAACAAGACCGTCGGATTTCTGGTTACTCTGTTATGTTTATTTTGCAATAATTTCTGATGAAATCGATACCTTGAATAATAGGTCTTGTTCTCATCTGTGACCTAGTCTTCAAATGTCCATCAGGATTGATGCTTTTGTATTTAGGGTTTGTCCTCAAAAGTGCTAGGTTGAGCATCTGGAATTTGTGTATATGTGTTGAATTGGATGCCATTCATCCCTTGAGTTTATGGTTATCCATGATATAGCATGGATCCTTTATCCAACTAGTTGTTTAAATTGCCCATGGATTGGTTTAATTTTAGTCATTTGGGGCATGAATGTGTCTGTTTAGTATCTTCGACCTGTCTAAACTGTGGTGAATTTTGCTAAAGCTGGTGTGATTATTCTGTTTCCTCACAGGATGACAAGGCTGATGTAATCCTGAAGTACATGCCTGACGAAGCTAGACTGCTCAAGGCCTACGGTGAGCTGCCGGAGAACATTCGACTCAATGAGGGCATTGCTTCCCTCGATGAAGAGGACGATGGAGCTGATAATGACTACATTGAGTTCGAGGATGAAGACATTGATAAGATATGATCTCCTTGAAGATGTATCGACTACAGCCCTGTACTCATATTCGAAGGCATTTTTTTTGAATATCAAATTGGATTTGTGTTGTGTGTAAAATCTACCCGGTTTGTTTGGGACACTTTTATGTTCGTGTGATGGCGATCTACACAGTTGATGGTTTAATAACACGTAATGTTTTCTTTACCAAACGAGCAATGCACATCTTGATTGACTTTTGAATATGACCATTGACTTAAAAAGGAAACTGGTATAGGTGGTTCAATGATATGTGCAGTTTAGTTTGGTTTTCCATATGCATTCTTTGTAGTTATCCAACCACTCAGGTAGTTGTTGCCTACCATGATTGCGAGCCTGTGTCAAGTTGAGCAAGTAACCTGTGATCGTGCGCAATTTAAGAGCAATTTATATTCAGAACTCGGATTGACTAGTTGCTTTAAAAAGTGTCTCAATGGAGGCATTGAGATCCACTTGACTAATCCAAGGTTTTCACTGCCAGAAAGCTGTGTTCAGCTGATCATAAGGAACTTGTGATGAATACAAACTCGACTTATTGTTCCGTCAAAAATAAGTTCAAATAGCAAAGGTGTGAATACAAACTCCTGCAAACACACCCTCAACGAGAGTGTCATCCAGCCAAGACTAAACCCGAAACAAGGAAAAACTCTAAGCATCTCTTGGGTAAATCTATAGACTATGGATTCCGAGCTTCTGCTGATGGATGTAAAGCTTACCTGCAAAATGTTGGCGCAAAAGTTACAGCATTAGCCCTATAATTCAGACGATTGATCGAGTTGAGATATTCAAAACTTGGCGAAATGAGGAACTTTTTGTGTAAGAGTACAGTCAATGTATGATGAATCACAATGTGAGCAGGTGTCATTTTTCTACTGTAGTAGCTCTACGAAACTGATACTCTACATTGCATATTTGCATACTGTCTCTGCAGTGTAGCCAAGAAACAGCATCAAATTGCCACAAAATGAGTTATCACTGCTTCACTGATTTAGTTGACCAAAAATAAGTTGCTCTTTGACCTTTACAATTTTATCAATGAAACGCATCACTGGGCCACCCCTGAAAGAAGCAAGCCCGCTTGCACTTGCACCACCAAATAAATATTAACAAAAATAGGATTCAGGATCAACCCATAATATATAGAACAGAGAACAGAAGCTTCAATGTAAACTAGAGTAAGGGCAGAGACCTCATGAGAAATCAGTTTAATGATGTAAACCATAAACCTATCTTTGTTGCAAGAAATCGAATTTCAAGAAATATTTGATAATGACAAAGTACTCAAAACAAGACGCAATTTACTTCCATGATGAACAAGCCAGGAAGAAGATAACGATCTACATCCAAACTACACAAGATCAGAAGCACTGTCTTTCATTTCATCTAGATATTGCTTGTATTTCCCACTGACACTAACAAAACAGCTAAGAGTTCCATAGATGTGTAGTAAAAATACAAACTTCCAGGAAATACATGCTCCTCAGAGTGTCCAAAAAAACATATCTTTTCACTGGATCATGAGTAATCAATGTAATATACTAGAATACACGTATTTAATGCAGATATAGTTGGATCAAGATACAATAAAGTGATCCTTTCAGTTCAAGTTTCTAAGCATTTGGGAGTTCATGACAGTTCCAGCAACAGACTTCAAGTATGCTCTACAATAACTTTTCCATATAATCACTACTAACTTCCAAGACAAGCACAATATTTCCACCGTCATATATCCTCAAATAGTTCAATTGCATATCACTGATGAATCTTAATCAAATTCAACCTAAACATAGTCAAAAGAGCTGAGGGAGTGTTTTATTAATCAGAAGGAATAACGTTATGTAGATAATTTTCAATTTTTTATACCCATCCCTTTAAACTCTGGGAATATACCTCTGGTCGAACTGATGAAAATACCTCTGGTCGAACTGATGGAGAGGATTGACAAAGGTCAGGTTGGAGTGTTGGAATTAGGTTTCACTAATTGAGGAAGCCGAAAAAAATTGTATCTGGTAGCATATGCAAGTTAAGTTAAGGGTTTCGGGTGAGAAAGACGATGGAGGCTGCGATGAACTCTGGTGAAGGTGATTGGACGATAATTGTGTATGTGAACCAAACCAGAATTTCGAAGCTCATCTAATCAGACACACATAAATCCTATAAACATTTCAATTTGACGTTTGAATCCAAAATCATATCAAGTTTTGACCAAATACTTACTCTAATCTACTCACACATCAGTCAGGGACAAATGTTAGATTCAGGTAAAATTGGGATCCATCAAGTGAAATTTCAAAAACTAGAGATAAAGACATAAAGCAAAATGCAAAATATCAATACCTAGACATCATCTAAGTTTGTCCTTGCCAACATTCTTCCTGGCCGCCTCCATGACCTTCTCGAGATATCCTTCAATAGGCGGCGTTAGAGTCGCCATGAACCGGTTCGACGGAAATGGCGTGAAATCGGGGACCAGAGCTGCCTCCTTCAGATTCTCCGGCAAAGCCTCGATGGCCTCCTTCTTCATCCTGAGAAGCGTGGTCTCTGCCTTCTGCCTCGCCCGGTGCTTCCTCATCAAAACCCTACTGTACTCGCTCGCCAGCCGGCGGCCATCCTCCACCGTCAGATCATACTTAGGTATCTGATCGACGTTGACGAGACCTAGCGATATCCAATCAAGCCCCTGCGTCCCCATAATCAAAGGCTTTTCGAGCCCGGTGCCTTCCTTAGCCTGCTTCTTCAGGATCTCCATCTCCCTCTGCCTCTCCTTGCTCACTAGTCCAAGCTTCTCCCTCTCTGCCTCGCGCGCTTTCTGCTTGGGCTTTAAGAACCTGATAGGCGTGGGAGCATTGATACATTTATCAGCCATTTCTTCGAGCTCCGCCGCCAGCGAGCCCTTCCGGCCACCTCCTCCTCCGCCGGAAGATGCGACGGATCCTTTCTTGATTGTGACCTTGGCCCGCTTCAATGCCTGTGCCTTGATTTTGGCCTTCCCCTTGGCCGTCCCGCTGACGGAGCATCGCTGGAGGAGCTGGTGACTTAGGGTTTCGAAACAGTCGGTGGTGGTGGATCCATCCAGGTGTTTCAGTCTCCTGATTGTGAGCGCTGCTCGTAACATGGAACCGAATGAGGTCGAGGGACGTTTGTTGATGGCGGAAGACGGAAGAGAGTTTTAGGAATGAAGGTGGAGATGTGACAAAACCAGCGAAAACCCCCTTCTCAATTTCCAATCTCGAGCAGAGACCTGGGCAGTCGGGTTGCATCTGGCCCGGTCCATTATTTACAGTCTCAGTCCCCATTCGGGTAGGATATTTCATTGTAAATCATATTAAAAACAATAATATGAAAAGAAAGGGAAAAAAAAATGAAAACCCCTTTTAGGAATTAAGGTTTTTTTTTTTTCCTGGTCAGTGATTGCCAAGTTTTTTATTCCATTTCATGTTCAATTTATACTCAAACCTTATTTCTTTTTTTTTGTTAGTTTTTTGTTAAAAGAAATAAAATGAAAAAAAAGGAAGAAAAATATGACAATACTTTGGCATTTTTTCTTCATTGGATACCTACTCTCAATAAGTGTTCATCTTTTTCTCTTCTTTGTTGGATCTGCACCGGTAGTTTATTCTTCCTCGAAATTCAAGTTTACTTTTCTTTCTTCTTTTGCGGTTTTTTTTTCATCTTCTTAGAATTAGAGTTTGATTTTATTTAGATTTATAGGAAGTCTATTTCTAATTTTGAATAAGGGTTTAATTTATGATTTATGGACCAAGGGTGTTTGGTTTATGATTTCGAATCAAACAATGATCTCTAGATTATGGAATCAAACATCACATATGAGCAACAAAATCAAGTGAAGATCAAGTTCAAATGCTTGAATCATTTTGATTCACTATGTCTTCTCTAATCAACAATTGACCATAAATTGGTTGTAGTGCTTGGATAAAACTTTATCATCTAGATTCATACGATGATAATCCCGTCAATAAAATCTACGGTATGGGAATGAAATTTGATCGGGAGAACACGACACTTAATATATCCGACTAGAAGGGGTGGAAAGTTAATACAATTCTCGTGCAAAACTAGTGGATAAAAAAAGAATTTGTCTCTGGGTATAGGCCATGAAATTTTATAGTTAGCTTCTTGAATGTTGATTTTGTGGAGAAAAAGATGTGGAGATGCACTGCTCTTGATCATGCATGCAACTATTGACATTTGAGAATGGAATTCTAAAACATAGAATAACAGGGTTCAACTTTAGTTTATGGAAAATTACATCATGTATCATCAAATATTGTGTGTCTTGTGTTTTGCAAAATGTATCTATGGTAGAAGAAACAATCACATATCTTCTTATTTTTCTTTTACTTTTCTTTCTTTTCTTTTTTTCTTTTTTATTTTTCTCGTTGAAAAACTAACACAAAAGAGAAATAATAATTGGGTATAATTTGAGCATAGAGTGGAATAAATTGAAACGTGAAGGACACCAATCGAAAATTTAAAACTTAGTTGTCACTAACTAGAAAAGACAAAACCTTAAGAGTACCAAATTGAATTTTCCTAACAAAATTAGTGACGTTTACCCATAACCTAACTACTAGGATGGTTGCATTGGGCTAGTTCTAGTCGTTACAAACATCATTGGGTAGGAGTTGATCGAGTAGATCACGGAGATACGTCTTTTGAGCTATGGTCTACTACTTATGACATGTTATGAATGATTTGGTCTTCGATTGTCACGTGATTACTATAAATTAATTAGGTTGCATGTGTACAAATTGTTGCATGGGGCATTTCTATTTAGAGTTGGCAACATGATTGCACCTTAGTATTTTTTTTTAATATCTTTTACCGAGTTGTACTTGACGTGCCCAAGCTTAGCATGCAAAGATATGCAATAATGTGTCACAAAAGCATGCATAAAACTCAAGGAATATCACATAAACCGCAAGTGAACGGCCGTGTCAATGTAAATATATGACTAACATGTCAAAATCATCTCTCAAAGGGCCATGTTATCTCAATCTTGCTCTAAGAAGTCAACTAAACAAATGCAAGTGTGTAAAGTAAAACAAAAATGGATCAAGTGATCATGTAGAATTTAGGGATTTGGTCAACATGGATCGAGTTTCAAGTACTCTTCAGTCGAGTTTCAGGACAACTTCGATCGAGTGAATGAACAGGGGAAAACACTTCGATCGAGTAACAAGCAAGTATTGACTCATATTCAAATTCAATAAAGGAAACAATTGGGGTTGAGGTTAATTCCTCCAAAACCTCACTAAGCCACATAGAAGTAGATGTTATGCCATTCTAGGATTATGAGAATTTATTAGGACAAGTAAACACGTGAATGCATACTAAATGAATGTAACATGATTAGACATGTGATTAATCTAAGCATGAATCTTCCAAACAAACAAGTGTCGCATTGTGACTGTTATTCACAAGTTTGTAAGGTAACTATGAAGCACTATTAACTCCAAATTAAGACATACAAACATCACATGGTGTTTACTATTTGCAAGCATGAATCAACTTAGATTAGCATGGATTAACACAAGGCATGAAAGTAATTGTACATACATCACATGGTTTGCTATTTGCAAGCATGAATCACAAGCTCTAGCAATATAGGCATCTAAACAATTATTACTATCCATGGGATTACTTATCGGTCTCATCAATGATAGCCGGTCATGATAAAACATAGAATCATGCTTGAAGCTAGACAATGCGCCAACAAAGGAATAATCTAGACATGTAATCTAGCATCCGACATTCAAATTAGAACAAGCATGTATCAAACATTAAAAAACGGAGAGATCCCTCCTATATGCTTACTAACATGCATTAATTATCATTTATTTCCTTTTGTGTCTGGTTGTACGGAAGGGTTCTATAGAGCGATTGTCGCTGCGTGATCGGGTTCATCGCGTCCTATCGTGCTTTTGAGTCATTGCTTAGGGTTCGACCTTGATCTATCCATCTATCGATCCATCGTCCATTCGATCACCTTCTTTTCCATATATCTTTTACTTAAGTGTCTTTCTATCGAGTATTTTTGGTTTCAAAAGATTGGGCCATCCAATTACGACTAACCCCCGTATCAACTCCGGTGAAAGAAAAATCGGTGAAAGCAAAAAAGCAAAGGTAAAATCGGGATTGTTTACTTGTATCCCGGGGAAAGAAAACATCGAAGGAGAATGTGGTGTTATACCTGGTGAAATTGGGCCATATGAACACTCCCTAAATCAGGATTGTTGAACGCTCCGGAAGAAGGAGAAATTGGCGGCCGAGAATCGGAATTAGGAGGAATACGATACTACGTATATGTATCCCGAATGCGAAAGCTTATAAAGTTAAACTACTCTTCTAGGAAGCGTAGTTGGAGATTTTTAAAAATAAATTTAATTATTTACGCCAAATGCGTAGTTCGTCAGCTCTTATCTGCTTCACCTCGACTCCAACTACGCACACCATAATCGTAGTTGTAATGCAAATGTTAAAAGCAGAATTACGTACTCGAATTGCGTATTTCAAATAATAATTAAAGGTTTTCGTCGGTGCGTCTAGAGTATAGAAACCCCGTAAATAAAAAGATAGTTTAAGTTAAAAAAATGACTAGAGTTGGTTTTGTAGCATTTGATATAATTATTAGTGTAATATATAAAGAATAAATTACATAAAAACCACCTCTTATCTACTCTATTTTTCAATTAACCACCGCTTATAAAAAAAATTCAACTAACCACCTATTATTATAAAATGTTAACAAAGAACCACCTATCTAAAAAGAAAAACATTCATTTTTAATTTAAAAATTCAATTAGAAGAGAAAAAGATCTAGCAACCAACTTCTCTGTATTGGAACAACAACCAAGCAAGTCTACCTCTTACAAGATATATGGTTCTGGATAATCTCACTGCTGGTCCTTGTTTATACCATAAGGCCTCACCCTAACCGCCCTAGGGATCGGACTAGAGAATCACAATTCACAACTCACCCTCTCCATTTTGTCTCTCATAACAGATTTGCAAAAAGTAAATTCTCCCTTCTACAAATCAACCAAAGGCGACCTATTTTTGTCCTAGACGATTGTGGCCTAACAAATTCTCTCAAGGAACATCTACATGCATTCTGATTTTGTGCTTGAGTCTGTTCAGTGACTTTTGCCTTTGTTTTACAACTACAAGTTGATAGATGTTATCTACTGACCATGGGTGAATGGCCTTGATCAGATTATTGGCAGAGGGCATGTATATAACATTTGTCATATAATGTGGTGCTGGAATAATATATAGTCTTATCTAGAAACTGATCTGTTAGACTGTGTGGGGAATTGTTTAAGTCACAGTGGGGTGATCTGTTACACCAACCTCTACTGCTGCCGCTTGATATGCCAAAGCCAAACACACCCTTAGATTACCAGTTTGCATGCCCAGTGACATGATAATATCATAACCATACTAGACTTCGTAGGGCTTTCTTTTCAAGCAGGTGTGAACTGAATGTTTTATCGATGTCTAGAATCTGTTACCTCATTTCTGGTATATCTCCATCTAATTATATTTTTGTTTACTTTTCATATTTAACAGGTCCTGTTGCTGAAGATATGTTTCACTTGCAAGCAACAATAATGGGTCCAACAGATAGCCCTTATGCAGGAGGAGTTTTCCTTGTGACTATTCATTTCCCTCCTGATTATCCCTTTAAGCCACCCAAGGTGTGCTCTTGGTTTTGGAAACAGAAATTTTCACAATTATATTGACGTGGTCATAATTCAGAAGTTGATAATATAAATTCTTGTATGTTTGACAGGGTTAAAGCACCTCTGTTTATTTTTGGCCATAAATGAGTGGATATTTTAGAAGCATTGCTAACCTTCCCTTATTGTGTAAGTCTTGTGTTCATATTGATCGTCTTTGCAGGTCACTTTTAGAACGAAAGTTTTCCACCCAAACATCAACAGCAACGGTAGTATTTGCCTTGATATTCTCAAGGAGCAATGGAGCCCGGCTTTGACCATATCTAAGGTTCTGGCTTTCATTCCATAGTCATTGCTGACTAATGTAACACATTATGCTCGTTTGTTGAATTATACTGATATTCGTCATGTTTACTAAGCTAATAGCTTGAAGCTTTCTTCTCGATTTTGATTCACTACTTGTAATAATCCTATATGATATAGTCATAAGACTAAGTGTGGTGGTTTTTACATGAATAGGTATTACTCTCAATCTGTTCTATGTTGACGGATCCAAACCTAGATGACCCCTTGGTTCCAGAGATTGCGCACATGTACAAAACCGACAGAGGCAAGTACGAGACTACAGCCAGAAGCTGGACTCAGAAATACGCCATGGGCTAGCCTGTGTCGCAGGCTCGCAGCTACATCTTAGCTGAGGTTTAAGGTTGGATGTATAAATACCTCCCAATGCAACTCAATGATGCTTGTAAAAATGGAAACATTGCATCATCAATTTGACAATTGTGTGTTTGCTGTGCCCATAGAAACTCAATTCAGAAGGACACCATGTTGAGTTTGTTGGCTGATGGGCAAAATTTGTGTACCTTGATCTTTATGAATAATTTACTGATTTATGGATTATTTATGAGTAATCAAGCAATTGTTAATACTATAAGTTCATTTATGGTCACTTTTTCTTAGTATAAAGTCAAGTTGTCCTAATATTTAATATAAATCACTACTAACTCTTGTACTGTAACGTATTATTTACAATGAACAAGTGATTTAGGATGTAATTGTCCTTATACTGTTCTTTTTCTAAGTGATGACAAGAATGATCCCTAGGGTGGAGTAAAAAGGTAATGTTTATGGTGTATGTAAAGTAAATTAGGTAGAATGGTTTTGTGATAGTTCTTGTCATCAGTTTTCCTCATATTGCTTGTGCCTACCGTAGCTTTAAGAAACAACATCCTCGTCCCTGCCCGCATAGGCAGGAAGTTTAGAAGTGTGTCTAAATTCCTTAAACAAGCCCATATTCATTGAAAACATAATCTGAGTAAGATGAAGGGTAGTTGAATGCAGCTGTCAGGCGCCGGTCGGTAGTTGAATGCCAGTTAGCCGGCAAAGGGCACCAACTAAGTAAGATGAAGGGTATGGAAATGGGCTAAAAAAAGGCAGTTTCTATGGTAGAACGACAAAGGAAAGAAGGTGAAAAAGAGACGACATGCTGAGAGGGAATCGAATACAGTGGTAACGATACATCCAGCAGGAAGAAGACAGATGAAAGAAAGAACCGTCTTGGGAGACACGTGTGGATATACGTATGATAAGGATAAGGATTTATGCTTTTATTTTTACTTTATATTTTTTTACGAATGCCCACGCACCTAGTATATGTAAATTAGTAAAATCCTATATCTTATGTGTTTATACTTTCAGATCTATTCGGCCGCCGCTCCTATTTTTAAGACTCGGAAACATCGAGAGAGAACTCAGAACTCCTCGCCGGTCGCCATCTCCTCGCTAGGCGGAGTCTTCTTCTTTCACTCGCCAGTCGCCGCCTCCTCGTCAATCGAAGTCGTCTTCACTCGCGATCTTCCTCTTCGCCGTTCGCCAACTTCTTCTGCATCAGATTCATCAGAGGGAATTCAGTAAGTTTGAAATTTCTTCACCTTCTTCACTCGCCCCTTCTTCATTATAGGAAACCGATAAGTTCGATAAAATCCCAGTCTATTAAAACACACTGTCTGTTCTATGAATTTTTGTTGTTGTTCGAGACTTCTTCACCTTCTTCTGCACTCGTTTTTCTCGTTTTTTTCGCATCTTCATTTTCAGTTTGGTTCTACTGCTAAAGTTTGGTTTTACAGTTTGTTTGATAAGTTCATTTTCTTGATCTAGATAAATATTTTTGCTTGATTTGTTGTGCTTAATCAATTATGAACACTTTAATCAATTATGAACATGTTCTTGATTAATCTTTTTTTTTTTAACCACAATTGATATAATGTGTTGTTCTGTTTTTTTAAACTATGACTTTTTTTATACACAATTAATCTATTTTTGTAACCACAATTGATATAATGTGGGACTGGCTCATGATATTACATCAGGACCGTCCAGGCAATGTGAACCGCGGAGCTCATACAAGTGTCTGATATTCGATGCATTGATTCTCCCAACGTAAACACACTTTATACCTGTTGAGATGCCTGTTGCCATATACTAAAACTGAGAGAGAATAAAATCAAGTGGGTTTCTAAGCTATGGCGGATTCAGCAGAACTTCCTACAAAGAGGTAATCTTCAAGATAATTTTAAACCTGCCAATTTCACCTTTCGTTTCAATTCGGCTTGAATTTGTGTATTCTTTCTTTTGCTTGATAATGGATTTGAAACTTTGGCACTTCATAGATCTGTTCTACCTAGATTATGCTCATCACTTAAACTGATGCTTCGCCCATTAAATTTTGTTCAAATTGAAGACAGAACCTATTGAATTTTGGGTTAATTATATTTAGCATTTCTTCCATGTTGACCAATGTGTATTTTCAATTACAATTTTCAGTGTAAGCTGAGTTTCGATTTTAGGGTTCACAAGTGTGAATTTTATTGCATTGATCCCCGTCTAGTTTTCTTTGACTATGAGGTTTAAGTTTGATGGTGAGATGAAGTGGCTTTCTAAACCAAATAAGAGCGTCTCAGTTGTTGATGATGAGCTATTTGCTGAGATGAGATTTTGCCTTGGCCTATGTGTGAGTTTTTGGCTTCAATTTTTGTTGGTTTCATGGTGGACTTACTATTTTCTTACCAAAATCTGTCCATGTTAATGATTCTCTGTGAAAATAAATGAGATTTCATCAATTCCAACCCCTTTCCACTTATCTAGTTACTAGGAGCAATGCATTTTAACTGTACAATCAAGTGTGGTCTTCGAATCTCAACGATTGATGTTATATTCCTGTTTTTTAGTTTTACTAGTGTCTATTTAGGTTTGAAATGATTTCATTTTGTGTTGAGAAGGTAAACTGTGCAGGATAATCTCAGAGTTTATTTTCCTATCTTGCTGGTTTCGTGAATATGTTTATACTTGCTAGCTTGAAACTTTCTAATAAATTTGAATACATTATTTCCTTTGATTCGACAATTGAATAATTTGGTTGATGTATAAATTGTGTAGTAACATAAGAGAGATTCCTCTTAGAAACTTTCCCAAAATTGCGTATATTAGATGGAAATATTAATTTTGTTACTAACTCTATCTGATCAATGCAAAATTCCAGTAGTTATGATATTTCCAACAGTTTTCCAGTGGTAAACAAGATTCAGACTGTTATTTTCAGTCTTTTACTGTGTATCTCAGCAATATGTTAAAGAATTTACTTGTTTTCAGTTCATGAAGTGCAACTTGTTGTTCTGCATCTTTTCTTTTCTTCTAGTTTACAAGTTATAAGTATATGATCATTTAAATAATATTTGTTGCTCTGTCTTGAGTCTTGATCTTGTGACACTTATGACCCGTTTGGTTTGAACTTCAGAAACGGAAATAGAATGAAAACGAATTTAGTTCATACGTATACCCTTGTTCATGAAATTTTTTGTAATCATTCTTTGTGGTTTGAAGTATTTGTAGTAAAATTTGATTAGTTTTGATACCCTATTTTTTTTTAAAAAAATGGGGGAATCAAATGCATTTTGCATGAATCTACATGGAATGATTTCAAAAAAATTCATAAACAAGGTACACTAGATTCACTTCCATTCCGTTTTCGGAGTTCTAACCAAACGGGGGCTTAATCATTTCGTCAAACGTATTTTGATTTTTGTTTGTGATGAAGTGCAGGTTGGTAGGGAAAGTGGCTTTAGTAACAGGTGGAGCGATGGGAATAGGGGAGAGCATTGTTCGACTCTTCCATAGACACGGTGCACGTGTGTGCATAGCGGATGTGCAAGACGAAGCCGGGAAGCACGTGCGCGATTCCCTTGGAGGGGAACCGAATGTTTGCTTCTTCCACTGTGACGTAACGTCGGAGGATGATGTTCGCCATGCGGTCGACTTCACCGTCGAGATGTTCCGAACGCTCGATATTATGGTGAGCAATGCGGGCGTATGCGGAACACCCTGCAACGACATTCGTCAAGTGGAACTATCGGAATTCGACAAGGTATTTGATGTGAACGTAAAAGGTTCGTTCTTGGTGATGAAACATGCTGCTCGTATTATGATCCCGTTAAAGAAAGGAGTGATTATTTCACTTTGTAGCGTGGCTAGTGCGGTGGGGGGTGTGGGCCCACATGCGTATACAGGGTCGAAGCACGCACTCTTGGGGCTTACAAAGAGCGTTGCAGCAGAGCTAGGGCAGCACGGGATAAGGGTGAATTGTGTATCGCCTTATACTGTATTGACAAACCTCGCGTTAGCTCACTTGCCTGAGGAGGAGAGGACGGATGATGCGAAAGAAGGATTTCGTTTGTTCGCGGCTAAAAATGCAAATTTGAAAGGGGTGGAGCTCACGGCTAATGATGTTGCGGAATCCGTGGTGTTCTTGGCGTCTGATGAGGCTAGATATATTAGCGGAACTAATCTCATGGTTGATGGTGGCTTCACTTGCACTAATCACGCTTTTAAAGTCTTTAAGTCATCGGATGCCTGATGGTTATCTATATTTCTTTGGGTCATACATTTCCAGGTATTCATGTCAAAACAAGAGGAAGTTGTTCTTTCAATGTGGTTTCACACTTGCTTCTTCAAGAAAGCAACTAAACATTCATTCACATTTGTATGCAGTAAGTATTTCTTAGCTAGAATCGAAATTCTTGGAGGGGCACCAATTGAAGTCAATATGTAAAGCCTTACTAGAATTGCATCTTTTACCTTCCAAGTCATCTATGAAGATGTAACACCTCAAAATGAGATTGATACATCGTAAGGAATAAACAAAACATTACATGAATAGATGTTATCTACTGACCATGGGTGAATGGCCTTGATCAGATTATTGGCAGAGGGCACATCATGCTCGTTTGTTGAATTATACTGATATTCATCATGTTTACTAAGCTAGCTAATAGCTTGAAGCTTTCTTCTGGATTTTGATTCACTGCTTGTAAAAATCCTATATGATATAGGCATAAGACTAAGTGTGTGGTGGTGTTCACATGAATAGGTATTACTCTCCATCTGTTCTCTGTTAACTGATCCAAACCCAGATGACCCCTTGGTTCCAGAGATTGCGCACATGTACAAAACCGATAGAGCCAAGTACGAGACTACAGCCAGAAGCTGGACTCAGAAATACGCCATGGGCTAGCCTGTGTCGCAGGCTCACAGCTACATCTTAGCTGAGGTTTAAGTTTGGATGTATAAATACCTCCCAATGCAACTCAATGATGCTTGTAAAAATGGAAACATTGCATCATCAATTTGACAATTTGTGTGTTTGTTGTGCCCATAGAAACTCATTTCAGAAGGACCATGTTGATCTTTATGAATAATTTACTGATTTATGGATTTATTTATGAGTAATCAAGCAATTGGTCCATTTTGTGTCAGTTTGTTAATACTATAAGTTCATTTATGGTCACTTTTTCTTTAGTATAAAGTCAAGTTGACTTAATATTTAATATAAATCACTACTAACTCTTGTACTGTAACGTATTATTAACAATGAACAAGTGATTTAGGATGTAATTGTCCTTATACTGTTCTTTTTCTAAGTGATGACAAATAGAAATGTCGTCAGAAGTTGTCTTTGTCGGGGACTGTTTCCTTGGGATTTCTTTCATCAAATCAAATAAAATTGCGTATTAAATTTGAATTTGATGTCACTGTTGTAGCCAACGGACATTGAACTTGGTTATACTCCCTTTCAAAAAAAAAAACTTGGCTATAATTGGGCACATCAATAAATTATAGAGACCTTGTATAAAAAAAATTAATATTATATTTTAAGTTTTAAAATATAACAACTTTATTTTATGTTTGTTCAAATAAAAATACATTCTATTGATATACAAGAAGTATACATAAATTTTAGGCAAATTACCCTGATGTTAATTTAGACTTTATTTTAAAGAGTTGCGTAATTACGTTAAACATATCCATATTTTATTTATAAAAATTACTCAATTTCGTATCTCGGGGTGGAATCAAATCGGTAGTTTTTTTTATGTATACTTTTTTTTCTTCTTATATTCTTTAAATTTGGGTGTTGTGGTCCAATGTGGAATTATTAAGCTCAATTTCGAGTTCGAGGCTCAAGTGCAAAATCAATTGGCTCAATTTCATTTTTGGGTCCAAGCACGTGATCAATTAAACTCAATTTCGCTTTCGGGGTCCAAGTATGGGATTGATTAAAAACAAATTCACTTTCAGCCTCCAAGTGCGGAACTAATTAAACTCAATTTCCCTTTCGCACCCCAAGTGCGGAATTAATTAAACACTAATTTTACACTTCGGGTACGGAATTAGGGATATGTTTAAAGGAAAGATATAGATTCGTTTAAGATGAACGACTTTAAATTATTAATACGGCTTAGAAGTTTACGGTAACAATTAGCGGTTGAGTCATGTATAAGGTTGCATATTGATATTGTTATGGTTTATGGTTTTATTTTTATAATTTGTAGCTAAATCTAGTGTAAAGCTTATATTAAAATTGATATGATTCAAAAGATTTAATGAATAATTGACAAATTAGTCACACATACAAGTCGAATATAGGTTAATGTAAATGATAATATGATATAGTATAGAATCCTCCTTAAAACTTTATTGTTGAGTTGAATATAAATTAATAGAATAAAATTATATTAGTATGATGGGGAGTTTATTTTGAATAAATATTAGTTGAATTGTTTATAAGTTTATGTATAGAAAAAAGCATAAGAAAATAATAATCATATACTTTGATTATTATGTAACTCGTGAAGAAATTAAGTTTTTACATACATACAAAATAATGATATTGATCGTTAATTAAATTTGACTGTATATACAAACTATAGTACTATCATGTAATTGTCCAGTTTATAATAGTTCACCTATTATTTATTATGTTTTAAAAATTATACACATTAATCGGTATTATACAAATAATAATAATTTAGAAACGAAATAAGCCAAGTCCAGATTCATAAAATAAAATCTCATATAAATAATAAACTTTTTATTGATGTTATTTTTCATAACATAATATGTTGGTTAGAGAATGAATAAAGATGGAAAAAATTAGTTAGTGAACATTTACGATTTTACTAATCATATCATATTTTTATGGTATGTCCATATAAATTTATTAAAATAGACGTTGTTGATGTCAATGTTGACGTGATACCTCACAAAATTTTAAAAAAGACTTTTTTTTTACCAAATTGCTAATTAAGGGAATATTTTACTAAAACTAGATTATAAAAAATAATTGTGCTTATAACGTAATGTAAAGTTATGATGAATAACAGTGTTGTTCGAGAAGCTCTATTTTAACCTCGAATTTTAATTAAAAAAATAGTAAAACTTGTGGGATAATCATAAAAATAAAACTTTTCATATAAACTATTTTGACGTAAAATTTACGGGATAAGCTTAATTTATTGTAACCATGTTTTACTTTCCGCTATATATATATATGAATTACTTAATTGTGGTAATTAAAATCCGAAAATTGGCAACCCAAAAACAACCGAACCCGATTATACTCAATGTAATTCAAACTGGATTTACCTGAAACATCAACTAGACCGGTATAAAATAACCTGATAATCGAAACAATCCAACCCAAAACAGACCAAGAACCCGAATTTCAATTGTGTAAACCAAACCGACCGAATCCAACTCAAGTTGAGCCGATAACCGACTAAAAAAAACAAAAATAGTCCAAAAACCCGATTATCAATTGTACAAGTGTATCGAGTAAAACCGCATGACATTATACACAGTTTCACCCGCTCAAAATGTTTCAAAACAAAATTGACCTGACCTGCCAGTTTAATACCCCTAGGTTTAGAGAATGGTTTGATAATAAGTCCTCAAATCTGTTTTAAAAAAGTTTAGTTGTAAATCTTGTAAACTTGCGCAGTAAGTAATTGCCAAAATTTGTATAAAATGTAATCATTTCCCTAAGTAAATCAAGAATCAGTAGTTTCTAACTCGATGTAACTGTGCGATAATAATTTCACCATAGATAATTAATTATATAATGACTATTTATTTACAGATAAATAAAACTATTTAATTATATAATGACCTTATTTGATTTATATTTTAATGATGCTAGGCGTCTTGCACTCTTACGTCTTATATCACTTTCAATTCATTTCAGTGCTTGACTTTGTACAAACATTGACGACCACAATTACATATATTTTCGCTTTTTCATTTTAAAAAATGTATATAGGTAGACTTTGACTTGAGTCTAATACTTGAGATTTTTGGTGGTTAAAGATCAAAATTATATATTTTGATTCCATATATAACCATAAACATTAGTAAAAAAAATAATATACCAAAATAAAAAAAAATATAGTATCTTCTTAACTATTTTTTTTTGGTAAGCTGTATCTTCTTAACTTGTGGAGTATAAAAGATGACCTAAAATGAGGCATGGTTCACGTTTTACATCGATCATCATTTGTTCTTCTCTTTTAAAATGAATGGGAATACAAGAGTACTCCCTAAAGTGATCCGAGTATCCTACACGGACTGCAACGCCACCGACGACTCCTCCACTGACGATGACGCCGTCGTGCGTCACCGGAGGCAGGAGAAGAAACACGTGACTGAGATCAGAACAGAACGCCCCATCAAATCGAGTACTGACGTTCCGCGGAAGTTTAGGGGAGTGAGGCGGCGGAAGTGGGGTCGGTGGGCGGCGGAGATAAGAGATCCTTGTACGAGGAGGAGGATCTGGCTCGGAACCTTCGACGCCGCCGAGGAAGCAGCCGTCGCCTACGACTCCGCCGCCATCAAACTCAGAGGCTCCTACGCTCTTACCAATTTTGTAAGCCCGCCGGCGCCGAGTTCCGGACGCGTGTCGGAGTCGAGGGGTAAAGCTTCTCTCCGATCTCCGACGTCTGTTTTGGTTTTCCGGTCGGCTGAGGAGGGTGAGCGGGGACCGGAAGTGGAGTTTGGGTTAGCCATGGGGGAAAGGGAGGAGCCAGCGTGGCTGTTAGGTGCTGACTTCTTCTCTGCTATGGAACCATTACCCAAAACGACGTTTTTCTCAAACTGCAACGACGTGTTTGACGATTTCGGTGACTTCTCGGAAGCTTTGGATGATTGAGGAGAAAAGGTGAAACACCTTATGGATTTGACTTTTTTGAAGTGATTTTGTGCAAGTAATTAATACAAAGCATTATTTATATATTTAACTCTTAGTGGTAATTATGTTTATTCATTTTTGGATGATTATCACGCCACTATTATGGAATGTAAACGGATCTCAAACAAAGATTAATAATGAAATTAATTATTATTACTTTTTCCCGATTTCATTCCCAATTTCATTTAATCGATTCAGATGATTCTACGTAATTCCAACTACGTTTAAATTGGTATATATATTCGGGGGATATGGATTACGGGGATTTAAAATAAAAATTATAGGATTATGATCATGAAATTGATAGATTTTCTTCGTCCTCGTATACATAGATTATGAGATTATGAAAATTATGGGAATAAAATTAATATTTCATCTTAGTCTCTTGAATCACCAAACGGAACCATAACATGTAACGTGAATAACATAAACTTTTAGATAATGCTGTTTTTCGTGTTCTTAAATATCTAAAATTTGGAAGTTGTCGAAAACTTTTCAAACACGCTCAATACACTTTTCTACATCGGAAACGGGTCAGACACGTACATCAAAACCGTGCTCATGGATAGCGGTTCAATGTGGGATCAAGGAGGTAAACAATGAACAAGACATCCATAACTCCTTTTTTTTTTTGGAATTCGAGATGAACCATACATTCATGATTATTACCTCAATATCACTTAACGCAATCAATCTGCTTATTTCTCAATATTTTTACAACTAATGACACATTCGTGTGTCATTGGTTATATCATATATGCATCTCTTCTTATTATATATAAATTCATCTTCAGAAGAACTTTAAAATGATATATTATTTATATTTCCTCGTCATGTCCCGTTTCTACGATTTTAAAAATTGTCACTTTCCCTTTTTTCGACGTGTCCATTTTCCATACTCGTGTCCGTTTCCGTGTAACATAGTGTTACGTGTTTGGTTAGACGAAGATAAAGATTTCATTTTACAAATAACCTTCATGTCACTCTTACAAACACACTCACTAGGACACAACTTATAGTATCATCCTAATATAAGTTATTTGTCTAATATAAGTTCATATCAACTTATACATACAATAAGTCTCTATATCGATATCAATACATAACACATGACATCTTCAATTTCTACATCAAAGAGTCTTAAATCTTGATATTGTTATGCAGATTATTTTGAAATTATACTTATTAACGTGTTAGGATCTAATCAATTTTCAACCCTATATTTAGTATTTGTTATGCCGAATAAGGTATGAAATTGTTTAGCTATAAATAAACAACTTTTATGTAGAAGAACTTGAGGTTGTTCCGTAAAGGGAATGAATGGAATTTATTTAATTGAAGAGAATGATGGAGAATGAAAAGAAACAAAATAGAAGAATTAATTGTGTTTTTCAATACACTCACTATCTTTATTACTTGTTATGGTCAATAAGGGAATGAATAACTTCATTTTATTGCGTTTGGTTTATTGCACCAAACGGACGTTGAGCTAACAAAAATTGTAACCTAAATATTTCTATTTTGTCTTTTCAAAAAGAAAAGTTTAGTTCCATATATTCTCCAAGACCTAAATGTGTACGGTTTCATCCATTTATTGATAAGCTCTAGAATTCGACTCTCACAAAATAAATAAAAAATCAGTTATATGAAAAATCATAATCGAACGTGACGATAATAAAGTGATGAGAGTGCATTCCAGACAAAAGGATAATAAATAAATAAATAAATAAATAAAAGATAAATAGGAAGTAAGCGAGAAAACAAGGATTTTGTAATTTACATGCAACTCAAACATTCTAACTTTATTCAATTTTTTTAACATCAATAGAGGGAGATGATCATCACAAACATGCAATTAATAAATCTCATACTATTGTTTAATCATATCAGTTATGTCATTGAAACGTATCTCTACACAACTCTTACATCTTATAGAGAATTAAAGTATATCTCACACAAACTTACACATCTTACAAGAAATAACTTTTAAACACTTAAGGCATATAAAATCATCTAAGTGTAGCTCTCCTCTATGTGACAATAAGAGCTATGATAATATATAGATAATTAACCATCAAATTAACATGATAGAAAAATAACAACCGTCAATTCATCATGTAAGCTAAGATCATCCGACATCAAAATAAGGAATTTAGTCAGACATAACTAGCATCAATTTCATTGTGGAGGGAAAGCTTACGAAAGATTACCTAAAACATTTAATACATATGTGAAGGTTAACCCTAAGATAGTAGTGAATCTGGAAAAAGGTTCAAGATGGACCAAAAAATACCGCAAATCAATAAATGATAGAAGATAAGATCGTCATGACCTTGTTGCTCATGATCAGCTCTATCGTGTATGTTGATCGACTCAATCAAGTAGTTTAAGTCAACTCAATCAAGAAGATGGTCAGCTCGATCAAGTGTAAAATGTTACACTGTTTGTATAAGTCGTCTCATGCTCTTGGTTCTCAATCAATCTAGTCTTTACAACAGCATTCTCGACAATAGAAAAAGCTCTAAATTAATGCATGTATTCCTCCACTTCATCTCCAAATGGTGTTTATGGATCAATTTGCCTATCAGCCTTAGACTAAAACTGGATCATGTCCGATACTGTAATGTTATTTTCACTTTGATGATTGATTTGTTACAAACTTGAACATTGAATTGGTAAAATGTCAGTAATTTAATATTGACGGGTAGTTCTCATAAAATTTACACATTTAATGAAACGTGAACCTCCAACGGCACAAACTTTTGACCGAGCGACGACTGAAACAGCGAAAGGGAAAAGAGCTTTACAGCTTCTCGAATCCTGCAATGCTGAGTTTTTACAGAGTGCAGGCACCGACTTTTTTCTTCAATATGAATATGTCAGTGAAAATAACACATAATACACACCCAGATTTTCCAAGACACCATCTGCAATTCCTGATATTGTACATCTTATATAGCCTTATGTGGGAAATGTTTGATCATCCGTATGTCATGGATTTAATCTTGATAGAAATGAAAGGGATTATATGATTAATATGGGCTTGTGTTTTTAACTAGTTAACTCTCATGTTATGTATGTTAAAGGATGGTAATGGATCGGGTGGTGGTTGAATGACCCTAAGTCTTTGAGGGTCATATCCTAAACAAATCTCATCTGACCCATTATTCGTCAAGCGTCTTACTCGTATCTAATATCTAGGATGAAGCGGTTATATCGGATTATCCACTCATTATTTGTAGAATACATATAATAAGTCAAACATTATAGTGAAACCAAGAGAAATACTTAAATATATCCAACACAAAATAACATAAGATATTACCTAATATCAGGTTCAAGGTTCAAGTATACGATTATTAACCAAAAAGATCCTAAATAAACAAGTTAGAATGAGTCAAGAGTAAAAGCCGAAATAAATTATGTAAGGAAATGAATTAGAATATATATATATACTTGTACTTGTTTTTCAGGGATAATTTAAGTACAATTATACTTGTTTTTTACTTATTTGGATTCATTCATTTCTACATGTTGATAATCGTTGAACTCATTGGTAGTAGTAGTACACTATGCATGTATATTTGGATAAGAAATTTATGTTAAATACATTATATTACTTGTTCTGAATGATGAATCCAAAAGAAAAAATTTCCAACCAAAAACAATCCAGAAGAGAAAAAAAAAATTGGTAAAAAAAAAAATCAAATACATACGTGGCTAGCCAACATCCCGTCTGCTTTTTACGTGGATGGACATGAGTAGCGACCCCGGACAAGACAAGTCGGCCCCATACATTCCGCATAAAGTTTTAGTTATAGCCTGAACCCGCTTTCGTACCGGTCTAGTTGTGCAACATATTAAATTAGCAAATTATGAACCAACCGACATCTAACAGCAAGGTAACAGTTCATATTTTACTAAGCGAAATCACGATTGCTCATGGTTAACCGAAAACATTGTTAATCGGATTGGACACCCCTAGTCCATAGGCATAGATGGCGGATAATACAAAGCACAAACATGAAACATGTGTCTTTCTATGCTTAAGAATAAAACACTGCCCTAGGATCGTAGGAAAATTATCTGTACATGAAGTAAAAAGCTTCCACACAATTCCACCGCCAAAGAACCTTTCTTTGGAGATGAGGAAATCAGCAACCATCAACACTACTTCAGTAAATCAAAATGCATGTCATGAATCTACAGAATTTACCATAACTTGATCATGATTAGTCGTCCAGCAAACCTCAGCAAGAAGATTCAAAACACCTTTAAGTTTTCCGTACTGGAATGCTTACTCTCGCCTTTTCTGGGTTTTTTTTACATGGCCAACTATGGATCAATTGATCCAGAAGCATCACCATCTTGAGATTCCTGGAAAATCAGGAAGGTCAGCAAGATTGATGATATAATATTATGAGAAACTCCTCACTTTTCATGACTAGACTGTTAAATACCTCCATTCCCCACTTGATATAATCTGGGGACTCACAAGCCTTGTACTCTTCTACCAAGCTTTCAATTATCTCTCTTGATTCGTCAAATTCAGACAAATCATTGTCCTGTCCATCATGTTTTATAGTAGCTTTCAATTAGATAACAAGGTTTTTTAGACATACTGTCAGAATAAAGTATATTTAAGGGGGCATTCGGTAGAAGGGCGGGATTATTCCGGGTCCCACAATAATCTCAATAATCCAAGTTGAATTAGGTTAAAAAAAAATGTCAGAACAATCCCCAAAATAATCTCCTGACTTCATAATCTTTGATAACCCAAATAATCTCCTCCTACCAAACGTGCCCTTACAATATTTGAACAAAAAGGATATTTTAGTCACCACTCCTACTCATTTCAATAATATGTCACAAATCCCGAAGGGCAGAGGAAAAACACATGGCAAATATAAGGATCATCTATCCCGATCCTATTCTTGTTATCTGAATTTGTTCTTTCTGCTCAAACGTTATACTACCTCTAGGGGGAAAAAAAATCACCATTTGTCACCAAGACTTAAATGGCATAGCAGTACCGTTTCACTCGAGTTATTCAAGCAAAGTTCTCTGATAAGTACCAATGCAGTCTTCAAAAAGTTCAACAAAACTGATAGAAGGGAATGACGGCCCATAAGCATAACAAATATGGTACTTACAGCAAACATTGGGAACTTCCTATAGTTATCCAAGAAAGCCTGCTTTTTCCTCAGCTTCTCATATTGACTCAAGCACCTACTAAAGAGATGTCTGATGCTAGTGTGACTAGCCAACATTAGACCACTAACCTGGCAAATAATACATGTTTAATTATATCAAAATAGGAATTCATATCATAAAGAAAGCTGCATCGGTTATGATTCCCAGAAACCAGGAAGAGATGAGCCAAAAATGTCAGCTATGTAACCAACAGATGCAGAAGACAAAAAAACAAAAAGAGCAAGAAAATTAGCAAGGACAGGTGTACCTTGTGGGATGATTGAACATATGGAGATTTTCTCGCCAAGGCCACCTACATTGTAAATCAGAGTAACAAGGATTTCAACCAGATTGCAAAAGGAAAAAGGGATAAAAGGGGAAACATCAAACATGAGCAAATGTGTTACACAATACCTGAATACTAGCAGGGCCCCATTCAATGAAATCAACGAGCTTTCTTTCACGGATTCTTTGAAGACTCTCGTGAACCTGGTTATTATACAAGAAAACCAACTTTAATATCAGAGTTGTGTAATAAAAGTCAATATCGTAACCGACTGCAAATATGTTTAAAGCATAATCTCCAAGGAACTAGGAGAACCAAGTAACTAAAAAGTCCATCACATCAAAACAGTGGTTCTGGAAGAAGATAATAGATCAAGTTTGGTGAGACAAGTAGACATGTGGTTCACGATTATATCGAGGTACTATCAGTGTGCACCAACCATTTCAGATTTTCAAATTAAGCAACCTTGAGTAATTGAGATCAGAAATAGTAAGGACTCTTCAGAAATAGAAAAAGGAAGCAGACATGTAGAATAGGAAAAGAAAGGCTGGGAAATAAACAAAATGAGATGGGCCAACGAAAATGTCATCCAAGTAATATATCTGAGTGATGCAAGTTATCAAAGAATTTTGATCAAGACATAAATTATTGCTTCTGAAATATAAAAGAGCCTAAGTTAATAATGTAACTACAGACTACAAATCACGAGAGGAAGGATCTACTATAGGCTAAACAATGACTTCAGGATTAGGATCCTGCTGTTTTTCTATAGCACACAACCAATAGACTATGATCCACTCTCAAGATTACTTAACGAGCACTGATAAATTATTGCTTCTAAAATATAAAAGAGAACTTAACACTGTAACTGCAGACTACAATCACTAGAGGAAGGATCTACTATAGGCTAAACAAAGACTTCAGGATGAGGACCCTCCTCTATGCTGTTTTTGTATAACACACAACCAATACACTATAATTCACTCTCTATAGGTTTCTAATAGATATGTTAGCAACTGGGCACAGATATGTAAGGCAAGAAGAATACAATGCAGTATACCATTTAATAATAATCTGCCTAGTGCTCATCACTGTAATTTAATATGATAATATATATCACTGACAAGTGATTGTAAGAATAAACTGGGTCAGATGTCCCTATACTGTAGTATGACATAGAGTTAAATGAAGAACGAGGTATGGCAAAATAATAGATTAAAGCAATAACACAATCTCGTATGAAATTCAGCTACATTACCTGAGTAGGATCCACATCGCCTTGAATAATGTTTAAGATTGATATATACTTAGCTTGACTAGCAACCTTTTTTCGAGCATTAGAGGAAACCATTATATTCTTGGCCTGCCAAACATTCAACACTGAGGATGATGCCTTTGCACAGAACTACAAATTTCACAACCCTGGAAAAAGAACCTACCTGCAGGAGTCTTCTCATAACATCCAGCACAGTAGTCTTGCGAATAACATTAGCCTGCCAAATCAAATAAATGTATCAGACAACAGAAATGCCTACAAAATAGCACCACAACGAAGGTTTTGGAAGGTAGACGAGAAGATAACCTAACAAAATATAACCTAAAAACAGTCAACTGGAGACCATTACAAATCAGATAAACATCAACCTTCTGAAAAGAATGATGATAGAGTCTACACCACAAGATCTATCAATGAGCATCGACAAATATACATAAAGGTAGAGCCCTGTTAGTATCAGTATCAGATCCACAAGCTATCAAAAATTCCGAAGCCTTGAAACCTTAACAAGTGATTCTCCTTAGTCCTTGGAGTGATGCCACTTTTGTACGGGTAAGTCTAATGTATGCCCATGGGCAGTGGGCACACATTAGTAATTACACGATTCTACACTTTTATCAAATATAAATGAAGTGATTATGGAGATATGATTTTTTTCAATAAAAAATTCATTGAAAAGATTTCACTCTTTGCAATGCACTTTTTACTGTTAGTGTCTTTGTCTCCCACCAACATTGTTCACTGCATTTCTTTGTATTTTTGTTTATCTTTGTGATTTTTTGTCAGCAGTTTTTCAATATTTAGCAATTTGTTCAACCCTACCAGTACTCTTAAATGCAATATTTATCCTCAACAATATTATAACTGCCCAGGGAAATATCAAACCAACCCCCTCACGAATTGACCAGACACCACGATGAACACAGATACCACGATGTAATTGGTAGGTTAGCATCTGTTTTCTAAAAGGCACGTCTTAGGCGCTAGTGGCCAGGGGTCCCGTGCCTTCATACACACAGGCACAGCCCATTCAAAGAGACGCAGCCTAGGCGCCCCAGGCGCAGGAAGGCATGCTCGTTGGTGCATCCCTTCTTTTTTGGTACAAAATCCGTAAAAAAAAAAAAAATTTCCAAAAACACTCTGTTCCTATCTTCAAAAATATTTACATTATTGATTAGAGAAATACATGTGTTTACAAATAGATATAAATGGAAGTCCTCAATGATAAATCATTTATATAATCACATATTGTTATAATTTTCTGAACCATGGCTTCTTTTTATTAAACTGTCTTCTATTATTCTCCTTTTCCTGAAATAATTTACCCTTGCACATCTATCTCCCTTTCCATCCAACCCTCCTTTTTTCCCTCTATCTTAACTGATAAACTCTTCGGCTGTAACCCTTCGCACAATCTGCATTCGCTAGAGAAGCCTAGAAGAACTATATTTTAATTTTTCTACTTCCTAGTTCATATTTCTTGCTCGTTTTGTTGTTTTTAACCTACCATGTTATTTGTTGAACAATTGAACTTTGTTTTCAATTTAAAGTGTATTACTGAAAAAATCTTCAAAGAGGCACGCCTAGGTGCAGTGTGCCTTGTGCATTTTAGAACACTGGTTAGCATTCAAATATATTTCATCTAATATTGGAAAATCTCAAATAAAACACATGAAAATAGGAAGCAATATATATAAACAACTATCCTATGTTAAAAAAATCTAGACATTTTTTCTGTAATTGAAATGAGAATACAACCATGCTATGCTACAAAGTTTTGGATGTGGCATGGGAGATAAAGCAAGTAAAAAGGCATTTAATTTTAATACTTTAAAAATAGTGAAATCTTTTCAATTGGTCATATACTTATGTATTACATTGGTATTTGATAAGGGTAGAATCTCTTAACTATTAAAGTGTCCATGGTAGACGTTTGAAATTCCCTTTTGTTAACTATAGTAAACTTTATGCCTTATCACAAAGATGGCAAAAGAAAGTATAGTAGAGAGAGACTACAAGTCGCCACAATAAGGCAAATTTCATATTATGGAACTAAAATAACTTCCTCATGCCTGTAAAAAGTAGAAGGTAGAGCCTTCTGACGTAGATCAGCAATAACCAACCAAACACTAAATTAGAAGGCACCGACAGAACTTCAATAATCAATTTTCTTATCAATGAAAATCACCCAGATTGTATTTCATATCTTACCTGGCGCTCAACTGACAGAGGTGTATATCCTGTCATTAGAAAATGACATCTAGGTGTAGGAATCAAAGATGAAAGAAGGCCAACCAAGTCATTATTCATGTAGCCTGGGTATCGCAATGTGGTTGTGCTGGCAGACATTACTGTTGACACCAATGAATTTGTTTCAGCAAAAGTGGGATTTTCAAGATCAAGTCGCTCAACAGCAATTCTATCCAAAGCCGTATTATCAAGAACAACAACACAATCAGCATTTAGGGTCAGCCGCTTGAGTGTCAATAGCGAGTTATAAGGCTGTACTACCACATCGCTTGTTTCCATTTGATTAGGAAACACGCTGTAAGTCTGAACCAGCTTTTTACCATAGCGATCATTCAGGGCCTCAAGAAGATATGAACCCATTCCTGCAAAAATGACAAAATATTTGTCCTCAGGAAATGTGTATGTGACATTTTACAGTGGATGCAACCACAAGTTATATGAAATGCAGCATAAAAAGTTCCAGAACTATTCATAGGACAAACAAGAAGACCAAGCTTCTAGGAATCCCTTTCCTACTTTCGTGGAAAAACCCCATAATCTAGATAAGAACTAAGTTCCAGTAGTATTCTTTGTTTTAGCTTCAGCTAGCAGAGTATCACTAAAACTGTGATAAGAGATTTAGTAACCTGATCCAGTTCCCCCAGCTATGGAGTGGCATAGAACGAAACCTTCAAGACTATCACTTCCATCAGCTTCTCTATCAATCATGTCCATGATATCCTCCTCAACCTCCTTTCCCTGTTTATGAAATAACAATCATGTCAACATCTTCATTGAATGTGAAATCTTTCAGACGTTTTAGCTAAAGCTGGAAAGCACAAAAGATAAATTCTGATAATGGTAATATTGAGTGTCTTTAGTAAATTAAGTGGGCTGATGCCAATTTACTAACCTATCCATGAAGTGGTTTTCCTAAAAATTGAGCCCAATCCTGGATAATACATCAAAAAGCTGCCATGATGACCTATTGTATTTTTCTAAAAGTCCTCCAGATTGTATAAGAAGCACTGTTTAATAGTTTAACGAAAACTTGTATTAAAGATAATGTTTGTTAAGACATCCTTCTAATATAAACAGCATTGACATGATACTGAGATAAGATTTGATATAGCTTTTAATTATGTATATGTTCACCAAAATCATATGTAGACACCCTAGACATGATGTTATAGGAAATTCATCACCTTAAACACAGAAAAATAATGTTAACCATAGATATACTAGCACTACACAGTAGGAAAACAAACCTGATGATATCCACTGGCCCAAATATTTCCAGCTCCCCCTCCATGGTCTGAGACAAAAATATTTTCGTGATTGTAAAGATTCCGATATTCACTGTTTTGTATACCATTGATAACTCTTGGCTCCAGATCAATGAGTAATGCTCGTGGTATGTAATGCTGATCATCGGCCTGGTAGAAGAAAACATCTTTCCTATCACCACCCTGAAGTCGCAACAAGAAAATGTAAGAACAAAGCAGTATCAGATAAGTTAAGATCAGGAGCCTGCATTTTCACCCAAAGAAAGACTGATTTCATCCCTTACATGGAACAAATAAGAATATTTCACGGTAAAAGATTTTTCTGGATAAACAAAAATAACATTTTTCATAATTACAACATGCATTTAAACCAGAACCAGCAAATATTCGTGGCTAATCTTAAAAGGTACTTAATTAACACAGGTGAGGGTGAAATGCACCTAGATTTAAGAATAATAGGATTATCACTGCGGCTCAAGATTTAAAATATGATCCACTCATTTTGCTTCTTCAGTTCAGTCATTTCATTGCTACCACTAAAACATTCCACCTTCTAAGAGCATGGAAGAAACTATGCCTATATCATCTTTGTTGCTCTGACACACATTCTAGATTTCAAGGGACCGTGAAAAAAAAAATTATGTAATATTTATGGAAGCACACCTTCACTCTTCAAAAACTGTAAGCATGCCTAGTTATAGCACAGCCTATACGGAGATAGAGGATGCAGAAACAATATGCCTAATTGAATATACTGCTATGTGTTTCCATCCGTTTAACGAAAAAAAAAAGAAGCATAACTTAATAGAAATCCATGGAGAACAGAAATCCGTCATTCTGCAAGCACGGTTGCAACCAAACAGAAATAATAATTTTAAAAAAAAAAATTCGTTCGAGATTGAACTATGCAGGATCTGAAAATTTGCCGTTGGAGAAAATCGGCGTTGGCGAAAATCAACAGCTTGACAGAGAGAAAGAGAAGTGGGAAAGGCGAGGAGCATCGGAGTACCTGAGTGGCGAAGTCTTCGAGGATGCCATCTTTACTGATACCATGCTCGAGACAGAGCTTCTTCCAGAACTCCATGCCGATCTGGTTCCCACATTGTCCCACCTGTAGCGTGATGATCTCTCTCGGCATTTTCTCTTCTTCTCCCTGGCGTGACGAATGGCTATGGCTATCTCGCTGATGTTTCTAGGGTTTTGAGCATTTGCTTTCCCCCTTGATTTTCGCTATGGCGCGGGAATGCGACACTGTGTTTTAAAGGAGATAAATGAAAGCCTCCGAAGGCTCGTCATATATACCCATATGAGACTGACAGTGTGAGCGAGAGTCCCGTCCCAGACTACCTAATATTAGATTTATTGTTTTAGTTGTAAAAGAGTTTTTTAATTAGTTTTTATGTAAAAAACTAAAGGTTTAGTAAAATTAATTTTAAATATATGTACATTTCTTTGGGTCAGTTGATATAATTTACAGATATACATTTCGGATATTCGGAGTTGAATTTTTTAATTGGATAGCCGAATTAAAATATATCAATAGGCTTAAACTAAGTAATTTTCACATATTTGCTTAGACTCATGTATGTTAAGTCACCATAATAGCATTTTTAATTATAATATTTATTTTTTTAATTATAATATTTATTTATTTTAATTAAATTGATTCAAACTAATAAAAAGATAGTGGTTTAATAATAGGCATTTGATTTAAATTATATGACCCTAATATATCCAAATTTATAGTTTTTAGCATGAGGAAAAAAGGTTTTGAACCGGACAAGAGATCTCATCGAGTATATATATTCTCTTGTTTGTATTTGGCCCATGTCAAACCTTGGCCGGTCTCAATAGCCCAATTAAATAAATATAATTGTACATACCTTATGTAATCCATACATCAAATTAATCTTGACACTTGGATCAACATCTTCATAAATTGAGCTATAAGTCGAGCTAAAGAGATGATGGACACATTAGGAACTTTCTTGAAGAAGTAGTGGAACCGTATTCTCGTATTTATAATTAAAAAAGCATCTCTTTAATGTTATTTAACTATAATCCGGATGATACATTCATAAAGAAGATTCTTGAAACATAATGAAATTTGGTATAGATTTTCTTATCTAGATCTAGACCTCTTTTCTTTTTTTCTTTTTCTTTTTTTTCTTTTTTTTTTTCCTTTCTGGATAATGGAATTTCATAACCAAACCCATGAAGCATCAACATGACTAAAGTGATGCATATGAACGAATTCTATGGTTATTTTTTGTGGTATTTATGTTGCCTTATTTTACTCCAATAATTTAGTCGACTATATTCTATCTTTTATATATTTTGTGCTTTTAAAATTCTATAATTGTGGTGATTTCCACCTCCTTATAGTAGTATAAATAAAGATATCTACTTATTATAAACCTCGCTTTGGGATTGTTCTCTCATGCTCTTTTCTTTTATCAATTCATAAAAGTATTAACTCATGTTATTTACATATTTGTCTCTTTTTTTTTTCCTCCGGTGAATTCATTTTCTCCTCTCTTATTCTTGATATCATCTTTTAGTTTTCAAGCTAGTATTGAGGAGGGATGGGTAGTTATTTGAGCTAAGGGACCTAGATAGTTAACCCTTTGTTGGAGATAATCAGTCCCACATCGAAAGATTGGGACTACCCAACCTAGTATATAAGGTCAAGGGGCTACTCCTCCTATTGCCAATTGGTTTTAGGATGGAACCTCATCGGGTTTATGTGCTGGGCTTGGGCCTAACGCGCATGTGCGCTCGGATGCACACGACCCCGCTTTACCCGGTCCGTCTGTCATGACCCCGCTCTACCCGGTCCGTTTGTATCGGACTTTGACACCCTTGTTGTATGTAAGGTTTAGGACATACTAATCCTAGATAACTTGACGAGGCTTTAGAGTTCCCTTAGAGGCAACATCGAAGATACATTTGAAAGATCTTGTCAATACAAGTAGACTTAAGGGTTCATAGCTCTTTGTTCTCATTAAGTGGTATCACTACCAGATCGGAGGTGTTGGATTGACTGATTCATATTGTGTCAGGTAGGAGCTGGTTGAGCAGGTCGCAAATTTATGCTTTCTCTACTACAATTTATTATCTTTGTATGCTAAGAATCCCTTGGTGTTTGACCGGAACAAGATTCTGATTGATGTACTTGTTAGATTGGTCACATGTCTATATTTTGTTGCATGAGGCCTTCACTGCTAGAGTTGAGGAGAGGATTACTTCTTAGTGTATGCACTTTTGCTGAGTTGTTTTCAACTCATTCCTTTGATGTATCGATGATTTTTGTATTTATTAGAATTGGTTCTTGTCTTTAATGACTTTGCCGAAGGTGGACTGGTTATTATCTCGATGTTTTTGGCGTTGTATGGCTTGTGAGTGTCTTTGTTTGCTGATGGCTATGTCGAATGTGGACGGACTTCATGAGTGGTGCTCGATCAAATATTTGTGTTTGTCTATCTTGAGAGTAATTTGTAGGCAGGAGGATCACATGTCTCTCTATAGTTTTTGGTTTAGTGTTTTGGTTCACGGACCACAGGTTTAGGGCTTGTACATATACTTTGTTATTTTAGTGTAATTGGGCTTTCAGTAAGCTCATTAATACTATTTTATTTTCTATAAATTAATCTTTACCCAACAATAGCTATATTATTGACACATTCAATTCTATCCAACATAGAATTAATTAATTTATCATTAGGATTCAAGAGATCACAAAATTTAGGAACTAAATCAAGAGAAAATCAAGAGGAAGACACTCATCTCTATTCGAAATTGTTGAATCATGCACAATGTTCTTGGACAAAATTTCAACAAGAGTATATATGACATTAACAAGCATATTATCATATGACATTAACAAGGATTATCCACAATTTTCATAGCATGCAAACATTCATTATGCTCAACAGCAGTTTCATTATCACTATCCTCCTTAGGTTTCATGTTCAATTAACAATGTGGATTTCTCATTGTCATCTTCTTTATCCGATCCAGATTCATAATGTCTCATATTTTTATGATCAAAGATCTTTTATTAGGACAATCTCTCATCATATGTCCTCTACCCTGACACTTAATACAAGTAATATATCTAGCTTTAGAGTTAGAATTAGGAATACTTCCTTGAGATGTCGGGATATAAGCTTTACTAGTAGGAGCAATCGTAGGCAGAAGTGTATGTACGTCTCGAGTTGGTTCCCAGGGTGCTCCTTGATCTTAGTTGGCTTGTGGTGGATCACGATTGGGACCACTTCTCCATAGGCTTAATCTTTTTGGATTTCGTATAACATAGACATGACTTGTCTAACTTTTGTATTAATGTATGTCATGTTTATTTTGGTGGGTATTGTTCGATTTATTTCAATTTACTTTTTAAAATAATGTAAATATAACTAGTTATGTCTAGTGATTTTTTAAAATTATAATTGTATGATAATGGTCTCATATCAACGTCAAAGAGTCTTGTACATGACAACGCTGCAGTATATTTATATTTTTGCACATATATCGATAATTTTATAATCTATTGAGCATAAAAAAAGAGACTATGAGATTTAGAATATAAATGTATTAAATAATAAATAATAATATATATTCAAGTTTTATTTTCTTCTTCCAATTATTCATGTAAAAAAAAATTATGCATAGTATATTTATGCATTAGAATATTGGACAATTTAATGTTTAATTTTTATATGACCAACTTCTCGTAGAATCACACACCCAATTTTACTCATGATATTTATTTTCAAAATGCAAAATTATTGAAAAATATTAAAGATAAAACTTAGTTAGGTTTGTTTTGGGTTGAGTTTGGGTTTATATCGAGTCAGATTTACTTCGGGTTTGGGTATATTACATGTACGGGTTGAAGCGGGTTAACTCGGGTCAGATCTTGGGGTTCCTGTATTTAAAATATATTTAGATTTGGTCGGGTCAAGGTTCGGGTGGGTTGAGTTGGTTTTTAGGGTCGGGTCATTTTGACATCTCTAATCTGCATGATACTGTTCACAAACCCTCTTCCCACTGTTCTTTCTCTGAAGGCGATAATCAGGTGACGGTTTGGAAACGCCCGTCGAGTGGGTTCATTAAGGCAAGTTGTGACACCTTGGTTGGACAAGATGGGTAATGCGGTATTGGGCTTGTCGCTCGCGATGATAAGGACAGATTGGTGATGGCAACATCTAAACGGCTGTAAGGTAGGGAGAAGGCCAAAGAGGTTGAAGGTGAGGCAATGGCATGGGCCATTGCTTGGAAAAATATGGTGATCGAATCTGACGCTGCGAACGTGATTAACAAGATCAGGGATGGGTCTTGTTATCGGTCATTGTTTTGTGAATGAAAAGAAAGGATCACTTTGTATATTGTGTAAAATCCGATGAGTATTACAAGAGAGAGTTCTATTTATATGAGCAATACAAGAGGTACCATATTCCTCGTGCAGTTTTGATGTAGATGACACTTTCAGCAATGTCTTTTCCAACTGAATGTAAAAGCCAGGATATGACCATACCATTGCATCGTTCCCATTGGAGAACCAGATGTGGTGGAGATTTCGGCTTGACACATGTGCCATGGATGAATCCAATCTTGTTCTTGGCAAGGAGAGAAACCTCAACAGAGCGTTTCCAATGGTTGAAATTACTATCACACATCAATCGAGTAGAAAGAATGTAATTCGGATGATCCGAGTGATGCAGAAAAAGTTCATCAGAAGGATCGATAGAAGAATGTGATGAAATATCGTGAATTGAATCGTCGGATTTAGAGGATTGGGATGAAGAACCCATGGAGAGAGGACTCATAGAAAGAAAATCTTTGGCTTTGATACCATGTTATCGGTCATTGTTTTATGAATGAAAAAAAAGGATCACGTTGTATATTGTGTAATATCCGATGAGTATTACAAGAGAGAGTTCTATTTATATGAGCAATGCAAGAGGTAACAAACTCATAACAAATTTACTGAGTGACATGACTCTCGGGGTACCATTGGACCAATTCTGGGACGAATGCAAATCAAGGCTAGGAGATTGGAGGAGGTACGATGGTCTGCTGTTAGGAGGGCTTGCGTTTGTGCCAGTTTACATATGTTCTCGTGTTTTCCATGTGCATTTTCTTTTGACGGATGTTTGCTCACTTAGTACCTTTGATTTACCCATTCTTCTTTTGCCTTGATGTTCACTATAATATATGATATGTTTCTTTGATTTTCCTTTATTATTCTTGCGTTTGTGCAGGATAATCCGTGTGATAGTTGTTAAAGTCTGATACAAACGGATCGTGTAGATAGGGGGTCGTGTGCATTACGAAGACACGTGCACGTTAGACCCAAGTCTAGCACATAAACCTCAACGGATTTCATACTAAAAACAATTAGAAATTGGAAGAGTAGTTCACCGACCTTATATACTAGACTCGAAATATAAGTGAATAACTTATTATATCCAACACTAGTTGTATTGATCTTTTGACATATTAGACGGTGTGTTGTCTAATATATTGAATCTAAATCTATTATAAAACTCAAACGAGAAAGACGTTGTAGACATAATGGCATGTACGGTCGTTGCGATGTCGATTTGGTAATACAGCTTGAGCAAGATCGAGCTTTCCCCTGTCCATCCGAGAGGATTTTCTACTCATATTATCCTCGATCTCTCTTTGTTTGAATCATCAAGCGTATACATACATTACAGTTAGTTAGATGTGTGCCATTTTTTTTAGTATGTGAAACGATACTCAAAAACCATTATACTATAGTGAGGTTGATTCTTCCCTCGTAAGATTCCCGAGAATTCGAGCTCGGGCTAAAATTTTATTTTAGATGGATGTGTGTCATTTTTGTAGTATAATGTACACATTATACATTATACTATAGTGAGTTTGATTCTACTCATATTATCCTCGTAAGTTTCTCGTTGCTGATCATTAACATTGTTAATTAGTTTTAGGACGAAAGTTACCTGTCTTAGGCTACACCTATACGTGTGCGTTCAAACCTGCAAATATCCCGGTTCTCAAAATTTGAACTCGAAACAAGACAGTAAATAAGGTAGTAGTGGTGGTACATAAAACGTACGAATTACAAATGTGTAGAAGCTAGATCACCTGTTAAATAGGGTATGTTAACAAAGTGACCAATTAAATTAATAGAAAGCTAGATTATTGAGTGGTTAACATATTCTTAGTGAATGGGAGGAGACTTATTGGTGACGCCGACAAGAAGGCGGAGAAGAAAGAAGGAGAAGATGGGGGTAAAATAGTAATTAAGCCCATAAAAAGGCGCCGATGGCAAAGGTCCTCTTGTGATCGAGGGAGCCGGAAGAAGGAAGTCCATATTGGGAGAGGAGACAGTCAAGCTTCCACTCAGGCATGGTCTGGTAGTCGGACTTGGAGTACCTTGGGTAGTGCAATGGCATCTGAAACTCCCTCTCCTCCCTCTGCTGCTGCTGCGAACCCCCATTCGTCGTTCGCCTTTCAACAGCTGAATCCATTCCTTTCCTTCTTTCTTTACTCTGATTACTGAGTGTTTGTGTTTGGATTCCACAGGTTACAATGTCGACCCTATTTATAGAAACAGAACCCATAGAGCTAGGTGGCAAGGTATGTTGCATGCACTATTTCTCTAATGTGTGGACCAAATTAAAACACCTCTTATATTTTAGGTATGTCAAATACGTGAATATATATATATATATATAAAAACTAAACTAGTAATATTATACCTATTTATTGATGAATTGATGAATGAACTAATTTATTTAGTTGATGTCTATGATAAATGAATAAATAAGTATAAAATATTTTTTATTGATGAATGAACTAATTTATTTTTATTTGATATATATTTTTTTAAATATGCTACAAGATCTTGTATTTTAATTTTTGTATATGATAAAAATAATTTAATAATATTTTTGATATTCTTGAGTTACTTTATACAATAAAATAATCGTGTAGAAGACAATTAGTTATAATAATTCTTGCACAAAAAAAAATTTAAGTATCATAATTAATGCATATTTATAAAAAAAATTTATAAAATTGAATAAATCTTGAGATTCTAACTTGTACAGAGATCGATTCTCATGAATACATTCGTTTGTTAATTTTTTATATTTCTTATAAAAATTATAAAACATTTACAAGAATAATAAAGTTATAAATATTTCAATTAGAATAAATTTATTGTATTAATAAGGACAAATAAATCTTTATATGTTTTTATCATGTTCCTTACTAATTAAATTATAAGAGAGAATATATGCTAACTATATTAAGTAAACTAAATCACTTCGTCCCATTCTCTCAAAAATATATGTCATTTTATAAGGACTCCTCCTCAAGCTACACTCCGATGGACATGGGTAATTTATGGATTGTGTTTAAATCTCATAATTATAATTATATTATGTAAATAATTTGCTAATGAAACTTTACAACTCTAATATTATTCTTATTAATTCTCAACCAACTTTTTCCAGATTTGTTGACTTTGTTATTTTGTTTATTTTTTTATTGTATTAATTTGGGTAAGTTTTTTTCGATGTAAATTTTACAATTCTCTTTTTAACATATTATACAAATATTTACGTAATTTCTTAACATGATAGTGCATAATTTAAACAAATATACTATTGACTACACATAATATTTTAAAATTATATTATATTCATAAATTATCTACACGAAATATTTTAATATTATAGCTAGTTTACAAAAAAAAAAATACTCACTTACATAATCTGCACAAATCAATTAATTTTAATGCACATGTTAAAATACATATACATAAGAAAATTTTCATAAAATTAAATTAACAACAATAAATAAATAAATAAATAAATAAATAAATAAATACAAATTGTTGAATCTCCATAAATTTGAAAAACCTCCATAAAGCTACGAGTTTCGTTGAATAACATCATATTTACGTGAAAAATAAAAAATAAAAAGATACACCTATAGTAATTCATTTAATTATCCAAATACATCCAATTATGTTTACACAAATTCATTAAAATAAAATTACTATCAATTTTAATTACACTAAATATCCCGTTCAATTGCTCTAAATGTATAGACATGCACATATTGGTTGAGATATCGAAATGACGATCTAGGAACGCATTGAGACGACGGACAACAACTCTTTACAAATTACAAATAGAGGAAGAAGATGGGCTCCTATACATGAAACAAACATATAGTTATAATTTATACATATAATTAAACTCAGCAATCACGATCAAAACCAACTAAAACTAATTTAATCAATTTACACCAAAGAAAGTTTAAAAATTAAAATTAGAAAAAGAAGAGAATGCTGTACAAAATTGAATTTAAAAGTGTTATTTTACTAATTGAACCCCTTTTCTCTGAATTCCTCAACATTTATCGACCAAGATTTGAACTCAAAAACGTGTGTTACACTTCATTTCAACTTGTTTTTTCTATCCGACCCCCAAAAAAACTTTTTTTTTTTCTTCTTCTGAGGCTTAGGATCAGTCATGACCTAAAATGAATATTAATCAATTTTACTCGACATGGAATAATTATACTTGGCTAAATACCTTTTTTTATGTATAAATACATTAATTAATTAGTCTATAAAAACATGTGGATAAATACCACATACGCAAAATATATCACAATTTCAAACACATAGTCGGATAAGTACATCAAAACATGTCATTAACTCTTTGTGAAATAGTATATTAAAGTCTACAATAAAATACAACATAAGAAAAATGTATCATCCGATGAAAGCAGGCTAACTAATTGTTGAATTTTAAATATTGAAATGCTTAACTTTTGGTATATAGCTACATATAATTTTGTAAATGTAAATTTCTAGTTTATTTGATGACTAATAACTAATTACTAAAATATTTTTTTATTAAGGTAATATAAGCTTTTTATTATTTTATTTGTTAATTATTATAAATATCTAAATTAAATTATTTATTATCTCTCTAATGTTGTTAAGAACTTTACGTAACAAGTTCAATTTAAAATCTTCACTAAAATTCATATAGCTTTTATTTGTTTAAAAATCAATTTATTTTTTAGTTAATTTATTGAAGCTAATTTAAACTTAAATCTATAGTTTAACATTCACAAAGACAAAATTTTAAATAATAAGAAATTAGATGGAAAGTTGGATGAAAAATGAATCTTATATATATTATAGGAGAATCAATATTTGTCACATGTCGCACAGAAAAAGACTAACTGTCACGTGTCATATCAACATTTAACCACAATTCACCAAATTTTTAATTAAGTTTCTTCATTAAAAAATATTAAAATAAATACGTATAAACAAATGAATTCTACTGTATTACAATGAAACTGTCTACACTCTACATTCACTGTTGACCTACATAAATCAATAACCAACCAAATAGTGATCTTCCCAAAGCAATATTAAAATTAAATCCATCTTTTAGTAATAAGTTCAATGTAGACTAATTTACACGTAATTAATTTTAATTATAGATTATGTAATTTCTTAAACTAATCTATATATAACAATTATTTGAACACTGTATGTTGTTAATGGATTATTTCTACTAACATATGAACCAATATAATAATAAGAAAAAAAAATCATATTAACAATTATTATATAGCTAGATACTTTATTAATGTATTCTATAATATTATATATAAACTAAAGTGTACAAATATTTATTGCAATATAACAAGTATCTACTCTATCTAATGACAAAAGAATAGTTTATATATAACCCCTTACATAAATATAGTAACAAGTAATACACTGGTATATATTTATTAGAATACAACATGTATTTATTTTATAATAATTTTTTTTCAATCAATCCGTGCAAGGTACGAGCAATACACTAGTAAATGGTTAAGAAGACTATTTAAACAAAATCTTATGGGTACCATGTGGAATTACAAAAAATATCGATTACTAAATGGAAAGTTTAAAACTTCAGGGGCACCATGAGTAATTTTCCTAAATTTTATAAACTTATTCCTACTTATTATATACTTAACTTGAATTTAAAGTAAAGAGAATATTTATTTAGTTTGATGAAATAACAATCAAGTAAAATTGTGAAGGGAAAAAATCTATAAAATATCACATAAACATCTCTATTACTATTCTCATTGGGATACACTCAAGGACGGAAAAACATATACGGACACTATCCTTATCATCATGTCTGCTCCCATACGAGAACTAAACTTTATCCCTATCCTCATTCATTTTTTTCATTCAGACCTTGTTTGTTCTTGGGTCTGGTTTTTAACATGTTATGTCCTTATACAAAAAGATGAACTTTTTAAGTTAATAATTTGCAATCTCATACCAGGGCAGGACATACAAAAGTCTGTAACTTTAAAACAATGTTTGATTACATGTAAACCGATGATATAAAGTAAATTTGGATTATGTTGAATCACTCCACGCATTTTTTTCTTCCAAGTTTATTAAGAGATTCAAGAAAATCTAGTCAAATTGAAGTGGGGTAAATTTAAGTTGTATGATTTACATATTACAAATCGAAAATTTTTCAACATAACCTTAATTCCACGGTTCGAAATGCTCATGCCAAGGGGTTTTCGACAATTTACAAACCAATTTTATTACACGTATGGGTATTAAGGGCCTGTTTGATATCCATGTCTAGATATCAAGATATGGGTATGAAGTATCAAGAGATTAAAACCCGATACCTTTGTTTAGGAGAGAAAAAAATAGAATAGGGAGTAGTAATTTTAGATATTTGATACCACTATTTTTTAAAATATATCAAAAAAGGAGAAAATACGTAGTACAAGTATATCAAGATATCATTTTTATATCTGTACACTCTTATATCAAACATATGTATGAGTGTTTTTTTTATGTCGATACCCATATATGATATTTGAATATGAATACCAACCAGGATATGAGGGTTCCAAAAGCACGAATCCTATCCCCCAACTTATCTGGGTTTGAGCGTTCCAATGAGAAGCAAGAATGTCAATGGTACCCACACCACACCTCCATTATTGTATTAGATGGTAGATTCATTGTCTATTTGATTTTGATGAAAGATGAGTTGCCGATTTACAATTTCAATGTCCCTAAGATCAAGATCCAGGTAGGGCTTCATTCACAGTTGAATATGAAGCTCCTTTATTTGTGTGCCACTAATATGATTTGGCCTCATACACAGATGGGGGCAACTGCACTCAATTATTATAGTTGGGGGTGGGGGTCGAATTACAGGGAGCCATAGGAGCCAATCACTATGACTAGCCATTTCACCAACCAATTTGGCAAAAAATTTGCCCCTAGAGTCTTCTGAAACATCAATGTTCTAGAAGGCGGAGACGACGCTACACGAGTTAATGTTTCTACGAAACAAGAGTGTTCTGAAAGACATTAATGTGCTAGATGGCGTATTAAGCAGGTTATGTCAATTCTTGAATAGTACAAAAATTTCAGACTTTCAAGGGCAATGAATTGGCACTTCAATGGTAACTAGCTTAACAAGCATCAACACTCACTAACATACCCACTTAGTGCAGTCACTTATACAAACAGCATGTAATTGCTTGAACACAAAATCTGCGGTACATATCTGCTTTGACTTGCCTACGAGAGAAATGGCACACCAGTGCAACCATGACTTGTTCGCCTTTGATCCAATATTCCCTTTCTCAAAGCTTATATACGTCCTTCATCTCCCGTATGTCACTTATGAAATTGTTAGGGATGGTACGACTTGTACAAGCAAAGAACCCACACAAAGTCCAATCTACACGAGTAAAAAGCAGATCATCTTACAACAGGTATTCGGACTCACATTTGGCATAAAGGGACAGTGAAGAAATATGAGCAGGGCAAAAAAGATAAGGGATCTATAACCTATGGCACAAGGCGTGTGATGCTTTCTGAAATTGAGATTATACTTTTGCATTTGTTTTACACTAAACCCCCGTTTAGTTGTAACTTCGGAAACGGAAACATATTAGAAATAAATCTAGTCCATATGTGCTACTTGTTCATGGAATCATTTCTTGTTGCTTCGTGCAAAATGCACTTGCTTCCCCCATTTTGTTTCACTATAGAGTATCAAAACTAATCAAATTATACTGCAATTACTTCAAATCACAAGGAAGGATTCCAAAAAAAATCATGAACAAGGGTATCATATGGACTAGATTCGTTTACATTTCCGTTTCCGTTTCCGGAGCTTAAACCAAACGGACCCTAAATAAATTCATGTAATACAGAGTATTAGGGCAGATAAGGAAAGAACATTCAAAGTATCGGCTTAAAGGAAAGCAGTTTTATTGGGATGAACAGAATGAATGCCTAACTACTCATGATTTTTTACAGGCATACAAATTTTTAAGCATGGTAAACCACAGCTTCAAGCAACCAAAAACACTTCACTCAAGCTTATGAACAACAGGTCTTCCATACTATATTATTCCACATGATAAGAGAAATGTTACTAACCTTGACTGAACTAGGAACGAAGCCTTTGTACATTTTTCCCGAAGCCCTCATGCCTAACAGTTCTTCTGAATGTACCCAGCATGCCATTGTACTCCAGAGAGACCTTTGCTCTAACATCTCCTGTGACAAATGAAGAGGCATCTTTCCATCCTACCATTTGCATTCTTCACCCAACAACATCTAGAGGATATGCAACCGTTGGGTGTAAGTAAGATCCTGCTTTCTAAGCTAGCTAATATTGTACTCATCCATCATGCACCAACCACTTGAGTTGAATACCTAGGATTAGATAAAGTAGTTTTCCTACTTTCAAACAGGTACCAACTAATCTGATCAAAATATGCAGAAATACCTAGAAGAAACGTGTTCAGTGATCAAAACTCAGAAGGTTTTTTTGTTTCGACATCAAGCTCTAGATGGTTCCATTTTCCATGTGTCAACTAGACCAGCCAAAATTTCTTATTCATACATTAGAATTGAAGAAATGAAAAGAAAAGAAAAGAGAGAAAAAAAACACTCTTAATAATATCCATTATCATTTCCCAAAAAGATTCCTCAACTGGAGATTATAACTTAATCCAAAATTTTCAGGGGCTTGCAGAAGCCACATTTGCTTCGACTTTAAAAGGGATAGGCTTGGTAGGAGCTGGCAGGCGTCCAATGCTGTCTACCTTGTCAGCAATTTTTGGAGGAGGGCGAGCAGGCCTTGGCAATAATCTTCCCTTCTTCTCAAACCACTCAGGCTTCAGAAGCGCACGGAATCCCAACTTGTTATAGTGCACCCTCCTCACAGACCCACCTGCGGCTTCAACTGCTGCCTTTGCCCTCACAGTCACCCTTGATACCTGTTTTTTTCCCCAAAGGACATGCAACTATCAGGAATGCATATTTCATACAATAAGTTGCCTGCTGATATGGTGTTGAGTGTTCACATTACACAATGCCAAAATTGAGGAGTACCCAACTACTAAAAGAATAGGAAGAACAGAATAAACAACAGAGTAAACAGATGATTCTGGACTCTAACTCAGTTTTTATGTTTTTAACTCTGTATATTTGTATCTTTATGCTTTGGTACATTGAGAATGACCAAATCTGGTTACAGATACCATGTATCTGAGCATGGAAATTGTATGACAAAGAGGGATGTGTGGATGGTATGCCATGCCCTAAATGCATGGCATGAGCACACTTGATTCAGATAAAAACTTCACATACTTGCCAGCAGAAACAGAAACTAAAACTATAATCATATGTCTTTCACACTGAAAACTAGGGAAATGCTAATGCACTAGGAAAATGGTTGTTCTTGGGAAAAGAATGTGTTCATGAAATGATGCTTTCATTTTATACCGCTATTAAAAGAGTGTCCTGTCACTTTACAGACACGAAAGAGTGTCCTCTCATTTTACATTACTTCTATCAATTGGTGCAAGAATAGTACACACTTTGGGGTAATCATAAACAGGGACACCAACTTCATAAATACAAAATAATAATCAAGTTTGTGAAACAGAAGCAAAAGGTGGCCCAAACTACATCTGAAATTAGTGCTTTTAATTAAAAGTTACCCTTCAAAAGTCAATGAGATGTTAAATTGAATGAATGATAAATGTAACACACCTTACCAAATGTGTTTAGTAAACATGCTTGTGCTGATAAGGATGGCACATTCGGCAAAATAATTTTGCCAAACACACCCTGAGATGAGAACTAAAACACATTTGCATCTAGTAGACAACTAATGTATATTGGACAGAATATAATAAGATATAGGTGAATAAATATGGTGTGACCAAAGGGGTGGAGAGAAGAAGATAAAGTGGGAACTATTGCTTGAAGGAGACAAGAATTTGTGGAGGGGTAAAGTTGATACATTGTATGCTTCACTAACTTAAGATGAGCTTCATCAATGTATAGATTTACCGAATGATAACACAGGTAAAGTTGATACATTGTATGCTTCACTAACTTAAGATAAGCTTCATCAATGTATAGATTTACCGAATGATAACACAGAAAATCTACACGTGGCATAATGGTACATATATAACAAAGTCAGGAGTTGAAGTCCCCGTCCCCCGTCCCCCAATATCTCTCAGAAAAATAGTGGGGAAATGAGAAGAAACTGTTGGAAGGGGTAAAACTTGTTGAATTAAAAATGCGTCAGGATTCCACCATTGCCCTCTCACTTACTAAAGTCTTTCTCCGTAGTTACAAACTCAATGTTCCAAAACACGTTGTACAGACTCAAGACAGGCAGTGTTCTAAAAGGCACAGGAAGGCGAGCCTGTTGGCGCATGCTTTCTTATTTGGTACAAAATCAGTAAAAAAAAATTTTATTTATTTTTCCAAAAATACTTTGTTCCTATCTTCAAAAATATTTACATTATTGATTAGGGAAATACATATGTTTACAAATAGATATTAATGGACGTCCTTAATGATTAAACCATTCATATAATTACATATTGTCATAATTTTCTGAATCATGGCTTCTTTTTATTAAACTTTCTTCCATTCTTCTTTTTTTTTGTCCTGAAATAAACATCCATCTACCTTTCCAACCACCCTCCCTCTTTTCCTCCCATCTTAACTGATAAACTCTTCGGCTGTACCCCTTTGCACAATCTGCATTTGCTAGAAGAACTGTTTTCCCCTACTTTTCCTAGTTCATATTTCTTGCTTGTTTTTGTTGTTTTTAATCTACCATGTTATTTGTTGAACAATTGAACTTTGTTTTTGATCTAATATGAATTCAGGTGTTTTACTAAAAAATCTTCAAAGAGGCGTGCCTTGTGCCTAGGCTCCAGCCCCTTCTCCTAGGTGTGCCTTTTATAACACTGAGAGGGAGGCACCGTCTTACAAATGGTAATTTCATGTATCAAACCATTCATTTCCAAAGTCTTCAACATATTAAAATCAAGAAAATATCATGCAAAAGTAAAAAACCATCACTGTCATTGAGTTTTTACAGTCCAACTCAAACTTAAAAATGCTCAAAGTCAAACTCTTCAAGCTAATAACTTTAGAACACTACTTGTTGCTAAAAATTTTTGGACCATACCGCCAAAAAAACGGTACGGCCCAAAAACAGTACGGACGCCTTCCAGTTTCTAGACGGGGTCCAAATTGCCTTCTAGACCTTTATCTATAGCACTGTTTATAAACTTACAATGACCTCGCTATGTCCACTCAATTTTCCAAGTGTCTTCATTCCACACAACTTCAAAAAATGAAACTTGGGCAAAAAAATGAGAAAAGCAAGCATTTTCTACCTACATCACACAATATATCCTCTATAGTCAACTAGTATGATCACAACCTATTGCCACAAATTGCCAAAAGGGCTTAGTACCTTATCGGCTTGTCAATTATTTTCTTTAGTCTCCAATATCAGCAAAAGCAATATACGATAGAAATGATTATGGATTATAAAATTAAAATTTATCTAATGATGGCAGTCCTTTACAACTCATGGTGTGTTGACATCAGCCACATTTAGGGTGTTAGGAGCTTAGGGTAATTGACCAATTTGTACATACAAGATCGAATTTTGAAATTTTATATGAAAAAAGCAAATTATGGCTGGGATACATATCACAAATGCAAGTATTGGCCATATGCAAATGTTTGCTAGTTGTTTCAAGGAGTAGGACCCAAAGTTTATTCTTAACAAAGATCATTAACACAAGAATGGAATTTGGTAGTCTATATTACCTCAAGATGAATAGGCCATTGAATCTGTTCGGCACCACGTCCCATGAGTCTTACCCCATCTTCTATCTGCTTACCTATTGCTCCTGTATCCTATTATAAAATGAACATAGATACAGATTGTTATGAATATTATGAAAGTGAAGTATCAGAGTTGAGATTATCAATGATCAAACCTTGAGAGTTTTCATTGTAATTAACTCAGAAGAGTCTATCTTTCCAGCGTTTATAAGCTTGGCAATCTTCCCTAATCCTACCGGCTGCATCAAAGGTGAAACTAGAAATTAGCATTAGAGGTATTCATTTTGAGGCAAATCATAAAAGGATATGCATTTTAACCAGAATGGTGTCAAATGTGAATGGGAATTTTCATTTTTTAAAACAAATTCTGCTGATAAAGTTCAGGAATCCTAGGATTTGAAAGAATAAGTATTACATTTAACAGATCCACTTTGAATGTCATAAGGAACTATTTCTTTAAGGTTATACACTTTTATTCTGATGGTACCAATACTATACCAAGTTAAAAAGGAGCCAGGCTTTTATGACAACTTGACAAGGTTAGAATTTCACCTACCTTTCGAGTTCAAAGAAACACCATTTACAACAATCATCTTACATGATTCCCAGTGAAAATCAAAATGTAAAGTGGCAGTGGCGCCAAAAATTCCATTATCCAATTCTACATCATCTGATACTAAGCCTTACATTCTACTTTATTCCATACTCCAAAGCAATTCAAATGTAGTACATGAATCAACACATCAATGAAAAACATGCATCTCAATACATCACAAAGAACGTTGAATTCAATTTTCCCACTAATGACCTGAACCACAATTAGGTATAAATTTCTGCCTCATCCAAAAACAATAATGCACCAGCATGTTTACTTCCTAATTTAATATAATCCCAAACAATCTTCTTTGAGTTAACATATGACAAGGCCCCGTGACAAATTCCAATCAAATGAATGGAAACTGAGAGGGAGTAGAAATCACCTGAAAAGTAAGGCTAAAAGGGTTTGTGAATCCACGCTTAGGAAGACGACGTCGAAGAGGAGTCTGACCCCCTTCAAACCCAAACTTGTAAGTCCCACGAGCTTTCTGGCCCTTGTGGCCTCTCCCAGCCGTCTTCCCTTTACCAGATCCAATACCACGCCCCTTTCTCGTCTTCTGCTTCGTAGCTCCCGGATTATCCCTCAAATCATTCAAACTCAGAAGGCTAAAACTCCTTGCAATCGAGCTCAAAAATCCATTATTGGCAAAATTAGGGTTTTTGGCATGGAGATGAAAGAGGGAAGAGTTCCAGGGAAGTGGGAATGCAGCGGCGGATGATGTAAGGGGCGAAGAAGAAACTATGGAGGGATTGAATGGAGTTCGATTGGAAGCAATTGAAGTAAAGAAGATCGAAGAAAGTCGCCTTCCAAACATTGCCGATGCAAAAGGATTTTGAATTTGGGGCTTTTTCAGTCTGCATTAATAAGAGACGTAAAACCAAAGCTCCGGCAATTAGTTCAGTCAATACTCGATATTGTCAAAGAAGTACATTTGAGAAATGAAGTGTACAAAACAATTCCAATGAGATAGTTTTCCAGTAAACAATCATTCAGTTCAGTCAATACTCAATACTGTCAATGCAGTCATAATGATGGAGCAAGTTCAAAAATATCAATCTTAGTATTCTTCACTGGAGTTTACACCCTTCAATCTCAGTGCTTTAAAAACGACAATTTCAGATTCTGATTTCCGGGACAAGAACGAGGAACGAACCTTGCTTGTGTTTGTCGGCGGCGGCAGGTAAGAACCGTGACTCGACTGTGAGAAAGACTAAGATTGAAAGGATTTAAGAGTTGAGCTAGAGCGACGGCCGACGGGTATTGCCAGAAAGACGGCTCCACACCATACGGGTTTCTCAAAACAGAGAGACGGTTTAGGCTCGATTTCTGCTCGTTCAATTTCTAAGAGTGGGTTGCACGAAAACGAAAACGGACGTGAACACGGGAAACGGACACGGCGATAAATAGGAAAACGACTATTTTAAAAATCGTAGTAAACGGGGACACGGCGAAAAAATTATAAATAATATATCATTTTAAAGCTCTTGCTAAGATAAATTTTCATATAATAAGAAGAGATGCATTTTTTATATAACCAGTGACACATGAATGTGTCATTAGTTGTAGACTATTGATAAATAAGAATATTGAGTGTGTTAAGTGATATTGAGGTAGTAGTCATATGTATGTCTTATTCATCTTGAATTTCTAAAAAGAAAATAAAACGTAACGGTCATCACTGTTTTGTTCATCTCTTTTGGATTCCTCTTTGATCCACGTTGAGCTGTCATTCATGATCATGGTTTGGATGTGTCCGGCCCATTTCCGGTGTTGGAAACGTGTCTTGACCGTGTCCTCACTATTTTGACCGTGTCTGAGAAGTTTTCGAAAGCTTTCAAGTCTCCGATACGGAAGGATACGAGAAACGGCACTGTTTCGAAGTTTCCGTGCTTCATAGGTTAAAAATGTAGATTCGGATTATGGTCGACTCTTAAATGAGCATTGTTAAAGCTCGATGTGGTTGTCTCTACTCTCTAATAGCAACTAGCGTAATACCCTTTGTTTGTAAGGATTAAATAAATATATAATTAATATAAAATATAATTTGTACAAAATGTATATAGGTTCAATTTTAAAATATTTATAAACCCGAAATGATATAGGTAAGTTCATTTATTGGGTTGGTCCAGATTCGTCAACCAAGAAGGAAGGTTGAGTTCGGTTTGGAACGAATTACTCAACTTGATTTGGTTCGGTTAAAAACATTTGGTTTTCGAACTTATAAATAAATAAATAAATAAAAATTAAAACATTAAATTCTAAAACTTTTTCAGCTATTACAATTATTCTGTTATTAGAAATTATTTTCTACACATATAATTATAATTTTTATTATTCATATCCAAACAATTTTCACTAGGAAGGGTTCAAAACAAATACACAATCACGTATTAGGTGTATATTAATTTTATGATATTGATTCATTATCGCATAAATTTTAGAGATTTGTATCGTGTAACGATGAAAAACTTTTATATATATAATTTATTTATTGTATTAATAGTCATACTTATTATCGTAATTGTTATCATAATTGTGGATCGGCATCCGAAAACCTACAAATATGGTCTCATTCGAATGATGAATTGTTTTATGATTTATAATTTTCATATTATGATGGTGTCACACAAATAAAATAAAAAAAATTCATTAAGAGCTTATATTCAACTAATTATATTTGTAAAGTGATTTATTTTCTTATCTATACCATCAACATAAACAACTATTAAAACATTTTTTTAAACAAATATTCGAAGACAAGGACTATAAAATAGTTAGCTTACAAAAATTACTTGCTTCCTTTTTAATTGCTAGAGTCGTAAAAACAATATGATCGTTTTTACCACGAACTATGATTATTTCACTATATGGCTCCGTTTATGGCATTTTTACATAACTATTCCTTATAATATTATATGCCGCTTTCGGTCGTCATGTTTCTTAATCTTATTTGTTTGTAAATGATGTTAAGCTACTTTAATTTGGTAACGTGTAATATTATTTTTATAATAACTTGAAATTCATCTTCCATATTGTAATTTTTTATATTGTTCTTTTTAATTGCAATGTATATTTATTTTTGTTATATTTTTTTATCATCAAGTTTAGTCTTATGGACGTGGTTTAAGGGTCTGTTTACTTGCAGATTGGTTTATTTTCGGGTTTATAAACTAAATGAGTTTATACGAGTTTATAGTTTATTTTCGGGTTTATTTCTCAATGGGTTTATATATATAAATTATACAAGGTTGTTTACTTGTAGTTTATTTTTTGGGTTTATTTTTTTTCAAAATACACTTATGTCCCTAAAAAATCGAAGAACGACGGGGAATACATAAAGATGAACAAAAAATATCGGGTTGGAAAAACACAAGGCTAAAATCGGGTTTTAAACAAAAATAAACCCATCCCAGCAAAAATAACCTTGCTCAGATAAGTTTATTTTTAAGTGGTTTATAAACCCGAATAAACTCATAGAGAATTAAACCAATCTACAAGTAAACATGCACAAAAATTAAACTCAGGGTTTATAAACTAAATGAAACAGAAATAAACTACAAGTAAATCGACCCTAAGTGTTTTTCTTCTACTTTGTAGATGATTTTACAAAATCTATTATCTATTATAAATAACACACTCTTGTAAAATAAGAAGTCTACAAAAATTAATAAGGATATTTAATCACCTTTCGCACTTTGCCCACATTATACTCATTTTAGGTATAATGATATACGCGCACTAAGCAACAACAATTAATATTTGAATCTATATTTTTAATTTTTTTTAGTGAAGAAACTTAATCAAGATTTTGGTGGTTGTGGTTAAATGCTGATATAAAACGTGACAATTAACCTTTTTTTGTGTGACACATGGGAAATATTGCTACTCCTAATATATATATATATATATATATATATATATATATATATATATTATAACTGTTTTTATTATTACCCTTATATACAGGGATTACAAGAGAATAGAGATGAAATAATAAGGATTACAAAAGGGTGATATGAAATAAAAACTCTCTTAAAATAATAAGATAATTATCTAATTAGAATATATGATATATTCTCCATTGACTATGAGCGTACAAGATCAATAAGCACAAGGTTATCCAATACCACTTGGCATGACAATAGGAGATGTGATTCACCGACCTTGTATAATAGACTTGTTATTTTTTGTATTATTGATGTGTGAACGTTGATACTCCACATAGCTTGATTGTTCAACTGGTATGACGACTCAAACTCAATTTAAAATGGACCAAAATGGATATGACCCAAAATGGATATAACCCGAACCGAAATTATTCAAATTGGCCAATTGATGGACTATTCCAGTGATCGATAATCATGTCCAAAGTTGAAACTCTCAAAAGAGAAAAGCAATCATTTAATCATCGATTTGGTCAAGCTACTTTATTTAGCCTACGAGACTTCCCTTACCGATGATGCAAATGTTGAGTTTGAATTCTGCGTGCCGATTCTAAATTGAGATATCTACGTTGAAGTTCATTATGTAGTAGATCTTATAAAATAACTAAGATTTTCTCGCCACAACGTTAAACAACATATTTTTTTTATAATATAAAATATTTTTTTGATAAATTAATTAAATATTATAAATTGTAATTTCTAAACAAAATAACTTCTAAAAACTTTTACTTCTTTGGTTTGAGTACTTCACTTGGTTGCAAGGTCAAATCAAATAATGATATTATTGAGATTGAAGTAGAATCTTTCCGATCAACTACGACTAAAAATAGGCATGGGAAATCATGCATCGTATGTCCAAGGCAATTTCCATGCAATATATGTAAAGGTTGTCTACAGTGTGCTTAAATGTAAAAAGATCGATTTGGCTACATGGTAGCCAACCTTGCTAGGAAGAGGTTGAAGGTCTCATCTATATCAACCATGCCGACCCTCACATATTTCTTATCAACACCAAATTTTTGTCCAGATCTTGCCAGAATCTTATGCTCTCTCATAAGAGCAGCCCCGTCTTCGACCTTTTTACATTCAATCCATGCAAACCCTATTCAAGAAAAAAAAATATTGTCAGTTACATAACTAATAGATTTTTGAATAAGAAAAAAATTAATAAGAGTTAACCTGGTGTAGCACAAGTAACTTTTCCAATGAATTGACAATAACTTTTAGGGTATTCTAGGAGGGCAAATGAGTCATAATTCTGCTTAATTGCTTCTTTCAATTTCTCCCATCTCTCAGCCATGACGCGATACCTATACTCAAAGAATCCTTCTTTATCAACAAGGGAAGAGAATTGAAAGTAATCATCGCAAATTGTGTTGAGCATATTTGCTGATCGAAGTTGGGCTTCCTTTGAAGTTCCGATCGTGTTTAGCTCTACGTACTTGATCATCTTTCTAGCTATCGCTTCGTCTTTCACAATTGCCCACGCAATACGGGATCCGGCATGACCGGTGCACTTGGAAATAGTAAAAAGCATGATATCATGATCAAGTGCACAAGTTATAGGAGTGTAGTGGGGCCAATAATAGGCCAAATCATAGATCACCTTCCCTTCCCCATCACCAATCTTAACTACCGGCTTTCGGATGATACCGTCGGGGTTGTTTGGAGAGCATACTACTTCAATGTGGGGATGATTCTTGTTCATTTCATATGCATTTGCATCTCTTGCCCACTTGTAGAGCCCAAACTTCAAAATATCCGTAAGTTCCGGATAATTCTACAACAAAAGAATAAGTTACCATACATTAAAATACGTGGGTAATATCTAATTGTCTGTTCAATTTTCTTGTTTTTACCGAGTAGTAAGGTGCGGCAGAGACAACATCAAGAGGCAGAGAGTTGTCGTTGGAAGTGGAAGCGAGGGCATAAAGCGCAGCTTGGTAGAGTTGAGACGACCCGGTTCCGACAACCAAGTGCCTATTCTCCGTGACGGCGTTGCCAACCACGGCGTGCAATCTTCTAACGGAATCTGCAAACTCCGTCTCCATGAACCAACACGCGTTGCCGGGATTTGAGAAGTAGCTCAAAAGGTCCGAAGCTTTGAAACTTATGTTGCACTTTTCATCATTTTTCTGCCAATACGATTTGAAAAGCTTTGGATCTCCCGTGTCAAATTGTAGAATATATCTTTATCATCTTTTTTTCAACGGTGATAAATAATGAATTTCCGCCGATTGTCTTTCAAACATAAATAAATAGTCAATTTTTGTGATGATGGAAGAGATCAGTGAGAGAGTGAAATCACCAATCTTTCAAAATTGATTTTTTTTAATGAAACCCAGAAGTGATACAAGGATCAAACTTGTTACTATTTTTACTCCAAAAATCTTGATGATTATAGATCTCGAAAACAAAGTTAAAATATCGATATATCTTGATTAGATTAAAACAAAATACATCAAAATTTAAAAGCACCGATCATGCATGAAAATAAAATCTCAAAAATATGTGAAAAGCAAAGCGTGACAAAAAACTAATAAAATTGTTGTTCATTTGATGAACCAACTCACTGGTCAAGGTTAATAAGAGAATCCACGGAAAGAGTCACCAGCTTTTGTGTAACGTCGTCATTGTTGTTGTTGTTGTTGCATATGGAGTCATTTCCTCCTACTATTGTAGATCCATTTCCTTTCACTCCACACATTCTCTTTGCAGATCTTGAACTTCAAATATGCGTTTAGTTTCTTTAGAGAAAGGTGTTAACTTGATGATAGGCGGCGGTAGTGTTTTGTGGTTTGAGATATGATTGTTCATTCCATCTAATTTATACGCAGCAAAAGGGGATACCTATAAGGGAAAAAAGAGATACTTTCAAATTTCAAAATAAAATAGTAGATTTCTTGCGTATGTATAATTTGTTGATGAGGCATGCTTTGGTGGGTTCAGATTAATAGGTAATGTATTGAGGAAGATTAATTGATTTTTTAGGATGACATAATAAATAGATTAAAAAAACACCCGATGACTTCATTAAAACAATCATATACAAAGTATTTGAGTAGAAAAAATTACAAAAAGTACATAAAATATATAGTATTAACCGTAGGAGTGCAACGTAAGAGTGACACAAACATAATTTGACATACATGCAAGATAACTGTCACAATGCCCAAGTCCAACAAACTAATAACCGAGTCATGTATGTACGAATACATTATGCGTCAAAACCACAATTAAAATAATTATGTACATGTAATATGACCAAATACATAAATATTGATGGCATTTCCATGTATATGCAAATTTTAGTCGTCACCCCAAAATTTGTGTTAATGTTAAAATATTGTAAAGTTTGTGTTATTAGGCGCCTCCATCTCCAAGATTGTGTTATCGGATGTAGTTATCTTTTGCAATCTCTCAAGTATAAAATTTAGGCTAATCATGACTAGAAGATTTATTTATATTTTTGTTTGGTTGAATCATAACTAGAAATTTAGTATGCATTGAATCTCAAACTTTTCGAGCGCCGCATACAAAAATTAAATAAAATGATTGACATAATTTGGATTTGAATTTAGAACTATCACTTTTACAAGAAAGTATCTTGATTTGGTTAATTTGAAGATTTCGATTCAGAGTAGGTTATTTATACAAAGGCTATATTTAAGGACAACCTTGTAACACCCCAAATCCGTAGGACTCGGAGTGCTACTGGGCTAGGATCTCACAATGGATCCTGACCCTAGCCTGACAACAAGTTCACTGAATCTTACAACAAGGCACCGATAGATTAAATACAAAACATCAAACTGTTATAAAAGTATCAAAATGTTTATACAACGCTGCTGAGTACAAACAAAACATAACGTATATACATGGTCAAAATAACCCGTAGTCCACGAGTACGACCCCAGTGTACGGAGCCCTCAGCAGATCGCCCACTCTGGATCACTCTGCAGCTCTCCTAACCTACAAAAGATCTACAACACGGTATGAAACCGTTAGCTAACCATACAAATATATAAGAAGATGCAGGAGCACACACACATCAGAAAGTACTAAACACCACATCATGATATCACGCATTTACCCGGTTTATTATCTTTATAATCATCGTCCAATACTCAACTCATATATATAAATATCTCAATATGAACGTATGTGACACGAGGGATATAACCCTCACCTCTCGGGAATAGTGCCATCGGGAGTGGGGATCCGGTCCCACCTCCCATGTACCCTATGGGAGTGGACAGGTGGCCGGCCCACTGAACCATACTGGCCTGCCCGTAGAGAACCTCCAGACTCCCTGCGGGATGAAAGGACAAGTTTTCACGGCCCTACAATGGGCAGTCAGTAGACCATAGCTCGGTAATAACAATATCATAACACGGCTATCAAGCATATACACACACCACTCATGCACACATCCAATATAAGGATGGCAGCTAAGTAAGTCCTATGGACTTACCTCAATCTCGGGAGTCTCAAACTCAAACTCAAACGGCTCCGCTCTGGAGATCAACACAGCCTAAACAAGGTATAACACATATATCATACTCATATCCATAACAGGGGTCACACCTAGACCCAAGGGATCCATAAGGATCATATTCCAACTCGTAAACCTCAAAGTCGTAACTGGCATAAACGATACCGTACTCAACCTCACTCTAACCTTATACTCGTACCTAGCATGCTACTAACGTTCATACTAGGAAAGGAAAGGATCTACCTAACTCTAGGTAGAACCGGAACAAAACGCACCTGCGTGACACAAGGGACGCAGGGGCGGAAGGTAGGTACCGCGGGCGCGGCGGAACGTAGCCGCGGGGGTGGTGACAAGAAACGCTGGCAAACGCAGACACGCCGCTGGGACGACGTAGGCGCTGCGGCACGGTAGTCGCGGGGGCGGTGACTCTCGGCCGCGGGGGCGGCGACAACGCAGGAAACGATTCTGCGATTTCTCCTCAGCTCTTCACGTGGTCACACACGTCTTCTCTCATCCAGGTTCAAGCACATACATATACATACACATACAAACATCAATACACACCTATACATGCATCTAAACCTAATCTAAGAGATTGAATCTAAGGGAAGAAAGAAGAAGGAGCAAGATGGCTTACCACTCTTGTGGTCCTAGCTACAGAGAAGAGCTCACACACCTCCAGGCTGGCTTCCAAGCTCAGCATGCACACAATCAACAACAACAACAACAACAACAACCACTACTCACACAAAACTCAAGCCAAACTCTTTCAAAACCAAGATCAAGGTCAAAGGGAAGCAAGGAAAGCTAGGGACGTGGGAAGCTGGAAGGAAAGTGAAGAACAGGCCCTTGATCAGCCAAGACAAAGATTAAGAAAGGTAAAGAGTAAAGCACGGGTCAAAGAGTCAAAGAAGACGGCTGCAGCCGCCGGAAACCGCAGGGGCGGAAGCCAGGGCCGCAGGAGCGGAAACCCGCAGGGGCGGCACCCCCATCCGCGGGTGCAGCTAAGCCACAACTCAGTCCAAAACTAGTCTCGGCTAAAGATCAAACTCGGTCCAAGAACTAAGGCTCTTACAAACCTTGTATGAGAAAACCTTAATCTTTGATTCCACTAGCTGAATAGATAGTATTGCCGAAATTTTAAAAATCACTATGAATTTATACCACGCACATGCATTTAATTATAGAAAAAGTTGTTGCGATATTCGTTGAATTCAAGTGACTTCTCCATTTCCTTTTATATTCATCACTTATTTGCTATTACGTTCACATATACATCATACAAATATGTACATGGCAACAAGAACACAATATGTATGTTTGTGTGATCATTTGGTTTAACTATTGAATTCAGTTTTTAACATTTGAGGAGTTATTCTAAATACATGTTCCTGGAGCGTTGGAAGATGTTGTCGTATACCACGTCGAATTGAACTCGTGCCCTCTCTCAATTCATAATGAAGAGGATATGATCGCCTTATATGGTGGAGGAGCATCGAGAGGATGACACCACTTACTCATTTGAAAGACTCTAATGAACAACAACTTGAGGGTAAAGTTACCCTGAAGATCTTCATTGTGCGCTTGGTGGCGTAGCTAAAGTAAAACGTATCAGGAAACGTTTAGAGATGGTAGTTGAGTCGTATGGATCCTTGGAGGGTTAGATCGGGTAAGATTCAATCACCAGAAGCTAATTATGGAGGATTATGGTTCCCACATCGACAATATTGGGATAACAAGTCTAGTATATAAGGTTGGTGGGCTACTCCTCCTATTGCCAATTGGTTTTAGGATGGAACCTTGCTGGGCTTGTGTGCTGGACTTGGTCCCAACGCGCATATGCGCTCAGACCTGCGATGGACCCCCACGTCATATCTTACCCAACGAAATCTATCATTGTATCAAAGTAGGTTCTGGCTTATTGGGCTTGTCGGCCTTAAGACTCAAATTGCAGACATGGACAATGATAGTTGTAACACCCCAAATCCGTAGGACTCGGAGTGCTACTGGGCTAGAATCTCACAATGGATCCTGACCCTAGCCTGACAACAAGTTCACCGAATCTTACAACAAGGCACTGATAGATTAAAACCAAAACATCAAACTGCTATAAAAGTATCCAAAAGGTTTATACAAACTGTTGAGTACAATAAAACAGAACACATATACATATCATAAAGTCCCATCCCACGAGTACGACCCCTAGTGTACGGAGCCCTCAGCAGTCGCCCTCTCTGAATCACCCTGCAGCTCTCCTATCCTGCAAGGAATCTACAACACGGTATAAAACCGTTAGCTAACATACACATATATAAGAAGATGCAGGAGCACACGCACACACAGGAATCATAAACATAACATCATGCTGTCACACATTTACCCGGTTTATTATCTTAAAAAAAAACATCGTCCAGTACTCCACTCATGAGTAAATATATAAATATTTCAATATAAACATAGGTGACACGAGGAATATAACCCTCGCCTCTCGGGAATAGTGCCAGCTGGAGTGGGGATCCGGTACCACCTCCCGTGTACCCTATGGGAGTGGACAGGTGTCCGGCCCACTGAGCCATACTGGCCTGCCCGTAGAGAACCTCCAGACTCCCAGCGGGATGAAAGGACAAGTTGTCACGGCCCTACAATGGGCAATCAATAGACCATAGGTCAGTAATAATAATAATATCACAAACGGGCTAATAAGCATAAACACACACACCACTCAAGCATACATCCAATATAAGGGTGACAGCTAAGTAAGTCCTATGGATTTACCTTAACCTCGGGAGTCTCAGACTCAAACACAATCGGCTCCGCTCTGGAGATCAACACAGCCTAAACAAGGTATAACACAACATCCCAACCCTATCCATAACAAGGGGTCACACCTAGACCCAAGGGATCCATACGGATCATATTCCAACTCGTAACCTCAAGGCCGTAATCGGCATAAACAGTTCTGTACTCAAACTCATTCTAACCTCATACTCGTACCAAGCATGCCACTACTGCTCACACTAGGAAAGGAAAGGATCTACCTAGCTTTAGGTAGAGCCAGAACAAAACGCACCTGCGGGACACAGGGGACGCAGGGACGTGGGCGGCCGCAAGCACGCCGCTGGCGCCTGGACACTGTCGCCGCGGGGCGGCGAAACGCAGAACGCCATTCTACAATTCTCCTTCGGTTCTTCACGTGATCTATTCACGTCTTCTCTCATCCAAAGCCAAGCCCATACACATATATACACATACAACATCAGAACGCACCTAGACAAGCATCTAAACCTAAACTATGAAGGAAGAACAAGAAAGGAAGAAGAGAGAAGAAGAATCCTTAACACACTTGTGGTCTAAGACTGCAGGATAGCTAAACATACACCAAGGCTAGCTTCCAAGCCCAGCATAACCTCAGCCAACACTCACACAAGGTACCACACACACAAAACTCTCACAAAACTCTTCCACAACTCAAGAACAAGATCCAAGGGAGCAAGGGAAGCAAAGAACGTGGAGAGAAGCTGGAGAAGAAGATGAAGAAATACCCTTGATCAGCCAAAGGTAAGAAGGAGGAAAGTAAAGGGTAAAGCACGGGTCAACAAGGTCAAAGAAGACGGTTGCAGCCGCCGGAACCCGCAGGGGCGGTCCAAGGAGCCGCAGGGGCGGCGCTAGCTACCCGCGGGGGCGTATTGGTCAATCTCGGCCCAAAGCCGATCTCGGTCCGAAGATTACGGCTCTTACAATAGTCCGTCCGGTTGGGCTAGCCGGCCTTAAGGCATTTCGTCAAATGTCAACCGAGTCAGACGGTTGCACTTGAGGGGGCGTGTGGAGGATTATGGTTCCCACATCGACAATATTAGGATAATAAGTCTAGTATATAAGGTTGGTGGGCTACTCCCCTATTGCCAATTGGTTTTAGGATGATAACATGGTGGGCTTGTGTCCTGGACTTGGGCTCAACGCGCATATGCGCTCAGACGTGCGATGGACCCCCACGTCATATCTTACCCAACGAAATCTATCATGGTATCAGAGCAAGTTCTGGCTTATTCGGCTTGTTGGCCTTAAGACTCAAATTGCGGACATGGACAATGATAGTCCGTTCGGTTGGGCTAGCCGGCCTTAAGGCATTTCGTCAAGTGTCAACCGAGCCAGACGGTTGCACTTGAGGGGGCGTGTGGAGGATTATGGTTCCCACATCGCCAATATTGGGATAACAAGTCTAGTATATAAGGTTGGTGAGCTACTCCTCCTATTGTCAATTGGTTTTAGAATGGAACCTCATCGGGCTTATGTATTGGGCTTGAGCCCAACGCACATACGCGCTCGGACGTGCGATGGACCCCCACGTCATATCTGACCCAACGAAATCTATCACTAATGACCCTATGTTTCCAAAGAGACAGTCTAGCAATGCCCATACACCCATTTTTTTCCTTGAGATATAAAGTGGTCAAATCCAAAATTATAGTAGGATATTAGCCATGGGATGTCAATCCAAAATTGTAGTAGGATCTTCATGCTGCTACCAACCCACACAAATATATATATATATATATATATATATATATATTACTTCATACATATTATTTTATGAAATAATAGTCTACACAACCCGTCAATATACTTACAATAATATACATTTTACAAATATCCGTGCATGGCACGGGTCCTAACCTAGTTTAAAAGTAACACAATAAGATAAATATATCTGGCATCAAGTTTAATTACGAGTAATAAATCAACACTTAGGTTTTTAGCTAATTTGTGTGTACAGTTGAAGAAGAGCGAAAACGCCATATCAGATTGTACACACAATTTGATTATTATTTTTTTTTATTTAAAATCTCTTTTCTCATTGACAACGCTATTTTTGCATTTAATCTGTAATTTTTTTATTAATTTTAAAAATAAATCTAAATATAAATAAATATCATATTTGTTAACAACAATTTATAAAGTAGTAATTTTTTTTAAGGATACACAAAATGTTTTATTTACATAAAATTCGTTATTTTATTTAATTCAAAAATTTCCATAAAATTTGAATATTATCCATTTTTTTAATTTGTATTTAAAAGCTCATAGTCGGTTTACACTACAACCCAACAAAGTTCTCTTGCAGGATCTCATAGTTCGTTGGTCAATTTTTTTTCATAATTTTTTTTTTTCTGAATCTGATGTCAGGTGAGTACGTTACACTATAAAGTATTGGATTGGATAAGTTTTATCTGATTTTGATTGATTAGTTGATATTATATCTTTGCGGTTTAGAGTATTTTGAATTTTATTTAAGAATTTTGTCTAGTTTTAATGGTATCTTAATTTTTTTTTTGGTATTTAGAATTTTGTTCAAATTTCTTTAGACCATCGAATAGCCCCTTCGACATTAACTTTGAATAAAAAGAAAGAAAAATAGCTAAAATTAATTAAAATTAATTTTTAGTTCAAAAATGTCTATTCCCTTTGTATCTTCTTCCGTGATTTCCCTATATATCTATAGAAATTAATTAGGGATATTAAATACGATTTTTTGATGGGAAAAGATTGGCTCGGCGGCGATATATTTTAATCAACATCCTATTATCTCGTTAGATGACGATGAGTACAATTCTAACGAAGGATTTGTATCGGATTTTGATAACTCAAAGTCCTCTGGTGCCGAAATACCATACACGGTACACCGAATGGTTGCTAGAGTAGCCCTTCACCGTCCACCTTTCAGTCGGATCTATTTTCGAACATTTTTCTCAAAAATCCTTTGCATCCTCCAATAACCGAACTAAAATATCTGGCGACGCAAACCTATAAAGATCGGATGTGAAGAAAAAGGCCCTTACCATCTATTAATTTCTATCAACCATCGATTCATCACAGGACCATTGATTCAACCCATCGTTAGAGATAAATTCGGGAAGATGATTTTTTTTCTTCAATTATAATATTTAAAAAAAATTCTTTTATAATAAATTTTCCCTTCCCATTATACAAAGTTAAGAAACTATTTGGTGATGTAATAAAATTTAGACAAAATCTAAAATATTATAAAACTTAAGGGTACCCTTAGGATTGAAAAAAAAAAAAGAAGGACAAAATTCAAATGTGATTTTTAAACGTACCGGCGAAAATTGCTATTTGTCACCGTAACTACGCATTTCGCGTGCGTAGTTGAGAACTCACTCAATTATGCACTTGGAGTGCATAGTAGTAGTTAAAAAAAATTAATTCAGATCATATATTCACACCAAGTGCGTAGTTCTTTTTATTTTTTTCAATTTCTTTTTATTATATGCGTAGTTGAAGTCCGAAGTGCGTAATTTTGGTGACAAATAGTGATTTTCACCGGTACATCTAACAATCCACAATTCAAAATACTTCGGATCACATATTCACAGGTACTATCCACAATTTCCCTAGATATTTTTATGTCATATTCAAATTCTACAGCTTCTCTTCTCTTGATCTCTTGTATCATTTTAAATTATCTTTTTTTTCGCGGGTGATTTCTTAAATTAATTTTTAAATTGATTTTTCTTGTTGAATTTCTGTAACAGGAGAATGTATAATTTGATCACAAGAGTTGGTTGGAATTAAATGGATAATTTTGGATGATTTTATGCAGCTTTTTCATATCTCATTCTTCATTTTTGGTGCAGGAGCATCCGGAAATACAGACTTTGCTCAGCATTATAAGATTAATATATTATAAGATTATCGTTTTTATGCTATGTTTTACCTAAATAATAAAAGTTGTGACTTTTTTAACATTTTATTCTAATGGGTTCTTGGTTTCTATAATTTTTGTTAAATAACTGATTTATTGGGACCGTGTCGTTCACGAGTATTTGTTAAGAAAAATATATTTGTATAAATATTATGTTTTGAATATGTTGATAATGTGTTGAATATTATTTAGTGAATAATATATATATATATATATATATATGGTTAGGTTCGGGTGAGAACTTATTCATGGGTAGAGAGTAAGAACCTCTAAGAAGCGTCCGATTAAAAAATAAACGTTCAAGATATTGACACACTGTAACGTTTCATAGGCGTTTAACACCGGATAAAAATTATCTTTTATTATATAGAGATATAATTATGGAAAGAGAATAATATTACGTGAATGCACTTTTGGATATTGAAATGTAATCTTCAGCAGCCATTTTGGGCAAAATGAACCGGAAAAACGAACCCATTTTGGGTATAATTAACCCATTTTTATCGATGTATACATATTACTGTTATTGTACAATGTCGACTGTGTTATAATTCATAATTAAATTCGATAATGAGTCCATTTCGAGCCGAATGAATCCATTTTGGACAGGATTAACCCATTTCTATCGATGTGTACATATTATTGTTATTATACATGCCAACTTCATTATAAGTGAATTCGATCGAAATGAGTCCATTTCGAGCAAAATAAACCCTTTTTGGGCAGAATTAACCCATTTCTATCGATATATACATAATAACTTAATTATAACTGAATTTGATCAAAATGAGTCTATTTCGAGCATAATAAATCCATTTTGGATATAATTAACCCATTTCTATTGATACATACATATTACTGTAATTGTACAATATCGATTGTATTATAAGTGAATTCGATCAAAATGAGTCCATTTCGAGCAAAATGAACCCATTCTGGACAAAATTAATCCATTTCTATCAATATATACATATTGCTGTAATTGTACAATGTCGACTGCATTATAAGTGAATTCGATCGAAATGAGTCCATTTCGAGCAGATAGAACCCATTTTGGACATAATTATCCCATTTTTATCGATATATACACACGACTATTATTGTGCAATGTTGACTGTCTAATAACCGGAATTTTTATTCCGATACCGGCCGAGTGATCGGGTTTTTAATCGAATAAACATTAATTTGGATCGGTTTATTTTTATTGATTCTTTTCTTTTCTCTTGAGTATGTTTAGTTCCCGGCTCATTCTTTTCTCCCTTCTTCTCCTTCTTGGGCCCTTGTGTCCTTGCTTTCATCCCGGCCTGTTTATTTCTTTCCCTCCTTCTTCGGCCCAATTCCATTTACTTACTCCTCCTCTCAGCCTACTATTCTCTTCCGTTTGTTTTCTTCCACGCCTGCAATTCACAAACAACACTATAAGAGCCTTAGTTTTGGACCGAGTTTACCTTAGCCGAGATTTGGTTTTAGTCGCCCCCGCGGGCTTGTGTGCCGCCCCAGCGGGTTTCCGCTCCCGCGGCCCAGGGAACCGCCCCTGCGGTTTCCTGCGGCTGCAGCCGGTTTTGTTGACCGGTTGACTTGTGCTTTACTCTCTTCCTTACTTCTTTCGTCTTACCTTGTTGAGCAAGGGTTCCATTTCATTTCCTTTCCCAGCCAATTCACGTCCTTCTTGCTTCTCCTTCTCTCCATCTTGAGCTTGATCTTGTTCTTCCTTAGAGTTGAAAGAGTTGTGTATTCTTGTTGATGTTGATGATGGTAGATGTGGTTGCTGAGCTTGGAAGCCAGCTGAGTTGTGGTTGTGGAGCTTGTCCTTGCCTAGTCCAGCAGTAGAGGTGAGCCTTGTTTCTTCTTTCTTTTTCTCTTTCTTTCTTGTTCTTCTTTCCTTAGCTTATGAGTAGATAAATGGAACATAGATTGATGTTGGAATGTGTATGTGTATGTATGTACTTGATTTTGGAATAAAGAAAAAGTGAATTGATCACGTGAAGAGCCGAAGAAGAGTCGCCCATTCTGCACTGTCGCCTCCCCCGCGCCTAGAAGCCGCCGCCCCTGCGGAAGCCGTGCTGCAGCGCCCGCGCCGTGCCTGCGTTGCCTGCGGGCATTGTCACCGCGTCTGCGGCTGATACTTGCCGCGCCTGCGGGTTGCCTGTTCCGCCCCTGTGTCTCTCTTGTCACGCAGGTGCGTCTTGTCCCGGGTCTACCTAGAGTTAGGTAGATCCTTTACTTTCCTAGTATGAGAGTTAGTAGCATGCTAGATATATATATATTTGAGGTTAGTATGATATCGGCCATGTCAGTTACGGCTTTGAGGTTTATGAGTTAGGATACGATCCTTATGGATCCCTTGGGTCTAGGTGTGACCCTTTGATGGATATGAGTGTGATATATTGTTTTGTCTTGTTATTATGCAGTGTTGTCCTCCAGATTGGAGTGGACTAGATTGAGAGTTGATCGTAGTAAGATTACTTCTGAGTTCGAGGTAAGTCCATAGGACTTACTTAGCTACCATCCTTATATTGGATGTATGCTTGAGTGGTGTTTGTAATATTCTTTGTAGCATGCGATATGGTTCATTACCGACCTATGTTATATTGACCGCCCATTGTAGTGGTTGTGACAACTTACCTTTCATCCCGTAGTGGAGTCTGGGAAGTTCTCTGTAAGCTAGTTAGATCTAGTATACGGGAAGGGCACCTACCACTCCATATGGTATACGGAAAAGTGCGCTGATACCACTCCAGCTAGCTATTGCACGCAGAGGCGAGGATTATATACATTCCTCGTGTCACATATTTTTAAATGTAGATCTATATATCATTTGAGTGTTTGACGTTATAAAGATAATAAACCGGATAAATGTGTGAAAGCATGTTGATGTGTTATGATTCCTGATGTGTGTTTGTGCTCTAGCATCTTCTTATATATGTGTATGGTTAGCTAACGGTTTTATACCGTGCTGTAGATCCTTTGCAGGCTAGAAGAACTGCAGAGTGATCCAGAGGGGTGATCTGTTGAGGGCTCCGTACACTGGGGCGATATCGTGGGATATGGGTTATTTATGTTGTACGGATTTATATTTTGACTTTGTACTCAGCAGTTACTCTGTATTACCTTTTGATATGTATATATATATATACATCAGTTTTATGTTTTGTTTCAATCTATTTGTGCCTTGTTGTAAGATTCAGTGAACTTGTTGTCAGGCTAGGGTCAGGATCCATTGTGTGATCCTAGCCCAGTAGCACCTCGAGTCCTACGGATTTGGGGTGTTACAAACACCAACTTCGGCAGGTGGTTAGGAACTTCGATCTTCTCCTTCCTAGATCCAACCGCGATCATCCCAACAAAGTCGGCGTTGAAGACCGGAGACAACAACCTCCTCTTCCGCGCAAGGACGAACCTACACCACCCTCCTTCCTTCCAGCATACTGGCCCGCGTTGACAGGCCACTAGGAGATCTTTTCTCCATCGTGAACGTCGAGGACAAATCCCTTCCTCTTACGGTCCTCTGCAATGTCGTTGGAGCCGGTAAGTTCCTCCCCTTCACTGCCTTCTCTTGATTCTAGAAACCGTCGCTCACGCCTCCCCTTCTTTGAATCCCACGCGAGCCACGATCTGCAGAACGGACCAAGAACAAGCCTTCTCCTTGACAACGGGTCAACAACAACCGACGTGTAGTCTGGAGAATCCCCGCCGACGAGCCGTTGACACCTTCCTCCTTCATCTACAGTGTGGTGGTTGAATGTATCATCTTCTTCACCTACTTGTTATTAACTTCGGGTACATGAAATAATAGAAGAGAGTGGATATGTTGCTTCTAATGGGGTTCGAACTCTTGATCACTGCTCTTGGGAATATTTACAAAACTGTGTCTAGGGGTTTTTGAACCGTGCGATTCGAATCTAGAACCTATAGATTGTACATATGTTTGTTTCAGACTTATGAGATTTGTAAAAATATTTAGACTTATGAGATTCGTAAAGTAGAGTACAAATGCAGTTTTGAAAATACTAAAAATATTTAGCCTAAGTGTTATCAAGATGATAGGTTGTTGAAATCATTTACGTGTGAATCGAGATTTTAGGATGTAGCTAGTTTTCCGTAACGTTGGTGTATGCTATTTCAGTGATGTGTGTTTGATGGTTATTAATTATAACTTGAGTATGATGACCTTTTTTACGTTATAGACTTTTACGTTATAGACCCAAGTGTATGAAAACGGGAAGTGATTGGAAAGGTTCTTTGTGACCAGTCCACTCGGTACACGGGGTATGCATGACCCCAATCCGCTTGGTAAACGGGACAGAGGCGAAAGTCGGTAGACCTTCGTGCCATACGGTAAATTGAACTAATAGAAGTGAATCACCTAAATAAAGATAATAATTGGGATTGTGTGAAGTTATGTTTATGTGTTTATTTACCGCTTTGATGTGTATTTGTGCTAGAATTGTGTTGATTAATATTAGAATTGCTAGCTAACGGTTTTCACCGTCATGTTGTAGATGCTTTGCAAGATAGGTTCGTTGTGGAGTGATCTGGAGAGAGTGGTCAACCGGATATATGTATATGTTAGTTTTAGTTTAGGAGTCCTTTTTGGGCAAAACTTTCTTGCCATTTCAGTTTATTGATTTTCGTTTGTTACCAGCTCCTTTTTGTTTTCTTTCATGACTCTTTAATGCATTAAAACGTTATTCGGTTTTCCTTTATTTGTGTCTCGTTATAAAATCCCGTAAAGTTGTTGTCAAAGGTCGAGACTTATTGTGAGGTCATAACCCGTATCATCCCGAGTTCCTAGAATTTGGAGTGTTACAAACTACATTATAAATGAATTCGATAGATATGAGTACATTATGAGGAGAATGAATCCATTTTGGACAAAATTAACCCATTTCTATTGATATATACGTATTACATTTTTTTTAATTATGTGAACAATGGTATGATACAAATACATAAGGTAAGAAAATATTTTGAGTCAATATTCTTTAAGATTAATCCTTATTTAGTGTTAAATTTGGAACATTCAATTAATTATATCATGTGGTTGTGATAGATTTCGACTACGTGCACAAAAATATGTTCCTACTTGATCTTTTATATATATATATATATATATATATATATATATATATATATATATATATATATATATATATATATATATATATATATATATATATATATATATAGTGATAGGATCATGTAGGAACCTCTCTTAAAGTAGGGAGTAGGAATTCTTAATATCCGTTAGATTGATTCAGATGGACGTTCGTGATTAACCTAAATAAATGGTAATTTATTGATAGAATTAGTTAAGATTATTGACTTCATATAATAGAGTTTAAAAGTTGACAAATAAAGTTATCAAATTAAATTCAAATCATTGACTTCCTATAATTTTGACTTAATAATTTAATCACCTTTAATTATAACCAAGACATTTAACGACATATAATTTTAAATTAGGTATTTTAACGACCTATAACTTTAACATAGTAATTTAACCACCTTTAATTATAAACTAGACATTTAACGACATATAATTTTAAACTAGGTATTTTAATGACCTATCATGTTTGCATAGTAACTTAACCACCTATAATTATAACATAGACATTTTACGACCTATATATTTATACTATGTATTGTAACGATATATAACTTTAACATAGTAGTTTAACCACCTATAATTATAACCTAGACATTTAACGACATATAATTTTAAACTAGGTAGTTTAACGATCTATAATTATAACCTAGACATTTAACGACATATAATTTTAAACTAGGTAGTTTAACGACCTATAATTTTAACATTGTAATTAACCACATATAATTATAACATGAACATTTAACGACCTATAAATGTAAAATACGTATGTTAACGACCTATAATTTTAACATAGTAAATTGACCACCTATTATTATAACTATACAATTTAACGACCTATAATTTTAAACTAGGTATTTTAACGACCTATAAATTTAAAATACGTATTTTAACGACCTATAATTTTAACATAGTAAATTAACCACCTATAATTATAACCTATACAATTTAACGACCTATAATTTTAAACTAGGTATTTTAACGACTTATAAATTTAAAATACGTTTTCACAGAGAGAACCTAGTGATTGAAAAAAAATCGTGAACATAATAGTCCAACATTAATTTATTTCAATGGATATTATTAACTCCTAAAATAAAATATAATCTTTCTATAAATTAAAATCTATTAAAGGCTTACCAATATCCTATGAATAATCCTATGAAATCCTCTCTACTCCCTACTTTAAAGAGTGTTCGGATCCTGACCCTATATATATATATAGTTAAATTCCGGTAAAACACAAGTGTTATAGTAAGAAATAAGAACGCATATTGTAACACCCCGAATTCTGGGAACTCGGAGCGTTACTGGCTAGGACCTCACAGTGGGTCCCGGCCGAGTTTCATTCGTTTGGATTTATTTATTCATTTCGATTTAGGTTCTCGGTTTAAAATAAAAATTAAATTGAGATAATATTTTAAAATAACTAGGAAATTTATTAAAATTTTCCGGTTATTACATCAGTCACCCCTTAAAATAAGTTTCGTCCCGAAACTTGGGATGACGTATGGTTAATCCGAGCTTCGGACTTCCGAGTCTTTGATTTTTATTTATTATTGTTATTATTATTTTTATTATTTTTGTTATTCTTAGGAGAACTTTTCCCCTCTTCTTTCACCCGGCTGAACCGGTATCACACGCATCCCAAGACAATCATCAATATATACATAAACACTCAAGTCAAATTGCGAAATATATTATAGGACATAACACATAAGCGGTTCAAATTAATTCGTCAACCTAAAGTCGCCAATAACTCAGCCAGCTGCTTCGGGTATGAGCTCCTAATATTATACATTATTCCTCAAGTGAACACATCAATTTCCCGTCAAGGACTACTGAATCTTTAACCTTGATAATTCCTTCGACCGTAGTCGCCTAACACTTCCATCCAATATAGTTACCGGGTAGTCCGTAAAGTGCAGTCCATTCCATCGGTCAAATCCTCATGGTTGACCACGTGTCGCGGTTTAGTATATATCCTATGAGTTCCGATGCATGGAATCCGAGTGTATACCCTCTAAGGCATTGAGAAGCTAACTCGTATGCCACCTCACTGACTCATTCAAATACCTTAATGTCGAAGTGCCTGACACCTCGAGTCGGCGATACTCCCCACCATACCTATGAACCGACTCGGAATTCTAGAGGTCTGCACCTCTTATACGCGTAAGACTTTTGGCGATTCTGAACTGCTAGCATACGCTCTTGTATCAAAGTTACCTGAAACAATGTCGTCCGGTACCTGCTCCTCAAAATCTCAAGTTGATCTGTCCATCTTTGTCAGAGACGCTGGTCCTAGACATGCCATGTAGTTCTATTATCCGTCCGTGAACTCCTTTGCTAACCGACTCATCTTCCCCATTTCCTTGGGGATTTAAATGGCCGGTCTTGGTGAGTATATCCACCACGACCCGTTTACTGTCAAATCTCCTGCTAGATCTCAGCCATGTGACAACGCCCATAGTTATGTCGTCCCACTTTCACTGCGGAACCAATAGTGGTTAGAACTCTTCTTCGGTCAAGGTGCTCAATCTTGACTTGTTGACAAATCGCACATTATGCCACAAATATGGTCACCTCCGCTTCATACCACTCCGCCAATAAGTGCGTCCGACGTCTTTGTACATTTTCCTGGTACCTGGGTGTACCACGTAGGGTGCAAAGTGAGTCTCCTGTAGTATCCTCTATCTCAACTCCTCATCCAGAGGAACATCAACACGTCATTTGCATCCCGTCACTCCATCCGTACCTATCCCAATTGTGGCGCCTCATCCCGGATATCCTCTCCCAGATCCTAGATATGGTAGGCAAGTATCTTGCTTCTGTCAGATCTCGTCCAACAAGTCCGACACAAGCTCCAATTCACCTAAGTGCCGGTCGGCATTTGGGAACTTAATCTCTACCTCTAACCGGGCAAGATTCCTCTGTAGCTCGGGTTGTGCCATCAAACGAGATATAACCTTCTCTTGCGGCGTTTTCCTGCTCAAGACGTCGGCGACTACATTCGACTTCCTCGGTGACATAAAGCTTCCAAGTCAAAGTCTTTAATCAGCTCAAGCCATTCCTTTTACCGGTTATTCAACTCCCTCTGAGTGAATATATACCTCAGACTTTTATGGTATGTGACGATTTGACGAGTAATCCCGTACAAGTAGGGATGTCAATCTTAAGGGCGTGCACTACTGCTGCTAACTCCATATCATGAGTGGGGTACTTCCTCGTACTTCTTTGACTGTAGAGACGCATGTGTTATAACCTTACCCTTCTGCATCAATACGCACCCCAAGCCTAGCTTGGATGCATCGTTGTACACCACCAAGTCCTTTGTGATCGGAGCAGAAATAAAACTCCTCTTCATTTCCTCAAAATTCCTCGGGTTCACACCACACCAAGCGGGTGGTCTTCCTCAGTAGACCGGTGAGTGGTCGGACCATGACTGAGAACCCTTCTACAAACCGTCTAGAATACTCCGCTAGCCCTAGAAAACCAAGTACCTCCTTAATGTTCCTAAGAGGTTGTCATGACGAAACGGATTCAATCTTGCCGGGTCAACCTTGATCCCCTCAGCCGTAACCACATGCATGACTTAGAAAGGCTACCTCCGACATCCAAAACTCACACTTGTACAACTTAGCATAGAGCTGGTTGTCCAACAATACATGCTATACCGTCCTCAAGTGTCTGGCATGCTCATCTCGGTTCCGGGAGTACACTAAGATATCGTCAATGAAGACTATCACAAACTGATCCAAGTAGTCGATGAATATTCCATTCATCAACTCAATGAACACGGCAGGCGCGTTGGTGAGCCCGAATGACATCAGCACAAACTCATAATGACCGTATCTGGTCCGGAATGCTGTATTAGGATTATCATGATCCCTCACCGTCAGCTAGTGATATCCTGACCTCAAGTCAATCCTGGATAAGACTGAGGGTCCTGCAACTAGTCCAGCAAGTCATCGATATGGGGTAACGGATACTTGTTCTAGATCGTTACCCGGTTAAACTCTCTGTAACCTATGCAAAGTCTCATGGATCCATCCTTCTTCCTCACAAACAGTACCGAGACCTCAAGGAGAGACATTAGGTCGGATGAACCCTTTATCCGCCAACTCTTCTAACCGTTTTTTCAACTCTTCCCTCTCAAAAGGTGTCATCCGGTAAGGATCCTTCACGATCAATCTCGTGCCAGACTCCACCTCAATACTGAAATCTACGCTCCGCTATGGAGGTAGGCCGGGGAAATCATCCTGGAACACCTTCGTGCACTCACTACTGGTACGTCCTCTAGCCTTGGACCCTTTTCTTTAGCTCTTCAAGCTTCCCTGATATAGTCCATATCAACAAGGTACCTTGTTCTTACTCCGCATACAAAGGGCGGTCAACTTCCTTTCCTTCCCAAGAGGGTGTGTTTGGGTATCGTATCGGTTTCTCGCCTTATACTTCATTGTCGCTCTTAACTCATTCGTGATGCTGTCGCTCAGATATTCATGATTGATGTCTCTCCACCCACTCATTTATTGGGTTACCATTAAATCTTTCAGCCCAACCTTGTTTCAAGTCTCATTGCAAGCCTTCTCACTCCGTGTGATATCTCACCTTCTGACTTAATTACTGGTGCTTTAATTGTTGCCGGGTGAACCTCGAGTGCATTATAGTCATTTGGTTGGGGCGTCTCTACTTGTGTACGTTCACTATTCTCTGGTTTCTCTCTGTATGGTATTGTTCCCCATGATCGTCCCGGTCTACGGGTTGTCTTATCGGTCTCATCCTTGCTATTTCCCGGTGGTACTGCGTCTCAAGTCGTTTGTATTCTTATCTCACCATTTCCATACCGGCAGTGGCTATCAAGCGTCAACACTACTCTTGGACGTCTTTGCTCTTTAACTGTTCCTTTTGCGTTATTTGGCTATTCTCCTCTCTTGTCCACTTGTTTTCGTGGGATTGCCCACTTGATCTCAAAGAATCCATCTAATGGGGATGTGTAGGTGTGACCAGGCCGTTTCATACTTTTCGCGAGTTCTATACTAAGAAATGATTCTCTTTTTCTTGTTATTCTCTTTTTCGGGTCTTTCTTAAATCAATTGTATTCTTCAATCATTATCTTCTTCCTATCAGTCATCGCTTAGCAATGGTGACATCTTGCCTGCTTCACATGTATTGATGTTCTTTACTTGTGACTTTTGTATCCTCAATCATTCGTGTCAGTTCCTTTACATTATTTGGTTACGATACTCTACCGTTCCTCGGGGCACACATCACTGTTCTTACTTCATTTCCTTAACTCGGTGTGTCAGTCCATGTACCCTTTCTTCGGTTTCTTAGATCCCGTTACCGGCTTCCTTCTTCGCACTCTTACCGGTGTTGTTCGCTTACTCGTGCCTGCTTGACTTCCTGCGCAAGCGATCCCTAATTCTCAATGTCTTTTCGTTGTCCAACTGACATGATCATACTTCATGACGATGTAAGATGACTTATTCTCGCATTCCTCGAAGCACTATGGGGCCTTCTTCTTCTATTTCCCGTTTCTTAGTAATATCCCCTTGATTTTAGCATCTTGAGTCCTTGTCAAGATGACTCCTTTATTGGCTCTCGTGCTTTTCTCACATCGTTCTTCCATTTGTACTTCATTCTTATGGTGCAACTGAAGTCCGTCGGTTAGTCTTCTATTCTTGGAAAGTCAACAACACTCTAATTTCTAGAGTCTGGGATCATTCCTTGAACCCTGGGCTTTCTTCGAGGCGTGACCTTATTGGTTGATCATATCTTCGAATTTCTAGTATCGTCGGGTCATACTTCCAGCAGTTTCACGCTCCGTTCTCTCGTATTTGGAAAGCTTTTATCCCTCCACTCGTGTGCTTGATATGTAGTGCCTTATTAATTTTACTCCGTGTGGGAAGGGTAGAATGGTAGTCACCTTTAACCCAACCCGACACAGTTACTATCTTGGTGTACGCCGTCTATACGAGACAGACAACCATAACTAATATTATTATATCTAAGTAAAAATCACACTAACTTACTACTACCGAGATCTGCAAAGTGGAGCGGTGGTTTCCGTACTACTACCCAACCCGACTCAACAGTAAACAACTTTGAAATTCATTTTGGAAAACCAGATCCCTTTTCGGGTTCTGTTTATACTTGGCCTTTTGAGAAGATTGCGAGTGCCATTGTTGCCAACCTCCCTCTGATATCATGTTGTAACACCCCGAATTCTGGGAACTCGGAGCGTTACTGGCTAGGACCACACAGTGGGTCCCGACCTTAGGTTGACGCCAATAACGTCGGATCTTGTAACAAGGCACAAATATTAAAATACAAATTCTTTCACAAATGCGTAATTAAATCTTAACAGATTCTAGACTCGTACATCAACCAACTGTATACTATACCAACTCCACTGAAATAAAATAAATAAAACATAAAGTATAACCCAACACCCAAACTCCTAGTACGGAAACCCGGTTGGCCACTCCACTCCCGATTTCTCGGTAGAGATCTATCCTGCAAATACCTAACAACACGGTAAAACCGTTAGCTACAATTCTAATACTAAGGTCACTAAAGCACACACACATACAAGGAAGTACTGTAAATCATTCAGCATGCAACACACAATGTCCCGATTTATTATCTTTCATTACGTGAATGAGTCATTCTATTTTCCAACTTTACTTGTAACACAAGAGTTTCCCGACTCTTGCCCCCGTCCCCGTTTACCAGTAGGATTGGTTTTGATGCATCTCCCCCGTATACACTACTGGACTGGTCGCGGGGCAATCCTCCGGCACCATCGGCCCGGACCGACGGTTACGGCACGTTATCATACACTTGTGCCTCTCTTACAATTAAAGTACCGTGATCTAGTTCGTTTATTTTTATTTCACAAGAATAACACACACTACCCTAGTGCACACTCAGTATTAAAATGTAGCTAATTGAGTCCTACAAACTCACCTTATCAGTACTGGTCTTCACGTCTCGCAATCTCGCCAATCAGAGATCCGATTATCCTGATCAATAATTCATCAACCCTTAGAAGTGCGTGACTTATCATTCTAACTAATCTAGGGTATGATATCTAGCATCAATACCCTGACATATTTTACGTGCTAGATTTATGGACCTAGACGTCCATTCCAAGTTCTCATATCATCAGTAATTATCCGACATCAAAGCCTTATCTCATTCTATTCCGATTTCATAACCAACATCCCGTTCTCTAAATTCATCAACATCTTGAGTCGTTCCTAACGTTCTAAAATAATACCTCCACATCAATCCACTAATTCACTTTTCTAGCAACATAACCCAACACTTAAGTCATTAAAATGATTATATCATAGATTATTTATCATCGGCAATTAAATTAACAAGGTTGGACGGTTTGGTTCTAGTAACACACTTTCTCCAATCTGTTAAATCCAAGGTTCCACTAGCTAAGATTTTGTACTTCTTCTATTATTACCACCGCTTAATTACTCACGGTTCTCGTTCTGGTCCTGTAACATATTGGTTCGCAATATGATATAATTCTAACATTCCATTTAATCAAATTCATGCCTGACTTATAATTATTCTCGCTTAACAAACTTGTTAAGCTCACTAATATAAATAACTAAATCATCTTGAAGGATTAATTTAATAAATTATAACTCATAATTAATCTTATTTTTATCGGAACAAGAATAATTCTAACAGAACTTAAATTAACGAAAAGGGTTTGGATTCGGGTCCAACCGGTGCGGGTTACAAGCGGCCAGACGATACCATGTGGCAATACAGTACTACACGTTCCGGGTTTGAGTCTCACGGCTTCAATTCCACGGTACAGAGAGTCCGAATTCGACCCCTCTGGCAACGTGTGAGTACAGCTGAGGAGATGGCCAACCAGAGTTTGACACCTGTGAATCGCATAAGTACATGTCAAGAATACACCTCTCACTACAAGTTCGGTTCTCGTCCGTCACCCGTCTTCATCTTCATCATTCATTCTAATCGAACAGTGGTTAACGAGAGAGGCTTACCGCCGGTGACGTCCTGTGAGTCGTTTACTCCGGTGGCTTTGTCGGTGTAGAAGCTTATAGAGAAAGGAACGGTGGTGTCTGTGAACTAGTGGCCGTAGGAGGTGGCTCTGGCTTCGTCCGTCGACGCGGCTCCCGTGACAGGCGGCTCACTGCAGAGATGACGGGTGAGGGAAGGAGTAGAGTCGAGAGGAGGGAAGGCAGAGGTTTGAATGGCAGTGTCGAGGTCGGAGGATAGGGTGCGAGGAGAGGTCGTACCGGAGGGGTCTTGAGATTTCCTGGGCATTTCCAGTCGGAAAGTATGTAGATGCAGTGAGGGAGATGGTTCGCGGTCATCGGAGATGTGGTGAAAGTCTGGTCAAGGTCGGGGAATGGCAGGCTTAGATGGATGCATGGCGTTACTCTTGGATGGACAATAATGAGCCCCCATTAAGGTCCTTTAATGCCGATTGAACGAGACAGACGAACGGCTGAGGTGATTGTTGTATTACGGCCCGTTACAGAGCCTTCAATGCTCCTAGACCTGCGTTACCAGGGAAGAAGGAAGAGGAAGCGGGGAAAGGAGGTGACGTGGAGAGGAGGGGTCCAGCGTGCCAGTCGGCAAGAAGACGGGCCGTGATCACGTCAAGAGAAGCGGGGAGATGGGCCGTGTCCTCTTGGCCCAGAAGAAAACATTTCCCAGGCTCTCTTGAGTCTTGGCCGGCCTGGTTCTTTTATTTAAAAGAGTTGGGCCGGTTTGGTTCAAGGAGAGAATTGAACCGTTCGGTTTGGTTTGACTCACCCGATCGAGTTTCATTCGTTTGGATTTATTTATTCATTTCGATTCAGGTTTTCAGTTTAAAATAAAATTTAAATTGAGATAATATTTTTAAATAACTAAAAAATTTATTAAAATTTTCCGGTTATTACACATATGAACCGTCGAATTAATATATGAACGTCTATGATTTAGTTATTGTTTATCCTAGTACTTTTAACACAATAATTGCATCCGTGCTTATTTGGTAACTACAATCAATACATAAAAACTTATGTTCTTGATATGGTAATTCAATATTTATCATGTCTAATTCTTTGTGCACGAACAATATATTTATTCGTGTAGTTACACATATTGCACAATTCGGTTTCATAAAAAAAATATTTTGTTCATGACAAAAATATTACTCGTGCATCTATATATAAATTATTATTGATAATATGTATTACTCGATTAATTTATAACCCTAATTACCAATACCTTCTCCCATTGCAGTTTGAAGTTTTCTGACGCCAGAATGAGAAGACAGATGAGGTAATGATTAGGTAAAATGTATACAATTAATTAGGTAATAAATAAATTTCACTATTATAAGTGTGAGAATATTGATGTCCTTATATAAAAATGCATGTAATTATTATCCATAAATAAGGTCACATTACGATGATGAAATATATTTAATCATATGGTCGAGGTTAATTCTCATTTCTTACCATAAAACATATTTTTATCTGAATCTTTCTCTATATATATAAATACTATGCACGACTGGGATTCTAAAATTAATAATATACTAAAACAAAGGTAATAAAGGTCAGGTGTCGTGCTCAGATTCGTTTCGCTCACGTGTCGTGTTGGGAATTAAAATTACCAAATTTCTTTTCTTTTTTTTAATAAAATTTTTTTTATTTAAATTATATTTTACTTTCACTATTATAAAATAAAATAGTTTCTACATAAATTAAAAATTTTATAATCAGGTAAATTTTATTTAAGAAGTATCTTACTTTTCATTTGCTCACACTTCTATCTAAATTATACTTTACTTTCAATTTGATCTCATTTTACTTTTAAAAAAAAGATTAAAATAACTTTTTTAAAAAATTTAATTATATTTAATTTTATTATAACTATAACTTTTATTTAAATTAAATATTACGTCTATATTTTATATATGTCCGAGTATTTATAAAATCAAAATATACCTACTTTAATTCTCAAGCTTTTAAAAAATAGATAAATAATTTATATTGGATCAATTTATATAAGTACCGAAATAAACTATTATACACGAGTATTTGATAATAACTCGTTGTGAAGCGGTAAAGTAAGATCTTTTTGGAAAGGATATGTTTTTGATTTTAAGAAAAGAAAGGCAGCTTTTGAAAAAAGTTGTGGCCAAAATGAATACTTTATATTGAGCTTTTTAAATATTTAATATTTTCTGGAAATTAATTATGGTAGTGGTTGTTATTTCACCAACAGGAGATATTTAGTTTCTTGGATATAGCCCCTTTTAAGTGCGGTATATCTCATGTTCAAATAAATTTTTTATTAGATAATTTACTATTTTATCTTTTAGATAGAATAAGTAATAATATCCTACTTTCCTTAAAAAAAGTGATGCCTTATTTTACACAAATTAACTCCTCTGTTTGAAATTTGTGGACGAATTAAAATAGTAGAAAATATATAAGTAACATGAATCTTAATGTTTAAAATTATATAAATATTTAGCTTATATATATAATTATATAATATAAGATAAATTTATTTGATTCATTCAAGCAACACTAGTAATGATGCATGCATCTGGCGTGAATTAGTCCAAACAAGTATATTTTATAGAATGAAAAGGCTTGATACCCAGCTTTATGAATATAATACCTATTACATTATACATTTTAACGATTTCACTCTTTCGAGTATCACTCTAAAGAGGATACTCGAAAGAGATCTAACTTGTTCAACCGACGATTAGTCTATGTAAACATATTCTATAGCAAAATCCTAGTAAATCAACAGTCAATAAATACAACGTAAATAAATGATGATTATATAGTAAACCTTCTTGGACAATTACATTATTTTGTAATGAATCAAAACTAAAGAGATAAAACTTGTCTAACTAGTAATAGGGTGGGATGAAGGGTCTTTCAACAATGGTTCAAAACTTCAAAGTTGTGTGATGATTTAATTTGTTTTTTTGTATATATATTCAAGACGAACATGATGCAGAAATCGCTTTGTTCATGGAAAAGGAAAGTGTATGATTGTGTTTATCATTGTTTCACAATCGTGTTATTCATGTAAAAAAAGGTGCATGATCCTCATACAAGGTGCACGATCATGCATCCCTTCATAAAAACAAAGCACACAGTCATATGTGAAGGAAGCATGATTATGCACCTAAGAGCCACGTGGAGAAATAAAAAAGCTTATTTGTTACGAACATTTTTAGAGATTCTTAATCTTTACCGTAAGAGAGATTTTTACCAAATCTTACCTTATGTGTATGAACACATATGATACCCATGACCGACAAAGTATATAAAATTATGTGTCTTTATTCTACAAGCGTTCATTCTCACCAATCAAAATTCCAGACTATAATCATATGCAAACAATGTCCACTACCCATGCTATCATTACTATTATAATATTACAAGTGTGTTCTAACACATGTCCGTAATATTGCACACATCTCAATTTATGTAGAACTTATAACTAAACAAATAATATATGCCTTTTTCTTGCGAGAGCACAATGATTTGCCAAAAATTTTGTTCCTCTCTAGGATCTAATGTCGTACTTCTCCTTATTTCAATACACATTCTATCTCAATCACACTTCATGTATGCTCGTCTTACTTATCTTTATCATTCAATTTTCCTTTCCAAAACCACTTTATTGTCCATTGATTACGATTTACCTATGGGTATGATCGCACTTAATATGCAATGCTTATTGAATACACAATCTCTCGTCATCCATTTCCTGTGTCAATCTCGTATTTACAATTCACATTTATATATTGCTCATATCATCTCTAGTCTTGACCCTACGTATAGTTGATGTTTAGGAAATAGAAAAGGATGTGTCTCTTCCTCATTTGTTCCATGTGTCAAACCAGGAATTATGGTTTCCCTTCCGACGTACTCTTGGAGTTTGAGAGTCTTCAATGATTATATATCTTGCTTTCAAAGTGCAACCTTCACCGACTTTTGCTAACATGATTATTGATTTTGATGCAATTGCTCTCGCGTCCTTATAAAATCCAACTTGTATTTTGATCTTATTCTTTTAACTTTATGTTTATCAATCCTTCATTCTTGATTTGTCATCTCGTTCACGACTCCCGAGGAGGTACCATCATGTATGTATGTAACATTTTTTTTGTGTCAATTTCTCTTCCATTAATCTTCGGAAGTGGCATGTTGCTTGTCATCGGATAACATCTATTTTATAATATTCACTTTATAATACGAACAAATATATCACTACCCTTGAATAATTTTGAGTATCCTCATACACCGCTTTTGTTCTAGTTCATCTATTCTTACGTCTCACCATTTATCATTCACAAACAATCCAATAAATTTTGTTTATATTTACCAAACAACACATTCTTGTTCATGAACCTCGTTTTCATTATTCATATGTTCCAACAATTCACTTAATCAAGTTCATACGATGTAATATCGTTTAAAGAGACCAAATCAACACATTTCATTATATATCCTCCGAAAACCAAGACATTTCAATATCACTAACAATTTATGTTGTTCTTGAATATGTAAATATGCATCAAACAATTAAATGCAATATTATATGCACACACTTATAAAGTCAATCTGAGCAAGTCTCTCCAAAGTAAGCCTCGATAAGTCAAACGAGTTACCTCAACTATATTGAAAAAAATTTATCATTTGACCGAGGGAATTTACCAATTCTAGAACATCAATCATAAATTTCACATTTTAGTTTATATTCCTATAAATACCTAAATATAATCCGACAAACAACCTAACAAAGAAAATAATTTTACAACAAAAAACAATAAAACACAACTTAAATGTTCAAATTCGTAATTATTTCATACGGTGTCGGATCTAAAAATCATCGAAAGATTTTGAATAACCTAAGAGATTAGCAAAACCGGCCACCTTGAAACCATCATCAATTTCAATGATTGTGGCGGTTCTCGAGAAGCTCCGTTGGTGGTCCAATGATGGGAAAATACATTTTGGACAAATTAGTATGCTATTTGATAGGGTTTTTTAGAGGATCAAAAAATGATGTTATTTTGGGTTATGAGAAAGAGAAGGGAGTCAAAGAAGCTTTACAAATATTGATATTTAAAAAAATTGGTGTATGAGGATACTCAAAATTGAATAAACTAGTTCATATTATGATTAAGATATTACAAATTTGAAACTGTTTTTTGAGTTTGAAGCATGAGAAGTCTACTACACAAAGTTTTTTCTAAATACTTACGATGGTGGTTTGACCGAGGAGAAAAATGGAGGAAGGAGAGATAAGAGAGGGAGGATAAAAAAAAAGAAAATAAAAGAGAATTGAAAAAGGTCAACCACATGGGTTCTTTTATAGGTCAATACTTGGGTTGTGTGTATTGTAAATTAAATGGGTATTATTTCTAAGGTCAATACTTGGGTTGTGTGTCATTATAATCCTTATTATCTCCATCCTTCGGATCCTCCGGTCCTCTCATTTTGCTCGGTAATCCTCAAAACTACTATATAAAAGGAAACATAATATGATTAATGCATTTCGTGCTAAAAAAAATAAGATTTACTAAAGGCACTATCACCAAAACAAACTCGGAATATAAATGGATCCACCTCATAGATCCGCTCTTACATATCTTGGTAAGGTTCGTAATATATATGGTTGTGTGTGTGTACTATTGTAATAACCGGAAAAAAATTATTTTCGAAAATTTACTTGAGTTACCGAGTTTCATTTGAATTGAACAAAACCGGGCCTAAAATATTGCCTTCTCTTTCTCCTCTCCATTTTCTTATCGGACAATTACATTACGGAAGGATTCAGAAGGCGAGCAGGGTGATCGCGGAGGTCAGCGAGTTTGGACGTCGTCGGGGGGAGGGGGGGTGAGTCAGGGTCCTTAGTACAACGTTCCAAGGGCGGAAACTGAGTAATGGGGGTCTTCACTTCTCGGTCCACTGCGCTTAAATGCCCCCGTACTAATGTTCGCCGTTACGCTTACGCCGGCCGTTATCGCTGGAGGAGAAGATGATCAATCGGACGGGACGGGTTTCTTGGGCCGGGAGTGTAACGCCCGGAATTTTATTCCGGACTTAGAGCGCCTTGTAGATCTTCCCGTAGGCCCGAGATGCCGAGTGCCGGGATTTATTCCTAAAATCCCGAGCCGACTCGTCATTTTTCCCTTTTTCCCGCGTTCCGACCCTTCGTTCCGAGTCGAAGTGACAAGGGGTCATTTCCGACCCCTCATTCCGGGGTGATGTGACAAGAGGTTAGCTCTCCTCCCCACATTGCAGCCTTGTCCCCTCCCTCTCTCTCCTCCCTTGCTCACATTTCCCGTTACTTTCTCTCATTCACTCTTCCTCACTTCTCTCCTCTTCTCTTCTCCTCTCTTCTCTTCTCTTCTTCCTTGTTGCTTGAGGATCTAAGCTTGGACTGTAGACTGCAGTGAAGAAGTTTCAACTTTGGTTTGGTAAGCTCCTTCCTCTCCCTCCCCTCTCTTCTTGGCTGTTTTTCCTTCTTCTTCTTCCCTCATTCATCCATGGCTATGGATGAAGATCTTGAAGAGTTTTTGCTCAACTCTTTACATGCATAGGTTCTTAGCTCGATTAGGTCGAGGAGAGGTGCCTAAGACCAGTGGTGGGTGTTTGGAGAAGATCCAACAAGAGAAGAAGGACGTTGGAGCCAAGGATCCACGATCGAAGACGAAGAAGACGACGTTCTGCACAGAACCCGCGGGTGCGGCTCGGCACGGCCGCGGGAGCGGCGCCTGACACTCGACGCAGCCACCGCGGGTGCGGCTCCTGGTTCTGCGGGGGCGGCTCCTGTGTCCGCAGGAGGCGCCAACTTGACTCCGCGGCTGCGGTTTCTGCAATAGTAGGCTTCTCCTCTCCTTCACTCTTCGTTCCTTCCTTAGATTTGTCGTTGAATCATGTAGTAGCATGCTTAGGATGGCCTAGAGTAGCTTGAGAATTCCACTTAGTGGTTGTGAACCTAGGAGCCCTTAAGGCTCGATGTAATTATTGGATATGAGCATGTGAGCATGATGGATCTTCTAGGCTAGCTTGTGCCTCTTTGGTTGAGGATTAATATCTTGTGGAATTATGAACTGTTGTGGGCTGTTTCATGTGTGGGGAGTGTGTGGTGAGTACTTGAGACCTAGGATGCATTCCTAGTTTGAGGGTTAAGTGATCTTGCATAGATCACTAAGAGTGAAGTCTAAGACTTCTTGAGAGTGAGTATGTATGATATCCATATCTCTTGTGAGCAGGTTGTGGGCTTCTCCTTAAGGAAGCAAGAGTGTGGTGACTTGGGTTTGGTGACGAGGTAAGTCTCCGGACTTACTTAACTCGTATTTTATGTATTAGCATTGATGTGTGTTTGGTGGTGTGTGTTTATGTTCTTGTTATAAACAACTAAACTGGTAAATAGGACCACCGACCTTATATATTTTGGCCCAAGTGTATGATAACGGGCGGTGACATCATCTGCCTAGCTCTGCGTGAAGTCTAGGAGGTTCTCGGCGACTAGCCCGGCGGGTTAGATGGTCGGGTGCATCCGTACCATTCTTTTCCGGTAAGTAGGGACCGAGGCGAGACCACGGTGGTCTCGTGTCACAAACCGAAGTTGAATTAGAATGGGATACGACTTAATAATATAAAGATAATAAACCGGACTTGTGTGTTTTATGTTATGTGTTATGTATGTGTTTGTGCCTTCACCGCTTTTCTAATGCTTAGAATATTAGCTAACTGTTTTAAACCGTTTGTGTATATGACTTGCAGGTTAGGGATGCCGCCGAGTGAGGCGGAGGAGTGGACAGTCGGGATCTCCGTACATTATAGGACGGGGGGCGTTTTTGGGTTATGTTTCATATCGTTAGTTTGTGGACGTTGTTGTACGTTTTAGACTTTCGTATTTGGGTTATGTTGTTTTGAGGACTCGGCTGAGTTTCCACTTTGTATTCGTTACATTTCGGTTTCCGCATACATTAAAAACATTTTGAGTTTTCGCCTTTATTTGTGCCTTGTTGGAAAGGTCCGGTGAAATTGTTGTCAAGCTAAGGGTCGAGACCCATTGTGAGGTCTCGCCCGTAGCATCCCGAGTCCCGCGGATTTGGGGTGTTACAAAAGTGGTATCATAGCCCTAGGTTGACAACAATGGCAATCACAATCTTTTTAAAGGCCGAATGAGGAATAAAAAGAACCCACACGGGTTCTGACTTTTCGTTTTCAAAATCATGTGCATGAGTCGGGTTTGGGTTAGAATGTACGGGACCACCACTCCTTCCGCAAACCTCGGCGACATGGATATCTGGATTAGAAGTATGTACTTATATTATTACATAGTTATATATATGTATGACCTTAGGATGTTTGTGGATATTGTATGTACCTAGCTATGTATGCGACCTTAGGATGTTTTGGGCTTGTATGCCTTGGATGTGTAATGTGATTATGCTTACCTTATGCTTTTAGAAGTTTATCATACCGAAATCATAAGTAGTACCTACGCAATTATACCTTAGAAAACGTCATACGCTATCAGATGGCACGTACGAGAGCTGCCGCTTACGTAGGACCCGCCAGGGGTATACCACCACTTCCCCCTACCGTCCCAAGAGGGCGGGGACGAGTAGGAAGACCTCCAGGTACGAGAGGTAGAGGTCGGGGACGTATCCCCATTGCGGACCCATCAGTTGTGGGTGCACCAGCAGCAGAGGCCCCAGTAGAGGAAGTCGCAGAGAGCATCATTCCCGAGGCTAGGGATAGGACCGTTGTAAGGTCCGGGGTGCCGGGTTCTCCATTTGTCAGGACCGGAGGAGCGTCCGTGGGAGCTACTGTGTTTGGGGATTACGTACGACGGGTTGAGGAGGCATTTAGGATTGGAGCACCACCTCCCGCACCACCGGTGCCTGCACCTGCACCTGCGAGATCAGCTGAGGTCACACAGAGGGTGACCCAAATTCGGGCTGCACCAGAGATAGTTGCACCGGCAGTGGTTGCACCCGAGCCAGTTGTGGAGGTTGCTAGGGCGAAAGACGAGTTGAGGTCTCCGAGACCTGATTCCTGGTTGAAGGCTTTCAACCAACATCATGTACCTTACTTCGACGGGAAGGTAGGGTTGGAGGTTGAGCACTAGATTGGGCACGTAGAGTCAGCTTTAGAGGCGATCCGTTGCCCAGAGGAGAGGCAGGTTGAGATAGTCCAGACCCTGTTTCGAGAGCAGGCCCAGTATTGGTGGAGGACAGTTAGAGGAGGTGTGACCAGGATGGATCAGCTACTGAGCCTCGTTAAGGAGACCTTTTGCCCAGCTTCACTAAGGAGGGACAAAGTCCAGGACTTCCTGGAGGCAGGATTCAAGGATGTCCCAGTCATTGAGGCGATTAGACGATTCCGGGAGGAGTTAGCCTTGCTAAGACCCGCCGCACCTCCAGCGGACCAGCATGTCTATCTCTTTTCCAGGAGACTGAGGGAGTCCACCCGTGCTTACCTTGCGGGATTTAGTTGTGATTCACTGGCAGAGTACCAGGACCGGGCTTCGGCCTATGAGAGAGACTGCCCTAGGTCTAGGAGAGCAGCACAGTCCGGGGGACCGGACAAGAGACAAAGGACAATACCAGCTGGTTCAGGGGCCGGAGTAGCAGGTCAGGGACGTAGCCAGACTCCGGGACGTAGCCAGACTCCGGGACGTTCTGGTCCTCAGACGTCGAGACGGGCATCAGACGGGGGACGTCAGTGCTACGGTTGTGGAGAGTTTGGACACATCAGGACTTCGTGTAAGAAGCCGCATGTGGCTTGTTTCACTTGTGGTCAGGTGGGTCACCGAGCCGCTTTTTGCCGTCAGGGCAAGTCCTAGTCACAATAGGGTTCTTCGCCTGCTGGCGCAACAGGGGGCAGTCAGAGGCCGCCACAGTATCAGTCACAGGGCTCTTAGTAGAGGGGCCAAGGTTAGGGTCAGACTCGTATTCAGGGATCATCTCAGGGACACGGCCGAGGTAGAGGCCGTGGTGGAGGTACCCAGGAGACCAGAGGCACACATGCCAGGGTGTTTGAGCTGAGGAGTGCCGTTGATCCTCCAGCGCCGGCAGCCCCAGGTACCATTCAGATTCACGGCTTTTCGGTCCGAGTTTTATTTGATACGGGTGCTACGCACTCTTTTATATCCGATGATTGTGTAGCTAGATTGTCCTTAGCTACAGTAGAGGGGAGACCCTTTACCATAGGGTTACCCGATGGAGGTAGGGTTAGTGGTACCCGAGAGGTACGCGGTTGTCCCATTCATTTGGAAAACCGAGATTGGTTAGCCGATTTCTTTGTCATGCACTTAGTGCATGAAGAAGTCATCCTTGGGATGGATTGGATGGACCGCCATCGAGCCGTGTTAGACATCAGCCGGAGGACCGTGACGATTTCCACGGAGACGGGGCACGAGGTGATTTTCCGAGGTTTGGACCTCGGGAAGGCCGGTACAGTCATTAGCGCGGTCCGAGCTGCTATTTGATCGGTTTGAATCTGTTTACTCATCTGTTCGTGATCGATTTTGTTTCCGGAAAAAATAAAAATAATTTAAATTAGTAATTTAAAATAACCAGGAAAATTATTAAAAATTTCCGGTTATTACACCACTTATATATTTAGACAAAGTGGAGTGGCATCGACCGGGTCGGTTCATGTGAAAGTTTGGGTTTCCACTAGCTATAATACATGATTGTGACTATGACAAACAACTACACCAGGTGGAACGAAGAGAAAAACTAGACTATAATTGGGCCGACTATCATGGTGAATTTGCAAAGTTATGGAATGAACACATTAGTTCAATTGTCATATCACAATTATTAATTGATTTATGGTAGAAACCAAAAATGTTCAACTGTCATAAAGTGAATTTTAAATTATATTGACTTATATGTATATGTATATTCATTATCACATTACAACCCCTTCATGTCCCCGTGGTCGGAGCACTCCAGCAATACATGTCTTGGTTTACAAACATTACACACTGTTTCATTTCTCCGCTAGAGTTTAAATACAATGGGATCGATATCATCATCCGATTGCCCCATATTTATACATGAAAAGAAGTTATAATCATTTATAATCAAACTTCTCAAATATTCTTTTCTTTATGTTTTTATGGACAATTCGTGACTAATGTAGGAGCGAGAGGGTGAGAAACGACATACACTACTCACCATCTACATAGTTCCCAAGATCTTGATGGGTTGAGCCAAACGTGAACACGTTTTGCAACTATGTGTCAAGTCAAGGTACTAGCCTAATGAATAAAGCAGTCATTAACCCATTCTTCTTTCTTAGGGGTGCTATAGGAGGAGCTTCATCTTATATGCCTACACTGTAGGTTCCACAATCCACCCATCTGTCTCATATTATTGGGTCATCATTGTCTACACCTTCGGGCTTGAGTCCATCACGCTTTCCGGGCTATTCTCCATCGGGTTGCACATATTGATTCAAGAGAGATTCCGTTGCACATATTGATTCAGGAGAGCCACCTGATTCGGTTCCGGCCACTTAACGACAATTAATGAAGACGCGTCAACATCTGTAAGATAGCGGAGAGATGGAGGAGGTGGGAGACGAGGTAGAGAAAGAAATAAGACTACTTGATTATAATTCGTGTACAATTAAATTCGTCTTGTTTTTACCATGTCAAGAATTTTATTACGTAATTAAAAAAAATCGTGAAACCGAGAATCCATATGGCTTCACGTAAAACTTTATGTAAAACTTAATATAAAAAAATATCAAAACCGAGTACTTGTTTTTTTAAAAAAAATGAAAGAAAGAAACCCACCGTTTTAAACGGTGAATTTCTTGTTTTTTTAAAAAAATTATAAAAGAAACCCGTCGTTTGAAATGACAAATTATTCATGTAATCCGTCGTTGAAAACGACAGCTTCGATCCGAACTCAATTACCTTCCTATACTCGGAAGTAGTTTTATTCCGTGCGTACAATCGGAAATAATCGTGATTTTGTTATCATTCGGTTAAAAAATCCATCAAAAAATATGATTCCATATTTATCTTAATTTATATGATGAAAATAACATTAACTAATGTTTAATGGTGACTTCAACAATAAAACAAAATAATTGTTCAATATGATGATTTCAATGTTAAATATATAATACTAGAACCTTTATGGGATAATATATTTTCTAGTTAACACACATAGATATCACGTTTTAGTTACTCAAAAAGAAAATAGTTTAGTATAGAAAGCTAAATATATAAGACAATAAACTTTATTGGCTTTTTATTCCTTGTAAAGAAGACAATAACCAATAACCTTTATACTTGTGGTTCTAGTGAACAGTGCCGTTTCCACTCTCCGGGGAAAAAAGAAAAAGAGACTTGTCTTCAGTGTTTACTTGCATATGGTGAAGGTGAATTGCATTGAAACAATTATTTCATTTTAATATATTAACTGGTTTAATTTTCCGTAGACTGATTATATATAAATAATTTATTTAATTTTTAAAATATTTTGTAATTAAAGTTTATATATTTTGATTTTTTAAATACTCGAACATACATAAATATAAAATATAGACGTAATATATAATTCAATTTAATATCTAATCTATTTTTTTTATAGAAGTTGTTTCAATATTTTTAAAAAAAATAAAGGATTGAGATTATAATAGAAATAAAATATAATTTAAATAGAAGTTGAGATTAAAATGAAAATAATATATTTTTTAAAATAAAAGTTATTTAATCATAAAAATTGTATCTAATTTAATAGAAATTGTTTTGTTTTGTTTTAATGGTAATGGAAGTAAAATATAGTTCAAAAAATATTTTTTTCAAAGAAATTTGATGACTTTTATTCTCAACGCGACACGTAGGCGAAACGAACTTGACGCGATACGTAAACTTTATTACTTTAGCTTTAGTATATAACTAGTTCTAATACCCGTGTCCTGCACGGGTTAGACGATAATTGTGTGTCAAAATATTTTTTGATAATTCATTATGTTGAGCATTGTCTTAATTGTTATGTGATACTTGTTATAAGGGTGTATTTTTCACATTATGAATGGAAATCAATCAATAATTCAAATCCTGCAATAACAATCGGGAAAGAGGATTCCGGGACAATATCCTATGAGATACTCGAATGCCAAATTTAGTTTCAATCCTAAAAATAATTAGGTTTTATTAAATTAAATGTTAGAGTACGTGATTTTGGTTAACAAATCGGCGACACTATAAAATTGATAAGGTGGCCGCACGAAATTACGCTAAGTATCATTTCACAGGTTGTTTTATAATATAAGATAGATAAGAAGTCATGTGGATAACATATACATCATGTGGACAATATGCTACTTATATTTTATAAATCTCTTTCATTTACATTTTAATATATTAGTATACTAAAAAAAAAGAAGTGTAAAACAAATCATAAATTTTAAATTAACAATATTAAATAATAATATATTAAAATATAAATGAAAGAGATTTATATAATATAAGTAGCATGTTTAAGTAAAAAATTACAATATTAAATAGTTAAATTTAAATAGTGAATTACATAACAATTAATAAGACTACCGGCCTATGTCAAGTTAATAAAATAATAAATATTACAAAAAAATTTATTATATAAAAAGTCAAAATAATAACAACTATCAATTAAACTCAAAAAAATAACAACTTTAAAAATTATTGATAATGATACATACTATCAACGTATTTATAAAAAAAATAATATAAATTATTTTTCGGAAAAAATTATAATTCCGGTGATAATTGGACAACTGATTTTTTACATATCATTAAAAAATTTAGGATATGGGTATAATAGTTTTTCTTTATTCTAAATAAATGAAGAAATATTTTTGTTAATAGTTTAAAAAAAACTTATTTTAGAAAAATAGATTTTATAAGTTTCAAAAAAAATCAATTAAAAATTAGAATAAAATAAAAACATTGAGATCTTTAAAATTTTAAATAGAAAATAATGTTTATAAGTTATAAAAAATCAACGTTTGAAAAATATAAGTAACAAAATAAGATTAATTTAAAATAAATTTTATAAGTTTTATAATTATAAAGTTAAATAATTAAATTAATCTTTATTTTTTAGTAAAATATTTTTATTTTTAAAAGTTTTATAAGTTACACGTTTGAAAAAATTTATTTTTAGTAAAATTAGTTAGTAAAATATTCTCTTATTAAGATTTTTGAAATATTAATATCTTTAAAATTAGATTGTAAATCTTAACTATTTTATTTTTAAATTATAAAGAATTAAAGGTTAATTAATAATATTAGGACTAATAAAAAAAATAATTAGTAAAATATTCAAAATAAATTTGTAAATAAATTATTCAAAATAAATTATTTTAACATGGTGGGACCTAAATTAACAAAAATTGACACGTGTAAGTTTAATGACGTGGATTCACCAAACTATAACACGTGTAAATTTAATAACGTGGATTTACCAGACTGTGCCACGTGTAAATTCACAGGCTGTTTTAGTATATAGATAGATATATAAATGGTACGTTTACATTAATGGATAAATCTTAGTTTAATTTCTTTATGACTTAATTTGTGTTACCTCCTCCCAATCTTTCTAAATATAATTCTTGTATTCTTCTACTTGTTCCCAATGGTTGGGAATATTATATATAAAAATGGAAAAACCTTAGTATCAGAATTGATTCTGTATTTGGATGGTCAATGGAATGTCCAAATACTATATACGCGTCTCAAACTCAACAGCCAGTCAATGTAACCAACGGTGGTTGGAAGAAATCCATCATACGTACATAAACAGCACTTTTCAAACCTTAATTAGGGACTAATTTGTAACAAACAAAAGGTTTCGGACCAAAATTTACAAGTTACGGACTTTAAACTGAAAGTTTATTTTTATTTGATATATTTTACTGGCGTTTTCAACCTGTGTTCGTGTCGGTGTTAGTCTCATATTCGAGGCATGGGAATTGTTACACAGATTGTAGAGCAATTAATGGTATTTTATATATTATTTTCTGGGATCAATTATAAATAATTAATTGGTTTATAGTTATTTTGGAATGTGAGTTTAATATATAAGGGCTAATTAATTGGTTTATAGTTATTTTGGAATGTGAGTTTACTGCCGAGTTTTTTTTAAATAATTTAAAAAAAATAAAAGTATTGTTTTATTTATAATCTGAAAAAAATGAATAGTGACACCAATATAAAATAAATTCCTAGTATAAAATATAAACTCATAATATATAAAAAAAAAACTCATAGTATAAAAAAGAGGTAAAATTTAAACTCATAATATAAAAAAATAAACTCATATAAAAAGAGGTAAAATTTACCTCACTCCACTCCTTATATCTCCCTATAAGGAGTCTCGTTACCAGAACCTATATATATTAAATCAAAAATTTGAGACTTGAGGTATTGAGTTCTGGTCGAATTAGTTAACTGATTGTTTTCCGTTTTCCTTCAGACTATCACGTTAATTGTTTCAACCGTTAGTTTAACAAACTTCGGTAGAGTAGTGTCTGAATCAATGTGTCAAAGTAAAAAACAGATTGAGGGTGTACAGCTAGCGTATATTTGGTTGGATTGGTGGGACGAAAACGGTTAAAACGTGTAGTTTAACTAGGGTTAATCTGACTGGTCAACTGAGTGTGCAATCAACTCTATCCAGACTCAATTTCTAAGCGATGACTATAAACTGACCATTAGATAAACCTCTGACAACTTGCCTCCACCACTTTAATAAAATTATATAAAGTATCCCTTCCCTTCTATTGGCTATATATACATTTCTGCAACAATATTGGTTTGTACGTACATATTACAAATCTATCTTTCCCTACAATAATCCTTTTAACAATGGAGCTTCCACACATCTTCATGCTACCAAGCCCCGGCATGGGGCATTTCATCCCACTCATACAGCTCGCCAGGCTCCTCGCCTCCAACCACCGTGTCTCCGCCACCATACTGGTCCCCACCACCGGCTCCGGCCACCCAACCCCATCTCAAAAGCCTTTCCTCGACTCCCTACCCGTTGGAATCAACTACCGCCTCCTCCCTCCGGTGGACCTAAACGACGTCGTTGATGACGCGAGGTTTGAGGTTAGAGTCCTCCTTCTTATGTCACGCTCCATCCCTTTCGTTCGAGATGCCATGGCCGGCTGCCGGATTTCCGCCTTTGTCGCGGACCCGTTTGGGATCGACGCCTTCGAGATTGCGAAAGAGTTAGGGATTCCTTCATACTTGTACTTCCCGGCATCCGCCACATCACTGGTGTTCTTCCTACACCTCCCGGATCTTGACGGGTCAGTTTTCGGGGAGTTTGGCGATTTGCCTAGCCCGGTTTTGCTTCCAGGTTGTGCTCCGGTTCATGGAAAGGATTTGCTCGATTCGGTTCAGGACAGGAATAATGAAGCTTATCAATGGATCCTTCATCTCTCCAAGAAAGCTAGGGTTTTGCCTGATGGGATCATGCTCAATAGCTTCACAATGCTAGAGCCTGGTCCCATTAGGGCATTGTTGCAAGAGAAATTACCCGGTCCGGCAGCCATTTATCCTATTGGCCCGGTTATACAAACCGGGTCGGATCAAGAAGTGGGCCAGGCTGAGAGAGAGGAGTGCTTGAAATGGCTAGATGACCAACCTGATGGGTCGGTCTTGTTCATCTCATTTGGAAGTGGAGGAACACTCTCATATCCTCAACTCATTGAATTAGCATTAGGGTTGGAGAAATGTGAGCATATTAGATTTATGTGGGTGGTAAGGATCCCTAATTGCAAGTCTTCAAATAGACCACTATTGAGCCCTAAATGTGACCATAACCCACTTGAGTTCCTACCACGCGGGTTCATCGAAAGGACCAAGGGTCGCGGTATGGTCATGAATTGGTGGGCCCCTCAAATCGACATCTTGAGCCATAGATCAACGGGTGGGTTCTTGACGCATTGTGGTTGGAACTCGACATTAGAGGCGATCGTACACGGGGTTCCTTTGATAGGATGGCCTCTCTATGCCGAGCAAAGGATGAATGCTATTATGTTACATGAAACCCTAGAGATTGCTTTGATGCCTAAAGTTGACCCGGTATCCGGTTTAACGGATAGCGAAGAAATTGCAAGGATAGTTAAGGATTTGATGGAGGGGGAAGACGGCAAGAAGGTCCGGCATAGGATCAAAGACTTGAGTGATGCTACTAAGAAATTCAATAGCGAAGACGGGGATTCCACAAAATTGTTAGCACAAGTTATCCTCAAATGGGGTGATTATAACAACTAAAATTCATGAATCAAGTGTATATTTTTTATTGAATTTATTATTAATAATTGTTATGTTTTATTATTAAAACCATTTAAGGATTGATATATATAGTCATCATTTTTACTCATAAACTAACTCTTCACATTGTGTTGGGCACTTTGACACTTTGTTCCCAACAAAAAGTTTCATGTTCGCGTTATATTTGGATACGTACTATATACAGCTTGCATGTATGCATGTAAATTGATTGGCGTAATAATAAACTGATCCAATCTTATGGGTTATTATTATCCACATAATCTCGGTACGTACCCTTAATTATTGTTGGAACTCATCTACTGTCTTATATATATTACACCAAAGGTATCTATTATCACATTATTATCACATGTCGTCCCGATATTTTACATTAGTCCAACGAAAATTAATCAGGCCTCTATTGGGACATGTCTTTTTTTTTTTTTTTTTTTTTTATACGTAATTTTGAATTTTTGAAAAAATATATATAGAAGAATGGGTTAATAAGGCATTTATGTATTGTTGATAGTTGATACCAACTAGGCCCTTAGTAATTTCACATTTATTTTTAATTTTAAAACCAAGGGTATAAAGGGAATTTTAGAGAGAAGTTAAAATAAAACCATATAAATAGGATTTATCTAGGTTCGGGTTTGGGTTCGGGTTTCGGTTCGGGTTCAGGTACGTTCCGGTTCGGGTTCGGGTTCAGGTTCCGGATCGGGTTCAAATTCAGTTCGGGTTCCGGTTCGGTTCAAAGTCGGCTTGGGTTCTGGTTCGGTTTAGGGTCGGCTCGGGTTCCGGTTCGGGTCCAGATTCGGTTCGGTTTCCGGTTTGGGGTCGGCTCGGGTTCAGGTTCCGGTTCGGTTAGGGTCGGCTTGGGCTCCAGTTTGGTTCAGGGTCGGCTCGGGTTCCGGTTTAGTTCATGTCCGGTTCGGGTTCCGGTTCGGGTTTGGGTTTGGTTAGGTTTAGTGTTTTCTTTTGGGTACGTTGAGTTTACTTTGAAATTATAAATTAACTCTTCTATTTTATCTTTATAAATAAATAAAAAGGGTCCAGTTTATTACTTAAAAATAAAATGAGCCTACTTAGTGCTCTTTTTTACAAAAAAGGCTCACTCTCCCATTTAACCCAAATATATATAGCTGACATCTTTTATATATCTAAATTAATTATTATTCTATAATACATAAAAGATATATCTTTAACGAACTTACTTTTTCAATATTTATTCTATGATGTAAAATAGATATCTCATTACCAAATTTGCTTTTTAAATATTTATATTACATGTACGGTTAAAATTATATAAGATATATTAATATCTTACTTTTAATCTTACAACAACCATCTACATATTTTAAGATATCTTATCAAATAAAGTTTTTGTAAATCATTTTATTTTTAATTATATGATTATATAATTTCACTTTGTAACTTTAACATAAATATATAATATTTTTAATATTCAATAAGTTACTCATTAAACTAAAATTTGTATCAGCGATTAAAATATAAATATTTAGTTAATTTCACTTTCTAACTTTTACTACATTTATAAAAAAAGTAATCGAGATTAACTTAATTTTTTACATTCTTATATTATAGAAGATCGACATGAGAAATTTAGATATATATTATATATTTTTAACCTAAAATATAATTAATTTAATAAAAAATATAAAACTAATTTCACTTTCTTTACCAGATAAATTAATAAAACATATAAAATATGATTAACTTGATAAAAATATATAAATAAATAAAAAATCATATAGATAAATATATATATATAAAGGTCTTCTAGTGATGTGGATGTGAATGAAGAGAATAATATACCCCGGATGTTACATAACTGAGGTATAATGTTCAGAAAGAAGGATATACCCCGTAAATTTATAACCGAGGTATATTATTCAGAAAGGAGGATATACCCCGGAGATTACACCCGAGGTATATTATTCAGAAAGGAGGATATATATATATATGAGAGTTCATGTTGTGCTTTTACATGAAAATAGGAGAATTTAATCACAAATATCATGAAACATGGTACTAAACAAATGTAGGATGTAAATAGGCATGTTTTGTCTGACAATTAACTTTCAATCAATGGATATCACGTGATTTTTGCTATTCACCCATTGGATGATGAGCTTTCTCTTCTACTAAGAACTAAATTGAACCATATAAGCATCACATGATGTTTGCTATTTGTAAATATAATTCAACTTATCCTAGAATGGACAATCAAAATACAAATGAGCTAGCCATCCATAAGCCCTAACATAGCAACATTCTAGCAATATAAGAAGATAAATAGTCATCACAATCATAGAATTACTTGTCGGTACCTCTCATATGCAACTAAACATGCGTTGATACTCCATATTTCCATAAGCACAACAAGGATCTCCATAGATCTAGCTTATATTTGGAGTTTTAATCTCAAATCCTAGTAAGGAGTCTACTCACACACAGCCGAAAATTCAAAGATGAGATTCGTAGCAATGAAAGACATTATCACAAACTAGAGATGAAAATAGGAATGTAGGAACAATAATGGATTGATTTGGACTTACCAATCCAAAGATATGAGCAAAATAATCCCAAATGGATCTATATATAAATGAGTTTTGATGAAGAACACCTTCAAAAACGTCAGCCTTGAAACAATCTACTCTAAAATCGTTTTTCCTTCTTAAATGTGATTGGTAAATTGGTGGTATCTATTATGCAGTCATGCCTCCATATATAGGATAATTTGTGGTCCCTCTTCAATTTGACCAAGGAATCTCCCAACAAATTTAGTTGCAAGTCGTCCCCTCAAGTCCAAGTGGAAGTTGCCTCCGTCTTCAACTTAGGTCGAGCTCGAGAGAGCACATAGTCGAGTGAATCACCGACTCAAGAGAGAATAACTTGTCCCAAGTTGTCTCTTGAGCTTGGTCTTGCTTCTCTCGATCTTGGACTTCCACAAGGTCGAGTGACTCCATTCACTCGAGGTAAGATCGACTCTTCTCTTGAGCTTGATATTTCCTCTCCTGAACTCGAACTTCCTCACTCGAGTTTCTTGACTACTCGACCTTAGTTTGTGTTGAATGCTTTTGCACTATAGAGACCATGTCTTCTTCGGTTGATTTCTCTAGGCTTCTTCTCTCGAGTGAAAAGATGAACTCGACCTTAGTTGACATTTGTATCTTGGATCATCCTTTGAAGAGGTTTCCTTCCTTTTCCTCGGCTCCTTGCTTACTTTTGCTCCATGTTCTTTTGCTTGTTGTTTCATTCTATCCTTAGCTCCTTTGACGATGGGATGAGAACTCCTTAGAATTGGTGAATATTGGACTCTTTGTGCTTCATTTCGGACCTAAATCACCTAACTCACAAAACATAAGGGGAGTAGACATTATTTAATGTATTTGAGCACAAAAAAGATGTGAATGCCTTGTCTCATGCAAAATTAAGGAAAAATACACAAAAACACTACTAAAAAGATAGCATAAAACATGATATCCATAACTCAAATGCTTTATTAAAGACTCGAAAATGAATCAAACGATCGGTCTAGAATGGTAGGGCCTATCAGCCTTAAGGGGAAACACCGGCGGTTAAACTTGAGAAAGGAAGATGATAACACTTAATGGTTGCAAGCATTATTTATAGGGAGAGGAATTAACCTAACTCTCTAGATCTACAAATATCTTATCTTCTAATAAGATAATATCCATCTAAAATACCAAAATTATCCCTAATGGATAACTACAAATATAAAATGTCAAATTAGACGGGCTGGAAGTCACTCCCAAGCAAAAGGGATAAAAGAAAAACGCTAAATGGCTTTGAAGTGGCCAGGCTCGTCGTCCTATAGAGCCAATCAATCTGACTAGGCCAAGTTGATGGGTTTGGCCCGAAACTTGACCCGGCGTTAGCTCTTCAATTCAAGGTCATTTGGAGGTTAGATGTAGGGAGGATCAACACAAGGCCAATTAGTGTTACTTCTTGTCGATCACTCATGTACGCTTTCCGGTGTCTTATTCACTCTCAAAGCTCAATCATTTCTCTCTTGATATTGACTTCTTTAACCACAAGATCCTTAGTGTGTATGAGATCATTCCATTGTGGATATCTTTGTAACCGCTATAATACTTGTAATTACAAAACCAACCGGTAAATCACCAAAATACTAATAGGAAGAAAATAGGCCGATAAGATATATTATTATGCCCAAAGAGAAAAGGAATAAACTAGAATGATGATGAAAAATGCTAATTTGAGTGAAATCAATTGCCATGACTACCTTATCATGGGGATTCAATGCAAGATGTGTCTAACCTACAAAGATTGTTGGGTAAATATCATGAAGGTCCCATATATGGTAGGTACATGTACAAATCATGAATGAATATAAGGGTTGGTTTACAAGATCCAATCTGACGGGTTACATTGAATATGTGATATTTTTATAGGTTCCACATAATGTACATGTACAAATCGTTTGTATACATTTGATTCCATATACAAGGTGCACTCTGACAAGTATATCAGATGTGAAAGCTACATTATAATATGAGGTTCATCGTAATGCAATTGGAGTTTGTAACCCTTTTCTAATATTTTTTTTTTTATGTAGTTGCTAGTTGGATTAATTACTCCTTACATAATGGATTCTTATATAGTTGGATTGGTATTCACACGATAGTTCCTTGATTGGGGATATCTTAACATAGTTGGATTGGTAACCCTTAGTCGGTGTTTACAATGATATGTTTGGACGAGGACAAATGACAAGTGATAATTTGAATGACGTGGTGAATTATTGTTGCGTATGTTTTATGTTGTATAATATGTTTGTAACACTATTTAAAAAGTTATCTAATGGTTTATACCGTCTTTTTCTTTTTACGTATGACACATGATAGGCAAGCTACTAAAGGTACAACTACTATGGTATACCTTGAATAGTGTGGGTTGAATTTGGTTAAGAACTTTGTTTTTTATGTTACATGATTGATTGGTAAACATTTTGTACCGTTTTTGTTATGTTTGTGATTGTGATTGGTTCGATAATAGGACATGTTTAAACCCAGTCAAAATGCATGATATAGTTGAAATGTTTATTGAAAATACATGTTGAATGGTTTTTTTATGATATTATTGTGTTCTTTTTGCAAGATCAATCTTTAATGATTCTATTTTTAGGCTAATGATTCTATTTTAATGATCAATCTTTAATTTGCAAGATCAATAAGTTTTCTCTTATATACGAAATGTTACAAATATTTATTTTCAAACAAGGTATTCATGTTGACATGTTATTGTAACTGCGTTGAAGTTCATATAAAATTTATACAAAGTTAGAGAAAAACCTAATGTAAAAGAGATGTATATTTCAGCTCCAACGTATCCTAACGTCGCCCAAAACACTTTTTATTTTATTTAAATGAGTACCGCCAAAAACCGTCGAAACCGACTCATTAGTAAATTAGTAATTATAATCCTTTTCGGACAAACAAGAATATGATCGTCCTTATATAATCATGTAGTTGACGAATCGAAGGTCGGAAAGTTACGATTGATTGGGCAGAACATTGGTAAAATTTGAGATGCGGTGAGTCGTGTGAATGGCAATTGAAAGACGGTTGCTTAGGCTTCTGATTATAATTTGTAGGTGATGTATGGATTATGGTGTCCTTTGTTTGACCTAATCTCCCTATTTGATACATACCACACATCCGAACAAATACACATTGGCATGGTCCGTACTCTGCACAAAGTCAAGGAGATCTCATTTGGTGCTCCACAGATTGTTGCTCTAAATTATTGGTGGCCCTGATTTTAAAATGGGCCCGACTTTTTGCAGACGTACAACTTGTTGTAGACAAATTCCTTCCACTCTCACCATAAAACTTTAATTAAAAAATATTAAAATATGGCGATTTTAAATGCACGGCGGCGGAAGAATTCACAAATGCACGACGTTTACGGTTTTCAGAACCGTCACGGTTCCGAAAACCGTGACCGTAGTAGAAAAAAAAAATTTAAAAATAATATTATTTTTTCCACGGTCACGGGCTCCGTGACCGGGGGAATTTTTTTAAAATTTTTTTTACCCCTATATTAGTAAAATTTATGAAGTAAATCTGTCACGATTTCGGAAACCGTAACCGTCACGGTTCCGGAAACCGTGACCGTGGATTTTTTTTCACGGTTACGGTTTTCGAAACCGTGACGGTTCCGGACACCGTAAGCGTCGTGCACTTGTTAATTTTTACGCCGTGTACTTAGAAATTCCGTAAAATAATTAGCATGAAAAGTGTTTGGATGCCAACACGAACGAATATATCAACTTCGCCGGTTCGATTTTATTCGGTCTCTACTTTAATAAAGTGATATGGTCTTCATAAGTGTACTTTAATTGATTTTTATTTGACATTTGGTGACCTTAAAATCTTGACATTTTTACATAAGATAATTTAAATAGTTGTCAAAAATATTATATTCATATGCGTGTGGACCGGTTTAATTATATTTTTTTAAATGCCTTTTAAAATTATGTTTTTTAGCAAACCACATTTTTATAATTTTTAAAGTAAAAACACATCATATTATATAACTAGTTTAATACACTCACCATGTGCGATTTGTATATTTGAAAATTTGACGAATAAAAAATTAGTTTTTTTAACTTTTATAACAATGTTACTATCAAATATATTCGTAAATTTATCATTTAAATTATATTGATTTAATAAACCATAAAATAATGTAAAATACGTTTACCTTAGTAAAAGTTCAACATTATGTATGCAAATCTTATTTGTCTTCTATTATTTCTGTAAAACTCATACATTAAAAATAATATAAATAGATTTATACAAAATATTTTTATAGCCATACTTGTGAGCTTAATATTAATACATCACCCTTAAATTACACGAAAATCGAAACATCATTAAACACCAATTTCAAATGAAGTTGTTCGAGGAGTATGAAGTGTTTTAGATAGCAACGGTAACGCATCTATCTTATATATATTATAGGAGTAGCACTCTTTGCCACGTATCATGCAAGATTACACAGATTACACGAGAATTTGAAAAAATCCATCAAAATAGAGAATCATTGTTGCAAGTTTGTAATAATTTTATAATAATTTTTTATTTGTGAACATTATCATTCTTCTCCACTCAAAGATTCAGTTTTAAATTTTTATAGCTTGAGAAAGTTAGTGTGTTGAGAAGTCTCTACGTTTAATAAATTTACTTTTAAATATTTTCAATTATTTTTTATTCAAATATAGTATAAAATGAGATTTTTTTAGTTTACCAACACCTTCATTTAAACTTTAACCACCTCCTAAACAGTAATAATAATTCTATTTTAATATATTTTTAATTGTTAGAAGTAAGCTTTGACAAAATTAACCTATTTAATTTATACAAGATTAATTTTAGAAAAATATGTCTATATTTATTTAATAATATTTTTTAGATCTAAAAAAATAGATATTCATTTTAAAATTTAAAAGTTTAATAAAAATTATATATATAATCAACCGATTAAAACAAAAGAGATACCTTGAATACTCATAGAATATTACTATAACTGAATAATACATGTTTAATAATCTCTTCACATCTAATAACACAAATCTGCTTCATTTTTTTTATACGTTATAAAGAATATAACACTAAGTTAAAATGTTACAAAATGTGTATTTGATATACAATAAATATGAAATAATGAATAATATCTATTTATAAATGTATCAAAAAGGTATAATGTTTTAAAAATAATATTTGTATAATGATTTATATGTGGATATGATACTATAAATTTCAGAAGTTTAAATTTTTAATTAACTGAATTGGATTATCATCAATAAAAATAATGTATATTAGCATCATCATGAAAAATCATGATAATATTATACTCTTTATAAATAGTATTATACTTTTTATATAATTTATAAAAACTTTATTAGAAAAAACCCACACAAGGTGCGGGTGATACACTAGTTATATATAATACTAAAACAGAAGTGAATATTGTCACATGTCATCGCTATATTAAATTCGCCACATGTCATTTTTACATCAATCCACCTCACATGTTTTACCACATGTCGTCTTGAGGTTATGCCACCTCATTATTTTAATTTCACAAAAAATATTATGCATATTAAAGAAGATATTGATATGTACTATATGTCCTAACTTGATATATGGAATATTATATATTTAAAAATGCTATATTATAAAAAAAATATTAGAAAAAAGTTTTCTATAGAAGATGAAAATTACGAAAAATCATATATATTGATGCCATATGCTTATAACTATACCATATATTACCACTTATGTTTTTTATATATAAAAAAACTATTTTTATCATAATTTTATTTATAAACACTTAATATTATTATATATAAAGATGAACATATTATTTATTTCACGAGTTTTTCCTCTTGGTGCCCTCAAAGTTTGGACTTTTTCTCTTGGTATCCACCAAGTTTCAAAATTCCTCTTGATACCCTCAAAGTTTTACCTGTTTCCTTCTTGTACCCATTCTTAATATATTACATTAAAAAAATCATTAAAAAATAATTAAAAAATCATAAAAATAAATTAAAACTAATTATGACTTCATTAAATTTTAAAACAAATAAATTTATAATAGAATTAGTTTATTATATAATTTTTATTTTTTGAATAAAATATATTTTTTTTTAATAATTTTAGATTTAAATAAAATATATAAATTTAAAATAAAAACAGTTTTAAAATTTTTTTTTATGAGTAGAATTTTAAAAAATATAGTATATTTTTATTTATTTTTGAATTTAATTTTATATAATTTATTTTAATTCGAAATTTTTTTTTAAAAAAAAATTTTACAAAAAATTTAAGAGTATGAAAAAGTATATTATAAACCAAAATCTAAAAATTAAACATAAAAATAATATTTTTTTTTTCGAATTAAAATAAATTGTTGAAAATTAACTTCACAAATTTTTTAAAAAAAAATGTTTTTAATTTAAATTTATTTATTTTATTTAAATCGAAAATTAAATAATAAAAAATAATTCCAAAAAAAAATTAATTCGAAAAATAAATATTATATATAAAACTAATTCTATTATAAATTTATTACTTTTAAAATTTAATTAAGTCATAATTAGTTTAAATTTATTTTTATGATTTTTTTATTATTTTATAATAATTTTTTAATGTAATATATTAAGAATGGGTATACGGAGGAAACAATTAGAACTTTGTGGGTACCAAGAGAAATTTTGAAACTTGATGGATACCAAGAGGAAAAGTTCAAACCTTGAGGGCACCAAGAGGAAAAACTCTTATTTCACTCTACGAACTTAATGTGTTTTTATACAATAATAATTAAAAAAAATTTCCTTATTATCGCAATAGCTTGAATCATAAATATAATAGATTAGTTTAAACCAAATCCGTGCTTGGCACGAGAAATAAGCTAGTATATATCTATTATTGTTGGTTAAAAAAAAGTTTTATTTTTCTAAACAAATCAGTGTGCGGAGGGAGAGTTATGATAAGTTCAATTGAACATGTTTTATGGTAAGAAATAAGAACAAATATCGGGCACATCATTAAACACCAATTCATAATTTATGCTTTTTTATACATAAACTCTATAAGCTTATAATCTCCCATAAACTTGTAAATTTGGTCTCCCAAATAGAACTCCAAGCCATAACGGTAAATTACAAAAATTATGATTTGTTTAAGATGGAGAGAATTTAGGGGAGGTTAGGTAAAAAAAAATATTTTACGTATTATATGATCTTATTTAAGTAAAATGGACTTTTGTCTTTTAATATATATATATATATATATATATATATATATATATATATATATATTTGTAAATAATAATTTATCATCATATACTTGATAATTATTGTAAATTTATTATTGGGTTTTAATTCCCATTCCATTTTAGCTTGACCTTTAAGTATTTTTTATGAGTTGAGTTGGATATGATTTATGAGGTTTTTAATATAATTCCAAACTGTTTTTTCTTCTTCTAATATTATAAAAAATAAATGCTTATTAAAAAAAAATGAACGTATATTTTTGTTCATAATCAGTGAAAATAAATAATAATATCAAAATAAAAAAAAAACAACTAACAAAAAAAATAAACACATAGCATAAAAAAATAAACAAATTTATCCCAACTCCTCTTTGTAAGGAGTTTGAGCCTCCTCACCGAAACCAATATCTATATTTATAGTGGCGGATCTAGGGAGTAACCGGGGGACTGTGTCCCGGCTTACGATGTAGTTTTGCCTTATGAAGAAGAAAAAACCCTCCTTCAAATGGATATATATTGTTATGCTAGCTCATTTGGTAGATGGGAGGGAAGGAGGTACCTGGAGTTGTCGGGTTAGAGTTCCGAGAACGGTAAAAGGTTCTTTTTTGTTATAAATGTCATACATCAAACGCTCTAATTTATATTTTTATAGTACAATTTGAATTTAAAAAATAGTTTATAAATTTTTAATATTTAATTTCTAACTTAATATACGACATGTCTTATAAAAAAAATTTGTGCTCCTTACTAAAATGTGTTCATAAAAAAATATTTTATTTCCATGTTCAAAATTATTTTTTTGTAGGGATCTTATGTTACATCCACATCCAGTCTAGTAAGTAGACACCATAATTGAATGTCATATTGATGTTCTGTTACATCCACATCCAGTCTAGTAAGTAGATACCATAATTGAAGGTCATATTCTATGAGTCCAATTGGTTTTCGTACGGGCCTAGGTTCCTTTATATCAACTGGGCCTTTTATCTGATCATTAGTTGGGCCTTCTCTTATTAAATATTGACAAAACATTAGTATGTACTTATCTATTTTGTTAAGATTAATCTAATCGTTAAAACAAATTGTAAGGATAAACTTCGTCGGATAAAAACCAATATAAAAATTCCCAGCCAAGAGTTTGACCGTTTTGAGTTATTTTTTAGAAAATTTAATTTTACTTTTTAAAGTTCTCATTTGATTTAGTCCAATTTCTAGACCAACAATATATTAATCGTAAATTAGTGTATTAATAGCATGCGCGTGATTTAGTATTTGTTCTAAATATTTGGATAAAGGCATAATATATAATATTAGTTATTTCCTATAAATTTAACTATCAATTATTATAGGGTAAATTGCGGAAAATAATCTAATCTTTTGGGGTATTGCGGTCTGTGGCCTAACCTTTTAAAAAATGCAACTAAAAACCCAACCTATACTCTATGTTGTAGATGTTAGCCTATGCTCGCCGTCGGTAATTTTTCCGGTGAAAGTGATGAGTTGTCTGATGAGGTGTCTTCTTTCTTTAATGACCGGATAAATTGCGAAAAATACAAACCTTTTGGGATTGTTGTTTGTTCGTAGCCTAAATTTTTTAAAATGAAAAAAAAAAACCCAATATATACTACATGTTGTAGATGTTGGCCTATGCTTACTGCCGACAATTTTCCGGTGAAAGTGAAGGCCCTTGAGCAGAATTATTTGAGAGAAAACAACAACACTAGATCATTCATATGATTTAAGAATGTATTATGTCATACGTATAAAATTATCATCACACTAATAATTTTAAAAAATCATTTGTGTTTATTTAAAGTAAATTTTAGGTAATTAAATATATGTGACACCTTAACATGCAACTCATCACTTTCACCGAAAAATTATCGGCGGTAAGCATAGGCAACATCTACAACATATAATATAGATTGGTTTTTATTTTCATTTTAAAAAAGTTAGGCTACGAACAAACTACACTCTCAAAAGGTTTGTATTTTCCGCAATTTATCCAGTCATTAAAGAAAGAAAATACCTCATTAGACAACAAATCACTTTCACCGGAAAAATTACCGACGGCAAGCATAGGCTAACATCTACAACATATAGTATAGGTTGGATTTTTAGTTGTATTTTTTAAAGGTTAGGTCAAAGACCGCAACACCCCCAAATGTTAGGTTATTTTCCGCAATTTACCCATTATTATATATATAATACGGTAACAAATTCAAGTTATATTTATAATACGGTAACAAATTCGAGTTATATATATGTTATAAAACAAATCTTGTCATAATTTATAATTATAATTAGTGACGGAAAAGATTATCCTCAAAAGAAACTTGTTTAAGAAGATTTACAAATTAAAATCGTTGAGATTAGGTCGGATTATCAAATTTTATTTACGGATTCAAAATTATTACGATTTGAATTTGTAAATATCAAATTATTGATTTCTAAAATTAGCTTTTTAAAATATTTTTAAAAGGTACATTAATTGTGGTGTTGACACGTGGCAAGAGAGGTCTCTCGTTTAATAGATATACTAGTATATTTCCTGCACCTTGTGCGGGATTGAGTTTTAATAAACTGATAATATTTATAAATTAATATGTATATTAAAAAGATAAGGAGGTGAATAATCAATTATATTTTACCATGAAAATTTTCGGTTCTCAATGTGGTTCTAGTAAGATTACTTGTGTACTAATGAGTATGAATGTACATGGTCACATTTATTTTTCTTTTTGCGATATTATTTTTGTATACACCTTTTTCAAATATAATATTTAAATACTTCAAAAATATAGAAAAATGATAAAATTTTCATCTTAATATTATTCTTTGATAATCTCATTTGGAAAAAGGTCTAGAAAAACATATACGTAGTCAATTAGTCATGAAGCACGTACCTAATAAATATTTATTAATAAATAATATTTCAAATTGTTAAATAATTAAAATAAATGTACGGAGAGATTTGTTAGCAAAAAATCATTAAAAAAATAATTATAAAACCAATTAGATAAAAGAATTAAAATTTTGTTTCCAAAGATTAGTTTTCACCATTTATTTTGTTGGCAATTTTCGGTAAAATTTTTTTGTTTTCATTCATTTTCATAAGCAATTTATTTATCATATTTTGTTATATTTTTAAAAGAAGAAGATCACGACTAATAATATTTTTTTTAAGTTCCAATGAATTTTTTTAAAATTTATTCTCAAAAAGATTTGTGGTTATTTAAAATGATAAGATAGAAATTTTGGTAACATGTATCGGAAGTAGCCGTAAATTAAACGATAAGATAGAAGTTGTTGCTGAAACTACATGATGATGAAGAATGATAGAGTTCATAATTACTGAATAATAATTGTGAGAGAGGAAAAAGACGGATTTATTAGGATTTTCTTTTAAATAATCATTTTGTTGTTAATTATTTTGGATTTTTATACATAAATTACGTAATTAATTTTTGTTAATATTATTTTAAATCTGGGACCACACGTGACAATAAACTTTTTTTTAATCCATTAGTTTGTTAAGTAGTCAACAAACCTTTTTTTAATCCGATTTAAAAAATAATGATTTGAATTACGTAATTATAATTTTTTCGACGTTAAATCTGGAGGCGACACGTGGCAATAGAGGTCTCTGCTTTAATATATATAAGATAAGATAAGATAAATACAGTTATAGAATCTTGTTTCTTCGTGAGGAAGCCAAGGTAAATATGTACAAAGCTCTTAGACCACTATCAACAGTGATTTTTTTCTTCTTATCTATAACTTTTTTTTTGTTGCTAAAATATCTCCCATCAGTGATTTTTTTCCCAAAAAATCTAGAACTTTGAAAAAACTCAAGATTTAGATTTTTTTTCTCATCTCACTTTTACAGGGTTGGGCCACTTCTTTTTTAATTTTGTAAGAGAGAATGTTATGAAGTAGGTAAAAATAAGTAGGAGAGAGGGGTTTGATATAAATTTTAGATTATTTGTTGGTGGGCTAAAAATATTCTTTGACAAAAAAGATGATGTGAAAGAGAGGTAAAATGAGGAAAGAGAGTGGTGAGAGATTTTTTTTGTATCATTAGTGGGTAGTGCTCTTACAAATATTACGCAAGCATGATTGGACTCTATTTTCAAACATTCAAACACTTTCCAATTCTAATCTATTGTTAATATTATGTAAGCATGATTCGCTTGTTATTTCTTAAGAACTTGTGTCAACACATGTGATTAGTTGTCATGGACATTACCGGATTCGAGTTGAACTCAGGCCGGATCCTAGCCGAAAATATGTCCGTTTATTCGGATCATACTCGAGCTGAGTTCGGAATACGGGTTGTGCACCGTGTTTGGATATGCCGGAATCCCGGACCCAAACCGCCCGCCGGTCCCGATTTTTTTTTTACCTGTTATTATGGACCTGTATGAAAAAACAATATCAAATGAGTGAAACGAAAAGCAACGACAACAGATACAACACCAAAAAGGAGATCAAAATGACCAGGCCAACATGTCCAACCCGCGCCGGGTTCCCGAAAACTTTCGTAGAGGAGCAACGACCAACAACAACAAATAGTGACCAGCAACGAGTAGGACCATAAGGAGGATCGAAGAATAGCAGCTAGGAGGAGCAATTAACAGTCAAGGGAGGAGTCGGGGGCTAGGGTTACGTAAGAGAGGAGGATCGAAGAGGAGCAATGTCGCCAGTCAAGGGAGGAGTATACGCTAGGGTTACGGCTTCAAATAACAAGTGAATGAGTGATAACACTCTTAAGTCATTCCTAGTTTTTTTTTTAAAAACGGGCTGGACCCAACGGCATGTCCGGACCATTGAGTTTTCCGTGCCCGTTAAGAATCATATTTATATTATTACTTTCTTACCAAATATGATAATTTAATATGTAAATGTATGTACTTGTAGGTGACATTGATGTTGATGTGACAACCTCATGATTTTTCTCAAAATGTATTTTTTAAATAATGACTAATTAAGCAAATAAAACTTTTTTTTTTTTAACTAAAACTAGATTCTAAAAAATAAATTTGTCGGTTATCCTTGTAATGTAACGTAAAGATTTGATCAATAACAATCTTGCTAAGAAAGCTCTGTTGTTTTTGACTAAAATTTTAATTAAAACTTGTGGGATAATCACAAAAAATTTCTCATATAAGCTATTTTCAACTTAAAACTTGCAGGGGAAACTCTATTGTAACCCCCTTTACTTTCCGCTATGTACATATATCACCTAATTGTGGCGAATTCATCAATCTCTCACGATTCTATAAGCAGAAATTATTTTCGTTATTCCAGGTAAACACTAAATTACTTCATCTTGGAAAATAAAAATTTTCATTGTCGCGTCTCCTTAATGTGTTCTCGTAATCATTCGATTCTAAATGTTCAACACAATTAAGTATTGGTGATAGATTATTGGTTTTATGTTATCGGTTAATTATGTCATTTAAAATTTTATTGATATATTTGTTATTGAAAATAATAAAAAAGATACCTTTTTCGTATATCCCTATATCGAACCAATTATATATGTTGACGATATTTTTTGGTTCATATCATTAACATACGCAAGTTTCAAATCATTTTTTGACAAATATCCATACAAGACACGCACTACGAACTAATTTTCAATAAAAAGACGTGAATTCTCTTTATATAAACTAGTTTTAGACGTACTCTTGAATCTGAATCAAGTTACATCGCGTACACATCAATTTGGGTTGATATACTTCAGATTCACTGATCATTTCTGGTAGGGTAGTTTCGGTTTGTCGCGATACGTCGGTCGGGTCAAAAGTTATTTGTTTTGGTCAAAGGGTTTGTTCGACACCGCAAGCTTTTACGTTAGCTTAAGCTTTTTTGGTAGTTCAAGCTTTTTAGATAGTTAATTCGAGTAGTTTAATGAGAGACTTTGTAAAATTTGAAAAGCTAACGAAAAATCTAATTGATGTTCGATAAAAGTAAATTTTTGATAGACATATTGAATAACTTTACCAAAAAGGACAAATATTAAAATATTTTTAAAATATAAGAGAGATGACACAAGGGGTAAAATTAGAAAAAATAAGTGAAAGCTACACAATAATCTCCACAAAGCTATCAAAACTAACTTCATAAAATCCCTAAAAAAATATCCTCAAAAAGCTTTCTAAAAATCTAATCTCCAAAAAAAACTTGTTTGCCAAACACTAAAATTTTTTAAAAAACACAAATCTCTAGTAAAATCTACACAAAAGCTTTAACGAACACACCAAAAGTTTGATTAGATTATCGGGTATGTCGGTTAACAATCATTTTCGGGTTTGACTCGGGTTCGGATTTAACCGGTTCACAACGGTCCGAACTTTCGAATTTTAAAAAAAAGAGTTTTTTTTTTCGGTTTCGTCAGCGTTCAGACAGATTTTGCACAATGGATTCATTATTGACGGCTCAAGTTGAACCTTCAATATTGATCAGGTTTGTGAGATCCGCCAGACTGTCCGAGGAAAGGACAGGACGGACAGATGTCTGTCGTTGATTAGTTTCCTGCTGTCTAAGAATCTCCAAATATTTAATTGCCAAATATATACTACTAAAAAGTAACGAAGTTGATGGAATATGGGTGACCTTATGGTGACCTCACCCATACGTAATTCTCCGCAAATGAGAAAACGTTAACAGCAAATAAAATATAGTACACTACTTTCCATTTCATTTCATGCACGTACTTGTGAGTTGTGGCACATAATATTGTAAGTAAAATAAAAAGTTTTCCTAATATAAATTATTTAAAAAAAAAAGCTTTTTCTAACAAAAATGAGATTTGATTAATACAAACTCTTTTTTTTTACTAATACAAAGTCTGTGTACACATACGAAAATAGTGAAGGGTAGTCAAAGACGACGGCTTGTACGACTATTTGGTGCACACTAGGCCACTAGCTAACTTTCCATGCAAAATATTAACTTTACTTTAAGTCGATTAATATTTACATATATAATAAAATAGTTGATATTTAATATTAGAAGTCTGTATTTTGTTTGGCAAAATATTAATCTTATTTTAAGCCTATTAATATCTGCATAAATAAAAGTGTACAAAATAATTAATATTTAAGATTTATTGTTTATCAAATATTAACCTTTATTTGGGTCGGTCAATATATTCACACAAACGAGTAAAACTACAAGTGTTTTTAATGTCTAGCCACATCAATCTTTCTTTGAGCCGATCGATATCCGCATAAACAAACAATACACATAACCTTATATTTTAAATTAAACTAATTTACACATAGATTACTTTGACATAATATTTTAATTAATTTAATTAAAATCTATAACAATATCTTATGTAAATAAATCCTAAGTACTACACTCGATATCCTCAATGTATGAATACAATCATGTCAATAAAAAAACCCGTAAATTGACACAAGATTATGCAATTAATCAAAATTATACTTAATAACCTTAACATACAAACATAAAAACGTAAAAAAAAAAAACCCGTAGACTGACATATTATGAATGTACCAAATATTGTTTTTACTCTTAATATCCCCATATTTTAAAGTTACATTCGGTACCTTCAAGATTTTAATTAGAAGTAAGTAAAAGTATTTGATCAATCTGATCCGTCTATCCAAAGATCCGGTGTAAAAATTATCCGACAATTTGGTATCCGAATCCGATCCTGGTCAATTTTCCGGATAAACGGATCAGATATATAACATTTTTTTTTTGTCTCCAGATATCCAAGTATTTAGTATATATTATGTGTCCCAACTAATCTTAGGTTCAAATCTCACCAAACACTTTTCCATTTCTTTTCCTTGGTCTTCTTCTCTCTTTTTCTTTGAAATTTTATTTTGTACTCAATATTTCGTTTATTCTCCACTGAGAAGAAATCCTACCATTACAAAATCTAAAAATCCGTCATAGTTGAAGATCTGTTTGTATTTCTTTTCAGTTAATCTAAATTTCGTTATCTTTGTTGAGTTGTAGAATAAACATGTTTAATCATTGTTTTATTTGTGTAAAGCTTAACTTCGACTCGTATACTAGCTACAAAGATGACTGAATGTCTTGGACAAAGTTTATGATGAAGTTTTTGCTCCTCACCATGGGTTATTAGGAAAGTTGTTGTTGGAATGTACGCAAAAGAGAACAATTAGTTAGATGGAGATGGTCGTTCATTGGCCAAGATAAAAATACACAAATTACGGTTAATTGGATATTCGGATTGGATATCTGATTTTATGCAATCCTAGTATAAATTGTCGCATATCCGACCATGTTCGGATCGGATATTCGAGTTTATCCACCCCTAGTTTTAACAATGCTCCTCTTCATACCCGCTTTTTTCATTATTTTATAAAGTAAAAAAATGTTAAAATTGAAACCCAACACGGTTAATCATTGTTTTTTATAAAGTAAACAATTTTTTTCACTTATTTTTTATAAGATAAACAATTAAAAAAGTATATTTTGGGTGTAAACTTTATGAAAGATTTAAGTTAAATTCTCTATTTTTTTGCTTACTTTATAAAAACTAACTTAACCTTTACATTTTTTAAAATCTTAATTGGAATATGCATAAACTTATGGATCGATTATAAAATAATAAAGAGATATATGTTTTAACAAGTTTGTTGACATGAACACTTTTTAAAAGAGAAAGTATGGACTCTAGAAAAGATAATACCTAAGGTAGTAGAGAATTCTAACTTTTTGACATGAAAATGATATTCAAATAAAGATTTTTTTTTTCCATTTTCAAAGCTAAATGATCATTTGTAGAGACTATAAATATGGATACCCAATCCCCACCATGATTATTGATTGATTAAATTCTGGTTATAAATTATTAAAGAAAACAAAATATCGCATATACCTAATCTGAACCACTATGATGCCATCATCCACCGCACGTAGGCCCCACCCACCCCCACCACAGAATTAGCCGCAAAACAACGTGATTTTTCCATCACTAACCTAAAATTTATGGAAAGCATATATTTTACTTAATCATTTAGATAAATTCCTAATTTCATTTAAATTCAAATAAATAAATTAGATAATATTCTTAAATAAACCTACCAGTATGAGGACCAGAGGAAGGCAACATCGAAGTTAGTAGAGAATTCCAACTTTTTGACCTGAAATTGATATTCAAATCAGAAAGAAGATGCAGAGACTCTATAAGTATCGATTGATTAAATTGTGGTCTCCAAAATCATAAAAGAACCCAAAAAAATACTCATATCTTGCTTTCCAGTTTCTTTATACCTAATCTGAATCACCAAGATGTCATCATCACCGCACGTACCTCCCACCACCACCACGGAACTAGCCGCAGGACAACCACCACACATTGTGATCTTTCCATCACCGGGGATGGGCCACCTCATCCCCCTTACTGAGTTCGCCAAGCGGCTGATCCCCCGATTCACCTTCACCTTTGCGGTCCCTACCGCCGGAGAGCCCTCCTCCTCCCAGCGCAGCTTCCTCTCCGCCCTCCCCGCCGGCATCGACTACTTCTTCCTCCCGTCGGTGGACATGTCCGATGTTCCTTCTGACGCCCGAATCGAGACCCTGATGTCCATCATGGTATCCCGCTCCCTTCCCGCCCTTCGCGACCTCCTTCTCAGCCGCCGCCCTGTCTCCGCCCTTCTCGTCGATCTCTTCGGCACCGACGCCTTCGATGTCGCCTTTGAAGTCGGGGTAACCCCGTACATTTTCTACCCCTCCACCGCCATGGCTTTGTCCCTTTTCCTTCATCTTGAGAAGCTGGATGAATCGGTGTCGTGTGAGTACGCTGATCTGACCGAGCCGGTTAAAATCCCTGGATGCGTTCCGGTTCACGGAAAAGACTTGCTGGACCCGGTTCAAGACAGGAAGAACGACGCCTACAAGTGGGTCTTACATCACTGCAAGAGGTATAAACTAGCCAAGGGTATTATCGTCAATAGCTTTGAAGCTGTTGAAGGAGGAGCAATCCGCGCGCTATTGCAGCCTGAACCGGGTAAACCACCGGTTTACCCGGTAGGACCGCTGGTTCAGATCAATTCTCCGGAACAGACTTCAGAGTGTGCCAAGTGGTTGGATTCTCAGCCACGTGGCTCTGTTTTATTCGTGAATTTCGGGAGTGGTGGGACCCTTAGTTCTAAGCAGCAGAATGAGCTTGCACTTGGACTGGCTCGTAGTCAACAGAGGTTCTTATGGGTTGTTAGGAGTCCAAACGACGTCGCTGCAAACGCCACCTACTTTAGTGTGGACGGTGAGACTGACCCACTGCAGCTCCTTCCTAAGGGATTCTTAGATGAGACCGCAGGCAGGGGATTGGTGGTTCCAAAATGGGCCCCACAAATCGAAGTCCTAAGCCATGAATCAACCGGTGGGTTCTTGACGCATTGCGGCTGGAACTCGATTCTAGAGAGTGTGGTTCATGGAGTGCCGTTGATTACATGGCCTCTCTATGCGGAGCAGAAGATGAACGCGGTAATGTTGACGGAAGACTTGAAGGTGGGGCTGAGGCCGTTGGCGGACAAAGACGGGATCATAGGCGGAGACGATATCGCGAGAGTGGTGAGGGATTTGATGGAAGGCGAGGAAGGGAAACAAATCAAGAATCGAATGGAAGAGTTGAAGGTTGCAGCTAAGGTAACGCTCAGTGAAGATGGATCATCTACTAAGGCCCTAAATGAGATAGCAAGACAATGGGAAACCAAGGTTTAATATTGGTTTTCTAAACATATGTTACTTCTTAAAATAAAGGTTTAATATTGGCTTTCTAAACATATATTACTTCTTAAAATAAAATATTTTTAGGATTTTACTCAAAAGTTTTTTTATTTTTTTCTCAGTTAGATGATACTCTTAAAATTTGATGATGTCTAAAAATTCACAGTTCTATTTTAAAGAGTGACGGTGTATGGCCAAACAAAAAATGACAAATTTAACAAAAAAAAAAAGATAACAACACATGACCTCCTCCGGTACCGGCCAAAGAATATCGCTACTCCATATGCAAAACAACTACATGCTTATTGAGAACCGGTAGAAGACCTAAATCGTAGATCTCCTCCTCCACATTTACCATTTTTTGACAAATTTACGGGCTCATTCACTTAATTTATCTTATATAGCAACAACTGAGCCATTTTTACTTTCATTCCAAGCAAAACAAGACCAATTCAAGAAATTGATTTGTTTGTATATATTCAATGATTGTAGATATATGTAAATCGAATGTTGTTTATTTCATTGATCAAGTATTGTTTATACTTACAAATATAATGGGACGAAACGGTACACTTACAAAAATAAAGAAATAAGTCCAAATATATTGCACTATATTCTAAGAAACTAATAAGTAAAGGTTTAAATCTAGATATATGCCTCAATACTATAACAATAATTTTCTTTACCAAAAAAACTTAGCAAATTTCACAACTTGACTAAAAGTCTCTAGAAAGATAGCATGTCTTCTATGCTTTTCTTTACAAAAAAGTGTACACAACGTAACCTGTTGGAGGAAGAAGAAGTGCCTTGAATTGGACTAATCTTTTGTTTGAGTTTTTTTTTTCCTGTTTGGTACAGTCTTATATTTTGTGCCCAAGTATATACCTTCCAAGGGAAATACACCACAAAGTGAATGAAAGTGGTATAAATAGGGATGGTTAGGCATATGGTCTATATACAAGCGGAGGTAAGGGACAAGGAAAATCAGGAAAGAAGAATAATAAGTCTTCTTCTTCAAAAGGTTTCAAGCTTGATGACGTCTGCACCTATTGTAAGGAGAATCAAACAGGGTAGAAGATCAAAAGGTTGTGAACTAGTAATGGTCGATTTGTAGTTTTTTTCATCTGAGTTTGATCAGTTCTACAAGGATGATGGAATTGATCGTCAACATATAGTTAGACATACACTACAACAAAACGGTGTAGCTAAGAGGATGACTCTGACTTTACTAGAGAGAGCAAGGTGCATGCTCTGTAATGCAAAACTGGATAGGAGGTTTTGGGCAACAATAGTAACTACAACATGCTACTTGATAAACCGCGGACCTCACACTGGCATAAACAACAAAACACCTTATGAGGTGTGGTCTGGTAAGTTTGCTTATTATTTTGATCTTAGGGTTTTTGGTTGTTTTAATACTATCATGTCAGTGAGGATAAACTAGAGCCTCGAGCAAAGGAGTGTTTATAGGCTATGGAGATGGTGTCAAGGGATACAAAGTTTGGTCTTCGTTTGAGAATAGAGTTATTCTAAGTAGAAGTGTCATCTTTGATGAGAATTCTATGCTTAAATTGTTAGTGAAGCCAATGGAATCAGGGGAAAGTAGTAGTGCTGATAAACAGGTGGAGATCCAAGCTCTTCCTCAAGAAGAAGAACATTCATTGTTGGAAGCTGAGCTACCAGAATCGGCAACATTAGAAATGCTATTACTTCATAAGCTAGAATCGGACTTGGGAGTTAGTCATACCGCATAGAGAGAGAAATATTATTACTTACAAATGGGTTTTCAAGCAGAAGGAAGAAATGTTGGCTGCTGAAGGGGTCAAGTATAAGGCTCGAGTTGTTGCAAGAGGTTTTCATTGGAGAGAGGGAGTGGATTACAACGAGATTTTCTCTCCGGTAGTCAGACATACTTCCATCAGAGTATTACTAGCAATAGTGTTGCATCAGGATCTAGAGCTCGAACAACTTGATGTAAAGACAATTTTCTACATAGAGAGTTAGAAGAAGAAATATACACGACTTAGCGGATGGTTTCCAAGTTCAAGGGAAAGAAAACTATGCCTGCAAGTTGAAGTAGTCTTTATATGGGCTTAATCAGTCTCCGAGGCAGTGGTACAAGAGGTTTGACAGCTATATGATATAGATTGGTTACAACAGGAGTGCTTATGATTGTAGTGTGTACTACAACAAGTTGAAGGATAATTCTCTCATCTATCCAATCCTGTATGTAAATGATATGTTAATAGCTGCCAATAATAAGTATAAGATTTAAAAACTGAAGGGTTTCCTAAGTGTTGAGTTTGAGATGAAGGATTTGGGAGCAACTCAGAAAATTCTATGAATGAAGACTATTAGAAATAGGGGTCCTAAAAGTTTTTCTTATCACATAAAGGCTACATTGTAAAGGTGTTGTCAAGGTTCGGAATGTCATTGGTCAAGCTTATTGATACACCTAGTGCTGCTAACATCCATCTTCCCACTCTGTTTTCACCTCAGTTAGATGAGGATAAGGAGTATTTGTTGCGATTCGCTTATGCTAGTGCAGTAGGGAGTTTGATGTATGCTATGGTCTGCACAAGACCAGATCTGGCTCAAGCTATTAGTGTCGTCAGCAAGTTCATGGAACAACCAGGAAAAAACACTAACAAGTTGTTAAGAGGATATTTTGGTACCGTAGAGGTACATCTAACATTATGCTCACTTTTGGGAATGATACACAACGTTTGGTCATAGAGTACTTTGATTTTGATTATGCAGGAGATGTTGTTACTAGAAGATCTATGACCGGTTATGTTTTCACTCTTGGGGTTTTGTTGTGAGTTGGAAGACAACCTTACAATCACGGTTATTTTATCTACTACAGAGGCAGAGTTCATGGCAATGACAAAAGCAGCTAAAGAGGGAATTTGGTTGAAGGGATTGGTTAGTGATCTATGTATACATCACGATCAAGATATTGTATATTGTGATAGTTTGAGTGCAATTTGTTTGTCCAAGGATCAGGTTCATCATGAGAGGACTAAACATATCGACGTCTGATATCATTTCCTGAGAAGTGAGAAGAAGATCAAGGTGAAGAAAATAGGGATTGTTGATAATCATGTGATATATTCACCAAGCCGGTACCTCGCAGCAAGTCCCAACATTGTTTGGACTTGTTAAATGTCAGAAGTTGTTGAGTGCCCAAGGGGCACATATGGATAGAGAGAGGAGTTGGTATGGGCATTGATTAATGCATTTGTTATTGGTATGAACATTGATTAATGTATCTGGTATGAGCATTGACTAATGCATTTGGTATATCTGTGAGGATTCAAGTATAAACATACCAAGTATAAACTTGCCAAATATAAACCAGGGTTTTGTTTCTATATATTGTAGGGTTCCCTCTGTCTTCTATATTATCTGTTCATCTGGATAACTTAGTTATCATCAGTTTATCGTCTCATATGTATTTTGAAATCCTAAATAAATCTCTTTGAAAAATGGGTAGCCTTTATTGGATGAACCACTATAACTCGTGTGTTGTCTTCCTTTTTTTTTTTGAATTATGTTCTTTCTCAGTAATTCCGCACAACAAAGTTCCTACAATTGCAATGGGGTCTCCAACTAAAATGTCTTTCTCTAGAAGAAAAGCCTATGGTCTCTCGCCAAACAATTATCTTCTTTTGTAGTAGTTGATTTAAACAAACAAAAAAAATCATTTGTTCTAAATTGAACCCAATCAATTCTACATTTCAAATTAAAGTCAACATGATTTCAAATAGAAAATAAACACAAGAGAATTAAGGTTTGGATTGGTTAAACCCTAAATTTGACGAAGTTCTAAGCTGGATCCAATCACATTCTAAACTAGAACAAGTTGAATCGAATAAATTGAACACGAGTTAAGATTAGAAGGAAATTAATCTAAAGGATGAGATTTAAGATGGAGAAGATCTACTAGTTATTGAAGAATGAGATACGTGAGCTTTTTTCTTTCATAATTCGTGTTTGCGTTTATTGAAGGAGATATGTGAGCTTTTTTCTTTTATTTCTTTTCGTTCACTTTTTCTTTGTTTTAATTTGTCTGTTTATATTTTTGCTAACGTCCATCACTTTATTTGACACAGTAGGGCATTTTTGGGACACCTCAAAACTTTAAGGCTACCATCCGGACTCAAAAATTATCATCTGAAAAATCCATAAAATAAACTTGTTACGAAATTTTTTTTAAAACATTTCAATGCTAACATTATAGACAAAGAACTTTTGAAAACTTTAATTCATGTCTAATGAAAAGTTCTAATTTGTAAATAATCTTAAATCAAATTAATTAATAAAGAAAAATAAAAACAAAAAGAAGACAAATTTTGGGACAAATCTTTCATTTTCGACAAAAATCTAACAAAAAGTCAAAATTTTAGAGGGCAGAAACAATGGTGGACTATTAGTTATCTTGGACTAGTAGCTTATTAATTACTGTCTAAACCTGGATTTTGATTTTTGGAATGAACCGCCAAAGGTTGGACCTAGAGATCCGCCTAGGTTGTCCAGTGACCTTCTGTTTGAAGTTTCTTAGTTTCATTGCAACGTTAGGGGATCTCCAACGACGTACAAATGGCTTGCTGTCTAAACCTGGATTTTGATTTTTGAGTAGTATAATTATGTTATATTTTTTTAGTTGTTTTTATTACAAAGTGATAAATGAATTTGTAAAATATAGAAATGTATTAATAAATCTAATAAGTGATTGAAAATAGGAGACCTTTATTTTTTATGATGAATTTATTGAAAAGAACAAATATTTACAAATAAAAAAGATTATGGGTTGGAGGGATATATTGGACAAAAATAATGAAAAGTTAATTGTCTTAAAAACTATTTCTACCCGTTTTCAAAAATCTCAAAAAATTTAATTTTTCAAATAATCGACCTCTATTAAATACTTAATAACTTTCAAGAGAGGAAGATCTCCGGGAATAATATCAAAAGAAAACCCTTACTTTGGAAAAAGAACGCGCTCTTCCCTTTCACTCACGCGCCCCTCTTGCTTGCCCTCTCTTTAACCTAGCCGGTGATTACTTCGTGCCTGAATCTATGGTGTGTTGGGCCGCCGTCTAGATCTGACTCTCCCATAGCCAATCTAGCATTTGCCTACCTTCTAGCCGAACTTTGGATACTTTCTATTAGTCTGAACCCTTCTACACTTGGAGTCCAGTCCTGTCTCGAAGAGATGGGGGTTGGTAGTGCCGAGTTAGCATCCTTCCCTTGGTGTAGGCGTGATAAGTGCCTAGTTGAATGGTTGAATCTGTCGATGGGTGTTGCTCTAAGTGGATTGCTCAGATCCACGCCTAGGGCTCTCTCTATTACCCGAATAGCCTGTCTGTTGAAGGCAGATCATCCCCTCTGTCTGGTGAAAATGCAAGGTACGATCCCCCCCCAATTTCTTTGCAGATTTTCTGGACTCGTATCTCCTATGCCGTCTATTTTAAAAAAAGCCCTCTGTATCTATTTAAATTCGATGAATCCGCTCTTGCTATTCTCTTTCTTTAGTATTTTCTATCTCTCCCTCTTTTCCTTCCAAATCGCTTTGATCTCCTTTGTTTCTGTGTTTGTGCTGGTGTTGAACTTCCTCGGGTGGTTGTGTCCGATGGATAAGAAAGGAAAAACTTTCATGGAGACCCTTGTCTTAGAACCGACTCTGCCAACAAAGAAGAAGGGCCTCTCTGTGGGGGGCTCTTCCTCAACAAGACAGGAACCCCATGTGGAGAATAAACAGGGGGCGTCTAACTTACCTTCTGATGGCGCTGAGCTCTCGAGCTATTTGTCTAAGTTAACCAAGGTACGTCCAATTTCCAAAAGACTAAAGAATCTTGTTTGATGGGCAGAATCTTTGGTGATCCTATTGATTTCCCAAAGATTAGGAACAAGTTGCTTTTTGACTGGAAGAATGTGAAAGGCGAGGTTTCCTTTGTTCCTAAGGGAAACTTCTGGTTCGAGGTTAGCTTTGCTAATCCCTTGGACAGGAAGCTTGTCTGATAACAGAGGCCTTACCATGTCCTTGGACAATTGGTGATTCTAAAACCATGGAAACCGAACTTTAACATTATGACTGAATCAGTCACTGAACTCGACCTTTGGGTCCGAATCCCTTTGTTGCCGGCTGAATTTGCAAACAGAGAAGCTATCCAAGTGATTATTGAGGAAAATAAAGTGGGAAAATTCATCAAACTTGATCCTTTCTCGATGAATGGGAAAATGGTAGCTATATGCGTATCTGTATTAATCTGGATGTGGATGATCATTTCATTAACAATGATAGAGTACCCATCCCCGATGAAAACAATGAACTGAAGGAATTCATAATCTGATTTGAAGATTTCTCGAAAGCATGTGGTCATTGTGGTGAAGAAGACCATACCTTTGAGGGTTGTCCCCTAAGGATTGTGAAAGCAAAAAAGGTCAGAATCAATTTTAAGAGAAACAAATGGAACTCAAAAGGTGGTGGGAATGATAATGAGAAGAATTTTGAATGGGTGAAACCAGGCTTGTCTAAGAATGTTGGAGGAAATGCTAACTTTGCCACTGGTGGGTTTAGGCCCTACCTTTCTTGCAGAGCTGGCATCTCAATCAATTTCAAGTCGGTGGTGTCTCCTGTGTGCTCCAATAATAGCTTAAAAAACTCAAAAGCCAGCTCCAATGACCAAACTTCTCAGGAGGTTGTGCCTAAACTGGTGGTTGCTGCTGTCCAGCCTGCCCTAGTCCTGGCCCCTCCGGTTGAGGTCTGTGGAGGTCCCTAGTGATGAAAAGAATTTGGATGACCTTATTGTGTCTGACACTGTCCAACCTTTTTCTCTTGCCGAGAATGATGAAAATTTATCTGCTGCTGGTGCCTTGGCTTCTTTTGTGGCCCAGGAAGATAATACTTATGATTTTGAAAATGAAATTGAACTTGCTTATGTTGATAATGAGATTGATCCTAATGAGATTGCTGAAAATAATGAGGAGAATGAGGATGTTATATCTGAATTTATGATTAGTGGTGACTTGGGAGTGGAAGATGATGACTTCTACTCTGATCATTCCTTCCAATCCTTCAATACAGTCAACATGCTGCTTAATTCAATGGATGTTAGGAATGGGAAATCTGCTAAGTCTGACTCGAGCAAGAGAAAATCGATGGAGGTGGATGATGACACGACATCCTCTTTTCTGAAGGGTGTCAAAAAACAAAGAAATTAAAAGTTGTTCCCATGAAAGTCTCCTTTTGCTGTCTACTGCGGAAGTATGGTTATTTTTTTTAACAAAATCTTTACTTTGATAAATCTATCTATGGTAATACTAGGGATTATGCTTCATACATCTCTATTATTGGTATGATAACTATCTCCTTTAGTCTTGAATGGTGTTTTGAATGGTTTAATGTGTGCTATGGTGTGTACCTCAGGTTTCCTGCGGTGGCTGGTAACCAAGTTCTTAACAGATTTGATAGGATGTATGAAATTAATGCCAATATAATACTGTGGTTTGTAGCTATGGGTGTCAATTATGTATCCAGGAACAATATGTACTGTATGGCTATCCTAATGTACTACTCTATTTTTGTATCTTCACAACCGTGTGCCTATTGTGTATTGTATTTTTTGACTGCTGTTTTTCCCCTGTTCTATCAATTTGTCGAACTTCGCTCATTTGTATGGTTTTGGCATAAGGTTGGTAATTACAGATTACGGGTTTACCGTTTTGGTATGTGTAATCTGTATGGCATTGTTAATCTTAGAGTGTTCTGCAAAGAAATGAAGAACATAATCTTACTTCTAAAATTAATCCATATCAGAATTTGGTATGGCAGTAGTTGGTTTTAAATGAAGATTTCGTATTGAAATTGTAGGGGTTTTCGCAAAAAGAACTTTTGGCTGGATATCAAAATAACTTCTCAAAATGAACATATTGACGTCCTTATGCTGACATAAATAAAATCGAGTAGTGAACCTGAGGAAAAGTGGTGGAAAGGAGCTGGTTTCGATAATATCTGCTTTGTTCCGTCCATTGGCTATGCAGGGGGTCTGTGCCTTCTCTGGAAAAGTAGTCGATTTATTAATGAAAACATCCATATCCGTATTAAGGAGGAAAGATTTATCATGGTGGAGCATAGTAATTCCGAAATTATTTTCTCTTGCAGTATCTACCTGATTTATGCACCGCCAAATGAAATATTCAAAGATGAGTTCTGGAATAAAGTAATTAATAGTATAAATGAACAAAGTCTTCCTTGTCTTATTATGGGAGATTTTAATGATATTTTGAATCCGATGGATAAGAAGGGGGTAGTAATGATAATAATAACAGATATAAGAGACTTGATAATGTCTTACAAAAATGCAATTTAGTAGATGTAATTTCGCGTGGTAATGACTTTAAGTGGCGTAGGAAGAAAGAAGGTGAAAATAATACTCTGGATAGACTTGATAGAGTATTGGCACAATTTGATATCATAAATATGTATAACCAAATCCACGTTTGGAACCATGCGTTTACAACCTCAGATCACTGCATGATCTCCATAGAACTCATGACCAAAAGACCTAGGTATAAAAATAAACCTTTTCGTTTCGAGCTAATATAGACGGAGAGGGAGGATTGTGAACAAATTATCAGGCAAGCTTGGAGAACTCAATATGAGGGAACAAATATGTTTAATCTTGTTAAGAAAATTAATTTAGTTAAAAGCAAAATCAAGATTTAGAGTAAAGAAAAGTTTGGAAATATCAATAAGCAAATGAGAAGTATTGATCACAGTATTGGGACATTACAAAATTTAAACGCTCACAATTACTCTTCCCAGCGAAATGAGAAACTGAATAGATTAATGACCAAGAGAGAATGTCTTCTAAGTTTCCAGCTGAGATACTGGAGCTAGAGGGCGAAAACAAACTACCTAAAATTAGGCGATAAAAATACTAAATTCCACCACAGAAGAGCTACCGGAAGAAGAAATAGAAAGTCGATTAATGCAATTACTGACCCAGAGGGTGTAGTGTGGAATAGAGAGGAGGATATTTCGAAGGAATTCCTTAGAGATTATAATAATAGATTTAAATCAACCTATAATGAAACAAACGAAATGGAACACTTCCTTGATTTGATCTCCCCTGAGATTTCGGTTGCTGAGAATATGGAACTAACTAAACCGTTTTCGAATGACGAGATTAAGAAAGCTCTTTTCAACATTGGGAGTGATAAATCACCGGGCCCTGATGGGATGCCAGCGGGTTTCTTCTAAAAGTATTGGGGTATTTTAGGCTCTTCCATAATACGAGCGGTGAAAAGCTTTTACAGAACTGGGAGAATCTTGAGACAAATTAATCATACGTTCATTACATTAATTCCGAAAGTGGAGAATCCAATCAGAACGAATGACTATAGACCCATTAGTCTTTACTCAACGATATACAAAATAATAGCCAAAATATTAGCGAATAGGCTCAAAAATATTGTCCCTAAATTAATTCATCCCCTTCAAAGTGCTTTTACCCAAAATAGATCAATACATAATAATATTCTTATTGCTCATGAAGTTTTTCATGGTTTTAAATCTAAGAAAGGTAAAGAAGGATACATTGCTGTCAAACTAGATATGGAAAAAAGCCTATGATAGAGTAGAATGGCCTTTTATTCTAGCGGTGCTAAAAAAATTTGGCTTCGATGAGAAATTTATTAACTAGGTTAAAGAATGTATTACTACAACCTCTTACTCCCTCCTTCTTAACGATGTACCTACAGGAATGATCTTTCCCATGAAAGGTCTTCGACAAGGTGACCAAATATCTCCCCTTCTCTTCAATTTAGGTGCGGAGGTGCTGGCTCAAAATATTCAAAAACAAAGTAATTTAAATAAAAAGAGTATGGGTTTTCCTATCACGAGGGGGGGAACTGTTATCCCTTTTCTCTCCTTTGCTGATGACATTATAATTTTCACCAAAGCCTCTCTGGAAGCTAGTAGAAAAATAATCGAACTTCTTAAAGGTTATTGTCGTATCTCGGGGCAAAAGATCAACTTTAACAAATCGGAATTTCAGCCATCGCCGAATGTGAGGACCGCTTGTGTCCTTTCCATTCAGGCGGAATTAGGAATTACCTCAACTGACCGTCTTGAAAAGTATCTGGGTTGCCTAATCATTAATGGGAAAGTAAATAAGAGAACATTTGAAGATGTCATCGCGAAATCTAAAATTCAGCTTTCTAAGTGGAAAGCGGCTACCTTATCCCAGGAAAGAAGAACATTTCTCATTAAAGCAAATCTGAATGCCAAACCAAATTTTATTATGCAAAACTTTATGCTTCCTAATTATATTCACAAAGAACTAGACCAAATAAACAGGAATTTTTTCTGGAATAAAGGCCCTAACTACCACCCCCTAATCAGCTGGGATAAGATTTGTAAACCAAAATCTTGTGGTGACACTGGTATTAGGAAATCAGAGGATATGAATAAAGCTCTTCAAATGAAACTCCTTTGAAAGATTCTCCAAGATCCTGAGAATATCTGGGTTAAAATTGTTAATGAAAAATATCTCAGAAATATCCACCTATGGGATTATATGCCCAAAAATAACTCTTCGTGGCAATGGAGAAGACTAATGCACTTAAAGAATGAATTTGAGGTGGGACTTGGGTGGAATATCGGAGACGGTACGTTGGTTAGTTTCTGGAACCATTGTTGGTGCACTTCCAAACCGCTTATCAATTTATGTAAGGACATAATTAATATTAATGAAAGTGAAAAAGTTATCAGCTATATCTGTGAAAATAGATGGAATACCCAAAAAATTGACTTAAAATTAACTAGTCGGCTTCCCGCGAATATCATTAAGGCTATAAAGGAGTACCAGCTTCCAAAGTCCTATATCCGAGATAGGCTGTATTGGTCGCCGGCTTTGAACGGCTCCTTCTCAACAAGCTCTGCCATGAAAATGATAAATTTGCATAAGAATTTTGAGGAAAACCAGAATGCTTGGGTCTGGGATCTTGATGTTATGCCCAAGGTAAGAAATTTCCTGTGGAAATTATCGGTTAATGGTCTCCCTACCAGAGAGAATCTGGAAAAACAGAAAGTTTCAGTCCCTATGATGTGTTCGCTCTGCAATCATCCTTATGAATCCGCGCGTCATTTATTTCTTGACTGCCCATTCCTTAAAATGAATATATAATCTAATAAAACTAAAAGAATAATTACAGGAATTTTTAACTCCAACATCAATATGTCTAGGTCGCTGGTGGTTGCGAGGGAGAAATTAAGCAACAAGAAACTTTGTAATCTTGCTATGGTTTGGTGGAATATCTGGTACGCAAGGAATCAACTGATCTTCAAGAAGATTAAACCGACAATTTTTGTTCATCTTATACAATCCCAACTTCATGACTGGGCCGAATCTAGAAAAAGGAACAATATTGTTGGTAAGAAGAAAGAAAGTGCGAGAAAGACACGAAATATTAAGTGGATAAGACCCGAAAGTGGATTCGTGAAATTAAACTTTGATGGATCCAAAAAAGATAATGGACTTTCGTCGTTTGGCTATATCATTAGAGACCAGTATGCTAAGACGGTCTCTTTGGGCTTTGGACCGTGTGGTTCGTCATTGGTTCTTCATGCTGAAGCATGCGCGCTTAGAGAGGGTCTCTTAAGGGCATGTGATCTCAATGTGAATCGAATTGAAATTGAAGGGGACAACCTGAAAATTATCAATTCCATAAAGTACATTTGGAAACCCCCGTGGGAGCTTGATCTGATCCTGTCCGACATATCTAATATTTTGTGTTTTTTTGATCAGGTGGTGATTCGTCACATCTTTCGCGAGGTTAATTTGGTGGCTGACAAGCTGGAGGATCTTGGTCTTGATTCTGCCCAGATTGTCTCTTCTTCCATGAGGACGGTAGAAGACCTCATCCGTCTGGATGCTCTATGGAGGAAGATCTCGAGGAGATAGTCCTGCCTAATTTCTTACCTGGCTGTATCAAAAAAAAAAAAAATACTTAATAACTTTCAGTTTTATAAAACTCCATAACAAACTATAAAAGAAATTCTACTAAACCCCAAATTTTATTGGGTTAAATGGAAAAGTGGGCCTTTTTATATAAAGAAGAGCACTAAGAGGGCCTATTATATTATCAAGGGGCAAACTAGGCCCTTTTTATTTATCTATAAAGATAAGATAGAAGGGCAAATTGGTAATTGCAAGGTAAACTCAACCCAAAAGAAAACCCTAAACCAAACCCTGAACCGAACCGGAACCCGAGCCGATCCTGAACCGAATCGGAACCCGGACCGAACCGAACCCGAACCTAGATAAATCCTATTTATAGGGTTTTATTTTAACTTCTCTCTAAAATTCCCTTTATACCCTTGATTTTAAAGTTAAAAATAAATGTGAAATGACTAAGGACCTAGTTGGTATCAACAATACAAAAAGGGCTTTATTAACTCATTATTCTCAATTATTTTATTTGATTAAAAAACAATAATAAGTTAGCCGATTCAAAATAAAGATAAATAAACGAATATAGGTAAACTAGTTATGAAAGATAAGCAAGGATTAAATGAAACAATATGATTATACAAACATATAAAGCATAACCTGGAATTAAATTAATGCAGGCTTACAAAGGATATTATTCCATTCTGAAAAACATTTGCCCCTCGTAATAGGGTCTGAACAATTCTACCTCTTTATTTTTGTATATTTTTTTTGGTAAATGATAAATTCGTAGACCATCCGGTTCGATCGAACTCGAATCTCCAAGCTAAACACTTAAAGAGCCTAGCACCACATTCACTGGACCATATTGGTATTTTTACCTCTTTATTTTTCTATTAGTTGCAAGAATGACATTCAACCTTATTTATATTTTATTTTCTTGTTTGTACAAAATCCATTTGTGGACTCCTTTGTAGTTGAACTTTAATTTTGGTCCAAATCGGCCCACATCGTTCTCTCATTTATTGATCCATTAGTTAATGTCTGGACTATCTCATCATGTTGAATCCTCCGTTAACGAGTAATACATGTTTCTCCTTCCTCCCTTCAACATATACGTCGCTCTTCTACACTACATCTGCTTTCTTTGTCTTAGTCGTAGTAGTTCTCAACAAACATCACCTTCTCTCCTTCCATCTTCCTCCTCCTCTCCACGCCACTTCCGGATCAGAAAACCCTAAAACCTAAAGAAAGGTATGTTCTTTTGATTGTTTATTATACCCAATTTTCTTATCCTTCTTGTTTCGTTTGCTTGTCCTAATTGTTGGAGTTTTGACCACTCAAAACAAATTTGTTGGATTTTCGATTTTCAGGTGAGTTTCCTCCATTTTCTTTTATTTTTGTAATTACCATGTATCAATGTCTATAACTCCTCGGTATCTCTAGTTTGTCAAATCGTTCCGGGTTGGTTCTCAGGAACAAATTCCATACTCAGAGATACCTTCTATATTCGAATTAGCTTTGTGCTTCGCTATATACTAGATAATTTGTTGGATGGTTCTTTGTGGGAATTAGGGGTTTGAGCTTGAGGTTTTGAAAAAGTCTGCATGGTTGCTAAGGTACAATTTTATCACGATTTCATAACTGACTTAGAGGCAAAGATCAACCTTTTGAAGCTTGCTAATTTTATTGTCACATTTTATCGTCTTCGGTTTAATTGGGATCAAGATAACGACGAGGTGAAGGCAATGTTACTTTCTTTTAAGCTTCGGCCATGTGTTTATTTAGCGAAAACCAGCAAACGAAACTACCTTAAGTTTCTCGATCTATTAGACTAACAATTGTGGACGGTAACCTCTTTAAATTCTTCTTGTTCAACAGAAGTTTGCATGATTTTATTGGTTGTAATATTGATGATTGATAGCACTCTCAAATTAGCATATTTTTCCATGAACATTCTATTCCATTCTTTATCCCTTTGAGCTTAAATATTTTTTTTTTTTGTATATTTTCCTTATATTTCTAGTTCGGAGATCTACTAGTTGGTTTATATAATCACAAGCATTCTAGGAATTTGCGGAGTTATACATTTAGCAAAATGAGCTCATACAAACTAAGGATCTCATGCGGTCAAAAAGTCAAGGTCAAGACGGAAATGACTAAGATTCGAGAATGAAGAGGACCAACACCTCGGGAAATGTGTATGTTGATCGAAGAACATCACCTTGGCCACCTCTTGTTCATCCCACACATGACCCACACGTGAACACTTGTCGAAGAACGAAGAACAAAGAAACGAAGACAACCCGAACTGTAACACCCCTACCTTGACAACAAATTCACTGAATCTTACAACAAGGCACCAATAGATTAAAACAAAACATAAAACTGATATATATATATACATATCAAAAGGATGATACAGAGTACTGCTGAGTACAAAGTCAAACAGAAATCCGTACAATATAACAACCCAAAAACCCACGATATCGCCCACTGTACGGAACCCTCAGCAGATCACCCCTCTGGATCACTCTGCAGCTCTCCTAACCTGCAAAGGATCTACAACACGGTATAAAACCGTTAGCTAACCATACACATATATAAGAAGATGCTAGAGCACAATCACATATCAATAAAATTAACACTTCATCATGATATCACACATTTACCCGGTTTATTATCTTTATAACGTTAATCACTCAAGAGTATATAAATTAGTATATGAAAATATGTGACACAAGGAATGAATATAATCATCGCCTCTGCGTGCAATAGCTAGCTGGAGTGGTATCAGCGCACTTTCCCGTATACCATATGGAGTGGTAGGTGCCCTTCCCGTATACCAGAACTAACTAGCTTACAGAGAACTTTCCAGACTCCATTACGGGATGAAAGGTAAGTTGTCACAGCCACTACAATGGGCGGTCAATATAACATAGGTCGGTGACCATCATAAAGCATGCTATAAAGCATATAACAAACACCACTCAAGCACACATCCAATATAAGGATGACAACTAAGTAAGTCCTATGGACTTACCTCAATCTCATGAGTAAACTCAACCACGATCAACTCTCCGACTGGTCCACTCCAAACTGGAGGACAACACGGCCTATACAAGGCATACATACATATATCAACTCCTATCACACAAAGGGGTCACACCTAGACCCAAGGGATCCATAAGGATCATATCCAACTCGTAAACCTCAAAGCCGTCACCGGCATATCTATATCATACTCATCATAAACCGATACCTAGCATGGTACTAGTTCCCTCATACTAAGAAAGAAAAGGAGCTACCCAACTATGGGTAGTCGTAGTCCCGGGACAAGACGCACCTGCGTGATCAAGGGATGCAGGGTCGGAATGGATAACCCGCAGGCGCGGTGACAAGGAACGCAGGCAACGCAGGCAAGGCGCTGACGCTGGCGCGGGCGCTGCGACACGGCTTCCGCAGGGGCGTGGTTTCTAGGCGCGGGGGCGGCGACAGTGCAGAGCGAAACCCCGCGAGTTGTCTTTCACTCTTCACGTGATTAATTCACGTCTTCTCTCTTCCAGATTCACATCCATACATATACATACACAAGTTAACATCACCCTATGATCAATACAACTAATCCTAAGCTAAGGAAGGAAGAATCAAGCAAAGAGAAGAAGAACAAAGAATAGGAAGCTTACCACATATGTGGTTAGCTAAGGAGTTGATCACCAACAATCTTACTGGTTCCCAAGCACAGCAGCACTCATCAAAAGCATCATCATCATCAAAACCACAACAAATCTCTTCCAAAACCAAGGAGAATCAAGAACAAGATCAAAGAAGATGAAGGAGAAGCAAGAAGGACGTGAGGAAAGCTGGAACATGGAATGAAATGGAACCCTTGCTCAACAAGGTAAAACGAAGAAGTAAGGGTGAAAGGTAAAGCACGGTCAAAGGAGTCAACAAAACCGGCTGCAGCCGCAAGAAACCGCAGGGGCGGTTCCATGAGCCGCAGGGGCGGCAGTCATGCCCGCGAGTGCGGAAAGACCAATCTCGGCCAAAGCCAATCTCGGCTAAGGTCCAATCTCGGTCCGAAAGAATAGGCTCTCACACGAACATTACGTACAAAGACGGTCGATTTACTCCCAAATTACGACCAATCTAGACGTTCATATCAGTTGCAAAGTTGTAGAGCTTCAAAGAACCTTCAAAAGTAGGACTCATGAGTTTTCTAGTTCCAACCACATTAGTGAGAGATCAAGTTTTACTAAAGTGTCGCGGTGCTGACCTGATGTTGATGTATGAGTCAAGCCCATAAGGCCAATTCGGCCTTGGCCCAATTCAAGGCTCTTGGACGTCATACTACTCTCCTTTTTTTTATTTATTTATTTGGGCTGGATTTTCAGCTTGTTCACTTGAACATTTTAATCTTTCAAATCGATCTTATTTTATTATAACATAAGATATTAGAGATTTTGAACCCTATAAATAAGACTTGTAGCCATTTGATTTTATGCATTCAATTTCAATTCCAGTTCCGAGGCTTAGGAGGAGTTGTTGGGATATGCACCACCGTCGGACGACTGCCATCATGTCGTACGACCTTCCCGATCGAGTTGCTCCCTTTTTCCCTTTAATTAATAAAGTATGTGTATTTTGGTTATGCAAAATAAAATCAGTAACTTCTCTCTACCTCTCTTTGCTTTTTGTGTTATTTTTGAGGGGGTCGTTCGACGGGCACCATGTTTGAAATATTGATTTGAATCGAAAACATGAAATAGAAGCAAATGGGTGAGTAAATCATCGATTGTGCAGCACACGGAAAAGAGAGAAAACAATGAAAGAAAAAAAAAAAGATTAAAAGTTTTTATAGTGGTTAATTTTCAAATCTTGAAAAGTTATGGGTTGGTTTTACAATGATCTTTTTTACCTTAGCTTTCCTGCCAAAAATTTTCTTATAATTATTACTTAGAATTTTGGAATAAATATAATTTAACTAAAATATAAAATAGGATCAAATTATATCCCAAATTCATCGATTCGAAAATAGATGGAAGACTGAAAGAAAAGTTGGCTCCGTTGGTTGCTGGTTCAAGAAATTTGGAACATGCTAGACCGGTAGAGCTGAATCAACTGATGGGTAGACTTGGCAACGGCTGGGCCTTTTTCTTGGTCCAAGGAAAAGAAACTGGGCCTGAGTGGATCGGACTCTTCTGGCCCATGAAGAAATGACACAGGAGACTGGAGAGGAGAAAGCAGCGGGCCTTTGGGCTGCAGGCCTCTTCTGAGTGTAGTACCCGTTGCCAGGCTTACGTAATTAACTCAAAGGAAAATTTAAATTTTAAAATTAAACTAACTATAACTTTAAATCAACAATAAATGAAAAGACTAATTTAAACAATATTACATATTTCTATTTTGCGTCTCTTACGATATTAAAACTAAATTAATACTATTAGACCATTTTTGAAGATGATAAAGTAAAATAATATTTTTTTTCAAGAAATTAAAATAAATTTCAAAAACATAAAATTTTTAAGATATAGTACATTTAAAAATTTCAATTAAAAAAGATAAACTTATGTAGTTTTTAAAATTATTTTGAAAAAAATATAACACTTATAATACATTTGTTGATCTAGTGATTATTTTCTAATTAATATAGGAACTATATATTTGCATGTTATATATAAAATAATAAATTATATAATAATATTATAAATAAAATTAAAAAAATAATTTGTAAAAATAATGAATATGAATATCATACAAATATGTTTTTTTGGAATCTCAAAAAATGTGTTGAAGATTGTGATAAGTATATAAATGGAAATAATATATTAATGTTTATTTTAGTTTATCAAAAATTCCAAATTCTAAATAAATGCCATGTGAAAAAATATGAATGAGGATGGTGTCATGTGATAAAAAAATGTTTTGGCTTTAATCGTAGTATACTGTAATTTTCGTGCTTTGCACATTTTTTAAAAAAGTGGTATAAATTTATAATTTTATTTTCGAACAATTATAATTAAAAGTAAATATTTATTTGGTTCATTATAAATGTAATTTTCTGCAATTTAAAAATAAAGTTTGAAATAACATCCACTCGAGTATATTAGGAAATGAATACATGACAACACAACTTTATCAATATTAAAATGTGTTTAGAAGGTAATGATATCAATTAAGTAGATGTTGCCTTTTTAGATTATAAATATTTTTATTTCAAATTGACTTGCATGGTAACAATAGCTATATTTTAGTTAATGAAAAATATAATAAAAATAAACAAATAATTATAACAAAAGTTAAATTGTGAGAAAAATGACACGTGTCATCCGAAGTATAAATGAATGACACCTAAGATTTAAGTGCTTTTGTTTTAATATAATATATAAATTATTACTTTTTAAAATAGTCCGAATATAAATAAATATAAAAATATATTATTTATTTTTAATTCGGGAATTTCATTTAGTTATCATGTGAAACGTTATAAATATGCTTCTTGATTTCATTGTCAGTTGTGCTATAAATTCGGGTCAAGTTTTATAGTTCAGATCATATCGTCTAATTTTCCGTTCGGGTTTAATATTGGAGTAAAGTTCTTCACGAGAAACTTGCAAAACCCGAATACTGGTCAAATATTACATTGTGTTTGGACAAAAAAAAAACAAAAACCAATTTTCTCAAATCAAAATTCAAAGTATCCAAAAATACCCCGAGTTTCATCCATAACCAACATCTTACATAATATTCTGTGCACCATTTGTACAACTTTGCTGGAAAAGTGTATGGAGTTTCTCATTATTACGTTAGGGTTAATCATAAGCTTTTAAAACACTAAACACAAGTGTTTATAACATAACTCTCAATAAACCTTCTATAACACTTATCACTAGTGTTTTAATGGTTGGTGTCAAACACAACCATAATACCTTTGAAGAGGCTGTGACAAAATCGAAACAAAAACATTAACCCCCCGTTTGGTTGTAACTGCGGAAACAGAAACGGAATGAAAATGAATCTAGTCCACATATGTACTTTGTTCATGGAATCATTTCGGTTGGTTTCATGCAAAACGCACTTGTTTCCCCCTACTTTGTTACCCTATAGGGTATTAAAACTAATCATATTCTACTACAATTAGTTCAAACCACAAGGTATGATTCCCAACAACTTCATGAACAAGGGTGTACATATAAACTAGATTCGTTTCCATTTCATTTCCGTTTCCGAAGTTTAAACCAAACGGGCCCTAAAATTAAAAGCTCTCACACACATGAAATGATATCCATTCTGACTTAATCAACCTTAGCGCTTAGCCAAACTTCGATATGAGGTCAAGTCGATTGAGACCATGTGACCCGCTTATCCTTGATGTTGCGTTTTGCATGAGGTCAAGCCTATTCCTCTATATTGATTGATTTGACTATTTGAAGAAATTTATCAATGGATGAAGACATCTTTCACTTTGAGCTAGCTATCATTTTAGATACACTTTAGACAAAAGTTTTTATCTTTTCGATAGGAGTTTAAATTATTCTTCTCCTACAAAAAAAAAAGAGATCATTAGGTTAGAGAGTTCAATATCCAACCAAATACTTTCATTTTTCACAGCCTTTAGAGGTGATACACTACGACTCATGGCAATCAACTCGATCGGTCCTTGTTTATACCGATTCAATACACTATCTAATTTGTAAGTTATTTCTTACTAATTTATAAGTTTTGAGGTTTGGAGAGAGCGACTTGGATAATAAAATGATGATGTTTGTTGGTTAATTATGTATTTTTTATTTATTATCAATCGTTTATATGTTATCGTAATAGTTATTAGTACCTATTTCAAGATATAAGATGATTACTAGGTTCTATTTGTGTTTAAAGGTTGTGGTTTGCAAGATGCGAGAGGTGATACCATCTATTTTAGCATCTATGCCACCATCATTCTTGTCCATCCTTTTAGCATATTGTGTAGATTTGTATCATATTATGATATATTTTATTTCCTTTTGTGTTTTGAAGATCTACTTGTGCATTCAGAATATTACAAGTACTCTAGTCCTTTAAAAAGCTAAAGTGAAGTTATTAATGAAAGCATGTCTACAACACACTAAGGTTCTCCCGACGATCAAGGAAGTCGAGGTCAAGGCTGAATTGATTGAGATTCGAGAAGATCGCTTGAAGCAACATCATCAAACGTCCCAACTTGCACCTCTAGTCGGCCCGATCGGTCTGACATTTTTGAGCATTTGACTTTATCTTTAAGACGATAATTGTATTTCGATACCAGTCAAGCCCTCTGACCATAGATGTCGCCGGCGCGAACACATTGGTCTCTTACCAGGACTAGGAACCAATTCGAATTTGGCGCCCCGAATTGGTCCATATCAACATTGCTTTGGAAGATCTATCTTTCTTCTTTTTACCTTTTTATTTTAGGGTAACTTTTAGCTTGTCCACTTGAATTTTTTTTTATCTTTTATTTTATTTAATATATATCGTTTAGTAGGATTACGCTCTAATCCTAGGAAAATTATGTTAGATATCCTCCCTATAAATATGGCATTTTAGCCATTAGGTTTTTTTATTCAATTTTTATTGGAGAGTTTCGCTATTGACATTGTAGAAATCGGCTGACTTTGTCCATATCGATCGGCCTTCGGTCACTATCGAACCAATAATAAAAGTTGAAATTTTGTGAGTTCATGTATTACTAATGTCTCTTGTTTTAATATTTGGAAAGCACGACTTTGCATGAATAATTTGTAATGTAGATGATGATGTTTATGCCTATGATTGTATGTCTAATTCAAGTGTTATGATAGTTTAATTAGGGTTTGTCTATGCAAGATTCAAGATTTGAATGATTGATACTTTTAATATCATCCAAGATGCGAGAGTTGTGTTGGGTTGTTTCCTTCATAACATGATATATCATATGTGGATGTTGTTATTATCAATTGGGATTGAAAATGCGGTGATATAAACTATGAAATGCTTTTACTATTATTGAATTATAATTTCCGTTATTCTCGATTCCTCTCATATTGGATCATTTGATACAAATTCTATTTTCTTTCCCTTATTACTAATGACGATCGATCGACATACTAGTCGACTGATCGTTCCCATCGATTGAGCCGATTTGTATGTTTTCCTCCCTTCTGGTTTCTGTTATTTCATAATTTGATTCTTTACTTTTCTCTCTCTTGATTGGCCCGACTTCACCCTATTTGTTGGTTGATCCCTCACCCTCACCATTTGTTTTTTTTTTTTTGGGTTTGTTTATTAGTTTTATGATTAATCATTTACATAATCAAATTGTTTCCCTATGTTCCAATATTTAATTTTAATAACATATCATTTTTGTTATTTTATTTTATTTTATTTAGATGATATGTTCATTAAACTAATTGTAACACCCCAAATCCGTAGGACTTGGAGTGCTACTGGGCTAGGATCTCACAATGGATCCTGACCCTAGCTTGACAACAACTTCACTGAATCTTACAACAAGACACTGATATATGAAAACAAAACATGAAACTGATGTATATATATATATATATATATACCGATCAAAAGGTGATACAAGGTACTGCTGAGTACAAAAGTCAAAACATAAACCCGTACAATATAAATATGTTTATTCTTTTATATATCTACAACACGGTATAAAACCGTTAGCTAACTATACACATATATAAGAAGATGCTAGAGCACAAACACACGTCAATAATATTAACACATCATCATGATATCACACATTTACCCGGTTTATTATCTTTAATAGGTCCAACACTCAATCGTATAATAAATGTATATGAATATACGTGACATGAGGAATGTATATATATAACCCTCGCCTCTGCGTGCAATAGCTAGCTGGAGTGGTATCAGCGCACTTTCCCGTATACCATATGGAGTGGTAGGTGCCCTTCCCGTATACCAGAACTAACTAGCTTACAGAGAACTTCCCAGACTCCACTACGGGATGAAAGGTAAGTTGTCACAACCACTACAATGGGCGGTCAATATAACATAGGTCGGTGACCATAATAACACATGCTATAAAGCACATAACACACACCACTCAAGCATACATCCAATATAAGGATAGTAGCTAAGTAAGTCCTATGGACTTACCTCGATCTCAAAAGTAACTCGCTACGAGCAACTCTCAGAAACGTCCACTCCAACTGGAGGACAACACAGCCTATACAAGACACACATACGTATATATCACAATCCTATCACACAAAGGGGTCACACCTAGACCCAAGGGATCCATAAGGATCAAGTCCAACTCGTAAACCTCAAAGCCGTAACCGGCATATCTATATCATACTCGTCAACATCCGAATCCTAGCATGGTACTAAGTTCCTCATACTAGAAAAGGAAAGGAACTACGTAACTATAGGTAGTCCCGGGACCAGACGCACCTGCGTGAACTAAGGACGCAGGGGCGGAACGCAGGCAACCGCAGGCGCGGTGGCACTCAACCGCGGGGGCGGTGACAAGAGTCGCTGGCAACGCAGGCACGGCGCGGGCGCTGCGGCACAAGGTCCGCAGGGGCGGTGACTTCTGGCCGCGGGGGCGGCGACAGTGTAGAACAAGATCTCGTGATTCTTCTTCGGCTCTTCACGTGATCAAATCTCGTCGTTACCATTCCAAAACCACACACAACATGCACATACACATACCAACCATCAATACCCTTAGCGTACATCTAATCTTAAGCTAGAAAGATTGAATCAAAGAAGAAGAGAAGGAGAAGAAGCAAGCACTTACCACTACTGAAGATCATAGGCTGTAGGAAGGATCAACACACACCAAAGCTGGCTTCCAAGCACAGCCACAACAACCACTAGCATCAACCTCAACAAGGCCACACAAAACCTCTTGCAACCAAGGATAAACCAAGATCAAGATCAAGGGAGGAAAAGAAAGAAGAAGAACGCAGGTTTAACTGGGAAGGAAATGAAACACTTGCTCCTGAGGCCAAGAATAAGCTTAAGGAAGAAGAAACAAAAGGTAAAGCACGAGTCAAGAGAGTCAACAAAACCGGTTGCAGCCGGCGGAAACCGCAGGGGCGGTCCCATGAGCCGCAAGGGCGGCGGTCATGCCCGCTGGTGCGGAAAGGCCAATCTCGGCCCAAAGCCAATCTCGGCTATGGTCCGATCTCGGTCCGAAAGAATAGGGGTCTCACACTAATATAGGAATAAAATAAGCCCAAAACCTAAATTTCTTCTACAAATCCACTCTTATTCTCTACCAGATAAAAGAAGTTCGATTTTTACTCCAATAACTTAGTTGATCTCTTTTCGTATTGTATCCTTTAAATATTTTTTGGTGGGAATTGTATCCTTTATTAGCTTTCACATATCCATTTAAGAGTTGGTTACACCTCTTTATAACACTATATATAGATCATTACTCATTGTAATCATCGGCATAAAATAGGTAAATTGCGGAAAATAACCTAACCTTTTGGAGTGTTGCGGTCTGTGGCCTAACCTTTTTAAAATGCAACTAAAAACCCAACCTATACTATATGTTGTAGATGTTAGCCTATGCTTGCCGGAGGTAATTTTTCCGGTGAAAGTGATGAGGTGTTTTCTTTCTTTAATGACCGGATAAATTGCGAAAAATACAAACCTTTTGGGAGTGTTGTTTGTTCGTAGCCTAAATTTTTAAAAATGAAAATAAAAACCAATCTATACTACATGTCGTAGATGTTGTCCTATGCTTATTGCCGACAATTTTCTGGTGAAAGTGAAGGTCCTTGAGCAGAGTTATTTGAGAGAAAACAACAACACTAGGTCATTCATATGAAAATTTAAGAATGTATTATGTCATACATATGAAATTATCATCACACTAATCGGGTATTTGGTTTGTTTGTTACGAGTATGATTTGTTATAGAGGTTTTTGGTTGGGTATTGTTATAGATAATTTTTCAAAAATGATTTTAAAAAATCATTTTGTGTTTACTTAAAGTAATTTTTAGGTAATTAAATATGCTTGACACCTTAACATGCAACTCATCACTTTCACCGAAAAATTATCGGCGGTAAGCATAGGCTAACATCTACAATATATAGTATAAATTGGTTTTTATTTTCATTTGTAAAAAGTTAGGCTACGAACAAACTACACTACACTCTCAAAAGGTTTGTATTTTCGCAATTTATCCAGTCATTAAAGAAAGAAAACACCTCATCAGACAACTTATCACTTTCACCCGGAAAAATTACCGGCGGCAAGCATAGGCTAACATCTACAACATATAGTATAAGTTGGATTTTTAGTTGCATTTTTTAAAGGTTAGGCCAAAGACTGTAACACCCCCAAAATGTTAGGTTATTTTCCGCAATTTACCCGCATAAAATTGATCAATATTGTGCATTAAATGTCATTGTTGATCAATTTTTTAAGGCCAAAATAAATTCAGCATTTTTGTTTATGTTAGCGTGCAAACATCTCCTCTTGTTCCAACCGAGCTCTTCCATCTATAATCAAGCTTCACGTTTGATACATGACTTAGACAAAATCTCTTTCTCTTTGTCCATTAATTCATTTTATTATCAATGTTTGCTCTTGTAGTTTCAGCATGATTCAATCAATCAAGATCGATGCTTCATTGAATCTTGATCGATTCAATCAATCAGTATTGTTTTGTAGTCTTTTATATTGGTCAATACGATTGTACTATTAACTTTTTTTTTATTTATATATATGTTCAAGTCTTGATCCAAATTGAAACTAATTTCACATTTTGGTATGGTGGATTCCACTGATTTGGATTCCATATTATTCATTACAACTTTGGAGATCAAATATTGAAATCCTGAACCCAAACTCTGGTACAATTACACATTTAAACTAATCTACATTGCTATTTTCCAAAAAATTTGAAATAATTTTCGTTACACCTTTACCCTATATCTTGTAACAAAAAGCTGAGATTATTGTTACAAAAACGAATATGAAATGAGGAAAATGGTGATGATGTACTAAAAGAATTTGGGGTCGTCAAAAGAAAAAAACGGGTCAATAACACCAAACTCATCGAAGGTGAACTCAAGTGTGCCAAAAGGCGAATCCGGACCCGACCCAAAATGCTCGATGACATCCGACTCCGGCGTCCAGATAGCATTGCACCCAGGTAACTGATTGGAGTCTGAAGTGGCGGGCGAACCCGAGACAAACCATTGGCTAGCAGGAGTCTCACCCGCGGTTTCAAGGAACTCTTCCAAGATTTTGTCGAAATCTAGCGTATCCGGCTCCTCAATCTTCACCATAAGTTGTGGCTGAGGAGTTTGTTGGAGTTTGACGGGTTGGGAGTCGGGTTTTAGCACTCGGACAGATCCATGGTGAACAGGTGGAGGGTTCTTACTGGCTGAGGGCTGTCCACACGTGTGGTGACCCTTGTAGACGAGCTGCAAGAGGGTGGGGTCCTCCGTCGATTTTTGGACTTGCTTTGTGGCGTAACAGTTACGTGAGCTGCGATGGCTGCATCTGTAGTAGCCCCTGCACAATTCAATTCCACTCTTAGTGTTACTGTCTTACAAGAAGAAAGAATTATGATTGGGCTTATATAATTTCTATAATAATATATATTTTAAATAAAATCCTAATAGTTCAAAAGAAGAAAATAAAATGTAAATGTTTTTTTAATTTGTAATGTTTCACTCCATTGACTAGCTAGATAAATTTACATTTACTTCGTCTATTAACTAATTAATTCCTGGAAAATCGTAAAATTATGTTTTTTAATATATGCCAAGATATCATTAATTCTCTATACAGATATCAGAATGCTTGCTTAAAACTTGCTGAAATTCTCCTAATATTTTATAAACTTAAGAACAGGTGAGCATAGTTTGATTCACGAATCATGAGGAACAAATCATCCAAATCAAAAAAATCTGACCTTGGAAAAGTAGCTCCAAGTATAGTCTTTTGTCCATATTTCCTCCAACTATATCCATCATTTACATTTCCCTCCGCTCCTCCTTCCTGTGTGCTCACTTTTACTGTCTCAACCCTTTTGGGCCAAGTCTTCCTACAAGTTCAATGAATCCGCGCAACTCAAAATCATGCATAATAGCGAAAAATTCAACTAATTAACTACACAGTTTACTGATTATTTAGATATTCAAAAATGTTAGGAGTACCTTTTCTTGGAGGCGCGATGGATATTCTGGAGGTCTGAGCTAGGGTAGATGGAACTCGGACACTCGCCATTGAAGGCGATCAAGGAGTTTGGATCTACTTGAATGGAATCAAGATTGGTCATGTGGAGAAGCTTGTTGTAAGTTGAGAGGATCTTTTCAATAAGGTACTCGCGCGTCTCCTGTGGGCTGGAAGGATCTAGATGGTTCTGAAGTTGCTTTGCAAGCTCCCTCCCTTGGCTCAGCTCATTCATCATCACACTCCATCTCTTCAAATCTTCTGATGTTTCCATTTCTGACTTTCAGAATTAGGGTTCAACTTTGGGATAGATTATGAATCTATACAAATTACAATAGGTATATCTTTTCTCAGATCAATACTTGTATATATGTTTATTAAGATGAAGATAAAAACATACACAAAGGGGGAATTAAAATTAGGGTTTTGGATTTTGAGGAAAAGAGAGAGTTTTGAGGGTTGATGAAGAATTGAGATTAAATGTGGAGGATCATATATTTATAGACACGACTATTAGGAGATAAGAGAAAAGATTAAACAAGTATATACGTAGATAACCAGTGATGTCTTTTTCTTAGCCATTTTTTAAACACAAGTGGTTTGTTTTCTTCCTTGTCTTCTTCCTCCTCATACGTGTTCATGTCCATTAACCATTTTTTTTAATTGCAACATGCTATTTTGTTAATCACAACTTCACAAGTAGATGTAATAGGTCGATTAACGATTGACTAAACTAGTTGCAGGATCGTAAAGCGCCCTTTAAATAGTATGAGATGTGAAGAAATGTCTGAGGTGTGACTTTTCAAACCAAAATTATTCCCCCACAACCCACACAAAAGGCCAAAATCGAAATAAATTACGAATTAATCAACGAATTATCAATTCTTTCTCGTCTTTTAAGTTTTAAATACATTGATAACTGAAAATACTTTTTCCAACTAAAATAGATAATTATTAAAACCTTCAAGTTGCTTTCCTTTTCTATCTTTTAAAAAACGATTGGAATTTTAAACCATCATATATTCATATGTGAGTGTACGAACAGGTAAGAAGAGAGAAGAGACTGAGAATAATTTTCAAACATGGCTCCGCGTTGATTCCTTCTCTTTCCCCTATAGCGTCGGTCCTACGGGTGATCGTGACGTCTGAAAAGGGACGTCATCTCTTTTCAACTACATGATTAACTACACGTAGTAGCAACTCATCCAACAAACTGTGTGCTAACCGCATGGTCTTAGGTGAATCCATGCATAGGATTCTATATTTAGATTAGAGATCTATTGGTCAATATTTTGTTTTTCCCAAAACCCAAGTGATTGAATGTATGAATGTATCTAGTAGGACTAGGTGTAAATCGAATAAGGCAAGTGTAACGAGAGGTAGAAATGGCCCGGACTGAATGACTGACTATCATGAAAAAAGATTACAATGTACAAAAAATAACGCGATATACATTAAATGACGATAGAAGCAGACGAAAATTCGGATTGAGAGCAGTTTTGTCGGACTAAAAGCCCCATCTTATTTACACCCCAATTTGTCAATTAAGCAGTGTAAATATTAAGTCCCGACTAAAATCTATAGGCATGAGGTATGTGTCACATTAGATGATGATGTGACATGTAATAAGAGGATGATACATAGTTTGCCGGTTAGAGCATGCATGTCGGTACGTTTTTCTCATATTATTAGGTGTCAAATGAGAGAGATAAATATTTTTGCTAGATCCAATATATATTCATCATCTATAAGTTGAAAATGGCCGTTGCAAGATGAAAATATTGACTATTTATATCATGTCATGTTAATCTTTTTTAGTTTTTAAAATTTTTAAATGTTAAATCATAACTAATAAAAAATAATTTTATCTACATATTAACACCGAGTTATACTTAAATCACTTTTAATTGTTTTCATATTATTTATCTATAGTTTTGTTAATAATAGTTTTCTATAATCTAAATTTATATCAATTTTAAACTAGTTTTTTTTTATTGTAATACTTATATCGAGTTATTTTATTCACAAAATATCATTTGTAGTTTATATTTATTTTTAGAATATAACAAAAATAAAAAATTTGATATATAATGTGATTTGTTACGAAAAGTTAGGTGTTCTATGATGAAGATGAAAATATGTTCTTCAAATAATGTGAAACAAAGAGAAAAGGTTTAAAAAAAAAGTGAAAAATACATGAATTAAGATGAAGCTTATAAGTTCTCTAACGTGCGGTATCTTAGTGAGTGATAAGTATAAATAGCATGTACACATTAAGCAATGTAAAGACACTATCCTTGTAAAATCCTCTCTCGAAGATATTGATGTTTTGGTTACTCTCTTTTTATCTCTCATTCAATATATAAATTGGATCTATATTGTTTAAATGGTATCAGAGCGAGGATTTCTTCCTTTTATATTGTAACTAATCTGATCAATTGGTATCAGAGCGAGGATTTCTTCCGTTTATTATGGGAAATTAAAAAAAAATTTGGGATGAATTATAGTCCACTGATAACTTATATACTTGTATGTATAAGGGAATTTCTGGTTATAAGTGTGATATCTTGAAACAATTGTTTGAATGGAAGGCTAGATTTAGGATAATGCAATTCTTGATTGGTTTAGAGATCAATTTGACCATATGGTGATTGATGCAAGTAGAGATTTAGAGAAATTTTACTTTGCATACACAAGTTATGACATTCTTGCAATTGAAAGGCAGACTGAAAAGCTACCCCTTATGCCAAGCAGGTGGTAGTAGAAGAGACTACAAAAAGGAGAAAAATGACAAACAATGCTCATATCGTAGTGAGAAGGGGTATGTAAAAGAATCTTGCTTTAAACGGGTGGGTTATCCAAATTGGTATAAGGGACGAAAGGATAAATATATTTTATTGTTGATTCATATGGATACATGCGGTTCATATCACACTCCCTCCATACGTGGAGAAAAGTATATTCAAACATCGGTGGATGATTAATGAGGGCGAAAACGTGAGCCTTAAATCTCTCAAGTAATTTACAAGACTCAATGTAGTAGGGAGTTGGGTTTGAAAATAAGGAAGGTGATATTTTGATTTGACAAATTAATTAAGAAACAACTTAAAGAATAAAAGTAAGTATATACAAAAACCAAAACAAAACGAAAGAAAGTTGAAATCAAACATAGGTCAATCGGCCAATTGGGATCCACTCGATCGGCCAAGACACAAACTTTAAAAATTAGTTAAATACGAAAGCAGAAGTTAAAAAAAAAGCGAAAGAAAATAAACTTCACGGATAGGCCAATCGGCCAACAATGTTCTTGTCGATCGGCCACCACTAGAAAACACAATTAAAATAGTATCAATAACGGAGAGGGAAAATATTGTATTTTTTGTAACCAAAATCAGTCAATTCAAGAGAGGGAGAATAAGAATAAGAATAAAATCAATCAATCAATCAATAAAGCAATTTCGGGATCAAGATAACCACAACATGCATATGAATAGATCTCTACTGACAATTCCGCGCATGATTGAATGTAAGTCATGTTATATGGGAGACAAATTCATTCGATTGTCATGTGGTTAAGACTTTATTTGACATACATCAATGTTTATCACTTCCATTGATTGTCATGTATCCAGGACGGGAGAAAACTTTAAGATAAAAGCTAAGAAAGTATTCGCAAAATAGACGAGAAGTTTTGAAAAAGATGGTAGAAATTTTTTAAAACGTTTGAAAACTATTTTCTATGTAACCATACATAAATCATGTATTGTCCTCAATGTAAAATAATATGATAAAAATAAAGAAAAACTCACAAAATGGTATAGGAATGTCTCCCTATCGTGTTTCTTTTAGGTCTTTAGCTAGACTTGACTTATTTAATTATGTGGAAATTTCTTATGAGCTTTGATTTTGACACCATTTGGAAGAGCGTCCCCACATCTTCTCCATACTTTGTTTAGAATTCTAAAACATTTCTCAATCGCCTCCCGAAAAGTGAGTATTTGCTCCCAAAACATTTTCTTTGTCTCATCGATCATATCAACAAGTGTTACTATCGTGTGTTTTTGAGTAGTGACATCGATTTCTAGAGCCTCTAGCTGTCTTTTATTTGATCTTAGTATATCTTGATCGAACATAAGGGTAGGAGCGTCCCCACATCTTCTCCATGCTTCAATTTCTCGTTGCAATTCCTCGAGTTATTTATACAATCCAGAAAGAATATTACTTTCTTCTAAAAGTACGGATACATAGTCTCTACTATTGGATCCTCTCATAGAGGATGACTTACCCGATGTCGTAGCAACATAGTCGGTTATCTAGATGGGGCTATATATTAATACGGCGTTTCACTTTGCAACTTTGTTTCTTCACATGCTCCCCATGATTCTTTCCGGATCGGATCTTGATGTGGAAAGTGTCCTTCCCGATCTTCTACCGCTTCACACCATATCTATCATTTGAAATAGAAAAGATTAAATGTCATATGGTTTCAAAATTAATTTGTCAAACAAAATAAAACCCTCTCCGACAATGGCTCCATTTTGATGAGGGTTAAAATGTGAGCCTCAGTTCTCGCTAATAATTACAAAAGCCGGCTATAGTAAGAGGATTGGTATCGAACTCAAGGAAGACAATATTTTGATATGAAAAATTAATAATGAAACATAAAACAAATTATTTACAGAAATTGAAATAAACAAATAATACCAAGACGAAAATAAATGTCAGTCGATCGATCGATCTCACTATTGATTGACATTAGACACAAGAGTCACACACAAGTAAAACAAAAAATAGAAGCAACGGAAAAAAAATAAAATCAAAGGTCGGTCAATCGGCCAAAATGCCTTCTGTCGATGGACCAATTATAGAAAGTGCGTAAAAACGGAAGCAAAAAGTGAGGTAGAAAGTTTGTGTGATGTTTGTTTCAAAATCAAGGATTTCGAGAATGAATTGACGAGAGAAGTAGATATACAATTAATAAAGAGTTTTAGGAGCAAGATCACCACCGCATACGTATAGATCTTAATTGATAAATCCAAAACATAATGTAAATCATGTTATGTGAGGGACAACTCCGCTTTATTGCCACGTGCATAAGACCATTGGTTGTCATACATCGAATGGGATTGTCGGTTCTATTGATTGTCATGTACACAAGACTACCTCTTATCACACATCGAATAAAGTCTTTTGAACATAAGAGGCTCGACTCTCGCATTTTTTTGGAATTCTTTATTTTAGTTTGTATGTTAAGTTTTTAAATCCAATCGTACTCTTAAAAAAGGGAAATCCATTATCCTCAATTAAAGCTCAACAACAGGCTTGGTTAAAGAGCATCCATTACCTTACCAAAAAAAGAACATCCACAATGGCTACATTGTCATTATAATCTATCTTGTATTTTATTTTTTTTGGATAGTTTTATTTCATTGATTTCTTTTCAGATTGTCACGGCTAAAATTTTTAAAAAGTTATTGTTAATTTTGTTAATATCACACCCCCATAGAGTTATTAATGTTTACTTTGAAATTCATGTTACTTTGATTTATAAAGCTAATATTATTTAATACTTATCAATATTCTTTATAAAAATATATTTAATTAGTATATACAATACATACAAATTAGTCACGCGAGCTTAACCCGAAAGCTTTATTTTCTTCGATTTTCACAAATAAAACACATTTCGTCTAGACCTGTTCATATCCGGGCTCGGGCCGGACTTTTTTGAATTTTAGGTCCGTTTAGCCGGATCCGGGCCGGGCTAAGTCCGTCTGGCGGGCCTAAAATACGTGCCGTACCCGGCTCGGCCGGGCTGCCGGCCGGACCTCCGGGTACCCGTTTTATTTTTTCTTTTTTAAAAATAATTTAAAAAACTATTTTAAATATAAATTTTATTTAAAAATAAATTATATTTAAGATATTATATGTAATATACATTAAATTTATGATAATTATGTTAAATATTTTATAATTATACTTAATATTTTAAATATATACAATATAAATTATAATTTTCATATTTTATTTTTTTATACGGACCGACAGGCCGGGCTTTTCGGCCCGGCCGGGCCTGTAGTGGTGTTCGTACCCGGCCCGACGGGCTTGACGGGCCGGGCTTCCCTCTGTGTTCATACCCGCCCGTTTTTCCGGACGGACTGCCCGGATACGATCAGGCCTAAATTTGCGTCCAACAAATATATCCTAAACTATGCAGTTACAATGTAATTACACCTAATCACAAACAAATTTGAACAGAACAATCAGTACGGAAAAACTCGTAAAAACATACCTCTTCCGTCGAATTTTTTGCATTTTTGAATGGGTAGCCTTCTCTTTGTCTTCCTTGGTTTTAAGCTCCCTCCATTTTTGGGATTGTTCGATATTTGGTTGGAAATGGGTTGAATCGTCCTCTATTTTCGTTGTTTAGGTTTTGCGGTGAAAGTGAAAATTTCCGCGGAAGTATTTACTAGGTCAATGTTTACACACATCCTAAAATGCATGTCAAACCTCATACCTTACGCGCAATATCATTCCACGTCAGATATACAATACCAAAATTTTACCGCCTTATAAGCAATTATGTTATCAAAGGTGTTTGTAAGTGTAGAAATCAATCATATCCAATTTGTAAGTAATACGAAGACCTATATCCTCTATCCATACAAAGCATCCAATTTATGGAGCATGGTGCTGATAGGCCGCACCCCTTGTCTTGTCTGTGTTAAGGCTTTATTATATACGTTTGGACCTTACGGTTTAATCATATCTTTAGAGAAGGAAATCGAGTCGTAAAATCGCTGGCTTGCTTTGCTTTCTCACTTCCCCTGGGTTGCTACGATTTAGATTTCCCTCCGACATCTTCTAGTTTATTAAGTTTTGAACGATTTACGCGGAGTTAGCCTTCCATGAATTATTCGTGTGTAATTCTTTATGTTCATTTAATAAATTTTGGAGCTTAGGCTCTTACTCAGTTACTCATAAAAAAAATAACAAAACAAACAAAGCATTCAATTTGATTGACCAACTAATTGGTGTATTTGACGGGTTTTGTTCTGTTTTGTTATTGGATACGCTTAGCAATAATGGCCTTTGATCGCCCCCAAAGAACCCTATTAGGCAGCCTAAGAATATATTTAGTTGATTAAGAATTTAGGACCCATTTTCCGTATGGTATGGAAGAAATAAAGAGAGAAAATGCATAAATAAATAAATAGAAAGTCGTAACATTTATATATTAGAAAACTTATTCCTCCTATTCATCTTTTTCTTTAAATAAGAGAACGTGGATTAAATCTGATTAAGTACTCGATGAGTCGATGTGTGTAATTTTTCGGTCTACAACATTTTTTGAATGAGCAACTTCAGATTATAAGTGTCGTCTCTAACAACTTTTTTTTTGTTTTTCGGTTTATCAACAATACAATTAATTAGACAAACAAATATTTTATTGATACAAAGGATTACTTGCGTTGATGAATACAAAAAAATATGTATGTTAATGGAGCAAAAATATAATAGTATTCTTACATAACAACATATAATATTCGTTTATAATTGTAAATACAAGTATTTTCCCGGCTAAAACACTTATTTATCATGCACATACATATATGTAATGGCTAAAGTGCACGTCTAAGCAATAACAAGTACACGGTTAATTAAGAAGCACAAAGAAATTAACCCTCCGTTTGGTTGTAACTCTGGAAACGAAAACGAATCTAGTCCATATATGTACCTTGTTCATGAAATCATTTCGGTTGGTTTCATGCAAAATGCACTTGCTTCCCTATACTTTGTTACCCTATAGGGTATTAAAACTAATCAAATTCTACTACAATTAGTTCAAACCACAAGGAATGATTCCCAACAACTTCATGAACAATGATGTACATATGGACTAGATTCTTTTTTATTTCGTTTCCGTTTCCGAAGTTTAAACCAAACGGACCCTAAACCTGAAGTTTACTATTTTAATCTAACTGTAAAAATAATGGACTTATTTATCATGTAGATACATATATTTTTTCATCAAGTAGGTAGATGTGCAGTAATCGATACTAGAAATAAAAAGAAAGTCAAATGTAGAGAAACGTGCATGGCGATCAATAATTAAGCAAGCAACAAGATAATATACTTTGCTTTCTATATCAAGCAAGTTGTGATTGCCTACCTAGTTGATAATTAAATAGGGCAGATTATCTAAAAATGGATTAAAAAATATATATAAAAATTAAGAAGATGGGGTTAATTAATTAGATTATGGAGGTAGGTACGTTTGAAGTTTATGCCCTTTGTGGAACATATGGGATTGAAGTACTTGTTTTGGTTAATTAATAAATAATTATATATAGAAATTAAATATGAAGTGAAGGCCAGTTGTATGATATAATATCTGATTAGTCGCTTAATTTAGTATGAGTTGTGTGCATGAACATTGAACCCGGTCATCCTACCATTCAAGTGTACTGTGTACGGATATTTATAACCCTCAACTGCTATGAACACGGTAACTTATATTTCCTTCTATAATGCCAATTTCTACGCTGTCTTACTATTAATATTTCTATTCCAAGTCTGTACGACACTCATCACTGACCTAGTGTGTGTCGGGCCTAGTGTGTGTCACGTTCGATTCCGATTAGGGTTATTGATTTGACCGGCCACCATGGTAAATGTTTAGATATAAGGGAATAAAAATGTGTCGCATATTGATAATATAAAATTTTATGAGTCTAATATATGAGTCCATATAAGTTATTGTCAAATGATTTTATGAGATATATAGGGACGGGTTATTGTTTATGTGTATTTATCTGTTTCACTCAACGAACGTGTGTCCTCTACTGTCCTACATCTTTAGGTTTTGAGTTTGATTTTAGAAAAATTTAACCAACACCTCTGTGTATATATAGCGTATTTTAACGATGTGTACTCAATAAGTCAAACACCTCTGTGTATATGTAGCGTACTTTAACGATGTGTACTCAATAAGTCAAACACCTCCGTGTATATGCAGCGTACTTTAGCAATGTGTACTCAATAAGTCTAAGTAGTGTACGTTGTGCCTTGTTGAAGAGTTACCTCATAATTTATAATAGTAATCTGGTGTACGGTAAGCAATGCCAACGAGTAACTTTATATAACCTTCATTGCTAAACGGTAAGTCAATTCCGACGGCTTAATTTGTTAAGTTACGTTACCTTGCATATTATAGTTATATAAATGATATGACCGGCCTGATCGATGCCATGAGATGAGATTTTAACGAGAAAATTAAGAAATGTTTATAAGTTTGATTTAGTAAATTAGTATATATATATATATATATATATATATATTATGTAAATACTTAATTATTCACAATTGTAATGAACTTAGGATATTTGTGTAAATAATGAGGATAACTAAATAATTATATGATATCTTTAACTTAAATTATAATCATAATTAGAGTTATAACATAATCTCTATCAGTTGCCCTCACCAAAAACAAAGATATTGTGTTTCAACTTATTTTGAATACTACGAGTGAATTAATGCAAATATCTTACAATATTTTAGGGGCAACTAATTATTAACGTAAATAAGTTCAGGTTTGTGTAATTTTGAGTATCCTAATTTTGTAACCGTAATTAGTTTGTGTAAGTTTGAGTCTTCTACCTTTTTTATGTGTACTTTTGTAATGTGTCATTTTACGTTAGTATTTTGTGTTATATAAAATATATTGTGTTATTTTATATAATTTATTTATTTTATTTTATTTGTAAATTTTTTTGTGTCGATATGGAGATTTTCTTTTGACATGTGTTCTCCGGTGTGTAATTTTACACAAATTTGTGACAAAAAAATTACATAATAACCTATAATAACAAATAATAAAAGACAATTGAAACACAAAGGAAATGTTGAATTTGGGATTAATGAACTATTGTTTTTCTTTTGTTAGGATATGTTAGACTAGTACAAAAGGAAGCTTGAGCCGAGCCAAAAGTGAAAATTCTACCTAATGTCCGGGTCAAAAATACTATTCATGTTCACCCACGTAAAAAGCGGGTCTCGTTGATCGGGTCGGTCCGGATGGCTCATACATACTTAATTGTGCACTTTTTTTCATAGATATATCATTTAAAAGAAATAATATAATGTGTTTAATGTAAAATTTTCAACCCAATTATATATATCTACAAAATGCACAACCAACGAGTTCAACAACAATCAACATGTAAAAATGATCAAATACATGAAAAACAACAAGTACAATTACAGTCAAATTATCTGTGCAATCTTAAATTACAAACGAGTATAACTCGTCTAAATACTCAAAATCAAACTAAATGAAGAATCTAAATAGTTGGCACTAAATAACTATATTTAAAGGGTGATTTTTGATAAAAATATAGTTGGATTATTTTTTTTTTAAGAAAGCTAAATATAAACAATTCTTAAACATGATAGATTCATTTTTCATTTTAATCCGTGTCATTGAGCTCTTACCATGATGTGCCCCTAGTAGACTTGTAGGCCCCAAAATGAACCAGTAATACCAAATAAGTAGGAAGGATAATTTCATCCGCATTCGATGGATGTTCGATCCATCATCCGTACCCATCGTTAACACTCATTACCCATTCTATTTTATATATATATATATATATATATATATATATATATATATATATATATATATAATATTTTATGCCTGAAATTAATATTATATTATATAAATAATTTAAATACTTAAATAATGTATGTTTTGTGAGACCCCTATTCTTTCGGACCGAGTTCCGTCCTTAGTTGAGATTTCCTTTGACCGAGTTTGGCCTTGCCGCACCCGCGGGCATGATGGCCGCCCCTGCGGTTTCCTGCGGCTGCAACCGTTTTTGTAGACCCTTTGACCCGTGCTTTACTCTTTACCTTAATTAATCTTTTCCTTGGCTGATCAAGAGTTTGTTCTTCACTTTCCTCTCCAGCTTCCATCTCGTTCCTAGCTTCACCTTGTTTCCTTTGATCTTGTTCTTGGTTTGGAAGAGTTTGGTTTGAGATTTTTGTGTGTGGTGGCTTTTGTGGTTGATGACTGTGAGTTTGCTGAGCTTGGAAGTCAGCCTTGGTGTGTGTTGATCTTCCCTGCAGCCTAGGACCACAATGGTGGTGAGTGATCTTCTCTTTCTCTTCTTCCTTTCTTGTTTTTCCTCTTCCTTAGCTTAGGATTAGATGTATGTTAGGGTTTTGATGGTTGGTATGTGTATGTGCATGTGGTGTGTGGATTTGNGGAAGAGAAAAGGCGGAGTTGATCACGTGAAGAGCCGAAGAGAACCGCGAGATTGATTGCATTCTACACTGTCTCCGCCCCCGCGCCTGGAAACTGCCGCCCCGCGGAGACCGTGCCATCCGGCCTGCGCCTGCGCCGTGCCTGCAGCCTTGTCACCGCCCCTGCGGCTTCTACCTGCCGCCTGCCGGGTTATCCTTTCCGCCCCGCGTCCTTGATCACGCAGGTGCGTCTTGTTCCGGACTACCATTGTTGGGTAGCTCCTTTCCTTTCCTAGTATGAGGGAACTAGTACCATGCTAGGTATCGGTTTATGATGAGTATGATATAGTTATGCCGGTTACGGCTTTGAGGTTTACGAGTTGGACTTGATCCTTATGGATCCCTTGGGTCTAGGTGTGACCCCTTTGTGTAATAGGATTGTGATATATATGTATGTGTGTCTTGTATAGGTTGTGTTGTCCTCCAGTTTGGAGTCGACGTTTCTGAGAGTTTTTTCGTAGCGAGTTACTTCTGAGATCGAGGTAAGTCCATAGGACTTACTTAGCTACTATCCTTATATTGGATGTATGCTTGAGTGATGTGTGTGTTTTATGCTTTATAGCATGCGTTATTATGGTCACCGACCTATGTTATACTGACCGCCCATTGTAGTGGCCGTGATAACCTTTCCCTTTCATCCGTAGTGGAGTCCGGGAGGTTCTTTGTAGTCAGGCCAGATCTGGTATACGGGAAGGACCCTCACCACTCCCATAGGGTATAGGGGAGGTGTCCTGATACTACTCCAGCTGGCTAGAGTACTCAGAGGCGGGGATTATATTCCTCGTGTCACATATCTTTATATACATCTATTTATACGATTGAGTGATTTAACTTATTAAAGATAATAAACTGGTTAAATGTGTGATATCATGATGATGTGTTAATATTGTACGGATTTCAGTTTGACTTTGTAATCAGCAGTACTCTGTATCACCCTTTTGACATGCATATATATATCTATATATATCAGTTTTTATGTTTTGTTTTAATCTATTGGTGCCTTGTTGTAAGATTTAGTGAAGTTGTTGTCAAGCTAGGGTCAGGACCATTGTGAGATCCTAGCCCACTCCCGAGTCCTATGGATTTAGGGTGTTACAAAGTTGGTATCAGAGCCCATGTTGACAACAATGGCACTAGTAATCTGCAATAAAGTTCGAATAGATAAATAAACAGAACCGAAAGGGGTCTGACTTTTCAAAAGGTTTTGGTTTTGAAATGAGTACAAATGTTTTGGGATATCGTGTACGTGAACCATCGCCCCTCTGAAGATCTCGACAGTATATATATATATAGATATTCTGTTGTGATTGATCTGTGATATATCTATACATATGGCATATATATAGCCTTCTAAGATAGGTTTACGTCTTATGTAGATGGTTCAGACTAGAGCCTTACCTGCAGCTAGGCGAGGTAGAGGTAGACCCACTCTAGGTAGAGGACGGGGTAGGACTCCTGCTGACGGTTCACATGCAGGAGAGATACATGAGGAGGTTGCTGAGAGTGTCGTTCCTGAGACTGGAACGGGGCAGCTGAGGGACAGGGGCACAAAGAGCCCAGTCTGGCGAGTCTGATCGTGTCTCCATGGGGAGATCAGAGTTCCGAGCATATATCAGACGTGTTGAGGAGACTGCCAGAGCCGGTAGACGTGCCCCAGATTTACAGGCACAGGAGGGACCATCTGAGAGGTCCCACACCGTTACTCAGGTACCAGCTATAAGGTACCTGATGCTGAGATTGCTAGAGTACCGGAGGAGCATAGATGGCCTAGACCAGATACTGGTTGAAGGCATTCCATCAGATGGGTGTACCCCCTTTCACTGGGAAGGTGGGGTTGGAGGTTGTGTTGCGGGGATAAGCCGCTAGGGATTCCCAATCTTTCAACACCAAAACGTGAGGAAGAGATAGATGATGGATGACGTGAGGATGATGAGAAACGTGGCCAACGGTGAGGGATCCTTGTGATTGGGGTGGATCGTAGATGCATAGACTGGACGAATCTCCTAGTCGCAATTCAACTCGTCCGCTATAATCGAATACTTAGGAGGAAGAACGATTAACCTCAAAAGCATGCGAAGTCGCTTGAAGATGGAAGAGAAACCTATCTTAGAGTCTCACCAAGAAGGATAACTCTCCTACACTCCAAACTAGGGTTTGAATAGGAGTCACACCTATTCAGGGTTTCTCGAGTCACACGAGAGGTAATACTGAAAAGTATCAAAAGTGCCTCATGTTGGACGTCTAACATGCCTTTTATAGGCTAGATGGGACGTCCTCCTTGAGCTTACATGGGCTGCGGTCTTGATCCAAGATCGAGCCCGGAAAGAATAAAAGAAATAAAAGAAATGCGAAAAGATAAGATCGAATCTTTAAGAGATAAGATCAAACTAACAAACGGATAAGGTCAAATCTCTAAGAGATAATTGACCTTCTAGAAGCATAAAATAAATCAAATAAAATAAAGTAAAAACCCAATTTAAAAATGTCTCGAAGTGGGCTGAAAATAAAATAGCTAAAATGGGTCATTTAGCCACTTAAAATAGCCCGAAGTCTTCTTTCTTCAAATGCAGCCCGAGCTATTCTTTCTTCTTCCACTTTGGTTCCTCCTCTCTTATGTAGCACGTTTCTGGCTCCTCCGCTCTAGTATGGTACGTTCCCCTTACGTCCGGTTGTTCTCCTCTTGAAGTCCTTCTTCTATTGGTTAGTCTCATCATTTGAAGTGCTGACGCTAGGCTCCTTAATGCTCTAGCATCAGGTTGAGCTCTGGATCGGGCATGTAGACTCAGCTCTGGAGTCTATTCGCTGTCCAGCTGACAGACAGATCGAGCTGGTTCAGACTTTATTCCGAGACTTGGCACAACACTGGTGGAGATCAGTACGGGGTCAGGTTACCAGTTATGATCAGATGATGACGATGATTAGAGAGCGTTTCTGCCCTGCCTCACTGAGGAGGGAGAAACTGCGAGATTTTGTTGAGGTTGGGTTTGAGGATGTACCAGTCTCTGAGGCCATCAGGAGGTTTCAGGAGGAGCTGGCATTACTAGGACCAGCTGCACCTTCTGCAGACCAACACGTTTATCTCTTTTCCGACGAGGGATACTACCCGAGCCTATATGGCGGGATTTTATTGTGAGTCCTTGATGGACTACCAGGACAGAGCCGCCGACTATGAGCGAGAACGGGCGAGTCAGAGGAGAGCTTCTCAGACCGGAGGGTTTGAGAAGAGGCAGCGTACAGGGCAAACCAGTGGTACTGGTGGTTCTGCTAGTGGTTGGCGTGGTCAGAGACGCCAGGGTCAGCCTTCATCTGAACAGTTGCAGAGAAGGGACGGCAGTGTTTAACTGTGGAGATCCAGGGCATCTGAAGCCCGAGTGCACGAGGCCATTAGTGACGTGTTTTACCTGTGGTAGACCGGGTCATAGAGCCGTTTACTGCCACCAGGGCGGAGCTGCATCTCAGCAGGGTTCTTCTCTTGCCAGTGTAGCGGAGGTGGGCAGAGGCCACCTTAGCAGCAACAGCAGATACAGGGACAACAGAGAGTCCGATCGCCCTACGACTCAGGGATCTGCTCCTGGGCCGAGTAGGCAGAGGCCGTGGTGGGGGCACCACTGATACCAGAGGCCCACAGGGTCGTGTTTTTGAGCTGAGGAGTGCAGAGGAGCCAGCTGCACCTACTGCTACAGGTACCATTCTGATTCATGGTTTACCTGTTAGAGTTTTATTTGATACTGGTGCTACGCACTCTTTTATTTCTGATGCTTGTGTAGAGCGTCTTGGTTTAGATACAGTTGAGGGGATGCCCTTTATTATAGGGTTACCCGATGGTGGTAGGGTCAGAGGTACCCGTGAGATTCACGGTTGTCCCATTTCTGTAGGGACCCATGTGTTTACTAGTTGACTTCTTTGTCATGCCATTAGAGCATGAAGAAGTCATTCTAGGTATGGATTGGATGGCTAGACATTCTGCAGTCCTAGATGTAGGTAGGAGGACTGTTACCCTCTCTACCGAGTTAGAGAGAGGTAAGTTACAGCGGCTATACGGGCAGCTAGACTGATTGCACAGGGTTGCGAGGCCTTCTGGTGTTATGCCATGGAGGGGGAGAGTCCAACGTTAGAGGATATCCCAGTTGTCTGTGAGTTTACTGATGTTTTTGCTGAGCCGTCCAGTTTTCCGCCTCAGAGGAGTGTGGATTTCAGTATCGAGTTAGAGCTTGGTACGAGACCATCTCGAAGGCCCCATACCGGATGGCGGCTGTCGAGATGCTGGAGCTGAAGAAGCAACTCGAGGAGTTGGCTGAGAAGGGCTTCATTCGCCCTAGCGTGTCCCCATGGGGAGCACCTGTCCTCTTCGTACGGAAGAAGGACGGATCACTGAGGTTATGCATAGATTACAGAGAGCTGAACAAGGTGACCATCAAGAACAAGTATCCACTGCCGCGCATTGATGATTTGTTAGATCAGCTACAGGGAGCGACTGTGTTCTCCAGGATTGACCTGCGTTCCGGGTATCACCAGCTGAGGGTGAGGGAGCAGGATGTGCACAGGACAGCATTCCGGACCAGATATGGCCACTACGAGTTTGTAGTGATGCCAACCGTCTTTATGGAGTTGATGAACAGTATCTTCATCGACTTCTTGGATCAGTTTGTGGTGGTTTTTATTGATGACATTCTGGTATACTCTCGCAGTGAGAGGAGCATGCAGGACATCTGAGGACTGTATTGTAGGTTTTGCGGGATAGAGAACTTTATGCTAAGTTCTCTAAGTGTGAGTTCTGGATGCCAGAGGTAGCATTCCTGGTCATGTGGTTTCAACTGAGGGGATCAAGGTGGATCCAGCGAAGATTGAGGCAGTAGCAGCATGGATGACACCGACGAACGTCAAGGAAGTACGTAGTTTCCTTGGCCTAGCCGGTTATTACAGACGCTTTGTGGAGGGATTTTCTGTGATTGCCCGTCCACTGACGAGTTTGCTGAGGAAGACTACCAGATTTGTGTGGTCTGATCAGTGCAGGCAGAGTTTTGAGGAGTTGAAGAGGCGTTTGACTTCTACTCCTATTTTGGCACAGCCAGAGGGTACTGAGGATTTTGTGGTTTGCAGTGATGCATCCAAGCTAGGCTTGAGATGTGTTTTGATACAGAGAGGCAGGGTGATTGCATATGCGTCTCGACAGCTGAAGACGTATGAGGAGAACTACCCGACTCATGATCTGGAGTTGGCCGCGGTAGTTCATGCACTGAAGATCTGGAGACATTACCTGTACGGTGCTACGTGTCAGATCTTCACAGACCATAAGAGTCTGAAGTACATTTTCACGCAGCGGGAATTGAATAACTACCAGCGTAGGTGGCTCGAGCTGATCAAGGATTTTGATTTGGAGATTCTGTACCATCCAGGGAAGGCGAACGTTTTCGCCGATGCCCTGAGGAGGAAGACGCCTCGAGAGCAAGCAATTGCTAGATTGACAGTTCAGCATCAGTTGCAGAGAGATCTGATCTGGTTAGAGTTGGACATCCAGTTTCCTGATGAGGATGCCCAGCTGCGTACTTTAGAGGTCCTTCCTGATCTGTTGGATGAGATCCGACAGAAACAGGGGACCTGCCCGACTTTACAAAGGATCAGAGATAGGATGTCTCAGGATGAGACACCACAGTTCCTGCTTGGAGCAGATGGAGTTTTGAGGCGCCGCGGTCGCGTCTGTGTACCTGCTGATACAGAGCTGAGGCAGAGGATTTTACAGGAGGCTCACTGTACACCTTACTCTGTACATCCAGGTACGAGTAAGATGTATCAGGACTTGAGACGTATATATTGGTGGGGAGGGCTGAAGCCCGATGTGGCCAGATTTGTGGCACAGTGTGCGACCTGCCAGCAGGTCAAGATCGAGCATTTCAAACCTGGAGGTGAGCTCCATCCACTTCATGTTCCACAGAGGAAGTGGGAGGACGTCACCATGGATTTTGTGACCGGACTGAGGCTGAGCCGGAGTTTTGATGCCATCTGGGTCATAGTGGACAGATTGACGAAGACGGCACGTTTCATTCCTATTAGGGAGACGTGGCCGGTGAGCAGATTAGCTGAGCAGTACACTAGGCAAATAGTGAGACTCCATGGTGTACCAAGGACGATCGTCTCAGACAGAGATGGACGATTTACCTCGAGATTCTGGCAGCAGATTCAAACTGCCCTGGGGACGAGTTTGCACTTCACGACTGCGTTCCATCCTCAGATAGATGGTCAGTCAGAGAGGACCATTCAGACGCTGGAGGATATGCTGCGAGCTTGTGTGTTGGATTGGGGGCAAGTGTGGACGGATCATCTCCCACTTGTTGAGTTCTCCTATAACAACAGCTGACATGCATCTATTGGGATGGCCCCATATGAGGCATTGTATGGACAGAGATGTCGTACCCCGTTATGCTGGGATGAGCAGAGCAACGTCAGTGGTTTAGCACCTGATCAGATTCAGGATGATATGGCTCGAGTAGCATTGATTAGAGAGCGTATATTGACTACACAGAGCCGTCAAAAGTCTTATGCTGACAAGAGGCGTAGACCTCTAGAGTTCAGGGTTGGAGCCCATGTGTGGCTGAGAGTGTTCCGACACGAGGTGTTAGGCGTTTTGGCATTAAGGGGAAGTTGAGTCCCTGATATGTCGGACCGTTCGAGATTCTGGATCGGGTTGGGAGCGCAACTTACGGATTAGCCTTGCCTCCGAGATTAGAGGGTGTTCACTCTGTGTTTCACGTGTCTCAGCTGAGGGAGTACATACTAGAACCGAGGCACATTGTGAGTTATGAGGATTTGGTGGTTGAGCCGGACCACGCGTTTGTTGAGCATCCTATTGCAGTCCTAGAGCGAGGTATGAGGCGCCTGCGTTCGAAGGACATTCTCATGTTGAGGATACAGTGTTCGAGACGAGGACCCGAGGAGGCTACATGGGAGACTGAGGATAGTATCCAGAGGAACTATTCAGAGTTCTATGCCGAGATAGGTGCACCAGTAGGATCACCGAGTAGATCTTAGTGCTAGCTTGGTGAGTCTTATGTGCTTACATGCTTATATGCTATGATGTGTTTATTTCATGCTAGCTTTGATGTGATTATGATCTTATTAGATCTTGTTGTGCTAGTATGATTCTTGTTTATAGCTGAAGATGGAATTTCCTCCATGCTATTGTGATACGTTTAGGTTTAGCTGGAGATGGTTCTTCCCTCCATGCTATTTTGATGGACATAGTAGTGCTGGAGATGTTCTCCCTCCATGCCTTTCTGTTATGGTTGTGATACGGCTAGAGATGTGCTTCCTCTATGCCTTGTGATATGTTTATGGTTTGGCTAGAGATGATTTTCCTCTAGGCCCTAGATAGTATAATTTACTGCTAGAGTTAATGTTTTCCTCCATGCTTGTGTTTGAGGCTATAGAGAGAGTGTACCTCGTCTTGTGAGTCCGAGTGGTTCGAGGTTTTTGCAAGTTTCGGGACGAAACTTGTTTTCAGGGGGGTGAGATGTGAGACCCCTATTCTTTCGGACCGAGTTCCATCCTTAGCCGAGATTTCCTGTGGCCGAGTTTGGCCTTGCCGCACCCGCGGGCATGATGGCCGTCCCTGCGGGTTCCCGCCCCTGTGGCTCATGGAACCGCCCCTGCGGTTTCCTGCGGCTGCAGCCGTTTTTGTTGACCCTTTGACCCGTGCTTTACTCTTTACCTTAATTAATCTTTCCCTTGGCTGATCAAGAGTTTGTTCTTCACTTTCCTCTCCAGCTTCCATCTTGTTCCTAACTTCACCTTGTTTCCTTTGATCTTGTTCTTGGTTTGGAAGAGTTTGGTTTGAGATTTTTGTGTGTGGTGGCTTTTGTGGTTGATGACTGTGAGTTTGCTGAGCTTGGAAGCCAGCCTTGGTGTGTGTTGATCTTCCCTGCAGCCTAGGACCACAGTGGTGGTGAGTGATCTTCTCTTTCTCTTCTTCCTTTCTTGTTTTTCCTCTTCCTTAGCTTAGGATAAGATGTATGTTAGGGTTTTGATGGTTGGTATGTGTATGTGCATTTGGTGTGTGGATTTGGAATGGTAAGGACGTGATTTGATCACGTGAAGAGCCAAAGAAGAATCACGAGATCTTGTTCTGCACTGTCGCCGCCCCCGCGCCTGGAAACCGCCGCCCCTGCGGAGACCGTGCCATCGCGCCCGCGCCAGCGCCTGCGCCATGCCTGCGTTAGCCTGCAACCTTGTCACCGCCCCTGCGGCTTCTACCTACCGCGCCTGCGGGTGATCTCTTCCGCCCCTGCGTCCTCCGTTCACGCAGGTGCGTCTTGTCCCGGGACTACCTATAGTTAGGTAGTTCCTTTCCTTTCTAGTATGAGGAACTTAGCACCATGCTAGGATTCGGATGTTGATGACTATGATATAGTTATGCCGGTTACGGCTTTGAGGTTTTTGAGTTGGACTTGATCCTTATGGATCCCTTGGGTCTAGGTGTGACCCCTTTGTGTGATAGGATTGTGATATATATATATATATATATATATATATATATATATATATATATGTGTGTGTGTGTGTGTGTGTGTGTGTGTGTGTGTGTGTGTGTGTGTGTGTGTGTGTGTGTGTGTGGTGTGTGTGTGTGTGTGCGTGTGCGCGCGCCTTGTATAGGCTGTGTTGTCCTCCAGTTTGGAGTGGACGTTTCTGAGAGTTGTTCGTAGCGAGTTACTTCTGAGATCGAGGTAAGTCCATAGGACTAACTTAGCTACTATCCTTATATTGGATGTATGCTTGAGTGGTGTGTGTATTTTATGCTTTATAGCATGTGTTATTATGGTCACCGACCTATGTTATACTGACCGCCCATTGTAGTGGCCGTGATAACCTTTCCCTTTCATCCCGTAGTGGAGTCTGGGAGGTTCTCTGTAGTCAGGCCAGATCTGGTATACGGGAAGGACCCTCACCAGTCCCATAGGGTACACGGGAGGTGTGTTGATACTACCCCAGCTGGCTAGAGTACTCAGAGACGGGGATTATATTCCTCGTGTCACATATCTTTATATACATCTATTTATACGATTGAGTGATTTAACTTATTAAAGATAATAAACCGGGTAAATGTGTGATATCATGATAATGTGTTAATGTTATTGATGTGTGTTTGTGCTCTAGCATCTTCTTATATATGTGTATAGTTAGCTAACGGTTTTATACCGTGTTGTAGATCCTTTGCAGGTTAGGAGAGCTGCAGAGTGATCCAGAGGGGTGATCTGCTGAGGGTTCCGTACACTGGGCGTAATCGTGGGATTTTGGGTTTATCGTTATTGTACGGATTTCAGTTTGACTTTGTACTCAACAATACTCTGTATCATCCTTTTGACATGTATATATATATATATATATATATATATATATATATATATATATATATATATATATATATTAGTTTTTATGTTTTGTTTTAATCTATTGGTGCCTTGTTGTAAGATTCAGTGAAGTTGTTGTCAGGCTAGGGTCAGGATCCATTGTGAGATCCTAGCCTAGTAGCGCCTCGAGTCCTACGGATTCGGGGTGTTACATGTTTACATTAAAATTTCATGAACTCTAGATTTTATAATCCTTAAGATTTTACTTATCTTTATGACCTTGTTGACACGACTAATTTTCATATTTCAAGAATTTTAAGGATAAATTTATTTTTATAACATTCAAAAGAATTTTTTTTTAAAAAAGGCGAGTCAATTAGATTGTGTAAGCTTTGAGAATATGATGAGAGTTGAAGACAATGCAACTTTGTGTAATGCTACTTGTTTTAATGATTTTGATATTTTTAATTTGGTTCATTTAGATGTTTCGGAGAAATGTAAGATATTTCATATTTTAAAAAAAAATTCAATCATGCTAGTTGTTAAGGTTTAAACCGGAAATAAATCGTATATTTAGTTTTAGCTTGCACAATTTCACTTTGTTTAAAAACTTTTCTTGAATACTAGTTTAACAAAACAGGTTAAATTTCACCCGAAAAACCCAATCTACCGGACGGGTACAGGTAACAAAAACTACGGGTCAGACAATAGGTCGAATAAAAATTTTAGGTGACGGATCAGGCGACAAATAAGTTATAAAATAGGCAACTAACTACGTGGATGTAGTTGTCCCAAATTTGGAGTTGGCGTGAAGGTAATTGGTGAAATAAGAATTAAAAGATGTGAGACTTAAGAAATTAATTATGACAAGTTGATTAGCAAGTAGTAGTACGATTACAGGCTGGTACATGTGCCCCATTACCCTAATTGCTTATCCTTAATTATAAATTACATAAGTTGTCCTCATTTTGACCTATATATACATTATTTACATTAATTGTCTTCCTAAAGGTGTACCCAATTACCAACAAACGGAGTATATTAAGTTTTACCAAGCCCTGCGCTTTTGAACTATAAATAAACATTAAGATTAACTTTTTTTCTACGATTCTTCTTTTAATTATTTGATTGAGTTTTTCAAACACGTAAGTTGTTCTAATTTTGACATATATATAAATGACGTACATATGATATCACGCGATATCATATGTACGTCATTTGATAAGGTCAGACATTCATGGCCGGAAAGGTCACAAGTAGAAGGCATATATGACTTATCAAGATAACACATATGAAACCATCTAATATGTTATCTTTATCAAAAGTCAAAACAATACAAATCAAGGTTTGCCCAACAAATATCTGAGAATACTTAGTCATGTAGCCATAAACACTAGCTCCTAGGCTGTGAGCTACAAAGAAAGGGTCGTTCTTAGCTATCGAAGAGTCGATTCTATTTAAGAGTCACATGGTATGAACTTTAGAATATCTCGACTAGTGACGCTATCCGGCACCACATATGTTGCGTCCAGCACACAATCGACAATCAGTTTTGAGTTCTGACAACAATGTCAGCATCAAAACATTTTACTCAATCAGTTGGACTTCAAAAGCATTCATATATATAAGATTTTTAGTGGGACATATTTAGTTAAACAACAATTATTTACGGACCCTCATTAAAAAAACGGTTCGGATACGAAAATAGGAAATTTAAATTTTTAATATTTACTAAAAACCAGATACTCCACCAAATAGTTACGAGACACTCGAACTTATTCGTTCCAATTTTATTTTTTACTTGTTGTAGGATTTTATGAACTTTTTTTTATTTTGTTAAAATCATTCAAAATTGTTCTATCAAATTTGGTAATGATTTGTTTCGTGAAGAGACATCCGATTACCTATGAGGATCATATCCAACTAAGCAATAAAGTGTCGGATAAACAAAGCATCATTACCTATGACGATCAAATTGTCAACATAAACAAGCAAGTACACGATGACAGAAGATGAGTAATACATAAACAAGGACGTATCCTATTACATAAACAAGGACGTATCCTATTGACAAGTTGTAAATCCAAATTGAACCATAAATGAAATGAGCTTAGTGAACCAATACATGCTCGTGGTGCTTGTTTAAGACCGTAAAGAGCCTCGGTGAGACGAAAAACATGTGCGGGTTTGGAAGAATCGATGAATCATTTTGGTTGCTTCATATAAACAAGCTCATTGAGATCTTTTTTTAAGAATGAATCATTGATGTCCAATTGTACGTTGTATCTCCCACTCACGAGATATAGCAACAGAAGGAACCAGACAATGATTATCAGCTTGACAACGGGACTAAAAGTCTCAAAGTAATTAATACCTTCCTTTTGATGGAAGCCTTTGACGACAAGACGTGCTTTGTATCTTTGAATTTCGCAGTCAACATTCTTTTTGACCTTATAAACCCACTTCTAACAACCAACATTAGTATTCAGGGGACGAGGAACAAGTGACCACATACCATTTTTCATAAGGGCCATATACTCTACTTGCATAACCTGCTTCCAACAAGGATGCTTAGATGCATGACCATAGGTAGTGGGTTCGGTTGGATTCAAATCAGCAATTTGAGAAGAAAAGGCATATCTTGTGGTACAATACGTTTTGGGGCGAAGGTTATTTTTGCGAGCATGAATGGTCATGGAATGAGTATTTGTGTCTAAAGCGCAGAAATATGAAGGGACATTAGCATGTGGTGTAATGATAAAGGAAGAAACCTCCTCGTTGGGTGTCGTGACGACAATATGTACTGGCTCCGGAGGTTTTGGAGCGAGTAACAAGTAGAGGTGTTAAACGGGGCCAACGGGTCGGGTTTGGGTCGGGTCCTAACAAACTCGGGTTGAAACGGATCGGGTCAAAAAAGGCTTGGTTATTAATCGGGTTGTTTCGGGTTGGGTCGGTTTGGGCCGGGTATCATTTGTTCGGGTTATCGGGTAGTCTCGGTTCCCGGGTTGTAACGGGACAGGTCGGAATCGGGTCGGTTATAACAGGCACGGGTTGAAACGGGTCGGATTAAAACAAGCTCACATTTTTATTGGTTTGTTTTGGGTCGGGCCGGTTTGGGTCGGGTATTAATTATCGGGTTAATACGGGTCAATCGGGTCATTTTTATGTTTGGGTTGGGTGGAAACCAGATCGGTTTGCGTAACATCTTGATTCGGGTCGATTTATGTTCGGGTTCAGTCAAAACCGGATCGGGTTGGCTAACATCTTGATTCAAGTCAATTTATGTTCGGGTTTGTGTAATTTATTCTAAAATTTATACGAAGATATTAATTTGATAAAAGATGAAATAAAAGTTGTGTTGTTTACTTGTTTTAGACTTTTGATGGTGTATTAGTGTTCATTTTATTTATAAAAGTGTAATAGTAAATCAAAGACATGCGTAATAAATAATAATAACAATAATGATTTGCCGAATCGGATAATAATCCGTGGAATTCAGTCGATCTATTTGATCCATATTCGAAAATATGGTATCTAAAAACGACTTTAGTCGGATCGGATAATTATCCACATAAATATTTGATCGGAATGATTTTAACCCGATCTGTTTGATTGAATATGAATTTAACCGGATATGGATATCCGACTGATCCGTTTGATCAAAATATCTAATATGACCGACTAATCAATCCATTTGATCCATATATGCTTTTCCTATTTTGTTTGTTATAAAATGTAAAATAAAATCTATCATCTTTTGCTGAATCGGATAATAATCCGTGGAATTCGGTCGATCTATTTGATCCATATTCGAAAATATGGTATCTAAAAACAATTTTAGTCAGATCAGAAAATTATCCACATAGATGTTTAATCAATTGATCGGAATGGTTTTAGTCCGATCTGTTTGATTGCATATGAATTTAACCGGATATGGATATCCGACTGATCCGTCTGATCAAAATATCTAATGATCCACATATATGCTTAATCGGAATGGTGTTAGCCCGATCTGTTTGATTGAGTATAAATTTCACCGGATATGGATATCCGACTAATCCGTTTGATCGAAATATCTAATGATTAGATATTTCGTTTGATTAGATTAACCGACTTTCGTTTGATTGAAATTACTTTAACCCGATCTAGATATCCGACTTTTATTATGGATTACGTAATATGTACGTATAATGTAATATGTACTTATATACTTATATTATAAATTTATATTACGGGTTAATGAGTTATTAGTAAACCATAAGTTAAATTTGTATAATCGATGTAATCTAAAATACCCTATTTGTATAAATTTACGTGGTTATCGAGTCATTTAAGGTCGGGTTACTTTGGGCTACCGGGTCATTCGGGTCGGGTTACTTCGGGCCGGATTACTTCGGGTCGGGTTACTTCGGGCTATCGGGATAATTCGGGCTATCGGGTTATTTCAGGTCGAGTTACTTTGGGCAATCGGGTTGTTCGGGTCGGGTCATTCGGGCTATCGGGTCATTCGGGTCGGGTTACTTCGGGTCATAAATTCCTTCGGGTTAAATCGGTTTCAAGCAGGTCGGTTCCGAGGATTCTCTTTTTCAAAATTTTCGGGGCCAGGTCAGATTCGGATTCGGATTCGTCGGGTCGAGTTCACGGGTCGGGCCAACTTTTGACAACTCTAGTAACAAGGGTAAGGACACTCGTTGTGAGTGTGGATTTGATCGAGAGAAGAACAAATCTATCATATCAATACCAAGTATTGAATGTTGGATTAGGTTGTGGAGGTTGATTGTCAACTACAATAAGTTTCTCTCGTGGAAAAACATGAGCAATGACAAATTCATGAAGCTCAAATGCCTAGAGTGCAGACAAGACATTGTTTCTTCACAATCAATAGTTATTTCTATCTAACTTGATGTTGATATTCAGAATCTGAAAGTTCATAGTTTAGGTTTGCGTAAGGCCAACAACCATGAGAAGTTGAAGAACAATACTGTTAGAAGAAGAGATTGGTGTATTTTGACTTGCAAATGGATCTATTTCCATTTACTAGATTTTCCTAGTATGGTTGTGATACCATATAAACTGTGAAAAGATTGTGAGAAAATGATACTTTCTTTTGAGAACGAACACACTATAAATAATACACAATAGAACGGAAAAGAGATATATGAGGAGATTGTAATAATCGGAATTTTTTTAATTATTTTATCTCTTTATTTCCGTAAACCCGAATCGATTTACTAAACGAAACGGACGGGCATTCAACACAACGGTTACAATAAGACCACCTTGAAGACGAGGAGCATTTATAGTAGCTTTTACGACGGGAGTTCACTCCTTCTCTCTCTTCCCTTCCTTCCCCCTAGCGTTGCACACTTCCGGTCATTGCCGAAAATCTAGCCAACATACCGCCTACCTCCCTCTTCACCTGCGTTCCAACATTGCTGGGGTAAATTCGCCTCCGGAGTGACAAGCCCTGCATCCCTCTTTCCTTAGCCTCCATCCTCGGTATCCTTGTTGCACACCAGTCCACAACCACCACCGTTTCCCACTCGAAGGTGTAGCGCCCATTTCCTCCGGAGTGACTATTTGGGGGGCATGTAAGACATTACGGAGGTGTAGGCTGGGTGAGGATGGTAAGTATACATTGCTCAAACCAACAACATGTATCGCATTACCATATTCGACAATAATGGAGTTAAGAGAGCGAGAATTAAAATAGGAAGAAATGATATGTGACACATTTACCATGTGAGATGTAGCGCCCATTTCCGTATACCATGTGTCCGAAGGAGGCTGAAGTTGCATCGTACTGAACAACTCGGAATTATCGGAAGGGGAATAATAAGTGTGATGTTGATAGTGTGGAGGTTTTTGCTGCTGGAAGCATGGGCATGAACCCGGTGAAGGTTGTTGAGGCGATAGGGACATTGTTATGCCGGTGAAGGGTAGCGTTAGTGTGTCTGTTGCTGGTTGTTCCTGGGCAGCGGAGCGAAGTGAGGGTAGTTGTTGGGGTCGCGCGTCTTGCGCCTATTATTTCCTTCGCATCTATATGTTAAGGATATCATTAATTTCCTAGGTCTACCAAGATAGAACCGAAGGTTAATTCGTTCAAGGATTTTGAATCAATGCCCGACCTATGACAAAGTTGCTTTAGAAAAAGGCAAAGTGTGTATAGTTAGAGGGATGTAAGAAATGTGTTAAAGAATCAAAGAGGAAGTTGACCTCAACAATAGTGTTAATGCAACCTTGAGGAACTGATCGAAGGCTTTGTTGTGTATTAACACAGTGTTGGCAAATGCCTCATCTTAACTTAATCGGTATGAGCATAATTATCCAACTCATGATTTGGAGTCGGCGATAATCTTACATGCCTTGAAGATAGAAGATAGTTTCTATAAGACTAAATATTGTAAGATCATAAAGAATGACAATTGGTTTTAGGATTGAACTATATTGGGTTTATGTGTTATTTTTGGGCCTAAACGCGCATGTGCACTCGTATGCACACAACCCTCGCTCTATGGTCCGTATGTATCGGATTTTGACAGAACTAATTAAGTGATAGTGGCGGGTTGAGTTACCATTTAATCCGAATTATAATTCAGACATGCATCAGGCTGACTAACGAGGTGGCATGGCTAGAGTCTAGATCTCCATCTAGCAGTCGATCCGATTTCACCCTTGATCATATTTGGAGAAATGAAGGACATTTACTAAATACATGACCTCAACCGACGACAACATACTCTATCAAATGTGAAGTGCACAGAATTAATGAACAAGTCTAAGTAGCTACCACTCTATGGAGCATGGAAAATTTGTAGGCAGGAGCATATTGTTCGAAAGACACTCGAACACACACACAATACGCTAACGCCCACTACTATATATATATATAGCTACTATCTACCAATTAACTAATAATTGTTGCTTCTCCTTTTAAGTTGTCTTCTCCTCGTAGCAAACCCTTGTTCATGTCTCATTATCCAAAACCTCTCTATTTCCTCAGCCTTCCTCCCTGGGATCCGACCCGCAATCAGCTCCCACCTACAACTTACACATTGTTTTATTCATCAATCATTATATATATATATATACACACGAAGAAGAAAGAAATCGAATGGAATACCTGTCACCGACGAGGTTATACATCCTGTAAATGAGATCCTCTTCTTGCTCCGTCATGTATATGAACTCCCATTCTACACTGCTCACCTCTGTCCCTCAACAATGATAAAGAAGAAAATCTAATTATTCACAAGAAACCTTAATATACCCAGAATGGAAAATGGTCCCAAATACAAATACAGTTAATCAGGATAAGAAAAAAACCTTGCGAGCATGAGCTCTCTGCTCTCGCCTGCACCTTTCTTCTTCGTCTGTCCATCACACAAAGTAGCTATAAAGCCTTATTATTAGTTTAATGCATGCATTATCAGTTGTTGAATTAGAAAGAAATGCAATGGAGGTGAGCTTCATTCTTCTTTTATACTGTTTATATATTATTGGCATGGACTTTGGTTGTGTAACAGAATTGTTTGATGTGAGTTTTGTTTGTTTACGCTCCCATCGAATTAAAAGTGAATTCTTGATAGAGAGATGGAACGACAGGTCCTACCAACCATACAAGAAAAATAAAAGGAAAAAAATAATAATAATAAAAAAACACTAGTTCGATCAGTTCAATGGAGGCTTTTGACTTGTAGTTGTTCCTTGTCGTTCAACACATGGAAAATTAGATTGCTTTTTTCTTTTCAATATTAATAATCATAGAACAAAGCAAGGTCAAACACAAGAAATAGTAGCACATTGCAGAGTTCCACAAACCTCCACACTTTATATCAGTTACGGTAGATAATGTATATATACCCAACTAATTTAGTGCAACGGATAAGAAATAATAAATATATGTACGCTAACTAATTTAATATAATAATTATATTCATTTCCATCATGTCTTTATGACACAAATAACATTATGGACTATTTTGTTTGTATTGCTTAATTGTTAACTTTTTTCCGTGTGTATAAGCACGGCGAGATACTATTATAGTTGTTGGAATATAATTATATACCCATTTCTCTGATTATAATAAATTTAATGAAACAATAATGAGTTAATAAATATTAATATAAATAATAATAATTATTATCAATATGAAATATACTTTCAAGGTATAAAAGATACAATATTATGATAATATTTATATAAAAACACGTATATAATATATGTACATAATGATTTTACATATAGAACTATGTTATGTTTTTCTTATTTAAATCTTATATAATTATTCAAATGAAATCTTAAAATATTTTGTACAAAAAATATTTTAAAATTATGATAAAATTACAAATTTTCTGCCTTTGTACATAACAAATATATATACATGAATTTTAATGAGGAAGATGTGAATATTACATACAACTATAGTACTATACTAGTAAGGGCATGGGGTGAATTAGTCCGCTGGCAAATTGAAGGATGGTCTGGAGTTGCAGCTTGGAATACATATCAAAAGACGAGCTATTTGGGCAGTGGGTGCAACGTCACCAACAAAAAGGAGCTAATTGTATGTCCTTTTGGCTGCACCCGATTCCATCTCAAGGCGATTAAGAATGCAAGTGATCACTTATTCCAACAATACGCAGGAACGGATTCAGGATTTAAATTTAATAAGTTAAATAAAATTAACTTTTTATATCACCGTAAAAATTTAAAGGAGAAAAAAGTGTCAAAGTCCGATATACGGACCGGATAGAGCGGGGATCGTGTGCATACGAACGCATATGCGCGTTAGGCCTAAACCTAACACATAAACTCAATGAGTTTTCATCCTAAAACCAATTGACAATAGAATGAGTAGTCTATCGACCTTATATATTAGGCTAGGTAGTCTCAATCTTTCGATGTGAACTAATTATCTCCAACAAAAAGTAGTGATAAAAAAAACTGAAACAAGAAGAAAAAAAAACCTTAATGAAAATAATGTTATTTTTTGTTATGAGTTTGCTTTTGACGAGAAAGGGATTTAAATGCGTCTTATACTTTAGTAATGTAGTATAAAATTATACAATTTAAATATTTTAGAAATGTGAAATTTTTAGGTTATTTTCAATGTACAAGATAAAAAGGTATAATTGATAACTTAAAATATGTAAAAAATAGTGAGTATTGAAATTTGTAGGTTATTTTGAATTTACATGACAAAAAGTTATAAATGGTAATTTAAATAAAAACATGAAAAAGATAGGGAGAAAAATTATAAATGGTAACTAAAATATATGGAAAAAATAGTGAGTATTGAAATCATGTTATTTTTAGCCCACTACACCAACAAAATTTTATGTTTTTTTTTTATATTAGTTTTATTAAAATATGGGATGTGCTACACGGACCGAGTTCCGGAAGCTTCAAGAGGCACGGAGAACACCCCGGCATTGTCTTGACAAGGCCAGAATATTCTAGATCTCTCGGGAATTCTCTAGGCTTGCCAAAACTTGTAGAGAATTATCCGGATGTGTATAGAAGCCTTAAGCCTTATCCAACAAGAAGGATCCGGATCCCTCTAGGATTGTGTAAATCCGGATCCTTCCTAGCTAAGGAGGTGGTCAAGGCTATAAATAGGGAGGTCAGCCCTCATTTGCAAACCATCCAAGCAAAGCTCTCTCTTGTAAAGTTCTCAAAGCAATACAAAGTTCTCTTTGTCCACAAAATCTCTAAGTCTCTTAAGCCATCGCTAGCAAGCGCTTTCGCAACAAAGTCCCTCAAGTTAAGGCTTGAATTAGTCATTTGACAACGCCAACGACTAAGAGCCGCACGGTTGTGAGTTTGAGAATACTCAGCCCGTGTCAAGTGGTATCAGAGCCAATAACGTTCCAAGGAGAAGCGATAGCCGAAGTAGGTGTGTCCGGAATTGTCGACCCTAACGCCCAAGGTAAGAAGGGCAAGAAGGCTCCCAGGGACCCGTCAAGGGAACCATCGAAGGACATGATAGGAAGTTTTGAGGCCCGTTTAGAAAAGATGGAGCTTAAGTATGGCGAGATGGTAGACGCCGTCGAGGACGTCAAGGATGACATGGTCGCCCTCAAGGACGGGTTACATGGTGCCGTCAATGAAGCTCAAGGAGTTCTGTCTAAGCGGGAAGACATGTTGGAGGCAATGGTGGCGCAAATGCGCGAGGAGATGAAGGTGCTTAAGGAAGAGCTCGTGGCATGCAAGACGGCCTTAGGGGCAGGCATGTTGGCGACCGCTCCCGTGCAGAAGATGGACTCACCAAAGCCTAAAGAGTTCAAGGGGAGCCGGTCGGCCAAGGACGTCGAGAACTTTCTTTGGGGCATGGATCAATACTTCCGTGTGGTGGGAATCACGGATGAAGAACGCAAGGTAAGTACCGCCTCACTATACCTTAGTGATGTTGCCTTGCTATGGTGGAGGCGTAGGACCAGTGAAAGGACCGGAGGTGCCCAAATCACTACTTGGGCCGAGTTTGAGGCAGAACTTAAGAAACAGTTCTACCCGACCTACGCCAACGACGAAGCGCGGGCTAAGCTTCGTCGACTCACGCAACGTGGCACCGTTAGTGAGTATGTTAAGGAGTTCTCGGAGGTCATGCTACAGATCTCTAACATGGGTGAAGAAAAAGCCCTCTTCACTTTCATGGATGGGCTAAAGCCTTGGGCCAAGCTTGAGCTACAACGCCGAAATGTCCAGACTCTAACCGAGGCAATGACGGTGGCCGACTCTTTGATCGAATTTAAGACTCAAGATCGCTCGGACTCCTCCCGTGACAAGGGAAAAAGTGGGGGAGACAAAGGTAGGGGCCGGCCACAACAGAGGAAGAGTGATGACGAGTCGTCTAAGGACTCGTCCAAGCCCAAGGAACGGTACACAAAGGCGGAGAAAGGCAAGCAACCCATGGAAAGGAAGCCGATGCGATGCTACCTTTGTGACGGGGAGCATCGAATGAGAGATTGTCCCACCAGGAGCAAACTTAATGCCATGATGACCCATGAGGACCCGCCCAAGGAGGAGAGGTTGAAACTCGGGGCCATGATGCTTAGTTCGGTCAAGACTAAGCGGTTCACCAACAAGAAAGGACTTATGTTCGTAGACGCCGTGGTGAGCGGAACGAAGTTGAGTGCGTTGGTGGACACCGGGGTATCGGACGTCTTCATGTCTGAAGGGACGGCTAAGAAGTTGGGGATCGAGGTCACCAAAAACAACGGATGGATCAAGACGGTGAACTCAAAGGAGGTCCCAACCATGGGGGTGGCACGGGGAGTAGACATGACGCTGGGCGAGTGGACCGGCAATACCACAATCGAGGTAATCCCGCTTGACGACTATGACTTAGTTATTGGCTTAGCCTTCCTCGATCGTATAAATGCTCTACTCGTGCCGTTCGCCACCTGTATATGTATCTTGGACCCCCAACAACGTTGCATAGTACCGGTTTATAGAGAGAAGGGGCCAAGCGCCAAGGTTGTCTCGGCAATCCAGCTCTCTAAGGGATTGAGAAGGGAGGAACCGACGTTCCTGGCGGCGCTTAAGCTGGATGAACAACCCCAGGGAGAAGATCCAACACCCCTAGAAATAAGTCAAGTGTTGGATGAGTTCAAGGATGTTATGCCGCCCGAGTTGCCCAAGAAATTGCCGCCAAAGAGGGAAGTTGATCATAAGATCGAGCTCATGACCGAGGCTCGGCCGCCCGCCCGAGCACCATACCGCATGTCTCCGCCGGAGCTAGAGGAGTTGCAGAGACAACTCAAGGAGTTGTTGGAAGCCGGCTACATCCGGCCCTCGAAGGCACCATATGGGGCGCCCGTGTTATTTCAAAGGAAGCACGATGGAAGCCTTAGAATGTGCATTGATTATCGGACGCTCAACAAGCTCACCATCAAGAACAAGTACCCGATCCCACTCATAGCTGACTTGTTCGATAGGCTTGGGGAGGCAAGGTAGTTCACCAAGCTGGACTTAAGATCGGGCTACTACCAAGTGAGAATCGCGGAAGGGGACGAGGAGAAGACCGCGTGCATCACGAGATATGGGTCATACGAGTTCCTAGTCATGCCGTTTGGACTAACGAATGCACCGGCAACGTTCTGCACGCTCATGAACAAGGTACTTCATCCCTTCCTTGATCATTTCGTGGTAGTATACTTGGACGACATTGTCATTTATAGCCGGAGTCTAGAGGAGCATAAGGAACATCTTCGACAAGTCTTCCAAGTACTACGGGAGCATGAGCTTTATGTGAAAAAGGAGAAGTGTGCCTTCGCTCAAAAGGAAGTGCCGTTTCTAGGGCACATTGTCGGCAAGGGACGGATTCGCATGGACCCGGCCAAGATCAAAGTAATTGCCGATTGGGAGCCGCCGACAAAGGTCACCGAGCTTCGCTCATTCTTGGGGCTAGCCAACTATTACCGCCGCTTCATCCATGGCTACTCTCATATCACAACGCCTCTTACTAATATGCTCAAGAAGGGATCACCTTGGGTGTGGAGTACGGAGTGCCAAGAGGCGTTTGACAAGCTAAAGAAGGCCATGACCGAGGAGCCGGTGCTCGCCTTGCCCGACTATGGAAAGCCGTTCGAAGTTCACAACGATGCCTCCGACTTTGCCATTGGGGGAGTATTGATGCAAGAGGGGCACCCAGTCGCTTATGAAAGCCGGAAGCTAAATGACACCGAGCGGCGCTACACGGTGCAAGAGAAGGAGATGACCGCCATCGTCCACTACCTAAGGACATGGCGCCACTATCTCTTAGGATCGAGATTCGTGGTTAAGACGGACAACGTGGCGACAAGTTACTTTCTCACCCAGAAAAAGCTGACGCCCAAGCAAGCGAGATGGCAAGACTTCCTCGCAGAGTTTGACTACGAGTTGGAGTACAAACCGGGCAAAGCTAATGTGGTGGCTGATGCACTAAGTCGAAAAGTCGAGCTAGCCGCCATAAGTCGACCACAAGGGGCCATGGAAGATAAGATCAAGATTGGACTTGACCACGACCCGACAGCCCAGAACCTAATAGAGTTCATCAAGGCGGGAAAGACAAGGAGGTTTTGGGTCGAAGATGACTTTATCTACACAAAGGGGCAACGGCTATATGTGCCCCACTACGGAGGACTAAGGAGGGAAGTGATGCATGAATGCCATGACTCCAAATGGGCGGGTCACCCGGGATTTCACCGCACCTTAGCCCTCATCGAGGAGCGCTACTATTGGCCACAAATGCGGGACGATGTAGAAACTTATGTCAGGACTTGTCTTGTGTGCCAACAGGACAAAGTCGAGCAGAGGCAACCCGCGGGACTACTTGAACCTTTGCCAATACCGGAGCATCCTTGGCAAAGCGTCAGCATGGACTTCATCGTCGGGTTCCCAAAGGCTGAAGGCTACGGAAGCATCATGGTGGTCGTAGACAGATTTTCAAAGTATGCTACCTTCATGCCCGCGACAAAGGAGTGCCCGACGGAAGAGGCGGCCAAGTTATTCATGAAGAATGTGGTCAAGTATTGGGGCTTGCCTCAATCGATCATCAGTGACAGGGACGGACGGTTCACGGGCAAGTTTTGGACGGAGTTATTCAAGATGCTCGGGTCCGACCTTAAGTTCACCACTGCTTTCCACCCCTAGACGGACGGACAGACCGAGAGGGCCAACTGTTTGCTCGAGGTATACTTGCGGCACTATGTGAGCGCTTCCCAAAAGGATTGGCCCAAGCTCCTTGACGTCGCCCAGTTCTCCTACAACTTGCAGCGGGGCGAGTCAACGGGCAAGAGTCCGTTTGAGATTGTCATGGGCTTCCAACCGAGTACGCCGAGTACCATCGTTTCAGGCTACAAGGGACCAACACCAGCGGCGTACAAGTTTGCCAAAAGTTGGCAAGAGGAGTTGGACTTGACACAGGCATGCCTTGTCAAGGCCAACAAGCGGACGAAGAAGTGGGCGGACCAACACCGACGGGACGTGCAATATCAAGTTGGAGACTTGGTCATGGTCAAGCTTCACTTCATCATGCGGCATACGGGACTACATAAGGCCTTGATCCGGCGATACGAGGGACCTTTCAGAGTTCTTAAGAGAATCAGCCGGACCGCTTATAAGTTAGAGTTTCCGCCCAAGTTCAAGATACATCCGGTCTTCCATGTGAGCATGCTCAAGCCATACCATGAAGACAAGGAAGACCAAGCAAGGGGACAAGCACAACGGGCACCAATGGGGGTCAAGACCTCATTTGACAAACAAGTAGAAGAAATCGTGTCCGATCGCGTGCAACGGGAACGATATCGACGGCCCAGATTGGAGTACTTGGTCCGGTGGAGAGGCTTACCCGACACCGAGATGTCGTGGGAACCAGCTGAATCTCTATGGCAATTCAGAGACAAAATCGAAGCATACGAGGCAAGCGCAATGAGGACGTCGCGAGATTCAGTGGGGGAGAATGACACGGACCGAGTTCCGGAAGCTTCAAGAGGCACGGAGAACACCCCGGCATTGTCTTGACAAGGCCGGAATATTCTAGATCTCTCGGGAATTCTCTAGGCTTGCCAAGACTCGTAGAGAATTATCCAGATGTGTATAGAAGGCTTAAGCCTTATCCAACAAGAAAGATCCGGATCCCTCTAGGATTGTGTAAATCCGGATCCTTCCTAGCTAAGGAGGTGGTCAAGGCTATAAATAGGGAGACCACCCCTCATTTGCAAACCATCCAAGCAAAGCTCTCTCTTGTAAAGTTCTCAAAGCAATACAAAGCTTTCTTTGTCCACAAAATCTCTAAGTCTCTTAAGCCATCGCTAGCAAGCGCTTTCGCAACAAAGTCCCTCGAGTTAAGGCTTGACTTAGTCATTTGACAACGCCAACGACTAAGAGCCGCACGGTTGTAAGTTTGAAAATACTCAGCCCGTGTCACTAGCCCCTGGATCCGTGTACGACAATATGCAAAACTATAACGTGCGACAGAAACGTAAAGATGATTTATTTCACAACGCGATTTACTAATGTATTACGGTCGTAAGAAATGGATTGGGTTAGATTTTATCTTTATAACTATAAAAAGATTTTATCTATGGTTTGATTGGTTTCTCGATCACTCGACCCCTCTTTGTTGCTCTAAAGTCTACCTTTATTCTTTTGATAATCATTCATCTCATATTGCGGATTCAAAAGGTTCAATAATAACACAAATAAGTAATGATGAAAATGATTTATAAATCCTGCTTTTTAACGTAGAATAATATTGTTCTTTTGGCTTCTTTCTTACTAGAATAGTAGTCTTATGAAAGAGATACTCATATAGTATTAGTTTTGATAAAAATAAAACATAAATCACCTTTTATAATACTTTTTATTAGTAGTCATCTTATTTTCTATTTTATCGAATTAAACTACTTATATTTTTGTTATCTATTTTGTAGCTTGACTAAAATATATAGTAATTTTGTTCAATTTAATATTTTTGTAAAAAAAATAAAATTCAAAATAATTGAAGACATTTAAATTAATTGATGGTCAAATAATTTATAGAAAAACAATCATTCCAAAATAATAATAATAATTAAGTACAATAAAGATATAATAAAAGTAAATAAATGTAGTTTTCATATTTAGAAGGACCGGGTAATAAGTTAAAATACAACATACTCTCCTTTTATTTTTAGAATCAACATATTTTCATTAGCGTTGAAATCAGTTATCGCGTTAAATCATTTATGTTTCGACTTTAAATCTTATTAAACACAAGGTATGGAATCGTACTAAATGAGTCCTTATTTAAATGCACATACTGGTTAAAAATAAATTAACTAACTATTTAACTAATAATTACTGACACTTATTCCTAAAGTAAAAAAAAAACATTTCTGAAGATTTAACTTACAAAAACTTCGTTCAAGGAATCTATATATCTACAAAGTTTGAACCCAGCTCTCTCTATATATATTGTATATCTAGCATAAAGTTATGTTGGAATAAATAAGTTTTAACTAAAAAAGATCAATTTGTGGTTTATAAAGTTGTGTTGTCTGGATTAACTTGAATATCCCAGGTTGCTCATTCAGTGCGCCTAGAAGAGAGAGATTAGAAAGCCTCGATAGTTTCAGTGTCCTCTATCAACGATAGTCCTAACCAATGTCATGTACATTGTGCAATACTTGAAAGAAACTATAGAACAATGACCCCAAATGCTCAATCAGAGTAAACACGCAATCAGATATGCTTGGTTGGCAAAATGAATCTGGTCCGTCAACAAAATAGAACCAAATATGGTCTGTGAAAACAAAATAGAAGCACATTTCTTGATATGCACTTCCACAAAGCAAGCATTACTAATAACTTAAAACCAAACAAAACTACTTCTAACCAAAATGTGCAGCTGAAGCATCAATTAATCTACCTCTTCTCCGATACCTGTCACCTACTGGGACAGATCATTAGGAAGATGTTTATAGTCAGCTAACTTCGTGTCGTATTTCATATGCCTACCACCGTAAATAAGCCTCTGGTACTCAGCCGGAATTCCCTCTCTGTCCTTGATTTTGTTCATCACATCTTCAACTGCTTCTGACCTTTTCACCTCTAGGCTGATACTCTTGCCTTGGGGAGTCTTCACAAATATCTGGATAGTCGGCCAGACACCTGGCACCAGGTCAATGGTCGATCCTTTCTTGATGTTATAGTCACCCAGGGTCCTCCCATCTTCCAACCACCGATAACCGAAAACCAGCCTATCTTGGTCAGCCGGAAATCCCTCTTTCTCCTGAATTTTGGTCTTCACCTCTTCAATTGTTTCAGCGTTTGTGACATCAAGAGTGATGATCTTCACATATAACAAAATCGTCCGCCTCAGAGTCGTCACAAGGAGGATTGTTGAGTACTTATGGATGTTATAATCAGCCAGAGTCTTGTCATCTTCCAAACACATACTACCAAAAAAACAGTCTCTGGTGCGTGTACGGAAATCCCTCTTTGTCCCTGATTTTGGCTTTGACATTTGCAATTGTGTCATAGCTTTTCACATCAAGGGTGATGGTGTTTCCGACAAGTGTACACACGAAGATCTGCATAACATCCCTGCAACGGAGAAATAGGTGAATGGTGGATTCAGTCTGGATGTTATAGTCAGCAAGGGTCTTGCTATCTTCCAATGGTGTAACACCAAACACTAGCCATTGTTGGTCAGGTGGGATCCACTCTTTCTCGCAAATCATGGTCTTCATGTTTTCAATTGTGTCTGAACTCTCAACATCAAGGGTGATTGTATTGCCATTTATTTTTTTAACAAAGATCTGCAGGCATCCCACGCGATGGAGAACTAAGAGAACACTTGATTCCTTTGGAATTTCATAGCTAGCCACTGTCCTTCCATCTTCCAACTGTCTAGTACCAAATATTAGACTCTGTTGGACAGGTGGAATGCCCTCATTGACATAAATACTCCTCTTCACATCTAAAATTGTGTCGAATCTATTCACCTCAAGGGTGATGCTCCTGCCCAGGATGGTCTTCACAATGAGCTGCATCCTACCTCAGATGATGCACACTTCTGAATGTTATATGGCCAGCAGTTTCCTCGAGTTCTCAATTTTACTAGTAAGCGTCGGTCTGTATCACACAAAAAAACACAAAATATCAGTGAAGCTCTAGAAATCTAGAACATGGATTTTCTAAGTTAACCAGTAATGATCTTGCTTAGATACAAACACAATAAGAGGGACATTCAATGCTCAATCACCACTTCCAATCAGGGCAGTAAACTGAAAGTATCGCCTTATTCATATAAGGTCAAACTGAAATTCGACTGTTAGAAGTGATTTCAACGATAGATAACATAGATTTAAGAACCAAAGCAAACCAACACATTTATCATAACCAAATCTAGATAACATAGATTGATGAAATAAAACGAATTTCGCCATGGTAGGCCCTAACATATAAAAGTATATAAGGGAATTAGTAATACTGAGCAATCACATACATCAGACAGTAGAAATGAATACTGCAACAAACAGAGACTTTATGAGTCGAACACAACAATCATCACCTGGATTGATCAAAATGAATGTTAGTGTAAAAACGACTCAAACAAAGCATACACTGCGCAACCGGGTAAATCAAACTGATCGAAAACTGCACACACAAAAAAGGAACCCTAAATTTGTCGCGATCATAGAAGAGAAAAATATAAAGACGATGAACAGCAGTAGAACCTGACTTCGAGAAGATCTTGTAGAGACAAAAAGAGGGTTAGAGGTCGCATCCGCAAGGAGAAAAACCCTAGAAGATCCTTGTCATCCAGTTCTTGTGTTCACTAAGTTACAATTCTCTGTGTATTCGGAACTTGGAAGTTAGAAGGGCATGAAGTTCGGGACTGAGTATTTTATTTGGAAACTAAAAACACCTAAATTTTAAAATGATTATTCTCCTAACTGCTATCTGCTGTATAATACTAAAAAAAAAAAAAAAAAAACTATATACACCAAATTGGTTTTACAAACGTAAAATTCGAGCGTGGTCCCCTGGCTTTCAGCGAGCGCCGGTGTCAGGAGCCGACGCCCTTTTTTTTTCTCCTGAAATATATATATATAAACAGGCGCCGGTGTTCATATTGAGTTTTTTTTCCCAATATATATTTATTTATTAAAGTCGTGTAGTAAACTTAGTAACCAAAATTTATCTCTATTTTTTTTGTAAATCTCATCCAATGATACTCTTCAACCCTATGAATTTTCTCTATCGAATGAATTCAAAGTGACTTACATTCTTTTATACAAGGAAAAGAGAAATATATGAATTGGATGAATCCAAAGTTACTTATATTATTTTGTACAGTCTGACAAGCTCTTTTTTTATTTAAAAAATTTTTTTAAAAATAAAATAAAATAATTGAGCGCCGGCACTCGGATGGGAAAAAATGTTTGGCTCCGGTGCCATAATCTATTTAATTTTTTGTATAAAGCTCAATATTCATCTACAATGATCGTTTTCAACCTCATAAACTCCATCTATCACGGTTTAAGACTTTAAGTCGTACTGTACGAAATAAGAGAAATTTATAAATTGAAAAAGTCACTTATGGAATTTATTTCGTTGCCAAAACATTTGCAAACTTCACACATCATCAACCAACACCAAGTTTATTTTTTCAGAAAAAAAAATTTATAAAAAAATAAATGGATGTCGGCGCCATTAGACATCGCCCAAGCTAGGCGCCGGCGCCTTGCCATTGTTTTTGACAACAAGTAATTTGAAGTTCGTGTATATAACATGCCCCATACTAAAACACAGAAGTTAAATCGTCACATGTCGTCGCCACATTAAATTCTCCATGTGTCATTTTTACATTACGTCACAACACATTTTTCCACATGTCGTATTGAGGTTATGCCACCTCATTATTTTAATTTCTCAAAAAATATTATGCATATTAATATGTACTATATTCTAATTTGAGATTTAGAATATTATATATTTAGAAAGACTATATTATAAAAAAATATATTTGACAAAAAAGTTCTCTATACAAATGAAAATTACAAAGAATCATATATATTAATGTCATAACTATACCATATTTACCACTTATGATATTTATAAAAAAAAACTATTTTTATCATAATTTTGTTTGTAAACACTTAATATTAGTATATATAAAGATGAACATGTTGTTCATTTCACTCTACAAACTTATATTTATTATATATTTATAATTAAGTTTTTTTTTCTTATTATCGCAAAAGCTTGGATCATAACTCATAAGTATAATAGATTAGTTTAAACCAAATATGTACATGACACAAGAACTAAGCTAGTTTGAAATAATCTCTAGATGTATACATTTCAATAAGGGTGTGGAATTGTGGATCTCTATTTCCCATAATATATAAAATTTATCAGGTACCTTTGAACCTTTTATTTGATAATTAACTTTTCATGTAATTTAATGTGGTGCTATAAAGTTATTTATTATCTCCTCCTTAAAAATTTTGCATAAGAAGTTCAATTTAAAATCTCCACTCAACTCCATATTAATTAGATTAGATAACTTATATTTGCTTTAAAAATAAATTTATTTTTGACTTAATTTATTAAAATTAATTTAGACTTAATTATATAGCTTAACATTCACAAAGAATAAATGACCGTTTTTTTCAAACGCAATCTACGGATTCTAATCCTACCGGGTAACATATTAGGGTTCTTGTTCTTGTTCCGGTGGTTACTCGTGATTTTTGTCTAATGGAGGTGGATTATCAACCGGTGGATACGGTTCTTATATCTAGGGTTGGGGACGATATTACTATAATGGAGAATAGTGCACCAATTCTTCCGGCGGTCTTTGTAACTTCTAATTCTTGCTCTGGTTTGGGCATTCTAGAGGAGATTGCTTCACTCATGAAGGTGGCTACCAATGTGCATGTTTCACCGATTGTACCATTTGTTGTGCCTACTAATAGGGAGGATACTATGACGGGGGAGTCTGTTGTACCACTGATTTCGGTGACTTTTGTCATTGTTGATGCTTCTTCTGGTTCAGGCGTTCCAAAGAAGATTGTTACATATGTGACTGCTATTGTGATTGCAGCAACGGATGTTAGTTCACTGCCCACACCTACTCGTTCTTAGATGAAGGTGTTAGATGGGGCTAGTGTTGTGGGCGAGAGTGCATTGGTCATTGATAGGTCTTCATTATAAGGGCATGCTACTATTACCTATCCTCATGGGGTTGAAAGGAATCATGCGATAGTGATAAACAAGGATATAACAGAAGCTCTTGAGGCAACTTGGAATAATTCAATCGTTTACAAAGTCTTGGGATATCCTATTGCGTTCTCGGTTATGGAACATAATATTTGTAGTTTATGGAAGCTTTTTAATGAATGAATATTTAGTTTCTAAAAGAATTTTTATTTTTATTTCGTGGTATGTTAAGTTTGCAAATTTTAAAGATTTGTTAGTTATAGAGAAAACCACTTTTTAACATGTATCATCGTCACAATTCACGTTGTTATCAAAAATATTGTCAAAATTTATCGTTTCCAATAATAGAAAATTGAAAATCATTATTATGTTGCAAAGAAAATTGGGTATTTTTTTAATTTTAATCCTTGAAAAATTATTTATTAACGGAAAATGTTAGTAAATCGGTAACACTCCAAATTCTGATAACTCAGGATGTCACTGGTTAGGACTCCACGGTGAGCCTTGGTCTTAGTTTGACATCAATGAGAGCGGACCTTATAACAAGGCACAAATAATAAATGCAAATATCTTTTAAAAGTAAACGTGTTCCATAACAATACTGACACTAAAAGTATTTGGTAGCCATACGTAACGAAAAGGAAAATATGAAATCCGGCTAATCTTATTACTGAAAGAAAATACTCACAAACACTAATCCTCAGTACGGATATCCGGCTGACCACTCCACTCTCGATTACTCGACAGAACCATAACTTGCAAGGTCTATCAACACGCTATAAACCGTTAGCTAACAGTTCTAATAATAAGAGGAACTAAAGCACAAACACATATAAAGAAAACGGTAAACACAACATCATGCGCAATCAATGTCCCGGTTTTTATCTTTTCATTTGGTGATTCCATTCTAGTTTATTCAACTTTTCAAAGTGGCACAAAGATCCTCCAACCCTCGCCCCGTCCCCGTAAACCAACAAGACTGATTTCAATGCATTTCCCCCTGTATACAATGTTGGACTGGTCGCGGGGAGCCTTCTAGTCGCCTACAGGTTGGACAGTGATTCCACGGCCCATTATCATACACTTGGACCTCTCCAATATTAAAGGTGTAGGTGGTCTAGTCAAGTTTCAATTAATAACACGCAATATACACACTACCCTATCACACACTTAATAATATTATTGAAGTTAAGTGAGTCCGATGAACTCACCTTATCCGTTATAGTCTTAACAATTACTCTTGATCCGTCAGTCGATGGTCCCGATATCCAGGTTAAGATGTAACGACATCTCAATATTCTCATTTTCACTATCTCGTTACTTTTAGAGTAAGATATATTGCATCGTTACTCTTAATAACTACTAAGTCCTAGCTAGGTTCCACAAACCTAGACTTCTATTCCAAAATTCCACATCGTCTCGTCATTCAGTACGTATTCTAATTAATCTCATTCTTATTGTTTCCTAAATTCAACAATTTTGTAAGATCTAGTCTTTCCACTGGTCATTTTATTTTCCACAAGATCCGATCTCCTCATTTCACCTATCACTGAAGTTTCAATCTCGATCACTTCCCTAAGTTCCAATTTGATTCCGTTCTCTAAACAATTATCCATTATTTTATTCCACCTCTAAACATACGAAATGAATATAATTAATTTCCGTAATTTAATAAATACGAGAAGGTCGAGGTTTCAAACCATTCGGGTGGTAAGTAAGTTGGCTAAGTATATGGAGATCTCGGGTTCGAGTCCTACCATAGACAAAACACCGGATTAAAATATGGTCAAAAGGGGCCCGGAGGTCCTGAGTTTGAGCCCTACTAGTTACCAAATCTCAGGTGAGGTGCCTTATGTGCTTAGGCGACACCTCCTGAGTTCGAGTCCCACGAACGGTAAATTTCACAAGCGGAAAAAACAAACAAAAAGGGCGTTGAGTCCGGGGTTCGACACTCACCGGCCGCAAGATTCGCTCCCAAGTCGAACAACGCCAAGGTAACCAAAGGGTTCTGGGTTCGATTCTTGCCACCATCAAAAGGGTGTAATTGTTTTATAGATCGTTATTCCATGTGGCCATCACGTCTGTAACACCCCGAATCCGTAGGACTCGAAGTGCTACTGGGCTAGGATCTCACAATGGATCCTGGCCCTAGCCTGACAACAACTTCACTGAATCTTACAACAAGGCACCAACAGATTAAAACAAAACATAAAACTGATATATAAATATCAAAAGGTTTATACAGTACTGCTGAGTACAGTCAAAACAAAAATCCGTACAATATGGATAATCTCAAAAACCCCACGAATATGCCCCGTTTACGGAACCCTCAGCAGATCACCCCTCCGGATCACTCCGCAGCTCTCCTAACCTGCGAGGGATCTACAACACGGTATGAAACCGTTAGCTAACTATACACATATATAAGAAGATGCTAAAGCACAAACACACCTCAGAAATGATAATCACTTCAGCATGATATCAAACATATACCCGTTTTATTATCTTTAATAAGTTGAATCATTCAAACGTATAGGTAGATATATATGAAGATAGGTGACACGAGGAATATAATCCCCGCCTCTGAGTACTCTAACCAGCTGGGGTAATATCAGCACACCTCCCGTGTACCATGTGGGAATGGTGAAGAGCCTTCCTTTATACCAGATCTGGCCTGACTACAGAGAACCTCCCAGACTCCACTACGGGATGAAAGGGAAAGGTTATCACAACCACTACAATGGGCGGTCAATATAACATAGGTCGGTGACCAAATAATAACACATGCTATAAAGCACATAACACACACCACTCAAGCATACATCCAATATAAGGATAGTAGCTAAGTAAGTCCTATGGACTTACCTCGATCTCAGGAGTATATCTCGCTACAAACCACTCTAAGAAACGTCCACTCCAAATTGGAGGACAACACAGCCTATACAAGACACACATATATATATATATCACAATCCTATCACACAAAGGGTCACACCTAGACCTAAGGGATCCATAAGGGATCATATCCAACTCATAACCTCAAGGCCGAAACCGGTATATCTATATCATACTCGTCATAAACCGATACCTAGCATGATACTAGTTCCCTCATACTAGAAAGGAAAGGAACTACCTAACTATAGGTAGCCCCGGGACAAAACGCACCTACGTGATCTAAGGACGTAGGGGCGGAATGCAGGCAACCGCAGGCGCGGGTGACGCTCAGCCGCGGGGGCGGTGACAAGGATTGCTGGCAACGCGGGCACGGCGCAGGCACTGCGGCACGTCTTCCGCAGGGGCGGTGACTTCTGGCCGCGGGGGCGGCGACAGTGCAGAATGAAACCTCGCGGCTTCTCTTTGGCTCTTCACGTGATCAACTCACGTCTACCCTCTTCCATAGTCACATACATACACACACATACATATTCCAACATCACTCTATGATTCATTCATCTAATCCTAAGCTAAGGAAGGAAGAACAAGAAAGAAAGAAAGGAAGGAGAAGCAAGATGCTCACCTCAAATGCTGGAATCACTCAAGGGAAGCACAACACACTCTCAGCTGGCATGACAAGCTCAGCAACATACATAAGAACAATCTCAGCAAAACCACACCACAACTCCTTTGCAAACTCTAAGAGAACTCACACACAAGATCAAGGAGATGAAGGAGAAACAAGAAGGACGTAAGGCTGGGGAAAGGAATGGAAACCCTTGCTCACGAGCCCTAGAAGAGGCTTAAGAAGAAAGGAAAGGAGAAGGTAAAGCATGGTCAAATAGTCAACAAAACCGGCTGCAGCCGCCGGAAACCGTAGGGGCAGTTCCTTGAGCCACAGGGGCGGCGGTCAAGCCCGCGGGTACAGAAAGGCCAATCTCGGACCAAAGTCAATCTCGGCTATGGTCCGATCTCGGTCCGAAAGGAAAGGGCTCTCACAACGTCCGGTTTGACTGAGGAGGGACATAGGAAAGGAGGTCGTACCTCGCTAGTGGTGACTATGGTGGCGGCCGTGTGACGGCGGTTCCGTCGGTGTTCCTTGGTGGCTTAGCTACATAGAATAGGCCGGTGAAGGTTTCGATCGTTGGAACTAGAGAATAAGAGGACAAAGGAAAGGAAGCTTACCGGTAATTTGTTGGGCTTGCCGAACGGACCCGTAGATATAGATTAATTAGTTAATACTTACGCAATCATTAATATAGACTATACATATGTTGTTTTCTAATTTTAATCTTATCAAATCTTCTACATATTTTAAGCTATATTATCAAATATATTTTTGAAAATCTTTCCACTTTTATATATAATATGGTTAGATAATTTCATATTCTAACTTTAACATATAAATATTAATCCGGTTCAGGTACGGAGAAAATTTACGGGTACAGAGTTACGGAGCATTGTCCACCGTTGATGCACTTGATCCAACGGTCCAGATTAGTCCACATCTTTTAATGATTTTCTAGACAGCGCGGTAATATTTTTGTAATCGTATGAAGATCAAGCAGTATTTTTGTCCTTTTGAAAATCTATTTAAAAAGGTTATGACTCGAAGTAATTTTTAAAAGATGTAGTGAGAATTAATTTTGTTTTTTTTAACACTTTTTTTGTTCAACTAGCACTTGTTTTGTTAAAATTTTATGTCCACTTCGTTCAACTTATTTGTTTTGTTAGTTCAAATTGTATTGTGCTAATAATTTATACATTTTTATAAATTTTGTTCATAAGTTTAAAATTAATATATGAACTAATAATATAAAATGTTTGAACTAAATGACCGAACACTCAATTCCAATAACCATAATTATAAAGTACGAACTTTTATAGTTTTAGTTCAATATTTGGGTATCGTTAATTTGAATATTGTGCAATGTTAGTTCCAACATTGTGTTTATTAGTTCAAACATGTACAAGTAACAAAGTGCATAAAAACATAGCTACCAATTGACAAATAATACGTGAACTAACTACATAAAATATCATAGTGTAAACTCTTGAATGTATTGAACTAAACTCATGAACTAAGATAATAATTGTTACAATTTTCTCATAATAATTGTTACAATTTTCTCATGAAAATTACAAAAATGTCACTGTATTTCCCTCTTTAAAAAAAAGTTTTTCAAAAAGACAAAATTGCCTCGTACATTTTCAAAATTGCAAAAATATTACCACACCTCTTATAAATCATCAAATCTCCTTACCAGAACCAACCCCTATCAATATATAGTTCTTATATCAATTAGTTACTCACATAACTAACAAATGTATAAATTATTACAATAAAAATATTAAATCTTACTTGTTTTTTTAAGGATCGTATTTAAATTTAACCAAGATGATTTTTTTGAATTGATCATATTTTTTTATATTTATTTCACTTTGCTATCTTATAAATAACTAGTTTAGTCCCCGCACCTTGTGCGGGTATATTTTATTTAAATAAGATAGTTTATGCTTTAGTATAAAAATAAGAACATCTAAATTCATCAATTTGGCCATTGAAGAAATTCGCCAATTTTACGTCCTAATTACATATTCTACTTGTCCAATTCAATAGAAGTAAATAAATACAAGAAGATAGTTTAGCATGATTAGCAATAGACAATTGAGTCTTACATACTTAAATAAGACCAACACCTACTAAGAAAATATCCAGTGATTCAACCTTGGCACCCCGAAAAACGCAAAAATCCCAATGAGGAGGATCATATACCTATGAATTAAATTCCATTTTCCGCAGTAATTTATGAGAAAAAGAAGTTTATATTTGAACAATTGGAACCCAAAAACATAAAATAACCATATGTTGAAATGTTACTTCCGGCTTCTTTTATTGCCTCATCTCGTTCATCTTCCCTCTTGTTCTTCATCTTCGTTCCGATATTGGTATTAGAAGTAGTGGCATCGGTGAGGAGCCTTTCTTGCAAGTCACAATTGACCTATTTGATATGGTATAATTAATTTGGTTTTAGCTCTACATGTCTTGATTTTCTACTACTCTCTCCTTATTTCCCGCTCTCCTATAAATAGAAAAGATCCTAGTAAATTCATGCAATAAGAAACATATAGGCTTATTATAAGATCATACCACTTGCTCACCTCAAATCACTTGAATAGTTGAACAAATAAATTCATGGAAGAATAAACCCAATAATATTATATAGCGTTTATCATTAATAAATGGTTTTTTTTAAAAAAAGGATTAAACGACAATAGAGAAGATTTCAAATTTGTAGAATCAAATATACACAACATCGGTGGAATTATTTTAATTTCAATATAAATTTATAAATTACAAAAATAAATAAAAGATTAAAAAAAAATCGGCTAATAATATTATGAAACTTAACAAATAAGCTTAATGAATGAATCAGTTAGAACCAAATCAGGTAACATTATTTTTTTAAAGCAAATGGATAATTATTATGAAACCTAATGAATAAGCTTGCGAAAGAATCGGCTAATAATATTTTTTTTAAGAATTAGTTTTTTTTTTAAAAATACAAAATTAATTAGAAAATCTACTAATAAGATTCACATTGAATCGTTAAATAGTTAAATTTGTATGAAAGAATCGGCGAATCGGCTAATTCGGCTAATAATATATATAATTAAGAATTGGTTTTAAAAAAAATTACGGATTTAAAAGAAAAAGATATATTGACGTTAATTGTGGGAGCTTCATTTCAAAATACTGCTCCCACAATACGCCACGTCAGCTTTAGACATTATCTACTTTAATAGTATATATTGAATACAAAATTGATTAGAAAATCTATTAATAAATAAAATATATATTATGACAAGGATTTAGTTTTACGTTAAAAGAGATAACCATCAAAAATAATTCATTAGTGTTAAATTTAAACAATGGCAAGGATTTAGTTTACGTGAAAAAAAAAAAAATCCTGACACGGTCACGGTTTTAAAATTTTTTTTATTACCCCTATATTAGTAAAATTTATAAAGTAAATCTGTTACGGTTTCGGGAACCGTAGCCGCGGTTCCGGAAACCGTGACCGTGGATTTTTTTTTCACGATTACGGTTTTCGAAACCGTGACGGTTCCGGAAACCGTAAGCGTCGTGCACTTGTTAATTTTTACGCTGTGTAATTAGAAGTTTCGATAAATTATGAATATTGAAAAAGATAAACAAAATATTTAATTAACTTAAAGTGTAAATCAATGGCGTGTGGTTACGATTCAAATCATATATATATATTATTTTTTAATGTTGAAACAAAATGTATGGCACATCAACATAATATAAGCTCATTATATATATATATCAACAAATTATATAAAGTATATACGTTATACCAAAAAATAATTATATTCATTAGCTATTAAATCAAACTAAATCACGTAATTGATTAAACAAATAACAGTTACTCAAAAAACGGATTTGTTATAATTTATCTAAAACGGATTTTTTTTTTAAAAAGATTTTTTTTCAAAAAACGGATTTGTTAATTCGGCTAATTAATATATATATAATTAAGAATTAAGAATTGGTTTTTTTAAAATATACGGATTTTTTAAAAAAAGATTTTGTGGCGAAAAATTGTGGGAGCTCCATTTCAAAATACTGGATTCACAATGCGCCACGTCAGCTTTAGATGTTCTTTACTTTAGTAGTATACTAGTTTTAATACCCGTGCCCTACACGGGTCAAATTATAATTGTGTGTTACAAAAATGTTTGATAATTCATTATGTTGAAAATTGTTTTATTTGTTATGTGATACTTGTTGTAAGATTGTATTTTTCACATTATGAATGGAAATCAAGCAAGAATTCAAATCCTGCAATAACAATCGGAAAAGAGGATTTATGGACAATATCCTTTGAGATACTCGAATGTCAAAGTTAGTATCAATCCTAGAAAGAAATAGGGTTTATTATATTAAAAGTTGGAGTACGTGATTTGGGTTAATGAATAGACGATAGTGAAAAATTGATGAGGTAACCGCACGAAATTACACCAAGTATCAGTTCACGGGTTTTTTTATTATATAAGATATAAGATAGATAAGAAGTCATGTGTAAAACTTATTCTAACAAAAAAAGAAGGGTAAAACAAATCATAAAATTTAAATTAACAATTAAATAATAATACATTAAAATATAAATGAAAGAGATTTATATAATATAAGTAGCATGTCTAAGTCAAAAATTACAATATCAAATAGTTAAATTTAAATAGTGAATTACCTAACAATTAGTAAGACTAATAGCATATGTCAAGTTATTAAAATAATAAATATCATTAAAGAGATTTTTTTATTAAAAAAGTCAAAATAATAACAACTATCAATTAAACACATATACTAACAAAAAAAATTTAATTAAAAAAAAAGTTTATTAGTTTTACCGTTGAAAAAAGATGATTAAATTATACCACTATAAAAAAAGAAGATTAAATTACGTCAAGTATCACTTCATATTTGAAAAATATAAGTAAACAAAATAAGATTAAATTTAAATAAAGTTTATGAGTTTTAAAAAATATAAAGTTTAATTAAAAATTATAAAATATAAGTTGACAAAATATTAAAATCTTCAAAAGTAAATTGCAAATCTTAAATATTTTTATTTTTAAATTAAAAATAATTAAAGGTAAATTAATAATATGAGGGACTAATTAAAAAAAATTAGTTAGGAAAATATTTTAAAAAATCTGTACATTAAAATTTTGTAGTAGATTCTTTTTAAAAGAATAACTTCACATGTTAAAATTCATAAATTAAGTAAAATATTTATAATATTTATAAAAAAAAAAGAAATCAAAACTTTCTTGATTTTTTTTCCTGAGTTTATTTAAATGCACCAATAAAGAAATACTTTTGTGTAAATAAACAAAAAAATTTATTAAAAAATATTTAATTTACTTTTAGAAAGACGAATTTTTTAATAAAATATTTGTTTAATTTGTTTAGGAAATTTTTTTGATTTTTTAAATATATTTTTTAATATGAAATTTATGAGTTTTTATTCAAAATTGTTAATAAATATCTGAAATTTTTCCAAAAAAAAAAATTGATTTTTTATCTGAAAAAAAGAATTTTTTAATTCTAAAATTATTTTATTCTAAAAAAATAAAAGTATATTTTGTTAATCGTTGAAAAAAATGAATTTAGAAAAAAAAAAAAGAGTGTGTTTTATAGTTTTAGGGAAAAAAAAAATTTAATTGAAAATTAAAAATATATATAAAAAATATTAATATCTTTTAAAGTTTAAAGAAAAAAAATAAAGTTTATAAGTTATATAAATTAAAAGCAACGTCTGAAAAATATAAGTTAGTAAAATAAGATTAAATTTAAAATAAGTTTATAAATTTTAGAAGGTATAAAGTTTAATAAAAAATAAATTAAAAAAAAGGTATTAAGATCTTTAAAATTAGATTGCATTATATTATAACTATTTTGAATTTTAAATTAAAAATAATTAAAGTCAATGATATGAGGGACTAATTAAAAAGTTAGTTAGTAAAATATTTAAAATAAATTTGCAAATCAACTATTTATAATTATTTGTTTTAAAATGGTGGGACCTGAATTAACAAAAAGTTGACACGTGTAAATTTAACGACGTGGATTCATCAAAATGTGTCACGTGTAAATTTAATGACGTGGATGCATCACGTTGTGCCACGTGTAAATTTACGGGCTGCTTTAATATATAGATAGATATATTGATTGATTTTTAAATATTTATTTCACTATACTATCTTACAAATTTCACTTTACTATCTTGCAAATAATTGTATAAGACAATTCAATTACAAATTTCACTTTAAATCTTACTTGTAGTGTATGTAATCATACAAACATTCAATAAACTATGTTTGAACTATTTTATTTTATTGTATAAGACAATTCAATCCTCTTGATCAACTTTTCTTATATCATCTTGCAATGCCTTGAAACACACTTTCACTCACTAGATCCTTTCTCAACATGGCCGATCATTCTCAAAGGCAACAACTATTCCGAGTGGGCGGCATATCGAAAGAGTACAGCTTTATGTGCCAAACGTAAACTCGATTTATTGAAGGTTCTATCACCAAACCAACTACTACCTCATTGGATTTTCCTCACGAGCACAACATCTACGGATTTTATGCAAGTTAACTCTTGTTCGGAAGTAAATATTTCATTCTATCTCGCCAAAGCACATTGCAACTTTAGCAGATTTGCATCTTTCCATTTTTCACTCATGGAAACTCCGGCACCCCACGAACAGGCTTCATCCAGGTAACAGAAGTAAATCTTTCATTCTAGCTCTTGCTTTTACCTTTACAGAAGATCTAAGAAAAAATCCAAGCCTTGTCCAATTTCCCATATGGAAACTCCAGCACCCCACGAACGAGCTTCTTCCAGTCGCGCTGATATCGACAGTAGAGACGGATAGAACACTGCATGCTGGCGTTGCTGATCGTCTACATACAAAAAGTAATGTTCTGCAATCTTCTTCTCCCACACTATCCCTGGCTTATGTTGATTTAATAACTTCAAGTAGTCCCTGCCGGTTAGAGCTTCTGCAGCACCGCCTGCAAACACATGTGGAAATGGCAACATATTTTCAAGCTAGCTTTATCAGCCCTCTATTTGTCTATCAATGTGCATTAGTTATTAGGATTTAAAGCCTCCATATGGAATAGGGTAAAAGGGAAGAAAACAATATACCTACAGATAAAACAAAATCATATCCATAAAAGTTGAGCCCAAGATATACTTTTCGGGCTATGCTCTCATCGGCATTACCAAGCAGAAGTTGCGATGTAGACTGAATCCATTCCAGAGGAGCATTAGGTCCGGGATTGTTTGGACTGGAGAAGTCATATGTCATGAGAGAAAAACCATCAACAGCTCCACTCAAGCTTTTCATATCATCAGGTCCAAAATCGTGGGTTTGGAGCTTCTTTACATTCGGAGGGCCTATAACATATATTAGTTCTAGAGGTTGCTTGTCCTTCTCACTTGAGCTCACTTTGTGCAGGGTTTCACCAAGTTGCCTGATAAACTGCAGAGCCTATACATAAAGCAAGATCACACTTTTAACGATGCACCTAATACAGAGAAAATTTTACACATAATGGTAGGATTCCTCATAATTCTTGGTTTGGATGAAATGGAATCACTGTTGTGTTCAACGACCCACTTGAAATAACTGCTAGAATAAACTAGAAGTCTCACTTACGAATCCCATTAGAAAGATGAAACTGAATGTAGCGTACATTTAAGTTTTTGTCGTACCATTTTTCTCAAAGAAGCATTGTAGAGGATCGCTGTCCATCTTGACCAAGATTCTATTACCACTCCGTCATATCCCATTTCTCTGCAGATTGATAAACAAGAAGGGACAGAGATATCCACGTTACACTGGTATAAAAGATAAAACCTCATTTAGTAGTTATCTCTTATTCATTCCCTATGATTTATAGTTTGGAGGAAAAAAGTTGAGAGTTTGTAACAACTCAATCAGTTACAACTTATAAGTCATAAATGATAATGTACAAACTGTATTTTACCACGAAAAAGCTTTTCAAGTAATAGTAATCAACTGTGCAAACAGACTCATGAGGGAAAGTGATGTGCCAAGAAATCCACTTTAAACCCGAATACTCAAGCCCAACACACTAGCTCATAGGATTTCAGCTTAAAACCGATTAGAAATAGGAGTAAACCCAATGTACTTGTATGCTAGGCTTGGAGATCTAAGTTTTTCCATGTGAAACACAATTGTAACCAACAAACAAAGAATCATTTCAGTAACCATTTTCTTTCAAATTGTTTGCTACTATAAAATATTTTATTTACAATAGAGTTTAGCTCCAGAGTTAATTGGATGCTTACCTGCATTCTGTAATAATTAGGTCAATAGCCTTGTCCCGATGTTTCTTCTTTCTGAGCAGATCATTAGGATTAGCTTCAATGACAATTCTTGGTAAAACCTACATAGGAGAAGGATGACCACACTAAAATTCCATCACTACAAAAGAAGGAAGCTAAGGCTGTGTTCGGTAAAAAAAGATTTTGGGTAGATTTATCAGGTAATCTTTTGAAGAGTTTTCAACAATTTAACATCTAACGGAAAACCCAGTAGTGTTTGGTACGAAGAGAGTTATGGGTATGTTTTTAGAGTAAATTTACTAAAAAGGACTAAAAAGTATATAGGCATGTGACTATGTGAGACAGAAGGGAAAATACACAAAATTTTCAATAAGCTACACAAAAAGGTGATGTTAAGAGCTTTGTAAAATCAATAATAATAAAATATCTGAAAATCTCCACAGATGTCTATTCTCCACAAAAACCTCAAAATACCAAACATACGTTAGCTTTCACTTTTTCCAGAACTCCACAAAAAGATCTACCCAACAAGCTCTAAATCAAGGAAACGGAAACAACACTCATAGCAAGCAGAGGACCTTTAAGCAAGTTACGTACCCGTAAAAAAACGAAATCAATGACAACAAAATAAGTTACTTAAAAATCCTAAACTTCAAACCATAAATCAAATCAGACACGAGACATCGGTTTATATAACTTTTCAATTTTTACCTTCGCGTCACCTTTCCTTCTGAGCTCGGAAATCCATCCTGTGTCTGCATTATGTCTCCCTTCCAGGACCAACTCCTTTCCCTGACTGGGAATATAAAAAAGATGCAAAAAATAGAAGTTGTAAGATTGAAATAATATTCAGAAGTAACACTTTCTGGATACTGACACAGAAATAAGAATACATATCAAAAATTTCAGCTGAACTTTAGCAAATCCCCTTGCCTAAATCGAACCGTTAAGGTTTCCATTGTGAGCTTAAACCAACTTTCCTAGAAGGTATTTATAAATGTTCATCTTACTAAAAAAAATATAGTTCCTAGACACCATGTAAAAATGTTACTAGAAGCAGCTCGCAATAATAGTAAGGTCGCAAAACAGAACCAAGACTCTGAACTGAATGATCGAATATGTGGTCATTCATCTCAGAAAGCTAAAATGGCCTAGTATCAAGAAGGATTAGACGACATAATCCAACAAAGATTCTCCTGTGAGGCCCTGTGACTTTTGGTACTAATTTAGGCTTCAATACGGAAACTGAGTTTGGTTGGAACAAGATCCACACCCAACGGCTTTTGCTTGGTTAAATCATGAATCAGTTTATATTTAATTCAAGAATTGAGCTTGTCTAGGAATGAACAAAGCCTAGTAGAGAAATGTGTATAAGGAATTGATATAGAGAAAGTTCAAAGTGAAAACAAACATTCGTATCAGAATGGAATCATCCAAACTGATCCCTCGTAGTCCTCACCCAAAACCCATTGACCAAATGCCACCAACACTATCCCATAAAAACCTCTCTACTTCATTGATTGAACAGAATATGAAATCCATATCGAGTGTTAATCTATAGGCATATAGCCACATTTCATCACCCAATGAAAAAGGATTCAACAACAGGGAAACTAAGTTAAAGTAAATAAATACCTTTTCAAATCATACCATACGGGAGATAGATGTGTAAATTTAGAATTGAACCTTTGGGCCACATCATATCCTCCTGAGTTCCTGTTGCACTCACGACAATCCGATCAAATCCTTCAATTTTAATTGGAAAGAGAAACTAAGTATTTGATTCAGTGAAGGATGAAATGATAATCACAAACCAGGGAGTAATGTATGCCAGGACATGATTTGCAAAATTCCGACTACTAGTATTATCCGATACCTTAGTGTGCTCCTGAAATTTTCATCAATAGAAAGTGATTTCCACTCCAGAGATACTGAAAAAAGATGGAATTTCAAAAGGGAAAAATTGGCACGTTATAGAATTTTGACAGTTAGGATTACCTCTAAGATATCTTGGAAGCTCAAATCGGCTTTGACGAGACCTCGTCGGAATACATAGCTATCACTAGGCGAAATGGGAGTGCTAGGGTTTGTAGGATTCTGAAAGTAGAGAGCGTAGACGAGGATGGAAACGGCGGGGAGGATGATGAAGAAGAAGACGAAGATCGCTACGCTCCGGCGCTCTCTGGCGGCGATGGAAGTAAATTCGTTTGTGGAATGTGGTGGTTCGGAGGGATCGTCGTGATTTCGACGGCGAATTGAATCGATGGTGGCTCGGCGGTCACGATTCTTCTTCCCCATTTATTGCCGTAACTAGAAAGTTGGAGCGGTGACTGGTGAGTGATGCGTCTACATTGTGCCCCAAATCTTGGTCTTCCAATTTGTGAGAGGAGCTGTCCAAGATTATTGAACAATGTGGGTTTTGTGTAATAGTTTTTATTAGTAAGTGTATCTAATATTGTTATATTTATTTAGTTTATTTAATATTATAATATATTATAAATAAATTATAATAATGATTAATGATAATAATGACAAAAATAAAATAATGATTAATAATAATAAAAATGAGCAAAATAAAATAATGATTAATGAAACTTAAATATTGTAATTGAATATATCATTTGACAAAGCGTCGTCTAAATCGTATATTCATCATATTGAATATGAATGTCTAAGGTGTAGGTGGAACCCATTTTTTACGAACAGTCTTAAACTTCTCAACTTGTGACTCGTACGTCTTGTCTAATCCTTCTACAATATCATCGTGTGCCGGGTACCAATATGCGAAAAAGGGTGGCAATGGAAAATTTGGTTCACATTGGAGCTGTAAAAATTTAAGGAAATCAAGAGAGAGAAAAATATTTATGATAATTACATTTAATGATTTAAATTGATAAAAATATATAATACTTCCTGCAAAGTAATGGTAACGAGTCATGTCAAAAGCGATGAATACAATCGATCTCCGGGAGGGAGGGGGAATCTTCGGGGTCGTTTGCGTGGTTAATGGGAGGCTTATGTGAGCCACATGCCAATCAAAAAACACAAGAGTACATTGGTAGATCGTGGCAAACAATGCACCACATAAGGGCATTTTCATCCAATATTTGGATAGTGCCACAACATTTCTTTTTAACCATTTGAGTCTCGTCATCATCTCTTTATGATCGACTCTTTCATGGTCGAAGAAAACATTGTATCGTTGAAGGTTTTCTCGGAACTCTTTCATCATACTTTTGTGCATGTCGGGTCATGTATCCTCCCTGCGACCCAACAATACACAAAGAAATCGAAATCCACAACTTCTGCTGCCCTCAACAATACACAACTTCTGTTGCCCTCAACAATACGCAGGCAAGGCGCCCGTGCCGGCGCCGGTGCCTTGCCTGCGTTACCTGCGTCCCGTGTCACCGCCCCCGCGGCTGAGTGTCGCCGCGCCCGCGGTTGCCTGCGTTCCGCCCCTGCGTCCTTTGTTCACGCAGGTGCGTCTTGTCCCGGGACTACCTATAGTTAGGTAGTTCCTTTCCTTTCTAGTATGAGGAACTTAGTACCATGCTAGGATTCGGATGTTGATGAGTATGATATAGTTATGCCGGTTACGGCTTTGAGGTTTACGAGTTGGACTTGATCCTTATGGATCCCTTGGGTCTAGGTGTGACCCCTTTGTGTGATAGGATTGTGATATATATGTATGTGTGCCTTGTATAGGTTGTGTTGTCCTCCAGTTGGAGTGGACGTTGCTGAGAGTTGTTCGTAGCGAGTTACTTCTGAGATCGAGGTAAGTCCATAGGACTTACTTAGCTACTATCCTTATATTGGATGTATGCTTGAGTGGTGTGTGTTATGTGCTTTATAGCATGTGTTATTATGGTCACCGACCTATGTTATATTGACCGCCCATTGTAGTGGATGTGACAACTTACCTTTCATCCCGTAGTGGAGTCTGGGAAGTTCTCTGTAAGCTAGTTAGTTCTGGTATACGGGAAGGGCACCTACCACTCCATATGGTATACGGGAAAGTGCGCTGATACCACTCCAGCTAGCTATTGCACGCAGAGGTGAGGGTTATATATACATTCCTCGTGTCATGTATATTCATATACATTTATTATACGATTGAGTGTTGGACCTATTAAAGATAATAAACCGGGTAAATGTGTGATATCATGATGATGTGTTAATATTATTGACGTGTGTTTGTGCTCTAGCATCTTCTTATATATGTGTATAGTTAGCTAACGGTTTTATACCGTGTTGTAGATCCTTTGCAGGTTAGGAGAACTGCAGAGTGATCCGGAGGGGTGATCTGCTGAGGGTTCCGTACACGGGGACGATATCGTGGTTGGGATATTTATATTGTACGGGTTTATGTTTTGACTTTTGTACTCAGCAGTACCTTGTATCACCTTTTGATCGGTATATGTATACATCAGTTTCATGTTTTGTTTTCATCTATCAGTGCCTTGTTGTAAGATTCGGTGAAGTTGTTTTCAGGCTAGGGTCAGGATCCATTGTGAGATCCTAGCCCAGTAGCACTCCGAGTCCTACGGATTTGAGGTGTTACAGCTTCCCTTGTCGCTTTGTCATCCACTTCCACGGCTTCTTCCTCCGCAACTTCCTTATCCGGTTCCCACGGTGCCTTCCTCATCCGCTTCCTCCTCCACCTCCTTTTTCGTGTCTTCCTTCTATGCTCTCTCCTCCGCTCCTTTTCTTTCCCTTTCCTCCCTTGTTTTGGCCGCGGCTAGCCTTCTCTTCTGTACTCAAAGCTTGATCTTCTACTCTCGTTTGCATCCTTCTCCGGCCTCCCTTTCGGGTTTGTTTCTGGATGTTCTAGCGTCAAGGTTTCTACGATTTTCGGGTCTCTAAGTGTCTGACATATGTTCATAAGGCGGTGAAGATATGACAAAGTATTGAATGGGTACGATTAATGAATTCATTTCTTCATTTTCATTCACATTTTTTATCAAAAATAACTAAGCATTTTTTAATTAACCAGAACAGGTTGTAATATGTAGGGCTCGTCGACGTGTGTGCGTGAACTTTTGACCATTTACCGTAACACGCATCCACAAACACCATGGCGGTGTTTGGTGGACACATCCGAGTTGCAAAGGGTGTTATTAGTTCATTTTACAAACATTGATCACACACTCGTGAATGCGTTTGTAGAGCGATGGAAACCGGAACACGTTCCACCTCCCCTTCGGTGAAATGACGATAACCCTTCATGACGTTTATCAAATCACCGGGTTGTCATTTGACGGTAATGACATGCATGTCATCCCATTGGAGTTCGAGATCCAACAATCTGCGACCAACTTATTTGGATTCAACAATTGATAGGCATCACAATATTTTAAGACAAGTCCGGTAATAAGGTTCGGGCACACTACTTGGACCTTGTTCATGAGCACGGAAGGATAGGAGAGACGGTATGGGGGACGTTCACTCTTGTGTAACTATACCGACACTTGGGCGAGGCTACTCGGGATTGAACACATCAAAGATCCGGGTTTACCGTCCTTCTCGGGGTAATTAAACTATTTATTTATATGACTATAATTTAAAAAAAATTATATTTCAGTCAAATTTAATCATACAATGTTATACATCCATATACAACACTGAATTTCTTTGTATATTCCATGTTTCCAAGCAAGAGTCCAAGGAGTGCCGTTGGGTCAAGACTTACCCATTGATGCTATGGACGCGAGCTATATCGTATGGTTCCCCTACGACGTAATTTCCTTTAAACCCGTATCTATGTATAGGGTTACAATCCAGTTAGGTCCGTTCATCGAGCCATATCATCTAGACAAGGTCGCCCGCCAATTTGGATGAGTTCAGCACATTCCCGTGGAACTCATCCGCCAACTAAGTTTGCAGAGAAGCCGAAACTCCCGACACTACAACTTGGATTTAAACCCTATATGACATAAGTGGAACATCTGATTGACGCAATATCCAGCTAGTTGCTTGATGTGTCAGTCGTGGTAGTTCCATGGCAAGATGAAGAGAGATACATGTTTTGGTACATTAAAAGTTGTCACTCATACGTCCTAAAGTCGTCTTGGATTCTTCCGGATCTACAAACGACGTCTTTCGCTTCAAGACGTGTACAACGACACTTACATATTGGAGGTAGAGTGACACAAATCCAAAGTCGTGGATATCTACCTGCAAGGAAAGAAGTCCAAGAATTATATAATATGTTCTATTCTCGCGCACATGTCCCCCAATCACGCAATTAGGGAAGCAAGCACAACGAAGACGCGGTTCTTGATTTTAATTTGTTCGTGTTATTTCGTATTTTGTGATGCAATTTCTATTTTTTAAGGCGGATCTTAATCACATTTATCCATATTTTCTACGCTTCATATTCTCTTTTTAGCTTGTTTGTTCTTATTATTTTTGGTCAACCGCAAAAGCCGATAATAATTCCACAAAATTTTTATTGAAAAAACCCAACAAGCGAAAATGAAGTTATGATAATTTCGTTCGATTATACTAAAATAGTGATTAACAATTTTAAAACTATTATAAATAACATTAGCAATTTTTTTGTAAATGACACGATTAATCAATTCCGCTAACAAAATAAAATTAAAAAAATACAACAAAACCAATAAATAAATTCAATCATAGCCTAATTATTATCCCCACAAAACAAATACAAAAGTCAATCTCACATTATTTCCACCATACATATGGAAAGCACCTTCTCATAAGTCAAATACACTTTTCTTATTTCCCAAGTTATCTACAAATTTCTACATCTTTCAATTCCAATTCTATTGATATATTTTTTAGGTAAATCTCGCATCATCTAATCAACAAAAGTTCGTATATTGATTTTTTTTTTTAAATTTCCATGTTTCGTCGTATTTTCCATGTTCCACCTAATAAGCTTAATCTTATTTTCCATGTTTTGTCGTTTTTTTTTGAAAAAAAAATTGATCGGATTTCGATTAGCCTAAACACCATCTTATAAACAAAAAATTGTTTTTAAAATTTTGATCAGATTCATTTTTAAAAAATGCCGATTTTTTAAAAAACTTTGGTCAGGTTTTGATCGACCTAAACACCGTCTCATAAGCAACAAACTAGATGTTTTATATTTTGATCAAAAATATTTTTGTAAAAGTATCTATTTTTTTGTTTTTATTTATTTACAAAAAATTTTCACAAAAATTAAATTCTTTTTTTATTATTATTTTTCTTTCACAAAAAATTTGTTAGTGATAATTTAAAAATATTTTTAATCGTGTTTTTTTTTCATAGAAGAAATTTGCTTTTATCCTTATTATTCTTTTTTTTTAAAAAAAAAATTTCAACAAAATTTTGATCAAATTCATTTTTTTAAATGCCGATTTTTTATAAAATTTTGATCAGATCTCGATCGGCCTAAATACCATCTCATAAGCAACATGCTGTTTTCAGATTCTTTTTTAGAATATCTATATTTTGTTTCTTTTTTATACAAACATTCTTCACAATGCCGGAAAGATGTAATATGATTATGTAAGTTAAAAATTAAAGTCTTTTTCTTTTTCTTTACAAAATTCCGTTAGTAATAACATTAAATAAATATTCAATTTGATGCTTTATTTCATAATTATATCATTAGATTCCACATAGACATGATATTTTATTCAAAAAATATCAAATATGTAGATATACCCGTACAAGGTGCGTGCTATGAACTAGTTATCAACAAATGGTTGATGTGACATGCTTTATAGATCGACACATTTAACCATGTGTCGTTTTAGTATATGATAATAGAAAATTACATTTTTGATTTTTTTTTTAAAAATTTTAAGTGGATGAACATATACATCCAATAAATTCCACCAAGATTGATGACTTATGTATCATTAAGTTAAATTGATAAAACAAATACTACACACAACCAACAATAGTTAATTGAACCCCATATCAATGTGTCAATGACCCCATATCAAATATTAAATTGATAAAAACAAATATTATACACGATCTTAGTCAAAGTGTCAAGAGATGTGCGATTTGTGGTAAACAATGGGGAATAATTAAGTACCATTTCAAATCCACGTAAATCTTTCTTTTCAATGGTATCAAATCATTGATTTATTATGTTTTACTAAAAAAGTTTGAGAGTTTAATTATGATTTATTAAAAAAAATATTGTGAAAAAATTGTGAGAACTATCACGTTAATATTAATTTTAGTTAAGATATATAGATGATTTTCTAAGTATTTTGTCTCGTCTAATAAAATTGATATCAATTTCTACGGACAAGGTTTAAAAACACTACAAAAAATAAATATACCCTACATAAAATGAGATATGAATAAAGGTTGGTCATCGAATGTGAGAATCATTAATAATCGAATCAACAACAATATAAAATTTGATATCAAGTTAAATCATTTTTAATATGCTTTATAAATTAAGTATTTTGACCCATATGCAATGTTTTGTTACACGGAATCTCTATGGACATAGGGTTTGTTTGATATGATTTCCATGAAACCAAGAATCGACATTAAAACGAGTCATGCTCATAAATCTTGTGTTTTGTAAAAACTAAAATCGGAATGAAGATGATTTTAGGGGAACCGTTCATTTTTACCCTAATGGCTACCTTGAGTTCAAAAAAAGGTATATTCTATTCCAATGATATTATCCGCTTTGTATATTTAGTTTACTTATTCTTTACAATTATAACCACTTTAATGTATGTTTACTTTACTTATTCTTCACAATTATAACCACTGTAATGTTAATTTGTGTTATATTTTGAGTTTTATTTTAATTTTTGTAGAAAATACACATCACACGCTCATTTTTTTGGTTGAATTGTAACCTTTCGAAATGGGTATCAGTTTGTGATATTTTGGTGAATTTGGATCTAGCGGTTGACAGATTTTTCAGGTCGGACATGTTTCATATTTGGTTTTATTACGGGTCCAGGATGAGTTAGGGTTTGTTTGGCTCGTCGGAGCTGAAGCTGAAGCTGATTGTAGCTGAAGCTGAAGGTGAAGATGAAGCTGAAGCTGATTAAAGTAGCTGATGTATTTTGTTAAGCTTGTTGAGTGTTTGAGAATTTCGAGCTGATCGTAGTTGATGGAAATGTAAATTGACAAAAACGCCCTTCATATTATAAATTAATGTTTTTTTTGGTCATTACCTATTATAGTTGTTTATTACTTATGAAATTGTTATCCAACATTGTGTAATGTTGTTTTTCTCATTACTCCAACAAAAATGAATGTGAGCATAATATATAATTACCAAATTAATTATGTAATTTTAATTGTTATAATTACAAACCCTAATATATGTCATTTGATACAAAATTGTAAAAAGCTGGACGTTTTAACACAAAAGTCATTCTACTTACGTGTGAGTAGCTGTTGGTTGGGGTTTTTGTGTAATTTATTGCAGAACAACCTATGGAATGTGTGTAATTAAAATATGTAATCATTTTTTTACTATTATAGATTTCAATTTATTACACAAAATCTGTTAGCTTATAATATCAATGTGAATACATGTCTAACTACAAAAGAAAATTAATTATTAATATACATTGACAAAATTTAATTTATAAGTGCCTTTTCTAAAAAATATCACAAAAAATAAATTGTTATTTAAATTTGTAAGTGTTCCAACCATTATGAAACAATAAATTCTTTTTCTTAAGCAATTTACGTGAATTTTTATTTATAAATAAAATTATTTAATATGTTAGTCTTGAAATTATTTTATCAATAAATATCTTACTTTATAGTTATCATTATAAAAATATAATAAAAATGAAAGAAGAAGATATTAGCCATAAATTTAGTAATGAACAATATTATAAAATTATTTTCTATTCACAAATAAAAACTAAATTACTCATCAAAAAAACTAAATTATGGTGCTTCCAAACAATAACATCATTAATGGTAAAAAAAAAAAAAGAAAAAAAGCAACAAGCCTACAACACAGTACAACAAATTCAGTTTATTTGATGAATTTTTTTAACCAGAAAACAACTAGCCTTGAATCATACAAGTTCAATTTCATACCAATTTGCAGGCTTTGTTGTTTCATGAATATTAAATTGAAAGCAACACAACACATAATGTTGATTTGCTGTATCTATTTACCAAGAAAACATCAAACATAAAGTTAAAGAAGCTTGATAGTAGCAATTGAAGCAACAAATGTTAACTTCTTTCTTCATCCTCATGACCAATGACATTATAATCTTTCATCATCAAGATTTCACCACGTATTTCTTGGACACTTGCTCAATATCTAGACCTTCTTGCAAAGCTTGTCACCATCACTCAAGGCCTAACATGTCGAATATACACCATCACATGCTCATCAAAGTGTTAAGTTTGTCTTACTGCGAAGTATCAAACACCAGCATTACCAACCATAAAAAAAAATCAACTTTCTAAAGCAAGATGCACAAATGCATACACTATAAACATGATGGAGCTTACTTACCCTCTTACAGAAATTCACAAAGCAACAAACAGTGAAATTCAACAAAGCAACACACAGTGATACCCTATTACATGACATCCAAGCAATGATCCAATGTTATAAACATGATAACACTCAATAGATAAGTTACCTCCACTTTTACGGCAGAGGTAAGGTAACAACCATAAAAAATCAGCCCTTTTAGATAACAAATCAGATGAGCACTGCCTAATTAACTTGTCATCATTATATCAAGAGCCAGTTATTGCCTAAGCAGTTGATATCAACCTACAGTCATATACAATGTCTTGTTTAAAGTTCTAAAACATAATGGTTGCTAAGCATTCTCAACTATTTATTATCTTCCAGAATCAAAATAAAAAGCATCATATGGTAAGCACTAGAGATTTCAGAAGCTGTAGAGTTGTGATCTGATTGTTATTCCCCTCATAGACAAAAAATCAAGATTGTTTCGGAAACTAGGGAATGACCCTCTAACACTATCCTCAAAAGAAAGTTGAGGAATATCTTCAAGATCTAGTACCTAATTGTATCCAGTTGAATCAAACACGAGAAGTTTACACAAATCATACTATCACTCAACCAAGATAATACAATCAATGTTTCATATAAGAAACACTAAATCAGCCAATAAGACATATCTCTATTGTTCAACTTTTAACACCAAAAAGAGGTCAACTAGCTACTCCAACATTATCGTATACAAAGTGCAAAGCTAGAACTCAAATTGAAACAATAGAGATAAAAACATGTGAAATCAAGTGCATTTATCACCTAACTCTTATTGACATTTTAGCATACACTTGGTGTGCCCATTAAACATTCATGTTCCTTCTTCTCCAAATTGCTTTGCCAAATTAAATCATCATAAATTCAACTTTCATCTAGATTTCAATCATCAAAGATCAACTACAAGCACTACAAACTAACCTTGGAACATTCCCAATTCTCAAAAGAGATAGAAAATATGGTGATAACTCTAATCTTCCACTGTCGACACATATCAACAAGCGTCCACATCGATCTAGAGCCGGTCACAGGGTTGAAACTCCTCAGCAAGCCTCACTAGCGAGCCCGGCGTGAAGGCCGATTGGAGGATGAAGGAAATCCGAGGATGAAAATGGGGAAAGATCATCGAGAAACGATAAAAGACGAGTGAGATTGGAAAGAAATTGGACTGAATTTGTTCCAGAGTAAAGCAACGAGACAAGAAAATTTTAGAGGAAAATAATCTCAGAAGAAAATGGAGATGGGATGAGAAGCCATAATTGTGTAAGGGTATTGATGTCCCATTTGTTGCTTCAGCTAGCTTCAACTTCCATACCGTTGCCCTGAGCAGCTTATGGATTTGGCAAAATTTCATCTAACTTCATCTACCATCATCTCGCTTCAGCTAGTTTCATCTACCACTGCCAAACGCCAATCAACGGGAAACAGTGCCATTTTTCATCTACTTTAAGCTCCTTCAGCTCCAATAAGCTTCCATAAGCTTGCTCCCAAACGGGCACTTAGACCGGGAAGGGTCGGGTTTCGTTTTGTGGCTTTAGATGAATGTGTTGGTTCGGTCGGGTCCAAATCCAGCCAAATCAGGTCCAGTTTTCAACTCAAGTCAACTTTTGACAGCTCTACCGATGTGACAAGAGTTGAGGCAAGGGGCTCATACAAGCCATCTAGAAAGTGAAAGAGGTCATAGACTTTTAGAGTGGCTTGGATTTGTACGTTCCTGTAAAGTAGTTTGTAGGTTCAAGTTTAAGTACGTTCGAGAAGGACGAGAAGTTTCACGGGGATTAGCAGTTGAGTAGCAAACTCAGCAGCCATGGTGAAAATTGCTAGAAAATTGTGATCCCGGATCTAGGCTGATAGCCTGATACCATACAAAAGAGAGGTACAAAGTTGAGTATCTAATTAATTAATAGACGTGTATATAAATACATACTTTGGAATAACAATCTAACAGATAACAACTGGGATTTGAGCTCTTAAGAATATGCAACAACTATTCGAAACAAGTAACAGCATATAACAGGTCAGATAAATGTTGACTAGATATGATTGACATTATTTGGGTCGAAATTGGTAGGGATTGTGGTTCTAAATTTATAATAACCTGAAAGACTTCCCTTCTTTGATTTTTGCTGGTTCTTCATTGTAGGTACAGGAGTAGGGGATATGAGGGAGTTAAAGAGCAGTAAAAAGGATGGATATTACAGGAGAGAAGATACCACACTTGTATAGATAGAGAAGTTAACGAGCAGTACAAAGGGAAAATCATCTGGAACCACAGTGTATTGTATAAAAACACTTGAACATCCGCGCATCAAATCCATAGATAAGGAGCAAAACTTGTGGCCTTGGAGCCCTTGGCAAAGATACCACACTTGTATAGATTCATTGGTAAAAGACAAAACAATTACTCAAAGCAAAAATTATACAAATGAGGTATCCAGGTCTTACAGCTTAAGCAGATTGAGAAGAGAGCTGAACCCAGGCAAACTCCTCTTTGTAAGCGGTGCTTGCTTCACAGGATTCACCACAAGTATAAATGGCAATAGTCGCCCAATCGAGGGAATTTGTCTCATTCTGCACTCCGAAGTAGTACAATAGTTGTGGTAAGATCTACACAAACCACCAGAAGAAACATCAATGAGCATTGCAAAAACTGGTTTACAAATGGTTCGAAAACGAATCTTTGCAAACCTGAAACTCAAAACTCCTGTCCCCACCACAATAGCTGCACTTGGGAATTTCAGCTTTAGTTGGCCTGCCACTTGATACAGGCCAAAGCGGTCTAGCTCCAGGATCCCTGCAATACCTATATTTTCCGGGGAATTTTCCGTTGGTCAGTTTTCTTATTGATAAAAAAGAAACAATAAAAGAAAAGATTGAAGGTCATGGCCTCGAGTACTCCAGTTCTCATTCATTTCCTTTTTTTCTTGCACATTTTGCAATGCCAACTATCAACAGACACATTTTGCATTTTTGCATATCTTTTTCTATGAAAATTCTTGCTAGTTACCTGATAACTTGTTCAGGAGCCCTGCCGACACGTTCTTGGAATGTAGCCCAACTGACTTTGTCCTCGTCTCCCTGTTCAACAAGAATAAAATAGTTTAAAAATATGAGATTCAAATATTAAGAGTGGAGTGGAGTGAACAAGGTATAACACTGTACTTCGAAACCCTCTAAATCCAATTTGGCAGTTTCATCCACTAGCTGCCCCACAGGAATATCCACATCAGACTCGCAATCATCCTCAATTTTTATCTCATACTCTTTCCAAAGAGATGTGCTTGCAACTGAAAACATATATACCTTTAGCAACGAGAAGTGCAAAAGAATATACAAGTTAAACTTACTTCAGGCTTTACAGTTTTAACAGGGAATCCCTTAAGACAAAGTGACAAACTATACATAATTCAATAGACATGCTCAAGAAAGTTTACACAAGACCATGTGCAAGTATATTTTTTTAGCAGTAAATAGTGTCAAACATGAAATTAGCAACCTCAACATTCTACAGATCCTTGAGCATGAACCACCATCTAAAATCAACTACCAAGCAGACATAGTTCAGTCTAGCAACACATCCATCAAGACCATGTTGAGCACCAACCTTCTAGAATCTCTTTTGAAGGGAGGGGAACAGCAGAGGATTGAGAAGCAACAGTGATTTGTCGGCATTTGACTTTATGACCTGAGCGCCAGTGTATAGCCTGCCAAAATTCAAAGAATGTGTTTGTCATAAAAATTTATACATTGTGCAGATACCAGCTGATTGAGAAAGCCCTACAGATCCCACTTACCTGGTGTTTCTCAGAGCAGTAGTGAGCCCGTCTACAACTGCTACATATTTTGCTTCCCTTCCATGTACCACACCATGAACAGAGTGGAACTAATACAAAAAAAATATCATACACATCAATATGTCATATTCAATTCATCAAACAAAACTGTGGATGTGATAAATTTACATAAACTAGATAGGTTGTCTAGACTACCGAGGAATCATATGCGTCTGAGTTATAATTATAAACCTCAATAAATGAAAAAGAAATTCACCATTTCTTAATCTATCAAATGATCATAATCAAAATTCTAAGACAAATTATTCATATTCAGGCTCTGTGATAAAAAAAATAAAATATTCAAGTAATACTACACAATCTCTTAAGATTCAAGGATATCATGGATACAAATTACCTCCACTTACTAAAGGTCTGTCAGTTCCGTCATGTTTTGGAGGATTGCTCGAGTAAAATTGATTAGTACGAGGCAATTGGCAACGAAAGACCTTCACACTTGAGATTCACAATGCCATACAAAATTGAGATGACAAAGTCAGAAGGAAAGCCAAGTGCCCATTATCAATCACGATAGGAAAAATGGAACACCAATAAATTCATCCAAAAAACAGTAGTAGCAACAACCAGTGAGTACCTTCTAGATGGTTTCTGTGGTTCGTGCCTCCATTGCTCATGTTGATCCCTCAACAAACAAGTTTGCGACATGCAAGTGAATACGTATAACAATCGATGAAATGAAGGTTCCTTCTCTGAAATTGGAGCATAAACCTGAATATTCAAAAGCAGCCTTCATCAGGCATCACATCCTGACATCTTCTTCCAGTTGTTCAACTATACAAATAATAAATGGAGGCATCACATGCATATATGTATACAAATTTCCACAAACAGAAGCATATTTTGTCAGCTCAACGTTCAGATATACATAATTCAATCTAAAGCATATACGTTTGGAGCAAAAAGGAGCAATGCATGCTTCAGAAAAACAAAAAAACATTATCATCTCATAAAATTCATGATGAGAAAGATGTGCACCTGAAGTAAGAACTGCAATGGTTCTTCACACATATCACACATTACAGATCTCCCTGAAGGCAAATTTACTGGATCCAACCAGGCCTGAATAAGAAAAAAAAAAAGCATTATTATCCAGATAGACAAGCTTTTATGCAATGAAAAAACATTATCATCTCATAAAATTCATGACATACAGGCGTACCCCCAGCCTTGCTAGGGAATAACTGGCGAAGTAACGCCCATGGCTTATCGGGCTTTTCAACAAAACCCAGAGTAACAGGTATGCGAACTTCATCATCGTCATCATCATCATCGTACAAATTTTCATCATTCTGCTCATTTTCTTCATCATCAATAGAGGATATGTGTAGACCTTTCAGAACTTCAATAGAATCCTCCATATTCACTAGTCCAACAAAGTACTCACTATTTCTCTATCTGACAAAGAATGAGAGACAATCATAGAGTTTCAGTGATGCAATTATAGCATAAGTAGTTAAAAGCGTAAAAGTGTCTGAATAGTTTGCAAGACATCCTGTCAAAATCAAGCCCATAATTTAAGTGTTAATTTAAAACATGTTCTTTTAATATATTAGAACTCAAGCTAAATCAGAAGAGGCAAACTATGAAATTTCAACTTAAGAAATGAATCAAATGATACAGAAGTTATGAATGATACCGATAACCTATGGTGCACGGAGTGAGAAACGGGAAGCAAAAATACTAAAAATCATAGTAAACAGGGACACAGAGAGTAAAACAAATAATATATAATTTTAAAGCTATTGAAATGAGGAATTGATGTATCATAGGAGAGACATATATATACGAAAGACCCATCACAACAAATTAACTTAACATTTAACAAAAAAAACAAAACTGTTTTGCAACATTAAACTCAGGAAACAGATTATTATATGACATCACTCAACTCAGTTAACAACTTTAAACTCATCATCAGATTCAAATATTCTGAATTATTCGAAAAAGAAGTGAAGCACTAGCCATTAGCCAATTTTTGCATGAGAAGAATGTAAGAACACAACACAATAATCAAAATGAAAATGAAGGAGAGAACTCAGAAAAGAGAATGAAGGAGAGAAGTCAGAAGAGTCGAAGACCGAAGAAGAGGCTTGATGAAGAATGGAATTTGGAAAACCTTAAAAGACCGATTTCGGCCGAGTGTTCCTGCAGCTGCAGATGGGTTAGGGTTTTGTTTAGGTATGCAAAACGAATTCCTGGGAAATTAAAACTTGAAGATGATTGTGAAGGTTTGTTCAGATTGTCGTAAGTGGTCAAGAGAGTCCACTTGGAGACTTGGTATCTCAGCAGAAAATGCGAAGGTTGCTTAAAGCCAGCGAGGGCCAAAAGGGGAAAAAAAAAAAAAAAAAAAAAAACTAGTTTAGTACTGATCTTAATGGGCTCATCCTTGTTTGGTCATAAGGATAATCATTCTTCATAGGTCAGCAGCGGCCGGACCGGAGGTTACCCGCGATTGGTAATGGCACAACCAGAAGAAGGGTAGAGGAGACAAGGTTACGCACTGAATCAAAAGAGGGACGCCTAAACAAACACCTTGATGAAGTAAAGTTGCGACCGTGAGGACTGAAGAGGGAAAAAATCGCGAAGATGAACTGCAGGAGAAGATAGCTTACCGTCACCGTCGCGGAGAAACCTAGTCGACGTCGCCGTAAGAAGCCGCCAGTCGCAGTCGCTAGGAGAAGGAGAAGGAGAAGGGAAGTCTAGAATATTTTTTAGGGTATTTTAGTAATATATTTAGGCTGATAAAATCAGGTTGGGTACGGCACAATCAAAGTCGAGTTTTGGCGCCAAAAACTCTCCCTCCCTCATCTGGACCTCCTCCCCTAGTTCCACTCTCTTACTGAACTGAAACCCTTACCCTAGGTCCCTAACCATGTTTTTTCTCCACCAACGTGTCCCTTCTCGTAAGAGACCTTCTTCATTCATCCCTCCTTTTCCACTGCACTAAATCCCCACACCCGCCGCTGCACCAGCAACCGCCGCCGCAATGATTCTCGAGCAAAAGTATCCGATAGAGTACAAGGGGACGATATGCAACCGGAGAGCTCTTCGGCTTAGAACCGGATTGTAGCGCTGCTGGCGGACGCTAGTTGTACACTCGCCAACCCCCACGGCCCACCCAGTCTGCCTAATGATTGTCTCAAAATTCAGGAGATGCCTTGATCATGCCCTCTCTTCGGATTCTTCTCTTCGTTCTGATTTTCTCCAGTCTTTCTCATCTTACCTGCAATCTGCCTCTAAATTTTCACAGATCGGGGTTGCCTTTCCCGTGATCTTATCTTATTTTTGCCTACAAATTGCACAAAACGGGATCTTAGATACTATTGTCTGGCCTTATAAGCATGCAATTCAAATATTATTTCTATGTGTCCTATATTGGAATAGGAGAGGTTCTTCAGGTTAATTAATTTGCAAGATCGTAGTCTCTAATGAATTAGTGATGTATGTTTCAGGGTTTTAATGTTTTCAAGTAACGATGGATTGAATATCAGAAGTGATAGTTTGCTCCGTCATCTCTTGTTAGTTCCTTCAATTCAGAATGACCTTCAAAATATGCTATCGTGGATTTAGGCAATCATGGATTGTTAATGTCATTAGAGGATGACATTGCTCGACTTATTCTTAATCAATTCCGGTGGCTTGATCTTCTGACTTTACTGATAAGCTACTACAAGTTCTTTCAATTTGCCCACTACCAAAAGAAGGAAATCATTGGATCATTGCCAGAGATTGTCGGTGAGAACAATAAGGTTGTCATCAATTTGCTGGAACGGATGCTTCAAATAGATTTATCTATCAATTTTACCAGTGCTGGAATCTTTCTCAAATCTTACTTTGGATGAGATGGCTGACCAGACCAGGTACACTCTTCTCTTATGTAATATATTTTCAGCTTTGCCAGTAATGGAGTGTGAGATAGTTCAGTTAAACTATGTTCCTATTGCCATTTTCTATATAGAATCAAACCTATCAATAGTAGAATTTTCAATTAGATATATTTTGGTCACTAATCACTACAATTTGTGTGAAAAAAATTCACATCTTGATTAATTGTCTTTTTTCCCATCTGTTAATAAGAGAAATATGCTAAGCTGTTGGTGGATGTACATCTCCACACTCAAATAGTCAAATGTCTAGGTACAGTGTACTACAGAAATGAATCATCATCGTGTTTTTATAAACAGCTAGACTATTATGGTTTCGATAGCCTTCAATTTTCTGCAAAACTAATGCGAACGATAGGGTCCTATATTTATCCATTTATGCTTATCCGTAAGCTTTGTTGCTGTGATTTAAGTATGCTTTTTGTATACAGTAAATCATAAGTGGTTGTTAGATATTAAACTTCTAAGTTCCCTTGAAACCTTGGTGAAGCTTAATTGCCTACTGAAAAGAGTTGATGACTGGATCTTGTGAGGGAAACACCCTTGCTGCTAGAATCCAAGTTGATCTGCTTGTTCAGCATATATTGGAAGGTTTAAGAGAAATGAAACTGAATGCTCCGACACAATAAATAATTATATTATAAAGGACTTCATATAAAATTCAGTTGGTTGTATTGTGGCTCTTGAGGGACTGTGCCCCTGTGTTAACTCACTTGGTAGATGGTAGGAAGTAGGTAATGGAGTACAAGTTTTGAGTCCTGAAAACATGAAAACAGGAAAAATGTTCTTTTTGTTTTAATTATTACTTTAACTCTTAATTAATAAAATCAACTCAATATAATTTTTAATATACTATTTTATCAACCATTAATTAATTTTATTTGAAAGTTTATTTATAAAACACAACTTTAAAATTAATATACAAAACAAACCTTAATTTTGAATTGTATATTTTTTTTAAATTAATTTTTACTTAATTTAATGTAATCAATATAATAATTTCATCAACAACTATCAATTTATTTATAAAAAAAAATTAAATATATAAATTAATTTAACTATTATCTAATTAAAAAATATATACAACGAAAAACTCTAATTTATAATAAGAAAATCTTAGTATAATTTTTTATTTAATTTATAGATGGTAGCATTTAAAACAAATCTATAAAAAACACACACCTTCTACCACCCTCTAATTGAGCAAAAATAATTAATTTGTGAACTACAAAACTTTAAAAAAGAAAAGTCTATTTTTTATTTTTTTTTATTTAATTTTTATTTTTTTTATTTTTTTTATTTTTTTTTTTACGTTCGAAAAAAAACAAAAACATAACTTATCTCTACAATTGTCCTTCACAGAAACTAATTACTTTGTGAAGGACAAAACTTATCCCCAGCCAGAAGTCCTGGGAAATGGAACTCAAAATTCGCTGTGTTGTTTTAAAACTTATCCCCTCAGATACCGATCCTCCTCCATGGAAAAGCTCAGCTTTCGTCCACACCATATTAATTACCTTCTACCTAAGAATCATCGCAATGCACCCACCACTGTGACTTGTGCTCATGGAGTTGCAGGTCCCACTCCTGCTCATTCTGTCCCTGTGATTCTTCATTCCTCTTCTTCAGACCCATCCTCATCCTCACTGTATCTGTCCAATTTGGTATTCCATGATGTTGGGAACCTAAAGTCGTTGGATTCAGTGAAACAAATGCATGCCCAGGTGGTGAAATTGCCAAGCAAGGGGAATTCCGATTGGAATTTTATCAGGGCTTATTTAAAATTTTGCGATTTTAGGTCCTCTGTGACTGTATTCTTTCTGGGGCTTGCAAAGACTTACATGCCGTGGAAGAGATTCCTAGATGAATATGAGAGTTTTGGGGGAGATCCATATGAGATTCTTCAGGCCTTTGAGGAGTTGCATAAGAAAGGAGTTGAATTTGATAGCTGGGTTCTTACCGTTGTTTTGAAAATCTGTGCTCTTTTGGTAGACGTGTGGTTAGGGACGGAGGTCCATGCTTGCTTGATAAAGAAGGGTTTTGAATCAGATGTTACTTTGAAGAGTGAATTGCTGGATTTTTATGGGAGGTGTTTTGGTGCAGAGCATGCTGATAAAGTATTTGATGAAATGCCAGAGAGAACGACTCCACTTTGGAGGGGAAGAATAGCAGCAAATGTACAGAATTCAGATCCACACAAAGCACTTCACTTGTTTCAAGAAATGCAATTTTCCTCCTTCAAGCCCGAGTCGCCTGACAGTTTCATACTTGCTAAAATTTTGCAAGCGTGTGGAGATGCTAGAGCCTTTGATGAAGGAAAGCAAATTCATGCTTATGTCCTTCGAAATGTGTCGGAATGGAACTTCAACCTACAGGTATGTAATTCCTTGATTAACTTCTACAGGAAGAATGGAGAAATTCATTTATCTAGGAGGCTTTTCGATTCAATGGGAGTACATGATCTTTCTTCGTGGAACTCAATGATCTCGGGTTATGCTACACTTGGTTACTTTGCTCAAGTATGGAAACTCTTTGGTGAGATGGAGTCTGGAAATGTGAAACCGGATGAGGTGACATGGAATTGCCTTTTGTCTAGCCATTTTCAACATGGGTTATACGAACAAGTACTGGCCATCCTGCAAAGGATGGTAGCCATGAAAATCAAGCCAAAGACGAAAGCAATCAACCCTGCGATTCAAGCAGCAAGTGAACTGAATTTGCTGAAAACAGGGAAGGAATTACACTGCTACACTATACGAAATTGTCTCGAATATGATGTCTATGTGGGAACCATCCTCGTAGACATGTACATAAAGAATGACAGCTTAGTTAAAGCACAATATGTGTTTGACCTGATGAAGAATAAAAACTCCGTTTCCTGGAACACATTGATATTTGGATATGCCTCCAAGGGTTTATTTGATGATGCCCTTAATCTGTTGAATCAGATGGAGGAGGGAGGGATCAAGCCGGATACTTTCACATTGTCCGGTCTTGTCTCTGGATACTCATTACATGGGCGTGTGAAAGACGCCACAGAAATATTGCATCGGATGAAAGTTTCAGGCTTGGAACCTACTGCGGTTTCATGGACCTCAGTCCTAGCAGGATGCGCAAGAAGTGGAAACTATATTGATACAATCAAGCTCTTTAAAGAAATGATACAGACTGATATTAGGCCTAATCAAGCCACTGTAGCGAGCACGCTCCAATCTTGTGCAGCCTTGTCAATGTTGAGGGCTGGCAAGGAGATACACGGTATATGTACAAGAAATGGCTTCATTGAAGACGCAATAGTAGCCACAGCTCTTATTGACATGTACAGCAAATCGGGCAGTCTAGAGAGTGCCTCAAATATTTACCAGAGGATGAAAGATAAAACGGTTGGCACATGGAATTGCATGATTTCTGGTTACGCAGTTCATAGTCGTGGGAAGGAGGCTATTACACTTTTCAACATAATGTGTGAAACGGGTGTGGAACCGGATGCTTTAACCTTCACAGCTCTACTATCGGGATGTAAGAACTCGGGTTTACTAGACGAGGGTTGGAAGTACTTTGATATGATGGAAAAGGATTTTAAGATAACCCCTACGATTGAACACTACTCATGTATGGTTGATCTTCTTGGAAGATGTGGTTATCTGGACGAAGCTTGGGATTTCATGCAAACAATGCCGGTTAAGCCAGATGCATCGATATGGGGTGCTATTCTTCGATCTTGTCGGGTACATAACAACTTGAAACTGGGAAAGATTGCTGCTGAGTATTTATTTGAGCTGGAGCCACTTAATTCTGCTAATTATATTCACTTGATGAACATATACTCCATGGCCGGTAGATGGCAAGAGGTGGATCATTTAAAGGAGAAGATGTGTGCTAAAGGATTAAAATGGCAGAGTAGCACATGCTGGATACAAATTGACGAGAAAGTTAATGTTTTCAGTGAAGACGATAGTCACCCGGATGCAGGAGAAGCTTACTTTGAGCTATATCAGATAATGAATGAAATCAAGAAAGTGGGTTATGTGCCTGAGATTGAATGTGTGTATCAGCAGATTGATGAGAGGGATAAGGAGAAGGTGCTAATGAGCCACCCCGAGAAAGTAGCGATTGCATATGGCCTGATGAAGAAGAGGAGCTCAGTGATAAGGGTGATCAAGAACTCTAGAGTTTGTTCAGATTGTCACACGGTGGCAAAGTTGATATCGTCGGTAAGAGGCTGTGAGATTCTCCTGAAAGATGGGGTTCGGTTTCATCATTTTAGGAAAGGGAAGTGCTCCTGCAATGACTGCTGGTAGACCAACAAGTGGTACTTGATCTTCAAGCATCCCAACGTTTTCGAATTAATATAATAGCTTTTGTAGGTTAAAAGTCCCCTTTCGGAAAACAAAAAAAATAGTTATTATTGTAGATTTTTATTGATATTTATATATACCAGTATACCACACAATTAGTCTGCTTAAAGTTCTTTAATAATATTTTGTCTTACCTTAGTTGTGACAAACATACAATTGTGAATGATTGATCATTCCTAATTTGTGCAGATATACCAGATTTTTAGTCTTCTCACCTTCCCAAATCAATCTTCTGTCAGTTCAGCCAGATCACCTTTTGCAAATGAACTTTTCATGATATTAAGAAAGCAGGCACATGAAGCTACTATCTTGGTTTGTTATAATTGTGTAAAACTTTAGATTTAATGAATACAATGAAGCTTACAAAATTTTTGTTTAGAAGAGGGCCTCTTGTTTTTTTTATACAGATTGTTTTCTTTGGTCTCATGATTCAGGTCAGTAATCTAGCCGTAAAGTACAAAATGACGGGCATAATTGGAACTTTAAAGGTAGTTTCTTTCATGGGGGGTGCTAAGGAGATCTCCACTTCCATGAATCAGGTATGCCTAATGCCTTTTATTTTGAATTTCTGGTACATAAACATTGTTTGGTAAATAAAGTTACCTCTTCCGATTGTTGTATCTCTGATCATATTCTATTCGCTTGAGTGATTTACACATAAATAAATCAAGTACTCTAATAAACAAATTTCTTGGGAGTTCTTGTTTTCATCTTTTGTATCTGTCCAATCTTTTGGCTTGAAACCTTGCTCCGATGGTCCAAGTATCACATAAAGTCACATTTTGATTATTTTGGCATGTAACAGCATTTGTGGAGTTTCAACGTTTCCAGGAGCTTTATTTTTCTTTCTGGGAGAAAAAAAAAACACTATGAACATCTGAGCTTAAGCTCTTCAAAACTATTTCATCTTGTTGTCCGAACTAAGCCTTTTTCCACTCACAATGTCTCCTTTGGTACATAACTAGTGCTTTATACGGAGCTGAGGTGTATACAGTTGGTTTATTGAACCCGTTAATATTCACCTTTCCCATTGTTACACGTGTAGTCCAAATTGATGCTATTTTTCCTGTTTACTCTTTTGAACATTTCTTTTGGAGCTCAATGTGCATAGTCTTCGATGGATGATGAATGTTTTTGCACATGGTAGTAGGATGTCAAACTTTCAAACTCTAAGAAGATAAATAATTTGAATTTTGTTGGATGATGTCCATCAATCTATGTGTTGCAAATGTGGTCCTTTGAGAGTGTCACCTTAAATTTTTCACCCCACAACAGTACGCTTAGTGGTTATATTCGTTTGATGTGTCTATTGTGCATATTCTATGAGGATTGTGTACACCACTAAATTTTATTTTTTGGGATAACTTCATGCAGAAATCAAATACTAAAGAAGTCATTGAACTATAGCAATCATGTTATGATTCTTGTAAGCTGATACCATTGCAATTGGCTCTATTTTATGACGAGCTAAGTGCTGTCTTAAGTTGTAGGGTGCTTGAGTCAACACTTATGGAATAGCATACTTCCATTCTATTTGACTTTGATCTATAAGATATTTATATAGTTTATTATGGGTTTTTAAAGAAATGGATATCTTTTCTAGTAATATAAACTTTGAGGTGATATTGAATCTATCTTGATATCTGATCTTCAAGGCTGAAAATTGGCTGTGAGCCATTTAAATTATTGCACAGAAGGTAAGTACACTTAAAATTGATTGGATCTTTTAATATGTTATAATTACAACCTATTTGATTCAGTAGGGGAATTGTGGATGAACCTGGATGGTGATATATCGCCGATTTGTGTGGACATCTTTTCACTAGTTTCTTCTTCAACCCGGTAATTTCTTACAGTTCCTGAATTCACTCCTTTTCATATGACCTAATTGATTGTAAAATTAGAAGTTGTAAGGTAAGGAGAATGAAGCACATTTACAAGGTAAGATAAGAAGAATTAAAATCTGATAAATACCCTAAATCACTCATTGCTTCTGCAAAAGATGCCATCAAGCTATCACCTCTCTCTGTTGCCTCCACATTGCTACTGTGTCTCATTTTAACTTCCTTCTGCTGCTTTAGCTTCACTATGTCCTTCCCCTAAACATCACTTCACATTCTGGAGCACTATGCATAATGTCAATGATGCTGAAGTTTTTATTTTTTCTTTCTTTGCAGATGTAATTCGGTATTGCAGACTTTGCCAGCTAATTTCCTTCTATTATCCATGGTATGATGTTGCTTAAGCTGCAAAGGCAAACTTATGGCAAATTGGTTGATGAATAATGACATGACAGTGTAGAACGCTTAGTGAGTGTTCAACATCAAACCACAAAGCTAAATCACACAAAGCTAACTTGAACTATTAATGAATACTTTTTTTTTTGCTTAATAATTTAGTTTTTATTTGTTAACCAAAAAAAATCATTCATATTTTAATCAACGGATTTATGATTAATATCATCGTTCTTCATTTTCATTATATTTCTATAATAATAACTATAGATAATCAACTATAAAATAGGATAGTTATCTAAAAATATGATTTTAAAATTAACAAATTAGATAAATTTACTTATAAATATTAATTGATACCTTCATTTAAATTGTTTTATTGTTTTATTGTTATGATTAACTCTTATAACATAATAAAAAAAGATTGAGGGGAAATATAATTTGTTGTTTATTTTGTTAAATTCAAATAAAATTAATCATAAATTGGAGATGTCAATTTTACTAATTTTCCATTTTACTTAATTTAGCTTAGCTACACAACAACTTGAAACTGGGAAAGATTGTTGCTGAGCATTTATTGATCTGGAGCCACTTAATTTTGCGAACTAAGTGTAGTCGGGCACTTGACGGGCATCCTTCAACCGTGCACTAAGGTAGTCGTGCACTTAACGTGTGCACGATTTAGTCGACGACAACATGTATTAGAACTTATATATGAGACGAATGTTCGTCTAAGTACACTGAGTGTATGCCAACATGTATCACACCTTCATTATGAGACACACGTTTATCTAAGTGCACAACATGTATCAGACCTACTTTATGAAACGAATGTTATTACCGTGCATAATTACTCTCAATTTCATAATGTTGTATTTCCTTATCACTAATATTATATTTGCCATTATGTCATAATTATCAATTAAATAAATAATGCAATAAAGAGAATGCATTGTTACCATGTATAATCGTTCAATCTATAACGTCTTGACGACTAATATACGTTCTTATTTTTTTATCGTAACGCATGTTGTTATCGGAATTTTTAAAAAGATTTAATATAACGTTACATTGGTACATAATTTCACGGACTTTTTACCATAGAAAATTTGGACTATGAAAAATGTGTGATTTTTATTAGTTTTGAACTTAATGTTTTGGTAGCCAATCTTATTATATTGATAATGCATTGCACACTACTACATCTATATTCTAATTTTGAAGTTAATATAGGCATTTGGTCTAGTAGTATGATTCTCACTTTGTGGTGACTTACTTGATATATTTTTTTTTGAAAAGGTAATTAGGTCACCCAGTTCGATCGGCTTAGCTGATCTACGTCCGGATCGGGTAGTAAATCGTGGCCCATTGCTGGAGATACCCTCCCAATATCAGTTTTTCCATACTTGCTGCCAGGAGGATTCGAACTCGAATCCAGACTAACCACTTAAGGAGTCTAACATCATATCCCACTGGACCAACCGAGTATTGGTGACTTACTTGATACTTTGATTAGGGTATCATACATATATTGTTTGGTATTGAGTAAAAATTATGTGCTCAAGTAATTACTACTTTAAAATTGAAATACCCATATATTAAAGTTACTCAATATCCGAGATTACTTTATTCATATTTAAAATACCTTACACCAACACATAAAAATTACAACTTGACTTTATTTGGATAATAACTAAATCCTATTCATTAATGTTCAATAAAACTTGAAACCCAGCTCCTGAAGAAACCTGCAGATGCAAGAATGACACAATTTAAGATTATATTAGTGAGAAGTTAAGAGAAGTTGGATTGAGTTTGATACATACCAACCTTTATTTTTAATCACGTATAGAGTTTTGCTTGAATCTTAAGCAAACAGATCCCTTAGTTGAACACTAGATAAGAAAGAAGAAGATTAATTTGAGGAATAAATAATTCGAATTTTGATATACATACATGTATAGGTACCTTTTACAGTCAGTGTCCTTGTTAATGGGAGGCAAAGTGACATCAATGCCACAAAGTTTAGGCATCTGAGAAATTCGATCATAATCGACATTGTTGATGCCGCTGAGGGCGGTCTTGATGCACTCACAGATGGCTTGTCTATCAGCCTTAGTCTTGGCGGATTCGGCCATCTGCTTTGCGCCGCTGCAACACTGGGCTGAGGGCTTATCAGCCTTGTCGGTTATGAAACCCAGACAAGGCGCAACTTGTTGGTTCACTGTCGAGCAAGAGATGGCCGTTGACTTGGTGGCTAGCCCGTCGAGCATTATGCCGGCGAGAAGGAGGACGAGGAAGCGTCCGGATTTTGGCATTGATGAATGTAGAGAAAGGTGATCGAAGAGGTGTATATATATGTTGATGAGTTTGTTTTGGTGTAATTTGATGGGAAGGGGATGTGCATATTTATAGTAAGGTGAGCAAGTGGTGAATTTGAACCTAACAGTGCCATAATTTAGGAGTTTCTTCTGCATTGCAACATAACCAACGGGTCATGCTCTTTTGCATGTTTTCAATTAACCGTACCAACAATTCATACAGCTTTTAGGGGGAAACAAGAGTCAAACCCAACAAATCTAAGTATGAAAAGGGTATAACCGACTGAATACGGGATGGATGAATCGAGCTACAGTTGTCCACGATTCAGGAAATACTAAAGAGTCGAACTGATCATCTCCGGCCAGTCGACTCGCCCATCCGAAAAAATAAACGACGAACATATGACTAAGTTTGAACATGACAGATTTCAAAAATAAAATTATATATATATATATATATATATATATATATATATATATAATTTTATTTTTTTTTAAAGGTAATCATAATGGGTGAGTATGGGCACCATTCCAAATTGACAGCCAGGTTCGGATCGGGTCCGGATAAACAAACAAATTTATCTTTTATAAAGTCCGGTCTGAGTTCAAAGTTGGTCCGGACTACTAAAAAACAAATTGAATGAGAGCAGGGATCTAATAGTGATTAGAGTTTATTATTCCAGAGTGAAAGGTGTACAACAATCTCTGCATATCTAGCTAGTAGCCTATTAACTTTATTAACTAGGCTCGTAATCTCTTAATGTTAGATATGATATTTTATTATTTTAATACATATAAAGTTGAGAGATTATTTAGTTAAGTTTGATAATTAATCAACAACAAATCAAACTCAACAAAAATATGGAATTTATAACCCTTCTTCTCTCTTTTCTTATTTTAAACTTATACTATTTCTCGATCAAATTGCAAATCAATCTCACCATAGTCTTTGTATTTGACCTCGAAATTTCTAACCCATCGAACTTGTTTAGAGTCTGATTAGAGCCACCATTCCACCTTGGATTGGACCAAGCATGTTCAACCACTTCTCTGCACTCCTCGTGTTCCGCCCATAAGGTTTAAAACTTAGTCGGTCGACTACTCGATCTCTTCAACTCACACTCTTCCTCAATGCTCCGGGGGTACACAATAATAAGGACATGGTCCGAACCTTCCCTACATAAATGGATAATGCATGAACCAAGGAACATATTCAACCACTTCTCGACCCTTATTTCTTTCTTCGTATTGTAAAGGGGTGCAAAGCTTGTTTTTTTGCTCCTTCTACTGATAGACAATTGAATTGCCTGCCGTCGTTTCAGTGACTTATAGGGCTTCCCCCAACTCAACCTTTTTGATTCTTGAGAATGGTCGCTACCTCTCCCAAGACCCCCGTGTCCACTAGCACTCTTGTCTAGAGCGAAGAGAAGGCGAAAAAGCGTTGCTGAAGCAGCATGAGTAGGCTTCTATGGCTCGTTGCCAAAGGCGTAACCAAGGTGTTCATAAATGAACTCATTTCCACTCCTCCCATTTTCTCATGTAAATCTAACCCCTTCGAAATCCAGCTCACACAACTCACATCTATTCAGGGTGTTCCTAAACATCTTCATATGCTTGAAATCTGAAATTTTGCCCTCGTCTTTATCTTACATAGGCAAGACTTGATTAGAATCTTCCACACATATCCATTCCTCACGTGACTCCTCCTGTAATCTTTGTAATAAAATCTAAGAGTGGTGCTTATCACCAACATTTGGCCACCCATAGAAACATGTAACTCTCCACTCTTGTCCCATCTTCTCATCAATAACCAAAGCATCGATGTGATTAGGTGAAAGTTTTCACTAAGACAATACACCTATCCTTCCATAAGAGAGTCAACCATCCCGCATTGCCAATCCATTCAACAATATATAGTTATCATATATCATCTTCACTCTAATTTCCTCCATTCTTTTACCACATTTAGTCTCCATAAGAAGACTATACTAGGATCCTCGATCTCTTCTCACTAGGTTTGTGAGTCTCACTACTGCATGAGCCTTCCCCAATCCTCTATAGTTGTAGCTTAGAATACTCATTGCTTCCGACAAGAGAGTAGGAACTTCTTTCTTTCTGATATCAACATAAATCTTGCTCATATACTTTAACCTTCTTACCTTTCCAAAAAACCGCCTTTTAATCCCACTAATCTACAATCACTCTCTTCAACCATCCTTTCCTCTAATCCACCTCAATTTCTCCCCCGAGCGGCCATCTCTAGCCATCCGTTTCTAACTTTTATTTTTCCTTCCCCTTTTCCTACCTCCCTAATGACTATTACCAACATCTTTTGGTTCCTCTATAACCTTAAAGTTCTCACCATGTTGTATTTCCTTATCTTTTGCACCATTCAACAAGGGAGGATCGCAATGCAACACTGCATTGTCAATCAGTCTTGCAATGTCTCTAATGATTTCTCTTTGCTTTAAAACCTCAAACAAACCCTTCTCACCTTGCCCATGTTCTAAACCCGGATCATCAAAATCCTTTTTTTTTCTCTAATCTAGTCCACCATTCTAAAACTCACTAATCAATCTCTTGTCTATTTCCCATTCTATTCTTCCACGTTCTTGTCTCCTGAGGTGGTTTCCCAACAGGCGGCCTTAGGGCATCCCCGTACACCTATTGTTCCTTTGGTCTCACCTCCTCCCCGCAATCCATCTCTACATGACCGATTTTCCCGCACGTATAGCAAAAATTTGGTAACCGCTCGTACTTAAGTAACTCAATATCTGTTGAAGCCATACGCCAGGACCACTCTCCTTCGCAAAGGTTTGTTGATATTCACTATAACTCTAATTTTGACAAACTTTGTACATATCAACATCTCTGGTTGTTCAGCCTCCAAATGACTACGAAACACTTCTCCAGCAGCACTCACAAAATCAATTTTCTCGCATTCAGAGGAGTATCCAAGATTCTTACCTAGAAAGGAAAAACTTTGATCGTGATCTAGGATGGTTGCATGTCTCCTGGATCTTCAGCGCCAATAGTTGTTTATCAAAAGACCAAGGTCCTCCCAGCATTATTATGTCCCTATCGTTCTCCAAAATAAATTTGAAGATAAAAAGGTTTTGCCTTAATTCTCTGAAAATGAATCTCTTCTTCAACTTCTAAGCACCTTTCATCGTCGATTTCATGGCCTAAATATTATATGGGGGAGAAATACTAAGCGTTCCTACCAGAGTAAACATCCCCTGATCATGGTTAGTTTCTCTTGTCCCTGTCGGGATCCTAACCGGTGTGGCCTCCTTCTTTGTAAGTAGTATATTCCGTTTTTCCTTAATGGTCCCGAACGTGATGCCACCACACAACACGTAGTTTGGAAGGGAGAAAGTATAGAAGCAGACCCCTTATCATTTTTTCAACTCTAGTTTCAGTTATCAAATAAAACAAAATGGTAGTGACAACCACACTCACCCACAAGAAGCCAAAAGAAGCAGACCTCGGCTCCCCGTTTAGCTATGGAGAGAAAAAGGAAGAACGGCCGCATACATCAACAGCGGCATTGATGCGCCCTTGACCACTATGACGCGGATGAAGAGGACGATGCTTTGCGGGTTCGCTCCGATGGACCGCTCACTCGTTCCCGAGCCAAAGCCATCGCCCAAGCTACCGGCTCAATCATCCGACGCACCGTCACATCACCTGGACCCGTTAGTGGCATGCCATGTCACCACTCCACCATGGCATAGGCTTCCGGCGCCACGTCATCAAGCTAGCAAATATTATTATTATTATATTTTGCATTTTAAATAATAATAGACTTTAATTTTCGGAACATTAATTCCGGAACTTAATTCCGTGAGTTAATTTCCGGCATTGATAGTCTAGACCTTTGGTTTCGGGAGTTGCCCCGACTTTATTTCCCGCCTTTATTTCCGTCATTCAATTTTCGACTTTTGGTGTAGCCTTCACCCACTATATAAGGGATGCTTGGCTTCACTTGTAAATCATGTCTAATTTTAATCAAGTATTTTGAAGGAAAATCCTCATTCTTGATCTAGGCATCACTTCCTCTTCAATCCCCTCAAAGTTCTTCCTTGGATCAAGTCTTAGATCCAAGAACTCACATTCAAGGATTCTTCTAAAGAATCAAACTATCAAATCCACTACAACGTTTGCTCGATCTCTCTAGATCGAATCAAACCTACGCTTCCGCATCCATATCAATCGCTTCCGCCCTACCAAACTTCTATCAAAGTTCTCATTTGCACATCAACAACGAGTAGTCGAAACTCTAGCTTGGTCTAGATCCGGCGTTCGTCCTTCAACGATTCCAAGGACGCATCAAATTGGCATCAGAGCAAAGGGATCGAAGCTAAGTTCTCTTTACTCTTGTTTTTGTGCGTTATATTTTTATCCTTCTTTGCCTTTGTTGTTCTTCCCTTCTTGAAGATCTTCAACTTGTTCTTCGTGTTCTTCGAAGTTGTCTAGAAATTTTTTTTATTATTTTTTTTTTCCTCACCAAACAAATTTAGGAGATAGTTGGTTTGCCATCAAACCATCTATCAAAAACAATTTGTTCTTCAACCGACCCAATCTGACAAGTTTGTTAATCGATTTTACCAAATTTCTTGGGATTTTTTTGTTAACAAATTCGGATATCTTGCATTTTGATATTCAAATAGAAACAAAAAAAATCAAAACTCTTCAACAAAGCGGATTTGTTTCCAAAGTGTTTCATCTCTTGCATCAAAAAAGTTGCAAAGTTCAAAAAAAAAATACAAAGTGAAAAGACGTCCGGCAAACCGGTCCATCCGAAAAATCGGATTTTACAAAACGGTCAAAGACCGAAAGCAAGCAAAGCTTGCCGAGTAAACAATCCGTCCATCTTCTGTCTCTCCATTTTCTTACATACGTGGAAAATATCACTTGTTTATTTGTGTGAATTGGTTCAAATTTTTTTGGATTTGCCTACCTTGCTTAACCGCCAAACGGCCTTCCCAAAAGTAGAACCTTAACGCACTTGAACTTGGGTAACGTTGACTTAATTCGTCACCTTGCTCATTTGATTGCTTGCATTTGTTTGTATTCATTTGGAATCATGACTAACGTGGATATAGAAAACTCACAGGATGCTCGTGAACGAGAAAATGCCTCCTTATCCGAGGAAGTTGTTAGTCTAAAGCAACAAATGGAGGAGATGAGGGCACAACTTTTGGCCCTTACGACCACTCCACGCCCCGCCCCAAATCCAAATGACACCATGGTCGAGACTTCCACGTCCGACGCTCGTCGGAAGGGCAAAGGTCTTTTGGGAACCGACCCATCTCAAGGTCTTAGGCTTGCCTCGGTCATCGAAAGCCAAACTCAACAAGACGGCAGGCACCACCTCAATGAGACCGAGAACAATAATGGCCCGACTCCGGATGATCTACTTTATGTAGATACAATGGATCGGAACAAGCGCTTCGAGCGCAATCGTAAACGGTACGGATCGCCCCCACCTTTATCTAATGCACATAATACTAACCGTCCCATACAGGAAGAATATCGGCACACCAATCAACAAGATCGTCATCCTCGACGTTCCGGTAATGATCGATATGAGCAACGACGTAGCCGACGTTCATCATACCGCGACTATGATGATTATGACGAGAGGGACAATTTTGATGAGTTCTCCGACGATGAAGCCAACTTGGAACGGGTGGCTCATGTCCGTCCATGGCACCCACCCGTCCGAGATCCATTTGAGAACCAAGACCGAGGAGAAGAATGGTTGCCTCCTCCTAACCCACCAAGGCATGCACATCAACGAGCCCATCATGATGATATGCCACCGCCCCGCCCGGATCCCTACAAAGCTCGTAGGGAAGGTAAAGTTAAATTTCCAATATTTTATGGGGAATATGATCCTTGTGTGTTTCTTGATTGGGCACAGGACATGAAAAGGGCTTTGAAGCATTGCCACTATGAGGAGTACGAGAAGATCGAAGCGTCAACCTTGTACTTTGAAGGCGATGCAAAATCTTGGTGGAACCGGTATGAACACGTCCGTGAGAACCGAGGATGGGAACCGGTTGCGACGTTTGATCAACTGATCTACGTCATGACAAAGAAGTATGTTCCCGACGACTTCAAAAATGATATGCGGATGCAAATTGCCGAGCTCCAACAAGGCAAACTCACTCCGGTGGCCTACTTGGCCAAGCTCGAGGACATGCATATGAAGGCCGGCATCTCGGTCTCGCCCTCCGCCTTACGCACCAAGTTCATGAGTGGCCTCAATCCATCAATCCGACGACCCCTTGAGATCGTTCCATATAGGGACTTGGGAGCTTTGTGTCATGCGGCCATGAAGCTTCACAAGCAACAACAAGAGACTCCAAAATACTCAAGGTATAACTCCTCTCCAAATCAATACGCTTATTCTACTAATACCCGTGCTCGAGATGTATCTAGTTATCAAGAGTCCGGCGCCACTAAAGGAGCCCAACGGATGGTCCAATCCACCCGACAAGCGGATACCGAGAGGGCACCACAACGTGGTCCCAATGTCCCGGCACAAGTGCCTCCCGCCCGCACTCCTCAAGGACCTCCACCGGCGGCACGGCCAAGGGAGCCCGTGTGTTATAAATGTAGCGGATTCGGTCACGTCCAACGTGATTGCCCGAACACAAAGCGTGTGTTGTTTGCCAATCCCTCATATGAAGATGAGGAAGAAGAAGAAGACGGCGATATCATCATAGAGGATGACCAAGACGCCGACCCCTACTACGGCATGGAACCATGCGACGAACAAATGGCTTGCGGCCCGGCACAACCCGGTAAGTTCGCCCTTGTATCTCGTAGAATTTTAGCCGTTAAGGAATTTGTCCCTATTGACCAACGCGAGAATCTCTTTCACTCTCGTTGTTTGGTCAATAACACTAGTCTCTCTCTCATAGTTGATGGGGGTTCTTGTTGTAATATTATCAACGAAAAAGTGGTAAAACACTTTAAGTTGCCTACAACCCCCCACCCAACACCTTATGGAATCCAATGGATTTCCGATAAGGCGTGTGATACCGTCACACGACAAGCTTGGGTGACGTTTTCCATAGGCGGCTATGTTGATAAGATCCTTTGTGATGTTATCAAGATGGACGCCACACATGTATTATTAGGACGACCATGGCAATTCGATCGCCGTACATTCCATGATGGTTATCTTAATAGATACATGTTCCAATATAATGGAAAACGGGTCACATTGTTGCCTATGACTCCACATGAAATATTAATTGATTATGCGGAACGGAAGAGGCAACAAACCATTGATGAGACCACTACGCCGGCAACATCGGACCCTCCTAGGAGTCCTTCCGATGTTGTGGGTGCTAGTACTTCCGGATCCCGGAACACCGCCTCTAGTAACCGTGCTATTGAGTCTAGAGGTAGTAAAGGAAGCATCGTCCCAACGAATGCAACTTTACCATCTCCGGAACCAATAATCAAAGGCCGGTGTGAGCCGAGGGTACTTTTTGCCCGGAAACATGATGTGACACCGGTCAAGGAAGGCAAGTTGTCATGCTTCTTACTTGTTCCTTTTTGCTTATCTACTTCCAATGACCTTAGTAATATGCCGCATGAGGTGTCTACTTTGTTGTCTGATTTTCATAACGTCTTGACCGATGAACTACCACCCGGCTTGCCACCGATCCGTGGAATTGAGCACCAAATCGATTTGGTGCCCGGCGCGTCTCTACCCAACCGTGCCGCTTACCGTGCAAGTCCGGAAGAAACTAAGGAGCTACAACGTCAAGTCCAAGAGCTCCTAGACCGGGGATATGTTCGTGAGTCACTTTCACCATGTGCCGTGCCGGTCATTTTGGTGCCCAAGAAGGACGGGCCTTGGAGGATGTGTGTCGATTGCCGAGCCATCAACCAAATAACCATCAAGTACCGGCATCCGATCCCGCGCCTCGACGACATGTTGGATGAACTACACGGCGCCACCGTGTTCTCAAAGATTGATCTCCGGAGCGGGTATCACCAAATCCGGATAGCCGAGGGTGACGAGTGGAAAACGGCTTTCAAGACAAAGTACGGTTTATATGAGTGGCTTGTCATGCCGTTTGGACTCTCCAACGCCCCATCAACGTTCATGCGCCTCATGAACCATGTCCTTCGCCGGTTTTTGGGTAATTTCGTAGTTGTTTATTTTGATGATATTTTAATTTTTAGTAAGTCTTTGGATGAGCACATCGGGCACCTTCGCCAAGTGCTCAAGTGTCTTAGACAAGAACAATTATTCGTCAATATTGAAAAATGTGTCTTTTGTTCCAACACAACTATATTTCTTGGCTATGTCGTGTCTAAGGACGGACTCCGAGTAGACGAATCCAAAGTTCGCGCTATTCGGGAGTGGCCTACACCTAGTACGGTCACCATGGTCCGAGCCTTTCTTGGCTTAGCGGGCTTCTACCGACGCTTTGTCAAAGACTTTAGCTCGGTAGCGGCGCCGCTTCATGAGCTCACTACTAAGGGTGTCACGTTTGAGTGGCGTGATACCCATGCTCGAGCGTTTGATGCGCTCAAAGACCGACTTTGCAATGCACCACTACTCCAACTCCCAAATTTCTCGAAAATCTTCGAGGTGGAGTGTGATGCATCTAATGTTGGCATTGGGGGGGGTTCTTCTCCAAGAGAATCGGCCCATTGCTTACTTTAGCGAAAAGCTTTCCGGTCCACCACTCAACTATCCAACCTATGACAAGGAACTATATGCTTTAGTTCGTTGTCTAAAGACATGGCAACACTACTTGTGGCCGAAGGAGTTCGTGATTCATTCAGATCATGCGGCTCTTTCGTATCTCAAGAGTCAAACTAATTTGAGTCGGCGCCATGCAAGTTGGGTAGAATTTTTAGAAACCTTTCCTTATGTCATTCGGCATAAGAAAGGAAAAGAGAATGTGGTAGCCGATGCCCTTTCTCGGCGATATATCCTCTTGGTGCATATGGACGCCAAGATCCATGGCTTTGCTCTTATCAAAGAGTTATATGCCACGGATCTTGACTTCAAGGATATATTTGCCAAATGCCTTGACCTCCGAGAGCATGAGACCTTCTTTATTAATGATGGCTATTTGTTCCGCACGGGAAAAATTTGTATTCCGCGTTCGTCCATACGCCACTTGTTGATAAAGGAAGCCCATGAGGGTCGTGGTCACTTCGGTGCTACCAAGACTCTCGCCGCTCTCCAAGAGCACTTCTTTTGGCCGAAAATGCGCAAGCATGTGACACGGTTTTGCACAAGTTGCATAACATGTCATCATGCCAAATCGCGTCAAGGTCCGGACGGATTGTATTCGCCTTTGCCTATACCAATGGGACCTTGGGAGGATCTTTCTATGGACTTCGTAGTTGGCCTACCTATGTCCAAACGAGGCAACGACTCCATTTTTGTGGTAGTCGACCGTTTTTCCAAAATGGCTCATTTTATTGCGTGTAAGAGCACCCAAAATGCTAGCGATGTTGCCACATTATTCTTTAACAATGTGGTGCGCTTACACGGGATACCACGTTCCATCCTTAGTGATCGGGACGTGAAATTTGTGAGTCACTTCTGGAGAACGTTGTGGGGAAAACTTGGAACCAACTTGTTGTTCTCAAGTAGTTATCACCCCCAAACCGATGGTCAAACGGAGGTGACCAATCGGACTCTCGGTGCTCTACTTAGAGCAACGCTTAGGAACAACCCACGAAAGTGGGAGGACTTAATTTCGGTTGTGGAGTTTTCATATAACAGGTCTAGGCACTCGGCAACTAAACTCTCACCATTTGAAGTTGTCTACGGCCTTAATCCACACACGCCATTGGACTTCACACCACGTCCACTCAAGGACGGTGAACACATCAACGCCGCAAGTCGAGCCGCCTCAATCATTGAACTTCATGAGCGGACAAGAGCACAACTCCAACGTCGTGCCGCCCAACTTGCCGAACAACACAATAAGGGCCGTCGCGACATATCTTTCGAGCCCGGCGATCTTGTTTGGCTCCACTTAAGGAAGGAGCGTTTCCTATCTCGACGCAAGGGCAAGCTATCGGATCGAGGTGATGGCCCTTTCCGGATCCTATCACGACATGGTCCAAATGCCTACAAGTTGGAGCTTCCGGATTCCTACGGCGTGCACCCAACATTCAATGTCAAGGATCTAGCCCCTTATGTTGAGCCCTTATTTGACGACGGTGAAACGGGGACGTTTCACATCCAAGATGGGGGGACTGATGCGCCCTTGACCACTATGACCGCGGATGAAGAGGACGATGCTTTGCGGGTTCGCTCCGATGGACCGCTCACTCGTTCCCGAGCCAAATCCATCGCCCAAGCTACCGGCTCAATCATCCGACGCACCGTCACATCACCTGGACCCGTTAGTGGCATGCCATGTCACCACTCCACCATGACATAGGCTTCCGGCGCCACGTCATCAAGCTAGCAAATATTATTATTATTATATTTTGCATTTTAAATAATAATAGACTTTAATTTTCGGAACATTAATTCCGGAACTTAATTCCGTGAGTTAATTTCCGACATTGATAGTCTAGACCTTTGGTTTCGGGAGTTGCCCCGACTTTATTTCCCGCCTTTATTTCCGTCATTCAATTTCCGACTTTTGGTGTAGCCTTCACCCACTATATAAGGGATGCTTGGCTTCACTTGTAAATCATGTCTAATTTTAATCAAGTATTTTGAAGGAAAATCCTCATTCTTGATCTAGGCATCACTTCCTCTTCAATCCCCTCAAAGTTCTTCCTTGGATCAAGTCTTAGATCCAAGAACTCACATTCAAGGATTCTTCTAAAGAATCAAACTATCAAATCCACTACAACGTTTGCTCGATCTCTCTAGATCGAATCAAACCTACGCTTCCGCATCCATATCAATCGCTTCCGCCCTACCAAACTTCTATCAAAGTTCTCATTTGCACATCAACAACGAGTAGTCGAAACTCTAGCTTGGTCTAGATCCGGCGTTCGTCCTTCAACGATTCCAAGGACGCATCAGGCATCATCCATGAAAATCGTCTTCCGAAATCCTAGGTAACTTATAGTTACAAAAAAAAGAAAAAAAAAAGAAAAAAAGACCTATAATAAAGTCTTGGTGTTTAGCTTTTCATATTTAAGTTTGATACATGGATCTTCAATCCTCAACTTAAATTCAACGAGATGTACATATTTTTTTTTGCAAGGTTATAGAGATGTACATTTTTTAACTTAAAATATTTGATTTTGTGTCGACTCGAGTTGGATGGGTTCGGATGTTGGGTGAACCGGATTTCGGGGGTTTGGGCGGGTTCAACCGGTTTCTCTGTTTGTTTTAGGGCCGACTCCTTCCGACCCACGCATCGGATAGGAAAGGTCGGTAAAAGATGTCGAACGATAAAAGGACGCGCAACCTAATAGCTTTCAAATTCCCCAATCGGCCTCTCCTCTACTCTCCAAATTCCCAGTTTTTGATCTGAGGCAACGGAGCAATCAAATTCAACCATGGCTGTAGCGAGTGATTTTTTCCAGATCTTCGTCCGACTTCTGGATGACAAAACCCTAACCCTACAATTCACAAACCAATCCCCTATTACAGGCGAATTTGTCAAGCAACAGATCCAATCCCTCGCCCAAATCCCTTCCCAATTTCAGAAGCTTACCTTGAACGGAAGATCTATTGGCGAGCAAACCCTAATTTCCCCCAAACTCAATCATTCGACTATACAACTCAACTTGTCGCTTCTAGGTGGCAAGGGTGGGTTCGGATCTCTTCTCCGTGGGGCGGCCACGAAAGCAGGGCAGAAGAAGACGAACAACTTCGATGCTTGCAGGGATATGAGCGGCCGGCGGCTAAGGCATGTGAACGCCGAGAAGAAAATTGAAGAGTGGATGGCGGAAGAGAAGGATAGGAAGCTGGAGAAGGTGGCGGAGGATTATCTTAAGAAGATGGCCAAGACTGAGAAGAAGAAAGGTGGTGATGTTACTGAAAAGTATGTTCAGAAGTACAGGGAGGAATCTGCCAAGTGTGTTGAAGATGTGGAGAGGTCTGTTAGGGAGTCTGTGGGGGAATTGCTTGTTGGGAAGAAGAGGAAACTAATGGAGAAATTCAAGTCCAAGGCTGGGAAAGAGCAGTTGGATTCCAAGAAGTTGAAGATTTGGTGACTTGTTCTTACTTTTGATCAATCTTTGATATCGCTGATTAAGTGTTCAATTTGATTTCAGATTTTTATGTGGGATAACTTGGCATGCTGCATGCCATAAAACTGCTTTCATCATGCGTAATCCTTTTCTTGATACTATTTTGAAGAAACCTGTTATATTCGCAGTATATCATTTAATCTGCATACTTAGCTTAGTTAGGTTTAAGTAGATTTGGCCCAAGTTTGGATTATGGAAGCAATTCTCTCAGAAATTATCATAGTTTATGCTGCCCTAGTTTCAATTTGTCTGCCCTAGTTTCAATATGTCTCCCTTCGACCAATTCCATTATAAGTAGCACTTTGTTATGTACCATTGATCTGATGATTGCTAAGTTTTAGCTGCTAGAACTTTGCTGCTAGAACATTGAAACAACGTCAAGGTACTTGATAACAATTTCCTACCCTTTAACAGAAGTTGGTATCAGATTTACATGAGGTCTCTGTGTACCTTGATCTCTTGATGGTTATTGTACTTAAAAAATTTGTTCCCTGACTCATTTAGCTTATCGCTCTCTTAAATCTGTTTTTCTAGGATGGGAAAGAGAAGAATGGGTGAAAGTGACAGTGACGACACGGATGAGGATGAAAGTGACAGTGATGATGCTGAAAAGGAGAGTTCCATTGTAACAGATAATGGGAACCATTCAGATTCAAGCAAGGAGCTTGAAGGCTCTTCTGATACAAATTCTGCCAAAATTTTGGATGTGGCCTGTGTTGGGCGGTCATCTGAGAGCGGTCCTGAAGAAGAAAAGGATTTGATTAGCAGGGAAAGTTCTGAAGCAAGTGGTAGTCCAAGTGGAACCGAAAAAGATGCCTTCAAACCATCATCAGATAGCCAGGATCAACATGTCCTTTTAAACAACTCTGCTTCACAGGATATCCCTGAAGTGGAAGCTGCTGGTTGCAAGTCCGAGGTACTTCCAGAGACACCCAACATGAACTCAGACATCCCTGAAGTGGAAGCCGCTGGTTGCAAGGCTGTTGTACTTATGGATACAACCAACGCGAGCACAGACATCCCTGAAGTGGAAGACCATCCGATAAATTTGGATGATATTTCCTCTGCAGCTGAGTTGGAGGTTTGCTTAATTACTCTTGTGTTCTGCATATGCATCACCTTGTTTTCTTGGGGAACTTCTTTCCTCATAACTCCTTTTATTGCTGAGAATATTATTTCTGCAATGCATACAAGTTGCTTTGTCCATTACAAGTAAAAGATTCTGATATATGTGTTATTGAATGATTTAACAGGTTTTTGGTTTGGAGAAGTTGAAAACTGAGCTACAAGCACATGGATTGAAATGCGGAGGAACTTTACAAGAGCGTGCTGCGAGGCTATTTCTGCTCAAAACAACCCCAATCGAGAAGCTCCCCAAAAAGCTGTTTGCTAAGAAATGAAGTCATCTTTGATTTCTATGAATCATCTTGTTTGCATCTAGACTGAATGAGAACTGTGAAAAAGTAATGTTTACATAGTGTATCACAGCCCCAGTTCATTGACTTAACAGAACTGGTTCTGTTTCTAGACTTTCTTCTGCTTGTATGTAATTTGCCATTACACGCTTCAGCTACTGTTTTATTTTATTTTTTCTTTCTTTTATCAAAATCTTGATTTGTTGATTGCTGTAATGAAGTCTAATGTTACAAGGGAAACTGTACATCTCTTTACACTGATAAATGATCTTGTGGTCTATTTTAGTCCAAAGAGGACAACTATTCGTCATTCTTAGCCAGGGGACGTATGTTCAACTACTATTTCATGTAAAGGTGAAGGCGATTTACGACAAAGAGGACAGGTACCCTTCAATCTAAGCCACTCGTCGATGCAGTCAGCATGGAAGCAATGCTGACACTCAGGTACACACCTCAATGTCTCGTTTGGACTAAAGTCTGATAAGCATATAGGGCATACGTCCTTGTTAGGCCCAGGGACCCGCTTGCTCTCGCCAAGAACCACCTTGGTGTACGTATCAATGGTAGCTTGGTCAAGCCCATCTATGGTGGGTTCGAGCTGTGGGTTCACGGCTGTTTGCTGTGTCAGTGACTCTCTACTGTCTATTGCACATAGAAAAATCCCAACACCCACAGAGCAAAGCATGGCTGGAATGGTGATCGACAAGGCAATGATCTTGAATACCTGGTCGTTGCTTGATCCACCTGCAATTGGTAACAAATTCATTGCCTTGGCTTTAGAATCGCAAATTAGGGACACGGTTGTTTAATCTGGAAGATTCATAAATAAACGTCAATTGTACATCATAATTCTTTTTCACCATTATCACATGTTTTCAACAACCATTCTATGGGGACACATTCTTCATTGATTGCTTCCACGTCTTAATCAAATCAATACGCATTCCATCAATAGAAGAAGATAGAAGAAGTTACCTTTATCCGAATTAGGGTAACACACAATCTGATTGTGATGACTATCAAACCCACAGGTCCCATTATTGGCTTCACAATCCTCGCACTGGGGCACATCCCATCTGAGCTCAACAACATCAGTCATCCAAGTATCCATCTTTTGGCATCTTCCGGTGACCGTTGAACCCACAACGGTCCCATTTAGAAGGGCGACAACCGAATGCGTGGAGTTCCCAAGGCAGGCGATGGTCGGAAAGCCCAGGGATTCTATTAACTGCTTAGGACAGCTATACAAGGTGGAGTTGGCTGAAAAATCGGCCAGGAAAGGAGACCCGGAAAGGTTGAATCCTATAAGCCTCCTTGGAAGGCAATTTCCTTGATCGGAAACTCGTATGGTTTGTGTAGTGTAGTTGATTTCGCGTACCAGAAAGTCTTCTGAGCCAGGGAGGGAAAGGAAAGTCTTTTGTGCTTTGCAGCTGAGATTGAAGCCTGGATAGCCACACCCTGATACGCTGAAAGGGAACCGAATTTTCTGGTTTCCGCAGGTGTACGAGCAGTTTGTGGCTGCGGAGATGATCACGGGGAAGAAGAGGAAGACGAAGAGGAAACTGTGGATACCGGCCATGGTGTGTGATACAAGGAGGAGAATGTAAGAGAAGTTATACTAGTATTTATGCATATATGAATTAAATAAGGAGGTCAAAATGAGAAAGAGAGAAGAGGAAGCTTTAGGGGTGATAGAACGGTAAGCTGTTATGTCATGCTACCAATGATGTCTATATAGTATTATTACAATTTGTGTTGTCAACCATTTTGTTAACGTAGACCTTAGGAGCCAAGTTTTGTATTTTATTAGTATCAAGTCTGCACATAAAAACAGAGAAATAGAAGAAGAAAGGTTAGATTCGTCATTTTGGTTATATTAGTGAAACAAACAACGGTACAAGCCTTCAACTGAGGCGGCTAAAGATAGAATGACACTGGGCTCTTGCTTAGGGACAAACACAGTCGTCTTGTTAAGCTTCAGCTTCATCAAGTTGCTAAATTTGGCCATATCTAGTATCTATCCAATATTTGTTTTAAGTTTTATTTTGTTCCAATGTATCTGTATTATGTGACTTAACAATCTATGTCTGTAAAAATTATAAGGTTAAGTTCTAGGTGACCATTTAACAAGTTCATAAAATGGGTCTAAATGTGAAAAGTGATTAGGTTAAATGTTAAAATACTATTCATCGTGTGTTTTCGCCTGTTTTGTTTCTTAACAAGTTAAATTCGTTTTTTTTTTAATTATTATTTTTAGTGGTATAATTTGAAGGTTTTTTTCCTTAGAAAAAACCTTTTAATTATATTTTTAAACAAGCAAAATATAATTATACTATAAAAATAAATCATAAAATGAGGTGTTTATACAAATAATTTTTAAAAACATTATACACTAAAATAAAATCATAACAAGATATTTTAAAAAAAAATGATAAAAATACTATTGTAAATTGATTAAGTATGGATATTAATAAAAGCTATTTAAAAAACCTATTTTAGAAAAACTATAATTAAATGTCAAATGAAAACCGGTTAAAACAAATGGACGGAATCGTTTTTTCAACAATGGATGTCGTCACGTCACTTTATCCATGTGGCGATTGACTAAAATTGAATGGGGTGAACTTGCTTTTTTTTTTTATATATATATATAGGTACCTTCCGACAATTTTTTTTAATGGTGAGAAACAAGAAGAATTGTGAGCCAATTATTTTTTTAAAAAAAAATTGGAGCAAAATCCATATCCATAGAGAAAATAAATACACATGTTAATATCTTAATATGCACCCAAATATTACCAAACAAAAACTCATAACAACCCATTAACCCAAGGTTCATCTTCAATCTACTTTCATTTTATATCCACTCAAAAGCAAATACAAACACAACAAACGAAAAATTCAAATCAAACCACCCCTAAAGCGAAAAACATCTTTTTTATTTTTAACGATTCTTCAACAATCATCTTCAACATCGTTTTAATTGGAAAAGTATGCTTGTTATATAACTTTTGAAAGAACGCATCAATATTTTTCTTCAAATCTGCAAACTTAATTTCGAAATTATACAAGTCATTACAAATCAAATTTGCAGTACACAAAAAGATTATAGACGCAAAATAAAATAAATCTCCAAAAACTATAAAGTCCACAAAGAGAAGAAGGCTAGAATTCTAAAAAATAAAATGTAAATCGAAGAAAACTTCTCGAAAAGTTGATACAAAAACAAAAAAATGCGATTAATATATTTTTGTTCATAAAACTTTTAAAAACTTGAGATTCACCTCTAATGTTTTTCTTGCATGTTTGATGTCATTATTCTATATGTTGAGATGAAAATTAATCTTGAATTTTTTTACTTAAAAAATACGATATAATTCTTTTGTTTTACATGTGCACTTCAGCAGTTTAGATGTACACTAGTGCAATACCCGCACTTTGTGCGGGTGAATTTAATTATTTTTTTTAATGTTTATTTGTTCAAATAATTAAACTTGTGCATCATTATAATAATAGTTTATTTATTTTATAACCCGAACTTGTGTGGAGTTGAATTTTAATAGTTTTCCCCTTTCCTTCTTTGCACTCAAAGAAGCATTGACAACTGGGATTCATACAAATAGATTTTTGTTCGACAAAATGCATCCTTCTCCTCTGATATGCGCTCTTTTAGCCTTCTGGTCAGTGCTAGGGTTTTACAAATCAATTTCAACAATCCTTTTAGTGTTCATTTTGATGGAACGCGTCTGTAGTCTCCAAATTTTTTAATTTTGATGGACCCACTGGGAGGTCCGATCCCGTGATGCCCTGAGTTCTCAGAATTTGGGACGTTTCAAATTTTACGCTCTCATCGGTCACCACACTTCAAAGGTGCTTCAATGGCGGATTATGAGCATTAACTAATCCAATTTTCATCTTAGTTTTTCTCTTTCCTTCTTTGCTCTCAAAGAAGCATTGGCAACTGGAATTCATACAAATAGATTTTTGTTCGAGAAAATGCATCCTCACCTCTGTTATACGCTCTTTTAACCTTATGGTCAGTGCTAGGGTTTTACAAATCAATTTTCTCAATCCTTTTAGTGTTCATTTTGATGGAACGCGTATGTAGTCTCCAAATGTTCAATTTTTGTGTTTATTATGTTATTGGTAATACATATTGTTGACAACACAAGAATCAAAGTAATCAATATATTTTGACAACAATACAAAAAAACATTAATAATTTTTAGAATATTGTTGACGACATTAATACATTTTATTGAAAGAAGATAACTATATTTTCGTATTTAATGTGTTGTTGACAACACAAATAAACCAAATTGATTTGATAAATGTGTTGTTGACAATAGATAAACACATAAAAAAAAAAAGTTTAAATTTGTTGATCAAAATATAAAACTCTACAAAATAGTATGAAAAATGTTATAAAAAAAAGATCAAATAATGTATGTTGACGACAAAAAAAAAAGAAAAAAAGAAACATTGTTGACAACACTAAAAAGTAGTATTACGAGGTTTCATGACTATTCGTCACACAAAACTTTAAAATATTGTTCAAATAAAAAAAAACAACACTGTATTGATATTTTTTGTGTTGTTCACAACACAAATTAAAAGATGAGATGTTGGATGAAGTCATTAAATTGCTATTAAATGTTTAATTAGTTGATGACATAACAAGTTAATATTTAATGTGTTTTTATAAGCTAGAAAAACATATTTGCTATGTAATGTTTGGTTGACAACATAACAAAAATTGGTTAATTAAACCATTTTTAAAATTTAAAAAAATAATTTATATATTTAATGTGGTAGTTAAAACAAATTTAATTATAGTTTTTTTTGTTTAATGTTTTCTTGATAGTAACAAAATATTAGTGTTGATCAATGTCTTGTTGACAACACATAAATACATCTTGAGTGACTAAAATATAGTCAACACAAATTAAACAAAAATTTGTTGATTGACTACAATGTTGACAATGAAAAATATTTGTTTGTTGTTGTTGACATAAAAATCATAAGCTTTCGAATTGTGGTTGATGACATCAAAATTTTAACACCCCAAATTCGTAGGACTCGGAGTGCTACTAGGCTAGGATCTCACAATGGATCCTGACCCTAGCCTGACAACAATTTCACTGAAACAAGGCACCGATAGATTAAAACAAAACATGAAACTGATATATATATATATATATATATATATATATATATATATATATATATATATATATATATATATATATATATATATATATATCAAAAGGTAATACAATATACCGCTGACTACAAACAAAAACACACTGTATATCAAAAGAACCCATATCCCCGATAACGCCCCAGTGTACGGAGCCCTCAACGGATCACCCACTCTGGATCACTCTGCAGCTCTCCTATCCTACAAAGTATCTACAACACGGTATAAAACCGTTAGCTAACCATACACATATATAGGAAGATGCTAGAACACAAACACACATCAGAAATCTTAACACATCATCATGCTTTCACACATTTATCCGGTTCATTATCTTTATAAAGTTCAGCAATCAACTCGTATATAAATATCCATATAAACATATGTGACACGAGGAATATAACCCTCGCCTCTGGGTCCAATAACCAGCTGGAATGGTGCCTGGAACACTACCCCGTGTACCCTAAGGGAATGAGGAGTGCCCGAACCGTTTACCAGGTCTGGCCTGCCTACAAAGAACCTCCCAGACTCCCGGCGGGATGAAAGGCAAGTTATCACGACCCTACAATGGGCAAGCAATATACCATAGGTCGGTGACCATCATAACGCATGCTATAAAGCATATAACAAACACCACTCATGCACAACATCCTATAAAGGAATGGCAACTAAGTAAGTCCTACGGACTTACCTCAACCTCGTAGTCGTCTCTACTGGATCAACCCTCAACTCAGTCCACTCCAAACTGGCACGGCCTATACAAGGCATACATATATATCAGACTCCTATCACACAAAGGGTCACACCTAGACTCAAGGGATCCATAAGGATCATATCCAACTCGTAAACCTCAAAGCCGTAACCGGCATAACTATATCATACTCATCAACATCCGCTACTTAGCATGCCACTACCGCTCATACTAGGAAAGGAAAGAATCTACCTAACTCTAGGTAGATCCGGGACAAGACGCACCTGCGTAAAACAAGGGACGCAGGGGCGGAGCAAGCAATCCGCAGGTGCGGCGGAACTCAGCCGCGGGCGCGGTGATAAAGCTGCAGGCAAACGCAGGCACGGCGTAGGCGCTGCGGCACGGCTTCCGCAGGGGCGGTGGCTTCCAGGCGTGGGGGTGGCGACAGTGCAGAACGTAGCCCCGCAAGTCTTCTTCCACTCTTCACGTGATCAAATCACTTCTTTATCATTCCAAATTCATACACAAGCATAAACATACACATTTCAACATCACCCTATGCTCAATACATCTAATCCTAAGCTAGGGAAGGAAGAAACAAAGGAAGAAGGAAGAGAAGAAGGAGAAGAAGACTTACCACTGTTGAAGGTCTAGGCAAGCAAGAGCACAAGCACAACTCAGCTGGCTTCACAAGCTCAACAACAACATCATTAGCATCAACAACCACAAAACCACACAAAACTCTTCCAACTCAAGGGAAAACCAAACTCAAGCTCAAGGAGAAAGAAGAAGAAGCAAGAAGGACGTGAAGCTGGATTGGAAATGTGATGAAACCCTTGCTCAACAAGGTGAAACGGAGGAAGTAAGGAAAGGTAAAGCACGAGGCAAAAGAGTCAACAAAACCAGCTGCAGCCGCCGGAAACCGCAGGGACGGAACAATAGGGGAGCCGCAGGGGCGGCCTCACGGACCCGCGGAGACGGCTAAGGCCAAAACTAGCTCTCAAAACTAAGGCTCTTACAAAAATACACAATAGTATGATACTTAATACAATAATGTTGACAACACAATACATTGTCAACAATGGAGAATAGAAACTTAATCAATTCAATAGATTGAAAAACGCAACACAATAAATATTAAAATAAAAACTAATCAAAATATAGGAACAACAATTTAATATAATAGATTCGATCAATACAAAACATAAAATAGAGCAAGTATAGCTAAACAATATAAAAATTGAATCGAATTTATTAAAAAGAGAAACAAAACAAAAAAAATACATAAAACTAAATCGAATTTAGAAAAAATTACCTTAAATTGAGTTATTCAATCAATTTATTGAAAGAAAATGAGGCAAATTTAAAAAAATTTAAAAAAATTACAAAATTTATGCTTGCGGCGAAAGGAGGAAAAAAATAGAGAAAAGAGAACTAAAAAAAAAAAGAAGGAAGATAGAGGAAAAAAGGAATTTATTTACTTATTTATTGAGATGTGTTTACAAAATTAAAAATTCTGGAGTTCAATTGTAAAATACGCTGACTTATATCAGTTAGCTGACCAAAATTTATTCTCGTAAACATTATTATTATTTTAATGTTACACTAATCTATTCATTAAAATTGCTGAAAGTGTTTTTTTACCAAATCATCTTTAACCAAAAAAAATGATTAACATGAATATGTGGCGGTCAAAAAAATGTTAAGTTTAAAAGATAACTAACAAAAAGATTAGAAAAAAATGCATCCATGTCAACATACGACTGACATTTTTTTTTTTATATAGTTTGATTTATACAATTAGGTATTGATTTCAACTTTTTTCGTGACTATCATCATTTTATTGAACCGAATCGTTTTCTGGAACCTTAGACTGAAAACCGAACCTATAAAATGGGTTCAGTTTGGATCTAACACCGAAAATTATAAATTTTAGAACTACAAATCGAACCTATTAGGGTAGGTTTCGGTTCGGTTTAGGTTTAGGACCTAAACGAACCTAAAAAGTAAAAGTTACAAACATTTTAAATATTATTACAAAATAAAAATTATTGTATAAAGTACAAATATAGTGACTCTCATCTGTCCCGATAAAAATAACAAATATAAAATATCCAAATTTAAATCTATCTAGATAAAAATGAATAATATGAACCGTTTATTTTTATTAAAAATATCGGTTTTTCAATTTATACTATCGGTTTTTCAATTATTACCCGAAAACCAAACCGATAGCTATTTTCTAAAATATGCAGACCTAAAACCTAACCTAAGTAGTCGATTGTCAGTTCGGTCTAGGCCTAAATCACTCGATTTTGTTCGCGGTAAACCGAACTCAACATGCTCAACCGTAATTTTGTCAGTAGTTATAGCCAAAAAGATGCATGATCAAATTAATTTTGAAAAAATTTAAAATTTGAATTTAGTCATAGTTAATAAATGGAAATTGATCATGTTAACAGCTAAATCTTAGGCCTTTTTATATTATTATTTTTTTGTCACCATTTATTTAAAATGAAATCTCGATCAATAAATTGCTAGATTCTACATTTATATATTAAGAAACAATAATAATGTAAATATTTTCAAACAATGGTTGTTATTAATCCCTGATCAGTTTTTCTAACATAGTACATTTGAATTATTGGTCAACATCTTACAAGTAACGGTTTATTATTAACTCACAATAAACATGTCATTCGAAACAAATTTGACTAATTGCTAAGATTTTTTCTTTGTTTCTAAATTCATGTTATTTACTTTGTAATTATCTAATTACCTAATAAAATGGATATACTAACAATATAATGACTAGTTAACGGTCAATAACTACATTAAAATGTTGGATTATATATCACCACTGACCGTTAGTATGGGCTTACTATTTAAATTTACGCTCTCACCTGTCACCACACTTCAAAGGTGTTTCAATGGCGGATTATGAACTTTAACTAATTCAATTTTCATCTTAGGTTTTCCTTTCCTTTCTTTGCACTCAAAGAAGCATTGGCAATTGGGATTCATACAAATAGATTTTTGTTCCACAAAATGCATCCTTCACCTCTGTTATGCGCTCTTTTAGTCTTCTGGTCAGTGATAGGGTTTTACAAATCAATTTCCCCGATCCTTTTAGCGTTCATTTTGATGGAACGCGTCTTTAGTCTCCAAATTCTCACCCAATTAGGCGATTTCGGGTGTGAGTTTTTCATGATACGGTGCAGCTCCAACCTTCTCCTACTGTTCGTGGTGTTTGGGTTAGGGCTTAGGGTTTTTCAATTTGAGGGATTCACAAGGTTTAAGGTTTACAATCATAAATTTGATGATAAAAAGAAAGTCGGGGAGGATTATCTAGAAGAAAAAGAGGAATTTGAAGGAGAAGATGAAGAAGAACAAGTATGTATTGAAAATGAGGTGTTTAATGTAATCGATTTGCAGAAAATGGTGAAGAATCAAAGGCGAAGAACGAATGCTGCTTTGAATGATCTAGAGAAAGAGAGAATGGCAGCAGCTTCGGCTGCAGAGGAGGCCATGTCAATGATTTTACGGCTTCAGAACGAGAAGAGCTCATCGCAGATCGAAGCGAAACAATTGCGGAGAATGGGGGAAGAGAAACAAGCTTATGATCAAGAAATGATTCACTCATTGCAGTGGATGTTGATGCAGTGTGAGGAAGAAAGAAGTCTTCTAGAACAACAGTTGAGATTATGCAAGAAGAGATTAAGGATGCATTTGAAAGATGATGAAAATGAACTGATTGAGTGTATGACGTATGACAAATCCGTGTAGCCGGAGTTTATCTCGCCGATCTCGGTTGGTTGGTTGCAGGCTTGATGATTTGCTCGTTGGCTGTCTTGATTGACGGCTAAAGCTCGATCAGAATATTAGCAGTTAGAGAAATTATTGATTCACTACAATCTTTATGCAAACCTATAAAAAAAAAAGTCATTGATAGTTTGAATCAATAGGACCTCATATATAACAGGTGGAATCTAAGCACTCACGAAATGACATTATATAGATCTACATTTTATGTAGGTTTCATTTTATTCAAAACTAAAGGTTACCAACTGTTTCTTATATCAAAAAAAAAAGGGGGATTTATATATGGGTTTTTTTTCCAAAATAATTATAAAAAAAAAGAAAATTATTTCTGAATTTAGGTATGGAAAAAAATAAATTCCGAGAATAGGAAGGCATCCGAGGTTCGGGTGGGAGTCGCCGGTTGAGACTGCGAGTTATCGAATAACTCGCAGTTTCAGCCGTCCGGTTATTTTTTTTTAAATTTTCACAAGGAAATCGCCGTCTAACTTTTTTTTTATATTTAATTTGGAAGGAAATCGCCGTCTAAGACGGCGATTTCCTTGTGAAAATTATTTTTAAAAAAAACTGGGCGGCTGAAACTGCGAGTTATTCGATAACTCGCAGTCTCAGCCGGCGACTCCCACCCGAACCTCGGATGTCTTCCTATTCTCAAAATTAGTTTTTTATCATACATACATTCGAAAATAATTTCTTTTCTTTTTTTTATTTTGAAAAAAATCCTTATATATGCACCATCTAATTGTCCAATCATACAATCATTAGCATGGATTGAAGCAAGATGGACCAAATCAGTCACAATGATATGACGGTGATTGAATTGAGCTTTATTAAACTTTATATGTGTATATATTATAATTTAGGTTAGAACAGTTAAGCTTTCCTGGTCGGTTTTGGATTTCAATTATACATATTACACGTATGTATTTATTTTTGACCGTAACATATTTTCTTATCGGAATTTAACTCTGATGTCTTTTATTGATCGGTTTGAAAAAGAATCGATAATATAAATGTATTACAATAGTCGTGCTTATGATAACATTATATAGTCGGATACAATAATTTGATTATAGGAAAACTAGATAACATGATACGTTAATTTATTACAATAGTTGTATATTTTTACTGCATTGTAAGTTTGTTACTCAACCATGCACATCATAATCAATTATGTTATTCGAGCATAAACCACACACATGCACGTATTGGATTTATGCATCTCTATACTAAAAACTAGTAGTGTAAAAATAAATCATTATGTATAAGTAAACTATGATCGTATAGGATTGTGCACGATTATATTCATTCCTTTATGTTGTTTAGATGTGTTGACTTCGGCCTAACGTGAGTGCGCTCGTATGCACACGATCCCCGCTCAATTGTCAGTCAATACCAGACTCTGACATAGTATTAGAGTGGTTAGCCTATATTTCGACTAACGATCCTAACTTGTGGGCAAGTGCAACTCGGTCTATATCATTTAGTTGCACTTACGGGAACATGTTAGATATAATACGTTCTCACATCGAAGGTGAAACATTATGAACCTAATAAATAAGGGGACGGAGGCGAGACGAGGAACATTCTGAAATTTGGAATGCTACAACTCCTCCTATTGACAATTACTTAATATTTTCTCCATTTAATTGTCTAATCAAATGATGGTTAGGAATGTTAAGGGACCTAAAAAGTTATGTTCAGATTAACTCACGGTGATTTTGTAATAATTAGGCCATTATTAGGTATTTTTGTGTTAATTGGAAGCTAAACATCTATAATTTGATAACGTCATAATATTAAGAAAAAAATTAACAAAATTATTATTAATAATTGTAATGAAATGTATTTTACCAAATCGAATAATGGATTAATGGTATATGTTTAATGAAAATATGAAGCATTACGGTTCAAAAATATAAAATCAATTCGTTAAAAGGTCTAATTAATTTTGCCTTCGTTTAGTGCGATTGACGTAACATAATAATATATGGATTAACTAATTACGGAATTTTTTCCAAAATGGTGAGAAAATGAAAATTATTTCCGAACATAGGCTGGGAATAAAACTAATTCCCATAATAGGAAGACAACGGAGGCTCGGATGGGAGCCGCCGTTTGAAATTACAAGTTTATGAATAAACCGCAATTTCAAACGGAGTTTTTTTTCAATTTTTTTTTAAAATATTTACAAAGAATCCGCCGTTTGGAACGGAGGATTATTTATTTATTTTTTAAATAACGAGGAACCCGACATTTATAACAACGGGTTTCGTGGTTTAATATTTTTTTAAAAAAATTAAAAAAAAACCGTCGTTCTAAACTACGGGTTTCTTTTTTTTTAATATAGGACCCTTCGTTTTAAATGGCGAGTTCTGTGGTTTTTTTTTTATTTAAAAAAAAGCAGTAAAAAAGAAGCAGAGATTCTCTAAATGAATGAAATTGCGAAGAACAACAAGAAGTACTAAAAATGACGAGAGGGAAGATCAGATAGAGAGGATCGAGAATACAACTAACAGGAAGGTACGTACTCGAAGAGAAGGAATGGGTTATTCAAGAAGGTTAAAGAGCTCACCATTCTACGTGATGCTAAAATCTCCATTATCAGGATATCGAGAACTAACAAGCTTCACGAATTCATCACTCCCAACACCACGTACCTGTTCTTATCTCTAACACCTCTTCTTCTTAGCTTGATTTAGGTTTTTTTTTTCATAAAAATTTTCTAGTGAATTTGTGGAAATAAACGATGATTATTGATTTGTGTAGCACCAAGCAGATGTACGACTCCTACCAGGAGATTCTAGGGATCGATATCTAGGTCTCTCACTATGCGGTGCTTACTAATTCCGCTATTTCCTTTTTTTGTGCTCTTCGATCGAAAATTCAAAACCCTAACTTTTGGAAATTTGTGGATCTGATGATGTACAGAAGATGCAATAATCATTCATTAACAAAAAAACTAGCTATTCTCAATATCCTAAATCCGTCATCCATGTTTGGCTTGGATCAAAATATGCAGGTGAGAAATGGTGAAGGGATGAGAGTAACAACCGGCGGGATGAGAGGCAACCGGAAGGGAGAGACAACCGGCGGGATGACAAGCGTTCGAACCGGGATGAGAAAGCAGAAGCGGGATGCGAAGGAGGGAGAAGAAGGGAGAACGCAGAAGCTAAGAGGGTTAATGTATTCTCTGCTCTCTTTGGCACGGCGAACAAGGGTAGGTCACGGGTTTCATTCATTCAGTAGTGTCACCAGTTAGTTTCAAATGTTGTTTTTTGAATGTAATTCCCCCAATTGTATGCTTCGCCGACTGAATGAGATCCATCTTTCTACCATAATTCAAATTTCAAAGTTCTACAAATTCAATTCAGAAGAGGAACTCCATTGTCGATCCAATAAATTAAAGTTTTTATGGAGAATAATGTGTCTTGCTCTATGTCGGCACATGAGATTCACATCCTCTACATCACATCTTTCTTCTCTTTCTCTCCGTATTTCTCCATCTTCGTCTTCTCCAAGTCCTAATATATCGCAGTGGGATGCTTTATCATCTTTTTTTATTACTGCGTTCACTTGTAATCTGATCTGGATCTAGGCTTTTTGAGCTCGTATATATTGTTGATGAGAAAACAATCGAGCTTGTAGTCGTAAAAAGCAGATCCATATCCATGGTTTTACGACCAATTGAAGTATTGTGAAAGTGGGTAGAGAATCAGTTGATTGCAAGAAAGAAGATGACTAAAATGTTTCGGAATTGGAGTCTTCGGAGGCTAGAGCGAAAATTAGGTTAAAGAAGAGTTGAGATTTGGGTAAAATGGTCTTTCCAATCTTGAATGATACTAAGGATATCCTCAATTTTTGTTCCCAAGTGGTGAAAATTTTGATCGGTTGTTAAATAGATTATACCATAATCATCAATTTCATAAAATAAAAAAATAAAAAAGCAAAATCTATGTTTATTGGTATTGTGAAGTTTTTTTTTTTTAATACGCGGGTAAGCAAATAGGCATGGTCCTCGTATGTTGGTACACCATCCTATGACATTCTTTCATATGAGAATTTCGACTTTGTGTGGAATGACTCCTCCTGCTGTAGAGTTGTCATGGCCTAGTGTCGCAAGCTTGTCCGTAACGCCGTTGACTTCTCTGAAAATATGATTAACCTTAACCTGCGCAAATTTGGCTAATATAAGTGAAATGTGAGTAATAATAAGTTCGATCTCTCAATGTGTTCCATACTTTATTTATTGCGTTGATAATTGTAAAGCTTCAAATGTAAGTTGCGGATTTTGTTTTAAATAATAGTTTTTTTGGTGGACTCAATAAAATAGGATGAAAATTGGACGGAAGTTAAAAGTAGTGGTAAATTGCTAACAAAATACAAATAAAAGGTGATTAAGTAAAAATAAAAATATAATAGATAGTTAAAAAAAATAGAAAAAATAGGAGGTTATTTTTTTTAATCTACTCTAAGATTTTAAAATTTTAATCATATGCAAGATTACATATTTACCTTCATTGGTTCTATCGATTTTTTCTTCTCGATATCCTACATGTAAGATTAACAAATTCGACAAAATAGCTTTAAAAAAGTCATTACTGACGTGTCATATTCTAAATCGGAATCAGGTAACATATCATCCTTTTACCAAATCATAAAGTGTAATGTCTTCAATAGAAGTAACTTAATTGACGTGTCGTATTCTGATTGGTCGAATGACGAAACCTTGAGAAAGGCGCTTCCTCCTCTGCCACGTCCCTGTCTCTTCAGTCTTCATCTCTCCTCTTCATCCCCTGCCCTCTCACACCATCGTCATCCCTTGAAAAATCAACCTTTCTGATATCTCTCTCGCTATCTTTCAAGTTGAAGCCTCCATCTGGGCATTATCAAATCTTTGATTTTGTGTCTTCTCATCTCTCTCTGGTAAGAATTACAATTTCTCCGAGGATCAATGTATTACAAACCCTAGAGTTGCAAAAAATTTTATGATCAGACTTATTAATTACTTCATTTTCTGTTGAAATCCCATTTTCTCTGACACAAGTACCCTCTTTATTTCGTTTTCTAGGTCTTGGCCTGTGTCGGTCTGATCAGATCGTTTTGTTCGACAATCAACATCGTTGTTTGCCTTAGGTCAAACACCGACCGACCGCTAGAGGTGGAAATTGGGGAACTTACCTTGCATTTTTTTTTCCCTTTGTACGAGATAGTGCATTTTCTCCTTCTTGGAGCTTAGGTTCGGGAAAGATCAAGGAAAAATAATAAAATGGAGGAAATTGGATTTCGTTGATCATTTGGGGATCTAGGGTTTCCTTCTGGCCACAATTCTCTTTGAATTGAACCTCAAGGCCTAACTCTGAATTTTGTTGTTACTTGTTAGTGAAAATGTCGTCTGCTGGGCTAGCTGTTAGCAGAATCAATGAACATGTGCTCTCCCCGGGCTGTTTCAACAGCCCACTGGATCTGCGGTCAAACGAATCCATAATGATCTATCTGAGTGTGTCTGGAAATATGATCCCCATGAGGGTTTTGGATTCAGATTCAATCCAGTCCGTGAAGCTGAGGATCCGGAGTTTTAAAGGGTTTGTAGTAAAGAATCAGAAGCTAGTTTGTGACGGGAGGGAACTTTCTCACAGAAAATCCCCTCTTCGAGACTATGGTGTCTCAGATGGGAATATTTTGCATTTAGTTCTTAGGCTCTCTGATCTCCAGGAGATTAAGGTTAAAACTGTTTGTGGCAAAGAGCTTACATTTCATGTTGAGAGGTGTAGGAATGTTGGCTATGTTAAGAAGAAGATAACAAAGGAGGGGCAGGGTCTGGTTGATGTTGAGGACCCGGAACTCATTTGCGATGGTGAGCCCCTTGAGGATGAGAAACAAATAGTTGACATTTGTAAGAACAATGATGGTGTGATGCACTTGCTGGTTCGTAAATCAGCCAAAATCAGGGCCAAGCCTGTAGAAAAGAACTTTGAGTTGTCTGTTGATGCTGCAAACTTGAATGTTAAGAGTAATGTTGAAGAAGCTGATGCTCAATTGAGGGTTCCCAGTGCTGATTTCGTGTTGGAAGCTGTGACTGTAAATAAAAAAGTTGTAATCCCTTCTCCAATATTGGATCTTGTCAAATCAACAGCCAATGGTTTAGGGAGCGGGCACGCTCCAGTCAGATCAACAGAGGGCTCAGGAGGAGCTTATCTGATGCTGGATTCAAAAGGAAAGGAGTTTGTTTCTGTATTCAAGCCAATTGACGAGGAACCCAAGGCTGTGAATAACCCACAGGGGCTACCCTTGTCTCTTGATGGCGAGGGCCTAAAGAGGGGCACTCGAGTGGGAGAAGGAGCCTACCGAGAGGTTGCAGCCTACCTGTTGGATCATCCAAAGAACGGGCGAAGATCAATATCAGGGGAGGAGACTGGTTTTGCCGGAGTTCCTCCTACTGGTTTGGTGAGATCTATGCACAAAGGGTTCAATAACCCCATGGGTTTGAGCATCAAGATTGGATCTTTACAGAAATTTGTGAAAAACTATGGAAGCTGCGAGGATATGGGTCCAGGTGCTTTTCCAGTGGAAGAGGTGCATAAGATTTCTGTGCTGGATATGAGATTGGCTAATGCAGACAGACATTCAGGGAACATTTTGATGAGTAAGGAGGCGGAAAGTGGCCGAATTGTACTGGTCCCTATTGATCATGGTTACTGCCTACCAGAGAGTGTAAGTGTGATTCCATTCCTCTTGTGTATTAGTTATTTGGTGTATTTAACTCCATGAGTATATTTTAATGAGTGCTACATTCAAGTATGCTTCTTGTTTTGTGGTTAACAGTTATGTAGTCATATTATTGTAACAAATCATTTTTTCTTTCTACGGCACAAAGTCATTGAATCATGGTGTCACTCTCATGGCTTTGCTGTCACAGAGCTCAGGTTTTCATTTGAGTGATGATTCAATCCTATTTTGCAGTTTGAAGATTGCACATTCGACTGGCTCTACTGGCCTCAGGCTCAGAAGCCATTTGCAGCGGAAACCATAGAGTACATTAGATCTCTGGATGCAGAAGAGGATATCACCCTCCTGAAGGCATACGGGTGGGACTTATCTCTAGAGTGCACTCGAGTGCTTCGTATCTCCACAATGCTTCTGAAGAAGGGAGTGGAGAGAGATCTAACTCCTTTTGACATAGGAAACCTCATGTGTAGGGAGACTCTGAAGAAGGAATCTGTGATTGAGGAGATCGTTCAGGAAGCCCTGGATTCGGTTCTTCCAGGCTCGAGCGAGCGAACATACCTTGAGTCGGTGTCTGCAATCATGGATCGTCGACTCAATGAACTTGCCATGTAAAAAGTGACCTTGGTACCAAATAACTTCAAAATTGTTGGCTGGTATATATATGTGCATGCACTTGACTTCTGTTTGTATTTGGGATTCCTCTACTGTAATGTTGATAATAATAATAATAGGCCAGAGCTGCTTCACATCAAATATGGACGGGTTATGTTTTTTTCTTTTCTTTTTTAAAATTATGGGTTCGGTTCTTCTGGCTAAAAAACCGAGTATATGTGTCCGGTTCTTATTAAAACCAAAATCAAACCGGTCCAGGCTATAGTAATCACCACAGAAAGAACGTAGATTGGAGTTCCCTTTCTGTTCGATACGGTTAGCAAATTTTTATTGCTCTTTCAAAGCAGAAAAGCTGGATTTTTATTGTTTCATCCTATGACAATTATACTCGGCTAAAAAGGAGAAATTGAGCAACTAGTTTCATTCCAAATAAATATTTGCACACACAGTAGACTCACTAGTCTTCAAGGCTGCTGTCAATTTATTTATCACTTATAGAAACTAACATAAGATAGTTTTAATTGCTGTATTGGTGTTAAACAGTTAAACTACAAACAAATGAACACCAAATGGAAGATGTGCGAGACATTTGTCAATTTATTTATCCCTTATATGAGCAATTTTATTTACCAAGGTTGCTGTCATATTTTATCTTGGCTTCCTGTTAACATCAGTAGCTGAATGTTTTTTTTTGAAATGCAGTGTTTCATTTTCACATGTACAAGATAAAATTATGAGAAGTGATTTGGTCAGAAGCTGGTTTTGGGAACGAATGTATAAGATACTAACTACAACAACATTTGAGCAGTGATTTGGTTCTGAAGCTGTTAAAATTATTATTTAAGTAGTGATTTGAGGAGTTGCGGGATTAAGAAAGCTCTCTGCTCCTGAGACACTGCACTTTAAGTATGTGAAACCTCCAATCTGTATATCTGTATCCACAAAACTGAGGATGAAAAACTCACAGAAAATCCAATAATTTGCATCGAGAGGGGTAAGCTTCACAGAAAAGATAAAAGAAAGTAGTTCATAATCCTCAGAAGAGATGTGCCTGCAGGGAGATTTAAACATTAAGAAAAAAAAATAGCAAAAAATATAAACATGTATGAAATCAGGCTTCATAAATTTAGCAATTTGGTTCAAAGGGATATTTACTAAACATTTTCTTCTTATACTAGACTTCAATTTTAAACATCAATCTTGTGATTCCTCAAAATATTATGTGAATGCTATAGCTGCAAAAGATGAGATTCCTGTTTTGTCAATTCCAAGATGCTTCATTACGATATGTTGTAAATATTGGCCAATGTATCCATCTTAAACACAAGTATGAATACAAAAGATAAAAATTTGCTACATGAACCCATACATACTATCTCTCGATTTGTTGAGATAATTCTGTATATTGGTGTTGATTTCACATATGGTGTCACTGATATCAGGTTGAGAGTAGCTGAATGATATCTTGACTGCATTCACAGTTGAGACAAGTATCTGTCCGAGAATCATACTGCTAATCAATATGTTATGTTAATAATCAATAGGTTGTACATATAGTTAATACAACTTCAAATACTTGTACCATTTATCCCTATTACACATATGCTTGAATGCCTATACATTAGTTGGTGGCTTAAGACTTGTTTGATAGTGTACAAGGGCACTTAAAATGTAAAGTGAATCCTGACATGATTCAAACATAACCTAAGATGCAACAATGTGTATGGTGATCTTGTATATTGTGCCATTATGGGAAACTTAATAAGTTTCAGATGTTATGTGTAAATATGTGTAAAGTTGGGGGCAGCCGTTGTAATTCATGTTAGCTGGGCCTTTTGTGTTGCTGGGCTTGCCTTGATCCGTCTCATTGCTGGATTAATGAGAGCACGTGACATCTTCACGTGTTGATTGCCGTCTCCTCTTAACCCTAGATATAAAAGCTTCGTTACAAAGCTGTGGAGGTATTGTGCAAACCCTCGGCCGATTCCTGAGTTCCTCTTCTCCAAGAAGCGAAAGAGAGAAAGAGAGAAGAAAAGAGAGAAAAGTGAGAAGCGATCTTGTGTGTTTCGTGGAAAGATCAGATTTAGATCACAAGCTTCACTGGAAGCTTGTATCTAGTTGCGTTGGCATCATCTGGCTTCTGTTATCTTGTTGTTCTTGTTTAGTTTTTCTCTTGGTTAGGGTTTTATTGGTCTTGATTTGAAGTTGTTGTTACTTGTAATCATACGTTCTATCTACCTAGTGGATTGGGACTGATTTCCCCTCCTGAAATCCCGCAGAGTAGGGTTTAACCCGAACTGCGTCACCAAATCTTTGTTTGTTGGTTTTAATCGTTGTTTTTGAGCAAGATCACTCTAGATGTGTAGTTTTTTGTCGAAACATGTTCATATCTAGTTTATCAATTTGGTATCAGAGCGTTTTATAGTCTTTTAAAGAACTTCGAAACCCTAGTTTGTGTTCTTTGAGTCTGAAAACTTTGATCATGTCTTTGCTTCCGCTGATGATATTACTCTTCGAGTCAAAAGTGTTTTACTAGTCTTTTGTGCCTTTTAAAACCCTTTTCTCCAAACAAACACTCTGAGATTGAGAAACTTAAGTGTTCTCAATCTTGTTTTCGGTTTTTTGCTTTGAAAAATTCAAAGAAAAAATAGTATCTGACATCTGGGATCTTGTTCTTGTGAACAAGGGACTATGTCAGAGAACACAGTCCGGATAAAGCCCTTTGATGGCACTTCAGATTTTGCCATATGGCAGCTGAAGTTGAGGGCTATTCTCATTAGAGAAAAGTGTTGGAACACTGTCCAGGGAAAATTCTCAGTTGACTATTCACCCGACAGAAAGGTGGAGTTGGAGGAGCAAGCACATTCTGAAATATTCATAAGGCTATCTGATGATGTAGCCCGACAGGTTGTAAGTATTACTGATCCCTCACTGTTATGGAAAAAATTAGAGGATTTGTACCTTAAAAAATCATTGCCTAGTAGAATATCTTTTCTATGTAAACTGTTTAATTTTAGAATGGATGTTCACATGTCTCTGCAAGATAACTTGGATATATTTCTGAAATTAACTCAGGATTTAGAAAGATGCAATGATAAAATTTCTGATGATCATGCTGCTATTCTTTTATTAAATTCTTTGCCTGTTCAGTTTGATAATTTTAAAAATGTAATTCAATACAGTCAAGATGAAATATCTAAGGATAAGATTCTTGAGTCAATTGTCCAGAAAAATGAAAGCATGAAAGTGTTTAAGATTAAATCTGGAAATAAAAATAAAAATCAAACTGAAGCTCTTGTGTTTAAAGGAAAAAGGAATTTTAAAAGAGAAAATGATAGGAAGAAACACTTCTCTAAGGACAAACCTGAAAATAAAGATCATAAAGATAAATCTAATAAGAAATGCTTTTATTGTAGTAAACTGGGACATTTTATAGATGAATGTAGAAAGAAAAAGAAAGATGAGTTAGAAAACAAAGATAAAAATGCTCACTTTGCTTCTGTCTTTGAGTATGATTATCCCTGTGAACTTTTACTTTGCTCTAGTTTACATATTAATAATAATAAAAGCATGTGCTCAGATTTATCTTGTGACATTTACTGCTCTAATAACCTGCTTATGTGTGACTTTATAAACCATGCTCATGATAATAACTCATGGATTTTAGATTCAGGGTGTACTATGCATGCTACATCTAATAAGCATTTGTTTAAAAATCTGCATTTATATGATGGTGGTGATGTTATGCTAGGAGATAATTCTTCTTTAGCTGTTAAAGGCATAGGAAATATTCCTATGATCATGCATGATGGTAAAGTTAGAATCTTACAAAATGTAAGATGGGTGCCTAAGCTTAGAAGAAACTTGTTATCAGAATATGTTTTTGATGATCTAAGCTGCACTATACACACTAAAAATGGGGTTAGATAAGTCAGTAGGCATGGATTTGTCTTAGTTAAGAGTGTCAAAAAGGGTGGGATGTACCATGTAGTTACTTCATCTAAAATCAACTTAACTAAAGATAAAAATCCTATGAATTTAGAGCAAACTGTCCTATTACATAATAGACTAGGACATATAGGAAATAGGGATTTACAAAGCCTTTATAAACAAGGCTTGCTAGACCAAAAACCTACTGCCATAACCTTTTGTGAGAGTTGTATAATGGGTAAAAAAATCCAAACATAGTTTCACTACATCCAGTTACAAAGTTGATCACCCTTTAGAGTATGTTCACTCTGACCTATGGGGGCCTGCACAGGTTGACATTGTAGGAGGAAAGAGATATTTTATCTCTTTCTTATATCACTTTTCCAGAAAAGTCTGGATATATCTTTTAAAAACTAAAGATGAGTCCTTTGAAACTTTTAAAAATTGAAAAGCCCTAGTTGAAAATCAAACAACACATAAACTCAAATGTCTTAGAACAGACAATGGTCTTGAGTTTTGTAATAATGAGTTGAACTCATTCTGTAAAGTGGCTGGCATCAGGAGACACTTGACTGTCCCAGGTACCCCGCAACAGAATGGTAATGCTGAAAGAATGAATAGAACCTTGCTTGAAAAGGCTAGATGTATGTTAGTTAGTGTTGGTTTAAAGCCAACCCTATGGGGTGAAGCTGTCACGACAGCTGCTTACCTTATTAATAGATCTCCCTCCTCTGTCATTGACTTTAAAACTCCTCAGGAGATGTGGACTTCCAGGAAACCCAACTTAGCATACCTTAAGCCTTTTGGATGCACTGCCTATGCACACATGGTGCAAGGTAAGCTGCAACCAAGGGCTATAAAGGGAGTTATGCTTGGTTATCCTGAGAATATTAAACGGTATAAAATTCTTTTAATTCAACTTGGAGGTTATAAAGTGATCACTTCTAGGAATGTCACTTTTAATGAAAATGAATTTTATTTTAAAGCAAAACTAACTACCAATCCTGAGCCTACAAGTTATAAAGGTGAAGTGTATGTACACTTCTACACTCCCAGTGAAGCTCCACACAATTCTGAGGTGGAGTTTGACATTGGAGATTACTCTATTGAGGGTTATGTGGAACCTAATGATAGCTTGGAGCATAATACCAGCTCACAAGCAAACAATGGAGATTCTCATTCTGCAATGAATGACAACACAACTACAGAGCACATGCAACCATTAAGGGGGGGGGGGGTAATTCTGATCCTTTCTCTTCTAATAATAGTTCTCCTGATAATAAAGTGTCTAATGATCATGCTTCTGATGTGAATGATATAAATGATATGTCAAATTTGCATGCTTCATCTTCATCTATCTCTGTTGTTCCTAAAAGCACTAAGAATTATCAGCTGACTAGGGATAGGTTGCCTAGAACTATTATACCTAATAGAAAGTATCATGCTTCTAATGTTGTTGAATATGCTTTGTTGACTGCTAATGCTGTGTCACATCCTTACACTCCTGAGACTTATGAACAAGCTATTAGTTGCCTTGATGCTAAGAAATGGGTGATTGCTATGAATGATGAAATTGCCTCTATGAATGCTGATAGTACTTGGATTTTGTGTGATAAGCCTGAAAAATATAAGCTCATACAGTGTAGATGGATTTATAAAATAAAAGAAGGGACAAATATAGATAAGCCAACCAAATTTAAAGCTAGATTAGTTGCTAAGGGTTTTACAGAGAAAGAAGGTATTGATTATAATGATATCTTTGTTCATGTGGTTAAATACAAAACTCTGAGACTTTTACTTGCTATGGTTGTTGTCTATGATTGGGAATTAGAACAGATGGATGTTAAAACTGCCTTTTTGCATGGTGACTTAGTTGAAACTATATATATGACAACCAAAAGGCTTTATTGATTTAGATAGACCTAATGTTGCATGCTTGCTTAAAAAATCTATCTATGGTCTAAAACAGTCTCCACGACAGTGGAACTTGAAATTTGATGCTTGTATGACCAAACTGAGATTTATTAGAAGTGAATATGATACTTGTCTTTACTTTAAGAACATTAAAAATCATGCTCCTTTGTATGTTCTACTATATGTTGATGATATATTGATTATCTCTTCTTCTAAAACTCTTATTACTGGAGTCAAGCATGATCTTAAAAACAATTTTGATATGAAAGACTTAGGTAATGCTAAGAAAATATTAGGCATCACTATAATTAGAGATAGGCCTAATAAAACCACGTTGTTATCCCAAACTGATTATGTACAAAAGGTGTTAGTTAAGTTTCACATTGAAAATGCTAAGCCTGCACCTGTCCCCTTAGGAGGGCACTTAGAGTTGTCTAAGAGAGACTGTCCTTCTTCTCCTGAAAGTAAAGCAAAAATGATAAATGTACCTTATGATATTGCTGTTGTTTCTTTGATGTATGCTATGCTTTGTACTAGACCAGACTTAGCCTTTGGTATTAGTGTTCTAAGTAGGTTTATGTCCAATCCTGGTTTGTTACATTGGGATGCTATGAAGTATATGCTGAGATACTTGAATGGAACTAAAAATAAGTGTTTAGTTTATAAAGAACACAGTTCTGTTGATGAATTGTGTGGTTATGTTGACTCTGACTATGCTAGTAATAAAGATAATATGAAATCTACTACTGCTCTGTTTTTTACTTGGGCTGGTAATTGTATTTCCTGGAAATCTCAACAACAGTCTATGGTTGCTTTATCTTCAACAGAAGTTGAATATATGGCTGCCACTGAGGCTGCCAAAGAAGCTACTTGGTTAAAAGGTTTACTTGAGAAAATAGATAATAAATCATATATACCTGTTATCAATATTGATAGTCAAAGTGCTCTTTATCTCTGTAAGGATCCTATGTATCATGAAAGAACTAAGCATATTGATGTTAGGTTTCATTATATTAGAAAGAAAGTGAAACACAAGCATATAATTGTACAGAAGATTAAAGGTGATCTATATCCTTCTGATTTTGGTACTAAGATTGTCACTGCTGATAAATTTGCTTACTGCAGAAATTTTCTACATATCTATGATGTACACTGAGATATGTGGAGCTATGGATTGATGAAGGACAGGAGAGCCACCAGTCCACTACTGGAAGATAGAACTGTGGTACCTGTTGATTAGGAGGGCATATTGTTATGTTAATAATCAATAGGTTGTACATATAGTTAATACAACTTCAAATACTTGTACCATTTATCCCTATTACACATATGCTTGAATGCCTATACATTAGTTGGCGGCTTAAGACTTGTTTGATAGTGTACAAGGGCACTTAAAATGTTAAGTGAATCCTGACATGATTCAAACATAACCTAAGATGCAACAATGTGTATGGTGATCTTGTATATTGTGCCATTATGGAAAACTTAATAAGTTTCAGATGTAGATCTAAGCTTTACATATGTCAACAAAGAAAAAAACCCAAAAACGCTAGAAAAGTACGCGCTTTTCACGCGCTAGGGCTAGACGAAATGACCGTCGTCATCCCCCAAAACCCTAGAGCCAAAGACCGATCTGTCGCCGCTACCCCTCAAGAAAACGTAGATTTGAAACCTACAATGAGAGATTCCTCTAATAATAGGTATAGGTATGGTGAAGGAACTCCGAGGAAAATCAAAACGACAAAGGGAGTAAATCGATTGAGGAAAGGGGATCCTAGAAGGCACAAAAAAAGGGCCAGATGGAAGGCTAAAAAATGGTCCGACAGTCAACCACAACCGAAGAAAAATAAGAAGCTCCTTGCTTTACCATTGGGATCTTCTGGCTGGCGACAAGGAAAAGGCGTTTGGGACTCAGATCGGTGGTGGTTAGTCCCTGTCCTAGGCATTTGTCAAGATAAGAGGAAAGAGGCAAAGTATGTTCTCCGAACGAAGGCTGCAATGGCCAATGGTTACCCTTTGGATGCTAAAATGGAAGATTGGACTTTCTCAGGAAAGGTACTCTTCTCTACCAATATACAAAACTGAATAAGCTTTATGCATATGGCCTTGTCGAATTTATGAAATTGGAACCCATAATCCTTACTGAATACTACTCAAAGCCTAAAAGAGTACAAATACATGCTAGAAGATGCTACTTGAACAATTTAGATCACCGTTGCCTGTTTAAGAACTAGTATTGTTGGATGTTGGATGTTGCTTCGCTGTTAGGCACATATTGCCTTGCTTCTTGGTTAATTTTACAGATTGCCTTGCTTCATGGCCTATAGGCCCCTTTGTCTTTGTGCTAAGGTCATACACAGCACACTGAACGAGTCAAGGTTGATGCCTTTGATCCTATTATGTGGTCAAACTGTTATGAACAAAAAACTGAATGAACAAGATATTCTATGTCTCTCACCAACTGGTTTACCTTGAGAAACAAAGGGGGATTGAAACCTAATAAGGCCCTACATACTCCTAGGCAACAGGAAAGAAAAGCTAAAGTCACTACATGTTTATCTATGAACTACATTGACCCCTTCTTCCTTGTATGGGCTCACTACTTGATTGAGGCTATGTTGCTGTTGTTGCTTTTTCTTATGCTAACATGGCTACTAATATTGTTTATATATTGTATGATGAGTAACTTAACAAACGAACACCTTTCAATGCTCACAAATGTCTTATTGCTCCCTGTTGTACCTTGCTTGACCTGAATTTTGATAAATATGAGCCTGTTGATTTCAACCGGGTGCAGTTACTACTGAAGCTTGTTGTCTCTTGTTATGCAGCGTCGACTTACAAAGGAAACAAATGGACTATGGACTCGTGAGAGCAAGCAGCTGCTTGTATCCAGGAACAACTTGGACACACTACATGAAAATGAAGAACAAATCCTATGTGAATAATGGGATAATGAACAAAATGTCCGGCACGCAGCAGGCTGGAAGCAACATTGACCCAGAGATACTTCAAACAATTGAACAACAGATTCATATGATCAAATCTCCCAAGCTTGAGTATCATACTTACTGTATAAAGTGAAAAAACGTATGCACTAAATGCCTATGTACTTGTAATTTTCACAAAGATAGCCGAAATATTAATTTCAGGTTTGAATGTTGGGAATGCAATATCCTAAGCATTCATACCTATCGAAATATTAGCCCACATGAGTGGAAAATGAACAACCAAATAACACTTAACTTAATAACTTACGGAAATCTCGAAACGATCCAATGGGAAATGAAACATAGCACAGTTGCCTTGGGTGTGAACTCAAAATTCTATAAGAACAACGAATCAATGAATCAAAACCAGATTCGTCTTATCTTCCCATTTGGAACTCTCGGAAGATTTGGGGTTATCTCCTCTTTCATTCTTGTTGGTTTGCATCTCGAACTACTTCTTGAATTAAGAGGTTTGCCTACCTCTAGCATCAAAAACAAGGACCTTGTTTTTCAGTCTCAAGGGCTATGAACAGTTCTCCTTGAAAATGCAAATAAAAAACGAGATTTTATTCCTAAACACCTATTCCAAGAACTACCTTTCTAAGTCTAACATTTGGAATTGATCATGAGCTTGGCAGGATCTCTTTTTGCTCATTATAGAACCCGTGGTTATGTTCTTTGTTCTTCTGTTGTCCGTAGTGAGTGATTTGAGTCGTGTTTGGATCGCGGTCGTGGTCGTGTGCTTCCGACAACTCCTTTTGATTGAACATGCTTCCTTGGAGTCTCGTCTTCACTTCCCCAGGAGTTCGTTTCCTATTGTACCTGCCTCCGGCGGTATTACTTCGGCAGTGCTTGGCTCGTTGTCTCACCTGCTTCGTCTTCAGGGAGTTCTTCCTTCACATCCATGGGTGATCCGTTGTTGTTCTCCTCCGGCTCTTTTCCTTCTCTTGTTTTTTGTTTCTTGCTGTTTTTCTTGTTGTATGTTTTGTCCTCTTGACGGCTGTCTCCGTCTGCCGTTTTTCCGCGGCCTTTCGTTTCACCGTTTTTTAACGGTGATCGAGTCACTTACCTTGTTCTCAAAAAAAATAAAAAAAAATAAGTTTCAGATGTTATGTGTAAATATGTGTAAAGTTGGGGGCAGCCGTTGTAATTCATGTTAGTTGGGCCTTTTGTGTTGCTGGGCTTGCCTTGATCCGTCTCATTGCTGGATTAATGAGAGCACGTGACATCTTCACGTGTTGATTGCCGTCTCCTCTTAACCCTAGGTATAAAAGCTTCGTTACAAAGCTGTGGAGGTATTGTGCAAACCCTCGGCCAATTCCTGAGTTCCTCTTCTCCAAGAAGCGAAAGAGAGAAAGAGAGAAGAAAAGAGAGAAAAGTGAGAAGCGATATTGTGTGTTTCGTGGGAAGATCAGATTTAGGTCACAAGCTTCACTGGAAGCTTGTATCTAGTTGCGTTGGCATCATCTGGCTTCTGTTATCTTGCTGTTCTTGTTTAGTTTTTCTCTTGATTAGGGTTTTATTGGTCTTGACTTGAAGTTGTTGTTACTTGTAATCATACGTTCTATCTACCTAGTGGATTGAGACGGATTTCCCCTCCTGAAATCTCGCAGAGTAGGGTTTAACCCGAACTGCCTCACCAAATCTTTGTTTGTTAGTTTGAATCGTTGTTTTTGAGCATCTAGATGTGTAGTTTTTTGTCGAAACATGTTCATATCTAGTTTATCACAGTACATCGTGAAGTATAAATAAAAGGAGCTAAGAACTCCCTTTAAATGGTTGAAAGAATGAAAGCAAGCTGCGATGTTGTCTGACTGGTTATGCGAGGCCGACCGACTCTGCTTAGCGGTGAATGTGCTGAAGAGCCCTACTGCTTCTTCACAAACAATGGTATTTTTCGGTGGGGACTGCTTATCACCTTGCAATGTCGGATAATGACCCGGTGATCATGGCAATACAATTTGGAAGATATTCTGGAAGGTCAAAATGGTCCCAAAAATGAAGGAGTTCGCTTGGAGAGCTATCCCGTGTTATTACTTCGGAATTGAACGGAAGCACCTGGTTTGTCTGCCTGAATCATCTCTCATTAAATTGAACTGTGATACTTCTGTAAAGAGTGAGGGAAGTACAAGTATTTTTCGGCTCTGGTTGTAGAAGGTGAGGCTTTGTGTTGGAGGGACATTGTCTGCGAATCGGATTCGGCGACCATGATTTCCATGCTTCAAAGTGGTAGCACTGGAAGTGTTCTCGCTTCACTAAGAAAGCTCGTGGTCGTTTGTTCGACGAGGTGGAATTCGAGTGCCTCATTGGCTTGTCAATCTTTGCCCTGTTTCGATTCTCGCTTTTATTTTCGGGATGATTTATGTATGGTGTTTTCTGATGACGATAGGGTGAATGAGAATGTATTTTATCAATAAAATAAAAACTTATTTCTTTTATAAACTAAACAAAGAAAAAATACGTTTCTTTTATTTTTTTTGTTTATTTTATTTTATTTACTTACTTTATAAAAATTAATATATGAAAAATATTTTTGTACATATAATAAAAGAACTTTAACTTAATGACACCAAGAAATTTTTTCAAAATCTATGGATATCAATAAGGATGGTAATACCTCGAGGAAGAAATTCTCCTTTTCAGATACAGCTACATCCCAGCATAATTTCCTCTTTTTTAGATACAGACATACAGGTACATACATCTCAGTAAAGCCGTAATGGAAAATAAGCTCAGTACATATTTTCGGATGAGCCCAAGTTATCACTTTATATTCTTAGTTTCAAAATATGCCATCATGCCCCCCCTCCCCAACTCCTTTCCATAGCGTGGTTCGTATTTTGAAGTGAAGTATATTTCAAAATTTCAACTTTTCTGCCAAGTAAAAAATTTACACATTCAACCAGATATTCTACAAATACAAACATGAATAAGAGTGTTACAAATAGGCGAAAAGGCACAAATCATGATTTTGTTTGGAGGTATCAAGCCAGAAACAACATTTGAACGCAAGAAACTGTTCATTGTTGACACGAAAATAAAGGAAAACTGGAAGTGCTTGGATCTGATTAGTGTGCTATTATTTATGGACTGATGTAGGTTGGGGATGTTGGATCTTTAATGAACCTCATGTTTGTGACTCCCCTGAGCTTCTGAATGAGGGAGCCTCATTGTACTCTGCGTTTCAGCTCTGCAAAACAATAACATGTAAAAATAAAGATGTAATTATTGACAAGCATGGGAATGGGAAAGAAGAAGAATGTGGTTACTTGATGAGCAATTCAATTGCAAAGATTGGGAATACAAGCACCGCCGTCTGGGTTGGGCTGTTCCTTCCATATCCGGCCTGTAACCCTAAGTTTGAGCTCTTTGCGGTCCCCTCCAGAGAAGAAGAGAGCCATGTTCCTCTGAACAATGAGCCCATCATGGCTGTCCCTCACCTTCCTGTGACTGTCCCTTATGCTACGTGGGGTCCCTTCCCAAACGAGCTTACGTCCATTCCCTCCTACCTCGAGGCTGTATCCGTAGGTACGAGCCTCTGCTTCATCTCCCATGAAGCGCAGGAATGCCATGTACACCGGTGCCACCCCCAGCTGAAAGGCTTCAAAGTGGAGACAGAAGTACTGCCCAAAGCAGTGGAACACCTGCCATGAAAGGATAAGATGAATCATTGCAAAACAGCGAATTTCTACTATATATCCATCCAGTTTATCCAACTTTCTTGCAATGCTATGATATAAAATTGTTACACTGTTAGTACAGATCGATTAGACAGGTAGGCTGTGAGGTAGCCTTGTTATAATAACATGTACATAACCATAGAATGAGATATCCTACAAATAAGGCAATAACCCTTCATCACTACCATCTTTCATCCATCTTGTATCTTCGTAATTGCTTTAGGACTTAAATCAGGTTTCCTGACTAGTTAGGAGAGTTTATGGTTCAACATCCACCTCTGGTTTCTCTTTCAATCTTTCTGTTTTGTGGTAATCTGGTTATAGGGTTCTTCCCGATTAATGCTTTATCAAATTTTGTTGTGAAGAAATGGATAAATTTGTATATAATGAATTGCATAATTATGATTGTTGGATGTATACAATGAAAACTTTTGAGGAGCATAATAAAATGATAGGGATAAAATTCAGCTCTATACATACATTTTGTTTATCTGGAAGTACTTGAAACGATGTACTTTGTAGCCTTATAAAATTATAAAAGTACAAAAAAAAAAACTAAAAAAACTTGCCGTATAGTTGATACAATTTAAATGGAAACACATTTTATCAAGCATTTTTTATAGAAAAATTCACCTTATGCATTTATTCTGGTAATCAGTTTGGTTAGATGCACAAACTGAATAGCTTGTACCTTCAATGTCTACCATGAAAAAATGCAAATGATGAGGATAACACTAACCGTCAACATCCAGGTTGCATTCTCTACTTCACGGGGATTGGATTTCGCATATCGGTGGTTGAAAGTACATCCGGAATGCATATCTACCTTGTGATCATCCCTCAAGTGAGAAACAAGGAATGGGATATCACCAAGAACAGAACACTCTGACCCGGCATATGGGCAAGTGTATGGCCTGAAGTTGCATTTTGATTCGTGTTTAAGCTTGCTGTAGTACGGGAATATTTCCAGGCACCCTAGGGAGTAATATTTGCATGGGAGCTCGAGTGACTCAGCCACTTTCTCTAGTGCCAAACATCTGATGTCTCCAAGCTCTTGTCTACAGGTAGGGCACTGGTTGTGCACCCGCGATTTACATGTCGAACAAAGGGTATGTCCATTGTGGCACTGACGAATCAAAAGTTCATTACAAAAAATCAACAACAAGGACTGATTAACACGAATAAAATCTGGATACTTAGAAGAGGAAGCATCAACAAAAGATTACGTTATAGATATTCAGAAAAATTCAAAATCTGTATTATTCTAAATAAAAATAACTTTTCTCTTCGCCCGCTTGTTAACTTCCAAAGAACTATCAAGCCAAGTTAAACAATGCTACAGCAGGTGACTCAACAATTTATTATCTGAGTGTGAACTGCAAAATGTAGTTTACAGGATTGATTGTTGTCCCTAAGGTCGAAGAAGCTAAACAAAGTGGATGTCAAAAACAAATAATCCTTCTTGCAGATGATCCAGGGGGTAAAGGTCAAATAACAATCATTCTATTGTTTCTACTTCCCATTAATTTTTTACAATTGAAGAACAGAAGAATCTCACATTCTCACTTCACAGACACAATAAAACTGACATCTCCCATTCATGACAGGCAGTAAACCAAAACTACACTATACATAAGTCACTTATGTATAGTGTATCTCTTTAGTAAAGTATACCAGTGCTAGTTCCATCATCGATTGCTCTAATCTTACTCTATTCTCTAAGTCACAATCAATCCCATAGCTAATAGAATAGATGCAAAAGCATGTAATTTTCCTTTTGACAGAAGGAATAAGAAAAATGAGAATCTTCTATTTCTTGTGCATCTCAGATGTACTTTTAGATAGTGATGTCATAGTTACCACAAATATAATCCCCCCTCCACACCCGGAAGGACAAAGAAAATGCAAGGAAGCTTGCCACAACCCCTGAGACCTATACCCCTATAAGTTCTAAAAGGCTAAGAAAATGTTTGTTAAAAAGCTATAAAAACACCATAACTAGCCAAACTCAAGCAAAAAGATACTTCTGCAAATATTCCTTAATTTGCTAACATCCAACTATCATCTCAACTGACAGAAAGATAAGGTATTTGCACACATCCAACACCAAATCAAGTGCTATGCATCATTAACTGACCAATTTCAAGATGAGCTAAACCCTTTTTGATTTCTGAAATAGAGGTACACTTCTTTTAGGAACAAATGACCGACTTTAGACTAACCCAAATTGGCAAGCACACGAGAAGAAAGAACATTCACCAAGAACAACCAACCACATGGACGAAATCCAAATCCAATCATAATCCGCAAATTTATCACAAAATTAAAATTGGCATGATTAACCCACAAAGGAAGTACAAAAATATGTGGGTGAAGTTATGGAATTTGAGATAAATATACAAACCTGATGAATAGGAGGGTACATAGAATTGGTACAAACAGGGCATTCAAGAAGTTCGTGCACACTTGGGGCCGGGTGGACCGTTGAATTGGAAACGACACCGTTTCGCAGAGGTTTCGACGGCGTGAATTGGTGGTTGTTGTGGTGGTGGGGAGGGGAGAGAGAAGGACGGTGGCGATCGATCTCGTCCTCGTCAATAATTCCCTCCAAAGAAGACACGCATTCAATGTTATCCAGATCCATTTTTTGAAATCAAATTTTGTTTGCCTCCCAAGAAAGAATCCAAAACTAAAAAGGTAAAGGGTACCCAGATCAAATCTGACCGCGATTTGTCATGGGTTTTAATCGAATACTAATAAGACGAGTTCATTTCATTTTCCATGGAAGAAGAGTGATAAGGGAGGTAGGGAATCTGCAATTCCCCATAGCAATTTGAAACCCAGAAAATGGAAAGGGGAAAAGAGATGCAGAGATGCCCCTTTACGGCCCTACGTTCCTATAGGAGCTTCTTTACTAAACGGGCCTATTCCGGGCTTCGACGCATGCACATGAGGGACGAGCCAATGAGCCGAATGCATATGACAAATGTAGGCACAAATACCTTATTGTGACTAATAAAGAAAATATACAAAATTTATCATTATGCCATATGAACTCGGTCGATTGCTCTACTTCTTTCTTCTTTTTTCTATTAGGAGCCACTAAGGTTTGGGATTAGTTATTTTTATTGTAATAGACTCTTGCATAAGATGCATGTTTGGATAAACACGAGTCGTCTAACCGGTTAAATGGGAGGGTATGGGCATGCCTTAAGGCCAGAAAATCTTGAGCTCAAATCGAGCGGACGCACAAGGATTCGGCATGTTCGGATAACTTATCCGGTCTGAAATTCTTTTTTAACTAAATATTTAAAATATATATCAAATATAAAGGAGGATGTTAGCATTCAAACTTAAAACCTAATGATAAGGTCGAAGAAACTACAAGTTTCAACACCGACGGAGCGGTCAAGAGAAGCAGTAGAGCTACGACGGCAGGTCTCATTAAGAATTCCGATGGTGAGTGGCAACGTGGATTCGTTCATAATATCGGCACGTGCACGGTACTTATGGCGGAACTTTGGGTGTAGTGTATGGGCTCGAGATCACTTGGGAGAGTGGAGCCAAAAGCATAGTTTTGAAAACAAACTCGCAACTAGCTATTAATCTCATGGGTAAGAACATTCCCCGTTGTCACCCATTACTCAACCTGGCCCATAGGGGCCAAGACTTACTTAGAAGATAATGGATTATCCATGCTCGTCGTATTTTCAGGGAAGCTAATTATGTTGCGGATTTTCTATCTAATTTAGCTTTCAACTTTAACAATGTTCATTTCCTAAGGAGAACAGTTGTGCAATCCTTGCTATTAACTTCTTTCATAGAGGAATACATAACCAAAGTTTAAGGGGGTTATTGTCGGTTATTTAGCTGGAGTAATTGGATGTTCTGGGACGGTGTCTTGAGGTTTTATTTTTCCGTATGCCCCGCATGAGTCCCTCTTGTTTGGGGTTTGGGGTTTGTCGTAGAAAGTGTTCTTCTTGCACTTTGTCCACTATTTACAATATATGAAATATGGCCAAAAATGTTCAAATAACATAAACTTTCAGATTTAATAAGTCAAATGAAACAAAAAGGTTTCCTAGCAACAACACCAATTTGATGAGCGTTGAAATAAGGCATCAGATCTCGCGAATACTTACGACCTAGTTATAACAAGGGGGTCAAGATCAAGGAAGGAGATGCATTCATTTGACATAATAATAATGAAACAACTAGAAGAATAAAATAAACAAAAACAATAAATGAAACTAGAATACTAAGTCGATCGATAACACGAGAAAGAAAGAAGAACATGATATGAAAGCAAAAATCACGGGAAAGAGAAAACATGATTAGTTGATCGATCAGTGTTAAATTTACGTAACAAAAGAGTAGCAATAAGTGAGAGAAAAAGTTTGTTCATTGCGTGATTCAAAATCAAGGACTTTAAAAGTAACACGATAAGAAGAATTATCAATCGTTAATAAAATTGTCCAGAATTAGGATCACAACATACATATATAGATCTCAATTGATGTATCTAAGGTAGAATGTAAATCATGTTATGACTTGTGCCGTGGAAAAATTCCACCCGGCTCTCGCATTTTGCAAATATATGAAAAATATGAGTGACTCGACTCTTACATTTTTCCATCAACACTTTAAAGAACATATAGTAAAGTAAGACTTCACACCCGGTTATCTCATTTTGCATAGAACAACTCAAAACTACAATATCTCTCATAGATAAACATTCAATGAATGCATACACCAATATCAGCATTATAGATTAACGGAGTCGGGCTCTCCAAACCCTAGAATAAATTAATTTAACAAGACCTACCTTAACATAAATTCAAATCTTTATTAATCAAAGGGAACATGTGGTAGTTAATCAACAAGAAGGGGGGGGGGGGGGATTTCATGAAACTTCTGAATGAAAATTCAATGAAAAAGCTAATAGCGGAAAAACCCTATTTATAGGAGAACATTTAATCTTGTTTTTCTAGGATTTCAAATCAAATCTAATTTGACAAATTCTATCTCATAACTGAAAGATAGAGTAAACGGGCCTAGTAAAAGATAAAAATGTCCAAATGGACACGCTAAATGATAGCCTAAAAAAAAGGGGAAAAAAAAGATGGAAGATAGGTCGATCGATTGTTGAGGCTCAACCGTTCAACATCTTTGGAAATGCTTCGGAAGATATTTGGTATTAGTTCTCACGTGCTCGACATGTGCATTGGTGATCGATCGATTAATATATGTTGGTTGATCAACCGTCACCAGAAACTCAAGCAATCTTTGTTCTTCACTCTCGGATCTCAACTAATTTCGTCTTTATCTTGACTTTCTTGACCATAGGGAGAACCTTAGTTTGTTGAGGTCGTTTTATAACAAACCCGTACATAGCCCGCACCTTGTGCGGATTTGTTAATAAAAATAACCCATATGTTGATCATTTGTTTGTTAAAAAATTATAACATAAACAATTAAAAATTAAGAATTTAAATATCACATAAACAAATGAAAAATAAAATATCGAATCTTATTTGATAAAAAAAAAAATCAGTACATTTTTTTTGGCAAAATCTTCGGAATTATTAACTCACTAACGAAGATTTAAAAATAAAAATAAAATATAATTTTTAACGAAGGGAGTAAAAATTAAAAAAAGAATACGGGTTGTTTGTTAAAAAAATTCTAAAACCGATTGCCAAAAAATAAAAAAAAATCAATTATTTTCTTTAAGAAAAATTTTAACGAAGAGAGTGAAAAAAGAACGGATTGTTTTGTTAAAATCCACTATAACTGATTCATTATTTAATATTATAAATTATTACGATATTTTCATGAACGTTTGTTAAAAAATCCAAACAAAAACAATTGAAAAAGAAAAGGTAGAAACTCATTAATATATAAAATAAATCAGTACGTTATTTTGCAAGATCTTCGGAATTATTAACAGTTATCACCAATTATAATTTTAAGAGAAACCATTAAAAAATACGAACTGTTTGTTAAAAAATTATTACGATATCTTCGGAATTATAAAAAAAGATTACGGACTGTTTTTTAAAAATTTCTAAGAGAAACCATTGGAAAAAAAAGAATCTCATTTATATATTAAAAAAATGAATCATTCGGAATTTCAAATCTACGGGTTTTTTTCTTAATCGGTAAAAAACGAAAGATATTCAAATACAAAAAAAAATCCGAAGATATACGTTTTTTTAAAGTTAATTAATAATAGTCGGATGGAAAATATATACAAATATCATTTAAAAAATCAACTGACTGGAAAAAAAATACGGTGATATTCGAAACAATAATCGGAATTTCAGTGGATGGAAGAGGGAAGGCCAAAATTATAAGTCTAGGTAGAGTTCCCCTCTACCAAACCTACAAATGATAATAATGGATGGAAGATGTAAAATTGGAAGTGAATAAAGATAAAAAAAAAATATCTTGAAAAGATATGACGAAACGCATAAATGTAACTTAAAAAGAATTTTCAAACCATTGGAACCCGAAAAAGATGACGAAAACATTATTGTTATATGAAAATTGGAACTTGATGGAAGAGGTAGAGAGATTTGGTAGATTTACATGGGAATTGAAACGGATGGGAGACGATGAAATATGATCCGTATATATAGTGGAAATAATGTGAGAATTTTAACGTATGGGAGAAGTTTATCTATCGGTAAAATTTGTATCGTTAAAATTTAGATATTGTGACCCGTTACAAAGATTTGGTTTAATTAGAATTTTAACATACGAGAGAAGTTTATCAATCGGTAAAATTTGTATCGTTAAAACTTCGATATTGTTTTAGTGACCCGTTAAAAAGATTTGGTTAATTAGATTTTTAACGTACGAGAGAAGTGTATTTATGTTGAAACTTGTATCGTTACAATTTAGATATTGTTTTAGTTAAATTTTGTTTATAGATTTTAGTTGAGAATTGTAACGTACAAGAGAAGTTTTGATATTGTTAATTTAGTAAATTTCGATATGTCAAAATTAAAATTTGGATATTGTTTTAACGTACAAGAAAAGTTTAGACAAGTTTTATATAGAAGGATTTTTTTTGTTTAATTATTAAGTTAGTAAAAAGATTTATTGGAAAAAAAAATCGTGAGAGCACAACGTCAGCATTATGACGGCTGTTTTTGTATATTATGTGGATAGTTTTATTTTAGCTCCGCAAACGCTTAGAATGTATACAATGTCATAAAATAACCGATAGATCTCAAAACTCAAAAGGAAAAAAATATTTCAATAAATCATGCTAATATGTCCAAAAAGGTAAGGAAATGAATAAGAATGATGGTTTAAAAAGCGTTAAGATGGATTCTATAATTCCCCCTCTTATTGTCTATTGATTTGAGGATGATACCCATATACTTATGTGTTTGGACTTGATGAGTTGGCCGGAAAGTGGATTTCCGGGCAACGCAACGGTGGTACCCTTGAAATTTCTGTTTCGATGGAAGCGTTTGGATCGATCTCTTCATCCAATGAGCTTGTTACAAAACTGATAATTTTGTTAATCATTCAACACTAATCTAGAAATCTCCATAGCCAATCATTGAGCTTAATCATCCTTGAACCGCAACTCCAATTTCCGGAGAATTTTCTGCGTGCTCCCACTTCAATTTCACAACTCACTTGTCATTTGTCAATTCCAAATTTGCTCATTTTTTTCTTCATAATTCTAAAGGTCTCCAAAACAAGGCCCAATCCACTTCCTTAATTAAGCCCAATCCACTTATTTATTAGGGTAAAAACAGAAATCTAATATATATATATATATATATATATATATATATATAAAAAAATACTAAAACAGAAGTAGATTTTGCCACATGTTATCACCACATTAAACCACCTAGGATTTTTTCACATGTCATCACTATATTAAACCACCTAGAATTTTGCCACATGTCACCACCATATTAAGCCACATCGGATTTTGCATATATCTTAATTATATTAAGTCAACTGTTTCCATATTTATTTTATTTAGTTTCTTAGTTATGAGAATGACATGAGATATGAAATATACAAAAAAGATTATGACATAAACAAAAATAAATTTCTATATTTGACAAATACTATACTATATTTGTGTGTTAGAAGAATAAATTATATAGATTTTTTTTAATTCAAGTTATTTTTAAACCAATATATATGATTGGTCATTTACTTTTTATATTTCAAATAATTGGATGTTTTGAATCTAGATATTATAATTTGATAGTTGTTAAGTAATATTTTTATTTATTTATTTATTTATTTATTTATTCTAATAATCAATTTATTTTTTATTTTATTAAAATATATTTTATTAGAAAATTGACAAAGCCAATTATTACATAAAATTGAAATACTGAACAAATCTATTGTAACCAATTAAGATATTATATTATTATTTATATATCTTATTTATGACAATTTTATAATAGGATAATCCTATATAATTTTCTTTTTAGAAAGTTTTTAAATTTTAACAAATTTTTTTTAATTAGTTTAATAATAAGTTTTTGTTTAAAATATAAGAAAATATGTTAGTCGAATATTCTAATAGACTATCTCTCATATATATATAAGTAAAAAGTTTTTTTTATAATTAAAAAAATATGTGTGATATATTATTGTATATATATGAATATTCTAATAATAGATTTTGTGTCATTTCGTGTAAGGCGCGGGTACTAAGCTAGTTAGCTCTAATCAGGGAAGAATAGGAAGGGAATGAAAGTCTTGGATAGTCGGATGCAATTTTCTATTTTGTCTACACCAACCGGCGTCAAAATTTTACCTTCCAAAACCTTTGTTTTTTCACTTCTTTCTTCACTTTCTAAAACAAGTAAGAGTTTTCCAAAACCTTTTTCCTCTCTACTGTTTTGAGAAAAACTCTCGCTTTATCTAGAACGGCTGACCGCCACGGGTAATTCCCATCACCAACGCTAATCAAGCCACTGCTCCACCAGAGCTCCTTCCTCCTTACCAGCAATCCACCAAAGTCTGCTTTTGTCTCCCGCCTCTCTTACTCGTTATCGGAGCAAGAACACCCATAAAGAACTAGGATATAAGTCACCAACCACCACTATCGGCCTACCGGCCACCACCATCGGCTTACCGGCTTCATTTCTCGTCGGATCTGAAATGTTTAGGGCTTATATCCCTCTGATTCTTCAAACTTCATTCCAAATCAACGTTCGTGTGATTGTCTCACCTTCTCTTCCGTTTTGACATCCTCAACAAAAATTAAAACCTCACCTTCTCTTCCGTTTTGACATCCTCATTAAAAAATCAAAACCTTACACCGGAATGTCGTCATCTGTCTGTAGTGCCCCATCTTTGGCAATACCGTTTTCAGACATTACAAAAACCTTTCCACTCGAACAATTTGTGTGTTGTTCGCCTACTAACTGTCGATTGACCGCCTTTTGGACGCCGTCTTTATAACTTGCCTCTGGTTCGCCGGTTTCTCCTCTCTGTTGGCGGCCTCCAACCCCCCTGCTACCCTCCCCTCAACGCTTCTCTATCTCTCTAAAGAGATGATATAAATTATTTTGTTTTTAAAATAAAAATAAAAATACTCTTTAGCGTGTTATTCAAAGCCACCAACTCCCTGCAACTGATGGATTCATTTTAGTTCTTTTGTTTGGAGTAGATGGAAAATCCTAACCAATTTTTTAAAAAAATAATTAAAAAAAGAGTGTGTTATCAACTGGGCCAAAAAGCCCAATTACATTTTTCCATATTACGTTAAACCTGTAAAATTTGCAACAACTAGGTCAATCAAATGTTACAATTCAATATATATATATATATATATATATATATATATATATATTATAAATAATTTACAACTCTGCTTAACGAATCAACAATTTAAATTTGAAGATTAAAAGGATTTCTTCGTTTCACGTGGTGGTGGTTCGTTAGGATGGGTACGTTCTGATAATGAATTTGTTCGTGAGAAGGAGTTGAGGATAGGTGATCGAAAACTGAAGGCTCGAAGGAAGAGTCCAAATCTGAGGTTTCCACCGGTGGTCCCTGTGAGTTTTTCTATACTCTGCATTGCTTCTACAATCATGTTCTCGCTGTTTCTTCCTCACCTGGCTTGTTGGCGTTTCCTTTGGTCCTCCTCCTCGTTCCGCTCATTGTGATCGAAGTCTCTTTTTATTTGTTTTTTCTTTATTTGTGTGGTTTGGTTCCTTCATGACGGTTAGTCCGTCTGCCGAGTTGATCGGCCTTTCGATTCATTAGACGGTGTGTCGTCTAATGTATCGAACTGTTTTCCTTTATCAAAAGAAAATAAAAGAAAAGTAAGAGTTTTCAAAGAGATTAATCAGAGGGATTGAAAAAACTTAGGAGGAGAATGTTAGAAATTAGTAATATATATAACATTTATATACTAAATAATTGGAAATTCCCTTGAAATGTTTGAATCTTTTAGGAGTAAGTAACTCCTAATTAATCTACATCAATTAGATACTACTAATTAACCTATAATTATTGATTTCATAAATAAATAATATTTCTTGTTATAACATAAAATGTATATGATAATAATAAACTCATCATTTTTTTTTGATCTAGTCCGTCAATTCAGAATGTGTGACATATTATGACTTATTTATAATAGTATAAATTTAAACTATTTAAATTAATTATTATAGTTGGCTTCAAGTAAAACACCACACATGATAAAATTACGAAATTGTATATCTCTATTAATTATTATATTTTATGTTTAATCATTGTATATTAAATTGCGGAATTTAATGTATATTAAATTAAATAAAACACCACAATTTAATGTACATAAAATAAGTTAGATTATATGAAAAAAAAAATTCTTTATTATACAAGTTGTTTACATTACAACTTGAGTTTCCAAGTTAATGTTTTTAAGCTAATTTATATGTGAGTATTATTTAGGGTGTCAAGTTTAAGGGCTATTTTTTTTTTAAAACTAGTTTATAACCCGCACCTTGTGCGGGTACATTTATATATATCGGATATTTTGAGTAATATCTCACGAGGTCGTATATGTGTCAACTCATGACATATTTATGAAACGTTAAAATAGTTATTCCCCTTTAAATATTCTCATAATGATAAAATGTTCTTAAATAAATAATTGTATCATTGTTTTCGACTTTTATTTATTATTATACAACACACACCTTTGTGTTGAGCTGATGGTTTCCCGAACTTCTTTTTTAATAACAAAAGAAGGTAGTTGGTGAAAAAGATATATTAGGCTTTTAACCAAAAAAAAGAAGAAGATATATTAGACTTATAAATAAATTAACTTAATTATGTCCATTATTGATTTTGTTGTCCTAAAATTTAGACAAATAAATAAATAGGGTGAGTAATGTTTGTTGAGAGAAGATTCAATTTTCAAATATGTTAAAAGTTTTCAAAATAAAAGATACAATGTATTTATAAACCCAGCAAACATTCATTTCCCTAAAAAAAAATGACTAAATATTTTTTTTATTTTTTTTTGAGAAAGGATTGAGAGTATAGTTATCGTCCTTAACCAGTACAAGTAAATTAAAATTAGCACTTCGCCACCAGTACTACACATTCGAGCAATATTAATCCTAATCTTTTGAATCATAGACAGTGAAGCTGACTCTACTACAATACTACTCCATCCCTGCATATGAGAATTCTGAAGAGCCCAAAGAATAGCTTCTCCCTCTGCAAATATCAACCAGAGGACTTCCAACTAAGGTTTTGCATGCGGAGAGGGAGTCGGGAGGAGATCCAGTCATCTTCCTTCGCGACCACGCGCAACAACAATTGCCACAACATCTCTGCATTCTCCTGAAAACGTCATCTCCATATTCATAATTCACATATTCCTTTTGTTGCTTGATGAAGAATATGTTGTTGAGTATATACAACCTTCTTTGTGTCCAGAATTCATATTCAACTTATTCTTAGTGTAGTGGTTATATTAAAAAATAAAGGGAAATTGAATTAGAATTACTGATTATTTCATTGAAAGAAGGTTTTGAAGATGAATGATCAAGTTCTCTTGTTTAGTTAAATGCTCCACTTGATTCCGGGCATGAGGTAATTAGTCCATCTCAACCTGCAACTCACAATTAATTTGAGTTGAATATCTTTTTTTTTTAAATCAGTGTCTTCTTCTTCTTTTCTTCATTTTCAATTGAAAAGTTTTAGATACGGTAATTTTTTTTTTTAATTATTTGCTATTGTAAATACAAAATTTAAGTTGAATATCTTTTAAAGATTTGTTGCTAATTAAAATTAAAAGAAATTGGTCAAAATGGAATACTGCATCGGTAATATGGAGCAATTTATTTTTTAACTAAATTTGGATTTTAAAAATATTATTTAAGATACTAATTTTAAAAATAGTTTTGAGCTTATGTTAAAATATTCGTAAAGATAAGATCGAGAAAATTATAAAGGCTGATATGATCGATTTCACGTTGAACGGTTGGAAGGATCTTAAAAAAATATATTTAAATTTTGATTTAGTAAAATAGATTTTACGTTCAGATTCTATGTTGATCTGATTAGTTGGTATTTAATGTTGAGATTTGTTAAACAAAGATTTTGTGGTCAGATTCTATGTCACTCTGATTAGTGTAAATTAAGTTAAAAATTTTATTTTAGTAACAAAGATTTTGTGGCTTTAAAAAAAAAAGTTTTAATCGATCAAAAAATTCTGGGAACACCACGTCAGCACAAGTGACGGCTCTTTTAGCATAGGTATATAGATAAATAAAAGGCATTTAGTGATATAGAATAATATTTTCCTAAATTTAAAGTGCTTTTTAAAATGTGAGTATAAGCAACTAACTGAATTAAGCAAGCATGTGATCTCATCTTGGTTTCACGTGTTTGTCTTTCTAGATCCTCTCCACACCTAACTTTGTAACGTAACTGGTTGGTAGAGCATCACACTATTTCTGCAATTGAGATATTTGGTGAGTTAATTATTATTATTTTTTATTATTATTTTTTTTTATAAAAATATATATTTGGTGAGCTAATTAGTTGTATAATAGAGAAATTTCAAATAACATATGTACAAAAAAAAAAACAGTAAAAAAAAAACAACAAAAAATAATGGTAATGAAAGGAATATAGAAAGGAGAATGCAAATTCTATAAAAAGCTTTATCCAAAAGTTAAAAATGATGTAATAGCCTCAACTTACAAGTGCCATATTTGTCTTGCATGAATATTCTTTATCACAGAAAAAGGTATACTATAAACAAACAAACAAATTGGCTGCTCTAATTCCCTACCTAATTCTTGCTTCCATATCAAAACATCAAACGCCCGACTCATCCGGTCAATGACGGAGCTCGAGAGCTACTCGGTGAGTTCTGTTCGCGGCTAAATGATGCAACCAATCTTTCCTTAGTTAACTGCTCCGATCCCTGGGACTTGACTGCAAACATATGCAGCACAGTGTCACCTCCAGCTGCGAGTCCCGAATCCATTACATCTATCCCAGCTTCTTTAAGTGACTTGATCACTTTCCCCATAGGATGCACATCTAAAGAGCTCGTAACGGTTACAACTACATCATCGTTCACATTACGGACCTCAAACTCCGGTAATTGACTCTGCACATCTGTATTCGCCTCTGGCAGCCGCAGCTTCTCTCGCTCTGCTTCCAATTCTCGTAGCTTCTTTTGCAAATCGGTTATGTGAGAAATAGCGTCCCCAAGTAAAGAAGCCTTGTCCATTTTCGAGATATTCGGGACAACTGCTCGTAGAGCGTAGAATCGTTGATTCAGCTTTTCCCTACGCGCTCGCTCTGCTTCAACATGGTTCAGTGCCTCTTCTCTTCCGTTGGCTGGTTTACGACCTCGCTTCCTCGGTTTTCCATCATCAATTACACCTTGCCTCTCGTCTCTGCACGATACTTCTGCGTCTAAATTCTCAGACTCGACATTTACAGGCCTTGAAGTTGCTCCTGTGAAATCAATCTGCATTTGCACTGGCTTTTGTTGCAGAAACTGATTGACCTGAAACCCGTGCAAGCTATTCCCTGGTCCAGTTGCAAAAGAAAGCCTATTACCGTTAGCAAACGGATCCCATCGCTTATCATCCATTTTCCTAACAGCAAGCTTCTCTCTAAACTGAGGACGAATCATGCTAAGTCGCTGCCCGAATATCTTTGGAGCAGTATCGACTGTCCCACTCAATCCCGAGAACACAATGGGAGCAGGAGCAGAAGCAGCAGGCAGAGCTGCAACTGGGTCATTAGCCCTAACTAGCAGCGAAGAAGACGAGAAAGAAAGCTTGATAGCCTGGACTATCTCCAAGCTCTCAGGTACTGATCTAACGGATCCTAATTCAACGACGCCAAAGTCAGTAGGGATCAAAACAACAGTCTGAATTGCAGCAGATTTGGCAAGAAATGACCTCACACAAAAATCAGAGTTTGATTTCAGCAAATCTGAGACCCACACATGCTTCCTCGACTCAATGCACTTCCCAGGACCTCCTTGTCCTTTAGGAAAAGAGAAGTACATTGACACCAGGAAAAGCATCTCAAGATCAGTAACCCTATCGAGCCTACAAGCCAAGTAGTCATCATCAGAACCCCCAAACAGGGCATTCAATTTCTGTAGAACCCTCTTCTTCATCTTCTGTTGACCTTCATCCTCAAGCCGAAAGCTAAGAATTCTTGTTGCTTCTGACTCCTCAACCTCTCTGGGCTCCCTGCAGGAGCCATCTCCCCATCCCAAGATCAAATCACCTGAGCCCGACTGCGAAATCTGCCAGAAAAATGCGTAGTTCCAGCTGAAATTCGATAGATTCGGCCTCTCGACGAGATCTGAGAGCCTTGGATGAATATTCTCATTGGTGTCAACACTGACCAATAAGCTATCAGCCGAGATTGAGCTTGACATCAAGTATTCATAAGCTTTACTACCCAACACAGAAGCGACAATGGGATCTTCGTCATCGTTCCACATTAATCCTCCCATACCAGCCACCTTTGCACTTGACATCTATATCTACCAACAAAAACTAAAACACAAACCTGACAGCTGAAAATGCAAAACAACAAATTCCCAGGCGACCCAGATGAACTCAACAAAAACCCATCTGAAATTTCCCTAAGAATCGAAAAACGTGATTACAAATTACCCGTTCCAGACTAAATATTCAAATCCACCACACTAAACCACATGATTTTTTCTTTCAATTGTTCTTCCAGATCTCAATATCAAGAAAATTTATTTCTAAAAAAATAAAAACACTCACAAATTTGGCAGATTCTATCAGGTACCCGTGAACAAAAATCGACCAAGCAATCGTTCAATATACAAAACACGGGTGGGGAAAGGAGGCTGATGAATAGACTTTCAGCGTTGCGGTGCAGGCAGCCCAAAACCCACTTCCTTCATCAAAGAAAATCTTCCGGCCTGGCGATCTGGGGAAAGAAGTTAGTTACGATTTCTCTATGTTCAGCGGAAGTAATAGCTAGCGGAAAAGAGGGAGGAGCACGGGAAGAAGGTGAACTGAAAAGGGGAAGAAGAGTGGTGAAATGGGTGTCTTAGGAAAATTTTGATGTTGGTCGTACAATCTGACTATGGTTAGATGTTTGCCCTAGGTCAGAAATGATGACCAGGGTTATAACCGTCATTTTCATTATTTTCTCCTTTCCCGTCTTTTTACCTCACATTTTGTCTTTCTTTGAGGAGTTAAAATTTTAAATTACCAGTTTTTAGTTTCAGAGCCCATCAGCAAATGTTGATTTATGTTGATTTATCTTAATAAGGGACGATGGCTTCATCTATGTTTGATGAGGGTCTAAAAATCCATCCCGAAAAATGGATGGAAATCTGTAAATATTGTGTCCGGTGTAATGGATGACGGGAGAACGAGTGATATGTTGGATACCGATGAGCCGTTCAAGACTCGTCACCCGCAAATCCGCAACCAAGACCATACTTATCACCTAAACTTAACACTTGTAATCGTCATAAAATTGGTCTTGACATGTTGATGACATAAATTTTTCTAGTTCTAAGACTCTTATCAACGTTAGTCTAGTACCATTACTTGCTACTCTAAATCTCCTTCGATCATGTCAAAAAACTGTAAAAATGATTGATGTTGGCTTAATACCATCCGATGTGAAGTGCTTCCGTTTCCGGGGTACTCGAAGTATTGGTGATGGTACTATTTTAGTTCTAAGACATTGGTATGGATACCGAGTTTTTTCTTTTTTTTCTCTCGAATACAATTTAAATTTTATTTTGAAATTATTCGAGATTGTATTATATATAATTGTACTATGTATATATGTGTGCATGATTTCCATACTCCATATTATGATTTGTTTTGCATGCAGTGACTAGTATGACCCACGTAGATTAATACAATATGCGTATCGTTGTGGTTTTTATGTACATGATATGCGTATCGTTATGTATTTTTTTGTAAATTTCAATTTTTGCAAGAGTTATTTTTATTTTTCTAAATATGTAATACATGAAGATCGGAGACTGTATGAAGCCCATATGATATAGATTCAAGAAGGTTACAAGATATGAAGATGATATATTTTTAGGGGTCAAACTTTGAACCAACTCTAATTATTCCATTGCTTGAATGTTTATTTTCCTACTATGCATGATTGTTTGTTATTTTATGCTAAGTTGTTCACTTATAAAATGACAAACTGAACATGCTAATTAACGTCTCTTACAAGAATATTAAGAAATGCCTTCTCATATCATAATTGATCCTTGCCTTGAGATTTCATTAGATAGGTTTCGCCTTCGCGAAGTGTCCTACTTTGACCAAGGTATATCGCGGATATGTTCAATAGGGACATGCTACCTTGATATGGTTGTACTCAACAAAAGACTATAAGAGTTTTGGATTTTGAGGCAGAATAATGCGTTTACATTAGATGTGACCATCAAACCAAAAATTATAAAGAGTTATAATTAGTAAATGAGTTCAGTTACCTTGATTATATAAGAGCTAGTTCACCTTTTGGTTAAAATGTCAAAGGTTAATAGGTTAAATGTCGTTGAGTCAAATATTGTTCATATAGTATTTTCAGCCATTACCCCCTTAACGAATTAATTATTATTCATTTATTTTTTTATACATAAAAAGAGAAGGGGTCCACCAGATACAACTCTTTTCAAATTTATTGTTATTTTGTGGTTTAATTTGAAAAAAAAGAAAAAGAAGGGTCTGCCAAAATCTGTGGCAACCGGTTATCAAATGTCAAGAAATATATCAATTTTCTAACCATTAAATTTTAAATGTTACCAAATGTTAAATAAAGTCAACTACAACTAACGGGTGAAGATCATTTTTTTGAACAATGAATGTCGCCACGTCATTTGATCTAGGTGGTATACAGTTATAACGCAACGGGTGAACTTGCTCTAAGATAAGAGGAAGTGCCAAAGTACGCTTGAATTTTATATAAGATAGGATTTTGGAATCATTTAGCTCTAAAGGATTTCAAATAGCTAAGTAAAATGCGCAAAACTTACTATTTAAAAATTGTCTTAAATTTTATAGTTTTGCCTAAATCAAACATATACTTATCTATAAAATGTTATCATTCCGTTTTGTAATTACTATGTCTATTGAAAACCTTATATTCACAGTCCCCTGCCTATTCTTATGTCTTGTCACACCCCTAGAGCAAGTGAGGAAATGAGACAACACTTAGGGGAAAATCATATAGAACTGCAAGTGCATGGCCGTGTCAATGTAAGTGTATGATCATGCATATCAAGGTCATCTCACAAAGGACCGTGTTATCTTTTATTTTCTCTAAGAATTCTAATAATGAAATGCAAGTGTGTAAAAGAAAGTAAAAACAAGGATCAAGTGATCACACAAAAACAGGATATTCATCAACGACACACATCGAGATGACAAGGACACTTGGATCGAGTGGCATGCCAACGTTGATCAAGTGGTGAAACAGGGGAAGTACACTTAGATTGAGTAACTAGCAGCTCAAAACACAATCACGAAATCAAGTTATGGGAAACAATTAGGGGTTGGGATAGTTCCTCCAAACCTTGCTAAAATAGATGTTATGCCATATATACTAGGATATGAGAACTTAGATGATCAAGTAACACATGATGCTACTAAACTTATGTAGACATGTAAGTCATGTGATGATCTAAGCATGAGTCATCCAAACAACAAGTGTCACAATGTGTTTGCTATTCAAACCTTGAAAGGCAATTATAAGTCACTACTAAGCTCTAAATTAAGACATACAAGCATCACATCGTGTTTTCTATTTACAAGCATTAATCAACTTAGTTTAGCATAAATTAACACAAAGCAAGCATGGACGTTATCATTTCGGCCCCGGCTATAAAAGTATGTTTGAAACTAAACAATGTGCATAAGAGGAACAATCTAGATAGGAATCTAGCATCCAACATTCATATTAGGAAAAAGAACATGCATTAAACATTCAAAACAGACAAGTCTCTTTTATATACTCAATAACATGCATTGATGCTCATTTATTTTCTAGGCATAACATCAATTCAAGGGACATAGCTTGAATTTGGAGTTTTCACCCCAAACCCTAATATAAAACTACTCACACATAATCGTTAAACCAAATATCTCAAATCAAGAAACCATATCTATAATATGAAAGTAGAGAATAAATAAGGAATATAGGCGAAAAAATGGAGTGATTTGGACTTACTAAACAAAAGTTATGATGAAAATAAGGTTACAAATGGATTAAACTTCACTTCCTTCAAACTTTCAGCCAAGAACACCTTTGAATTCGTTGAACTAGAAAAGAGAGAGAATTTGTTGTGATCTACACCTAAAGTGTGGTAAGATATCCAATTCTAAGACAATTATGCCCTTTATATAGGCATATGCACGTTGCCAACTCATCAAAAATAATATTTTCTAACTAAACCAAGTGGCTGACCGTTACACTTTCTTCTCTATCCGAGTTTTCCATTTTACTCGATCGATGTTGACACTTCACTCGATCGAGTAGAAATGAAAATTTTCATGTTTTCTTCTTCGTCCAATCTTTCTATTCTACTCGATCCATGTTGAAAGTAGGTCGGCCGAGTGACTTTTCTTCCTCGTTCGAGTGGAATGACAAACTCGAAGGACAACGTTGGATTTGTCTAGACAAGTTATTGGCTCATGTCCACATCAATCGTGTGGTTGATCGGGTGACAAGTCTTCTTCTTGCGAGTGCATCGTCACTCAATCGGTTTGTTAGGATTCCAACTTGCATGGAGAGCCTAACTATTCCTGCATCAAATGCTTCTTCTTCTTTGTGCGAGTGAGAAGTCTTCTTCAATTGAGTAAGCTCTTCACCTCGATCTAGTGGACTTGCAATCTCTTTGATGAGGTGATGTGAGCTTCCTTAAGCTTGATGAATTTCATCTTTTTAAGCTCCGATTTGGATCTAAAACACCTAAACACAAGAGACAAAAGGAAGTAGACATTCTTTGATGTATTTAAGCACTAACAAAGATTTAAATGCCTTACCACATGCAAAAACTAAAGAAATCACTTGAAAACAACACTACAAAAAAGTAACATAAAAATATGCAATCATCAAGTTCGGTGTCAAGCTTTGTAGTATGGATTGTATGTTTTACATGAGTTACCTATTAGTAGAAATAAAAGAAAGTTTATATTAATATCTTAGTATGTGTCTTTATAGTGTAAATTTAAAATACTCATAAATAAATAAGGCATTCTTTTTTTTTAGGTTAAATTACAATGATTAAACTTGATTTTATCTGAAATATTTATAGTTATAGTGAAAATTTGAAAGGAGATACCATTAAATGTTATTGAAGTTAAATTTTTAATAATTATTTTCAAAAATTTTATTTATTTGTGTTTTTATAATTTATTAATAAATAAAAATTGTTCATTGAATTTATGTACAACTTTGCTATAAAAAAAAACCACACATTGAATTTATTTTAAATTTTTGATGGTTTGTGCCGCCAAACATAACTTTATCTAAAATTGCTGATATTTAACACAATTATGTCATTTTGATAAAAATAGTGATCTAGTTATTTTAAAAATGAATCTTTAACCATTACATTGATCAATTACATTTTTAAAATTTTAAGAAAAAAGTTACAACCTATTTGTAGTTGGATGGCCATTTTATCAATATCTATCACAAATAATCGCGTGAAAACCTGAAATAGTGGGTGAAATACTGGTGAGGGTGATGGAAGGATCGGATATAGGTGAAGGTTTGAAACTCATTACTCGACTTATCGCCCACGTCCATAATTCATTTTAAAACTATCATATATAAAACTTGTAATACCTAAGATTGAATTGTAAATTGTTGAACCTGCTAGGGATAGACGTTCCTTTTTCATGATTTGTTATATAAGATTAAATTAAAAAATTTTGAACCCAAAAAAGACCATCATAATCTTTGTCAACACAACTAAAAGAGGTTCATATTTCATAGTTTGCTGCAAAACGCGACTCCATGCTCAATTCTCTTGCAAACTCCCAGTTTTGCGATTCTAAAGAAAGTTGAACACAACTTTCATGCTACTTAGATTTAATGACTTTGTACTATCATTTATAAAAATTGTAATATTTATTTCTAACTTGAAGTATGTATTTGATTTAACTTTTAGTTGGATATTAGCTTTAGAAAAAATTATAAGTGCATGAAGGACCGAGCTTATTCAAAACTTTAATTAATTAAATAATATTTACATAATAAAATAAATTTTTATAAAAACAATATAAAATAAGTTTTAAAAATATATTTTCAAAGATGAATCTATATATCTATCTATATACTAAAGCAACCCCTGAACTTACACGTGGCACAGTCTGGTGAATCCACGTCATTAAATTTACACGTGGCACAGTCTAGTAAATCCACGTCATTAAATTTACATGTGTCAATTTTTTGTTAATCTAAGTCCCACCATGTTAAAACAATCATTTAAAATATTTGATTTACTAATTTTAACTAAGTTATTTTATATACTGAGTTTTTAAATTTTATGCTAATATACGTATAACTTTTCACCAAATCTCTTTCACCAAATTTATTTTAAATATTTTACTAACTAATTTTTAATTAGTCTCTCATATTATTAATTCACCTTTAATTATTTATAATTAAAAAATTAAAATGGTTAAACTTTAGAATCTTATTTAAAGATCTTAATGTTTTATCAACTTATATTTTATAATTTCAACTTAACTTATATTTTCTACAACTTATATACTTTATTTTACACTTAATCTTATTTTTTTATATATATTTTTCATCGCTTTTTTTACAACTTATAAAATTTATTATTTATTTAAACTTTTAAATATCTTAATATATTTTTTATTTATATTTATTAATTTCAATTGAACATTTTTTTTTGAAACTTATAAAAAAAAATTTCAAAAACTTTTAAACGATTAAAAAAAATACATCTTCATTTTAGAGAATAAAGAAAATTTAAGAATAAAAAAAAATCATTTTTGTATAATAATTGTTTTTTCATTTAAAAAAAAATTGATTTATATCTTTTTTTGAAAAAATTTCAGATATTTTTGGATAATTTTGTATAAAAACTCATAACTTTCATATTATAAATATATGTAAAAAAATCGAAATAGTTTTCCCAAAACAAATAATTGATTTTTAAAAAAAAAGATATCGAGTTTTTAAAAACAAATCAAATACTTTTAATAATTTTCTTTTTTGTCATTTACACAAAAGTATGTAAAAAAGTGAATAAAGTTTTGATTTTTTTTATATTAAAAATTAAATTATTTTACTTAATTTATGACTTTTATCTAATTAATTATTTTAAAAAATCCATATTAAACTCATAATCTTAAATTTTTTAATGAATCTTTACCGGAGTTAGAATTTTTTTCGGAAAAATAAGTTATATTTTGAAAGTTCGTAATATTTTATTTGAGTTTAATTGATAGTTGTTATTATTTTCAAATTTTTTTTAAAAAAACTTTTGTGTAATATTTATTATTTTAATAACTTGATATATGCTATTAGTCTTACTAATTGTTAGGTAATTCACTATTCAAATTTAACTATTTGATTATTGTAAATTTTGACTTAGACATGCTACTTATATTATATAAATCTCTTTCATTTATATATTAATATATATTATTATTTAATATTGTTAATTTAAATTTTATGATTTATTTTACCCTTCTTTTTTTTGTTAGTATATGTTTTACACATGACTTCTTATCTAACTTATATAATAAAACAACCCGTAAACTGATACTTGACATAATTTTGTGTAGTCACCTCATCAATTTTAGAATGTCGTTTATTCGTTAACCCAAATCGCATAATCTAACATTTAATTCAATAAACCCTAAATATTTCTTGGATTGATATTAACTTTGACATTCGAGTATCTCAAAGAATATTGTCCCGAAATCCTCTTTCCCGATTTTTATTGCAAGATTTGAATTCTTGCTTGATTTCCATTCATAATGTGAAAAATAAAGTCTTACAACAAGTATCACATAACAATTAAGACAATTCTCAACATAATGAATTATCAAACATTTTTTTGACGCACAATTATCGTCTAACCCGTGCAGGGCACGGGTATTAAAACTAGTATCTACTAAAGCAATGTACAAGGTTGTTGACATGGCGCGCCGTGTGAGCAGTATTTTGAAATGGAGATTCCACAGTTAACGCCAATAAATCTTTTTTTTAGAACCATCTATTTTATTTCTACATTTTTTTAAATCTATTTATTTTACTAAAACAGCTGTCACGATTTTCCCCATAATTTTTTTTACTAAATTATTTAATAAACCATAAAATCTTTTTTACTAAATTATTAATCTAACCATCAAATCTTTAGCCATCAAATCTTTTATGTTACCTGACAATAAAACTTAAACTTCCCCTGTAAATTTTAATTTTCACCCTATATATTTCTTATTTCCTTCCTTTTATATTGATATTTTTAAAAAAAAGAATTTAGCCATCAAATCTTTTAATTTTAAATTACACAATTTTTTGAACGATTTCACGTTACTTTTTTTTAAAGTTTCTATCCCACATCGACTATATGTAGAGTTAGTTTGAAAACATGTATAAATAGGGGTTTGAAGATTACATATCATCCATTTCTTGGCCTTTTGGCAAAGTTAAAGTATAATTTTTATAATAACGGATTATTATCCTTTATATGGGTCATTTACCTACTATGTATAATTTTTATAATAACGGATTATTATCCTTTATGTGGTCATTGACCTACTATTTTGTGGGTATCCCACCGACCGTTGACCTACTTTTTTGTGGGTATCCACATCGGCTATAGGGGTTCATTGTGGGTCGTTGACCTTTTTTCTATCCCACATCGATTATAAGTAAGACTGATATTTTTTTACTAAATTATTTAATAAACCATAAAATCTTTTTTACTAAATTATTAATTTAACCGCAAAAACTTTAGCCATCAAATCTTTTACGTTAAGTGACAATAAAATTTAAACTTTCCCTGTACATTATAATTTCCACCCTATATATTTCTTATTTCCTTCCTTTTATATTGATATTTTTAAAAAAAATTAGCCATCAAATCTTTTAATTTTAAATTACACAATTTTTTGAACGATTTCACGTTACTTTTTTTAACGTTTCCATCCCACATCGACTATACGTAAAGTAGATAGTTTGAGAACATGTATAAATAGGGGGTTTGAAGATTACACAAATCATCCATTTCTTGGCCTTTTGACAAAGTTAAAGTATAATTTTTATAATAACGGATTATTATTCTTTATATGGGTCATTTACCTACTATGTATAATTTTTATAATAACGGATTATTATCCTTTATGTGGTCATTGACCTACTATTTTGTGGGTATCCCACCGACCGTTGACCTACTTTTTTGTGGGTATCCACATCGGCTATAGGGGTTCATTGTGGGTCGTTGACCTTTTTTCTATCCCACATCGATTATAAGTAAGACTGATATTTTTTACTAAATTATTTAATAAACCATAAAATCTTTTTTACTAAATTATTAATTTAACCGCAAAAACTTAGCCATAAAATCTTTTACGTTAAGTGACAATAAAATTTAAACTTTTCCTATACATTATAATTTCCACCCTATATCTTATTTCCTTCCTTTTATATTGATATTTAAAAAAAAATAGCCATCAAATCTTTTAATTTTAAATTACACAATTTTTTGAACGATTTCACGTTACTTTTTTTAACGTTTCCATCCCACATCGACTATATGTAAAGTAGATAGTTTGAGAATATGTAAATAGGGGGTTTGAAGATTACACAAATCATCTATTTTTTGGCCTTTTGGCAAAGTTAAAGTATAATTTTTATAATAACGGATTAGTATCCTTTATGTGGGTCATTACCTACTATTTTGTGGTATCCCACATCAACTATAGGGGTTCAATGTTGATCGTTGATAAGTAAGGTTGATAGTTAGTTTGAGAACTATCTCACATTATAAGTAAGGAGGTTGATAGTTAGTTTGAGAACTATCCCACCTTATAAGTAAGGTTGATAGTTAGTTTGAGAACTAGAGGAGTTTGAAGATTAGTATCCGTTACATGGGTCATTGACCTACTCTTTTGCTATCCATTTTTTTGGCCTTTTAGCCAAGGTCAAGTATTATACTGTTTTGTGGGTCCTTAAATATTTTCAGCTTGGCTAAGGTCAAGTATAATTTTTATTTATATTGGATATTCCGTTATATGGGTCGTTGACCAAATATTTTCAACGATTTTGATATCCCACATCGATTATAAGTAAGAATGACAGTTTGAGTACTTGTATAAATAAAGGATTTGAAGATTAAACAAATCATATAATATTTTTAATAACGTTTTTGTTAAAATTATTATCATGAATTTTATAAAAAAATCATATTCTTAGTACAATCATATTTTTAAGATTAATATTCAATACCTAATGTATAAACATTATAATAAATTTTTTTTAAACAAAATCCGCACTAGGTGCGGACAATGAACTTGTAGGTATATAAACCGGCATAATTCGGGATTTGATATAAATTAATGTATTAACATTATTAAAACTGATTTTTTATGCTAATTTTTTTATCTTCTCATAAAAAATACGTAGATTTATATATGTGTAGTAAGGTATATGTTTTGAAGTGGGCTTTTAACCCTATTTTTATGATTATTTTGTATCATTGGTGTTCCTTTATTTGTGATTATAATTATTATTCCTAAATATATAGGTCTTTGTTGTCTATCATGGAGTTGAATGCGAAAGAAAATCGACTTTATTGTATGTCTATTCGTAAAGGAAAGAGGAAGAGATGCAATGACGTTATTCTTTCGAAATTACAATGTAAAGAGAACCGATTAACGGATGTCTTTGATTACAAAAAGATCGATTGTCTCATCGTCATCTTGAAAAATTTTGAACGAGTTTTATTAAAATAAATACACATATATATCCAACAAAATAGAATATAAAAAGTACATATATCACATATTACTCACACATTATATATATATATATTAAAATACCCGTACAAGGTACGGGAACTAAACTAGTTTTTAGTGAAAACGTTATTATAAAAAATTCCACAAAATCCTTCTTAGAATATGAATTACGTGTTTGATGTGGAGAATGGAGTAAGAAGAATAGAGGATGAGCCGAGCTTGAAAATGTTGACGAACTAGTTTTTTTTTTTTTGAAAAGTTTTGTTGTGTTGACCAAATAGTTAAAATCCAATAATATCGACTTCATAATCAATTAAAAATATATATGAATAAATAAATAAATAAAAGAAAGTGGACTTCATGATCTCTCTTTATTCGTGTATATATTTTTCATTATTTTTAATGTAAAATTCTAAAGTGCTATCTTCATGACCACGTGTCCTGTGTGCTCTAGAAATATGTGAGGAAAGGGAAAGCATGTGAGTATGTGAATATTAGTCGTAATTTACATTTAGACTATCATTCAAGTTTCGTTCAACCGCCACATGCATGAAAGCATATAATTGTGTGCTTTAATCCCTTTTTTTTTTTACAAAATAACTCCTATTTTATCTATTAATTTTCAAGGAGTTAGGAGTTAGGCGAGCAACAAGCTGTGCCGTCAATTATTTCTGAATAGCAAAACAAATTCTCATAAATACTACATTTGAAGACCTAGGTGACACAAAATTACCATGCATGACCCGTTGCACCCTCTTGAGAATCTCGACAGCATCAGGCGCAAGAAAACCAAACGTATCAAAAGCGAACGGAAGAAACACATGTTGGTTTTCAAGACAAGATTTTTCATGCTTAGCCACCTTCAAAGAAGCCGCCTTGAGAGCCGCCTTACCAACCACAAAAGGTCCGTTATCCAAACCAACCAAAGGAGAGACTCTTGTCAAATCAATACAAGCATGCTTCCCACCCACCCATCCAAAAACCAACACATCTGCAGGCCTCAACATAGACATTCCTTCACGCGGATCGGTCAAGAAGGATACAGGCGCCTCTTTCTTGGCCAAAATCCATGCTCTCTTAAACACGTCACATAAAACATCACGAACCAGATCATGCCTATATTTGAAGCCGGGTAGTTCTTTACAATGAACCGCATGCTTCCCACAATTAGACATAGGACAAAACATACCAGACGAGAACAAAGGAATCATAAGACGATACTTGAGGATCACGATACTCAATGGGATACATACATTGTCAAAGTCCATAAATAAGTATGGCAAGAAGGAAATCTTGGCTATGCGCTGAGGAGACATACATTGTAAACCCTAGCCGCTGAAATGACAACTCATGTATGAGGAACGGGAAGTTCATTCAAATTAGATTTTATATTATTTTTATGATTGCATAATTGTTCTTACAAATAGCCTATATCAATCTTATTGTAACACCCTCCGCAATGGTTTTCGTGGGACATCTAAATCCTTTCTATGTTATATAATTGACACATAAAATTTAAAACTATTTAATACAAATCTACTCTTTAATTGAGCAATGTCCAGCTTAAACGAGTTCCTGTCATGGCAATATGAAAAAGAGGATGATGCAATAGTCTTGGCCACCGCCAGACAGTCGGATGTGCCTCTTGTGTCCCTTCTCTTAACCACCTAATCGTTCGGGCATTATTGTGTTCCACTAGATTGAGAAATACACCCATTCTCGATCTCAGCCACCAAATCATTCCCAAACCAGAAAGGGAGTGCCTCCATCTTGTATGTAGTCCTACAAATAGGTGTTTTGTCGAACATGGGAGTAACTCCCAAACCTACATCAATATAGTTGACCCAACCGTCGAACAAAGTACAATCTCATGAGATTAACCTTCTAATTTTATTTTATTTTAAACAGTCGGTTACACTGACGTTGGATAAACCTCAAATTTATTTTGTAACTTACGTGCTATATATTTTCCAAAACTAGAAATCTAAAATAGAGTCTTTTAATTATTAGTACCATAAAAAGAAAAATTTGAGCAGTTGCGAGCAAAATGGAAACTTTAGTGTCTGGTGAAGTTAGTTAATTTACATAGATTTAAAGATTTTTTTTAGCGTCTGACGATTTTAGTTGAGCTATTGGATTCATGTAGAAGAATATTTTGGTTGAACTATTCATCGTTGAAATCCCTTTCAAAAAAAGAAGAAATATTTGTCTGTATGTTTCCCGGTAGGCGTGCCAATTGTCCTAATTAAACTTTGTACGAACTAGACACACATATATTCATATTTTACATAAAAATGAAACATACAAATTGAATTGTACAAATGATTTAAATTTATAAGAGATAATTGACAGGTCTGTGAATGGTCTATGGAAGAAGAAAAACGTGTAGTATGAATTAAGTAATTAGAGTCGTAGTCAGGTGGAATTATTAGTGCCACCCAGATACACTTTTTAATGTTTAAGATCTAAGAGTAGGACAAATACTTATTTTAGTTTATTTAATTTAATTAAATTATGATTAGTAAGGCTGAAATGACAACTCATGTCTGCCCTTTATTTAATCACATATTATCTTCCTTTAAGCATGCCTAGTGTTAAGTATGAACAAAAATAAATAAATACATTTTAAGCATGCCTGGTGGCTAATGCGAAAACTAATGGCCTGTGGTTCAAACGGATAGGCCATCAGCATGGTAGCTGTGGCCCAACTCGTTTTGGGTAAATCCTAAAAACATAAATAAATATAGGGAACATCTCTCAAATATCTAGTAACGTGCAACATAAGTAATGTTATTGTAATGAAAATGTAGCCAATCCCAATGGGAGGGTTGCCCTTTGGAGGGGAAATTTAGAATTTGGAAGGATGAGAAAGCAATAGTGAATTAGTGGTACTCGTTTTCTTCATGTACTACGACGTCCAAACCAATCATATTCATCCGCCTTTCAAATCTTACAAGTAAACCCAACCAACTTGTATGTACCCAAGATTCGATAGATATTTTTAGGATGGTATCCGGTGTAAATCCTTTGTTCCATTTATAGCGTCTCACCGTTAAAGATTCGTATAAACGGATCGTAGAGCGTGTCGTGTGCATATGACCGCACATGCACATTAAATTCAAGTTCAACACATGAGTTTAATGGGGTTCTATACTAAAACTAATTGATAATTGAAGTAGTCTACCGACTTTATATACTAGGTTCGGTGTGTCCTCACTTTAGATGTGTGGCCCCCGCAAAAGAGACTAGGGTGCATACCGAGTTAACACTTGTTCACTGGTTAGGATTACGAGCCAGAGTCGAATAGAGGTTAACCGCTCTAATACCGTCTTATATACATAATGTAGAGTGGGATCGTGTGCGGACCAAAGCCCAACACATATGATCAACGTAGATTTATCTAAATCCAATTGACAAAAAAATGATTAACTTATTGAGTTTTATACATTAGACTCGAAATGTCTTCATTTTAGACGTTGGGTACTTATTATATTCAATACTCACACATTTGATTGATTTACTCCACCCTAAAACTATATATTAATCTAAAATAACGAGTCAATCAGAAGAGTGAGACACAAAGTTAAGACAAGTACATGACAAAGGATTTACACTCGACCAAACATCATGAAACTTCTGGCCATGCGACAAACAATTTTTTAGAGTATTTTTATAATAAGACCTTAGTTAAAAAGTTGTAGAAGACTTAAAAAAAACATCCTTTGGTTTGGTTGCCTCTTGCAAAATTGGTACAAAACCACAAAAGCAAAAAGTGTTAGAGGGCCCCTTTTGCCTAAATCATTTTTGCTCAAAAAGTGACAAAACGAGGCCTTTTGGAGGTCCTTCCAAACGTTTGCCTATGTCATGTGCTAACTTTAGGGGCATGAAGCACGACCTCTCTTGGAGGGTTAGATGGGGTTGGAGATCAACGGCTCAACTTCTGTTTTCATGAAAATAAAGGATGAAATTGTTTTTGTTTTTTTTGATCTTTTTAAACATTAAAAAATTGAAATTGATTGTTTTTAAATTGATTTTTTCCTATACATAGACAATCATATTATATACATTTAAGATAATTAAAATTTTGTAAACTTAAGATAAGATATATAAAGTATTTTAATTAATATTACAATCTATTAAAATTGAAAATAATATATTTAAACTAAAGTAATCTTTAAACCTATTATACATGAAAATTAAAATATTATTAATTTATTGCACACGAAACAATTAATATATTATAAGATATTAAACATGAAAATTCAAATACTATGATATTACACATAACAAGTTATAAAAACAAATTTGAAATAAATACGGTCATTACATATATAATATATAAATTGATTTTTTTTTATGAAAGGGTAAATAACTCGCCGAAAATATTTGACGTATCGATAGGCGTGAAAACGGCAAACGGACAAGCAGAGATTAATGCAAGTAGAGATAATGCAAGTAGGGCACCATAAGGGGACACCGAAACATCTGAAGAAGAACAAGAAAATTCAAAAGCATGCTAAAAGACCCTAGGTGAAATTGATTGAGTAATGAGAGCTGAATAAATGAAGAAGTTCTTGACGGTTTTACCACCAGTCAAGTCGATCTCAAACAATTTCACCCTAGGTGAAATTGATTGAGTACCCTATGTGAAATTATTCAAAAGAATGTTCAAAGACCCTAGGTCATTAGTAGCTTTTTCCAATTTTCATTCGAGAATTTTTTCGGCGCTATCGTAGAGTTCAAATCGACCGACTTGATCCTACACATAGGTTGCCTCGATAGTTTATTGTTCACTATTGATTAATAAATGAGAAATATGAAAGTTATGTCTTGTTAATTACATTTGGTCTCGGGTTGGAGAACTTGACTTTGCAGAAATATCTATAATGTTATTAATGATTTATATCCTTATTACACGTCTTAATATATGAGTTTTGGTAGTTTAGGGTTTGTCTATTGCAAGATGCGATAGTTGTCCATAAACATGTTTTTTTTATTCTATATGATCTTTTAACATGTTTTTTTTTATTCTATATGATCTTCAACATGTTATTTGCAAGATGCAAGATTTGCATAAATTATATTTGATATGTCTTACAAGATGCAAGAGATGTGTAGAGTTTTCCTCTTTGTAACATATGTGACTTTTGCTATGTATACTATATATATCAACTAAGATTGATTATGTCTTGTTGTTCTAATTTAGAATTTTGGAATTCCTTTATTATCAACCTATTGTTATTGATATTCCTGGATTTTTATGATACTAGACAGTCTCAAAATATTCTCTCTCCCTTACTTCTACCAATCGATTCAATTGCTACCCTTGACCGTCTCTTTTGTTTTTATTGCTTACTTATGTTCTTGATTATGGCTACGCGTCTCATATAAATTTTTATCTCGTTCGAGTCGACTTCCATCATCTATTGATTCAACCTCATGTCTTTTGTTTCGTTGTGTTTATTTAACAAGCTTTACATACATTTAGTAACAAATCATTACACATTTTCCATGTGTTTTCGATTTCGTACCAATAGTATGATTGAGATTTGTATATTTTTTTTGCCGAGATACGAGGCTCACGTTTCAACTCACATCAACAAATACGAAAGAAAATAATGACCCATTTGATTTCAACTTTGAAAATAGAAACGGAATGAAAACAAATCTAGTTCACTTAAATATCATTATTTATTTCATAAAATTAATCTATAAGGGCTTATTTTCTCATTTTAAATACAACATGTGTTTTCATGATGTTTTTGGATATGCATCCAAACAAGGATAAATGTAGGGCTAGAGTAAAGGAATACTTTGAGAAAGTATAAGCCAAAGACGATGCACAAGTTATAGGTGCTCGGGTTCCAATTAAACCGGTTATGCATAGTGATTTATGTGGTTCACTTGCCAACAATTTCACTATTAAGACTTTACAAAAATAAATATACCTTAATTTTTTAGGGAATAGTAAAATAGGATCACCCAAACCAACCCCAACATATATCAAAACTTCCACAAATGAAAGTGATAGGACAGAAAGAGATCGAGAGAAATGAGCATAGAAGGAGAGGAAAACATTGCACCAAAGCTACCATTATTTTCATTGATAAGCAGAGACCATTATGGAGGGATGGGGATGACAACTCCGCCACACCGCACAGCGTCTGTGCCCTTCATGTGGGAAGAGGAGCCCGGAAAGCCGAGGGCGTCGAAGACATCTAACCCTACTTTCAAGTGCTTGGAGCTTCCGCCTAGATTGCTATATGGACCCAAACCCACATCTGCAGTCTTGGATGGTCCCTTAGTGAGCAGGTCTCTTTTCCATTCATCCAGGTTCATTGCCTGTAAACAAGCAGTTTCCTTAGACAGCAGCAAGAGATGGTTTGCTGCAATTGCAAAAGGGACGACAACTGTCATGTTTTCCGGTTCAACCCAAGGGAAGAAGGAGATTGTTGATACAAGGAAGAAGCCTAGATTTAACCTGTGGGTATGTTCAATGTCCTCTAATATTTTTTTAAAATTTGTTGTCTCTATTAATCTAAAATTTCTAATATACAAATTTGATTTTTAATTTTTTTAAAAAGAAATTTACGTTTATTTATTTATTTATTTATTTTTTCTTATAGATTATTTAAATCTCTATTTTTATAAATTTAAATTCTATATTTTACTATAAATTTATTTTGAGAGTAAACATATATCATCGAATCACCCTTTTCGGGTGATGATACAGGCAGCCATCTATGAAGCCGCCAAGCCCAAGAAGGCTTCATCAAGAAGATCCAATCAATAATGGAAAATGGGATGATTCATCAAGAAGCCCAAGGAAGATGGCTTTTGCTTCAAGCGTTGGACCCAAAATAAGAATATATTGTCCTTGCAATCTAATTTAATGTAACAACAAACTTACATGCTAGTATATGTCGTCCATCTATATTAACTACTCTCTTTCACTACAATCACTATAGGTATCATGTTATTCGTGCATTTACTAGTACTTATACTATATATTAATGAATAAGAAAATATAATATAAAAAATAATACGGTGAGAAAATGCCAGTTATTAGGTTTTCATTTCTCATGCCAGTTATTTCGGTTCCACTTTCAAGTTTCAACAAAAGCTTGATTAGTATGAGAATTGAGAAGGTGAAATTTTGCGCATCCGGGGAATTGAACTCCGGTCAGTACCGTGGGAGGGTACTATGATACCACCACACTAGATGCGCTTGACTTTTGTTGAATACCGCGACGGTCGTCAAGTAATTGTCTACAACAACAACAATAATCCGTGATTAACAACAAAGTGATCGACGACGGAACTTCACTTCTAAATCTGAGGTTTTATAGTTGTTCTTCATCTTTTCGTCTCGTACACTTTTTTTCTACTGACGGAAGTTTTCCCTCCACTTTCGGGTTTTTGTCGTCAATTGATTTTTTGGCCATCCGATTCATTAGACAACGAGATTTCTAAACAAACGTTAAGGAAGCCAAGTTCTAGGTTGGAATTTTGAAGGTTATCAGGAGGTGTAGGTTATGAACTGAAAAAGGTATATAAATATAATTTTGAATGTTTGGTAATATTGACAAAGTCGCAGCTAGTGACTTAAACGAAGGTAGAGTAGAACACTGGTAGGCTCGATTTGTTGCTGACAGTGAGTTGAAAGTTGAAGCCACAATGTCGCAACATAGATTAGTAATGTGCAAAACTGACAGCAATAATATGGTAGATGAGATAATATTTAAAAAAGGGATGTCAATCTAAAAGCAATATTATTAAGGTGGTACTCTTTTGCTTCCAAAGTTGGGCGTTAAAGGCATCGCTAGGGACGTTATTGTTTTTGGACGTATGAACTCCGTCTATACTCTATTTACACTTAGAGGCATTTCAATCCTCGTATATAATGTCGGTGGGCTAATTCTCCTCACATTGGTTTAAGGATCTAACCTTACACCGGTTTTATGTGTTGGGCTCGGGTCTAAAGCATGTGTGTGTGATTGTATGCCACGACCCGCTTTACGGTCCGTCTGTATCGGACTTTGACATGATGGATCATGACAGAGTTATTTGATAGTGTTGGCGCTGACGGAGAAGATGGTTCGAGTGTGGCTATGTTGTGAAAGGTGGAAATGCGGATGGGGAGGATGATGTCGGATATGAGACCGATGTAGAGGATGGAGTTACTACCGGAGTAGTGGTGTGATAGGTGTTTGACATGGTTGTGGTTGTTGTGGTCATGTGATATTTTACAAATAATTATTTTCCTATTGAGTAATTCTTTTATGAAAATACATAACAAACTTGTACAAGAACTTGATCTTAAACTAGTATTGTTTTATTTGCAACCCTAAACTAATGAGTTGAAATTTTACACTACGAGTGTGTTTGGTAGAAGAATTATTCCGGGTCATTTAGGAGATTATTTGAAAGATTTTTTTTTGCACCTTGCAAATTATAGGTAATTTAGGATTATAAAACTCCCAAATAATCTCTTGTATATACTAAACGGACCCTATATATTGACTGACCTACACAAATATTATATTCCTTCTTTAGAGTTGTAAGAAATGTACCCGAACCTAAAAAATTATCCTGTGTGTTCATACCCCCATTCACATTCAAAAATAAACAAACAAATATTTGAGACAAACTTGAAATTTGATTTACCTTGAAAAACAAAGTTTGAATTTAAAAATGTCTCGAATCTAATTATATCATAACATAAGTTGTCTTTTTATGACCTAAAAATCCGAAGTAATCTGAACTGAAATGAACCTATAAATCCGAATTAGTCGAACTAAATGATTGAGACAATAGACATCCACCCGACTTAAAATGAGTTCGATTAACAAATTGTTTTACATTTCAAATTTTTGGTCACGATACTTAACAAATACATTTTACTTACTTGGAATATACATATCAAGAAACCGCTTATCGAAGACTGGTAACCCGATTGACACGAAACCAGAATAACCATAACACAAAAATGGCTAAACTCAAATAAATCTCACTAATTTAACAAAAGTAATAAATCAAGAATCCCGAAATAAACCAACCTGATCGAAATGATCTAATAATTCAAATTTTAAAATAAAAAAAAAGCCCCGCTTTGGCACTCACAAGCCGAACGAACTATATGGCTGGCATTGAGCTGGTTTGAAATGGCCCAAAACTAACATAGATTGATCATTATTTATTAGAACTTGAAGAATTAATAACTTTGTGTTGCTAATTATTGGAAGCAAGCCTAATTTAAGAAGTCTCCTAGAAGGCTCGAAAGATGATCTTAAGGTGCGCACGTGGAAACTTAATGTTCAAAGCTGGATATTTTGGTATGTATTGATTTCTCTGATATATATTTTTTATTTGATGTGATCACATGAGCAAAGAGTCAGCGAATGAATTCAACTCCTGCGCCTCATTGCTCAAAATCATCGTCCGCCAGTAACAGCTGAAAGTATTCTTGGTAGAGCTTGTCCAGATCAGATGCAAGCGGGGTTCCTGCAACCCGAGATCCATCACCTCCTCTTCACCCGTTTTTCGTCCATCATCATCGTCATCGTCATCGTCATATTATTCTGTTGGGAGGACGGCGCTTCTCCACCGGAGGAGTTGCTGGTCGTCGAATTCGAGACATTACTCTCCAGACTAGCAAGGCTGTCATTTCTCGTAAGTGACAGCGATGTCACCCTAACAGGCTTCGGAAGAAGAATCTTTTGCTTCTCTACGTTCCTCGCATTTTGCGTGTTCTTCTTAGACTTTTTTCTCTTGGCTGGGTTGATGCCTCGAAGCTTCTTGCTCAAGTGCGTGTTCCAATAGTTTTTGATCTCATTATCGGTTCTGCCTGGAAGCCTCCCGCTATGAGTGACCACTTATTGCCCAACAATGCATGTAGCCTTAAGATGAGGTCCTCCTCTTCCGGGCTTATGTTGCCTCTTATTATGTCCGGTCTTAAGTAATTCATCCACCTTAGCCTACAACTCTTCCCGCACCTCAACAAACCTACAAAAACTTTCATGCTATATTTTAGTCGCTAATCAAATGTAATTTTTGTTTGATTTGATAATATTCCGTTTTTGTAATTGATACTTAATCAAGAACTTCTAACATTCCATTTCATGGGTTAATTACCGCTTTCTTAGGCAAAGAACGCCATTGACCTTCGCCGTGAGCTTGGATATAGTCGACGAGCAAGGAATCTTCATCCGGAGTCCATGGACCACGCAGTCCAACCTTAGCACAACATGGAGCTCTTCCCATTTTCTTGTACGTATTTTACTAATGTGTAATTATTTAAGGTAGGAAAATAGAGAAAAAGAGAGTGAGCGTGTGAATGAAGAAACCTCCGCCGAGCAGACGGCACTCACACCCTTGCCCACCCCTCTATTTAACCACTTTTTCATCAAATTATTGCATATAATATATTAATAGATCCTACATCTTTTCTTGTACCGTGAGATAAGATTTTATTATATATTAATTAATTGTAACAAAAAAAAACACAAAGGATTTGACTCCCGGTTGGTGCCGGTTTAGTGTTGGTTAAGATAATAACACCGTGTTAATTATTTTTCATGTGATGATACTATATTGTTCGATATAAACCACGTTTATTTATGTTCCAAGTAAAGAAGTTGACATGAGCATGCATTATGCATGCTTCATGTTAAACATTTTAGCGATGCTTAAATACGTACTGTTTATGTTTTGTAAGTATGGTTCAGTAATAAAAACTATAGGAGATGGATTATATATAAGTGCTCAACTGCCCTTCTACCTCCATAATCTATATATATATATATATATATATATATATATATATATATATATATATATATATATATGTTATCTGTCATTCCCATGTCACTATTAATTTAATACACTATTTTTCAATTTATCAATAATTTTGTGTTTTATTTTCTTCTCCTTCGACACTATTTAGATAGGAAAATTCAATGATGGATGGTAGAATGGTGCATACGGTCGGTTCCACGGACTGTTTTGGTAAATCAGCTGTAAGTTTAACTTAGCGGGAAAAAAAATTGACCAAAAGAGTGAAATTGGAAATTTGATCGTTAATCATTCAGAAGTATTGTGTTGTCAACTCTATTTTAAACATCAAATGAAAGTTGAATTTACTCTCAATAACACTAAACAAGTATGTTAAACACCAAATTAAAATCAATTTTACCGTCTACAAAACTCAACATTTTTTGTTTGTCTACAATCAACGTTCAAAACATTTATCGATTGAGTATTGTGTTGTGAACAATGACTTTAATATCAAAACAATAATTTTAGTTATGTCAACTGCTCCTTAAATATTAAAATTTTTGTTCTTCTTTATTTTCTTACATTCAATAATAATCCAAATATTTTAATCTTTTAGTTTTATGTTATTAACAAGACATCAATCATCAAAATTAGTATATGAATACTGTGAATAACATCTCAAACATCAAACAAAGTAATTTGTGTTGTCCTCCAAAACACCTCAAACCGCAAACAATGTTGTTTTAGCGTCAACAACAATCCAAACAAATAATAAATGAGTTTTTTTAATCATTAAAAAAAATTCATGCTTTTATTAATCGAAGGAGAAATGACTAGTATGTCGATTAGGACATGGTGATCATCCGATCACTTCTATAAAACTAACTCGTCTCTAACATTTTAGAATGAAAACTAGATCATACAACTATTGAAGAAAACGCCTTATTTATAGCAGGATTTATAAGTTGTCATCCTATGGCTTGTGATCTAAATCTATCAAATTTTATCTCTTATTACAAGATTAAAAAAAAATTTCAATTGGACAAGCTAAAATATAGCATAAAAATAAAAGGAAAAAAATAATCTCACAAAATTCATAGGCATGTGGGACGAGTCCGTCGATCATGCATGCATGAGACCATTCGGCGGATTTCCGTAAAATACACCTTTTGTATAAAAAAATAGTTATGAGAAATGGCCAATACTCGAATAAAGATGGAAGTTGGCCAACTAGTTAGTGTAGATCGACCGATCGCTTCCTCAACCTCGAGCAAATCTTCATATTTCACTCTCGCTTCTCAATCATTTCGATCTTTACCTTGATTTTCTTGACCACGGACAAAACCATAGTGTGTTGAGGACATTTTTTCATATAAGACTCCATTTTAGCTCTAGAAAAGCCTAGATTGCCAGCAATATCATTCACGCATAAGTAGATTTCTAAAATACAAAAAGAAGGATGTTATCAAATACCACGTACCAAAACTTTACTTTCTTAGTCTTTCACCATCATGTGTGTTTTCCTCTTTTCTTTCTTGGTGATGTACTAGTTCGGTTTCAACTTCTTGTTTTCCAAGATCTATGCAATGAATGATTATGTTTGCGACTTATTGCATCTTTGTCATGCTTCATGAATTTTTTGTTACTTGATTGCTTTGATGGGTTTTTTTCTTGAGATTTTTTAAATCTTTTTTGTTGATATCAAAATTGGAAATTTACATGGTTATAGCAACTTAACTATGTACTAGTTAAGACAGGTGGATCACTGAGACATTTTGTATGTGTAAACTTCTGAGGAGAAACTCCTAACAATTTTCTTTCTTAGGGAGAAATTTAATTTTGGGAGAATTTAGAAACCGTTTCCTTCACGCACTAGGGATTTTCTATCCAGCTATCTATTTCTATATTGCATAAGTTAATCTGTTTGATTATTTATGCTTTTGTTTTAGGGCCGTTGGAGAATTTGTTGGGTTCCGAAAGGATCTCGTAAGTTATGATGCTTTGATGTCAACAAACAAATCTGTATAAAGGTTTAAATAAGTCTTTCACAAGTTTACTTTCAAGGAACTGACACAAAAGGAAGTGATCTTAGGTCATTGACTGAGTGACATACTACAAATGAATAGATGTTGAAGTAAACAAGGGCGTGGAGTTATACGAGATGCTATGGTGCACCGAGACATAAAGTTGTATCAAGTGAAAGTTACCCCAATCTAGAAAATCATATGTTTAAAAGCATATTTTATCAATCTTTATAAAATAAAAAAAGTAGTATCTTAGAAAGAAAACCTCTTTTTAGTAATTGAGTTTTTAGGATCTTTGTTTGGCTAGAAAATATATTACTGAGTTTATCTATTTCTTGGCTGGAAAAGATAAAGGAAACGATATATTTTCATCTAATCTAATCTACTATACATACCCCTAGATCTATTGTAGTCGATTAACTCTTGTGAAAGCAATTTGGTATTATAGAAACACACAAAGGCACATAGGGATCAAGGAACGCAGAAAGTCGGAGGCTCATTCGGTGGTAGAAGACGGGGACGCAGACGGAGCAGCGGCAAGGCGCTCAATCATGTCTATCGCCTCGGGACTTTCGTCAAAAATAAGTAAATCGAAAGTCGCACAAAAAACACCGAAAAGGTTAATTGCATTTATTGTCCTTAACTAAATTAATTTAAATTAATTGAACTTTGTACATAAAACATCGGTTTTTTCATAAATTGATTTGTCAAAAAAGTGACCCACACGAGTTATAATTTGCTCAGGAAGTTCAATCAAAGTATTTTATCAATAGATGTTAATTTATCTTATTATATTCGCCGGGTCTAAGACGTGGAAGGTTATGTACGTTAAAGTGAGCCTTACACGCAAACATTCGGAGTTCTATCCTAAAATCAGTTGACAATAGGAGTAGCCCTAATACTTATATGTTATGTTCATGAGTTTCATATTGTTGATGTGAGACACATTTTTTATACTCAACAGTCAACACTCCTCTCAATTGCAATTATCCTGAACTAGTTGACACTTGACACAAAGCCGTAAGCCGGTTTTAGTCAAACGGGCGGATAACATATTTTTCTCTAATCACAAAAATGGACCCGGATCGGACGCTACTCTGATACCATGTAAATTTATCTTTATATCCGTCGGGTCTAAGACGCACAAAGTGATCCTTACACACAAGCATTCGGTGTTCCATCTTAAAATCAATTGACAATAGGAGTAACCCTAGTATTTATAAAATTATTAGTATATATGTGTATTTTAAAAGTATTAGTATATACGTGTATTTTAAAATGTCTTGTAAGATTTTTAGTTTGTGTAGATTATGTAAATATGTTTTCGGTTTGTGTAAACAAGTGTAACGTTAAAAACTTTCGTATAAATAATAAATATCATTTTCAAATTTTGAAATCTCTTGATAAAAAATATTATGTTTTTGTAAATTAAACAACACCACGTAAGTAAATTATATAAATATTTGTAAAGTATGTTAAAAAGATAATTATATAATTTATCCGGATAAAAACTTACATAAATTTTTAAGCAAAAAAAAAAATAACAAACTAACATCATCATAAATCTGAAAAAATTATCGTGTTTCATTATGAAAAAATAATTAAACAATTAATAATAATATTACTGGACTTATAAAAATAAAAAAACACACTTTCTTATGCACTAAATCTTTTTAGCATAGATTTATAGCATATATAATACATCATTAGGAGATTTAGTCACAGTTCACACTCCAAAATTCACCCTTTTTGATTTGTCGAACTACATATTTGCGGTTAAGAGAAGTAAATACAACACTAGATTCAATTCTTTAATACATACATTAAACAAGCAAATATTTCCATCAAAATAAAATACACAAATATTCATAAATCATATATATAATATTTGTTTAAAAATTACGTAATATTTCTACGAAATGTGTGGAGAAAATTTTTAGGAAGACTTTGCGTCAGCACTCAGCACGTTCATGCCTTAAGGATGGTTACACATGATTGATGCAAAATATCTATTACCTCTCTAAATCTGATAATTATTATTTATTCCTACCATAAAAAGATAATTATTATTTCTTTTTATTTTTATAAAGTGGCTAAGAAGTCAATAGTGTGAAGATAATGGATGCAAACTATCTAGGCCGATTATAACAATAACATACGGATTCCATATATAAGATTGGTAAACTAATGTTTTTAATTTTATTGTAAACTAGTGTAGTTATTGTGCCTTGGTGCTGGTATAATTTTAAATTTCATTAAATAGATAATTTTAAAAATTTTAAAAAATTCAATGTATCATAAAATCTTAATTAATTAACATAAATAGAAGTTGAAACTTTATAATTAAACTAACTACAATTTTAAATCAATAATAAAAAAACACTAATTAAGACAATATTAAATATTAAAATTTGCGTCTCTTATACAATACAAAAGTGTAAGACTAAATTAATGTTATTAGACCACTTATGAAGATGATAAAGTTAAATATTTTTTTTTTAAGAAATTAAAAATAAATTTCGATAAAAATATAAATGTTAAAATATAGTACATTTAAAAAGAAATTCAACTAAAAAGATAATCTAAGATAGTTTTAAAAAATTATCTTGAAAAAATTGTAACGCTTAAAATACATTCTTGATTTACGATTATGTTTTCTAATTAATTAATTTTTTAATTTTAAAAATTTAAGAAAGGGTTAGCGACGCAGCTTGTTGCTCGCCTAACTTATAACTCGATGTAATAATTTTTTTCATCTAATTTAGTCTAATTAATATAGGAAATATATATATTTACATGTTAAAGTTAAAATAATATATTATTTAATAATTTTATAAATAAAAGTAAAAAAAATTCCAAAATAACGAATAAGAATATCTTACAATTTTTTGTTGTGAAAATCTTAAAAATATGTTGAAGATTGTGATAAATATATCAATGTAATCAATATGTCTATGTTTATATTAATTTATCGAAAAATCGAAATTATAAAACAAATGATATGTGACAAAATATAATTTAGGAAGTGACATGTGAAAAAGTTTTTTTTTTTTACTTTAATAGTAGAGTAGGAAAGTTTTTTAACGTGATATAAATTTTATTATTATATTTTCTAACAATTATAATTATAGTTAAATTTTTTATTGGTTTATTATAAATATAATTTTTCGACATTTAAAAATTAAGTTTGAAAAAACTTTCACTCAATCGAGTATATTAGGAAATGAATACATGAAAACAAAATTTTATCTATATTAAAATGTGTATAGAAGGTAATAATATCATTTAGATAAATGTTGTCATTTTAGATTAGTAATATTTTATTTCATATTGATTTATTTGGTAACAATAGTTAAATTTTAGTTAATAAAAAATATAATAAAAAATAAATGAATAATTATAACAAAAGGTAAATTATGAAGAAAAAAATTAACACGTGTCATCCGATGTATATATGAATGACACGTGGGATATAAGTGTTTTTGCTTTAATATAGTATATATAGATATATAGATTAATCATGGGTGATTTTGTTAAGTCTTTGTTTTGAGGTTTTTTCGGATGATATCTTGTGGTTTTCCAGATTTTATCAAAGCTTTTTATTTTTCAAGCGGTACCGTTTGTACTTTTTATAAATTCGGAGTATGCTCTAAACTCGGTTCAGTGAATAAAAATATAAACACTTCATTAATTTAAAATCTAACCGTCCGGTTTTTAAAAAAATCATAAACACACAAAATCATAAGCCCACTCCTACTATCATCTTCTCTCATCTAACGTCATTGTCAAAGTGACACAATCCAGCAACCGCAAATTAAAAACCCAAATATTATTATTTTAGATCGGCATCTTCTCGACCGATCTTTGGTAAATCTATCTCTTCAATTTCAAACCCAAGACGGATTTTCTCTAAGAATTCTCGAAACTCTGAACGCTTGCCTCCGCGGGTTGATCTCTTCTCTCTTGTTTTCTCTCTCTCTCAATTCGATGCAATAATGGGCAAGTTCGATGTTGAAGATCATCATAAACAGTCGAATATGTAATATCCAACCCTAATACCCAATATGTTAATACCCAATTATGATACTCAATATGTTAACACCCAACGTAATACCCAATATGTTAATACTCAAGTCTTGTACCACCCAATTTTACTTATTTGAATTTACTTACCAAGTTCCAGTAGCCCAATTTTAATTACTCAGTTTTACCCAATTTCACATACCCAACTTAGTATACTCAAATTAATTTACTCAACTTCAACTACCTAATTTGACGTTACTCAAATTTACTTATCCAACTATAGTTACCCAGATATGTTACACAATTCAATTACCCAATTTCAGTCACTCAATTCAGTTACTCGATTTCAGTTCCCAATGAGTAACCCGATTTTAGGTACCTGATTACAGTTTATTACCCAATTCTAGTTAACCAATTTCAATTACCCAATTATGTTGCCCAACTTTAGTTTTCTTTTTTTTTTTTTTAAGTTGGGAAATTCCGGATGGTACCCCTGTGATTTGGGGTATTCCGAATTTTGCCAAAGATTTTTTTGGTTCCCTTTGTGTTTTAAATATTTTCTGGAAAATGCTCAATTTCGTTTAAACTGTAGAGGGATGTTAACTAAAATAATTTTTTTTTAAATGAGAAAAAACTTCTTTTGAAAAAAAAGATTAAAAATTTTGCACAAATTTTTTTTTTAAAAAAATTATTTTAAGTTGACATACCTTTACAATTTAAATGGAGTTGGCATTTAAATATTAAAACACAAGGGTACCATCTGAACTAAAAAAACCTCTGGGCAAAATCCGAAATACCCAAAAACACAAGGGCACTATCCGAAATTTCTCTTTTAAGTTTTATCTCTTTCATTTTCACTCTTTATGAGATAATTATTAGCTAATATCCCAATTATCTATTTTCTTCTTCGTAGGATAATAATACCCATAAAAATAACATTTTTTTTCTTCTAATAATTACAAATCAAAAGAACATATTTAGCATACATAATAAAATTTGACAGCATATTTAGTCTACATAAATAAATAAAAAAAAGTGGGGTGGGCATGGGACAGGATGGGACGGGATTGAGATCATCTCAGTCCTGTCCCTGCTATTTTAAATAGGACGGGATCGGGACGGGCCTTGGGTATTTTAGATTGAATCCCACCGGGTCCTATCCCAGCTGGGACCGGGACGGGATGGGATGGGCTCAATCCCGTTTACACATTAGTATATTAAATGTATTTAAAATTTATGTTTTATACACAAAATATTCGTATATATTGAACTTAAAACGCAAAAAACATTAAAGTTTTCAAAATATTCATGATAACATATTTAGAGTTAAACTAAGTTTCCAAATATATATATAAAACACATCTAAACGAAGTTGGTACATTTGTCAATTTTAATGGTTTGACCGACATAGTTTATTTTTAAAAATATAAGAACGTAACTGTAAACAACTATATAAGTATTTTGCTAATGCTGATTCTACTTATATTTTAATTTTAAATCAAAAAAACTTTATTATATACGGGACGGACGGGCCTAGCGGGATGGATAAGTTAAGGCACATATCCCATCCCGGATAGTTTTTGACGGGACGGGATTTATATTTTTGAATGAAATTCGCGCCGGGATCGGAACGGGATCGGGATGAGCCCGGAACAGGACCGGGATTGGCGGAATTTATGCCACCCCTAAAAAAAGCATTATTAGCTCATTAATATCATTAATTTGATGTAGGATAAAAAGTCATAAAATTTATGTGTTTGAATTTTTAATATACACGTTTTTTTTCTTCGTGCATACGCGATCCCAATATTAAGAAGAATATTAGTTAGAGATTATAGAGGAGTACATAAGTGAAATAATTTCATCGGTAATGCATATATACCCTCTGGATTGAGTAATAGCTAGGTAGCTAGCTAAAGGGACACCTTAAATCATGGTGCCAGATAGAAGATCACTCAAGATTTCATTCTTTGAAAGAATGACATACATGGCCTTTATTTCCAATTGCAAACTAAAATGCATCATTTAGATCTAATTTTAATAATAGACATTTTACAACAAGCCTATGCTAATTGCATATATGTTCTACATATATAAGATTTTAAAACATGAGAAACCTATAAAATATTAATCAAACGTATTAAAATGCAAATTGAGTGTTGTTAAAAAAGGTATTTAAGTGTGAGAAAAGCGAAGAAGAAAGAATCAAAAAGGCTTTTTCCAGGTCAAAAAAGAAACCCACCCACTGAAAAACACAGATCATATAATTCCACAAAGAGAGAATATATTATATGTATGTAGGGCATGCACTCTCATTCATTTCCCCCTTCCATATTCTCAGTTTATCTTTATGTTTCCTTTGTGCACAAGTGATTATCAGAGTTGATTAATTTTATAATGACCAAATCAAGCATAGTAAACACTTGATAGATTTGATACAATATAGTATGTAGTAGTGTAAGTACAGCTAATATTTTGTTCGAGTTGTATATATATACGTCAAAACAAACCCACGTCTCTCTTTCTTTCTCTTACATCATACAAGGTAAAGTCTGTACACATAAAGCAGAAACCCCTGTCAAAAATTAAAAAGACATTCTTTCTTTTGCGATTAGGGCATATTAGCTGCAGACAAACAAGAAGCTTAAGGAATTCTCTTTCGTAAAAGATATCGTCTTTGTAGCTGCTTTTGCTCTACTTTTTCACCTCTCCCTTTGAAATTTTCATATGGATGCTGCTCAATGGCCACAGGTATATATATACGCACACTTCTTTTTCTTTTTCACTTCATCTGTGTAATTTCCTTTTTCTTTTGGCTTACCTTACCTGGTGTTTTAATTAATCTTAAGATCTATGGCCTATGGAGCCCTTTTTGTGTCTGTGTTTGCTTGTTTTTTTCCTTGGAGAAAGGTGTTTAATGGAGGTTCTATATATGCTAGCTAGCTCAATTGTTTTATATGATTTTGGGTTTTTTTTGCTGATGATCTTTGAACATGAAAGGGTTTGAGAAGTGCATGCACTTCCATCTTTGATTGCAGGAAAAAGGGGCTTTGAAAGAGTGATGGAATTGTTAATAATTACATTTGTTCTAACTTTTTAACCTTTTTCTCTAATTCAATCAATCTGATGATTAGGGTAGAGGATGAAAAAGAGGCTAAAATCTTGGTTTGTTTGTCTGCTAATCATAATATTCTCCCTTGCACACACATGTAGATTATTATTCTTTTACCAACCCACCTCTATACTTTCTATTTTCACTATCCTCACAAGCTAATCCACCTTTTCTCTACTTGCTTTGTGATTTTCTTTGATTTGGCAGGTGGGTTTGGCAAGGGCCATGGAAGAGATCATCTCAAGTAGTAACCCAACACAACCTCTGCCGCAACAACAACATCAGCAGCAACAACAACATCAAGGGTTGGATAGTAATAACCAAAGGAGGGCTCGCCCCCAAAAGGACCAGAATGTGAATTGTCCGAGATGCAATTCCACCAACACCAAGTTTTGCTACTACAACAACTACAGCCTCACCCAACCAAGGTACTTTTGCAAGACTTGTAGGAGGTATTGGACTCAAGGCGGCTCGTTGAGAAATGTTCCGGTGGGAGGAGGTTCTAGGAAGAACAAGAGATCCACACCTCCATCGTCATCATCATCAACCTCAATCCCAACCCAAACTAAGCTTATTCCAGATCTCAACCCTCCAACCAATTTCTTGATGCCTTCCCATAATCACCTCCAACATCAAAACCCTAATAACAAGATCCATCCACATCCTCATCATCATGGCCATGATCTTAACCTTGCTTTTCCTTCCATGATTCAACCCATGGAATTACCCAAAATCGAAAGCACCAAATTATTAGTTGATTTGTCCAACACTTGTTCTTCAACTTCAACTTCAGCTCCAATCTCATCAGCCCTAGAGCTTCTAAGGACAAATATTTCTTCAAGTAGCTTGAACTCTTATGGTCCGCTTCCCATGCCACCGGATTCAAATCCACTTTACACATCCTCAGGGTTTGCAAGTTTGCAAGAGATGAAGCCTAGTTTGATGGGTCAGGGTTTAACATTGGGGGACTCCAAGACAACACCCACCAAGGAAGTGGTGGAGTGGCAAGGCTTTTGTTTCCCTTTGGGGATATTAACAAATTCACAAATCATCACAATGCTACAAGTAATAACACAACAAGAAGTGATCATCAGGGTGATAATCATCAAAGCATAAAGGGATCATCACAAGATCATGATCATCCTCAAGGAGGAAGTGGTTATTGGAATGGCATGCTTGGGGGAGGAGCATGGTGAGTGAAATAGAAGAAAGGTTAATGTTAATCACAGACTTAAAAAGATAGATATTTTTTCGCTTTCATTAAGGTTGTGTTGCTGATTAATTTTCATATGTCAAGTTGAGATGGTCACTTTGTTTGATTTGGAGTTGTTCTAACTAACATTACAGGAAACATGGATGTTTTTATTATCATTTGGTCTCTTCATCTTGTCATGCATCGTTTATTTCTTTCCATTTTGCAGCAGCTACGTAGCTCGGAGGGTTTCTCTTTTTTCTAAAACAAAACAAAAATGCCAATTAGGGTATGTAATTTCCATCCTGTTGTTTTATACTACTTTCAAACTTTTTGTTTATTTTTGCTTTTAGTTCTAATTAATAAGGGTTGCTTTATGTCATATTTTGAAAATTTTGCATATTTTTACACGGTGAACTAAATTTTAAAATCTTGTGTTATACCTTTAACCTTGCATTTTATTTTATAATATGACCTCGTTCGGTTGTTTTGGGTAGAGTGTTTATGAGATTATAATTTCAAAAAAAAAATAAAAATGCTAGAATAATCTCCAGAGATTATAATTTTCATAGCCTCGATAATCTCCTTCCAACGAACGCACGTAGACTATGTAATGCTTCAATTTTTTTATAAAAAAAAAGAAGAAAAGAAAGTAAAAGTTGTGATACAACTATCTCAGCGTTCTCACCAGGTTCGAGCAACGTCCTCCTCTGTCGCCAACAAACGGTATCAACATCATCACAATTCCATTAAAGTAGCATACATGCACTAATGTAAAGCTTCAATTTTATTTCTCATTGATGTATTTTTAAACCAGAAATTAAATAAAGTCTTTCAGATCTTTTTTAAAGATGTGAAAACGTCATAATCTTAGTGGAAATTTCCCTTCTAATAAAGTTTTAAAAATATAATTCGGACGACGTTTTGTAATTGTTATAAAATATGTGCATTTGTGGAGCCTGTGTAGTATACCTATTACATAAATTTGTAATAAATATAATCCTAATTAAATAATTGGAGCACCAACTAATGACAATCTTAGTGGGTTGGTTATTATTCTGATGAATTATCTGAGTGTGAATAGTTTCTGGGGAGATTGATATTGAGTTGAATGATTTAGAGAGAGAGAATCTGCCAGCCATGAAACCACTTTCTAGCTTCAAATTTCAACACTTGTGTTTTAGAATTGCAGTTTGATAACAAATAGTGCTATTTATGCCTTCTTTCGAATGTATAGAATTTATAGAATAAATCATCCCCTTCAATATTTTATATTTAAGTTTCAATTAGATGTATAATGTATTTTGTTTATAAAAGTTAAGTACGTTCGTTTCTTTACTGTAAAGCTGATATCCTTTTTCTTTCCGGGAACAACACATGTGTTTGGAAATAATTTATGTGAAAACAAATATCTAAAATGAATATTAGTTTTATTTTTTATATATATTTATTGCCCTAGTTAGAGAAACCGATATTTTTTTAAAATATATTTTATAAGCAAATAAGTGGGGCCGCCCTAGAGAAATTGAAAAGAGTACGTGACCGACGACAATACGACATATATCCATCAATCATTTCCTCATTTAAATTGTACCAATTAGAGCCAAAACAAACTAAAGTTTCCAAACCTTCTCCAAACAAAATAATAGGTCTAAAGATCAATACATACATGTAACTTATAATACTTTAATAGAGACATGATAGAAATATTAAAGATAATACGAGAATATATCATATCAATAATACACTAATAAATATTTAGTCTTAAGATATAAGGTTAGTTATAGTCTTAAGATATAAGGCTATAACTATAGAAGATAGTCTCAAACTGATCTCAAACTGATGATTTATTATTGATGATAACAAGAAGTATATATACACAGATAATCAAGATACTGGTATAACTAAACTCCTAGAATCTCTCAATTCCACCATAATAGGTGAGTTGAAGATACGAACAAATCTGCAAAGATATAATATTAACATTCCCTCTCAAGTAAAACATCGCTTGGTGAACTGTAACTTGGACAGAAGAGAGTGAAATTAGCAGTGGTTTAGTGAGAACATCGGCGAGCTGATCTTCAGTTGAAACAAAACTCACTCGTAGTTGCCCTTTCTGTACCTGTTCACGAACAAAATGGTAAGCCAAAGCTATATGTTTCATGCACGAGTGGAAAGACAGGGTTGGCACTTAAGCTTGTGGCCCCGAGGTTATCACAGTACACAACTGAAGGCCTACTTGTTGGTGTTTGTAATCCATGGAGCAACTGTGTGACCCAGCTTATTTCTGAAGCAGTATCTGCTATGGCTTTGTACTCCGCCTCAGTCGAAGACCTTGCAACTGATCGTTGTTTCCTCGAGCTCCAGCTAATAGGAGTAGATCCTAAGTACACAATATACCCTGAAGTCGAGACATAGTCTTCCTTATCACCAGCCCAATCTGCATCCGAAAATGCATGTAAGGATATTTCTTGAGCCCCTCTGATTTGAACACCCAGATCCAGTGTGAGTCAGCCATGTATCAAAGTAATCTCTTCAGAGCTTCCCAATGGAAAGACGCAAGAGCATGCATATACTGAGACAATTTATTGACTGCAAACCATACATCAGGTCTTGTTAAATACAGATATTGAAGACTCCCTACTATGGTTCTATAATCTGTTGGAGCAGGAATTAACTCCCCTTCGATTTGTGTAGAACATCAGTAGCAGACATAGGCGTTGAGACTGGTTTGGCATCATTCATACCAGCTCTCTGTAGCAAGTCCAACACATACCTTCGTAGTGACAAGAAAATGCCATCTTTCATTGGCAAAACTTCCACTCCCAAAAAATATGAGAGATTGCCCAAATCTTTTAGTGAAAACTTGGAAGACAGTAAGCCTATTAGTTTAGTAACTTGAGCTGAGGAGTTACCTGTCAAGATAATGTCATCAACATATACTAAAAGATAGATAAGATCCTTTCCCTGCGAGTATATGAAGAGAGATGCATCAGCTACTGAATTTGTAAATCCAATATGAAGAAGGTAGACCCGTAGCTCATTGTACCAAGCTCGAGGAGCTTGCTTGAGCCCATAAATAGCCTTTTTGAGCTTACAAATATGATCAGGATGTGCTTGATCTACAAATCCAGGGGGTTGATCCATGTAAACTTCATCGTACAATGTACCTTGTAAAAATGCATTGTTTACGTCAAGTTGACGTAAGCACCAGCCGTTTGATATAGCAAGTACTAAGACAACTCGAACAGTGACCGGTTTGACAACCGGGCTGAAAGTTTCAGTGTAGTCACAACCAACTCGTTGATGATAACCTTTTGCCACAAGACGAGCCTTGTATTTATCTACCTTGCCATTAGGAGGATACTTGATCCTGTATATCCACTTGCATCCAACTAGATTCGTTTCTGACGTTCTAGATACAAGATCCCAAGTCCTATTCGAACACAGTGCATCATACTCACTTTGCATAGCCGCCCTCCACTCGGAGATTTTTAGAGCTTGGGTTATTGTTTTGGTTCAGAAGGTATATGATTGTTGATCATGGCTGAGAGATTGAGCTTTTTTAATTGGTTTGACCACATTGTTTCTAGATCTAGTAACTGCATCTTGACGAGGCTGGGGTATAGTGGACTGTTTTGGTCTAGTGGTGGGCCGAAGTGTAGTAGCAGGCTCAGATGAAGAAGATGTGGTGTCTAATGCAGAGGGTGAGGTACTGATATGTTCAGTAGGTGAATTACGTAATCCAGGAGATGAAGATGAGTGAAGGGGAGTTGGTGAGCTTCCAGATTGTGATGGATTAATGACAACTAGACCAAATTTAGCCCATTCGGTTGTTGTATTTGTACAGCAGGTTGTGATTTCATGTGTGGTGATATGGCATTTCATCCTCAACAAATCGAACATGCCTGGAAGTGTACACTCTTTTTGTTCTAGGATCCATGCATTGTTAGGCACTCTGAGTTGAGTGAGTAACCAATGAAGACACAAGGTTTTGATTTTTCTTGAAGTTTGTGGTCATTGTAGGGTCGCAGCCATGGGAAGCATAAACATCCAAAACTTTTGAGTTTTGAGTAGTTCGGGGAAGTTTTGGTGAGATTAAAATATGGTGTTTTGTAGCCATGGCTAGGTGAAGGGAGGCGATTGATTAGGTAAATGGCCATGATCATTCCAATAGGCCCAATGATCCAAGGGCATACCCGAATAGGTCAGCAAAGATAAGCCTGTTTCAACCACATGCCTATGTTTCCTCTCAAAAAGTCCATTATGTTCAGGTGTATGAGGAGGTGTGGTAAAGTGAGTAATTCCATTATCACCAAGAAAAGATCGTAGTGCCAAATACTCTCCCCCCCATTGTCAGAGTAGAGAATCTTTATTTTTTGTGTGAAGAAGTTTTCAACAAGGGACCGAAATTTGATGAAAATATTCTTGTTTCAGACTTGAATTTCATGGATAAAGCTAGGAATATTTCGTGAAATGATCAATGAACACAATATAATATTTATAACCATCAAAAGACGTCACGGGAGCTCCAAACATCACTGTAAATGACTTCTAAAGGATAAGAAGAAACTATAGATGATGAATGAAAAGGCAGTTTCTGACATTTATTTAAGTTGCACGAAGTACAATCAGTTTGGTGGTAAATAGAACTCCCTAAGTGAAATGTTTTATTCAGATAGTTGAAAACTTCAGTTGAAAGATGTCCAAGCTTGTGATGCATGATACTTGGACTGACACGTTTGACTGTGTTGACAGAAGGATTTGAAGATGGCCACACATAAACTCCATCCACACATGGACCTCTAAGAATTGTTTTGTTGGACTTGAGGTCCTGTAAATAGAAACTATCAGATAAAAAGACAACTGCATAAGATGTGTCATGTGTTAGTTTGGACAGATAGATAATGTTCTTCGACATGGAAGGAACACATAGTACATTTGACAGTGTAACGTTTGTGTGTGTAGAAGGCATATTTAAAGAACCGGAATGAGTGATAGGAAGACCCTCACCGTTACCAACAACCATTTCATCAGGACCATTGTATGGATAGTGTAGCGCCAGATTGTTAAAGTCAGCGGTGACATGATGCGAGACGCCACTGTCAAAAAAGCCAAAATGTGGCTGGGGATGTCGCAGTCGCAACATTGGCTTGGGTGGGAGGCATGGAAGGGAATCGGGCTGAGGAGGGAACCTCAATGGTGGGGTATAGGGCTCGATACACTCGGCATTGGGCAAGTACATGACCAACTTGTCTGCACCATTGACACCTTCCCTTGAAAGGTTTATGTTGGTTGTTGTTGGAGTTGAATCCACTGTTGTTTTGTTGGTTAGAAGGATAAGAAGGGTGTTGGTTTGGCGCGGATTGAGTGGAGGGATGATAAGCATTGTGAGTAGAGGACTTACCATTGTTCTTGAAAGACTTGGTTTGTGCATTGAACGTTATCATCACGCCTCCTGCTTCCCTGTGGTTGTGCTTAAGAGAGAGTTCGTGATTAATTAACTTCTCATGTAATTCTTCAAAGGAGATGGGTGTTTCCCTTGCGTTGATCGCATGGACCACTGGGAGATACGGCTCATCTAAGCCTCTGAGTATATCGTCTGTTAAGTCCTTCTTTGAGACTGGGTTGTCCAAGGAATCAAGTAAATTGGATGCTGACCGAATGTGTTTCATATATGATGAGATTGAGTCAGTTCCTTTGGTGAGAGATCGAAGGCGCTCTTTGATCTGCTTAATATGTCCTCTTGATGGGTTACCATATGTAAGCCTTAGGGCTTCCCAAACTTCGTGTGAAGTTGTTGTTGTTGCAACAAAACTTGCAACCTCAGAGAGAGAGTTGAAGATACGAACAGACTATATACTCAGAGGAGATTTGATGGGTTACCATATGTAGCCTTAGGGCTTCTCAAACTTCGTGTGAAGTTGTTATTATTGATGATAACAAGAAGTATATATATACAGATAACCAAGATACTGGTATAACTAAACTCCTAGAATCTCTCAATTCCATAATAATAGGTGAGTTGAAGATACGAACAAATCTGCAAAGATATAATATTAACAATAACTACTTTCTTTAAAATCAGAAAATATGAGAAGGGTAGTTCATATACTAGGCTCGATTCCTTCTTGTAGTAAATTTAGAGTAGGTCTTAGTCCAATCCAATCTCTTGGAGTATTATGTCAACTTAAGGCTACATCAAGTATTAATTAATCTAGACGAATGCATTTTGATGTGCATGTCAGGATGAGAATATCTCACGTCAACAATAAATATTAAAAAAAAATTTTAACTAGTATATAAGGTCGGTTTACTAATATTTTCAACGAAAATTTTTTATATACAAGCTTTGTTTTACTAACTTAAAAATTAATCGTAATCCGCCAACATCTAGTCGGCACCACAAGCTGGCGGCCAATTTTTTTCAAACTTTAGAAAAGAAAGAAAAAAAGACTCCAATTTTACCTTTGGAAAGGATATATTTTGTGCGTGTACAAACCAACAGGTGCATACGCCTACAAACCAACAGGTGCATACGCCTAAGAAGTTACAATAGAGTGTCACTAAGACCTATTTAAGAAGGTCACCCTAGCAAACAGGTGGATTTGTTGTGATGGGGTGAACAACCCAACGGGAACAAGTTAACAAATGAAGAGGAAGCTCCGATTTTCAAGAGCGGAGCAATTAAGGCGGTAAGGATACAAGAAGGGTTGTGTTTAAATTTGGGAATAACCACCGCAACGGGGACAAGTTAACAATAAGGAACATTGTTACATAGGTTTGAATTATTGCGTTTTCTGATGCAAAGGGTAGAGATATAGATGTTTTTAAGGTGGTAGACCAGAGGCCTAATGACATTGTTTGGAAGATATTTCCAATGTTATGGTAACGTCCGTGTTTAGATGTGAGGTCCCTACACGCACATGAGGTTAGACACTTGAGCTCATGCTTTTATATTTCTACAACAAGCTACTGAACTCGGTAATCACTTTGAAATATTATCAAAGACGTGGGTAACCATTTTACACCCAAAGATCAAAACACTTCAACTGTTTTCTGATCTACATAAAACAGCACAAAAGAATACAACATGAAACCACATTCATCAGATTAACAAATTTGGGGCCACTGGTTCAATCCACAGAGGCTTCTTGTCTTTCCTTATTGGTTTATCCAATGGATGTGTACTCATCTTGTTATCACCTCCTTAGAAGTTTCTGTTTCTTCCATCTCCTCAGAATCTTCAATGACCCAGCCAAGGTTAATCGCTAGATCCTCAACTGCAACCTTAATCACATCAGTTCTAACTCCAAGATCAGTAGCATACCGGCTCATGTAATACATTCCAGCTGTTACAGTGGCCACACCCACAGGACTTGGCATCAGGAGTTTCAACGGGGAAGACAGAAGTGCTGCTAGCGGGGCACCTACCACAGACGAGGCTTGCCCGCTGCTTCCCACACCTGATTTCTCAATTACGAGGAGACCTGTTTTGCAGTACAAGGCAAAGTCTTCACAGTTGTTCTGAAACATGTTATAGTTGCCAAAACCCGTTTTGAAGAAGGTACATTGCTCGGTGGATGACTTCCTCTTGTGGGTCGGACTGGGCAGTGGTACAAGTTCCGCCTCTTATTTTGGTGAGGAAGATGGATGAGGAAACCCCATACTCAAACAAGTACAGGGAGCCTCCCCTGAGAAAGCAGTCTAGGCAGGTGAGTACGACGCCACTTCTTGGTAGCCTGAATCCACAGTCAGGATAGGTGGGGCACGACGATGATATTTTGTCTGTAATGAAGTCGGATACGAAATCATCTGTGATTGTAGCATCTAAGTCTCGATTGTGGTCAGGAGTGAAATGGACAACTTTTCCCCCTCCAACGAATATGCCTGCAGTAATAGTATTGCGTAACTGAAATAAGATGAATAGAATAAGACGAGTAACAAGTAAAGAGAGAAAAGTGGTGAACTCAAATTGTGACATGAATCCACATCTAACCATTCCAAAAACACTAGTTGGAAACACCTTCAAGAAGCTTACGTGCTGTGGTGTTCAACTAACATGATCAACTTAACAATGCAGTCAAATTAGGTAGTTTTGCATACAAGCACAAAAAAACCCAGCAAATTGAAGGAAATTTGAGCGTATCCAGTCCTGATGATTATAGATGGTCTAAGAAGATTTATGAAGCTGTATGAAATCAAGCGCCATCAAGGTGTAAGAGAAACTTGTCTTGTGGAATTTGATCTCAATTTCCCTATCAGCTAGGTTTCAGATTTATCTACAAATGCACAATTTCCTCCTCAATTGCCCTAACAGTTAGGAATGAATCGTCAAAATACTGCAGAATTTCGTCTGACGAGCATTATAACTAAGCAAAACTATAATCCCCGGTTAACCCATTCAGCAGCGAAGCTATGGAAACAGTACAATTGCAAGGAAACAGGCGATCTCCTCTCAATTCCATGGAAACACAAGAGTTATCACCAAGAAACGGATGATTAAGAAAGAATTTCAGGATTTGAGGCTTCTGTCCCCCAATTAACATCCACATTGTAAGAATATCTCACCTAAGACTACCACAAGTGATAATCCTACTCCGAGAAACTCAATCAATATAGCATCAAAGCGAGAAACGAAGAATGAATTACGAAAGAAAGCAAAATAGGAAGAAGCCAGAATGATGGAATTGAGTAGCAAAAGAGGAGAGGAGTACCGTGATGAGAAATAGGTAAAGACGGCTCTCCAAGTGTAGATGTGATCTCCTTGCTTAATTTCAGACCTCTCCACTCTATGGCTCAAAAGACCCATTTCCGAACCCTGATTGATTCTGCAATCTACTGCCCTTTGTCTTTTCTATTTTAGGTCAATATGTAGTGGATGGTTCTATATGGTGGGGGCGTTTGATTTTGCTGGTCAACACTAGTTTTTGCCAAGAAATTAGTACTAACCAAATAACTAATGCTAAACAAACTAGCAAAATGCAGCTGCCACCATAGAAGATTAGGGATTTTAATTTAATCAAAGGGAGGATGACGATAATGGTAGCTGTTTGATAAAGCATAAAGAATAAACAATACAGATGCTTATCTGCATATTTTTAATGGCATGAGCCCATGAAATTTAATTGTGGGGTTGGAGGGCCAAACCAAACTTTTTGGTCTCGTATCGAGTAATCATAATCATAATTACATAAAAAAAAAAAATGCAGATTCGTTAAGTACAATCCAAGCAACGATCGCAACGACGTCGTTGGATGTGGGAATCCAAAGCTTGCTGTCTCGTAGAGTAGTGGATGATTATACGTCATTCTTTGTGCACCTGCCTTGCCTCTATTCTTTTCCTCTCAATTTCTACATAGAATCTACCCGGACATGTTGCTTCAGGCAGTCGTTTTAATTGTTAAGTCACTTCAGATGCAGTTTCTTGACATAATACTAAAGCAAGTGCAAGATGAACCAATTCTCAAATTTCACTGATAACAAATCTGTACAGTTTGACCTCCTTACAAACCATTCAGCTGATAGAATTTATCCAGTAACTATAGACCTCAAAAAAGCTTATACATTCTCATCTGCGAAACCGACCATGTTCAGGATATTACGCAGTGATATGCATGACCTCGACTATATTCACGAATTGAACGACCTAGACACTGGGCTCGGTCATCTCCTTCTGTAACCTGTACATGTACATGACTCTCAAAGTGCACAAAGACAAATGAACTTGGCATCTGGACAATGACATTCGTAGATCCTATTCTAGTGTATTAGATCAAAATTCATGACAAATAATGTGTTAGTAGGCCTCAAAACATGAAGACATGAGATGATTGAGTGTGGATTTGTATCATTTGTGCATTAAAGCCTCAAAACATGAAAACATGATATGATTTCACAATTACTCTCATTGATAGCACAACATTTGGCCCTAATTCAATGCCGTAACAAGAACCACAAGAGAGATAATGGATGTCATTATTCTAACAACTAGCAACTACTGTCAATAAAAACGTTGAAACAACAAACATCAAATGAGACAACAAAATTATCTCAAATACATCTGGCTATATAGCTTGGCTCAAAACCACCCAGGAATATACAGAATACAAGAACATTGTTGCAGAATTGGTTCCGTTGCTTATACTTAAAATTAAACTTCCCGTTTGGTTTAAACTCCGGAAACAGAAACGGAATGGAAACGAATCTAGTTCATACGTACATCCTTGTTCATGGAGTTGTTGGGAATCATTTCTTGTGGTTTGAACTAATTGTAGTAGAATTTGATTAGTTTTAATACCCTATAGGGTAACAAAGTAGGGGAAAACAAGTGCATTTGCATTAAACCAACCGGAATGATTTCATAAAAGAAGTACATATGTGGACTAAATTCGTTTTCATTCCGTTCCGTTTCCGGAGTTACAACCAAACGGGGGTTAATTTCTAACATCCGCCATTTTTCTTCTGAAACCGTATTCCTGGAATTTACTCATAAGACCATAGTCATTGCAAAGCAAACAATGACTGTCTGGGTCTATTATGAGAGTATTTCCCTCTAATTTTTCTTCAAACATCCTAGTTTAATATCCTCTTTGGTGAAGTTTCCATTTTCAACTACTTACAGATATGAACAGGTATTGAACAGGTTCAAAACTGATACTCATTCTACCGGAAACTCTCAAGGGGCAGCGTTCCTGTTTCATAGGGAAACTCGGACACCGGAAAAAACCTATTCCAAAGCTTGTCAAATGAAGCTTGTTCTGGAAATGTGAAACATTCCCCGCGTTGCCACTTCGGAATGGGCTTTCACATTGGGCCATCAGAAGGAAGTAGCCCATGACTTTGCTAGCCACTAGCCCCTAACATCTATGCTTCTTCTATACGGTGGTAATATACGAGCAGATCAGGTCCAACTTTTACGTCTTCGGTTGTCTTGTTTATTATCAACACGAACCTAAATTCAATCGAATTTTAAAATGTATTTAATTCAACTCGTTTAAAAAGTAAACGACCCAACTCAAGCGAAACTTAAATCGGAATTGTGTCTTTAGGTTGAATTCTCTTTAGTATATCGCTTTATCATATTTTTTTTATAGGTAAGTAGCTCGACAACACCGAACATACTCGATGTATCGAGAGGCCGAAAGCCGGCAAACGGACAAACCGTCATGCAGTAAATGATACCAAAGATGGAAAACATGAAAAATACAAGAAAATGACCGATAGGTCGTCACGAACCAGAAAAGTCGGAACAAGCAAACCACAAGACAAGGCTTGGAACTCTCGAGACTGGCAAAAACATGGAGAGACACGGGATAGCTGAACTAACGCGGTGACTCGCCGCCGGGAAGCAGTATAGTAGAAACCCTTTTCATGGGATGGCATACCTCTTGTGGAGATGTGGATCTCACGACGTTCCCTCCACCTAGGTAGAGGATCTTTGGAGACCGGAACAATCGTTTAGACCACCCTCGAGAAACATCGTCAAAAGGAAAGTCATCCCAACAAATCACGGTTATCATTATGTTTTACCGGTTATTGTTTGATGATTTTTGGTTATATGATGTTTTCATTTGTTATGCAAAACATCTTTATAGATTATATGGTATTTAGAGCATCCATAATGGAGTATATGATTGAATTTTCGTAAAAAAAAATAAAATAAAAAGTAAAATAAATCTATAAGTCATAAAAGTCGATCTTTCAATACAAAATCTCCTGATATACTCTATTGTAAAGACCTTCCACTACACAATAGAAAACTCATTGGGATATTTCCATCGTCGATCATCTTATTGTGACCTTATTGTTGAGTTTTTTTTATAGACCTTATCATGTATAAGCATTTTTTTTAAACAATTCATGTAGTACGTTATAACTTATAAGCATACCAATGATCTATTTGAATTTAAAAATTAAGAATCTAAATCCATGACACCTCATCTACATCAATTATACACTCCGTGTGGCAAGGTCATACCATGACATGGGGTCATCTAGATCTCGGGAACACCTGCTCAGTACCTTGAGTTAATCGAGTCGTTTGGGCGTTTATCGTCAGGAGACGTCCTTTAAAAACAAAGATAAAGTCAATCTAACCTAATCATTAAGAAATACATTATTACTAACAAGCGATTGCCGATTTCATATATCACTTATCCATATATTCCCAGTCTAATAGGGATATGGCATGTGAGTACATCTCCAATGTGTGGCGCTAGGTATGGGTTGCAAACCTAAACCGCCGGTTTAGGTTTGGCCTTGGGCCAAACCTAAACCCAAACCTAGTAAGTGAAAACCGGCGGTTAGCCTAACCGTCGGTTTGCCGGTTTAGCTACGGTTTATTAAAAAAAAAATGAAAAACCGACTCAGAAGCAAAACCGTCGGTTTTAACCGACGGTTTGGTTAAGACGGAATGATTTTATTTTTTTAAAAATAATTTAAAAACAGAAAACCGACGGTTTTACCAACCAAACCGTCGGTTTTAAAGGTTTTTTTTAAAAAAAAATAAAAAACCTATTAAAAATCAAACCGACGGTTAGGCCGGTTCAAACCGTCGGTTTAGGTTTTTTATTTTTACAAACCGAAACCTAAACCTTGAACCGGCGGAAACCTAAACCGGCCAAACCTAAACCGCCGGTTCGACGGTTTGAACCAACCGAGCCCATACCTAGCTCCGGTGTCATACACATTTATCCGGGCCGAATTTGAGCCAAATCTAGTTGTCGGGTCTGGTCTCGTATCCAAACCCGTCAAATATATATCCCCGACCGTACACATTTTCCTCGTTAATTTTTTTTTTGATTTAGTTACAAAAAAAATAATTTAATTAATATTTCTTTTTTTAGGTGAGGTGTTTAATTACCTTTTCTGCTATTTTGAAAGGAATGAAATTGTTAGTGTTAGTAGTGACTTGGATTTCCACCAGACACAGGAGTGGGAGAGATCGTACAGAACAAAATAATGTAACCATTATTATTCCAACAACTAGATTAACGTTTCATCATTCCAACAGCTACAATAATGTCATTATTCTCACAGCCACAAATATAATTATAAGCATATACAATCTGCAATTGCATCATCCAACCAATTGGACAGCAAGAAGTTGCAATACTGGAAATTCCAAAAGCTTTATCCTTTCTAGTTTGTTGCTCATCTTCAGTCACTCGTTTTAGCTTCACGCTTCAAAACTAACACAGACTCTCTAGTCAGATACATCGATTTAACTCATTGCTAATCCATCTGAACCATACATTAAGACTCCTCTAATCCAAGATTACTTTATATGCAAACACAAGTCACACAAAATCATTCATCTCAAATAACAAGCGTACATCAATTCTAATCCTCTTCATTTCCCTAGTGATATCACCCAGCAACGAACAGATCTCGACAGACCTAGGGTGTGATTTATCTTCAACAATAAACGTATGAACTCGACCATCCAACTCAATCAAACTATTTCCTGCAGTTTTAGTCATTCGTTTACCTTTCATCATCTTCCTTAGCTTTGCAACTCCATCCCATCTGTTTGCAGAAGCATATATGTTTGATAAAAGCACATAGTTACCTGGATTCCAGTGTTCAAGGTTAAAAAGCGCGTATGCAGCCTTCTCTGCCACCTCGACGTTTCCATGGAAACTGCAAGCTCCAAGAAGTGCTCCCCATATTGCAGAATCTGGCTTCATTGGCATACTTTTGATTATGTCACAAGCTTCTTTCAATCTTCCTGCTCGACCTAGGAGATCAACCATGCAGCCATAGTGTTCCAACTTGGGTGTTATTCTGAAGTCTCTCTCTATTGATTTGAATACTTGCTTCCCTTCTGCAACCATACCGCCATGTGTGCATGCCATTAAAGCCCCGACAAAGGAGACATCATCTGGCCACAAACCTTCGTCCTAACATATGAGATACATCATACATTCGTGTTTAATAATTTAACAGCATAATCTGGTACTAGATCTATCTAGATCCTCCAACTGAAGTTGTTGCTTGACATAGTTGAGAATTCGGCCAAACATAACAGCCACAAGGTATTGGTAAAAAAAAAATATAAAAACTCAATATTCTATCAGGGGGCGTTTGGTTGCAACTCAGGAAATGGAATGGAAACGAATCTAATTTACATACATGTCATTGTTCATTTATAAAACTAGTCCTTCGGTTAATGCTTTCTCAATCTCAATGTAAAATGTGTTTCCTTTCCTCCATTATGTTTCCATGTATCAAAATTAATAAAACTCTAGTCCAATTGTTTGAAACCACAAGGAACGATTTCAAGACTTTGAATTAGAATATTCATTTTCATTTTGTTTCCCGAGTTGCAAACAAACGGAGTTAGTGTAATAATACATGGAAATACACTGAAGATGGAACTAAATTAACAGAAGACGGCATACCATTACATTGTGAAAATACTCGTAAATAGTTTGTATGGTGGACTCACCGGACAAATTTGCAAATTTTCTTTAGTATCTTGGCAATTACCAAACATCATTTTAAAATCATTCCTAATCTGCCTAACCTTTTGGATTGATATTGTGAGAACAAAAAACCATAAATCAAACAAACGGACAAGTTAAGTAACCTCTTTAAGTGACAATACAAACATAAGAAAACGAGACAAAGAGACACAACTTACTAGCATTTGGTGGAACAGCGCAAGAGCATCCTTACTCCGTCCATGAACAGCCAAACCCATGATCATTGAATTCCAAGAGCACAGGTTCCTCCTCATGCTGCCCATTTGAGTAAAAATCTCCTCGGCTTTATCAAGCCTTCCGCATTTTGCATACATCTCCAACAAGGCATTGCACACAAACACATTCTCCAGGTATCCGTTTAGCCTTACATACTCATCAATCTGCCGGCCTATCTCCAAAGCCCCAAGATTTGCACAAGCTGGAAGCACACTAGCAAGTGTCACCTCATTAGGCGTTACTCCATCTTCTTTCTCCATCAACAAGAATATTTTCAGGGCATCAGAAAATTGACCATTCTGCGTGTACCCAGCAATCATTGCAGTCCAAGAAACCACGCTTTTGGAAGGCATTGACCAGAACAACTCCCTTGCAGCCTCCATGTCTCCACATCTAGTGTATCCAGCAATCATGGAATTCCATGTAGGCGCGCTCTTGCATTCCACCTGCTCAAATTGCTTCCTAGCTAAATCCACTAAACCCAGTTTACCATACATATCAATAAGAGCTGTCAAGGCAAAGACATCATGATCGCAGCCAAATCTGATGAATTGGGCATGGAGGGAATGTCCAAGGCAGGGGAAAGAGAAGGAAGAACAGGCGGAGAAGAGGAAGATGAATGAATTTGGGTTTGGGATGCATCCCTCGTCACGCATCCGTGAATAGACGGAGAAGCATTGTCTGTAAGGGCCATAATTCGAGTATGCTTGGATAAGCTTGTTGTAGAGTGAGAGAGTTCTTTGAGGGATAAAGTCGAACAGTTTGTGGGCATATGGCAAGTCCGGTATTTCCAGTAGCTTAAGGATGAGCGTGTGGCTGTGATCAATTCCGTTCCTAAGAGTGAAGGAATGAGCTTGCTTCAGTTGGTTCATTACCTAGTAACACTTGTATCCCGTCATTTAAACGACACAGATTGCTGCTTGCAGATGCCAATTATGAATTATCCAACTAAAATCCTGTTCCTTTGTTAAAATAAATCTTTGTGAAACGTCCAAACTCTAAAGAAACCTTCGGAGCCCATTGAAGACGCATTTTAAATCTGGATTCAAGAGGAGGAGGCAGTCACCGGAGTGCTCTTCGCCGGCGGAGTAAGGTAGCGGGAGAGGTATGGAGTGATGAAAATTTTGAATTTGGTGGGACTCGAATGGTTGGGCCGCAGTGTATCATCCATCATGGTCTGTGTTGGGCTCAACGGGCTAAAGTTCGCCACCACAGTCAACAAACTTTAATCAAAATTATGTTACGTATAAATTACACAAAAGTACCATATCAATAGGGTATATTTAACAAAGCCCCTCTTAAATATTTTTACTCCTAATTAAAGTTTAATCATGTTTTATTTTCAATAATCGCCGATCTCCTGTTGATTCCAAATAAATGCTAAATTATTACTTCATTAAATTTATCTTGTATAATTTCATTATTTACAGGTGGTTTTTGAAATTACCTTAATTAAGGGTGGTATTGTGTAATTTTAGTAATGATATAGATTATAAAAAATAAATAAAAAAATCCTGCTGGTAAGTCGAGATATTGTCTTGTTTCTCTTGAAACTTACCCATTTTTAAAAAAATTTATTTATCAAAATAAACGAAAGAAGTTAAATTTCTTTTTATTATTTTGTAAAAAAAAATATTCATATATTATAACGGAATTTTTAAACGTACCGACGAAAATTTGTAAGCCCGTAATAGGTAGCATGAAGTGATGAGAGTATAAAGTTGTAGTTTGAGAGGTTGATTAGTAGAATAGTGTATAAATTAAAGTAGCTGGAGAAGGTTGGGTGTCTTTCAAGGCATTAAAATGAGGGTTGTTGGAGATTAATTATATAAGGCAGTCCCATGAGTGTGTTCAGTGGGGTTTGGGTTTGGTGCATAAATGATCTCATGTCTAATTAAAGTCTTGTCACTTTTATTACTTTAATTACATCAATCAGTGTTTACAACTCAACAACTACCTTCTACTTTTATTTTATTATTATTATTATTATATTTTGTAGTTCTCTTACTAATATGCATTATGAATATTAAGATTTTAGACTTGCTAACTTTTAGGAGTCTTATACTGATCTTTAATATATATCGGTTTTTTATTGGGTCCTTGAAAGTGTATTACTTTGTGACTTTTATATATATATATAGAATAGGCTTCATAAACACTGTTTTATTTCATTGAGTTGAATCGTTTATATAAACCGATTATTTAAAAATGGTAAAGTGAGTATTTAAAAAATGAAGACTTGTGTCGTAAATTCGTATACATATATTTTTAGTACCGAGTTTAATATATAAACCGAGTATATAAAACTAATTGGTAATCGACCTTAGTTAATATTTTGTGTTTTGTTTATAATCGATTTTGCGTGATTAAAGGATGAGCAAGAGGTTTAGGTGGCGAATGATAAGAAATGTGAGTCGAAAACCAAAATATTGACACCCACGTTCTTATTATCAACAAACACTTGATTTTAATTATATTAATAAAATGTAGTTATATGTGGATGAACTAACTCAAAAGCCTAAGAGACTATGCACCTTTCTATCTTTTACAAAAGTTTCATTTCGTTTGCCATTCAACACACTAAATCAAACTCACTCTTGAGTTGCTCTTATTTTTTGTTACATACTCCTCTGGCCGAGTATTTCATTTTAGATGTAAAATGCAAGAAAGTTATCCTCGTTTTTTATGACTTAATAAAAATAAAATTAAAACTAATATATATATATTTATATTGTTATGAATATTTCTAAATCGTTTTATGCGCTTTTAAGTCAATGAAGTAGGTGTTAGATTAAATTTATTTTTCTGATTTTTTTAAATTATTTTATAATGATTTTTAATGTAATATGTTAAGAATGAGTATAAAGAGAAAATAAATAAAATCATGAGGGTATTAAGAGGGATTTTGAAACTTAGTGGATACCAATAAAAAAAAGTTCAAACCTCGAGAGCATCCAGAGGAAAAACCCATCTATTTTTCATGTTATTTCAAAATCTTTTAATTTGAATTGACAATCATTAAATTATTCTTTCAGTTTGTAAGTTCAAGATGTCCATTTGTAAAGCTTTCATTTATCTTTTTTAAGTACAAATGATCTTGCGTATATCCACCCACTTTCAAATGTAACTAGTATAGTTTTCATCTTATTTGGTAAATAATTGTTCTTAGATTATAAAACACTTTTAACATGTGTTTAATAATTAATTGAAATTTTTTTTTAACTCCTTTTGTATCTTATTACTAAATAATTATATTTTAGATAGTAATAATAAAATAAAATAGTCTAATTTAGGCAATGATATACCTAATTTTCCATTCTTTATACAAAGTTGTAAAAATAAGTTAATATCATTTAAATATTTATAAAAATGGTAAAGTAAAATAAATATTTTAAGAGATTTTTTTTGGTACCTCGAGATATTGGGTTTTCTTTTTGATATCCACATATTGAGTTTTCAATCCTTACGATTTTTTTTTGTATAAACTTAAAAAAAAAGGTAAATATATAAATTCTGAAACTTTTCATTACTCAATAACTAGATCCAATTTGATTTGCTATCATACCATACAAATTTATGTACGAGTCCGTACGAGTTGCGACTGAAATTTGCTCTCAAATGTACCAAACCAGTGGCAAACCATAACGATCCGGTCCCGTATCGGTCTGGAGTTCACCGAAAATCCGGTCCAAAAAAACATCAGATTAAAACCAGTTGCACAAATCTAAACGCTTGCCACTTATAACCAACAATTTTATATAATATTGATTTGAATGTATTTTAAAATCCATCTAAATTGCAGATAATTAATAGTAAAAAGTAGAGCATGTGGAAGATAATAAAGCGTGCGCCAGGTGATAAATAGGAAAGCAGCGTGGTGATGAATGTCCCCACGTGTGAATTCATGATGATGAACCTTCCAGCGCTGCCTCTTGGCTCCTCTCGTACCGCCGCCGCTCTTCCGCCGAAGCTGCCTCCTGCAACCTCCAATTATTAGCCACCTATTTTATTCATTCCTTCTTTCTTGCTTCCACCCACACCCTCCAATACATCATTATTATAAGCCCATCATTCACAACACTGCTATTTTAACTTCAAATGACATAAATTTTGGACTAATATTAATGGATTATTTTAGTCTTAATATTCGTTAAATAAATTTATTTATAACTAACCCTCCATTTTTTTAATAATTGTCTAAGTTGGCAACATATCATCCATTCCATTTCCGTCCAAAACTAATTTAAATGAGTCTTACTTTCAAATATTTTAATACTTTTTTCTTAAATTATGAATTCATTAAAGAATCGAACTACATTTATTATTAAAAATAGTCATTTAAAAAAGTTAATAGGTTTTTTGGAAGTTTTTTTATGACAAAATATGTTGCAAAGTTTTTTTTAGGGAAATTTTTTTTCCCAATTTTGTTAATCTATTTTAGGAACGAAAAAGAAAACACAATTTTAATATTTTTTGGGGAATTGTTTTTAAGGATTTTCCCCATCTTTTAAAAAAAATCTATTATTTTGAAATTTGAAAAAAAATCAAAACAAAATTGGACGGTTCGATTTTTCTGGCTGAATTTGGTTAGTAGACAATTTTTTTTATGGGCTTAAGAAAATATGTAAGTTATTTTATACCTAAACATTAATTATGTACCTATAAAAAGGGAGTTAGGTTAAAATATTAGAATAAATAACTTCCAACTTTATTACCTTAAAAACGGTCTACGCTCCCTTCAAAAACGAGAAATCACAGAATTTCACAAGATTGTTCGTCCTAAATATCAACAGAATTCTTCCTTATAATCAGCAAATCAACGGAATTATTCTTTAAATTCGACGGGATTCTTCATCCTACATCCAACTTTATTTGCTTCTCCCAATTCGTCGTTGTTTGTCGTCAATCTCAGACAATCGTTATCGTGGTTGGATAGAAAAACCTTCAGGTATCGTGGGTAGAAGAACATTCAGTTTTATTTGCTACTTCCAATTCTTATGTGAAGTAATTTGGGATTGAAAGTTGATTTGGGTAATTAAAAACCCATTTTTGTTGTAAGTGAGTATAGAAACTGGGTAATTGAAAGTTTGTTTGAGTAAAATTACATAGTTTGATTCAGTTTTATAGGTGTGGGTATAGAAACTGGGTTTGAAAACTGAGTATGTTTTGATAAAATTACAAAGTTTTGGTATAAAGTGAGTAGATTTCATTGTGTTTGAATTATAGTGTTTGTGTAAAAAACAGTATGAGTAATTATGTTTTAGTAGATTGGGTTTGTAATGGAGATTACAGTTTTTTGTGTACAGTGTTTGGGTACAATGAACAAAGTATATGTAATCAGGAGAAAACTAGTAGGAGCATAGAAACTAGGTTTGGGTAACATATGAAGCAAGTATATATATATATATATATATATATATATATATATATATATATATATATATATATATATATATATATATATATATATATATATATATATATATATACTTGCTTCATATGTTACCCAAACCTAGTTTCAAATACGTTACGTCACGACATATTTTAGAGGCAATTGGGTAATTGAAGACGGCGAATGGAATTTTGTTGGAAATATCTCAAGTAAGTCATTGATGGTTGAAGAAGGAATATCATTTCATGATCTAAAGACTTTGATTGTCTCACAATTCAAAATATGTATCACAACGTTTGAGGTAGAATTATCTTACAAGAATCCTTTCAATTGCTCAGTCCGCCCATTTGATGTTAACACATTAGAGGATTTTGAAGCTTTTGTGGAAATTAATAAAATGGACAAGTTTTCTTGGAGTATTCCATTGTGTAGCAAAACAGTTGAAATTGGTGATTGTTCGGGCAAAGTGATAAGCGTTGAAATTGTGGAAGAGCCAATTGAGGAAGTTTTGGCACTTGTCTCGCAAACAATGGATTTAAAGCCTCCACCAAAAGATTGAGTAATTATGAGTGGCAAAACTTACAAGAACAAAAATAGAAATGAAGAATGCATTGTGTTTAAATGCAATAGTGGAATGTTCTCAATATAAGATAGTGAAATTAAGGAAGAGATCCGTAACAACAATGTGTGTTGACAAAGAGTGCAAATATAGCGTGTGTTTCACTATACAAGGTCAATCATTAACCTTTATCACATCATTGTATGAAAACACACACACTTATTCATTCCACTTGAGGAGAACAAGCAAGAGGAATCCTTCGTTTTATGTCATAGCTGAAAAGGTGAAAGCAATGTAAGTAATATCCAACCTTTTTAGACAATATGTCAATACTTAATCTTGTAACCATATGTTGGAATACCAAATCATGAAATATGCAAGTCTATTACCGACACTAGTACATTTAGGCCCTACAATGGCGTTTTAAAGATGGCATTTAACACAAAAATGCCATAAAACACCTCATTCATGGCGTTTTTGGAAGAAAACGTCATAATTTTATTGAACAATGAACTATTAATGGCATTTTCGAAAAATCATGAATTTTACGGCGTTTAGAAACGCCGTACAATGTTGATGGATTTTTTTGACCAAAAATCCATGGCGTTTTCAAAACGCCATCGATATTTTACAATATTTTTACACCCGCGAAAAATATGGTGGGAAATTTTTCCACCTAAATATTTTCGGTAGTTCCGAAATGTTATTAATTCCACGGCGTTTAATAAACGCCATGGATTTAATGACGTTTAGAAAACGCCGTAAATTGTTCGGTCTAGGTTAAAAGAGATACCGCGTTTATGGAACGCCGTCGATTTTTTCCTAGGTTAAAAAAGATACTGCATTTTTTAAACGCCGTTAAATCCATGGCGTTTGAAAAACGTCATGGATTTAATATACTTTTAAAAATGAAAATTTTGGGAAAAGAAAACCTAATACGACTTTCCCAATACTAGTTGGATTACTCGTCTTTCGTCTCAACACTCTCCCAATCTGAAAAATTGGGGAAACAAAACCTATTCCGACGTTCCGTCTCAACACTCTCAGCGACCGCGACTACCGATCTTCTCGTCTTCTCATCTGGTTCCGTCTCCACAACCGTTCCTTGCAATCTCCTCGATACTAGCAGCCGTGGTAGGACTTTCCATGACGTTTTTTAAACGCCGTGGTAGGTACTTTCCATGGCGTTTAAAAAACGCCATGGAAAGTCTCAATAATCAACGGCACCCCTTTAGACGGCGTTTTTTTAATGGCGTTTATAAACGCCATTATAGGTCTTCGATGGCGTTTTTCAAACGCCGTAGAAGCCCAATAATGTACTAGTGCGAAGACATTGATATATTAATACCCAAACTTGTTACCCAGACATAATACCCAATTAGATTATACCCAACATTGTTACACAAAAGGTTGGATGTGTTAATACCCAAAAGGTTAATGCCCAAGATTGTTACACAATATAACACACACTTTTTTTATACGCACTTATATTACCCAATAAGACAATAACAAAACATGTTAATACACAAGCAGATTACAAAATGTTAGATTTGACTTTATCTTTATACCCAATAATGTTACGTACCCAATATATTGGAATTAAAACTATTACCCAGCCTTAATACTCATACGTATGAGTGTTAATACACAAGCCTCATCCCTTTCTCAGGAGGGTCGAATAACCTTGATAAAAGCCAACCTAAATGCAAAACCAAGCTACCTAATGCAATCCTTCATGCTTCCTACAAGCATTCATAAAGAACTTGATCAAATAAATAGATCTTTCTTTTGGAACAAGGGACAAATTTTCACCCCCTCATCAGTTGGGATAAAATATGCAAACCAAAAACACTAGGGGGAACATGAATAAGGAAAGCGGGAAGATATGAACAAGGCTCTACAAATGAAACTACTTTGGAATATAATGGCAGAAGCAAACAACATTTGGGTTAAAATTGTAGAAGAGAAATATCTCAAAGGAACATGCCTATGAAACTACAAACCCAAAAACAACACATCATGGTAATGGAAAAAACTAATAAACTTAAAGGAAGACTTTGAAAAAGGTTTTAGATGGGGCGTTGAAGATGGAAAAACCATTAGATTCTGGAAATATCGATGGATAACCGACCAACCCCTAGAAAACTTGTTGAATGAAAAAACATTAATCAGTACGGATGCTCTAGTAAGCACCTTTATAACAAATAAACAATGGAACCAACAACAAATTCTTTCAGTGGCTAATCTATTATCATCTGACATTATTAGAAAATTAAACATGTATAACCTACCTCAAAATGAAATACAAGACATATTGTATTGGATGACAAGTGAAAAAAGATGGTTCTCTACCAAATCGGCAATAGAGCTTATCCAAAAACGTATGGTGGGGACACAAGGTGACAAAACATGGATTTGGGATATCAATATAATGCCAAAAGTTAAAAAAAACCTTTTGTGAAAACTATCCCTTGATAACATTCCAACAAAAGAAAACCTAGAAAAACAAAAAGTTCGGTCCTAATGCACTACGAACTTTGTCAGCACCCGATAGAGAGTGTCAAACACCTCTTTTTCAAATGCCCATATACATTACATAATATAAAAAATGACAAAGTTAAAACGCTCTTACGCAATTGTGAGCTAACATGCCACAAAGTAATGGACATAATCATGGAGATAAAGGAAAAATGTAACTCAACTGAATTAAGAGAAATAGTGGTTACATGGTGGATTTGGATAACGAGAAATCAAACAATCTTTAACAAGAAAAAAATACCACCTGATTTAAACCAATTGATCCAGAAACAAATTAAAGATTGGGATGAGGATATATAAAAAAACACCAAATTGTAGCATAGGGCCTCCAAAACAAAGACGAAAAACAAAAAACATTAAATGGAAGAGACCAAGTTTGAACTCTATAAAAATAAATTTTGATGCTTCCAAAAACTCTAATGACCAATGTGCCTTTGGCTTTATCATCCGAGACCACAATGCCTTAACCCTTGCTACGGGAATGAGTCGATGTGGAGCGGAAATTATTCTTCAAGCGGAAGCTTATGCTCTAAGAGAGATAATGTTGAACTCATTAACTCAATCAATCAGATTTGGAAACTATCATGGGAAGCGGACATGATTATCTCTGACATCTCCATTTTGATTTCAAGGTGTACACAAGTTAGAGTCCAACACGTCTTTAAAGAAATCAACGTCGTCGCGGATAAGCTCGCATCTCTTGGCCATTACATGGATATGGGCGACGAGAATCTTCCGCGAGACGTTGAAGACCTCATCCGCAAGGATAATATAGGACAGTCAACTCTTAGATGTTGACCCTTCTTGTTCGCTTATCTTTGTATAAAAAAAATGAATGTTACCCAATATTGGATAATACACCATCTGACCATCACTACTTAGAGTTTGAGATTCATGTTCATACCAAGAACATCATATTTATCCACTTCCACAAAATAACCCAAATAATTTCCAATAGTTACTACCATATCACTACATCAACATAGGAATGGGAGATCTTTTTCAATAATTCATAAAGAAACCGTATCAAAGATTTATTCCAACGTTAATTCTCATCAAACGACTTTAGAATGAACAAATGTTCATCAAAAGTCCATGGTCAGTTTTGCAAGGCAAAGTACATACGTATATCGTTGAGAAACTGAAAACAATAATACTAGAACCCAACTCACATACTTCCATTCCATGTTTCGAGCATCGTAACGGTAGGAACATATTCTTCAATGCATGAATATTCACATTTTGATGTGAGTAACTCGTCAAGCGAGACACGAGTGGAGAGTAGCAGCTAAGGAAGACGCTTCAGGGTGAGATTCTTATACGCTTCATGTAGAACATCCACCATGGAGAACTCCTCCGGGGTAGAAAACTAAACACACACGAGAACTAGTAGTCAACTGGACTAAGAAACACAGGGAGTTCATTTTCATCTTGGGTTTATTGAAAAATAAAAAGGCATGAAACCATAAGAAAGTTGTATACAGGAGCTGGTCGAATAACTGAAATCATTCTTTTAGTATTTACTACTTAAGAGAGTTAGAGGTCTTTATGCTTAGTGAATACGGTACATTATAGATTTGTATCCAAAATATGGTAAGTTATAATGTATCCATCAATATGGTAAGTTATAATATGGTAAGTTATAATGTCTAAACAAATTTAAAAAAACAGTAACTTGTAAAACAGCATTTTCTTGGTTAGATTAAACAAATCTTAAGATGAAACCTATCCTACCATTAGACCAATAGGGGCATTGCGAATGTGAGAGAAAATGTAAAAGCTTAAAAAGAATTATATACAAATAAAGAAATGGCAGTTCCCTTCCCAGTAAAATGTAAAATCAAATCGGATAGTCGAGTCTGGTCCTCCCCTATACTAAGAATACGATACACCCCCCACAATATCTATGGACAAACAGATTTACAAAACCCTAAAATCAAGTAAATTACAATTTCATAATCTGTTGTTTTTCAGTGAGAATCAAAACAGAGCATTTGCCTGCTTTGGACTCCTTTCAATGTTTTATCGTTTTTCGTTTCCATCAATAATAAACACAAACCGTTGATTCAGACTCCTCGTTACGTATCAAAATCCAAGGGCCCAGATTTCTTCGTGCTCTTTCTTCTCAACAAACCGTAAAACTTTCGAAACTCCTTCACGCCGTCCTTGCAACCAGTCATGGCGGAATCCGACGAGTCAATCGACTCCCTTCCACCCTCTATCCTCTTCGCTCCGCTCCCCCTTCCGTCTCCTCCTGTCGTCTGCAACGCTGTAATCACCGACTTAAGTGCCCTGCTTGGCGAGGTCCGGTTCACCATCATCAGCTCCCCCATCTCCGCTGGGCTTAGAGTGAACCCACTCTGAAACATCTCCTCCACCATTGGAAACAGCTTGTGCTCTCTAACCCCAAGGTAATTGCTCGCTAGATTCTTGAAATTGTTGAAATCGCACATTGGAAAGTGGATGTGGACGTCCACTCGACCTGGCCGGAGCAAGGCCGAATCGATTCCGTCTTTTGTTGTCATCGTGAACACCATCACCCGACCGTCGCAGCACGAATTCACGACACCGTCCATGAAGTTCAACACGCCGGAGATGCTCACCGCTGATGACGAGTTTCGCTTGCCAGCGCCGGAAATGTAGCGGTCGAAATCCTCGATGAGGACGAGGGACCGACTCGTGGTGTGGAGGAGGAGAAGCTTCAGATCGGAGTCGGATGAAATTTTCGAGAGGTCGACGTCGTACACGTCATAGGAGAGGAACCTGGCCATGGCGGCTACGAAGCTAGACTTTCCGGTGCCAGAAGGACCGTATAGAAGATAACTCCGTCGCCAAGCGCGTCCGAGCTTGTGGTAATACTGCTTCGATTTGAGGAAAGACTCGAGATCGGACTTGACCTTACTTTTCACGTCTGCGTCCATGGCAATCGTTTCGATCGTAGCCGGATGCGTGAAAGGAACCGACCTCCAAAATCTGTTGTCAATTCCCTCTGAATTTGTGAACAATCGAATCTCCTTGCTGCGTGATTCCTCAATCTGGAGGGAGACGGTGTGGATATGCTGGAGATAAGGGCGGAGAATCCTCCGCTTATCCCGTTTCCGAATCCTGAGAACGAAGGCTTTTCTCCGTCCATCAACATCAACCTGGTGAGTCCATCGGAGGCGAGCGCCGAGAAACTCATCATCGAGAGACTGGTTAGGGTTGATGGAAAGGGAGATCTCGGTAGGGTTGGTGATACCGGCGAAGAGGTTTGTTAAATTGGAATCTTCAACAGACTCAAGAGAATTAAGGTAAAGGCAGAGACGGCGATAGAGGTGGTTTTCTGATTGAGAGAGGGCGTCATCGAACTCAGGGACTTTGAGGAGTTGGTGCTCATGGAACCTATCGGAGACAAGGCGACACCAGCGCTTCAACTTGGCTGTACGGACGGTACGACGGAGAAAGAGTCTGAGAACGAAGACGGTGGCGATGGCGGAGATCGCCCACAGGAATAGGGTTCTGAAAGTGAAGTCAAATCGATTGAGAGGCAGCATGATTGAAATTGGAGGATGGAGAGAATAGGGATGGCTTAATTTGGATTGAAAATAGTACGATTTGGGAGGATGAGATTTAGTTTGAAGAAATTGTAGGATTTGGAAGGAGGGCCATGGCTGATTTTGGGGGAGAGAATCGGGATGGAGGTTTTGAAAAGGCTCAGTTTAATCCATCCTCTATAGACTCTGCTATCAATACTAGTCAACAAGGGTAGGAGGAGGAGCCGGGGAGGGTTTTTTATATTTTTTTAATATTTTTTTCCCCCTTTTAACCCTCTCATTGGGTCAAATACTTTTAATTCTGAATTTGGACCCAACTTTTAGGGATGCTGCTACAAATCAGCCGTGTTATTTTTTTCCTTTTTAAAACTTTGGGCTGGTATTCGTCAATACATGCATAGTTGATGATTTCATCGTAATTTAAATTTGTTCATGTATTTGCTTAAATGCTATAAAATATTAAAATCAATATTTTCAGTTAGGATTTTTATCTTTAACTCAAACGTGTATAAGTTGATACGATCAAGATTTCCAGCACCATACCGTGTTTCTTCTTTTATAGAACACAGCAAACCTATGATTAGTTTGTGTACTTGCCCACAATTCTAGCTTCATATTTGTCCAACGATGTACTTCCAACAAAATGTTATTTACAATAATTTTGGCTCTTATATTACTGGTATTATTCTACTTTATTTATTTCTTTTTTAAAATATAGGTTCACCCACTTTTTAATACTGGCAATTTATATAACACAAGAGGTTTGTACATAAGCATTATGTGCAATATCAAATGAAGTTTCAATGCAAGATCATTTGACGTAAAAAGAAAAAGATTACGGACTAGGAATGAAAATGTGTCTGATGATGAGTGGTTGTATCATTTTCATCACCTACCACTTTCATTACTCAATCCATACTAAAAATTCGTTTACCCGAATCATCAGCCACCTGAAGATCCATCACCTTAACTCATACACCCGTGGATGACGGGTTGAGTCGGGTTTTTTTGTAGATTCACCCTATAAAATAAGCTACTTTCAAAATTAACAACCACATGTAACATAATACGATAAATCGAAATTCAAAATTACATGTCTCCTCAAAATAGAAAATAACATTGGCTTGAAATTAAGTTTATAAATAAGAATCGAATTATTTATATTGATCGGCATTCGGTTTCCATTGATTCCTCGACTTGAAAAAACGTTCAAGTTTGTGGTCATTAGAAAGTGAAGGATTACTCCGGCTTAGAAATTTAGGATTTAATTTAGAAAAAAAAAAAAGAAGTAATAAAGGATTATTTTTAATAAAGTGTCGGGTGAACCTAGGCTGACCATCGGGTGAATGTCGGGTCAATTGATGCGCATAGTGATGGGTGATGGTTTATAATATTTTTATCTGGAACCGTAATCGGAAGATCACCCGAATTTTATCCTCATTTTAAACCAAAGACTGTGAAACCCACGTTTTTTAGTCGCAAAGTAAGCTCGTATGGAGGATTATATCATCAATATAAATATATTTCTATGGTCAAGAAATATTTATCGACTTTTCCTTCCATATGTATAACCTTTTTTTTTATTGTTTCGAGTTTTCTATTATTAAAGATATAATGATATTATCCTTCCGTCTTTGGTGGCATATAAATTGCCCCTATGTAAGTTTTCTTCCGTTGAGTCAAACTCATCCATCATGCATCCTAATTCCTACATTACATAATTTTGTGGCTCATGTACTATACTTTATGTCGTTTCTCTTATGTGCCATTTCTAGGACCCCTTTGGGTCTATTTTTAACGCCTTCCATAATATAGAGAATACGAGGCTGAAGTTTTGTTTTATTTCATCGACTTGAATCATCAATATACAGTTATACACGATAGGTTATTCTACTTCAACTAAGCTAACATCAATTGTAATATATTAATGAATATAAATCTATCTATTAACATAAAATCAATGGACATAAATACATCTATTAACACTCCAACAAGCTTCAAGCTCAAGGTGAGAATTCAACGACTCTAAATTTGAATAGTAAAAACTTGAAGCGAGTAAGTAAATATTTGATTTTCAACTACTTATCGTGACTTGCCTTTTGAATACACTTTATTAATTTGAAGCAATTTGTCTTGAACAAAAATGTTGAACGGAAGAGATGCAATTTGATGGACTTTTTCTTTGCTCTTTGTTTTGTTGACGCCAGTAGATCGCCGATATGCTAACAACAATAGTGTGTCGGTAGGTTAAGGCCCCGAATCAGACATGTTTGATATCACATAGAAGTGGAAAGATTATTTTTTCTAAACCATACGTAATTTTACTTCAACTAGAAGATATAATATAAATAATAAAATAACATAAATATATAATAAATTAATGGATATAAATCTATCCATTATAATTCCCTCAAACTCGACGTAGGAATCTAACAACTTCAAGCTTGTATAGTAGGAACTTGAAGTGGGTGGTTAAATATTTGGTTTTCCTATGTTCCACATAACTTGTCTTTGAATATACTTTATTTATTTGAGTAAATGAGCTAGTCTTCAACGAAAATGTTAGAGGGAAGAGGTGCAATTTGATAAACCCTTTCTTTGCTTTGTTTTGTTGGGTGTAGTAAGTCGCCTTTTATTGACTTGATCCGTTTATATACATCGCAGGTATTCCTACTTAATTAGAAGATGTGAAAGATATAATAAACAGACAAATATAGAAAACATAATAATGGATATAAATAGATAATATAATATTGAATATAAATCTTTCATCAACACTCCCCTTAATCTCGAGTTGAAAATTCAACAACTTTAATTTTTATAGTAGGAACTTGAAGCGAATGAGTAAATATATGGTTTTAATATGTTATTCATGACTTGTGTTTGAGTATACTTTATTCATTTGAGAATGTTGGAGGGAAGAGCTGAAATTTGATGGACCTCTTATTTTTCCCTTTGTGTTGTTGGCGGTAATAGGCCATCGGTTTGTTGGCAGCATGCAATAGGACGTCGGTAGGCTGAGATTCCGAATCAAACTTACTCTGATACCATGTAGAGAATAGGAGACTGAAAGCATATTTTATTTCATTAACTTGAAAAAATAGATAATATATTAATGAATATAAATCTATCTGCTAACATAAATAGACAATGATTGCGTTCGGTGGTATCATGAAAAGTAGGCATGGGGCCGGTTTGGCTTGAACCGCCAAACCGCCGGTTTTCAAACCGGGCTAAACCGGCGGTTTAGGTTTGACCGGTTCAAGGTTTAGGTTTAGGTTTGTAAAAATAAAAAACCTAAACCGACGGTTTGAACCGGCAAACCGTCGGTTTGAACTGACGGTTTGCGACGGTTAAACGACGGTTTTGATATTTAATAGGTTTTTAAATTTTTTTTAAAAAAAAACTTTAAATCGACGGTTTTAACCGACGGTTTGGTTGGTTAAACCATCGGTTTTCTGTTTTTTAAATTATTTTTATAAAAAAAAAATTCATTCCGACGGTTTGCTTCTGGGCTGGTTTTTCATTTTTATTTTTTTTTTTTTAAAAAAAAACCGAGTTACTAGGTTTGGATTTAGATTTGCAACCCATAGCTAATGAAAATTGATAAATTGACCCATAAACTTCATAAGTTCTATTCGCAAGTGGTTAGTCATGGGTTTAAAGTAGTTATGGAATGAAGTTTGTCATTTTCATTCAACCATTTAGTCCTAGTTTTGTGGTTTATGAGGGAATTTATCACTTTTCTATCAACGGCCGAATGAACATATAAGTTATCCATTAACCGAACACAACATATATATTAATGGATACAAATCTATCGATTAACTCATTGTGAAACCTTGTGAAACCACCCAACCCAGAGGTAGTTGAGGTCAAGGATCGGGAGTGGCGACACCACCCCCGGTGAGAACTAAAGCGGCACGTGACGGCGGCAAGAGCATTGCAACATTTTGCCCAATTGGTTATTTAAGTTGCACTAATTGTCGGGAAGCCTCCGGACGGTGTTCAAGTGGTTGACGAAGATTCTTTGGTTTATTGGTCTTTGAAGGCCTCGGGCCGGTGTTCAAGCTTGGTTACTAAGCGGTCTATTTTGGGTCGGGTATCAATTGTTCTTGTTAAAACGGGTTATCAAGTAGGCTCTGTTCTCGTGTCATAACGGGTCGGTTTCGTTCAAGTTATGGGTCATGTTGGGCCGGTTTACTTCGGGTTTACTAGAATAGGGTAACGGTGCCAATTGGGGCGGATCAATCGGGTTCGAAGTCTGGCCATTTTTATGTTCGGGTTGGGTCAAAACCGGTTTGATTGCTTAACATTTTGATTTGGTCGTTTTTTAGTCGGACAATTTGTCGGGTTACCCATTTAGGTTTGGTAGCTTTAGATATACATTTTTCACTAGAATTTATGCGAAGATATTAACTTGATCCGGATATCTGGATTCAAAGTTATAGGAACTTAGATCTAGAAACAATATGGATTAGTGGATATGGTTATATATACGACTAATTATCCGTATGATCTGAATTTTAAAATGTAACGTGGCATTGACATACGAATCAAAATTTAGCCGGATCAGATAATTATCCGCGAATATGATTTGTGATCCGAATGTCTTTAACCAAATATGATTGATTGGAATTGGCTTTAGTTGAATCCGGATATTGATTGTCTGTTAATCCGGATATCCGACTAATCCATTTGATCTAGATCCACTAAATTTGGATAGTACAATTATGTTTGTTTTTACTACTTATCATAAACAAGACATATATTAGTTTACAATATCGTTTAGTTTATAAAAGAGACTTATACTAGTTTGCAATATCGTTTCATTCGTTTAGTAAATATCTCATATTAAACGAGACTTATTGTAGTTTGCAATATCGTTTCATTTATAAATGAGACTTAACCTAGTTTTTAGCAATATCAATTCATTCGTTTGTTAAATATCTCATAATAAATGAGACTTATATTAGCTTGTAGTATTGTTTCATTTATAAACGAGACTTATATTAGTTTGCAATATCGTTTCATTTACTGGTTAAATATCTCAAATTATACAAGACTTATATTAGTTTGCAATATTGTTTCATTTACTTGTTAAATATCTCATACTATACCAGACTTATATTAGTTTTCAATATCGGGTCATATCAGGTCGGGTTACTTTGGACTATTGGAGCATTTTGGGTCGGGTTACTTCGGACAATTGGGTCATTCGGTCGGATTACTTCGGGTGATTTATTACTTTACTTCGGGTTAACTCGATTTTAAGCGGGTCGGTTCCGGATACTTTATTTGATAAATATCCGAACCATGTCGGATTTGGGTCCAGATTCTTCGGGTCGGTCAACTTTTGACAACCTTGAGTCATTGAAGTGTTACAAATTTATTTGTTATCTTTGAATCTTATTGTTAGATTTAGGGTTTTTTTCGAGCTTAATGAACCTCAAATTGTTATTAATTAACGTCTTGGATGATCCTTTTGTAGCTTTGATGAAGTTGTGTTACTGGTTCATTTAGACACACCTTAGGGTTGTTACCGGTTTTATAGTTGTATTCGCATTCACGACTTCACGTAATCAATCTCAAGATTTACTTAGCTTTCATTATACGTATTGATAGATTAAAAACTTATTTTGTATCTTTTGACATGCCAAGTTGATAAATATGAAGATATGTTATACTCGGTGACGATAATTTCAGGCATATAAGGTGGTGGCGGTGGTGATGCGCTATATAATATATATTGATGATGTTAATGGTATGCATATGATTATATGAAGTTTCGACAATAATTTGTGTGTTTGTGATATATTTTGATAAGTCAAGTCATTTTGATACACAAATTGACGTATATTGATAGTGAATTGTTTATATGGTGATATAAAAACAACTATATGTTATTTATGTAAAATTGAGTTAGTATATAGGAATTAGGATAAAAATTTAGAATTACTGTTATTAGGTTTGATTAAAAAAAGGATATTAGGGAAATAAAATAGGATTATATTTAATATGATTAAAAAAACTAAAAAATATTCGAATTGATAGATTAAAAATTTATGTTGTATCTTTTTTTAGGATTTTTGTATAAAATGAAAATTTTAATTCTAAAAAAATAATTTGTAAAAAAATATTCGAATTTTTTAAAAGGTTCATCTTTTAACCTAATCCTTAAACAATTTTTTTTTCCAATTTTGTAAAAATAGTTTTTTTAATTAAAAATTAATTAAAATATATAATAAAAATAAACCCCTCGAAAAACAATTTTCAAAAATTCACAAGACAACGATTTATGTTTTAAAAAAATAAATTTTGACAACAATTTTTTTTTAAAAAAAATTCATGAAAAACAAAATATTTTAAGAAATATTTTTTACATTTTTTAAAAAATCTATTTTTAAAAAATGTTCAAACTTTATTTAAACTTTTTTTTTACAAAAAATATTTGTACAACAAATTTTTAAAAAATTATTATTTAAAATTTAAAAAATAGTTAATTTTTAATTTTTTTAATATTATTAAATTAATTTTAAAAAATTAAAATCTACATCACACATTTTATCCATTTATTTGATGCCATGTAATATTTCAGACACCACGTCGTCGTCAGAGCTAGAGTTTTTGCCGAAAAAGTATGACGTATTACTTTTGGTAAATACATTGATAGTTTGTACCGCTCATAGTAATTTTCAAAGTTGGTATTATTTTCGGTTCAATGTTAATAATATGTATTATTTTGATTTTTTTTAAAATTTTTATGGTTATAAATAAAAATTTAATAAAAAAGTCTATCATAACTAAAAGTATCCATTAGAGAAAATTCTATAGCACCAGTAGATGTATAAAATGCAAAAATGTTACATGTTTTTCAAATAATTTCTTTTTCGAAACATACTTTTTTTTATTTTTTTTATTGCTTAACTAATGTTAATGTTTCTTCGTCAAACAAATACAATATAGGTATAGATTATGACCAGGAAACTATATAATAAATTAAAATTTTAAGTTAAATTAAAGTGTAAATTGAGGGAAATGTACGGTTTTGCAAGGTTTCGAATGTTGATCTTTTCATGGGTGTGGCGCATCACAAAGCACACACAACAAATGATATAATGATGATTGACGAAGATGTGCGTCTTTTTATTGGACATGATACAAAGCTATGTTGTCACCACACATTACATTTCTTTGTCCCATACATAAACTTTGTAATTTGCGGTTGTGTTTCGTCCTCGTGTATATATATATATATATATATATATATATATATATATATATGGTCAAATCTGGTAGGAACCTTTTTGAGAATAAGGAGTAAGAATCTTTAACATCAGTAAAGTTAAATAATAAACGTACATGATGAAAGGTGTATAAATATGGGGTTTGGTTGTTCAAAATTGGTTCACCATAAATTAATATATTGTTAGAAAAGGAAAGGTGATATTATATTTTTGGTTGAACAAATCTTCAAATCGTTATAAGTATACATTAACGAACTTTGAAAAATTCGCGACCATTAAAGAAACGTAAATATAGTATGTCATTCGTTAAAAATATAATATATCAGTCGTTAAATTTTGTTTGGTCATTAAAATATAGTATATTAGTCGTTAAATTTTATTTATTCTTTAAAATTTAGTATATCAATCATTAAAAATATAATATATCAGTCGTTAAATTTAATAATAAAAATTTAATCGTTAAAATTTGATCGTAAGTATTGACCCTTCAAAAGTTACGTGAGGTAACAGTGAAGACGCGTTGGACTTGGACCGACTGCGTTCCTTCTTTTAATTTAACCCTTTTGTTAATTAAATACTTTGACTTAAAGGATTATACAAGTCTTGACCAATAAAAGTATTATACAAGTTTAACATATAAAGCGACGATGATTTTGAAAGCATCAGCCGACGTGGATACCGGATACCCATATATATGATTAATCCTGGTTTCATCAAATTGTCGTATTATGATTTTATAACCAAGTGATTAAGAAGCCTTTCCGGTTTGTATTCAGTCACATCGTTGATGCGGTTTGTACACAATCGACTCCGTCTTTTTGTTAAAACGCAGCGTATTGATAAGTCGTCATGCCCGTCAACTGAATGTAGTTTGGCTGCGGTCGCCCGATTAATGTAATTGATCATCTCAATCCTTCAAACTTCTTTGTCATGATCTAGAGATGTGATCGTCTCGGCCTTTAGCAATGTCTTCGACTTAAAAAGAAGGCTGACGGAATCGGTTCAATATATGCTACACAATGGCCTTTAGCAATGTCTTCCTCGATCACAAGGAAACTCTAGCTTGATAGAGGCACTTCCTTTGATTTAACTTCAAATGATCCTCATTAATTAAGACCTTGAACACTTAAAAACAATTTAATGCTTGTCCACGTAAGAACTATGTCATTTGTTAAAATCTCTTATCTAACGTAGTATTCATTTTCCCTTAAATCTAAAACCCTATCTTCTAACTAAAAGTACAAAATATTTAAGTGAACAAGATAAAGATGATCTAAAAAGATAAAAAGGTAAAAATTAATTTTTATGAACTCGTAAACGTGTAGGACTAGTCGGTCGACAAGGTGGGACCAATCGGCCGATCACTTGAAAATGAACTGACTTTATTTGTTTTGGTTTTACCCTAAGATAGATCTTATATTATCTTAGATGGACCTTATCCTACCTTAGGATATATCTTATAGCTTAGAAGATATATTTTTCGATCACCCATTCTCTAGTTTAAGGGAAATTTGGACCTTGTATTTCCGCAACCTTTGAATTTCGAATATACTAGTTTCCTAGTTTCACACATACATTTTTTTCCCGACGTGGAGAGAGAAAAAACGAGTGACGTCTTGTTCGCCAATAGCTTGGAATGGTTTACGACTTTACGTTGTTCTACTTGTATCTATAAGTGGTACCTTCTTATACCATTCATATAACCTTCTTGTGTTCTTTGAACGATGCTTCCTTATGTAAAGATTGTAGTGAAATGGTTCTATGATCGTTATTGGTTTTCCAAGTTGTTCATAGGTTTTAACCTATTTAGCTTGGTCTTGTCAATACTCGGTTGTCACTAATTGCGAACGAGTATTGACAAGAGCAATCTACCATTATAAAAAATTTCTAAAATTATGTTTAAAGTTTTCTATTTATTAAAGAATTTCTTAATTTAAATTAAGGTAGTTGATGAACGGAAGTCTTTCTCAGTCTCAATAAACATTTGTCTATTATTGAAGGAAAAGATTTGATTATATACGAAATCATGAAGATAGTGACTTAAACGTTATAATTTGGGCGCCATATATAACAAGAATTGATCTTTTTCTTTTGAATATATGAGCGAATATGGGGTATCTTGTTTTGCCATATAATGATTATGAATAATGAGGTCATTGTCATTTGTCAATAATATTTATATATTTATTATTTACGTGATGTATATGAATTTGCAAGTATTGCCAGTTTGGACCAGCTCAAATATAAGCTGTCACCTCCAACTTGTTTTAGGTATTGTCTCCACTTTCGCATTTTCAAAAATTCAATCTCACGAATTTGTAGTTCAACTATATAATACTTCTCTAACAAAAACAAACTAAATAATAAATAACTTAAACAAAGAAAGAAAAACTGATTGTCAGCCAAAATTTTCCAATATTTGGCCGTGGATATTTCTTGTGTCCGGAAATTAAGGTTGGGTGTTTTTGTGTTTTTATGTTGGTGAAGTTAATAATATTAGTGAATTCAGTTTGGACCGAAATTTACGGGTTGGTCTAGTCTTGAACCGTTATTGTTGGAACAAGTCTAGTTTTGGACAAGATTATTTTGGACCCGTTCCTGCAAACCCATTTTATCTTTTCATAAAATTTTAAGAAAATAAAACTAGTTTCGATCATGTCTAGATTTGGACCATATCGGACAATAATGAACTTGTATAGTATTTAAAAACACTAAAAATGGGTCATTGCAGTTCGTATAATGGTCGGAATCATATTGGACCGAACCGTGATGGTATGGAGCGCTAACATTTTCACATGCTAACAGTTTGATCTATATGTTATGATTTGGTTCGGTCCATTGCACATCCCTAACTAACATCATGTTTTTGGTATTTTGAGTGTCAGTGGTACCACTAAAATAATGTTTTGAGTATTGTGACAACACCAACATATTATTTTTGGGGTTAATAAACGAACCCATATAAACAATTTTATAAACAACCTAACTTTGCACTAGACATTTAATTACACGTATGATATACGGAATGAAAACCACGCAATTCCACACCTAGGTACAATTTTGGACTAGGATAAAAATGAACTCCGTAACTAGTCTATGAAATACAAATAATGTTTTAAATATTGTGACAACACCAACGTATTATTTTTGTGTTGTCACACATTATTTTTGGTGTAGATGATAACACTATAATGGGTGATAAAGTATTGATTACAACACAATCATTGATGATGGGTTGTTGACAATACGATTGATAACATTAGTTTGATGATAGCGCAATTAGGGACAATGAGTTGTTGGCATAGTTAGGGACAATGGGTTGGTGGCAACACAACTTATGACAATACAATTAATTACAATGAATATTTGATAACATAGGACTTTGGTGAAACAATTGGTGACAATAAAGGTGATGATAGTCGGTTGGTAAAAACACAAACGATCCAAAATAGACAGTGATAATACAATTAATGACAGTGGTATGGCGATGACAATAGTTTGTGGCACCACTAGTAATAACAATTCAATTCACATGAAAAAAAATTGTGAAAAAATCAAATTGTCTTAATAAAAAGTTTATTGTTACTTAGAGTTAAAAACCAAATGATGAAAAATTAAGGACCAGTTTTTCAATTTAAAAATTCAAAGTGAACATTTACTAAATTTGTTTACTATAAATATATTATTTTACTAGTCTAATACCCGCTAAACACACTTTCTTTTTAGTTAAATATTTTTGAAGAAGTTGTAATTTAAACTATTTATAAAATGCCGTGAAATATAATTTTACCATCCGTTAAATTCTAGCATAATGTATGCAAATCTTGTTTTATTTTTAAAATAAAAATTAAAAACTATTTTAAATTAATGATTTCAAAAACATATATATGAAATTAGATGTGTGTGACATATCAACCTTATTATACTATCAAAATGAATATATTAAGTGCCCGTTTGGTTGGAGCGGTGGAATGAAAACGGAATGAAATCGGTTAAGGAGAATGAATGAAAATGGAATTGATTAGATTACTTTCATGTATAAAAAAGATCTCTAAACAAACATAGTTTTTGATTGATTTGAAATCATTCCGTTACCGGAAATAATTCCTAGCGATATCAAACAAGCGTAAAAATAGATTCATAGATTATAATTACTTTAAATAAAGATATTTTGAAATTAACAAATTGTGAAAATTATTTGATAGTAATTTGGCTTTAATAATAAAATTTCAACTACTTATACAAATAGTTTGTTTAAGTTTAACTATATATACGCGAGGCCTTAAAATATTTTTTTTAAAAATTACATGTTTTACCTTGATTCTACCATAAATTTTCAACTCTTTTTGATATTTTAAAATTTTTTTTCTCAAATAACAGAATACTAGTGTATTAACCATGTCTTGTACGAAATTTTGATAAAAATATTATTTGTTATTATATTTCTTTAAGGAATTATATATAAGTATCTTTTTTATCATTAGATAGAGTAGATAAAAAGCAATAAATATTTGTACACTTTACATATAATATTATATAATACATTAATAAAATATATAACTGTATAATAATTCGTATTTTTATTTTTCTCCCCCTTATTATACTGATTCATATATTAATAGAAATAGTAAATTGGTAGTATATGTTGTTAAATTAATTGTTATATATAAGTTAATTTAAGAAATAACACAATCTATAATAAAAACTAATTAAGTTTAAGATTAATTATGTTTGTTGTATAACTGGTCCAATTGGTTGGTCTGATTTAATTAAAATTTAATTTTAATATTTTGTTAAATAATTTTTTAATGAATAAACTTAATTGATATTTTGTAGGTTGTGGTTAGTATTTTTCTGCGTAACACGTGGCAATGAGTGTTACTCCTATAATATATATAAGATGGGATGTTAAATTTAATAATGTAGTTAACTTTACCATGATATACCATCACAGTTTTTAGAAAATTATTTCAAAGCATTTTTATTTTTGAAATAAATAAATAAAATTTCAAACAAATATAAAAACACGTAATGATTTGTTTTTCCCAAAACTTTGGGATTATGCCAATATAATTTTAAAGTATTACCGCCGTCAAAGGTTTTATAAGATAAAAAAATAGAAATAGAAATTTAAAATTATGATAAATTTAATCTATGATCCATCATATATTAAAAATTGTATAAATTTAAATATCCAAAACGATTAATTGGTGCACGTTCTAAGTTAAAATGAAGAATAGATAACAAATATTTATATCGTAAAAGTGAGGAGGTGAAGTGTTACTTACAAAACAAAAGAACAATCCGTGGAAATTTGATGAGATGAGATGAGACCAATTGAAACTGGGTCAAGTTCACATTTTTTGTACAGGCGATAACATATATTATTTTATATACAAAACCTAAAAAAGAAGTTTCGAGACGTCAGTGGTATGAGAAGCCACATGTATAGACGGTAGGATGAGTCCAATTTCAATACGGTAATAGAAAATGTGTAACTTGAGTGGCACGAAATAATATTTGTCTTTTTTCAGAGTTTATCTTAATAGTAAAAGTCTAGTTGTTACGACTTACGAGTAGAGTATGAACCCTAAACTATGATTATATTATTATATAATTAAAGAGATATGGTCAGGTTTGACACATTGGTTACGTGCAATATGCTCTCCTTTTCACTCTCCTCCTACCACCATTGTATATCGGAATAACATCTCTAAAAGTTGACCGCTGCCACTTCCTTTTCTTTTCAAGCTACGGATTATCAAATTAAAAATTAAATACTATATAAATTATATATGTGCCCCTCAGCTGTACAACTTGCCCACGGGCCACGGCTACAACACGGACAAACTGTCATTTCGATTTTTATTTATATTTTTTTTGAAGCCTGTCTTTCCAATCAATACAAAGCACAAAAAAAAAAAACAAGTTGGGCTCAGCCCAAATCTAAAAATGAACTGGACTGGGCCGGCCCATATACCTTTTGGTGTTCCATCTTCTTCATCGTCCGTACTTCGAGTCCGACACCTGCCCCATATGGATTTTCTTCTTCGATTAAATTTTCGTTATTCTGTAACAATTTCGAATGCCGACCTTTGATTTCGATCTACGTTTGCGCCTCTGCTTATTTGCCTCGGCTGCATTCTTCTCTTTGTTCAAAGAGGGAAGAATACTCGAGCCAAATTTTCTGGGACGGAAACTTCAATCGAGGTTTAATCTGTGTTCAATTTCGAGTTTTCGATTCCGTTCATTGATCGCTCAACATCCATATATTTTCCGGCCTGCATCTTATTTCAAGTTTCAGGTAATTTAAGAGCTCTAGATTTTTGAATGGATACAAAATTATGCACTTGTAAACACTATATCATGCCCATGCTTTTTGATTAACAAGGCTAGTAGTATATCCTAGCTTGACAATTTTGCTGTCGAATCAATGTCATCACACTTATACAGGTTGCATTTGTATAAAAAAGAATGAAATGGCAACATGTCTACAAATTACATGATGCTTCTCAGCTTCTCATAGAGATCTCTTACTCAATTTGTTAATAGTTGTAAATTCTTGAATGCTTTATAGTGTATGTATAGTTATACACATGTACATTTCTATAGTGGTTTCATCCAGTCATTCTTACAGATCGGTCTTATGCGTCTTGAGCCTTACATTTATACTGCTGTAGGACTTGCGTATCAACCTCTCCTGCCTCCTGAAAAGCATTTGTGCGGATTAGCATAATCTTATCAACACCTTTAACCCTTTTACAGTAGTAGTTGTGGGAATAGCTGTTCCATCAGCTATTATCGCTACAGATCAGTTTTTTTTTTTTTAATAATTCTGTTGAAGCTGTTGCACACCTGTGGTTTCAATGGAAATATGTGAAAGTGGTCTTTTAGCAGTTAGTACAATGGGTACTGATCAGTCACAGAGATTTCACCATTGAGGGGAATATGTGCTGGTTCCTATTTCAGTCCTGATTTTTAGCCTTCAGTGCTTTGATTTACTTTACCTGGAGGCAATGAACTCTCTATTTTTAAAACAATTGAAATAACAGATGAAGAATGTGCTTCCGTGAAAAGCTTATAGGGAGAGAATCATTGCCAAATACAATCTCTTGAGCAGGTACGGTGGATATTAAGAGAAAATCTGTTGAGGATGTAATTTTGATGCTCATGCTTTTATTTAGCCTTGTATTGATTCGGTAAAATCATCTTTGCCCTTACAAGAAGAAAATCAAAAGAAGAAAAGAGTCTGCTAAAACTAAGTCCAAAACCACAATTTTCACATAATAGGCTGGATTATAATTCAATTTCAGTTATGAAAAGAAATCTCACTGTTTAATTTCTGGTTGTACAAAAATGTAACGATAGATCTAGAAGACTACACAGACGGTTTGTTACTTAGAAACGACTGCCGTCTGAAACCTACACAAACTTGTCTGTAACTGAACATAGAGAAGTGAAATCACCATTTCATCTTTTTTGAGCTATCTACCAAAAGCATATATGCCTTGGATTACTACTTATCTGCTTTAATAAATTTAATTATGGTCATTAGACACTCATTTCTCTAGTTTACATACTTCTCATTTACTTCTCAGCTGCCTTACAGAGACATGCAAGGAAAAATGCATTTTCTTGCACTCAAAAGTAGTAAAGTATTTTGAAATCATTCTAAATTCTTTGCTTCTGGATAATGAGATACCTAGAGTGTATCAGATTTGGGTAAGATTATTATTCTGTGTTCTTCACAATTTTCTTGTTTTCTCCCTTGATCTTTTGGAATCATAACATTATTATTGTGCTATCATCTATATTATTTGGCTTTTCATTGCTTCATCCCTGGCTACTCCATTGAATTACGAGTTACAATAAAACTTGATTTAAGGAGCCAAAATCTGCATAAAAATAGAGTTACACATGATGAACTGACATAGAGGCTATATCAAAACCATTGTCTTGTTTCTTGTTAAAATTACACCATTTATCAGCATGCGAGATGAAGTATATAGGAATCTTTATATATATTCTACTGGTCGACTTTTAAGCATCCTACTGTAAAGCAACTTGTCTATTTAATTACAAACAGTACAATATTGCCAATGAATTTATAGGTCTATTCAGATTTCAGCCATGTCTTTTCTTTGTCAACACAGGTTTGATTTGTAGTTTTTGTAGGTCCTTAGAGCATCCATAAAAGTTGATTAAGTTGTAAAGTGCAAGGAGACACTGAGCCAGCATAAAATCTATAAGCAAAGTCATCTGGGAGATTGACAGTGACAGCAACGGCTCAAATCTCATGGTAAACTTTTATAATTCTTTAGGGTAAATTGTATAACGCATGTCTAGATTTTTTAATCGTCTTACAATGTATCTGTGTGCCGTGAACAGAAATGCAACCCAGCTTGCGGCAATTACGTGAGATGCCTGCATCCGCAACATGCAAACGTAAAGCTAAGATTCCTTTTGACATTTTATTGAGCAACCTGTCTATAGGGTGCAAGTAATTGCCATATTGCTCTGTGAGGAAGATTGTTACAGCATGTTTCACACCGTTGTTTTAAGCATAAGTGCGATTTTGTGCAGAAAAGGTAACTAAAGGTCACCTCTTTGTGACTCTTAAATTGATACTAATCTTCCTATGGTTACTTTTTTTTTTTATTTTTTTATTTTTATGAGCTGTAGATAAAAGTTAATTTGAATCAAATGCCTTGTTTATTTGCTTTCTGTCTGTGTGTTGAATACATACATAGCTTTGTTGTTGCCTTTTCACAGCCCTCTCAAGCTTACTCCGAGACTATAAATAAGCAGTTGCATCAGCCTATTTTTGACAGCATTGTTAGTGTCTAAGTTTCAAGAGTTTTGCCAAAAATAGAAAAAAAATATTGAAGATGGCTAACCAGCCTCCTAGTCGTACCTGGTTTCGTTTACCGATTGCAGGACGACAAACTCCAGTAGCAGCAGCTCCTGCCCCTGCTCCTCAGCCGCAACCTAGGCCTCCCTTTATACGTCCTACATTCCGGCCTACTCAGCCTCCACCTGCTGCTCCCCAGCCGCGGCAACCATCTCCAACTCTGGCCCAACCTCCACCCTTGCGTCCAGCTACTGCTCTGTCTCCTTCCGCTGTTGTTTCTCGACCACCAGCATCACCATCTCCATCTCCGCCTAATGTCGCATCTTCACCCACCCCATCAATGACAAGTCCCATAACCCCTGTCACATCCTCATTCTCTAGGACAACGTCTCCGGAATTAATCCCTAAGGAATCTACGAAAACATCTCCAATGCTATCATCTGTATCCCCAACAAAGCCTCAAGTTTCTGAAGAGCTTCCACCACCGGCATCTTCACTCAACTCCACAAAAATCACTCTTCCTCCCAGATCATCATCCTTCCCTGCCACAAGTTTTGTTGATTCACCAACTCCAAAGGCATCACCTAGAGCTATTGAGCCTTTAACTAAGAGCCCTCCTTTAGCTCACTCACCTAGAATATATACTCGCTCTCCGCCTCCAATTAGCTTACCTCCACAGTCTAACCCATCAAACAAAGAGCACGAGCCGAAGGTGTTAGTACAGGAGGCATTTAATAAGCAGGTGGTTGCCCCTGCTTCAAAGGACAACTTAGTGAAGGGATTCAACAGCGGTTATAATAATTCCAGTAAGTATGGCAGGGAGGCAGATCGTCATATGCTGCATTATCATTCTGAGGATGGTAGAAACATGAAGATTTTAACCCTTGCAGGTGAAAACAAAGGAGCAATCATGGATACGGGTTTGTTTTCAAGGAGAAACAGGGGCGGGAAACAAGGCTATGGTGGTAACAACTTCACTGTGGAGGATGAAACTCAGGAATCACAAGATTTTGGTACTAGTAATGCAGATTGGTCGACTCATAAAGGTATGGCGAAAACTTCACATCTGCCCATGAATGCATATGTGAATAGTAATGTCCAAGTTAGTAACAACGCTATCCTCCTCAACTGTACTATCACTCAAAATGACCCCGGAGTCCATTTCTATCTCTCTAAGAAGCCAATCAAAGGGAATGGTAAGGGCAGCGGCCACGAAGTCGTCGGAGTTAAGAACCACAACAACTGAAGTCAAGTTCAGAAGGAATAAAGATGGATGTATTTCTTATAACTTATGAGGAGAATAGTCGGATATTAACAGTTGAGAATAAGATAGGATAGTGGTCCAATAAAGATCATCTCATACAAGTATCACCATCTAAAGTTTCAATTTGTGTGTGTTATCACTTATGGTATAATGTTATTTACTTGTTATGCATGAAGAATATGATAAACTTGAAACCAAGGAATTCAAACTCATTAATAATGCACCGAAAATTAGAAGGATCTCCTATGAATTCAGACACTCCCAAGCTATAAACAACAAATCTAACTTGTACATTTTCCCTATGTGTGATGATTTCACAGCTTTGTGGCCTATAATCGGGCAGCACCAGTACATTGAAGAATAGAGCTTTTCAGTAAATATAAAAAAATAAAGAAAACATTGCATATCGAAGGTATCCAATGAAGGCCACCAGCTCATGCTGATATGTTACATTATATTTGATGGATAATATAGCGTAACAAACGATCTACAAACCCCCTAGCTACCTTTGTGTTTTCCTCTTTATCTCTTTGGATACTAGCTGCCAACATGGTAGCTGCCAAATTACAGCACATGCCCTCAACCTTTAATCTCATAATCATATGTTGACGAGATCTTCAATTCTTAACAGCACTCAAATAAAGGCACTTATGGCTTATTTTTCTTGATCAGAAAGGTAAGCGTTAGTGAGTGATAATTGTTACTCAATAACACTTGAAAATTGTCATTATATTTTTCTTCCTAACTTGGCACCAAGGAAAATGAAGGTAATCTCTTGTATCATCTTCAATAACACTTGTATTGTATCCATCTTCTTAAATATATATCTTTATTGTAGATATTCAATTGGATGCATGGATATCAGTTCTCTTACAATCACCATTCTTCCATTGTTTGCCTTAATGGAGGTTAGTATCTGCAATTGAATCAAATCCTTGCTTTATAAACTTACTTAATACATGAGATTCAAATGCTGGCAGAAGATAAATCGAGCGGAAACACAAGGAGATCAAACTCACCAATTGGTACCGAAAAAGCGCCATTGCTTGACCAAGATTTGCAGATGATTGAGAGTTGGGAGTTTGAAGGAATTCTAGCCATTGGCACCCTCTCAATCGATCCTCTTAACAACTTTCAAGACGAGGAGGATGATAAGGACACCAATCTTATTCAAGAACCAGAATCCGAGATTGCTATGTTCAAACTTAGACCTAAGCAAAAGTGTGTCACATACCATAATAGATTTGTTTGAACTGAGGCTAATGTGATACTTCTTTTGTTAGAGATGCGGAAGGCGGATGCATCAAAGAAGAGATTGTAGAGGAGAAGATAACAAAGAGAGTGACACTGCTTGATCTGTTCTTGGCTGATGAGCTTCGAAAAAGAGTTGTAGAAAAAGAAAAACCCGGTGATGCTGATATTGATGATGATTATGGTAAAAATGCGATGGAGACGAGAAAGAAGGCCAATTTGTACAGCAAGTTGCCAAATGTTGTTGCTGGAAAGAAGAATATTTCCTCAAAAGCTAACTTTGAATGTGCTCGTCCTATAAAGAAGATGCAAAGGGTGGATATCTTCGATTTCTTTTCTTCAAACTATACAACTTTGAATATAATAGCTTAATCAATGTGTATATGTAGTTTATGACAAGGTTGATGAAGAGGAAGATCCACCCTGACATGGAAGCTAGGTTGCAGAACAAGGCTCAAGGGTACCTAAACGACGACGTTCTACCCAACGATTCTGCTTCCCTCTTGCCTGATTTCAATAAAGGTACATTTTCCTCCCTCTCTTTACTTTTCACTTATTGTACAGATAATATTTCATGTTAATTTTGGACAGCTTTATCCAATACAATATCTCCATCTTTCCTTCATTCCTCCCAAATGCATTTATATGTGTCCAAAATTTGCCACTTGGATTAGATTATGTCAAGACACAATAAGCCAATGTCAAATGCATTCCCAAATGTGCTACTGTAACGGATGGATTTTTCAATGTCCAGATACATTAAGTGATAGTGCTGGATGTACTAGATTATCAAATATCAAATACATTTTTCAATGTCTAGATGCACTATACTAGTGCTAGATCTACCTGTCTTCTCCATGCTTGAGACCTTATAAACTTAAACCAGAATCCCTGTAAATAATCGTAGTTCTGCCTTTATCTTTGAACCATAACCTTGTGTCTAGACAACTCATGGATCTTCGTCAATCAGTGGGACATGTCTAACTTCATTATATCCTAACAAAATCAATTTCAATCGTATTGTAGAAACACTACGACAATCTAATCTATGCCTATAAGATGCAAACCACTTTCTTTGCGGACATATGAGGTAAGATGTCTCTATATCAAGAACCCATTCACCAACCTCATGAATGTACTCATTAGTAACAAAGAAATATCCTCATCAAAGTTGGTATAATATTGGGAAAAAATTTTCCTTCATCTTTCAATTTTGTTTAAATAAGTCCCTAATCTTTTTTTTGCTCCATTAAAATCCTTAAACTTTCCTCCTTTGTTCATATATAATCCCTTCATTCTAAAATCATTTAACGATATTAGTTTTATTTTTGTAAGTCACTAACCACCCTTTATTTTTTTAAATTTTATTTAACAACCCTTATAATAAAATTTTTAAGTCACTAGTCACCATTTATTTTTTTAGTTTCTCTTGAATATTTGATTTAAGGGTTGTTTTTATTTGAGGATTTAATTTGTTTTTAATTTGATATGAATAAAAATTAGGAACTTTAATAAACCATACAAAATTAGGGACTTTCATCAAATATACCTTTTTATGAGTAAGTTACACAAAACTACCACTTATATCACATGTTTTTCACATAACCACCCCTTATATTACATGTTGAAATTCCGTTACATTCCCGTTATTTTAGTGGGGCCCTTTCAGTAAGAAATATATTATACATGAAACAAAGTAATAAATTAAAACCCACAATAATACTTTTAAGTTGAAATTGGTTTTTCTTAAATTAAAAACAAACTAAATCCTCAAATAAAAAAACACCATCTAAATCAAATCTTTAAGAAAAACTAAAAAAATAAAGGGTGATTTATGACTTAAAAATTTATTATAAGGGTGGTGAAAAAAAATAAAATAAGGGTGCTTAGTGACTACAAAAATAAAAATTAATATACCTTTAACCGATTTTAGAATGAAGGGATTATATATGAATAAAGGAGGAAAGTTTAATGACTTTAATTGAGAAAGAAAAGGTTAGGGACTTATTTGAACAAAATTGAAAGGCTAAGGACTTCCAATGAATTTTACCCTAAAACTTAGGGACTTTAATAAACCATACAAAAGGTTAGGGACCTATTTAGACTTTATTTGAAAGGTTAAGGACCACCGATACAATTTATCCTATAATATTCTACAATAGTTGTAAATACATATTTCTACTCTTGTCGTTGTTTGACATTTGATTTTCTAGTGTCATTTCTCCTTACAATAGTTACACATGTCATATACGAGATACAACATGACGGCCAAATGCTTCTTTTCCTCCTAAATGGTCGGCTCAAAGGTCTTTTCCGTTTCCTTTTCGGATTCTTCTTTAATAGTGTCCTACATAAACACTATTGTTTCAACAACACTAGCATCTTGGTCTTTCACACACTAAAACTATTTCTTTTTGTGATCTTGTTGGTACTCATGTTGAAAATATACATCTTTCTCTCAAATTACAAATCTTGAAACCAAATACGAACTCTAATACTCGTTTGTTGTTCTAAATATGAGAAAGAATGAATATTCAACAAAAAAAAAAGAAACAACACACACCCTTGATTGTTTTGATCTAAATGTTATAAGTCCTTATTACTTTTGACCCTAAACCTCCTTCCTATATGATCCAAATCCTATATATATAAAATATTAATTTATATTTGTAATATATTAATTTCCTTTTTTTTTATGTACAACAACACAATGAATTTTTTTTTTACAATAATATCACAAATAACTTTATCAATACACATATATAACCCCATACTTAAATGTTCTCTTCTTCTCCATTTGCACAATTTTTTCCTCGAAATTCCTTGATATGGTCAAATGAGGTTGAAACATGACTAATTAAATTTTATGGAGCTAAAATAAAGAGTTAATCAAGCTAGAAATGGCTAACAAAGTGGACACTAAATACAAGTTAGGAAGAGAAAAATAAGATAAACAAAGACATGCCTTCATTATATTTATATCATAAAAGCAAGAACAACACATGTAATATTAAATTAGAGTTTACAATAAGTTCTAGAAAAACAAAACATAGTGGAGCTCCCTCATAAAGAAATAGAACACATGTAAATAATGTCTATAAGGTAAAAGAACCTTCACAAGGACATGTCACGTAGTTTAATAACTCATCACCATATACATAACTCAATGGTATAAACAAAGTCAAAAACAATTTCCATAGCATCATAAACATCTATAAAGTCATATAAATGATTATCTTATTTTCAAGAAACTTCATAACATACGACTCAATCTAATCTAGGGCAAAATATGCATGTTGACAAAATGCACGTGATCATGTCAATCTAGTGAAAGAGTCAAGTCAATCACAACTGACAAAGAGAAGCAAAATGCCAAAACATAAAATAAACATGTAGAGAAGTTCTTCTTAAGTCAAGCCGACCGATAAAATTAATTGAGTCGGTCACAATTAAAACATAGAGAACTTTTTGAAACAGACGAGTTCTCAAGATCTAATTTACAAAAAAAATAAACACGAGTTCATTATTTTAGCATCCCATACTCAAATATATTTTAAGTACGGGGTTAGATTACAGAGAAATCAAATGATCATATTAACATATTTTAAAATAAATTATTGATATCAATTTGTTGCTTGAACTTTAGGTCCAACTCCTTAATCCCAATACAAAAGATTAGATTTCCAATACCAAACCAATTAACCAAGAATAGGAAAAGTGATGGTGAGATCATTATTATTTATATTGTCAACTTATATGTATAGGTACATAATTTTTATTGTCAACCCCCCGCCACTGGAACGTACATATCCTTATAAAAATTGATAGTAATTTTGTAAAGTTTATCTAAAGTTTAGAATGTTTTAAGACAACACACATACCGAGATACTAACTTTAAAAATTGATAGTAATTTCGGGTTTGGATTTTCAGTTTCGGGTTTCGAATTCTGGGGTTCGGGCTTTGATTTCGGGTTTTGGGTTTTTTTTTTTCCTCTCAATATTTGAATTGGTTTTTGTTTGTGATCTAATGATTTGTATTGGTTTTAGTGATGTGAGTTGTTTAGTTATTTTCAGAAAATTTGCACTATAATTTGTACCTGAATCTATTTCCTTTGGTTTGAACAAGGTGGTGAGCAATGGCCGAACAAATCGTTTGAATGACCAGCCGAACTTTGTCTATTAATCTTATCTTAAGGAATATGTGGATTGCTATTTTTCTGTGTTCCATTTATAGTACATTGTGTATCAGACGAAGTAAGCGTTTTTGTGCATCTTTTTTTTTAGATCTATAAATAGTGGATTGTCCGTGTACTGCATAAGTTTGTTTAAAAATTTTCAAATGATCAATATTATATATATATATATATAACCATTGAAAGTTTGAAAATTTTGGGATGATATCCTTGTATTTTGGTGCATTTTCGGATTATTTTTAATAGATTTTTAGTTTTCGGATGGAGTCCTTGAACTATATAATTCTTCTGAATAAGCCTTCTATCATCATAAATTAACATTTTAAGGAAAAAAATATAGTTATTATTTTCTAGTTATCGTTAATTGTCATCTTAAAGGTATATATAATTTTTTGAATGAATAACTTATCTTTTGTTCCCTTAAAATATTAACAAATATTTATTTATGAATGGTAGAAGAGCATATTTCGAAAAATTCTAAAGCTCAAGGCTGTTATCCGGAAGCTGAAAAACTTAATAGCATAATCAAGAAATGTTAAAAATACAGGGACACAATTCAAAATTTTCCTAAAATTTTATGGGTATATTTCTGAAAATTATAACGTCACTTATCATAAATTAATTTGATAAAAAAAAAGATGAAAGTGATACAGTGTGAAGAGAAATGATTTTTAAAAAAAACATGAACATATTGAATATTAAAACCGATAAGAATCAAAGAAGATTTATAATATTTAGTGTTGATAAAAAATATATGTGAATTGTTTGGAAGAGGTTGTATTTTAATTCATATCATCTCTACTCTTTCTCTTTTACTTCATCTCTCAATCAGCACTGTGCGATTCCGGTTCGGTTTGAATTTTGGACCGAATCAGACCCAAATAAACAGGTCCGGTCTGCGATCCAAACAATTCGGTTCTCAGTCCGGTCCGGTCCGGTCCACAATCGGTTCAGTTCGGTCCGTACCTTTTTTTTAATGTTTGTGCAAAATAATAAATTAATTAGTAGTTTAGTGCGATTTTTTTTAATTAATTAATTAACAATCGGTCTGGTCCGATCAACAATAGATTTAGTTCAGAAAACATTAAAATAATTAAAAAAAAAAGATTAACACAAATTTTCTGGTCCATTCGATCATGGACCGAACCCAAACCGAAAAATTCGGTCCATTTTCAACCCGCTCTGTTCAGATGAATAGTCCCTGTCCAAATGTTTATTTCAACTCCCTTCTCAACTTGTACAGTTGCACACAGTTTGAACTATTTGTCACATTTCCCCACATCAGTTACACTTTCATTCCCTAATGTTACACTCTCGATGTACTCTAAAAATGCTGGTGAACCATAGATAATAAAGATTATATAATTTAGACACAAATATTAGAAGAGAATTATAGAGGCGATTGGTAATGCACTAATCCTAATCACCTTTAGAAAGATTTTAGAATTCGAATGAACTAAAAACTCAAAGTTAAATAAAATATGGAAACAAATTCACAACCTAAACATCAATAGGTAAAACGTAACATAAATAATAGTGTGATTTCAAAATTAATAATTTGAGCGAAAGGTTTGTCACCAGTCATTTCGAGAAATACTATATTAAAATCTTAAATTTAAAAAAAAAATAAAAGAAGATTTTGAAAACTATGTACTTTGTTACCAGAGATATACACTGTATTTTTTTTTTATGAGAGACAAAATATACATTTTTGTAAATAAAGTAGAAGTACTTTTTCAAGTAGAAACAGTAAAAAAAAAAGATAATTAATTTAGTTAAATGATATTTTTAAGAAATTATTTAGATAATAATGATTTTTTATAATTGAGGATACAAAATATACATTTTTTTTTAAATCTTGTGACAAACTATGCACTTTAAATTTTAAATATTAGAATAAAAATAAATGTTATTATAAGGGTCTTATTATCTTACAAAGAATGAAAGAGATCATTAAAACATTATTTCATCTCATCAGAGGAGATATTTTAGAATATCGTAAAAAAAGAAAATAGGTAATCCTAGGGAAAAAAAAAGATAACTGAAATATTTAAAAATCTTACGAAAAAGGAAATATATAATCCTATGTGAAAAAAATAGATAATTGAGTAATTAAAATCTAAAGTAAAATTGGGTAACACATTAGGTATTAGCATATTGGGTATTACGGTATTCCGTTGGATATTAACATATAAAGTATCAAACTTGAGTATTAACATATTGAGTATTACGGTTGTGTATTGACATTGTAAGTACCAAATTCGGGTAGAAGCAACCCGCCTGCTGTGGCGGGGCGGCTTAAAGATATGTTGGGTATTAACATATTGTGTATGTAAAATCAGGTAACTAACTGACACGAAATAAATGTCGTGTGTTTAAGCCAATCAAAAATAAATCCTAACCAATTCACTAAAATGAGTACAGTGGACAAGTAAAGGTCAAACCCAAAAGAGAAATGTGATTATAGTGTAATCCCAGACTTCACCCTCTTAAAACCCTTCACTATCCACTCCTCTCGCTTCACTATGCCCGTCTTTGGGCGGCTCGGCCCCAACTACTAGCTAGCTCCACTTCGACCTCACCGACATCTCCCCGCCGCCCTCTCGTGTTTCCAAACACCAAATGCAAACACATTTGTAATCCGGAAATCGTTAAGTGATGAGGTTCAAAATTACCATATTTTTCCTTATGTTTTCATGCATTTCATACTCTCATTTATATCTCACGTATACCTTTTTATATGGAAAACTCTCACTTTCTATATTTCGATATCAACCTTGGCTTTTCAACGTTTCAGGCTATTTAGGTGCTAAACGCATCGGAATTGCATCCTCCCTGAAGTCAGAGCATCAAGATCATTAAGATGATTGAGGAACTAGAGTGTAGAGCCCTCATACATATTCATACACTTAGAGATTCAAGAACAAACGAAGAAATTGGACCCTTACGCCTATGTGACACCCGTAAGGGGGCGTAACGATCGGGCAATTCAACTAGAAGTCCATAAACGTCAACTTATGAAGGTTACACTAGTGTGACAGTCCCTTACGCCAGGTTATGCCCGTAAGGGGCGTAAGGGAGCATAAGGCTTTACGTAACACCTTAGCTTCTGGTTGCGGCGAAAGTTTATTCTCCGAGATTGTATTTTAGGAAGATTTCGTGGATCTTTGTAAACCCTAGACGCCATGCCTCCCCTATATAAGCATGGACAAGGGTTATGGTTAGATATCTCATTCGCTCTTGCTCTCTCATTCTCGAGTTCTATATCGAGACATTCTTTCTCTCTAACTTATTCTAATAGGACGTCGTTATTAGGGTTACTCTATAAGGTTATTCCCAGAACCAAACTTTGTGAGTTATACGCTTTCATGTTTCAATGTATTGTTTTCTTTGTTTTATATTGTATCATGAGTGGCTAGTCTCCTTCCTTGATCTAAAGATTGAGATGAACCCTATAATGCTTTAATTATATTGTTTGCATATATATATATATATATATATATATATATTTCTGAATTGAGATATTTGATAATCCTTCAATTCAAAGGGCTTAATTTAACATTTTAATTACCTTCGTTAATCCGGAGTGAGGATCTTAATTGGTTAGATAATACAAAGTGAAGAACCAAACCAATTTATTTTATTGGAAAGATTTGAAAAGAGCTTGGCCGAGAGAATATTAATCTACCAAAGCCTCGGGGAATCCTAATCATCGTAGATTTCACCTGTATTTGTACCTTTTTAAACTGATGAACCTCAGGAGAAGGTTTACCTAGGTCTTTTCCAGGTTTCTAAAAACAAATGAGTTTTCCTATGCTCACCGAATCCTTGGATTGAGAGTTACATGATCGAGTTGGAAAGCACGGTCTTTATTTGTCTATGCCAAGGCTCCTTTAGATGATTACTTGTTTTATCTTTTTATCAATGTTCAAAACTATATATATGCATTAATAGTCTTATTACATTATAGTGGGAATTCTCTACTTCCTTAGATCATTCCTCCCTATAATTGTCTCAAATCAAGAATTGCTTTTATCATCTTCCTTACTTTCTCATTGTTGCTTGCTTTCAACCGAAATAACTAATCATTGAGGTTTGCTAAATCAGATACGATCCTTGAGTTCGATAACCCGTATACTATAGTATCTTTGCGGGGATATAGTTTTATTAAAGTAAAACTTTTATCGATCATTAAGTCAAATCCCAAATTAGCCGTACACTCTCAACCCGTTTCTCATGTACCAGAAAATCCCATTCATGCCTTGGAGGACCCGAACTGGCACTCTGCTATGACAGATGAGTTTAGAGCGCTTATTAAAATGGAACATGGAAACTTGTCCTTCGTCCTAGTGAGACTAATGGTATCAACTACATGTGGCTTTTCAAGCATAAATGCAGGTCATATGGCTCCCTGGAATGCTATAAAGCCTGGTTGGTAGTCAACGACAGGATTCAACAGATTGGAGTTAACTATGATGAGACTTTTAGCCCTGTGGTCAAGCCCGCTAATGTTTGCACGGTTCTCTCTATTTTTGTATCCAAAGGATGGTCTACACATCATGTTTATGTGAAGAATGCATTTCTTCACGGAATTTTAAAGGAAATTGTATTTATGCAACAATCCCTGATTTCCGTGATCTGCAATGTCCTGATGACGTTTGTCTACTCCAACGTTTCATGAATGGCCTGGAATATAGAGACCCTATATGAACGACCTATAGATCGCTCTACGTAGATGATATTGTGTTAACATCCTCGTCGGACACCCTCTTGCAATCTTTGATGAACTCCTTGCACTCCGAATTCTCCATGTCAGACATGGAAAGTCTTCATTATTTTATGGGTGTCTATGTAACTAGATCACCCTTTGACATGTTTCTTCATCAACGAAAATATGCTATGGAATTATTGTAAAAAGAAGGGATGACGCCTACCGTTATTACACCGGTTGACGCAAAGGTAAAACTCGGTGCAACACCTACAAACCATGTTTCCCAACTGTCTATCGCAACCTTGTTCGTGCCCTTTAATATCTTACCTTCACTCGGCCTGACATCACGTATGCCATCCAATAAATTTATTTTATATATTCATGACCCTAGGTATGATCATTTGCACGCCCTCAAACGTATTTTTCGATATGTCAAGGGTACCATCGGCCTTGGTCTCACTATTTGACCTTCCTCCCTCGGTTCTATTACTGCTTACTCTGATGCGGATTGGGCGGGTTGTCTTGACACTTGCCGGTCCATTTTTGGGTATTGTGTTTATATTTGTTGTTCCCTTGGTTCTCCAAGCGCTAATCAATTGTTTCTTGCTCCAACGTTGAGGCTATGTACCGGGGGTTGTCTATGTAATTGTTGAAACATGCTGCTACATCATCTGTTGTTGTATGAATTGGGTATTCCGCTTGCCAAAGCCACATTAGTTTATTGTTACAATGTGTGTATTGTATATCACTCCTTTAATCCTGTCCAACACCAACACACCAAACACATGAACTTGACATCCACTTTGTGCGCGAAAAGGTTGATTTGGGCCACGTTCGATTGATGTACATACATATTTGGACTCACTTAGTTCCCTAGAGTATAGCGTAATTGTATGTACCGACGGCCAAGTAGAGTCCTGCACCGAAGTTCTTCAGCCTAATATGGTGATACCATGCATTTTTTGTATAGTTTTCCACCTAATTTTTTTATCCATATATTTTACATTTAGTATAGTTTTGCATTATCCAACTGAGCATGACACCGTTACCTATAACGTACAACCTTGTTGGGAAAGGTTGGCTTTGCGAACTCCGGTATAGTAGACAGAGCAAACAACATTAGGAACTACAAAATCAACATACGTTTCACAATTTTGTCGTTGCTTTTACACGTTTACACGTGAAATACAATAGCATAATAAATACAATATACGAGTGTAGTCTTCTCTCCTATCCCCTAATTCTTTCTTCCTACATAAAAATGACTTTTCTCCTTGAATCAACTATATGTTATTGGGTTTATTCATTTGTATATTTTAATTTGTTTATTGGCATTGTTGGGATAGAGGGTGTTTTTGGTTCCAAGTGCTTATTGGCTTGGGTGGTATAGACTGTATAGTACTCAAGCGTTAAGTGTTGTTGGTTGGTAATGTTTACATAAATGTCATTGGTTGCAAAAGTGTTTTTTCTTGAAGTTTTAATTATGACTTAAACGTGAGGCCTGTTAGTGGTAGTCAATCTTGCGGGATTTGTTCAGGTAATGACTCTTACTCTCTTAGATGATGATTTTGTAAGAAAAACAAGGACTTGAAATATATACTAAAAAAAAAAAAGCAGTTTATATAATACAAGCATTCCATTTGAAACTCAAGTATTTACAAAAAGCTATGATCATATAAGTTTGCATTCATGCAACAAAGTGTCATTTCACTAACCACTCTCATTCTCAAACCCAAACCACGACCCCACACTCAACAACACACTCTTTTTAACCAACTAATTAAAGATGGGATTAAAGTATACTATTGCTAATATCATATTATTTTTATAACACCCTTTTCATTCATTCCTTTATTCAACTCTCCTCGGATTTTTAGATTTTGATCAATCGGACGGTCCAGATCAACGCCTCGGCATGGTCCTCACGTGAAGAGGGTGGGCCATCTCACACGAGAGCTTCAGCACTTCAGACAACTCCACCGTCGCACCTTCCGCCGACTTCTTCCACTCGAACTCGTGCATCAGCGACGCCACCCAGTAGGTGACAGTAACCATTCCCAGGGCCTTACCCGGGCAGCTCCTCCGCCCCGACCCGAAAGGCGCAAGCCTCAGATCCGATCCCATCACCGAAAAATCAAATTCCAAAGCCGCTGCGGAACCGGATCCGGGAACGAACCTCTCGGGCCTGAACTCCATCGGGTCCTGCCAGAGCTTCGGGTTTCGGGCAATAGCAAACATGTTGACCATGGCGGTGGTTCCGGCTGGAATGAGATTACCGTCGACGATTGTATCAGTGATGGCGAGGCGGGCCCAGGAGAGGAGTGGGCCCGGTGGGTGGAGTCTCAGGGTCTCTTTGATCACAGCCGTTAGATAAACCAATGAAGGGATATCGGACTCAGCAACGACACGTGATCGGCCCACCACCTTGTCAAGTTCATTGTGGACCGTCGATTGGACGTCGGGATGAAGGACCAATCTTGCCAGGATCCACTCGATCAGCACCGCCACCGTGTCTGTACCTCTAAATATCATTTCCTGTTAACGACAAACATAATCACCAACAAATCAAGAAGAGAAAAGCATCAAAGACAGATTTTGCGTATCCAAGTGGTAATAATATACTAATATGTCAAGACAATGTCAACATGATTAGAACATCATATTGTTATATTAAAATATTAAATCTAGGCAAAATTCCAAATATTGCTTTATGAAAAGACTAGATTTTTAGTTTAGATTCCTTATCACATAAATCGTAACTATGTAGAATACCAATAATAGAAATATTTTTGTTGAAAAAGAAAAGAAGTGAGTAGAAAACAAAGTACCCAGAGAACCGCAATCATGTCGGAATTAGAAAGCTGGTCGGCGGCAGGAAGGGAGAGCAAGACGTCGACGAAATCGCGGTTGAATCCATCGACGGGAGGGTTGGACTTGTGTTGGTCAATTATGTTGCCGACGAAGCGGTTGACACGGGGAACAAGTTGGGAGCACCTGAACCGGGTTTTCTGGAAGTCAAAGGGAGCAAGCCAGGAGAGATGATCTGACCAGTTGATCCCGCCAAGTAGGTCATAGCCCTCGTTGACCATCTCCTGAAGCTCCTCAACGTCTTCGTTTTGTTCGTCGATGGAGTAGTGTTTTCCGAAGACCGACCCCATCATGTTGCAGAGGGAGGCTCGCTTGATGACGTCACGGACGGGGAAGGGGGAGTTGTTGGCGGAGATGAGGGAAGTGAACTGGGCAGCGACAGAGGCGCGAAGGGGCGATGAAGAAAGGATTTGTTTAGGGGAGAACATGTGAGTGGCGGCAATACGGCGGAGGAGACGCCAGTAGGAACCGGCGGGGGCGAACCCGATGGCCCGGTGGAATAGGAGAGAGTAGGCCGACTCTTTTATCGGGCGGTTTGAAAAGGCAGAGCCGTTGAGGATCTCCCGGGCGGTATCCGGGTGAGAAGAGATAACAACACGGGTCGACCCGAGACTGAAAGCCATCAGCCGGGTGGCCCCGAGTGCGTCCGCCATATCCGCGAGCTTACGATGGGCAAGACCTGTCATGAGACCCATGCTGCCGACGACCGGCAGACCTCTCGGTCCAGGTATGGCAGTTCCGGCAGCGGAGAGACGGTGCTTACCCCAGGCGGGTCCTCCTTGGTGGGCCCAGTAGATAAGGGAAAGGACGAGGGTGGCTGCCGCGGCGGCGATGAGGAGGGTGGAGGTGGAGAAGACGGCGGAATTGCATTTGGAGGTGAGGAAGGCGAAGAAGCAGAGGGTGTCGATTTGACTCCCCATTGTAATTCTTCTTTCCTCTCTCGGTTTGAACAATGGAGGAATAATTGTGAAAGTACAACTGAAGAAGAGGGGAGATGAGGGAGTGCAGAGGAAGAAGAAAGACGAGTGACTTTATATAGTGGTGTGGCCGAGGGGAAGTGGAAGGGCCTGGTCAGCTCCTACTGTTACCACAAATACTTAATTGCATACAATTAAATATTTTTAAATCATCTTTTTTCTATAACCGTAAAAGTATACACAATGCTCTAAACGTTCAAAAAAAATCATGTTAGACATAATTGTATTTATCTATATATTTTTATTTACTATATTTCTAATTATATTTATTTAAAGTACTAAAAACTATATAATAAATATATAAATTATTCTTAATACAAACTTATAACAAAATACTTCATTTAAATTTAAATTTATGTTCAAATGAGAAAAATGTGACGTTGTACTACCCATTCTTGTCTGAATCGACTTTGTGGTGAAACTGTAGTTGGCTAGTCATAACATACGAATTTGTGTTTTTGTCTCATTCCATTACCTATATACTTCTGAATTCCAATTAAATAATAAAGCAATTAAAATAATAAAGCAATGAATAAACTCCATTGTATGGATTTAGAAAGTCTAAAGGATTATACGGGTCTAGTAGGTTAAAATTTAAATTATAGACCTCTAAAATCATTTTACATTAAAAAAAAGTAAGGAACAATAGGTTTAGTAAATAGACCATGAGTATTAAACAACGGTTTCTTTAGGTACAGAAAAGTGCTAGAAGTGAGTCGTGTCAAAAGGCACACGTTTGTGTCTTTTATTCTTAACACCGATCTTATCTTTTTTTTTAAAGCACGAGCAATTTAATTACAATAGTGTATTGCTCGCTTCTTGTACCAGATTGTAATTTTGATGTGATTGATTATGATTTAAGTTTCTATCCTGTGATGTTATTGTAATTCAAATTTTGGATGTCTTTATTAATCACCAATGTGAATGATTCGTTATTTGATTGTTGTGAATGGATTAACATGTAAATATTCTTCTCTCTTAATTTTGCTCAAATATCATTTGAGAGATCGCCTGATTTGGACATCTGGTCGCCCGACTTGTGCCCTTCTGTTGGCTAGTAGATTTAAAAATTTTCCGTAACTGTTATTGATATGGGGATAAGCCGGTAAGGAGTCTAGATCTTTTAACACCAACAACGAATGTAGGGAGCCGGATCTTCAACAAGTTGAAGGGGGTAGGGGCGGCGGTTATGAAGGAGAAATGGGGGTATTAATCTAATGATTGTGATGGATCGGTAGATCGATTGATCAAGGCCGAACCCTATAAAACAAGTTAGAGCACCCTAAGGAAACTAAGACCCTAGAAGACAACTAAGAATGATTGTACAAGCCTTCCGCTACAATCTTACACAAAAGTGAAATGATTTCCCTATAGCACAAGAATGAGGCTTGTGAATGATTGAGAGCACCAACTTGTCGATTCAAGTGTCACAACATTAAATAGTCCAAGCTACAAGGTCGAACGAGGCTTTACTCGCTCACTCTTCACAATAGAAGAAAACAACACGTAAAGTGAAAAGGGTTTTTAATTGATTCAAAGGTGTCGAAAATAAGGATGTTCTACATGTATATAACGTGTATCATAGGGTTGGAGAATCCAAATAAGAACCCTCTTTTAATTGGACCTAAAATAATCCAAAACTTAATTGAAAACATGGGATAAAAACTAACTTAAAAGGTCCAATAATTAAAACATAACTCATAATAAAAAGGTTTAATCATGGGTGGAATTTAAGATCCAATTAGATCTAATTCAACCACATGAATCCATCTCCTCCTCCTTGTCTTTACACACCATTGATAGAACTCCAAATAACGTCTTTTACCATAATCATGCTAAAGGCTTCCCCACGCTCATCCTACTCAAAGATTATTGACAGAAATGACTAAAGGCTTTACCCCTGCACTCGACCCCAAAATGATCACCCATGGTTGCGGAGATGGTCTTAGAGTAATTCTGAAGTTAGGCCACACCTTTGGCCTAGGAGGTTGCACGACTGCCCAATACTCAGTTGATCCGCATTGACATTTATCGTTACTACTTTGTTTCTATCTTATCTTTAGACCAATCTTATATTAATAAAAGACAAGATCGAGTATATTTGATTCTATCTTAAATAAAAGATAGAAGATCTAGGGTTTCTGGGCCTTTTCTGGACCTTATAGATAAGGCTTTTCAACCCTTAGGTTAGATATCTCCTTTTCCGAGATTTTATGAAGCTTTCTTCAAAACTTTACAAAGCAGGCCGTACGACGCCCCTATAGGTTGCACGCCGAATGTTTCCTTCGATCAATAAATTACTCTGTTATGTTATTCTAAGGAATTTGTAAGTAATCCCTCTTTGTTCTAGGGTTTGGTGAGCCCGACATGCATGAGCTATGATATTGGATTGATTCTATGTATTGTTTGCGTATCTATGAGTTATGGCAGTATTATTTATATAATGTGTTTCTATGAAGGGTGACCTTAACTCGAAGTGACAATAAAGTTCTTACACCTCAATGTCTCATTTAATGTGATGAATAGGCAAACATCTTGGGCAAGAAGTTACAATCATGGTGACAACATTTATGTACCACAAGCAACGACCTAACCACGAAGTGACAATGAACAACATTGTCTTAACATAAATCTAGCATATTTGTGATATTGTTGAATTGCCTTTTGAGATGTATTTTATGTAAGTTGTGGTGATCCGGGTTCCTTATTGTATTGTCTCTATTGTTATCTATTTTTTGACTTTCAGCATCCTCTAATCTGATTTCAAACATATTAAAGATCAAATTATACATCCCTCTTTTATTTCTTTACTTATAAATTATTTAAAGAATCAGTCGGGAAAATTCCCCAGGACCACGTCAGACAACCTACCCTACCTAAGTTTAGGGTTTTGCTCCGATCTTGTCTCTGGTCATTCCCTTATTGATCACCGGTGGTTTGAACAACGTTTGACCCGCTAACCTCCAATCGTATGACCTCCTTCCCAATTGTCTTTGGTTTATGTCTTATTCTATAATATTTTATATTTGTACATAGTCTCTTTACTTATTTTCTTGGTTTTGGTTTCATAAGTAATTCGCCAAGGCGAGATATTGTCTTCCTTGTGTTCGATCATGATCCCTTATACTACAATGGGTCTAGCAAGCGTTTGTAGGACATGAGGTTAACACTTTGGCCCTCATCAAGTTGGCATCGTTGCCGGGGAAGGCTCCTTACACCAACAGACACGCGCCGGAGCTTGAAAGAATACTACGCTCAAGGCGTGTAAGGTTTATTGATCCTCCCAACCACACGAGAAACACATTGGACCGACAAAGTGCAACCAACCCACCCACCACTACAACAATGACATCTAACGATGGAAGAATTTCCATTACCTCTACTACTACAATTGCTCAAATGTAGAACCAAATGATTGATACACGTCAACTAGTGGACGACTCTTAGGAAAGGGCAAGATCCACCCAACAGACTACTAACGATGTTGAAACGGCAAGAGTTGAAGTTGAAATGTCTAGACGTGCCATTGAACGAACACCATATAAACCCCAAGAGAAGGGTCGATGTTGTGTTAACCGGTTCAACTAGCACATACATATGTATAACGTGTGTACCCACTAGAAGAAGGCTATATAACCCCCAATAGAAGGGTCGCGTCACTGTAAATATATAATATCCCGGCCAAGTCGTCTCCCTGAGTACTATGTTATCCTCCTCTTACTCTAAGAAGCTTTATAAGAATATGCAAGTGTTGTAAAAGAAAATAAAAAAGATGCGACCAAGTGGTCGACTTAAGACACTTCATGAGTAATTTGGGCTAAGTACCCTCAGTCGAGTCTCCTGGGTAACTCCAATCGAGTCACCTTGACTACTTCAATCGAGTGGCTTTCCTGTAGCTTTTGAACTCAAATCAAGTAAAAAACAAAAGAATGGTAAAAATGAAACTAAGTATGAAAAACGACTAGGGGTTGGGATTAATTCTCCCAATCCTTGCTAATGTAGAACTATTTGCTCAAGTGCTCAAATAGTTGATGACTGAACAGTTGTATGCATGGATAGATGAATGCAAGCCTAAGCATGCTAGTCAAGCCAACATAGTACCTCGCATGGTGTTTGCTATTGGTAAAATGGCAGTCGACTACGGTCTCAAACTAGTGATCAATATGAGATACTCGAGCCTTAGATGTTGTTTGTTATTGACTTTCATAAATCATAAGGATCTAGAAACATAGGCGTCTACAAATGCACTTTATAAATGCATCACTAGAATATGAAATTACTTATGAGTCTCATTCATACTAGCCAGACAATTTACAACACACAAGATCATGCTTAAGAACTAAACAAAGTGCATAAAGAACAATCTAAGTTAGGATTAACATCCGACTTTCATATTAGCTTAAACATGGATCATAGTGTTCTAATCGGTTTTTAACCTCCTATATGCTTACTATCATGCTTTGATACTCATTTAAATTCTCGGTATTATAACGATACAAATATTACATAGCTTTGGATTGGGATTTTCACCCCAATCCCTAGTATAGGATTACTCACTCATTTCAAGTGATGATGCAAACACAACAATCGAACAATCAATCAAGGAATTCATGGAATCGAGAGATAGAGAGATGATTATCAAAGAACTAAGAGAGAATTGAAATACCAAACAATAATGGAAAGTAGCAATAGATCCATCTTGTACTCGACACAATTCAACCTTCAACTCGGCACAAACTCTTACAACTCGGGCGAAACTCGGACTAACTCGGCCCTAAAATAAGGAGACGCGGCTCTGAAAATGAGAGAAAACTAAGAGAGATTTGTGGAGTGGTGAATTGTTATTTTTTACAATACAGCTAAGCCTCTTTAAATAGGCTGAGAATGGAAGGAATTTGACACGGATTGCTGCCAAGAAGTGACATGGATTGCCAACATCAACACTAAGAGAATCTTGTAACCGTCGTCACGTGACGAGTTGGTTGTAACGACACTACACATCGATCGAGTTGTCCTTCAAGTGACTCGACTCACGTTGAAAAGTAAGTCGGTGACACTGTTGTCTTCTTGAGTCGAGTGGGTCGCTTGACTCGACCGCCACTCGAGCGACGCTTGACATGTCTTCTGCCTCGGCTCGATGTCTTCTTCTTGGGAGAGCCTAAGTCTTCAGTCCGAGTCAATTCCTCCTTCTTTGTGCGTGTGAAGTGGATCCTTCAGTAGGGTTGCACAGGCAACTCGGTCTTCTAGACTTTCATCTCCAAATGATCTTTTGCAATCCTTCTTCTACTTTAATGCTCCAGGGCTTCTCTTTGCTTCTTCCTTCCTTGATTCCAGCATTGATGAAGAGAGGGTTGTTTTCTTAAGTCATTGTATATCCATTTATGCTCCATTTTGACCTAAAATCACCTAAGCACAAGAGACAAACGAGAGTAGACATTCTTTGATGCAAATAAGCTCTAGCAAAGAAGTAAATGCCTAATTCCATGCATATCTACTAAAAACACATGAAAACAATACTACAAAAGATAGCATACAATAATACTATCACTTGTGCACCCATAAACCTCTTCAGCATTCAAGTTTTTATTTGTGCACTTTTCTCTCTCGTCTATATGGAGCAAGTCGTCGGACGGGTAGGCAGGTTGTACGACCCCTCTGCTCGATTTCATTCATTATTGCTCTTATTCTGTCAACATGCATATTTTGTTTTTGTGTTATCTTGATTTGTAGAAATATGATTTCTCTCTTTTTGATTCTATACTGGTTGAAGATGTTTGAGATCTCACTCTCTAACCACCTTGTTTTTTCCATTGAGTATTTGGATTAACGATAAGAAAATTTGTTTTATGACATAGCAATGTTAGGTGTTCCTTAGCCATATGCAAATATTATTTGTGTATTATTTCTATGACTTTTCTCTTATATGCTTTGACTATCTAGAAACTACGATTGACTCTCTATCAAAACTGCATGCTTGTATTTGTACATATATCTTATGAAAATGACCGAGACCTTCTTTGTTAAGCCAGTTTATTCCCTTTTGACTACCCTGCATATTTTCTCCATCTTATTAGCCCCTCATGGCCTATGTTTACTATTCTTTGTCTTCTCACAAAAATATTCATAGCCTTGTTTTAGCCTCATCTGACCCATCCGGGAATTAGGAGGTGATACCATGCATCGGAGGAAGAAAGAAAGACTCAAGTCTGGGGTCGTGTGTAGTGAAGAACATCAACGTATAAATATCCTCGTGGTGTAAGTGCATAAAGTGAAGAAAAAACTCGAATCAAGATATACAATTGTGTACCACTTGGATCTAGTTGAAAAACAAGAAAGTAAAGGAATAAAGTCTTATAAAGACAAAAGTGCCGAAGTGAAGAACTGCAACATGTTCTAAGTAAGAGTGATGGCATCTGGCTTGCAAGAAGATAAATTAACGAGAAACTCGAGACATACTAGTTTTTGGATTCTTTTTGCACCACATATCCAAATAATACTTCTTACCTTTATTCATTACATGGCCAAGTTACAACCTATAAAAGTCCTCTTGTTTCATAAGTGTATATATTTGTACGAAAATCTACACGGTGGAGATTGAGAACACCCTAGTAAGATTATAGTTAATGGTCTTTACATATTAGTTGAGGCTGAGTGTTTTCTTTCATATCCCCTAAACACAAGTGAGAGAGTTATACACATTCTCTTGAGTGGTCATGAAACTTATGAGCTTTGAATTTCATCTTATACAATGATTTGTGTGATGATGATGATAAGGCTTCGAGTACCTGGTTTTGTAGCTTCAGCAACAGGTATTTGAATCTGACTCGAGTGTGTCAGCGGACCTTACTTAAGGACAAGTAAGATTCAAGTAGGGGGTATTTGTTAACACTCCAAATAACGTCTTTTACCATAATCATTCTATTCCATTCTCTACCATTTTGAGCTTCATAAACATATTGTTTTGGTCTATTTCCCTTATATTCCTATTTCGAAGTTCTACCATTTGGTTTATGTAACTGCAGACATTCTTGACACTTGTAGGAGAGAAATCATACATCTATCGTTGAATGTCATGATACACACTAAAGGCTTCCCTACGGTCATCGAAGTCAAAGATTATTGGCGGAAATGGCCGAAGCTCGAGAGTGAAGAGAAGAACTTAGGGCGAATATCCAAGAGTGCACGACCTACACCCCGTCACACGACGGCCTATCCTTCACCCCTACATTCGACCCCAAAAATGATCAGTCGTTGTTGCTGAGATGATCTTGGAGTAATTTTGGACCAAACCCACACCTTTGCCTAGGAGGTCGCACGACAACCCAACGCTCGATCGGTCCACATCGACGATTATCTTTTATGCTTTGTTTCTATCTTATCTTTAGTCCGGTCTTATCTTAATAGAAGATAAGTTCGAGTAGATTTGATTCTATCTTAATAGAAAATAGAATCCCATGTGATATAGGTTTTTTGGCCTTTTCTAGACCCTATAAATAAGGCTCCTCTACTATTAGGTTATATATATATATATATATATATCTTTTTTCTAGCAATTTTACGAAGCTTTCGTCGAAACTTTACAAAACATTTCGTACCAAGGCCCTATAGGTTGCACGACGGCTCATCCCTTTGATCAATAAATTACTTTGTTTTTTTTTTATTCTGAGATATGTGTGAGTAATACCTCTCTACTAGTTCTAGTGAGCCCGAAATGTATGATCTATGATATTGGATTGATTCTATGTATCGCTTGTGTGTCTATGAGTTATGCTAGTATTTTTTATATTATGTGTTCTATAAATGGTGACCTTCACTCGAAGTGACAGTGGAGTTCTCACACCTCAATTCCTCGTTTCATGTGATGAATCGACAACTGTCTTGGGTAAGAAGTGACAACCATGGTTAAAACATTTGTAAGCAACGGCCTGACCACGAAGTGACAATCAGCAACTTTGTCTTAAGCATATTTGTGATATTAAGGAATTTCCTTTTGAGATCTATTATATGAATGTTTTGGTAATCCGGGTTCTAGAATCTCTTATCTCTATTGTTATCTATTATTTGGATTCCATTATCCTCCAATTTGATTTCAAACATTCTAAAGATCAAAATTTTCTCCCTCTTTTTTGTCTTTACTTATAAATTGTTTTTCAAATCAATCGGGACAATTCCCAAGGACCATGTCGGACGACCTACCCTACCAAAATTTTAGGTTTTGCTTCGATCTTGTCTTGGGTCATTCCCTTACTGATCTCTAGTTGTTTGAACAACTTCTGACCCGGTCCACCTCCCCCTTCGTGCGACCTCTTTTCTTGTTTTCTTTGGTTTTTGTCTCCTTCTATGATATTTTGTATCTATAAATAGTGTGTTTACTTATTTGCTTGGTTTTGGTTTCTTAATTAATTCGTCAAGGCGAGACATCGTCTTTCTTGTGTTCGATCTTGACCCTTTGTATTACAATGGGTCTTGTAAGTATTTGCAGGACTGAGGTTAATACTTCAACCTTCATCAATCGTGCATGTCTTCTCCTTTCCCATGCATACGTGATGTGCGAGCAATGAACATGCCTTCCTTGCTTGAATCGGTTTATTATTCTACGCAGTTCTCCTTATTCTCCTAGTTGTACATGAGATCATTTGAGCTCTCTTTCTTTCACGAGCTAGTTTCCTTCTTTTGCTCCTAGGAAGAGTTATGTACTGGAATGCTCGTGCATCAATTATTGTGATTATATATTATATATTTCGCTTTATAAAAATGAATCAAATCATTATATCAAACTCCTTGAGTTCGATGTTGATTCCTTTCCTACAAATGCGTCTTGAAATTATTTGTTTGTTTTGAGACTTATGTTTTCCATCTCATCATGATGCTAGAAATTTGAAATTAAGACATCATGCATGTCTTAGTCAAGATCTTTAATACAATTTGGGTTCATCGGTCATCATAAATCGCGCCGATTCAATTATCGATCATGTCGACCTGAGTATATAATATCAACTTCTCTGTGAGTTTTTCATAGTTTAGCTCAATGTCCTTAATATTGACAATTGATACCTGACTTTTTTTTCTAGACCGAGTATATAATTTCACCTTCTTTTCTAGACCTTATAAATAAGTTTCCTACTTTTGCTTTGAGTTCTTCATAGTTTAGCTCAATATTGGCAATTGATTCTCAACTTTAAAAAAATTCAAGATGATTGAAATAATGACTAGTAACCTCTATTTTTAGGTTTTAATGAAATCAAAACTAACTAAAATATAAAGATTGAAAATAACTAAAAATAAAATATGAAGAAGATAGAATTGTATGAAGACTAAATAAGCTATCTAATGGATAGTATCTATCAAGATCATCCTTGGAGAGCAAGAATGGGTCGAGTACAACACAAGGCGTGTATAGAGCAAGTAGGGTTGCGTATCTAGACCGGAATTTCCGGACCGGTGGGCTAGAATTTTCAATACCTTGGAGCGGAGACTGGACTTGAACCGTTATGGTCCAGTCTATTTCGATACAGACCGGATTCGGACCGGTTCGGAACTGAATAAAAAAATAAAAAATATATATTTTGCGTAAATTAAAAACTTAAATATTTTTTGTAAATTTGTACAAAAGATATATAAAAATTTAAAATATTTAAAACTAAATCTATAAATAAATAAAATATGGTTTGTTGGTCTTTTCTATTCCTGAATCGGGAACGGAATCCCCAAAAACATTGGACCATAGACCGGACCGGATCCGGTCCTCGACTGTGCCAGAATTTTCCGGTCCGGTTCGGTCCGAATTTTCTGTCTGGGTCAAAATTACACAATACTAATTCCTAAGAGCAAGGGGTTGGATGCAACTGCTCTTTGATTGACTTGAGTTTTAGTTTCTTTTATCCGGTAGAGGTTAGCCTAGATCTTAAAGTCTAGGCCCGGACTTCTTAAATCTTCTTGGATCAAAATAAGCAATAAATCATCTGGATCAAAGTCAAGTAATAAAGATGAAATGTTATTAATTATAAATAAGTGAACATAATTTTATCTCTTGTTTTGGAAGGTTTCTGGTTCATTATTTATCTCCTTCTTTTATTTTTCTTCTTCTTCTTCTTCGATTATCGTACGTCGGATGCATAAATCATATCAATTCTAGGTCTATTCATTCTGATATCAAACTTTGTTGTCCAGATCGTATCACATACCCAAAGTTTTCGATTCATGTTAATCCGATAAGTTTATTGTTAACTTTGTCACTAAGAAATGATTTACATGGTATATGATTAAGATTATTCACATTTTGTTGCCCAATTATTTTCACGTACAGCTAGTCTCAAGTATATTATATACATAATTTTGTCAAATAAATTGTACTACACATAAAATATTATGTATTCCCTCCACGTTTTTGGAAGAAGATTAAGAAAAAGACACCTATGTGCCTAACATAAGAAAAAGACTTTTTAAGTTACAAATTTGTGAGTAGTAATAACCTAGTTTACGAGGATCTTGTTCCTAAACTTTTAATAATTGCAATAATACAATTGGCTATTGTTTACTTTTCAATCAATTTTCTTGATAATTAATATTCATAAGAGGACTCGTTCATCAAATATCCCAGCAAATCAAACAACCTCCAAAAGTTGATCATTCATATAAAATTAAAAATAAAGGAATCAATTACAAAAAAATGAATTACTATATATATTTATTTATTTTAATGTCAACTTTGTTCTCTTTTACAATAACAAGGATAGAGGGTTTGACTATAATTGGTAACATATGGAGGAATATCCCCTCTTATGTTTTATCTTAACGATCTTCCAACATTCTAATTATGGTCACTACAATTTAAGTAATTAGCCAATATGTTATATGTCCATTTCGAAGAATTATTAGTAATTAATTAATTTTTTTATGAATGCCGGCCAATGGAAACTTTCTTACGGTGTTCAAGTCGCATTTCATAGTATCCATTTCCAAGATCGATCGACGATAAAATCTTGATTTTATTGACTATCTATAGTCGAATTATTCACGATAATTTTTAAATTAATTTATTTAAGATTCCTATCTAATAACAAATAACTATCGCAGAGATGCTATGAAAGAGACGGATTATGGACACGTTATCCTTGTTTAATTTTTTAATTCGGATTTTACAAATCACAGAATATGTAGAAAAAAATATATTAAGCACTTTAAAATTATATATTCGTAAACATAGATGGAACCATATCATAACAATTTTATTTTCACTCTTGAACAAGATAAAAAAAAAAAAAATTGAAGAAAAAATTGTACAAATTATTATTGCTTTGGTTCGGTGCGGATCACTTTTTTTAGTTGCGATATTACGGAGCATTGTCTGTGTGACACTGTCAATTTTCTTCTATGCTACTTTTTTCTTTCAATTTTTTTGTTTTGTTAGTTCAAATTATACCATACTAATAGTTATTACATTTTTAAACTAATAGTATAAATAGTTCGATTTTTTTCCTTCCATTTCTCCCATTCTTCTTCTTTTTCTAATTGACATTTTTTTCATTCAAATATTTTTTTTAGTTCATATTATATTATATTAAAAGTTCATACATTTTTACATTTTTTTTCTTTCATCAATTCAAGTAATGCATGTAATAATTATATAAAATGTTTAAAGTAATAGAACACTCGATTTTAACTAATAGTATAAATTTTTTGAACTAACAATTATTTTTAATAAAGTATTGTAATAACCATAACTCTAAAAATATAAACTTTTATAATATTAGTTCGAACATTGTGTATTGTATTTCAAATATTGTGTTTTATTAGTGCAAGTAAAAAAACTGCATAAAAGCATAACCACTAAATTAATAAAATAATACATGAACTATGATAACCCCTTATTGAGTGTGTAAAATATGTCCCTTTAAAATCAGAATCAATGCTCAATAAAGATCCTCACATAACCCCCAAGTATAAGGTCTAATCAATGTAAATACATGACTAGTTGTCAAGGTCATTCTCCCAAGAAATTTTTTTTTCAATCTCACTCTAAGAAACCAACTAGATAATGACAAATGCTATAAAATGAAAACAAAAGTTGTGATCAAGCGATCAATTAAATCACTCCAAGAGCGGAAAGTTTTTGGGGTTGTTCGAGTCAGGCTAAGTAACTACAGTCGAGTTACTAGTCAACTACGATCGATTTAAATTCCTATAGCAATTGGCTCATGCGAGTAAAAACAATCAAACGGGTGAAATCAAATGTGAAACAATTAGGGGTTAGGGACTAATGCTCCAAATCCCTTGATAATGCAATGCCAAGATAAGATATTATGCCAATAGAGTGAGAATTATTTGCTTAAGTCACCAATTGAATGATGTTAAACGGTTGTATATATGAAAAGTAGACAAGTGATATATTAATCTAAGCATAAGTCATTCAAAGAATAAGTGTGACGTGGTGTTTTCTATTCACAAGTTGTGAGACAACTACGGTCACTATTAGGTTTCAAATCGAGATCTACAAGCATGACACGGTGTTTGCTATTTACAAGTATAAACTGAAGAGATCTAGTATGGATTAACACTAATTAAGCAAGCAAGTAATCAAACAAACCTCACATGATGTGTGCTATTGGCATGCTTGATATACAAACTCTAGCAAAAATAGGCATCTAAACAATCATCACTAGCAATTGAATTACTTATGAGTCACATCCATGCTAGCCAACCAATTATCGATACATAGATCCGTGAAATAAGACTAAACAAAGTGCATGGGATGAAACAATCTAAACATAGTCTAGCATCCGACTTTCATATTAGCTTAATCATGAATCCAGTATCTCAATCGGTTTTTTCTCTCTTATATGCTACTACATGCTTTGATATTCACATAGCTAGATCTTATGGCATAATATCAAATCGGACATCATGTAGCTTAGAATTGAGATTTTCACCCCAATTCTTAATGAAAGACTACTCACTCATGGTGACCAAAAAATCAAACATCTCAAATCCATAAATTGAATCCATAGAAACAAAGTAGATAAGAAATGAGGAACAATGGTGAAAGAATCACCAAAAACCGAGTTACCTAACAAAAGTTATTGTAGTTGCAATATTCAAACTTGATCAAAATCCTCCAATTCTCCAAAATCTTCAACAACAATTCAAACTTTCTAAATCGACCTAAAACCGATTTTGGAGCTAAGCTCCAGATGTTGAGTGTTGTATCTATGAAGTGGTATAGGTATAAGGACTTCCAAGCCCTTTAAATAGGCATAAATCGGCATGGATTGCCAACATCATCAAAACAGAATCTTCTTGTAATAACCTTCATGTGGCTGAGTTGGTTGCAACGGTCTGCCATTTCATGCGAGTCAGGCTCATATTTACTCGACTGGCATTGAATTTTGAGTCGGTGAAATAGATTTCTTCTTTTTACGAGTGACTGACTTGACTCGGATGACACTGTGTGGCTTGTCATGACAGGTCTTGGCTTGGCTCACCAGCGATAGATTCACTCTTCTTCTATCTTCGAGTTCACTCCAGCTCGATCGGGTGGCTTGATGTCTTAGCTCCATTCCTTTGTGGGAGAGCCTAAGTCTTTTGGATCGAGTCAAGTCATTCTTCTTTGTGTGAGTGAAGAGGAGCCTTCAATCGAGATTTCATAGACGCTCGATCCATAGGACTTGAATTTCCTTAGTGATCTTTGGTTTCCCTTGAATGCTCCAACCTTTATTCAAGCTTTGATCCGGGGCTTTTCCTTGCATCTTACTATCTTGTTTCCATTTGATGATGAGGTATTGAGCTTCCTTGGGCCTTGATGGATTTGTCCTCTTTAAGCTCATTTTAGGCCTAGAATCACCTACACACAAAAGACAAAGGGGAGTAGACATTATTTGATGCAAATAAGCTCTAGCAAAGATATAAATGTCTAAACCCATGTAAAACTATAGAAAACACATGAAAATAACTCTATAATGATAGCATAAAAACATGCTATCAAAATACCCCATACTTAGACCTTTACTTGTCCCAAAGTAAACTTCTAAACATAAAGTGAAAAACAAAGAGAAAAAAATCATTTTGGAGCATGCTTTTGTTTATTGGATAACATTTCAGTTTATTCATTGCCACCAGAGGTATGGGACTTCCTTCGAGGTATTAATATACGATACCAACAAACAAAGGCAAGGCATTTAAACATGTATGAGAATAAAGAATAGAAAAATCAACAAATAAGAATATATGCAAAGAAATCAATCACAAAACATATAGTGAAGAATCTTAAGTTTTCCAACTTATTCATGTTACTTAGAGGTTTTATATGATGCTTACATATGGCTTACATTGCTTCTACATATGATCAAAAGCATAGCTAAAGGCTCACAAATGCTCAAGTTTATGATCGTGTCCTTTATAATTCATTTATTCTTGAACTTGGCTTAACAAATAATAAATATTCATCTTCATTTGACATGATAACACATTCACTTGTATTCATACATTGATGTGCAATACTTTGCCTCATTGGCATAAAAGTAAAATAAAATGAAAAATAAACATTCATCATATTAGCTAAGTAGCTTGTCAAGTGGCATTTTAAACTTTAATGTGCTTTTCTATGTCTTTTTTCTTTACTTTTTTTTTTATAGCATATGTCTTTTGCCTATGGGTAAGTATTTTTCACTCAAATGAGTGTCAACCAATATACGCTTTCCTAGGCCGCGCAATTAAGAATTCATAACCAATACAAAATATCATGGACCTAAGCAAATGTTTAACTTAGCTCAAATTTCCTTTTCAAAGAATTCACTAAGGCATACATCAAACAAGTCTCAAATTATTGTCATGGTTCTGAACAATATCTCATCATTAATATCATTTCCAATTTTATAAGAAGCATACAAATTTTCTCAATTTTTTATTTTTAAATTTTTAAAAATTTCAATGTTTTTGGATTTTATAAAAAAAAAATCAACTAATACAAAAGTGCAAAGTAAACTAAGAAACAAAATAACAAAAATAAAACTTGCACATCCAAACACATATATACAAATGAAGTGTGAGGCATTCGTACTCCATACTTAAATCTTTCATTGTCCTCAATTGCAAAAATATAAGAGAGGTAAGAATATGACTCACAAAATGCAACCAATGTCCCAATGGCCTTAGGTGAAGCCTAGATAGTGGGAGATGCATCATCATCTTCCTTCCCCATGCTTCCCATTTCTTCCTTAGGGCCTCAAGCTCATCGTGAATGTCGATCTTTTTGCTCTCTCTTTAGCTCCTTAAGATGCTTGTTAGTCTTCTTCTTTCACTTCCGGTCTTCTCCCTCCGTGAAAGTTGGATTCTCTTATCCTCCTCCATTTGAGTGGTTTGGTTTTGCATGTAGTGGAGAATTTGCTCCAATAAACTCTCATCTTGAGAGATAGAACTAGAACCGGAGGCTTGATCTTAATGCGGCTCGCCTCCTTCATCACCCTCTTCTTTTTCCTCATCTTCATAGCCTTTTATCAAGTCACACCAATAATCTATCCAATTCTCTTCATCAAAAACAGTCTTTGATGGATCCCATGGTACCAAGGTACCATTAGAGCTCATTCTCACATTCCCTTTCTTGCTAAACTTTAAGAATCCATTGAACTTGAGTAAAGTCATGTCAACTTCCATAATCTTGTGGGGTGTAGACAAAGTGAGTTGTTGGAGGTCAAGGTTAAAGTACTTGGCTAACATGCTTACTAGCTCTCTCATACAAATCACACTCTCACTACACTTAGGCCCTATAACTCGGATGAATACCCAAAATGTTGGGTGATAGATGCTTCTACTATTGCTCTTTCCGGATTTAAAGTTTGAGTTAGCAATACTCTCCCAAAAGTTTGGATCTAGCTTGTAATACTCCCCTCGGTATCGGGATACCCAAAATAGTTTTTAAATCATTCACTTCCAACAACCCTCTAGCAACATTGCCAAGTCGAAAGTTCATGGTAAGCTCATGGGGGTTATATTTGGGTTGGGTGAGTTCAAGGATTGATAGGAATTCAAGCGTGAGATCCTCATAAGTCTCCACCTTCCTAGAAGAAATCATCAAGCCCCACTCTTGCAAATATGGCAAAGAGATCCTCCCCCATGCCAAGTTCTTTCATATGCTCCAAGTTAACATATCGAGTAGGCCTTTTTCTTGGTGACTCCATCACAACTTTTACTCTAGGCATGATGAATGGCTACCTTGTTGACGAATTTGGGTGATCTCTTCAAACCTTGAAAACTTTAAACACAAAGAAATCCCAAAACTAGCCGTTAGAGTAAGAAAGAGTAGGTGTTGGGGTGGTATCTAGGTTTGACTCGATCGAGTGATTTTTGGATCGATCGAGGTGTCGACCTGCTATGCTAGAGTTCTAAAATAAGAAGATTACTCAATCGACCGAATCGATCCATTCATCATTGGCTCGTTCGATGTTTTTTTTTCTAGCTCGATCGAACCTTTTATTTCTCACTTCAGCTTGACTAATTTTTTCTTAATTTTCCTATGATATCTCTTTAAACATCCCTTCAAATTATCTTGCAACCTGCTCTGAATCACAACTACAACACTCCAATTTACTTTAACGAAAATTAAAAAAAAAATAGGAAAAAAAAACGTACCAATGGGTTGCCTCCCATTCAGTGCCCTTGTTTAGATTATAGGCTCGACCAAACCTCTTTTAGGCAAGTTTAATCACATATTTGGGCAACCATTTCGTTTGAAGAAGTCCCATCCACCATGCTATCTTGCCCTTGAAAGGCATGTTGAGTGCATGAAGAAGTTCAATTTCCGGGCATTGGTGCTTCCTTACCAAAGCCTTCTTGTTCCTTCATGCCTAGGATGAAATGATAACTTTACTTTTTTCTCTAGGTCTTAACCGATCCCATACTTATCTTGTACTTCCCTAGCAAGCAATGCTCATATAGGATTGAGTGGTATAAGAGCCTCAACTACTTGTGTTGTCCCTTCTTTGATCAAACACTCTTCACTAGTGATGTGATCGAAGTTACTTCGAACAAGAGGATCCACCGGCACAAGTTAACACTCGGATTGGAAAGGAAAAATGGAACTCTCTCTTATTTTTATTTATTTTTATTTTGTGTTTTTGGATATGAAGAGGAAATTCCCCCGGCCTCTCACTTTGGGAATCCCTCAACTCGAACGAATTACCCTCAGAATCTCTCTTTGGAGTTCGAACCTTCGTTCCTCGACCACTCACCTTAGAACCACCTAAGCATCTCATCTAGATTTTGAAAACTAAGCATCTCACCTAGAATTCGGGTTTTGTTTTAAAGCAAACAACAACTTTAAAAGCACAAAGGCTAACTCATTATATTGAACTTGGATTTTCTTACAATGAGCATGTACAAGACTTTATATAGCATACAAAATCAGCCTTGAAACACCCCTAATAATTTCTAGAAATATCAAAGATTTTTCAAAAGAAAATTCAAGATATACAAGAGTTTTCTTACTAAATTCAAACACATAAATGACCACATTTGACATTTATTCAAAGGAACAAAGAAGCAAGCCAAGATCAATGGGGGGCCGAGATCGCTTCACACCTCGCGGTGCTTACACCAAGCGAAGGAAGACGGGAAAGTCAGGGAGGATGACTCTTGGATCTTATTCTTTTCACTTGGACAACACTTCAAGGAGGAGATAATCATGGCTTGGACATCCATCTTGAAGGAGAAGGAAAACCATTGAGCTTACTTGGACTTCATTCAATGTATGTGTGTGAAGATGCCTTCAATGTTTGGTGTAATGTTGACTTGTTGACCTTCACATGATTAATACATAAATTCATGCACAATACATGAATAATATGATAATGGTATGCTGCATGAAATATGTATTGGTTGGACATGCATATGTTATGTATTACCATCTTTCATGTCTCCATACATGATCTTGCCCAACAATCCATACAAGTACCATATTGGTTGCAATGTAGGGTCACTTTCACCATCTTCCTCTGGGAATTTCGACTTTGTGTAAACAAGAAAGTTGTAGATATTGAAAATAACTTTCAAATTATTACTCATGGGTATTTTAGTTCCAAGTATTGACTCGGATATAGGCGTTTTACTGAGAGTGTGCAAACATGACAACCTAGCTGGAGAGAGTGGAAGTTGGCTTGACTTGGGCATGCTCGGAGCAAGCGTTTTCAAATTGATTTTGATAGGTTTTGGCTCAGTTTCAGGCATGACCTCCAACACATAAGAATTGATTTCGATAGGTGTATGCTGAGTTTTGACTTGGACAGTTGGTGGCAAAGCGATTGGTTCCGGCATATTGACAACGATTTCTTTTCTAGGGAGGATCACATCATCTCCTTTACCTTGAAAAGGAAAATCCTCAAATCCGTCACACCAACCTTGGGAAAATCATTATCGGTGTTATGACCATGGTAACTCCTTCTCTCGACTTCGCCGCCATCATGTCGAGATGCTTGCCTACGATCCCGGTTCCCATGGGCACGACTATTCACACTTCGTTCTCGACGGTAGTCTCTATATTCATTCTGGTTTGCAAGGTTTCTATCTCCTTGCCTTTGTTCATGAGGGTTCAAGGGAAGGGGAGGCAACCTTCTCAATATCTCAACTAGTTGGGCTTCAATCCGCCCTTGCCTCCTTTCGAGGTTGTCAAGCTGTTGGTTGATTCGGTTACCACCATTTCCATTGGCGTTGATGGTCGTTATCTCCGAAAGCTTGAGGAACTCGCACCGCGGGGATCTGATACCACTTGAAGTGATCGAAATCCCTTTGAACACGAGAATAGACGACACAAGTTCTCTCTCGGACCGGAATGGGAATATCAAACTCTTTTTTTCAATTTTGGGTTTTGGATATGAAGAGCAAATTCCCTCGGCTTCTCACCTTAGAACCACCTAAGCATCTCACCTAGATTTTTAAAAACTAAGCATCTCTCCTACAATTCGGGTTTTGTTTTTGAGTAAACAACAAATTTAAACGCACAAAGGCAAACTCACTTTATTGAACTTGGCTTGTCCTATAATTGGAGGATACAAGGCTTTGTATAGGCACAAAACTCATCCTAAAAATTCCCTAATTAAGTGCTAGATATATCAAATATTTATCAAAAGAAAATGTAAGAAATACTAGAGTTTGTAACTAGTAAATTCAAAGCAAGTAATTAGCAACATTTGACTTTATTCTTGGATGACTCATGCAGATCTGTCTTTAGCCACATTGATAACACTTCAAGAAGGATATATCATAGCTTGGACGTCTATATTGAAGGAGAAGAAGACCTTTGAGCTTTCTTGGACTTCGTTCAATGCAAGTGTGGAGATGCCTTCAATTTTTGGTAGAATATTGACTTGTGGACCATCATTTGAATAGCATAATTCATGCATAATATGTGAATAATATGAGCATTGTAGGTTTCATGAAATATGCATAGATTGGACTTCCATAAGTCTTGAATGAACACCTTGCATCACTCCATGCATGATCATGATCAAAATCCCCACAAAGTATATTTGTTGTTGCGTTGTTGGACTATTTTCACCCTCTTCCTCTTGGAATCTCGACTTTATATAAACTGACAGCTTAGCCGAAGAGAGTGGAAGTTGGCTTGACTTGGGCATGCTTGACTTTATGTAAGGGATCAAAATAACACACGGAAGAAGATAAAAATTAGTATATAAGAAGGAATCTATGGGAAAGACACCACCACAATAACAAGTTAACAAGGAAAAATATTTATGAACGTCATGAAAATTACATCAGCGGTTATATGTAGGTAACTGTCAAAACTAGCCTTCACCGCATCTTTGTGTTTAAATATTGTGCTCAACCCATCCTGAAGACGCTCTCGTAGTTACAACATACATGAGCCAAACCCATTAGGTACCTAGAAAACTAGGTAGAAATCCAAAACAAGTCACGCTCTCGTAGAAAAGCCAAAAAGGTATAAAACCGGTAAATCTATGACAATCAAGAACTCTATAGATAAAGGTAGTGGTCACACCCCGTATCAACTTCAATCAAATAAGGTCCAATAGAATCCTCACGCTCTCGTAGAAAACTGATCTACTTTTATTCCCAAGGAAAAGAAAGGAAAAGCAAACTAACAATATCAATTATTTCAAGGAAAAGATCATGAAAACAACAATATCAATTATTTCAAGGAGGGTAGAAAGCATAATAACTAATAACTAAATCTTGCATAAAACTATCAAAGTGTACCTCAACGAGTCTCACACAATTCCGAAAATAAAAGAAAACATGTGTCAAGATTTGATGGTGTCATTATACGGTTAGGAAGGGTGAAATACGGTTTAAGGCAAAACTATTTACGGTTTATGTGTAAACCATATACTAGATGCGCGCAAAGACGGTCTAAGTTATAACAAAAAAGGTATTCGTTAACCGTTTTTAGTTAGCAAGTACACCGTGTATCCATTTAACACACAAATCATATTTCATGTGCAACTTTGACAACTTTTCGATAGTTCGGTAAAATTGACTTTCCCGATGCTTTGGTTGGAACTAGGATACCAATGTGTCCTAATTTTGAAGTTTTTTTTTGAAAGATCTACAACTTTGTAGTTGACGCAAATGTCCAACCTCAAAGGGAAGATGGTCAAAATCTGACATCTTTATGACATAGTGCCAGTTTGGGAACCAATTTATGGGAGCTTAAAGTAGATGAAGGAGCTTAAAGTAGCTGAAATTTGGCATTGTTTCTCTAAGGTTGGTGTTTGGCAGAGGTAGCTGAAGGGAGATGAAGGGAGATGAAGCTAGCTGATGGTAGCTGAAATTTGCCCAATTCCATAAGCTCCTCAAAGCAACGGTATGGAAGCTTATGGTAGTTGAAGCACTTTTTGGTACATCAATACCCTTACAACACATACTTTTAGAGATAGTTTTTAAAAATAAAATAGAGATAGTTTTTAAAAAGATTTCATCCTTATTTAAAATAAATAAACTTATTAAATTATTTATTCATACAATTTATATATTTTTTCAACAATATCAAATCATTTATACATACTTTTAGATTTAATTCTTATTTAAATTTTCGTTAATAAAAATTTCCATACGCAAACTTTATTTATAAAACTTTTTAAAATAAATAAATTGTTTATATTAGGCCAACCCGATTGGAACGAGAATTAAGCTAGGAATTAAAAAAATATATTAATTTAAAATCATTGATTCGTACATGACACGGATTTGAGTACTACTAGTATATCTTAAAAACTACGTCCGAAGATATGTGAAACACAACATTACTATACAAAGGCTTATTTATTTGAATAATATATAGCTAATTTTGAACGGCCACTATGTGCTAGTTGATCGGCATTCATTCCGTCACGACAATAGTCAATACTAATCGGCATGGGTAAGGAAACAAAGGGGATAGGTGTGGAAGAAGATGATCCGGGAGGAGGTGTGACGGTAGGAGATATTCAAACGAAGGCAACGACTGGTACATTCAGGGATACGGCGGCTAAAATACCAAGAGAGGATTGAAGCTTGACTCCAATGGCAACGGCTCCAATGGCGGAGGAAGGAAGACGGATCCAGGACGAGGCTAGGGTTACCTAGACTCTGGATAAACCTTCCAATTTTGGATCCTATGTTACCAAGAGATATGCCGTCAATCGTGAAGATCAAATATATACTTTCCATAGCGAGGATACCAAGCAAGAAAACCATGGAAAACAAGGCAAGGATGGAACCCGATCGGCCAATTTGGAAGGTTTTCAAATGAAATCTCTTAAACAAGGAAATGATGGCAACCAAGCAAGAAATGTCCAAGATTCCGCCGTTGGTGTTCACATGGCTGCTGGTGGATGCACGTCACAAATTCCGCCGCCAAGAAACCATGAGTCCAAGATTCCGAGGCCGCCGAATCATGCCCGCCTTTACCGAGCCATCCTCAGGCGGAAGATGATGGATTCGCTGGCAGTAATATAGAAGGTAATAATTTAATGATTAAACTCCTGGAATCTAAACTTCATTCATTCCTGCAGGCTGCGAGGAGGCAAGGAGCTGGCATGGAGGCGACAAGTAGTAGCGCTAACATGGGCATGGGTGGTGATGCCGACGCCAGGAACATGGTCTCCGCTGTAATTGACAATGTTAACATCACAGGAAAGGCAAGTAGCAGCGCCACAAACGACTCAGGCGGAGTGCAGAATGCCATAAATGGAGCCAACATGATCATAGCCAAAGAAGTTGGAGTGGATGCTGCCAAGGACAACCCGCCGCCGCCGCCGCTGCTAGGAAGAGAAGCAATGCCAAAAGTGGATGCTGATACGGAAATATTTGATATGACACTTGTGGAGTCGGTCTTGCACGAGGAGGATCGTACATGCGGGAATATGCAAATTTTGGATGATAGTGACCGAGCATTGATCATGGCGCTAGCAAGGAAGTTGATAGCAGGGACGGGAAGCAAACGGCATGTGGCTCCTGGCATGGACATGACCGGGACGGAAGGGAGTAACACAGAGGCCAATCACTTAGCCTTGACATTAGCGGAGTCGGTCTTGCACGAGGAAGACCGCACAGGTATGGATACTGAAACAGTCTTTGACACTGATGATGTTATGACTGAGCATGATCATGTAATTGATAATGAGCTAACTAATCGTATTCTGCATGCTCTTGCTTTGATGTCTAAAGATAATGGTATGCTTGTTTCAAATGATCCTAGTGTCGAACTTGCTAAAAAGAATAATATGCAACTTGTTAGGATAGATGTGCATGATGAAACTGTTATCCGCTCTACTAAGATGATTGTTGATAATAATAATAATGATATGCATGCTAATAATAATATTAATATGGTTACGCATGCTACTAGTACTGGACCTAACATTGAAAAGGGAGATAAAACTGATCAATTCAGACCCCGTGTTATTACTCATGTTAATCGCCCGTCTATTTTGCCTTTGACTGCTAGAGTAGGTTCTAGGCCTGGATCTAGTGTAGTGGGAATGGGTAGTAAGACTGACCCTGCTAACAAGGAGTTTCCTGATTTGCCCCGCATGGGCACTAATGCCGTTGCTGGTGAGGTTCCTCCAAGGCCTAACGCCTGGACGAAACCTTTACCAAAATTTTTTATGAATAGGGGCACAGGGGGTAGTCTTGAGTATACACCCCCAACGGGTGACACGGTCAAGATTAAATGCACTGAAGCTCTCCCTAGAGAACAGGTTTGGGGTAGTTGCCTTTTAGGTCAGTATGTGGGATATAATCCGGGTTACCTTGCTACAAAAGACCTTCAACAAACTTGGGGGGTTCAGTCTAGACTTAGGATGGGAGCTGGTTGGTTAATCTTTTAGTTTGACAATGATGGAGATAGGGAAAAGGTGCTCCGGGGAGGACCTTATCAAATACACGGGAGACCGCTAATTCTAAAACTTGTCCCAGATAAGTTTGCCTTCAATAAAAGGGATGTAGCGACCATACCCATCTGGGTTAGGCTCTATGGCATTCCAAATGACTTCTGGTCCCCGGGTATTCTGGTTCGGGTCGCTTCCATGGTAGGTAAACCCCTACATATGGATCCGGTTACAAGGGAAAGGAAAAGGGGATCATACGCGAGAGTGTTGATAGAGATACACTTTGTTTATCAAAAGAGAAGTAACTCTTGAGTTTGATGATGGTGTTGATGTGGTTTGTACGGTGCTAATTGAGAATGAGCCAAAGTACTGCAAGGGTTTCTTTACCTTTGGCCACAATGAGGAGGACTGCTCCTTTAAGGAGAAAAGAGGTGTTCCGGGAGTTAGAGCTAAAACCAAAGCTGATGAAGATAAAATCATAAATAAGGATGGAAATACTAAGGATAGCAGGAAGGAAATAAGAAAGGAAAATGTTGCTCCTAAAACTCAGGTTAATGAGAGAATGGTCATTGGGGGACTAGACGCTACTCCACAGTTGAAAAAGGAAAAGCCAAGATTGGTGAAGAACCTGGACTTCCTGAGAATGAGGGTGAGACTGAGGTTGCTAGGGTTAAAATTGTTAGTAGACTACAACTGATGTTGACAGGCCCATGAGTAAGTCTGCTATTAGACGTCGACGACGCCGAGAGGCGAAGAAGGCGGTTAATGACGAGACGCTGGACGTGGAGGTCGGCCGGGTGGCTGCTATAAAGGCCACTTTGGTAGAGGGTGACCGAAGTGGGCACAGAAAGGAACGTACTTCTGGGGAAGGAAGGGTTCATAAGGATGGCACACAGAAAAGAGATATGGAAGTTAGAAAGAAAATGTTACCCCAAAAAATGAATATTAAATCTTCATCGGGTAAGAAGAAGGTTGTGGTAGAAGAGGAATATGATACCAACTCTGAGGAGGAGTTAGAAATTACTGAGGTGGGTTCAGATGGGGATAGTACAGACTATACCTATACAGAGAGGAGTGAAACTGAAGCTGAGAGATATGAGGAGGCCACGGAAGTAGGAGAGGACTCTGAAGATAGCCTGGGTGAATCATATCAGGATAGGGAAATAGAGTAGGTGAGTGTTGAGAGTAAGAGATTATCCTTCGCCACCCCTAATATTAAAACCTATAATGCCTACAAGGCCTTGGAAACTGAAACTGATAATGGTAAAAGGACTGACAAGGATGAGGGGTTCCAGAGAGTGTTATCAAGATCTAACAGGCGTGCACACCGCACCCAAAAGATCAGAGATAACAGTGATAAAGTCAAAACCCAAGTCATTTCTAAAGCTCCTAGGATTCGTAGGCAGCAGAGGAGGGATGTTGTTTATATACCTGAGCGCAGGTTCACGAGACTTGCCTCTAGTTCTCAGATGAGAGCAGATATTAGGGCTCAGGGAAGGACCACTAGACAGACGGTTGAGGGAGTTTGATGGTTGTTTGTGTGGTGTGCTTGAGACCAGGTATGAGTCCAGACCTCTAGATATTCATCATGTGATGGCTTCCAAATTTCCAAACTGGAAGTATATCACTAACTTTGAAGTGGATGATAGGTGTGGCATTTTGGTCCTTTGGGATGATACTCGTCTCGACCTTGTAATAGGAGAGATTGGGGAACAGTTCATTGTTGTCTTAATCACGTGTAGAGTGACTAGGGTGCAGTATGGGATATGTTTTGTCTATGGGAAAGGTAGAATTGCCTATAGGAGGCAAGTGTGGGATCCCATTAGACGTTGGTTTAGGAACTACTCCTTACCCTGGCTTGTCTTGGGTGACTTCAATAACGTCATATACCCAGATGAGAGGATCAATGGGAAACTCGTACGGATGAATTAGTGTAGGGGTATGTTGGACGCGTGTCAGGAGTTGGGGCTTACAGATGTGCCATTCACAAGTGATAATAAATACACTTGGACGAATGGCACTATTTGGAGTAGGATTGACAGGATTTTAGTCAATTCTGATTGGTTGGACCAGGAGATGTACTGTCGTGCTAGTTTTCCGAATAAATGGCAGTTCTCGGATCACAAGCCGGCTATAGCTCATCTTACTCGTCGTCCTTGGGCTAGGAAGTCTAATTTCAAGTTCTTTAATATGTGGACTTCGCATGACAAGTTTCATGAGATTGTCAAGGAAAACTGGAGTTGTCACCTCCGGGGAACCTACCAACTCCGTCTCTGTAGTCTGCTTCGTGGTATGAAAGGTCCACTTCGTGGGCTTAACAACAGACATTTTGGTCATATCTCTGAGAAGGCTAAAATGGCCAATGAGGACTATGCCAATTGTCTTGAGAGTGTTAGGGTGGACCCGAACTCTGAGGACCTCCGGGCCCAATTGTCTTGAGAGTGTTAGGGTGGACCCGTATTTCCATGGTCTCATGAAGGCAAATGGGAAAAGGAATTTTATTCTTGCCCTTCAGTTGGCTGATGGCTCTACCACCACTTCTTTGGAAGGAGTGGCTGAAGAGTTTGTGACCTATTATCGGGGGCTTTTTGGGACAGAGAGACAGGTGGAGGAGGCCCCGAGGCAGTGGTTTGCGGTGGGACCGCGAGTTAAGGATCAGGACCAGAGGAGACTTATTGGTCCGCTTTCTAATGATGAGATTAAACAGGCTCTCTGGTCAATTGGAGACCTTAAAGCACCTGGTCCTGATGGTTTCTCTTCTAAGTTTTTCAAACAAACTTGGGAGACAACTGGGAGTGAGGTTTGTGTTGCTATCCGGGAGTTCTTTATCAATGGGAAACTACTTAGGCAAATAAATCACACTTCGGTTTCTTTAATTGCCAAAGTTGATTCCCTAACTCGAGTGGACCAGTTTAGACCTATTTCTTGTTGTAATGTTGTTTATAAAATCATCACTAAACTGATTGCAAACAGATTAGGACCATGTCTTGGGTACCTTATTGACCCGGCACAATCTGCTTTCATATCAGGGAGGTTGATGTCTGACAACATTTTTCTAGTCCAGGAGCTTTTGCGGAGATATAATGTCAGAAGGGACACTAAGCGTTGTTTCATGAACATTGACTTAGCTAAAGCTTATGACACGATTTCTTGGAAATTTATCCGCTATGCCATGACAGAGCTGAGTTTCCCGACCAGGTTCATTGACTGGGCGATGGAGTGTGTCACCACGACATCTTACTCCATCCGGGTAAATAAAACTATGCATGGTTTCTTCATGGGTAAGCGTGGGTTGAGACAAGGGTGCCCTATGTCTCCATTGTTGTTTGTCATCTGCATGGAATTCCTGTCCAGGATGATACGCAATGAGACGGCTAGACCAAAGTTCGTTTCCATCACCATTGTGAGGAACTTAGGATCTCTCACCTGATATACGCGGATGATGTCGTCCTCTTTTGCAGAGGAGATGTTTAGTCTGTAAGCATCCTTATGGACTACTTACGCGAATTTGAGAAGATTTCCGGTTTGGCTGTTAGCCTACCGAAATCTTCTATTTTCCTAGCCTCCGTCTCTGAGACAGAAGCAAATGAGTTAACATCGCTATCGGGTTTCTCCACGGGAACTTTTCCTTTCCGATATCTAGGAATTCCAATAGCACCTCATGTCCTGCGTGCAACTGATTACTCCCCTCTCCTTGACAAGATTGGGAAGCACATATGTGCGTGGAACAAGAGACATCTTTCCTATGCAGGTAGACTCGAGTTGATCAGGACGGTCCTATAGGGCACGGAGAGTTTCTGGCTGTCTTTGCTGCCGGTTCCCGCACTAGTGATGGACAGGCTGACAGGACTTTGCAGACAGTTCCTTTGGGTCTCCTTAACCTTAGGTGTTGGAACTCGGCCTTTATGTGCAAGTACTACTGGCACATTCATGCTAAGAGGGATAGCCTTTGGGTAAGGTGGATCCATCATAGATATCTACAGGTGGTCGAGTCAGACAATTGGGTAGCACACCGACGTGAATCGCCTCTGGTGAAGGCAATCATCGGAGCCAAAGACGAGGCAACCACCTTTGTGGATGAGGAGACGACGTTGGAGGAGGTCCTAGAGAGTTGTTGTTATGGTGACAAGTTCAGAGTCACAGAGGCCTATGATATGATCAGAGAGCATGGAGAGGAGGTGGACTGGTTCAGGATAGTGTGGGACGCGGACAACACGCCCAAGCACTGCTTTATCCTTTGGTTGGAGATTCTTGGACGCCTTTCTACCACAAACAGACTACACTTCATAGACATTGACCTTACCTGCCACTGGTGTGGCCTAGAGAGTGAGTCACATGACCACTTGTTCTTTGGCTGCACATATGCGATGGAGGTTTGGAGGCAGGTCTGCCACGGATTCCGGATGCCTACAAAGATGATCACGAGAGCCGACGTCATGACTTACCTCCTTAGCACTGCACCAGGAAGGAGTTGGACGAGTAAGGCACGCATCTATGCCTTCTCGGCGACGATTTACTACCTATGGCATTCCAGGAATGCCCTGGTGTTTGACCGGAACAGGATTTCCATTGATATTCTGGTCCGGATGATTAGAGGACATGTCTACACATTACTACATGAGGCCTTCCCGTCTAGGGTTGCAGAGAGGTTCGAGATTTAGTCACTTCTTGTTTGTTATGCCAGAGTTGTATTCTGCTCTTGATTTGCTATATTTTGTGTTGACTCTTTGTTCCGGACTAGGGACTCATTTGCTGATGGCTTTGTCGAAGGTGAATGATAACTTGATCCGATGGAGAGGCACGTCGTTGGTCTATGAATGTCCCTCTTTGCTGATGGTTTTGCCGAAGGTGGAAGGGTCTTATAGATAGTGCCGCGAGGTTTTTCATTATTATGCCTTTGGTGTTGATAATGTACTCTTATGATCTGTAGGTTTGGCCAGGACTTTTCTGGTCCTCTAAATTGTACTCATTATCCTTTCTATGAATTTACCATTTACCAAAAAAAAAAAGAAAAAAGTACTACTAGTATAACCCAAAATGATTTTTTGTTTTATATACGGATATGATACGCCACTACACAATCAGACATACATTAGACTAAAGAAGTATACCTCCAAAATATAACAATATCATTTATTAATTAATATTCTTTCTTTGGTCGAAAAAAGTAAAGAGTATAAACCAACGTTGGGGCTCCACAAAATATGTTCACATGAATATTAAACTTTAGAAGATAAAGTTTACGTTGACGTAATACCTCCAAAATATAACAATATCATTTATTAATTAATATTCTTTCTTTGGTCGAAAAAAGTAAAGAGTATAAACCAACGTTGGGGCTCCACAAAATATGTTCACATGAATATTAAACTTTAGAAGATAAAGTTTACGTTGACGTAATACCTCCAAAATATAACAATATCATTTATTAATTAATTATATATTTATAATTAAAACAAAATTCTATCATTAGACTAAAAATAATATAAACTAGGCATAAATTATATTAAAACTAAATAAATTATATTTAATTATTACTGTTCAAATAATTATATCTAATTTCTATAAGAGAATAAATTATATCAAACTAACTTTAATAGTTACGTTAATATTAGTCTAGTACTCTAATATAAGATTTTGTTTGTAATCATAGCAATTAAATAATTAAATACAATTTTTAATAATCTTTAACTTTGGAGTAATGATTTTATGAAAAACAACTATAACAAAATGTTGTATAACAATTAATATAATAGTAGTACTAATCTTTTACTATATAAAAAACAACTATTATATAAAGTGACCAAAAAAAAAAATTATAATGAAGGGTGTTTTTGTCAATTTACAATTTATCAGCTACGATCAACTCGAAATTCCCAAACACTCAACAAGCTTAAAAAAATACATCAGCTACTTCAATCAGCTTCATCTTCAGCTTCAGCTTCATCTTCAGCTTCAGCTCCGACGAGCCAAACAGACCCATAGTTATAAATCTTGATCCTAAACCAATGATCTCGACTTGGCTCTTCAATATTCATTCGATCTTGAAGTTTCCATGCAGTTCTCAACTCCAAAAGAGATTGAATTCTCGTGTTTGACATTTCATTCCATTGTGCATCAAAATGCACCATATTTGGCCTCAAATACCTGGAACACAACATAAACCGAATACAATATTAATGCTTTTTACTCTAAATGTATCCATGAAACTGACAACTACAATAATGCATGAATAGATGAAATCAAGAGGTGTAGAGATGGTGTCATCATCCTCGGACCAACACTCTCGTCGGAAAGTGGACCAAGTTGAGATGCAGAAAAAGGCTAGTGGTGAAGGGGATAGTGTACACCCTCGATAGTATGTGCCTTAGTACCCTCTTAATGATTAGTTAATCGTTAGTTAATTATAAATTAATGGTACTTTAATTGTAAATTGATCGTTAACTAATTGATAACTTTTTGTATACTAATCGTTAGCTAATCATTAACTTATTGTTATTTGATCAAAAACCAAAATTATGAAGTAATCATAATCTAAACACCGTTAGCAACGTAAAATAATATGAAACTAAACTTGAATGTAAAATAATATGTTGCTTGCTCGTGGGGATCTTGCGTGAGAATGTTTCTTTTATAACATGACTATATAACATTGAATGTGACTCTATGTTGAATCATGAATTGAGTTTCTATTACGCATTGTTATGGTTATTCAGATTTTAAAATTACTTTATTAATCACCTATATTGTGTTATATTTTCCGATTATATGAGACTAGATAAACCTATAAAATATATATCCCTATCCATCAATCCTTGTCGATCTCTTTCAAGTTGCCGGCCGATCTATCCTCACTAGTCGACCGACTTTGATCTTTGTCGATCAACGATCCTATGTTTTTCTTTTTCATATTGTCTTCTTCTCTCTGTTATTTTATTGTAGATATTTTATATTTGGTTTTGCACTTAATGATTCAAATCATTACATCAATTACTATGCGTTCGATCTTAAATATTTACTATGAATGAGTTTTATGTTTTCGGGTTATCTTTTCGTTTCGGTGATCAGAGAGAAAGGAGAAGTAAGAAGGTGAGTCAGGCAGCGTTGGCTTTTATCTTCTATAGGGTTATAACTTCATCGATATTGCCCACATTGAAGTTTTTCGACGTTGTTGCCCAACAATGAAGTTAAACATGCGCCTTTCCTGCAATTTGTTGGATTGTACGTATTGTATATTCATGTCCGAGTCCGGAACAACTTTGAATCGACAAATAGATTTGAAGGTTTGTGAAATAAAGGAGCGGTGGAAGCACGTGGGGGATCCAATGTCGTTATGTTGTCGGGATGGAGGGGTTGGATGCAAATGGCGCCCATCAGTTTCATGCACCACCACGCCCCTTTCATTTTGGGGGCCGAATCAGTCCCCTGGAGGGCCCGGGCCCACCACCGGTGGTCCCCAGGCGCCCCACTACGTGACAAAAAACCGTGTCAACTATCGTTTCCAGAGCGCCACCTGTTGTGTGTATGCAATCACTGGCCGGTAGTGACAGCGACAACACCTGGCACGCAAAACGATGCGTTTCATTGCCAATTGAACCCATATTTTGGCAGGCCCACAAATCCAGATCCTTACCCCCTACCACACTCACTACTAGTAATGTAATCTCGTCTCCCTCAAATATTTTTGAAAAGTCATATAGATATTTTCATTTTCCGTCGAATTGATATTACTGTTTTATTCTTATTATTAAACAAATGATTTACCGGATCCTTAATAAAGATACTGCAACTGAGCAATGGTCAATTAATGGTTTTTAAAATAAAGCATGAGTTCCTCGAGACACAGAATTACCACATTTGAGGATTGATAGTTGAAATTTAGTAATAAATTTGAATTTATTTTAACATTTACAGGAAGACGTCATCTCCAGGAAATAGAAAAGCGTGGCCAAATGGTTTAGAATAATAGAAATAAAATCCATGGACACCTATACCAAATCTGCTGCTCATAGAATCGTGCCTGCTGCAATTGCAGTGCCCAGATTACAATATGGTTGAATTTATTTCAATAAAAAAATCTAAAGAAACTTCGGGTAAATTATATTTTACACTCTGGTTACAAATATTTCTACAGTTTCTTTAGGAAAAAAGAAGATGCAGACGTTCAATGTGCCTGTGCGTCGGTAATACATTGTAAATATCACGTGTATTTAGTATAGTTATTTGATATTAAAACCTTACAGTTTCGCTTTGTAATATTTAGAATTATAAATATTATTAATATTTAAACATTCGACAAATAGAAATTTATCACCTTTTCATTTATTACTTGTTATTTCAAAACATTATTAGTATTTTTTATGTTAAATATTGAAAATCAAAAGGAGTATATTAATTATTATGTAGGTTTATAATAAAACATAAATTTAATTGTTTGTAAAAAATAAGATATATTTAACATGAATAATTATATCCAACTCAAATTTTTATTCAAATCACGTTTCTTGAGAAAAGACTAGATTTTGTTATTGTTTGTCAGAATCTGAAATCGATTCTTGATTTTATAGTGATCATGTAAAACGGGCCCTCTAATATTTTATTTTATTTTATTTTTTATCGTAACAACTTATAGTTCTATATCTAATATAATTTTGTAATTAATATGATATTATGTCGATTTTGTATAATAAATAAAATAAAAAATTTAAATAAAAAATTCATAAACAATATAAAATTTTCACAAAGTCAATCGTAAACAAACTCATATGTTTTCTTTAATCATCTCCCTAATTCCTAACCTGAAATGTGAAATTAGTTCTCAATTAATTTTGTATTTGGGGTGCAAATCAAAATTGTTCAGTTAATTTCGCACTTGAGTGTAAAACTAAAATTGAATTAAATTGATTTCACATGTGGGTGCGAAAGCATATTTGAATTTAATTAATCCTGTGCATGATAACCAAAAACGAAATTGAATTTAAACTTGAGAGCCTGAACAAAACTACTTTTTTATAAATCGATTTTAACGATTCTGCACCGGAACATAAAATTAAATAATTTATAAATGAAAAATATAATTCATCTAATCTGAACTTTTACAGTTTTACGATTGTATAAATAGAGCACCTAATATAATACAATAGATTTAAATAAGCTCCAACTTGACTAGTCACAAAACCGTGGGTCCACTATAGATCCTTTGTTTTAAGATTTACATCTCATCAATAAAATAAAAGAGTTTTAATAAGTAGTGTATATATTTGATATAGAAAGGTCATAATAATAAAGATTACTATCAGCATTTTTGCCGAGAGATAGATACAATAAGGAATTGTTTGCTATTTATATTTTGATAGATATTATTATACAATATACATAATTGTATCAATACTACAAATAATTAGATTTTCATAGTGCCGGTAATAATATAAAACAACAATTATAATTAAAAGTAGTATTACTAATGATAAATATAATTTATTAATATTTAACATACAACGTTAAAATTTTAAATTAGATAGGTTGATGAACTTGATGTAAGAAAAATAAGTTTAGAAATTTTATTAAATTTTGAACTGAAAGAGAGAGTTTATATAGGTGAGGTGGTTCATAGAAAGAAAATATATATATATCGTAACTTGTTTCTTTTTCATAAGTTTTATAAGTTTATTTTCCCGTAAAACGACGAATAAGAAGAGATTTATAGGGCCACAATTCATTCAAAAAAATATATTGATTTGATGTTTCAAGTTCTGGGCAAGTGGCAAAACCCTGGCTGTTCATGTCGATCGCAACATTTAGTGGACCTAATACAATAAATCCATTTATTTCCCTGTTTTTTTTGCGTAGATTTTCTTCATTATGCATTCAAGTTATAAATGCAACGTCTCGATACACGTTCTTGGAGCGAGGTGTCTAAAGTTATCATTTGAGGGAGAATTTTGATTTATAAAATTACATTATTATCAAGTAATCAAGATTAGCATCGTCTAATTATATTATATAATTTGTTTGCGGGAAAAGATATTGTTGACAAATTCAGAAGAGAAAAATTGTGGAAGAGGATGTATATATTAGTGAACTAATAATATAAAAAGATCAATTTTAAATTGAGAAAACAAGAGACAGATTCTCTAAGTTATTATAGATTAATAATATGAACTAAGTTTCTTACGATACGTTGATGTAAAAATATATTACATATAAATATCGAAGATCATAATTGACATATTCGATCCCTTTCATGTGAGGTTTTAGTGTTTGTTAGAGGTAAATTTACAATTCAATTTTTTTCTGATTAGAGGACCAAACATAACGCCTATATACTCTAACTTACATAACCTCTTACGTTAAATTAGCCTTTTGTTTTTGGAAATTCAATCGATTTAATCAAATTCAAAATCAAACCTTCAACTAAAGAGAGTTTGGTGGCAATAAGGGTATAAAAGTCGAGACCTTCAATCAACTACATGCAACAACAAAGTAAACGTTGGAAGAAAGGAAAAAACGACTTCAAAGAAAGAAGGATTCAATATCGGGTTTGATTGAATCTAGATCAAATAGAGAGGAGAATAACGAAGTAAAATTCGGCTAGAGGTAAGATTAAAATATTTGCACAACTCAAGTAAAAACAAAAAAAAACGCTGATTTTATTGATAGTTTCAATAATCAAATAATATTGACGGTTAATAAACAATATTATATAATTCCAATACAATTGAAACAATGAAATATAACCTCAATGTATAGGCACAAGGATGTCCTATCTAACTCTAAAAGGATAATATAAAAGGAGCAAAATATCAAGGAAATAAAAAAAGGTAAGATGTTGAGAAGTTAACTCGAAACTAGACTAAGTAATCTAAATAATGGGTAAACATGAATATGCTATTTCTTGGAGACAGTCTAGTGAGAGGGCATGCATATGCTACCTTTAGGCATGGATCTTCTCATGATAGACTCGGGATTAGGCTTTATTTATCTGTAAATATGAGTGGATTTGTGAAAGAAAGTTTGGTCTCATACTTCTTAAAGCTTTTTGAACCGGTTTGAGGAATGTAGATTATCCAAATTATAAATAGATAATAAAAAAGGAAATATTATTTAAAGAACTTCATTTAGTTGCATCTTACAGAAAGTTTTAAATGTGTTTCATAGCTCCTTAGCTTATGTTTTCACCGTGTAAAATTCGGGGTCAAATTTTATAGTCCGGATCATATCATCCTCCCCTTCTTGCCTTTGATTCGTAAATCAATGTCAAGCTCGGAATGATGTGAGTCAAGGGTATACCCTTAACTATACTTATGTTGCATGACCATTCGAATGGGATCTTCGTTGTCACCTCCAAAGAAAACCTAAACCTTATCAATATTCAGTATTCTAGGGGTATGTCTGTCCTAATTCGACACGAATCAAGGGTATTTTAGGTTCCTTGACTCAAGTAACCACCTATCGTTTGTCAATACTCAAGAACTAAGAGTCAAAATAATAAAGATGAAAGTGACTATCTTGTGTACTTGAAAGTTTCAAGAACAAACATTAATAGAAAAAAAATAAGAATCGAAAAGTTGGGAGGAAGGGAGACTCGGTTGAAAATAAAACTTGTTTGCATGGTTGCTATTGGCAACCCATTTGACGGATTCTCGGCTGATCGGATTCCATTAGGGTTTCACTGGTTACCCTTAGAGTTTGAATGCATGGTTTCCTTTAGGGTATCAATGGCTTCCCTAAACATGTACACGTATGTAAATAACAAATTGAATAGAGATAGGAAAAGGGATTCAAAAACAAAATACAATCTACATTGATTGAACCAAAGATCGAATCCAGATCTTAGAGATGATTAGACACCACATCTAGAGGAGAGAGGAAGCACACAAAATTTCTAAAAAGTAATACAAAATTTTATATATAGTTGGGCGAATCGAATAATATTGGCAACACATACACAATAAGATTCAATTATAAACTCATATGAAATAATGACAGATGACCTCTATTTAGTAGAGAATATGAGTACCTAACTAACTTGCAGATAAATAATAAAACGGCTTGAGGATAAAAACTTAAAAGTATAAACTGTCAAAATAACTAATTATTCTAACGACAACATCATCTTCAATCGTATTCATCCTTGCCAATCAAGAAATAGATAGAAGCACGAAGGGTGTGTGGTTTGACGTGTATATGCAAGCCATATAGACATGCGGTATATAGGGTTGGACGTCCTTATAACCTTGTTGGGACCGGGCTTTGTTTATCCAATTGAGAATATGAGTGATTTTGTAGAAGGAAGTTTGGGTACAAGCTTCTTAAAACTTTGTAGATCAGTTTAATGAATGGATCATCTCGATTATAAATAAATAATAACACGGCCTATTTTAAATTATAAATCTGATAACTTCATGTAGTTGCTTCTTCTAGAAACTTTCAAATGATCTCATTTCATGTTGTGTTAAATTTGGTCAGACTCTATAGTTTGGATCACATCATCCCCTTCTTTCTATGATTTTCCCCGAATCAATGTCATGAAACAAGGGTAATATTGGCAATATGTCCTACATTCATAACCGACATGAAGCATCAACTCAACTTACCATCTATCCCTCGTCAATATTCATGAACTAAGAGTCAGAATCAAGAAAATGATTAGGAGAGAGGGTCGAACAAGATATAGGGAAGTGACTACATTGTGTACTTAAAAGTTGCAAGGATTAACAAAAAAAGAAATTCAGAATTGGGAGGAAGGGTGACTCGATTAAGGAAAAAGTTGTTTGTAGGGTTGTTATCAGCAACCCTAGCCTTTTGGCAAATGTTAGCTTCCCTTAGGGTTTTAATGGATTCCCTTTCGGTTTCAGTGGCTGCCCTCATAGTTTCAATGACCTCTCTTAACCCACAATTTTAAACACAAATGTTAAAGCAAATTAAATAAAAAAAATATTCAATTGAATACAATCTAAATTCATTGATTTAGGGAGAGACATCAAGATCTTAGAGGAGATTAGAAACCACAAATGGAGAAGAGATGGAGCACACAAAGTTTTTTCAAGTAACGCAAAATTTCATTAATGGTTGGGCCAGGGCTAATTGAATAATAATGGCAACAAATACACAATATTTTTCAAATCTAAGCTCATATGAAATAATGACAATTGACTTCTATTTATAGGGAAATAGGAGGTCCTAAATAACTTTTTTTAAAAATTAAAATTAAAAATAATAATAAAGACTTCAAGATAAAAACTTAGAAGGATAAAGTATCGTAACAACTAACTTATCTAACTACAAGTTCGTCGTCAACCGAAAGGATCCTTTTCAAGCGAGCAATAGAGAGAAATATGTGAGGTATGTGAATATTAGAGCTAGGATGTGTATATACAACCCATATAGGCATGTGATGTGTAGGGTTAGTTGTCATTATGTCCTTGTTGGGCTCATACTTCCTTTATCCGGTAAAGAATATGAGTGGATATGTAGAAGGGAGTTTCAATCCGGGCTTCTTAAAATTCCTCGAGTTAGTATGTAGAATGGATGATTCATTTCTCTATTGGTAATGGATCCCATTTCTTCTTTTGGAAATATTTTTCATTTATCTCCTAGAAATGAATTTAATCATTCGTCTTCTTCTAAGAATGCTCTTCATTCCTCGCTTCATTGTTTCCATGGTTATGGCCTTGAAGCGAGCTAGGTCCGGAGATGCTCCTGCATCAATCCCCCTTTTTTTGAAAGGATTCGATCACGAATCCGAGTTGTCTTGGTGAGTCTCTATTAGGGGAAACATCCAAGGATATATAACACATGTTAGTAGAAGAATAAACATGTCTTTAAAACGAGGTGTCTCTTACAATCTCCAGTGGCAATCTCAAAAGCACAAGTCAATGTGTTTGGGAGCTACAATAAATATCAGGATCAACCTTGATCTCAAAAGGAAGAGGCTTTTTAAAGTGGCGCTATCAAGGGTAAGCAAAACTACACTTGCTTACTTTCTCAATAAAAAACAATAACTTATAAAAGGCAGTTGTAACCCATAATAAGATCAAGTTAATGTTAGACGGGGTGGGTAGGAAAGGGGTGAAGCTTCAACTCTAATGTAATCCGGGATAGCCTCACAATCTACGACATTCGGTCTTCAACCTTCAAAAACCGAAAAGATAAAAATATGAACTAGAACAACTTCCTTTCCTCTCTCTCTCTCTCTCTCACTTCTATGTCTCTCTCTCTCTCCGGAAAATATATTTACAAACAATATGTACTAGAACCAATATGTACTCGAACCAAATATGTTCTTGAAATGATATGTACTCGAACCAAATATGTACTCGAACTGAACCGGGTTCGGTATTGGGTTCACTGGACTAGCCTGGGGTTTGAGCTCACTGAGCCGGGTCATGATTTTTTTAGGGTTTTGAGAGCCAAAAGTGTAAATAGGGAAAATGTAGGGTTTTAGGGTTAAGGGACGACTATAGGTCAAGGGGTCTGACTCATTGTATTGGAGCCTAGGGTCAGGTCCGATGGCAGTTTGGTGCGGGGTCGGAGGCATTGGGTCCTGGAGGGAGTCACACGGTCATTTTGGTGGTGGTTCATCAGTATGGGTACCAGTGGTTCGGAGGTGGTGGTGTCGGGAACCGGAAAAAGGTACGGGCTGGCTGGAGGACTGGTTGTTGTGTGGTCCGTTTTAGGGTTTTGGGTGGTGGTTCGGGGCAAGTCTGGTGGGGTAGGCTCCAGGAGAAGGGGGCGGTCAGGCGCATGGTGGATATGTGGTGTGGGTGGATCCGACAACAGAACATTGCTTTCCGGCAAAGGTACTGGTTGGGTGCATGGGTATTGTGTTAGGGAACATGGTCAGGTGGTTGTTCGGTGTGGGTCCGGTGGTGTTGGATCCGCAACGGAGTCCCTTTCACAATGGTGGTGGTTTTATGGCGTGGGTACTAGTGTTCCGACGGCTAGGATAACAAAAGTTAAGAAATGTCAAAAATAGAGAACTGGTGGTTGTAGGGTGCTTTTTGGGGCTGTAGTGGTTGTTCGATGCGGAGCCGGTGAGGTTGGATCCGGGACTTGATAACGGTCAAGATGGTGGTCGTCTAGAGGCGTTGGTCCGCCGGTGTCGGAGTGGGTGGTGGCAACAATGGTGGTGGAGTGTTTTCGGTTAGAGAAACAATATTGGTAAAGATTGTTCCGATGATCGACCACGAGATCGTTTTTCTTGAATGCCCGGTTCTGGTCTTGTTATGGGCCCAATCGTGGATGGGATTGAGCCTTTTCGTGCGAGGATGAAAGCTTTTTATGTTGCACGCAAGATAGAATGTCCTCCCGTGTGTGGACCTAGAATAGATGTCCCCCCTTAGACTTTGGAACCAAGTGTAATGTATTTTGATAATTTAGTTCGAGATACTAGTTTTGTTTTTAACCGAACAAAATTCCGAATAAAAAGCCACAAAAAAACACACGAAAACTCAAGAAGTACATGGAAGCTAAAAGAAAATGTTTTCTCATGTTCCAATTCCGTTTTTCAACGCAGTCAACATACGTTGAACATCTTGAATTTCAACGCAGGCTAATTGTGTTGAAGTTAAAAATATAGCTTTTGGTTTCGAACGTTTCTCAACGACTATAATTTTATCCGTTGGATTGTCGTGGTGGTATCCGGTGGTTATAAATATCACCAACATCACATATCCATTCAACATTGATCATTGGACTCCCGAACTACTCATGTAGAGGCGCTCGTCACTGGACACCTAATAATTGAGTATTTCTCGGTGAAATCTCTCCAACCATTTTCTTGTCAAGCTCGTAAATTGAACTTTCTTAACTTCATTATCGACTTTGTTCCATTTGGCGGTTTAAGACTAACATATTCAATCATTAGGCACGTGAGTCTTAAATTGTCAAAAAGTACAACGTCAATAATGAAGTTGAGGAAGTGCAGTGGACAAGCTTGACTAGAAAATGATTGGAGAGATTTCATCGAGAAATACTCAATCAGTTGGTGGTGGCGAGCGCCTTCAAGTGAAAAGTACAAGAGTCAAATGGCCTGCGTTGGAAACTCAACACAGACGGCATGCATTGAGTGTCAAAAAAATTCAACGCAGTCGCCATGCGTTGGTACTATGCGTTTGTCATTTTTCTCTCTGTGCCTTTAGTAGTCCGATTTTTTTAATTTTATTTATGACATTATTTCACTTGTAAATAAAACACAAATGCAACTTCACTTCCTAAGGAAAATCAGGGGCAATGATGTTTCAAATCATACCCATTAGGTTTCTTCATTTTTTGTTGAATAGGCTTCACAATTTTTTCATACTTCTTGGCTTGTGAAGGTGAGTCTATACAAGTGTTCATAAATTTTGATACGGTATTAACCAATAAGAGACAAAAGAGAAAAGTTTTGTAATTTCAGGCATGACGATGAATCCTACATTTGGTGATCACTTGAAATACATGATATTATACATTTTTTAAAAGAAAGTATAACCACCAAAAAATACAATAAAGTATGTGATATGTCCTTGGATGTGTTCAAGGATAAACTCCGGATCTAGATCAAGCTAGAGCTTCAACTACTCCTTTGTTGATGTGCATCATTGTAACTTTGGATTGAAATGGGTGGCGGAAGCAATTGAGGTGGATGCGGAAGCGAATGTTGATTCGATCTAGAGATATCTAATAAATCATTGAAGTGGATTGAGGGTTGATTCTTGAGAAGAATCCTCGAATGTGGGTTTCTTGGATTAAAGATTAGATCCATGTAAGGTTTTTTTAGAGGAGAGAGTTGATGTTCAAGCTAAGTAGGAGAAAATACTTCTCAGTACTAAGTAAATTTGAACATGGAAAATAAGTGAGATAACAAATCCTTATATAGAGAGTGTTGCCTAACCATGGACAAATGGGCCAAAACAAGTCCATAAACAGGAGGCCTAAAAGGAAAAACCTAAAGGGATAAGTTAAAAGGAGATATTCTATAATGAATATCTTTTTTATTACAATAAAAGAAAATTTTGGAAATATAGTCCAAAATGCGCTAGCTTCATGCCATGGTGTCGGGAAGACGAGACATGCCGCTAACGGGGCCAAGAGGCATGGACGGAGCCGGTAATCTATGTCATGGTGGTATGGAGACACGACATGCCACTAATGAGACCAAGTGATGTAATAGTGTGAGTGATGATAGAGCCGATAGCTTGGGCGATGACTTTGGCTCAGGCACGGGTGAGCGGTCCATCCGAGTGAACCCTCAAAGCCTCATCCTCATCATCTACGGTCAACGTAATCAAGGGCGCATCAGTATGGATTAATAATATAAAATGTTTGAATCAATATAACACTATATATGAACTAAGAATATAAAAATCTTAAACTAACAAATATTATAATAAAAACATACCAATAAAATTTATGTTCCTAATAGTATTTGAAAATATTAAGAAAAAGCTAAATAAAAAAAGTATAAACTGTTAATGTAATAAATTCGAACTAAAATTATAAGAATTATGTGAATAGACAAACCTTTGATAACAAAAGGGTTGAGTTGTAAGATACCCTTAGTTGATTGACAACTGGTCAAGAATGACTAGAGTTTTTGTTTGAAACAAAAACTTATCGACTTGGGATACACTTGGGAGCACCTGTTTCGGTATTTTAAGTACCTTGCGGAGTTTATAAAGTTTATGGAAAAAACAAAAGGAAGTGACTATTTGAGAGCCCATATATATATGGAAGGGCTTGCGGAGTTCATAAGTTATATGGAAGGGCTTCAAGGAGTTATGATTGCTTAATAAATTATATATTATAAATATAACTCTATAAATATTAATATTAAATAAAAAGTTAAACCGTTTAAAGTATTTTTATACATATATAAGCTATGTAAATCTTCCTTCTTGCAATCAAGCGTATAAAAGAAAATCGTTTAAAGTATTTTTATACATATATAAGCTATGTAAATCTTCTTTCTTGCAATCAAGCGTATAAAAGAAACAAGTTCGTTCGATCCACTAGTAAATTCAGCTACCAATAAGCTTCTAGTTCATCTTCAAGTCCAATAAACTCATAGTTCCTAAACAAACCCCGATCTTTAAGCGAATAAGACGAACCTCCAATAACAAATTTATTGGTAATGTATTGGTGAATGTTGTGAAGTTGTATTTGGAAACGTAGTACAATGCGTACATCATCGTTTGAACTAAGTTTCAAAACACTTGAACGCATGTTAGATGAGTAGGTAAAGACGCGACACTTTTGTTTGAGAATGTTGTGTGCAATTTATAAGTAGTTTCATTTATAATGTATTGAATCTTGTGGTTTGGATGTGTTGTATCTGGACTGACAGGAGGAAGCTGAAGAGTCCATATTTGAGACGTAGTTGGGCTTAACAAGTAGTTGTAATGAATACGTACAGGTCATATTATAATGATTGTCCAATTGACAATTGAAGCATGTCAAGGACTCAAGATCTTACAACTTGGGCCAAACAGAAAAATGACATCTCTAGTCATCATTCATCATAAAGAATACAAGCCACGTGTTTTCGTTTGGTCCAAATCCATTAAATAAATATATTAACTTTACTTAAAAATTTATTATCTCCAATACGATCGTTGATATTACTATGGGTTTGTTTACTATGGACATTCGTAAGCTTGAGGTGGAGATTGACTCGAGTTTGGTTGTTAAACTTGTCAACAACATCATATCACCATCTCACCCGCTTTTTAGTCTGGTGTCACAATGTCAAGGTTTCCTACGTAGAGATTAGGTCATCCAATTTCGACACATCTATCGCGAAGCAAATGGTGCGGCGGATTGGCTTGCGTCTTTTGCTTCTTCTTTTCCTTTAGGTGTTCACTTCTTTAGTGATCCTCCTTTGGATCTTATTTATCTAATGAACCATGATACCCGCGGAGTGGCGACCCAAAGGTACATCACATTATAGCCGTTTTCTTAATTTATTCACATAATACGGGTTTGGCTTAGATCATTCTCCGTCGCACCTAACAAAAATAAACATAGAGAAAAATGATGTAACATACTAACCCCCAGTTTGGTTGTGACTCCGGAAACGGAAACGGAATGAAAACGAATCTAGTCCACATATGTACCTTGTTCATGGAATCATTCCGGTTGGTTTCTTGCAAAATGCACTTGTTTTCCCCTATTTTGTTACCCTATAGGGTATTAAAACTAATCAAATTCTACCCAATTAGTTCAAACCACAAGGAATGATTCCCAACAACTTCATGAACAAGGGTGTACATATGAACTAGATTCGTTTCCATTCCGTTTTCGTTTCCGGAGTTTAAACCAAACCGGCCCTAATTCTCAACATGTCATGTTCTACATAACTATTATATATGGAGGACATATGAACCATAATGTCAAACTCGAAACACAAAAATGATATACTTTATTATTCAATTCGTTCTCGCACCATTTTTGTCAAGGGATGGCTCGTTTTTCACACCTAATAGACTTGAATTTTCTGGAGAAAAATGTTTCTTTGTAAGGAGTGATTTATTTTTTTTTATTCATAAAGATATGGAGTACATATGAACAATAATGTCAAACTCGAAACACAAAAGACAACCTATCCTCCCTTTATCTTCTTGAGCAGCCGCAAAGTTTGACTTACAACAAATCAACACTGCACTTAATCAACACGCAATTTCCCTCTTAGATATCAATTACTTGATGATCGAGGAGACTGACAAGGACCTACCTGGTCGCTTACATTCATTTCTCAACTCTAGTTAGGATTTGTTGTTTCATATTCTTAACTTAGGTCTCTTTGGTATCTATATTTAGTTATGATTAAAATTCCTACATAGTGTGTTTGGTGTATAATTTTATCTCTAGAAACAATTCTTCATCAAATTTATCTCTTTTATGTTGGCATTTATACAACACATAGAAATTGGATATCAATTGTATACCTACGTCTTTATATCTCATATTCATATCTTGATAACGCTATCGATACTGTTATCCGATACATTGATATCTACAAATGGATGTCAAACATGCCCTTATTTACGTTTTGGGGATATAAACTAATATAGCTCCATGTACTTCATAAAGAGTTTTCAGCCAAAGAGCAATGCCGATTTGCTACCACAAACTCATGCACTGCATATATACATTCTCTAAACCTCTTCAAATCTACGTTTTACACTCAATTACAACTCCTACCACATATTTTTACTTAAGAAACTTCACCCCTCATAATTTCAAGTCCAGAAGTCCCACCACTCGCAGCTGCTCGGGGACTGCTCGAACAGATTATCCGATTGAAGGCCATGCCATTCCTCGTCCGAGGTTAGCGAGCTGCAAGCCGGCTCCACCATCGCTAGAAATTCCGCCCTTTCTTCCTCCATCGCCAAATAATTTGTGTTCATGCAATCAGATCCTCCAATATCGGCCAACCCGGGTTTCTCCTCATCTTCTTCAACACCTGTACTCTTCATCTTCTTCTTCTTGTTGCTGTTGTGGATAATCTCAGATTCTTGATCAGTTGCAGTTATAACAAAGCTTCCACCATCAGGAACACCGACTGTGGTATCTTCTTGGGTATCACCTAATAAATTCTTCAGATTCTGCACCTACAGAGAAAGAAGGAGGTTGAGAGCTCATCAATGGATCCTATGTTGTAATTTCAAAAGCAATTTCCCCAATTAGTGATCTAAAATGAAAGGTTTCCATGATTGAAGGTACCTGAAGGGAAAGAGATTGATTTTCCTTTTTAAGAAGGTCGAAGCGGGAGGCGAGGGAGTCGTAGCTGCGACGGAGGACATCGAAGTCGTGCTCGAGCTGCTTCGACTTCCATCGTGCGCGTTTGTTCTGGAACCAGATGGCCACCTGGCGAGGGTGAAGGCCCAGCTGGGATGCCACCTCAGCCTTCTGACGTGGTTCAAGCTTGGTCTCGTTTTCGAACATGGTCTCTAGGGATCGGACCTGCTCATCGGTGAACCTCCTCTTGCAGTTCTTCTTCTTCTTGGTCTTGCAGGCCATATCTAGTCCTCCTCCTCCTCCCGGTTCAAACATTTTTGGTTAGTTGCAGATCGAGAGAGATGCAGTAGCAGTTAAAGAAGATGATTTGAGAGGCAGAATTTATATGGAAGGAGAAGGGTATGGAAGCCAATGGGGTATCGACAGCATAATTGCAAGCTTTTATCTTATTTGGACGGAATTGAGGGGATAGATATGAAGTGTCTTGTGGGAGTTGGCTATCTTTATCGAGGTTTTGGCCCCCCAAATTGAAAGGTGTTAATTGTGGGCCAGTTTGAGATAATTAATAAATGGGGCCACACGTTTGAGTAATGTACTTATGTTGTTGGCTGCTTCTAAGAACCTCCAATATCTCTCTTTCGTTCCGAGTGAGCCAACACTTTGAATCTAGATACGCCAATCTTACTTGTATCTCACAAATACTCAACTAACTTAATCACCCGACGTAGAGAAATGAGCTCATATCTAATAAAATGTTGGTAAAACTTTTTAGACGAGGTTATCTCCTTTAACTTCAATTTTCAAATCCCCTCAACTCAAATAGAGGTAGTAGGGACGATACCACCTCCAATCATGTACGAGAGAAAGTGTGATAACGAGTCTCATGCCCGTGTCAAGGACATAACTCGAGATTAGGACATTTCTATGGGTTTGTCACGTTTTTTTTTCCCCAAGCCCTTACCGATTTATTTGATCTAAACATTGTCGCTCCCGTTGTCCCCTCGAACCTTTTCATTGGCCTCGAGGATATAAAGTAAAATGCTCATCTTTGTTTATCTTGTTTGTGATATATGGGCTTTACTCATCACTGAGTCGACGAAGAGTAATGCTAATCGTAAGGGTGGTGGAATGTGTAGATACGTGGTAGGGTGTTTATGGATTTCAATTTTTTATGGATATCGTATTAATTCAAATTGATTTGTTTAATTTGAATGTTATTTCATGTGAATGATGGGGCAAAAGAAGCTCAAATTCCACCGATGGCTCGATAAGATCACTTGGTTAAGGAGTTGCCCTTATGGTTTGGAGGAGGACTTAAAGTTTGTTTGGCTCGATGGAGCAATCTTGCAAACGCTTTGGTAAGAAATGATACGAGTGAGGATGGATGTTACCTCAATGATGGTCTATTACGGGGGAGGTCTCAAGATCATCTAATTCCGATCCTAACTACCCATTACCGGTTAAGTCTCAAGGCAACTAGGATAAATTTTCAGCGCAATTTGGATTATATTCCTAAGTACCAAGCAAATCTTTACCGGGTAAGTCTCAAAAATTGTCTAGCTTAGATATTAATCCAACACATCACAATCCAATAGAGGGTTTTACACCTCTATTACCTAATGTTCATCATCATCCATATCCAAGAAAGGAAATTACCGGGTAAATCTCTTCCTCAACTTGGTTTGCTAGCTTAAGAAGTTCTAACCTAGATTAAGCTCAACAAACACTAGGATTTACACAAATTTGTACCAACACTAGCATGCAACCTAAACAATCATCATCCAAGCCATAATAACTCTCCATTCACTCTAAAATCACTAGGATTATAGCCAACTATCCACATGATAAAACCTAGAGAAATAAGATAATAAAACATGCTATTCATAAGATAAAAATGCAAAGGAAGGAAGAGGCAAACTCAATAGATTTAGTTTTCAATATCTAAGAAAAATCGAAATACAAACAATTCCAAGTTTGCTTGCCAAAACAACCAAGAAATATGTGATTTATATCTCTAAAATCCACTAGAGAATGAAGAAGGAGAAGGAGTTTCAAAGGCACTAACGAGAAAACAAAATCAGATCTAAAATCTTCCAACACCAGCCAACCTTTGGAACAATGCCTGCAAGACTTGTTTTATACTCAAGCTCCTGCAAAAAGCAAAGGTCGGACGAAAAACACTCTGAAAAGTGAGCTGACAAGTTGTAGAGAGGAAATCTCGGCCAAAATGTGGGAAATCTCAGGCCGATATCGGTGCACAACGAGGCCGAGATTTCACACCTTCCCTTGAACTTCCTTCAACAGCTTCAAATCTCGGGTCTTCATGTTCTGATCTCAACCCGAGATTGGGGCCGAGATTGCTCTCGACTTTGGCTATCTCGTCTTCAATTAATTGGCTTTTTCAAATCTCGGCCGAGATAGGTGCATGCTCAGCCGAGATTTCTCACAAATCCTTTGTTTGCTCCTTAACTTGATGTCTTGCCTTTCCACCTCACATGTGGACTTCTTCATGGCTCCTATAACATTATCCACTTCGAGTCTTGATCCTCAAATGCATCATTTAAGTCCGAAAAACGCAATTTCACCTACAAAATCCACCAAAGAGTGTAGACATCAATACTTGCAAAGTAAACCAAAACAAGTGTAAATGACACAAACTAAGGCTTATTCATTCTAAGGGAAAGGGAAAATCTATCTAAATGCATGCCTAAACTATGGCAATAAACCATGTTATCAAATATCCCATACTTTCTCCTTGCTTGCTCTCAAGCAAGAACCAAACCTAAGACAAAAGATAACAAGGTTCATGCATGCAAAAACAAAGAAAACGAAATATTTTTCTTAGTACTTCTAGTCTTAGATCACCCTTAAAGTGTAGTTTCACAGCCAAGGAGATATTTTGTGTAAGGTCATGTAAAGGTAGGCACGAAAAGGATAATCACACTTTGCATAAAACTTATGTTTAGCAAATCAAGTCCAAAATGTCTAAGCATATCATGAGAAATTCAAATCCAACTACCAAGCTAAACAGATGTTCACATAGGTCTTAAGGACTTAGCAAAAGTCACGTCAAGAAATGTGATGAAGGTAGGATGATTTTTAGGTATTGTGATGCTAATCCAGGAAGGAGAATAAAACAATTGACATTTTATCTCAACATCCACCTTTGCTCCCCCTCCCCTTCTTTTGGAGGGAGAGACATTGGTGCACAATAGCCGAAACCTTGGTGATTAGCAAACTTTAGGGGTAATCAAAGGTGCCTCACACCGGATGCACATGCCAATCATTCGTTAGGACACTAGCTATTCCGACTTTGGCAAGATAAAAACATTCGGCTACGTGAATAGTACCGAGTTACTCATCTTCATAGCCAATGTACCCTAATACACTTTTATTCAACAATTATCATCACATTTCTCACCATCCAAACTCCTTCAAACAATTCACCCCATACTTATTTTCAACACACCATATCAAACAAATATATCCTGATTCCCGGATATGTTAAAGGAGACGATTTTTTTTTCATGTTTGAGGGGCTAATCCTGATCAAGATGGAAAAGAAGAATGAGATTGAAATACCTTATATATCCCTATGCAATGTGCAAGAACTTATCATTTAGCTTCGAAAATCATAACTCAATCAATCTAGACAAAAGCAATGCAATGCAAACAAAACAAACATGCAAAACAAATGCAAATATCTCACCCCATACTTAAAAATCACATTGTCCTAAATGTGAAAAATAAAGAAGAAGTGAAAAAGGTATTCACATTGCAAAATGATGAATACGTAAAATGGCATCTATTGCGGAGGCGATGAAGGTAGGTAGCGAAGGTGCTCCGGGTCATAGTGTGCGCCAAAGAGATGGTGGTACACATCTCCCCAAAAACCGTCGGATACGGAGTGCCTTCTTTGATTCTCCTCCTTAATTAAATCAAGCCTTTGATCCAAGTGTAACCTCAAACACTCGATTTCGGCATAGAGATCATCATAGGAACCTCGGTGTCGGGTACTACGCCGAGGTGCCCGTGAGGTGGATGCACTCAGACCCACCATAAGAACCTCAAAGTGTCAAATACCAAAAGTGTCTCTACCCTCGTCCGGGTCCACACCATCATCGCTCTCACCATGCTCATGCTCGGTATCCATGGCATGAGGGTCATCCTCATCCTCATCGGACAGATCCTCAAAAGCGGTCTTCCAATTTTTCTTGTCTTGATAAGTGAACTCTCTCTTCCAATTAATCCCTTGCTTATCATCCCAAGGCATGGCTACTGAAAATCCGGTTCCGCCCTTATGTAACAAGATCCCTTGGGGCACAAGTTGTTGCTTTCCAAGCGCCCGGGGGTGAGCAACAAGGGTACAATCCGTAAAGTTAAGCTCCAAAGCCCTTGCAGTGTGAGTGATCAATCCACTCACACAAAGCAATCCCGACCCCTTGTTGCCAACTTTCTTGAAGTGATCGGCTAAAAGAGAAGCCGAGTCGGGAATAGGGTCACAAGCAATACACCACAGTAAATACAATTCGTCGGCTAACACTTCCGGGGTGGATTCGTGCCGTGCAAACACCTTTTCACTCATCATCCTATGGAATACCCGGAAAGAAAGATTATATATAAGCCTTTCCTTCAACTCTCCAACCCGCCATGCCTAATTGCTAGATCCTACGGATGCAATTTCTTCCCATAACTTTTTTCGGCTTACATCCTTGGGGAAGACAACTGCATTACTTTCTGGGATCTTGAACATGGCTCCAAATTTGTCCTTAGTCATTACAAAGTCCCGATTCATCACCTTAAAGCCTATATGGTCCTTCTTAGATGAGTAGGCAAAAGAACTCAAGAATTCCCGGGTAATTTAATCATATGCGGGTTCTCTGATAGCCACAAAGTATGCCCAATGACACTTAGCAAGCATAACATTAATATCATCCGTAATCATCAAGTCATCTAGATCATCTATGTCTAAGTACCTAGGTGCAGAAATCGTAAGATCTTTGAGACGATTATATTTTACCTTGTACTTCGAATGGATGACGGGGACTCATCGTTGGGGCGCTGGAGGTGATGACGGCAGCTGGGAGAGTTGGAAGAGGTTCGGGCCTCCACGGGTTCTCTTACGCGCTTAGGACGTTCAGTCATTTGCTCAACAGAGGGAAATCTCAGGTGACGTAGCTGAAATCTTGGGCGAGATCAGTGCACATTAGGCCGAGATTTTCAAGATTTCTCCTTGGCCGAGGCTTGACTCTCTTTCTTCTTTGTAGGCTCCTTCCTTATGCTATTTTTTTCTTCTTCTACCCTTTGAAAGGCTTTTCTTATGAATTTTGATCAATTTTCGGGTTTTTGAAAAGTTTGGGATTTTTGGGATTAGGGTTTGAGTTAGGAGAGGGGAATTGTGCAAAAATTGGAAGGAAATAGTTGCAGGAAGAGGAAAGGAAGATTATTTGTGAAAGATCGAGACAAGAATGGTGGAATTTTGTGTAGAATTGAGAGAAAGAGGGTAGAGGGGCGAGATTTCGGCGTTTTGAGGGCTTGGAAAAATGAAGATGAATAATGGAAAAAGTGGGAAAGACGAGGGTTTTTGTGCTGATTTTTATCAAAATCTCGGGTCACTTGTTGTCAATCTCGGGCCGAGATTTTTGAGGTCGGGGCCGAGATTTTTCTTCAGACGCCGAAAATCACAGAACAATGAAATCTCGGCCAATTTGAGAAAAATCTCGGCTAGGGGGAGGTGCCGAGGGTGCTCTCGACCTTGTGCATCTCGGTCTAGAAATTGGAATTAAATCCAACCTCAGCCGAATATTTCCCTTATGGCCCGAGTTTGCTCATTTTGGCTCTTTTCTCCCTCGTTGTTGATTCTCGTCCTTCATTAATTTCCGCAAAATCTTGAATCAACTTGGCGTTAAGAACATCATCTTCCAAGCAAACGCCCTTCTCGCTAATTACCTAGACCTTACAAAGACCAAAACACAAAAACATGCAAAAAAAAAAAGCAAAAACATCGAAAATAAAAAAGAAAAACAAAGAAAGACATTAACCTCGGTTGCCTCCCGAGAAGCGCTTGGTTTTAGGTCTCTAGCCAGATATGATTCTGTTGACATCTTATTGGAAGTGGATAGGCAAATCCGCTCCATCGGAATTTCCGGTGTATATTTCTTAAGCCTATGCCCATTCACTTTGAAACTCCCAGAATGCTCACCCCATACTTCAATTGCTCCATGGGTGTAAATCTTCTTCACAACATAAGGTCCAAACCATCTTGACTTCTCCGGAGATAAATGAAGCTTAGGATTTCGAATAAGAATGAAATCTTCTTCGTTTATATCTTCCGGGGGTATACGACCGTGGGTCACTTCTTGGACTTCTCCTTGTATATCCAGGCGCTCTCATAAGCGTCAAGCCGGATTTCCTTCATAAGTAAACTGGATAGAGGCTTGGAGGTCTTAGAAATACCTTTGATGAACCTCCAGTAGAAACCAACATGCCCTAGAAAATCTTTAACTCTTTTCACCGATGTTGGTGGAACTATCCCTTCCATTTCTTCAACTTTATCTTTTAAGTGTCCCAGAAAAGGCTTTAACATGTGTTTAGGGGGTTCCCACGGCGAGAACTTCCGTCTTACGGTTGCATTATGGGTTTTTGAGGCCTCAAGAGAGTCATGAGCATATCTCGTTACCTCACTGCATAATCTCGGGTCGAGATAGGTACACTCTGGGCCGAGATTTCCTCTCTGATGTTGTTTCTTGGAAGCTGCTTCAAATCTCGGCATGATGGCTCCATATCTCATTATGAGATTAGTGTTGAGGTTTCTCTCTACATGATGGATCTCACCCAATTCAATTGAATTAATCGAAATCTCGGCCGAGATTTCAGTATTAAGGGCCAAAATATCTTCTTTGTCCTCTTCTTGCACATGGAACAAACCATCTTCAAATCCCTTTGCCTCGAAGATATTGGGAAGCTTAAACTTGAACATCTTCCTCTCCAATGTTGAAGGTGAGAGAGGCGTTCTTGCAATCAACCAAACATCCGGAAGTAGCGATCAATGGTCTCCCGAGAATGATGGGTACCGGGTAATCCGCTGGGATATCTAAGACGACGAAGTCAATTGGGATGTAGAACTTTTCAAGATGGACTGGAATATCCTCAAGAATGCCCACCGGCTGAGTTGTCAAGTTATCCGCCATGTGCAAGGTCATCTTCACGAGGTTGCCCCCTGAGGCCAATTTTCTTACAAAGTGTGAGCGGGATGATGCTCACACTAATACCAAGATCGCACAAGGCCTCATAAGTTTCTTCTCCAATGCCTATGAAAAGACAAAATGATCCAAGATCCTTAAGCTTTGGTTGCATCTTTTCCTTCAAAATTTGGATGAGCTCGGTGGATCTCCGAGTCATCCTCACTTCACCATACTCCTCCAGTTTCCTTTTACTTGTACTAATTTCTTTCAAGAACTTCCCCTATGCCGGCATTCCTAGAATAACATCAATGAATGAAATATTAATATGCAATTTTTAATAAGTTTAATGAATGTACCGAAATGCTTGTCCAATTGTGCTCTAGCTCCGGACTTCAGAAATGGGAGTGGTGGCTTGAATGGAGGTGGTGGTGGGGCATAAGTTAGCTCTTTCATCACAAATGCATTAATTCTTCCTCTTAGCTCGGTAGTCTTGAAAGGTGGGAAGAACTTGGTGAGAAATTTTGATGTCATCTCTTCCCATGAGTTGACCTTCCCATATGTTATAGATTGATGCCAATCTAAAGCCTTATCCTTGAGAGCGAACAAGAAACCCTTTAGCTTGTGATTTTTTTTCTCTCCATCTTTGCGGGTTACAAAAGTTTCCATGAGAATCTCATAGTTCATGAGATGTTGATATGGAGACTCCCCTTCCAATCCTCCAAATTGGTTTTGTCGGATCATTTGAAGAATTTGAGGGCGGAGCCCATATTCATGAGCCTCACATATTCCTCAACTCGGATGGGCCTATCGGGACGATTGATCCTTTGAGCGAACATTCTTTTTCCAAGTGTTTGTGGGGGTTTCACATATTCCTCAACTCAGATGGGCCTATCGGGAGGAGGAGGAGACACATTTTTAAGAGGCTCATCTTGTTGCCCTTGAGCCTCACGTTCATTGCGAAGTTCAAGCACTTGCCTCATCCCGGCTCTAATTTGCGCTACTTCTCCCATGGTGTCTTCTTCTTGTTCACTTGTTATTCTCCTCTAATTTTCCAACTCTAAATTTCTTTGCCTAAAGTTTTTCCAAAGCTTCATCAAGTTCCGCTTGAAGATTTCTTTCGACCATCCCTTTCTTCTTCTTAGAAATTTTGGATCACTTTTGCAAGGTTTTCTCCGGTTCGGGATCAAAAGGAGTTAATTATTTAAGACTCCGAGAACTTCACATACACCTAGAAAAGACACAAAAATCTTGAAAAAATCCAAATACACAAACAACACAAAACCAATAGTACAAGAAAGACCTAGACTATAACTAATCAACAATGAAAATAAAACTAAACCAAGTCCCTGGAAACGGCGCCAAAAACTTTTTCGCTCGAAAACGAGTGCTTAGTTTTACAATTTATAATGCTCGAAATAAACAACAAACTAGTAGCGAACCCACAATGTATGGGTCATTACGTAGTATGGTAAGTATTTCAAGGTCGAACACAAAGACGTTGGTGAAATTGATTTGCACAAATGATCGAAAAATAGTAAAGATCTAGAATAAGAAATATGAGTTGATCAAAAGGGTTAGGATATTCATATTTTTGTGTTGGGTTTTGGTTTGGTTCTTGATCAAAGATCAATTTCAAACAGAAGCAGTGAATAAAAGTAAGACACACATCAATTGATATCAAATTATTGGAAATAGAGATTCTAAGGTTTCAAGAGCGTTATCCGTGACATTGGACTCGAGATATCTTGCAAACGCTTTGGTAAGAAATGCTACGAGGATGGACGTTTCCTCAATGATGGTCTATTACGGTGGAGGTGTCAAGATTATCTAACTCCGATCCTAACTACCCATTATTGGGTAAGTCTCAAGGCAACTAGGACGGAAATTCGGCGCAAATTGAATTCTCTACTTAAGTATCAAGCAACTCTTTATCGGGTAAGTCTCATAAATTGCCTAGCTTAGATAGTAATCCAACACATCACAATCAAATAGAGGGTTTTATACCTCTATTACCTAATGTTCATCGTCATCCATATCCAAGGAAGAAAATTACCGGGTATGTCTCATCTCTAACTTGGTTTGCTAGGTTAGGAAGATCTAACATAGATTAAGCTCAACAAACATCAATATATAATGCGCTAGTGATCTCGAACCAATTTAATCAACCATAGACAAATCTTGTTCGTAGACTTTTCGACAAATAAAGAGGACCCCAAGAAGAATAAAAAGGAATACAAAAGCAATATCGTAGTTTGGCTGGATGGGTCATGACATAAAGTGGAGAATGTCGTCCTCAAAACATCAATAGATAATGCGACCTGGTATGCCCATGCCTCAACCTCATAGATGCGAAAGGTCTTGCACAAACCAAGATACATGGTCACGTGGGGTGAGCGGTATCAACAAAGAATCCCCATCAATCCTCAGACCCATGATAATAGCAACGACGTGGAGAGTAATGGTCATCTCACCCCATGGAAGGTGAAAACTACTGTCTCGGGATGTCATCTCTCTAAAAATGCATGGCTAAGTGCATGAGAAACACCGGCAAACGAGAAATTAAGTAGATTAGTTAGACCACTCTGTAATGTGAGCCAAACCAAGATGTGGGGTCCTCTCTATTCCTATTTGATATCCACCTAGTCAATAGGCTGATATGGTCCAACTGTTTGCGTGTAGTAATCGGCTTCTTAAAATCCTCCTTACAAATAAATTTACATTCAATTAAACATTTAATTAGTTTATACTATAAGATAATTTGTTACAAGTATGATTCGATTATCTACCTCGCCCATCTAAATACCACAAGCCTGGTGACCAACAAAGCATGTCAACACATCATCAATCAAGGGTGCTCCCGTGTCAACAACAACGCGGTCCCGATCAACAACCGGATCACCGGGATAAAATCAACCTCTAAAACCTCGTCAATTGGCATCTCTCCATGTTCGTCATCTGGGATATTTGCATGCTCGTCAGTTGGGATATATGCATGCTCCTCAACTGGGATCTTTGCATCCCACACAATAGGATCCACATCGTCAAGTGGGATATGTGGTTGTCTAGTATAAGTTTGACTCGGATCCTCAACCTTCTTCTCAGACTCGGTCTTAGTCACATATAATGGGTCGGCTAACGCTTCTAATCAAACAGCTGGAGATGGGTCCAAAGATGACGGTCCAAGTGGGCGAGATAACTAAACCGGTGTTTGCACTGGTCCAGTTGTAGGAGCTACAACCTAAGACACAGTATCACACCCCTCTATGGGAGCTTTACGAACTAAGGTCGTAGGACGCCTATGCCTCTCCATCCTTGCTAATTAATATTTGTAGGAGTACATGAGTTACCTAATTAAATTATATATACTATTCATTTCTACTTAATTAAATTTAATATAATTAGTTTAATAAACGTAATTGAATTTAAGTAATTACATTAATTAAGTTTAATATAATTACATTTAAAGAATTTATTAAACTAATTTAATTTAATTAATTAATATTAATTAGTGTCACAATTTTAATTAAATTTAAAAAACTTTATTTAATTATATATATATATATAATTTAATATAATTTCATATGATTAATACAATTTATTTTATTTTATTTTAATACAATGTAATTCAAATTTAATTTAATAAAACAAATTCATTTAATTAAATTTATTTAACTTTAATTCATTTTGATTAACTTCAATACAAATAATTACATATGCGTGAGCAATGGCCGTCAGGGTTTCGGAATGCGTGCCCGTTGTTGCTATTGTTCGTCTTCCTCGAACAATGTCATTGGAGGCATTTATTCGTTTTTGGAGATCAAATCTCTTCCGATATAACCTAAATTTAAACTACCCTAATCTACTCAATTTAATCCTAAGCTAAACAAAACAAACTCATTTCAAATTAACCTAAACAAATTCATTTCGATTCCGATTCCGACCTAAAAAAATACCATAAAAACTTGTGATCATTACCTTATTCGCAATGTGTTTCCGCTTGTGGAAGGGTCTTCATTCGTCACTACCTTGATCCATCGTCTTCTCAATCGAGTTTTCACCATGGAACGTCTTCGCTTCACTCACTGAACCAAGTCTTCGCTCTCGAGTTTTTTTGATTTGAGGAACACTGATGACTACACACTCAGGATCCGTGTTTTGTAAGGTTTAGAAGTGACACGCATTCGGAACTCGTAACTGTTACGTTTACGTATTTTGAATGCATGACAATCCCTTTATAAATTTATCGCCGTGATTTTATATGTTTCGTTTAATAATAGCGAAGAACAACTTTTTTTTAAAAAAGGTATGAAATCGTAATCAGGAGTGAGTATCGACCAATGAGGAAAGCGCACGTGTGAAAAGAAAGAATACATCGAACCTGCCACGAACCCAATCTGTTGTGTTGCCGTGTTTGTAATTATTTACCACATTGTTTATCTTAAACTGACAAAGTGGTGCCCACTTATAATGACGTGGCACGATACGCGTCGCTGCTCCTTTCAAAACTTGTCGGAGTGGTATTACACGTGCCCGAAGCAGCTCTTCAACAAAATAAACGACTCCTGTGGGGACCAATACTTTAATTACACATGTCCATTTCAGCCTACGCTCTTTCTTTGAAAAATTCTTCCACTGGTGTAACAGAACAGTTGAAGGACTATACAATTAAGATTGTCACGTGCCTTTCATCCTTCACTGCTAGTAAGTAGTAACAACGTAATGGCTTTTTCGTCTTAGGTTTGGGATGTTCTTTTTCCTCAGTTTATTTGTGTTCAAATGATTTAATTTGTAGTCATACTTGCTATTATGAAGGTATCTAGTGAAATTTTATTGTAAAGGATATTGAACCGAAACATTTGGATCTAGAGTTATCTTGTACAAAACTCAAGTAAAAAATTATTGAAGTGAGTAAATTTGTTGACATATTTTGACTTTATCCTACTCTACAAAATATCAATATGAAAAATCCACCTCAATTCACAGATGTAATAAATGATACAAACAATATTAAAGAAACAATATTTATCAGTTTTATCAAAAAGTCATAGAATTATGAGAATAGAAAAGTAATAAAGAAGGTAGAGAATGCTCGATAGAAATGACAATACTTGTGGCGAATGCTTTGTTCGTGTTTTGCCTTCAACAAAAAACACACAAGTCTACATTTATCTTCTTTTGCGGATTTACCCTATCTCTTTCTCTTCTCTTATTGCTAAACTCACTTTAGGGTTTTGTAGAGGTGAACATGACGATTAGTTGTCGTCGGCTTATGAGTCGTAACTTCATATACTTAAGCCATAAGTAAGATTTCATGTGTGAACAGTCATGTGCTCATTATTCGACTGGATCACAAAACAGAAAAAGGTGGGATATAAGACCCATGACACACATTTTGATAATTATAACAAAATATCGAATAAACTTTACAAACACTGTAGTCAATAAATTGCTCATAAACCTTGTTATTCTAGTACGATTGGTCTCAACGGACCCGGTCATACTCCTTCACTTTTTTTTTCTAATAAATTTACCTTTACCTAAAATAAATAAACTACTCATAAAAATTTGTTCATCTTTCATATATGCATATTCTATTATTGTTGTATAATAAGTTAGGACATTATATATTATGTTGCACTTATGTCAAGGAATTAACTAATAGTATATAATAAGGGACCTTGAAGAAAAAAGGTCTAATTAACAAGTCATATATCACCAACTATCTCAACCAATTCCCCAATAGATTATTTATATGTTAATGAATGGAGTTAGATCTTAGTAAATATGAGTGTAAATGAAGTAACCAATGTGTAGTCCAATGTTTTAAGTTTACATTTAGAATCAAGAAAATTTTGAAAAATCACAATGTGGTAGATAAGATGGGAAAAGGACAAATGACTAAGTGGGAAATTATTATAGTACTTGTTTTCTTCAAATGAAAACTCGGTCTTAAGTTTTCGTATGTCGACTATAATTGCAAATACTCAATATTCAAGTATACAGTTTGTCAACCTGACTATATAACCAATCCGTAATATCCAAATGTATAAATAAACAATGTTTTATTATTGAGAGTTTTTTTTATAAATGTATCTCTAAGATATTGAGAGTTTTTTTTTAAAAAAAACAATGTTTTATGATTAGGAAATAATGCTACAAAGTAATCGCCAAACTTGAATATTCACTCAAACTTAACTATTTAACCACGGACATTTTTTAAATAAACAATGTTTTATTACTTGTCCTTTTTAATGAAGGTTACCCAGATCACTAATTATATATCCTCATGTGCTCCATCGTTTTATCTTATACGTACATAAGTATTACATATTAAACTACGTGAACATCAAAGTCAAGGGAAGGAAGTTGTGCATACGTATCACATATTTAACTACGTGAACGTCTTTGAAAGGTCTTGTTTCACATTAGTAACATGCATACTTGAAAATATTCAAATAATAAGGCATTTTATTAGATTAGTGCAACAAGAAGCTAATTAAGAGAACAAGACAATTTTGGAACATACCAATTAGTTGCAACTTTAGGAAATTTTGAACTCAGGTTACTTGGTCCATTACCTTATCTTTTGATTACAAACATAGTAAATCGATATAGTGAGGCCGATCGGCCAAAAGGAGGTCGGCCGATCAACCACCAAGGGGTCGTTAGATCGGCCGGTGTTGCAAACATCCACCGCTCAACAATGCTGTTGAGGATTGGAATCGAATGAAAGCTTTATACAAAGCTAGTTACAAACCAAATTGACCAACATACATGTAGTGAAATGAAGTGTATATAAAGCTATCTACAAAAGTACATAAAACATACGATCCACAATGTAGAAAGTGACAATTTGTAGAAAGTAACAATTCATACTAAACACAATCACTTTCATGTGACGTATTTTGACAATCTGAGATAAGATCGATATATATATTACTCCGACTCGATCAGTACCTGAACGTAAAATTCAAACTTCTTATGATTGCTAAAAGCCCCTGTGCATTATATTCATTATTTTTGTCCAATGTGAATAGTCTATTAATAATAATCTGATTGATGTACATTGTACGATTACGTGTTACCTATTAGGGTAGATCTAATTTGATGTCATCTCGTCTATCTGTCCGCTCATCCTATCCCGTCTACTATCAATCAAGATCTTCTATATCACTGATACATGTATTCTTCTTATGTGATTGGTTGAAACTAAATAAAGAAGTAAAAAAGTAATAGTGCTTTACGAAAAAAATAATAAACAATAATAATTTTACAATAAGAATGCAATAGGAAAACAAGGATACATGAAGTGAGTGATATAGAAGATCTTAACCGGTTTACTGTCGGCTTTTTCAAACCACAGCTTTCCCCACTTAATTGGTCCTAATTTCATCACAAAAAATTGGTCCTAGATTTTACCCATAAAATTTAATTATGACATTAATATATTTATAACATAATATTTTAAAAAAAATGTTTCATAAAACAAAAAAACAATTAGTATTTATAATCACGCAATTATTCGTAATAATATTATAAGTATTAATAATTATATATTTAAATCAAATTAAGTATATACATATTATACAGGAATAAAAATTCTATATTTTGATTTCACAAAACTTTTATTAAATTTCAAACTCTATTGCAAAAATATTTATACAATTTCTTTTAAAATCTAAATTATATATTTAAATAATAATTAACATGTGTTTTTTTCGTTTGCTTTTGAGTTTTGACACATTTGAGTATTTTGTCCCCGAGATCATAGAGATTCTCAAGAGGTGCAACGGTCTTACATGGTAATGTTGTGTCTCGCAGGTCTTCAAACATAGTTTTTAGGAAAATCGATTTTGTTATCCATAAAGAGGTAGCCGTACAACTTGTTGTCCGCTTACCTTCTAACTTGATGTAAATAACGTTTTGATTAATCAATATAATTAAATTATAATTAACAAAAAAAATATCTAAATCAAAAGATAATTTACACCATTTGCCTTTATGCATATAATTTTTCAAAAAAGTTTATAATTTAATTATAACATATATTTTGAAATTGTTATACTTCATCAAGCAATTATATTCTCATAAGAATAATCTTTAAATATTATTTTTTACATAATATTATAACTTTCTTTTTACTATATCTTTTACATATACCTGCAAATATCCTATTAACTTTCTATAAACATAAATATTATTGAATTAACTTTAATAACTTATTTTCAATATTAATTTAACTAAAATAATAATAAGACTTATCCGATTACTTGACACTTCACCTTATTCGTTTCTATTCTCATAAGAATCAGTTTCCTAAAGAACATATAATTATATAATATTTGAACTAATATAATCGATTTATATCAATTAATAATATAAAGTTTTTTTTTTATCGTCAAATATTACTAAAGATGTACTAATAACTATTGTAAAGTTTTTATTTATTTATTCATTTTAACACACTTTTTCATTAATTTTTTTTTGTTTTTATTAGTTCAAACTTTTTTTTTGTATTATTTATTTCAAATTTTGGGTAGCAATTCAAACATTGTTGTGTTATGTTAATTCAAACATTATTTTTTTGTATTAATTCAAACATGTGTAAGTAAAAAAATACATAAAAATATAACTAATAAATTATACAAAACAACACATGAACTAATAATAGAAAATTCAGAAACAATAATTTATAAATTTGAACAAATTGAAATATAAACTTGTAAGTTTTTTGCTTTAATTATAACACGTAGAATGGCAGATATAGACCCGGTGGCACATTGACGGCTACCCCATATCACTTAGAGCTGTTCATCCAGCCCGCAACTGACCGAAAATGGACTGGAATTTTACTAGTGAACTGGACCGGACCTGAATATTCTGTTTATATTCGAACTGGTTGAACCAAAATTCTTTATATTTATATTTGAGTTTTTTAAGCCCGATATTCCGATTAAATTGTCAAACCGGTACAACAATATTTTTCGGTCTAAACCGACCCATGTCCAGTCTGATCCGGTCCAAAAATCCAATCGGGACCGGAACTTGAACAGCCATACATATCACACAAGTAGCTAAATTCTATTCAAGTGGAACGCAACGCATTAACAGTTTTGGGCTGGCAGCCCATTACCTGGATGGATTGAACCACTTGTATGATGGTTTTAGAATTTTTATGTTTTATTATTATATTGTCTAGATTTATTCATTGTGTTAATTTGGGTATTTTGTCACATCAATTAGTGTAAATTTTTATCTGTGTAAATTATATAATTACTCTTTTTATCATATTTTATAATTATATATGTAATTTACTTACAGTGTACATTAAACAAACAATACTTTCTATGCCAAGAAACATTTCGAAGTTTTGAAAATTATATTATATTCGTAAATTAAATCATCTATGATTTCAATGTTATACCAATTTACACAAATCACAAACATACTTACATAATATTCACAAACTAATTAATCTTAACTCTACAAATCATTTTTAATTGCACATATGTACTTATATTTTCATAAAATTAAACTTAACAACACATGTTAAAAAAAAATAAAAAATACAAACTACTTACACTCAAGTACATAAATTTAAAAAAACTTGACGAAATAGCGAGCTTTGATTACCCAAACACATTCGATCATATGATTACACAAATTTATTAATATAAAATTACTCTCAATTTGTAATCTTCATTCAAGGTAAACAAAAAAACTTATTTAGGGATAATTTATCATTATTTAGTTCCTCTGTATTTACAAATAAACTTTTTATATAAATTACAAAAGTGTTGTAAACATAGTTATATTTACATATAAATTACAAAAGTAAATATCTTGTAAACTTAATTAAATGTAAAAAATATATTTGGGGATAAAATATCAATATTAACTCCTTTTCTTTACTTAAAAATTACAAATATTTACACATGTGATAATTAAGTATTTATATAGGCTTAAAAAGACTAACGTCTGTAATACCAATCTAAATTTATAGATGCTTAATTTCTCTGATTTTCCCGCTCGGACTTCAAAAGTGTTTGTTTTTATAGTTAGCCTATGCAATAGTAAAAATCATATATCCTATTTCGCAATTAAAACCAATGTTTGACATTATAAGGTAACAACATAGATTAAACACTCTTCGGAAGTTCCTTAAAGCTTATTAGCGGCTGAAAATTTACCTTTATAGGATTTATAACTTAGTTAATGAAATGAGCATAAATATGTTATTTACTCAATATATTTTTAACACAGTTCTTGAATCGTGATTAAAGAGCAAACAAACAAGACCAAATGCTTTTATCACGGTTGCTAAACCTTAATATGGGCACGTTCATCGATTTTCCTGGATTAATACTTTTGGTCAAAATAATCTCAAAAATAATATTTGTCCAATAATCTCTCAAATAATCCCATAAATTAGGATTGTCGAACAGACTTTCTGACTTTAGCGCGAGGGGGGATAAATATTGTGTTCTACAAATACTCAGTTGGTATATTGGATGTGGCACTAGACTCCTTAAGTAGTTGGCCTAGAGTTTCGAGTTCGAATCCTCTTGACAATATGTATGAAAAAACTGATATTGGGAGGGTATCCCTCAGCAATGGGTCACGACTTTCTACCCAATCCGGACGTAGAACGGATAAGCCGATCGATCCAGGTAATCTACGTACCTTCTTCAAAATAAATATATTGTGTCCTTCAAAGACCAGCTTAAAGAAAAAAGGAACCTCCTATTTTTTTTCAACGATAATATATTTATCTGAGAAAACTACACAAAACCAACCTTAATAATCACTCTTTAGCAATAAACCACCATTTATAAAAAAAAATATTTAGCATAAAACCACTATTAATATTAATCTATTTGCAATAAACCACCCCTTATACATTTGTTTGCATAAAACCATGATTGCATGTTTTCAAGTTATGCTTTTAGATGTGATTTCACCTTTGTTTTGCACGTTTTCGGCATTCACATCTTAGTTAAACCTTTAAATGTCAAAAGAATGTATACCCCCTTTATCTTGCGTTTTTATAGGTGTTTTGACTTCAAATGGAGCTTAGTTGGTAGTTTGATTATAGAAACAACATTTGGAGTTTAAATTGGCCGAATTTGGAATCAATCAAAGGAAGAAGCATTGATGTTCTTCACTCTTGTTTTTATTGGATCTTATTCCCAAATCCAAACTTGTTTTTCCTAAAAACTTTGTCTTGTGTGCTTTTATAGGTGTTTTGAATTCAAATAGAGCTTAAATGAAAACATTCAATCTCCCAACCATTTAAGGATTAATCATCAATTCACCACAATCTCATGGATCAAAGGAAGGAAGAAATGCTATCTGGCGTTTACATGAAGCCAAAATCCAAGGAAACCCAAGGATGGAGCATCGAGTGAAGCCTCACTCGAGCAAAGAGGAAGGATTTCACTCGAGCAAGGAAGGTTTTGTAGTGAAGTGTCAACTAAGCTCGAATTTACAACATCCCTCGAGCAAAGAAGACAGAAAAACTCAAGAAAGGAAAGCACCTCACTCGACCAAATAAGACAAAGTTGCAAAGAGTTCATCGTTGTCAACGTGGAACCTCGAGTGACCTTTCACTCGAGCAAAGAGTACATGTCCACTTGAGCAAAGAAGCTAGAATTCCAAAATGTCAACATCTCTCGATTTACCTAATCGCTCGAGCAAAGAAGACACAAATACTCTAGAGAAGAAGACATGTCACTCGATCAAGGAGTACAAGACTAAGTCGGTGGAAACACTCGATGCTTAAGAGAAACCCACTCAACAAAGGAAGAAAATCCACTTGAGGTAGCCCAAGATCGAGCATAAGCAATTTGTGTAACTAACTTTTGCAACTTGATCCACTTGGCTCCAAGGGGACCACGACTTCTAGGCCTATATAAGGGGCATTTGACTGATTGTAAATGTACCAATTCACATACACCTCTTTTATTATCTCTTAGTTAGTAGTTTAGCCGTAGGAACAACATTTGGGGTTTGAATTGGCCGAATTTGGAATCAATCAAAAGAAGAAACATTGGTGTTCTTCATTCTTGTTCTTCCTAGATCTTATTCTCAAATTGTTTTGCCCATAACTTTGGATTGGTAAATTCAAATTTGTCCATTTACTTTTCCTATATTCCTTTTTTTTTTGTCTACGTACTTTGCAACCATATCACTTGTTTCTACTGTTACCATTCATATATTCGATGAGTGAGTAGTTCCCTTGCTAGGTTTTGGGGTGATCGAAAATCCCCAAATCATTCTAGACTAGTATTGTTCTTGAGTTGTGTTCATAATTTGAAGGGAAACTAAGCATGTCAGTAGCATATATGAGGGATCAAATCTACTTTATATTCATTCATGTTGGATTTTTTTTGAAAGTTGGATGTTAGACTATCACTATTTTAAATTATTATCTTAGCACGTTGTATATTTCCAAACATTAATGAATGATGTTTTGGTTAATCATCCAAGTTGAGACTTATGAGTAATATGTGGATGATTGTGTAATGTTGAGATACTTATCATGCTACAGTAGAAAATTTATGACCGAAAGGATCATTTCTTTACTTGTGATGTTATTGTCCAAATTATAGTGATGTTAAATAATGTAAGCAAATAACAAACACCATGTGATGCTTATGTTGTCTAGTATTATCATAATTGTCATCAAACTTAATCAACTAATATGCAAATAGCAAACACCATGTGATGTATATTAATTGACATAAAGCCTTATGTTGTGACAAAGCTCACCTATTTAATTACACATGCTAACTTCATATTTTCCTTTAGTGATTGAACATAACTTGCTTGAGCATTCTACTAGCTATGGTTTGAGAGTAATAGCCCCAAACCTAGTGTTTTCTCCATACTTGATACTTGATTGTGTTTCTTGTCTACTTGCTACTCAAAACCCCTAGAGATTTGATCTTTTAATCTCCCTTTTTGCCTTTTCTACACTTAGACATTGCACTTGAACTTGAAACACTTAAAACTATATAAAGTTTTCATGGGATTAAACCTTGATGAAAGCATCATATACTTCCATTGACAATGACTGTATGCTTGTGAAAATATGTGACAATTGATGATGTGATATGGGGAACCGGTGCAAATGACTTTACTATAATTCGACCATTCAATATTTTGGACATAAAGAATGCTACGTTTATCCGATGAAGGTCCATAAATACTTGTTGGAAAGATGATTTCAAGGGCTACAATTTTGATGAAGATTACAAAAGCAGATTCCTCCAGGAGATGGGTCGTAAATGCAGTTCATTCAACAGTCATATTTATGGTCACAATGGGAAGAGTCCAAAACCAATGCCTCATTATTTGGATCTTTAAGACCTATATTTTAATATGACTTTTGGCCTTATTTTTGTTCTTTTATCTAGCCTTATTTTCCATATTTAAAGGCTTGCTTGTTTCATTGAAAAATAAGTGAGAGTTGATAATTTTTGGAAAAGTGTTTGATTTCTTAGATTTTTGGTGAGATGCCGAAACCTCCTTCTTGGTGAGATGCCGGGTGGGTTTCCTTTGTGAGATGCGAGGACAAAAGCATTAGTTCTCATAGGTGAGATGCTTGTGAGAGTTGATGCGAGTATTGTAGAGTGGATGGTGAGATGCTTGAAGCTCTAGCAATACATATCTTGTACTTCCTTTTTCAATTATCACAAATCCAATAAAACACATGTGTATGTTTGTTTTGGTTTTATGTTTGTCTTGCATCCTTGGATCCTTAGGCTGGGCGTAGCAGTTGAGGTGTCTCCTTACTTCACATCAAACCACCTTTAACTTATGAACATTTGCAATTAACCACTCCATACTAGTTAAATTTATATCAAATAATTTAAAACTGAAGCATATATAAGGTAAATTTACATATCAATATTATATCATAATTAGTTCTAATAGTTTAGTTAAGTATTATAATTTATAATAGAAAATTGATGCAAAAAATATATATAAATTGTCACCCACGTACCGAAAATAATCCAAAATTAAAGAATTACTAACTTGTAAACTTATTGCCTAATAAACTAATAACGGAAAAACATAAACCTACATATAAGTTTACCCAAATTGTTTTGTGGTAGTTTTATCCTCTTTTGAATGGAAAAAAAACTACGAAAACCTACAAAAAGCATAAAAATGAAAAAATTTCCCCGCTAATTTTTCTTTAGATTTTGTTGCGCAAAATTTTATTTTATCGCAAACACTTAAAACTTTTTTAATTGTAATTTTTCCATAACTATTTTGAAATTTTTTAACCATTAAGTTTTTTAATGAATTTTTCAAAATAAAAAAGATTATAATGACGTGATTATTGGTCAACTAAAATAAGTGATAAGTTTTTTTTATTTATAAATTAAATATGGTGTCTGCTTCCTCAAAGCTCAAATTATCCATATCTACTCTTAACTTTCAATTGTTTATCGGGCATTTTGTTATTAATGCAAGAAACTTTCCAAACTGCTCATCAAAAATAGCTTTATTTCTCCTTTGTAGAAAAGGAAGATGAGGCTTGGATGGTGTAGGAGGAAGATAAGGTGCTTCTTTTTCAACTAGCACTTCCACCGGTTTTTGCACCTTAGAGGAGGAAGGAATGATGGCAGTTGGCTCATCAATCACCTTTTCGCTCCTTAGAGTGATAGTCTCGAATTCTTTGGAATCTATATGAGAAGTGAGCGACACCACTTGCTTAATAACTGTTTCAGTTGTATCTTGAACTCTGAATGGGTAGATGTTTAGGTCTTCACAACGAGCATAACATTTTCCAACATGGTCTCCATATTTGTCTTCGTTGACGCAGAATGACGTGAAACGACATTTTGATCGTTGAGGGGAAGGACATCGTGGAGCTTCATGTCCCCTGTATTCGCGCACATATGACAATTGACAGTTAGTATTGTAGTTGCAAGATCTTAGTTTTGGGAGTTACCTCTTTCCTCGTAAGTTCTCTTGATTCTTTTTTCGCGAGGCAAATCTTCCCACATGTTCATCTACATCAACAAGATAGTCTCAAGCGTCATCTACATGCAACTTGGTGAACGTGTGACGAGTAACGTTTAACATATCTCTTGCCACATCATTTAAACACATGTAAAAAACATTCGAGTAGGACGCTCTTGTTAAAATCGTGATGTGGACAAATGTATAGCATTCTTGTGAATATTTCCCCAACATAGTGGACATTTCCATGATCCTCCATTTCAAAGTTACACAAATTCATCGTGCAAATGTGATTCTTCCTAGAGGGGAAGAAAACACTCAGAAATTTAGTGTGAATTGGTTCCAGGTAAAGTACTTACTACCGTTTCTCTTCCAAACCAGGTTGCAGCTTTACCATCTAATCTAGGAAAAATATGAATTTTTGTATCTTCCAAAACATTGTGAAATTTGATCGTATTCATAATGTCTCTAAATTTCCTCAAGTGTTAGTGTGGAATTTCATTTTCATCACCATTGAATTTGCTTCCCTGAATCAAGTTTATAGTAGCAACACTCAAAACAAATTCTTCAACTTCATCATTTGGAAGCATCCATGCATGCGTGAGAACGGGTTGTTTAGGATCCATCCTTGCTTCTAGTGTGCGCAGTTGATTAGCCATATCTATTGATTTTTTTAATTATAATTTTTTTGGGATACCAACATGTGGAACAAAACAAAAAGAAAACAAAGATCAAAAGTAACAAGAAACCTAGAATAACCGACTATTAGAAACAACCAAAACTATCTACAATCCCCGGTAATGGCTCTAAAAACATGATGGTCCTAAAACCTATCCGCAAGGATGACGGTGTCAGTTGTAGTATATGGAGTGTCGAATTCACAAGGTCCGCGTCTAACTGTTGTAGGCAAATAATAGAGGGAGGTGATCTAAGGAAACAAGAATTTTCACTATAGTGAATTAAGATAATATTGCATATATAAGACTCATGAACATTGTTATGTGAACATTGCATGTAACTATCTAATATAGCCTTTAGCAAAGACAAACAAAGACCGTGATTTCTAACTTGAGTAGCCCTCAATCCATCGGTTCGACAAGTATATGAAAACCCTTTACGAACTTAGAAACCTGGAAAATACCAAGAAAAACCATCGCTTTTGGCCCATCAGTTAGAAAATGTACAAAGACCGGAACTTTCTATGGTAGTTAGAAATCCTCGAGGTATAAAGTAGACGTCATCTTGTACACCAAGTGTTTTTAAATATATCCAATAAAACAACCTTCACATGGGCTCTTTAGTTATTTTAGGGTGTTAAATGAGAGAGTAGACCTTTTTTTGTAGAAATGAGCACTAAGTAGGCTCTTTTTTATTTAAAGGGACGAATTAGGTCTCTCTTACTTATCTTTAAAGATTAATTAAAAGGGTAAATTGGTAATATGAAATTACTCAAGCCCAAACCCAAGTGTGAAGTGTTTTAATAAAATCCCAAGTGTTTTAATAAAGGCCCAAGTGTTTTAAAGATTAATTTTTTCGCGCCCGGATCCAATACACAAGCCTGCGCCCGGATCCAATACACAAGCTTACGCCCGAGTCCAATACAGAGGCCTATGCCAGGGCCCAATACACAGGCCTACGTCAGGGCCCAATACACAAGCCTACGCCATTTACAACTTAGTTATTGAGTTTCGAACTCTAGATGAGAGACCCTCCCTCCCACCCTTATATCAATTGGACTATTGAACTTGTGTATTCCATTATTGTTTTTTGTAATGCTATACTTAAAATCGAATGTTAATACACAATATTGATACACAATTTCAAATACACACTCCCGTCATTTACACAAGGCCAGTTACACAAGTCTAAGCTTCAAATACACACTTCCGTCGTTAACAAAAGCCCGTCGTTTACACAAGGTCAAATTACACAAGTCTAAGCTAAATCGAGTTACACAATCCCATTCGAGCTACACAAGTTCAAGCACAATCGAGATACACAAGTTCAAGCGCAATCGAGATACACAAGTTTAAGCCCAATCGAGTTAGATGAAGCCTTAAAAGACAAACATGTTAAGAGTATAACATGTGGATCAACTTTTACTTCATCTATATGCATCCATAAGTGGGTTTCCGGATTTGATCAATCTGTTTGTTCTGGTTGTCGACAAGCATTCGCTTTCACTAGAAAGAGGCAAACATCCACTAAAACGTTTAACTTAATTCCTTCTCACATTTAAGACAAATAACATAGTCTTACATATATTTTTGTTAATAGAAGTGGCCACTTAATCGCATTGAACCATGAATATCTTTTACTAGGATTAATCACTATATTTCTAGGAAATTGGTGGTGAACTAAGAATAAGTCAGCACGATTTTGGCTTATTCTCATTAATTCTAGCACATCTTGAGTGCAATTGACTGGGATTGGACTCGCATCAGGTACATTAAGTCCATTCATGTCAAAGGTAGTAAAAGCATCTAATAAGACCATACAACAATATGTTTTGATCACATAATAGGTAGCAAAAGCATATAATAAGACCATAAAACAATTTGTTATTTGCAAAGTGCAACATCTAATATTACAAGTCAACAAACACAGATGAAACACAAATTAACAGGTTCTAACAACCAGGTTTATCATCATCTTTACAACCTCAATTAGAATCCAATTCCATCTTGAATTTGTTTTTCTTTGGTCAAATTTGATCCATTGCCTTTTGTTTTTCATTCGCACTTGCATCAGTAAAGCTAATAACATAACGCGGATAAACAATGTATGATTAAATGAGATATCATTGTCAAACTAAACGTATCAGAAAATGAGGTATCATTGTCAAACTAAATGTATCAAAACAATTTACAATCGCCACTGTTCTTTAAACTTTTTAAAATATCAAGGATGAGAGCATGTAACATCATTAACATTATTTTCCATTTAAAGAAGTGAAACCTGCAATGCTGATGTGTCATCCGGGAGAAGCCTTAATAGTGAACTTTGCTTTCCAGGTGCACCACATGTTTGACGAGAGCGTCTATGTGGTGAACGAGCGGGACCAGCTGCTCCGTATGGTCAAAGGCCTAAACCCGAAGCTGGTAACCGTCGCAGAGGAAGACGTGAACACACTAGAAAAATTACTCTTAAAGAGTGACCACTTGGACTTCCTATAGCAAATTCAAGGCAGGAAAGACCCACATGATCATGAACCCACTTTTGAGCAATCAAATTCGGCAAATCGCTGCCCAAGCAAAACAAGTAAGTGGGTGTCAGTAGGTAAATGGTAAAGAGAATTGAGACGAAGAATGGAGAGAGAGAAGGATGAAGGTGGGCGCCATTTGTGGAAAAGTCAAGGCCAAAAGGCCCTTTTAGCTATGCTCTGGGGACGGCAAAGGAGAAGCCATGCCCATGTGCTTTGAATGGTGCGTGAAAGATTGAGAATTTGGATTGCTCCCCCGCTGTAATTATGTGAAATTGATTTTGTATTAATTTGTAAAAGATGGTTTTCAGTTTTCACTAGAAAATTGATGATGATGAATCGATGATGAATCGAAGATGATAGATAATCATGGGAAATTTGGTGATGAGAAGGAAAGTACCGTTCTTGCTGCTGCTAGAAGAAGACTCCCACCCTTATACGAAATCAACAAGAATACATCAATACAGATCAACAAGATCGTAAAATTAGGGTTCAAAAGTGAGGGATTAACAAAATCAGAGAGGAGAAGAAACCTAATTCAACGAACTGAGATTTGAGTAGCGCACTACATCGGGATAATCAATCACGATAACTACATTGGCTTCGATTTAAGCGTATCCATTGGCGGACAACGTCTCTAATCCTTCTCTCCCCTTGACCATCCATGTTTTCTCGCCGGAGGTTTTACAGCTCAAATTGCTTTATGTGACCGGCACGATCCTCGGCGTCGCGAGCTGGGCTTGTGACCTGCTCATTGGTGACCTGCTCATTGGCGTCGCAAGCTAGGGTTCGGATTCAATGAGTAAAGATGAGGGCGGAGAAGAAGATGAACGAGGGACTGTAGCATTTATGGTTTTTTTTATTTATTTATATTTTTCCTATTATACCCCTCTAGATTATTGTTTTTAGATTTAAAATTTAAAGATGAAAATAGAAGGGCCTAGATTATAATTGAAAAACAAAAAAAAAGGCCCCTCTACCTCATTATTCTCGTTATTTTATCTAATCCAATTATAAACGCCAATTCTTTCAAAGGTAAATAAAAAGTGAAAACAAAGTGCTTCGAAAAGAAGAAATAAAAGAATAAACATACATGCAATAATAAATTAAACCATTATAGGGATCATATAATCCTTAGATCAATCGATAGATTAACAAGACACGATTGAATATAAAACAATATTTGTTGAATATAAAACTACATAAACAAACTCACAATGTTCGGTTCTAGCACAACAAGGCGAACTTTCAAGCGGGGAATTGAAATCTACTCTAAAACTACTTGATTGATGCGGGATGAGAGAAGGTGGATGATGGATGATCCAAAATTAGGACTTATTCATGTGTTTATATAGGGTCTAAATCGGATCAAAAAGATATAGGATAGTATCTTTCCAAAGATAAGATCAAAAGATATGACCTGAATCATCAACACAAGTGAAACGGAATCAAGACGGCATAGAAGCAGTATGGTCATTCCGCCTGAGAATTAAATTAGCAAAAGTCGTAGTTCATGATGGCTTTAAGACAGCCTTGAGATGGCATAGAGACGGCATGCGAAGACATCTGGCATGCCGTCTACATGTTGTATGGTTGCACTGTTGACAACTTTTTTGACAATATAGTAAAGTTAACTCTCTCGTTGCTCTAGTTTGAACTATGTGAACCATGAATACTAGTTTTAAATCTATTTCGAAGATCTACAACTTTGTAGTTGACATGATTGTTCAATTTCAAAGGGAAAATTGTCGAAATGAGGAATCTCGCAGAGGTCGTCATAAAATGGCATTCAACTCCAATGGTTTCTACTTGGCTTCTTCAATCTTTATTCGATCTGATGTTTCCATGTATTCTCCAACTCCAAGGAAGTTTGAATCCTTTTTTTTTGGTATTTTCATAAAATTATTCTCCATAAATGACCTTGAACGCCTGAAACATAAAATAAACCAAAAAAGACATCGAAATATGACATGGGGTGCTTTCTACACTAAAACAAAGCATATACAAGTTATATGGATCGATATGAATATGCATGATTCTAAAGGCTATATATATATGATGTTACATTTGACACTCATCAATACTCAGGACCACTTCAATATTCATCGATTCACACTTTCTTTATTTTAGCTCTTTTCTACCTTGAAACCATAACACTTTTGAAAGTTTTATCTTTTAGTATTTGCTCTTTTCTTATATTTCAGGGATAAGTTTTATCTTCACTTTCGAAACAATTCTTATTTGATTGTGGAAATTAAACAAGGTTGATGGGAACTTTTGTCCTCTCAACCAACGAAAAAATGTCTTTCATAAGATTAAAATGCTTCAACATTCGTGCATTAGTGTCATATGAGTCTAAATCACGGCTATGAGGCTTTTGAGGGGCACCAAAGAAGGAAAAATAAAGGCAAGTTGTGGTAATAAAAGAAAAACATATATAAAGGTAGAAATGTCACATATACTTATCAAAGAGGGTCTTAATCATCTTTATACTAGACATATAGAATCAAATGAACATACATGTAGTTTTAAAAGGCAGTCAATCACAAGGTCTATAAAAAACAAAGCATGCTAGAGATAAGAAATTAACAAATAAATAAGGACACATGAAAATGCATGTCCATAGGCCAAAATGTTCACTATGTTATATTTGGTCAAGCTAATCATAAAGAATCATCTGAAAACTCATGTATATAAACATTATGAAGAAGAAGTAATCCAAATCATCGTCAACAAGGACAATGTAGATAGCATAACATATCTTAATTTTTGATGGTAAGCATGATATCATGCGACTCAATCTTTACTAAATTACGATATTTTTCAAAATTTTGTTTTTTATGCATGCGGAATTACAAGAAAAGACTAAAGAAAAAGAAACAAATTGCATAAAAAAAAATAAACGTGTAAAAAATAAAGAGAAACATGATATGCGGATGTGACTATAACACCTCATACTTAAACTGCACATTGTCCTCATTCCTCAATGTGAAAAAAATCAAGTAAAAAGAAAAATACTCACAAAGCAATGCAATTCATATGGTGGAAGGGAAGAAAATATGAGAATAAGGGTGGAAGGAGTGGAAGTCAAGCAACTCATATCTTCTAGATCATCATTTGCACCTATATAACACACAAACTCAACATAAGCATGTATCTATGAAAGATAAAAACAAAAAGGGACTAGGAAAAAGAAAGATCAAACTCATTGGTTGCCTCCTATGTAGCGCTTGTTTACCGTCATTAACTTGACTCAATTCATCTCACTCTGGATGTCCGATGTAGTATCGATCAAACGTATGTTAAATATGCACACCCTTCAATCGTGGGAAGTTTGGGGGAAGATGACATTACTTTATGCTTCGAGGACGAGAGACTAGACAACTTTATTGGTATGGGCAAAGGGCCTATTTCTATTAGTTTCAACCAATTGAGGAGGGTGATAAGTATGCTCAAGAGAAGGAGGAGGGGTGTAAGAATCAAACGAGGATGGCGGGATTTCAACTTCGGGATTCATAAGATGTCATTCAGCCAATGAAACGGTGTCGACACGGTCACGACACAAGTACATTGCCCATGTGGTTGGCTGTGTGGTTGGCCGTGTGACTTTCTCTTTGTCTTGATGTCGCAAGTTCGGATCTGGAACATCACTCCAAATGGTCACAGTTGGCCATTTCATCCCCGTGTCCGCCCGTGTCATCTTGGTGTCTAGTTATGGTTTTTCCTCATATTCAGAAATGGAATTATTGAAAATTAAAAAAATTTATTGGCACACTTATGACACGGTCAAGTTGGGCGTCTGGCTTCCCGTCTCTCGGTGTCATCCTAGCTTTGAGCTACGTCTTTTTCCAATTAAATCAAGAATTAATTTCGGAAACTTTGGAATTTTCCCAAACACGGGCAATCTGCCCGTGTAGGTCTGTCTCGTCTTGTGTCTTGCTCGTTTCATCTTACGGCTTTCTTGCAACTTTAAATCAACATAAACTCGAGGGGAGAATCAGGTTTCTCAATAGGCATACAACCATCATCAAATTCGACGTTAGTTATCAAACAAACATCATCATCAACAACAAAGTGTTTAGGAGTTTTGGGAAGAGAGAACTTCACTGACTCATGACCAAATCTATATATTATGAAACCGTTTCTCATATGTATGAGAGCTTCAACTGTGACAAGGAAAGGTCGTTTGAATATGACCAAAACTATAGTAGTTTCGGAAACATCTACAACCATAAAAGTCTACAATCATTTCAAACATGTCTACCTTCACAATAACATTCTCAATCATCCATCCAGGTCTAACAATAAATTATTCAACTAATGTCAACATAAACTTATACGGTGTAATCTCACCAAGATCAAGTTCACTGCACAAACTCAATGGTATAACACTAAGACTAACTCCCAAATCACAAAGACTTGCACGCTTTTTACCACCAAAGCTCAAAGAAATACATTATTCTTCTTGGATCATCTCTTTAAAGAGGCATCTTGTTCTTTAGCATTGCACTACACTCTTTTGTCATCTCAATTGACCCTTCGTTGTTGATAAGCTTCTTGTTGGACAACATGTCCTTCCTTAATAAACTTTGAAAACCTTTGCATTGACTTCAATATATCTATAAGTGTATCTATAAGAGGGATTTTCACATAAAGCTTTTGTATCATCTATAGGAATTTGTCAAAGTTCTCATCTTGCTTCTTCTTATTATGAGATCGGGTAGAACAAAAGGACAACCCTTGAGGCTATAGACACAAGACTAGAAGTCTTGATTGGTTCGCAAAAGGAACTTCTTAAACGTACTTATCGCGAGAACGCATAGCTGGATGAGTCCCTTAACAACATATCTAATCCCTTTTTCTTATTTCGCCTTTGCTTTATCATGCTCTTTTTTTTTGTGTAAGGTTTTAAGAGCGGTAAAATTAGGAAAAGTTTTATAAAATGAGATTGTTTGTTATTTTAAGAATCATCCAGGCATAAAAAGTCGCAACTCATTAAAAATGAAAATCGTGGCCTAACTTTTACTACAATTACAAAATACTTGAAAATTTTTATTTCTTTTTTTTTAATAATTTTCTCGTACTCACCTTCTCTTTTATTCGAATCTTTTAATCTTCTACTTCAAATTTATGACTTGAATATTGGTCAAATTTAATGTTTGAGGACTTAAATCACATATATATATAGATCAGTCTACATGTTTGAAGATACAATTAAATTTGACCAACACTAAGTTTTTTTTTCAAAAAAAAATTGTTGGCTGATGGCACCGGTGCCCGAATCTGAAAAAAAGGTTAAAAAATATATATACATGGACGCCGGCGCCATTAGACAGCGCTCAAGCTAGACGCCGACGCCATACGACTGTTTTAACAAAAATAATTTAAAGTTCGTGTATATTACACGTCCTTTAAATTTTGTTAATACACACCCACTCATTTAGCTAGAATGTTATAGTACGCATTAAAGAAATTGGACCCTCGTGATTTGTGGAAAATATGAAAAAGACGAGAGGAAAAGAAAATGACTCCCTCGAAGTCTTCGCCCCGTCGACTAAGTTTAATGAGACGCGGCACACGAGGGTCCCCTTCCACTACTTTTCTTCAACGTACAAAACCTAATTACAATATTTAGTTGTGTGGAAGATTGAATATGGAAGCTGTATTGAATTGAATTGAATTGCAAATGCAGGGTGAATGGTGAATGGTGATGGGCCTCACCATCACCATCTCTGCAAACCTGTCTCTTTGTCCTTTTCCTTCTTAACTTTATTTATTTTTTAATTTAAAAGATTCAAAAAGATTATGGCGTTGTGCTATAACTCAGTGACTCCCATCACAGCACCCAAATCTCTCAGGAAGAAAAGAGATTAAGGGTTTTGTATCTGAGGGGAATGATGGCTGGCTCGAGGAATCTTCCATTGAAGGAGTCGTCGGACCAGGCTTCATTCCCCCCAAATTCATTCCTTTTGAATCTACAGATTGGTGCAATCATGAGATCTTCTTCTGAAAAGGCCAAGAAAAAAGGCCATCATGACTTACTTTCTTCTTCACTCAGATCTAATCATATTGCTATCATGCTGTTTTTTCTTCAGATCTCCTCCTTCTCTCTCCTAGGGTTTCTTCAGATCTCCTCCTCCTTCAACTTCATCAATACTCTCTCCTAGGGTTTCTAATTGTGCTTATGCATTCGTTTATTTGATCATTGTTTTATCTGTTGCAGGTTCAAATGATACCCATGCTCTTATGTTTAATCATTCGTGATAACTGAACTACATTGATATCGATTAAATTTAAGGCCTAGAGTTGATCGTAGCAGGCCTAACCCTATCTCTGCGTGCACAGCTTGAGAGTCAAATCTGAAGCAGAAATTCAATGGTGTTTCAAGATTCCTCGCCACAAAATCCAAGTATCTAGTTAAGCGTTGCTCACTTATATATATTTTTTTATTTTTAAAAGCCAATTAGTAGCTACCTAGCTGTTCTCCATTAAAATGGCTGATTAGTAAGGGGGCAGTCAAAAAATAATCTGCAATGTTTTCTTAACAGGTGGAAAGCCAGCTGTACGTAGTAACCCACAACAATGCTATATCATCTACACTACTGTTCACTACATTTCTAAAAACTATGGATACTTTGATCGACAAGTTTGCTTTTCTGATTGACAATCTTTTACATAGAGAAAGGTTGGTACTATGAGTGTCTTGTAGAGAGTGAGGAGGTTTATAAGTCGTAGGATAAAAAATATATTTAAGGATTGTGATTGATTGCTCTTCTTCTTCTTTTTTTTTTTTTGGGTGAAAGGGAGCCTACGCTCCAACTGAAAAAAAAGAACTACAACTAATAGACCTTAGTCTCCCGGTAATCGTCTGAGACAAGTAAACAAGAAGTGGGAGAGGACACTAACAAATGACAACCTAAAAAAAGTGAGAAAGCAAAATTAGCGAGCGAATTCGCCACTCTACTTAATTCCTTATTGTACATATGACCAAACTGTACGGTCCAATCTCGTGTAATGAAGCGTACGCACATAATAACCAGGCTAGATAAGGGATGTTTATGCTCCACCCCTCGCTCATTAAGCTCATGGACCACCATGGAACCTGTCTCCATAACCACTTGACAATAGCCGGTGTCCCAAGCAATCCGAAGCCCGTGAAACACCCCCATAACTCGGCTTCCGGGGCAGGGGCAACCCCAAATTCTCCGCAAATCCCGTCAACCAGGCCCCATTACTATCTTTGATACACCCTCCAGCGCTGGCCAACCTGCACCATATATTCCTCATTGACGGGCCGGGCAATACCTGAAAATGTGCAAGCAAGACTCGGACACCCCAGTTCAAAGATTGCATTCCTCCGTGCTTGCAATATACCGTCTAACTCGCTCCTGGATCGTAAGCAATCTACCCTAGCAGACCTTCCAAATGAACAACCTGACTCTTTTCGGGACACGCACCTTCCATACCTTGTTGAGCAGCCCACTGCGTAGCCCAAGAGACTACCGGTTCATGCAAATGAACTCCATAGTCGAGGCCACCGAGAACTTCCCAGAGACATTCGCACTCAAGCGAACCGAATCCGACCCAAAAAGGAAATTGAAAGAAGGAAGAGCCATAAGCTTCAAAAAAGGGATGCATTATTTAGTAATTTCTTCTTTTTTTTTTTCATCATTCTTCTCCAAACTCTCATTCAAAACTTTAACATTAAACTCGATATATTTGCTACTTTTTTACTCATCCATTCAATTTGTTTGAGAAAAATTGAAGTTTACAAAACAATTCTTAACATTATGAAGTAATTTCTTTTCATAAACTATAGTTGAAACCTAAATCATATAGCTGATTCTTTGCAAGATTCAATGCAATAGTGCCATCTTGTGCGGGTGATTTTAATTATTTTTTTTATGTTTATTTGTTCAAATAATTAAAATTCATACATCAAATTTTATCATAATAGTTTATTTATTTTATAACTCAACCTTGTGTGGAGTTGAATTTTAATAATTTTTAATATTAGTAAATTATAATGTATAGACAAAGAGAAAATTAACGAATGATAGCGAAATCCAAAGATTGAAAATCGGTAAGAAAAAATGATAACAACATGGACGTATTTGGTGAAAAACGATTGATAGCCGAAAAGAAGATAAAGAATGATAGCCGAATAGAAAAAAAAAAACGAAAGATACCACACGGATAACGACATAGAGAATAACCTGGAAAAGATACAACGAAGCAACCTAGAAATATCTTCAAATCCTCAGAATCCTGAAGAAATATAAAGAAATATGATCAATATAGGAAACGGGAAGTGAATGGAAGACGATGGGATATGATCAGTATATATAGTGTGAGAATTTTAACGTATATGAGAAGTTTAGGTTTTATCTTCAATTAACGTACAAGAGAAGTTGGTAGAATTTATTGTTTAGTAAATTTCGATATATCAAAATTAAAATTTAAAGATTGTTTTAACATATAGGAGAGGTTTAGATAGATGTTTGAGTTAAAAAGGAGTTTATAGTTTGATTAATAATTTAGTAGATATTGTTTTAACGTACGTGAGAAGTTTATATAGAGGTTTTTGTAAAAACAAAGTATTTTATGCTAAAACTAATTTAGTAAAATTAATAATTTAGTAAAATGATTTATTAGGAGAAAAATTATAAAAGCGTCGCATCAGCAACATCAGCATTATGACGACTGTTTTAGTATAGTTTATAGTTAATAAATAAATATATATATATACATATATATTTTTTGATTGAAGTTGAGAATGTGTAAGAGTCATTATCCAAAGGAGGTGACATCCTAACCACTGAACACGTGCAAAGTCGTCGGCTCATTGAGAATTGTACTTAAGCACGACATAAGTCATGGTGGCCAAACGAGATTCATGCATCATTAGTGGTATGTATATTATTGGAATCTGTAATTGCCACCATCTAATTTTTCATTTGACACATTATGACGTACGATACATAGAATTGCGATTTGTTCACCGATATAATAGCTTGGAGTTCGCTGGATTTGATCGTAGAATTCACGTTGTTGATGTCTTCGGTTGATTGCACGTACTACGAACGATGCTCGAAGTAGTAGTCCTCCCATACACTGCCCTGAATCTATGATGGAGCTCTCCTTTGCCATTGGGAATGGAATGGATCAGTTGGGTGATATGGAACGATCATGGACTTTATTGATTTGTTGTGAATGGATGAACATACGTAAATTTATTTTTGGGCTCTTTTAGCTAATGTTTTCTAATTATCTAATTCATTTAATTTTTGAAGATCGATGAATTGTTTGTAGTGACAATCTTTTTTTCTAAAGTTATATGAAGGTGTTAATGATCACTCTCATATCTCACTAACACATTGAACACCAAATACTCATGTATCAGATAATTAAAATAAAAAAAGTCTTAAAACCATCCAATTCAAGTAAAAATATTTTTTTACTAAAACAAATAAGTTAAAAGAAGTAAAAATAATTAAAACAAATTTGTAGATTGCACATTAACTTTATTTTTAGTACCGACTCAAAATTTTTTTTAAAATTTTAGATTTTTTTCTAATTGAAATCATTATGGATATTAAGATCATAATAGTAATTTGAGATAATTACTTGCAGATTCATATTCTTCATCATTTTATATCTTACAAAAAAGTTTTGAAATTGTTACATAGAACTATTTAATCCATTTTCTAAAAAATTTTTAATGAAAAATTATATATAAATTCATATAACATCACTTCAATTAAAAAAAATCAGCAAATTTCCCTAATACATCAATCATCCTTAAGGGAATAATTATGTCCATCAATGTCTCTTGGAGAACTTTAATATTTGAACTTATGGAACTAATCTACACCTACAAATTGAGCTTATAAATATTATTATGGAGATGATGCAAATTCAGTAGGATAAGAGAAGGCAATTGTGATAACCGAAAATATTCATTCTGATACGGATAGTGTTACCGGATTTTTAATCAATCAAACCGCAAAATACGGGTTCTTAGTAAGTCGTTTGTTTTCTTTTGGGCCAGACCATTTATTTAAGCTTTAAACTCTTCCGGCCCATTTGTTCTTTCTTGTCTCGGCCCATGTTCAAGCCTTTTCCTTCCTCTTGGGCCTGGAGATAGCACCGGCCCACTAATTCTTTTCCTTTTTCCTTCCTTTGGCCCATCTGCTCTTCTGTTGACCGAGAGGCGCCTCTATGTTGCTCACCGACCTACTACTCTTCTTCTTCTTCTCCAAGAACCTAACGAACTAACCGAGATTCTCGTGATCACAACCGTTCTGGCTAACCTTCAGTACGCTAGCAGTTCCTTCCGTCGACATTGGAGAACAGGAGAGGTGCCTACAACCCATCGTCCTTTCTTGACTCAACCGTTACTTCAATTATTAAATTATTGGCATGATCCTCGGACAAAATTAAAACCACAAACCTTTCGTGAATATGAGCTGAACTTGGATCTTGATGAATTTCTCAAATTATTGAGCTAAAGCACTCCAGATGGCACCAGTTGTTTCTTTCATAGCTAACATGTGTTGACAACAGCAAATACATCAACTGTTGTAAAAAAAAACATATCAACAAAGAAATCAACGGTTGACAACCTTGTAGGAATTTTTCTCATATTCAGCTCAGGTAGGTTCCAATGTCTCAACATTAAGCTGAAAAACATAAAAGACAAGAATGGCAAATTCACCAAAAAGAATTTTTGCTAAAAATAGCTTGTTTAGGTCGATCTTATCATGGAACCACCTTATCAGTATATGTTCAGCTTTTATATGTAAACATCTCAAGGCTCCCGTCATCATGGAATTTATCTTTGGAAAACTTATTAATTTAATTTAATAAAATATATTAATAAATTATTAACATTTTGTACACAAATTTTCTTAAATTAATAAATATTAACGAATTGTTAAGGATTGAATTTAAATAGTTATAAATATTAACATTTAAAATTTGATTTTTTTTAAAATTTACATGAATAATAATAACAACACTTAAAGGTATTAATTAAATTATTAATATAAAATAGTAATAATAGTTTGAACTTTTTGATAAAAATATAACTAGAACTTACCATTTACTTACCTGGAGACAAATCTTTTGTCATAAAACCCGAAATTTATTGATTCTGCATATGAGTACTTTTTGATTCAATTTCTATATCATCTTCATCATTCCCAAAGTCCATACTATCAATGTTACAACATTATAATTGAACTGAAATCGCCCATATTTACAAAAAGGAGTCCAGATTCTCATAGTTAACATGAAGAGATAGTCTACATTGTATTCATTCTCATGGCAGTTGCTGTACATATTACATGCCTAATAGTCACGGGTCTGTTGCATCTTGTGGGCATTGCAAAGGTTCGATTGATGAAGCTTGAAAATATTCATAGTACGAGTCAAGTTCTATCTCATAAACTGCAAGCGGATTTTTTAAGCTCGGTTTGATCAACTACAAGGTGACAGTTAACCCTAAAAGAATCAAACACAAGTACGTACACTCCCCACATTACTAGCCATGCCAAGTTTCCAACCCTACTCAGAAAACGCAAAAAATAAGTTTCACAGAAGACATAACATTGTTGATCATCTGGCACCAACAATACAAAGAAGCAAGACATTCCATATAGCAACAAGTAAGTTTTACAAAAGCATAAGCAAATTGTTGAGTGCTTGCATGTCGAATGGTTCTATCCAAAATTCCCGAGAATCAATAAAGTTATTTGAGTGTGAATTACAACGGATATTAAAACAAGAAACTACATCAAATCCCATAACCTAAAGCATGTCTGACATCTAGCCAAGTGGTTGGAAACCATCTGATGAAACTCAACATAAATATAATTTAAATTAATACATTATAAATAATTTAGTTTAAATTAATTAATAGATTGAAATTTTGATGAACATATGATTAAACTTACGATTTACTTTCCTGGAAACACTTGAGGGAGGGGGCTTCATAAGGACTTCAGATTCTCATAATGTAATGTTACAACATAGGTGTTGATATTCATTTTCATGGCATTTGTTGTGCCTGTTTCATTACTATTACTCAAGGCCTACTGCATATTGAGGCATTGCAATCGAGTGGTGCAGCTAGGGTTGGGCCCGGTTTGTTTCAAACCGCCGAACCGGCGGTTTTCAAACCGGCGGTTTAGGTTTGGCCGGTTTAGGTTTCCGCTGGTTCAAGGTTTAGGTTTCGGTTTGGCTTTTCCGAAAACCTAAACCGGCGGTTCAAACCGACGGTTTGGCCGGTTCAAACCGCCGGTTTGGGCCCAAACAACCTTTTTTTTTTTTTTTTTTTTAAAACCCAACGGCTAGTAGCCGTTGGGCCCAATGGCTCTTTTAAAAGAGCCGTTGGTTTAAGCCCTCAACGGCTCATTTTTGAGCCGTTGGGGGTATAATATTAAAAAAATAATAATAATAAATCCCCCCCCACATTTAATCCTAATTTCCTATAAATACCCATACTCTCTTCCTCCACAAATCACACCATCTACAACTCATCTTCTCTACTCTCTTAATCTCTTAATCTCGAATTCTCGATTCCTCGTATTCTCGATATCTCGATTTCTCGTAATGGCAAACCCAAGTGATCAAATTCCCTCTTCCCAATACTTTCCTAGCACCCAAGAGAGCGAAACACAAATGCCCAACAATCCCGATGTTACCGAAGTTCCACCACGAAGAAGTCTCCCCCCTCCGAAAATGCTTACATCCGAAATATTTACGAAGCATTACACTAGGGGGGAGCCGGTGAACGAGTATTGTCAAGTGGCATGCAACTATTGCCCGAAGGTGTACAAGTGGAAGGTGAAGGGGCGGCTACGGGACATTGCAAACTCACATGGCAAACGTCCATCCGGAGAAGCTCGGGATTTCACGGGGACAAACACAATTGTCCCACGGGTTTGCATCTTCTACCTCTCATTCTCCTTTATTTACATATAATCATAGTGAAGAAAGTCTAGGATTAACCGATGTTATTTGTTCACATTCATTACCGTTTTCTTATGCCGAATATGAAGAAGTTAGGGAATATAACACTAGATATCTTCAACCTTCTTTTAAACCAACTTCTAGGAAAACCGTTTCAAAATTAGTTAATAAATCTTACTTAAAAAAGAAAGAAAAAATTTTCTCGAATTTGGCTAGTTTTGAACATCAAGTTTCAATTTGTAGTGATATTTGGAGTACACAATCACAACAACATTTTTACATGGGCATTACTTTACATTTTATTGATAACGCTATGTTTTTGCATAAATATGTTATTGGTTTTCGGCATTTTAATCAAAGACATAATGCACTAGGCATTGCAAGCATGATTAAAACGGTTTTACAAGAATATAATTTACAACATCGAATTTTTTCATATTCTTTTGATAATGCATCCGCAAATACGCCGCCGTAAACCATTTGGTTGAGGATGCGGGACAATATATAAAAACTCCTTATACTCATCAAAGATGTGCATGTCATATTTTAAACTTATGTGTTCAAGATGACTTAAGGTTTTAGGAGATATGCTAACCCAATCAAACTTGTTATTGATCATATTTGGCATGACTCCGATTTAAGAAGAAAATGGAGAAATTTATGTTTAAACAAAAATGTTCATCCTATTGCTTTTTCAAAAGATGTTGGAACTCGTTGGAACTCGACTTACAAACTACTTTGTGAAGCCGTACGTTATAAAGTTTTGTTACAAGAATTTGCTTCATTCATGTTCCTTGGTCAATTTTAGATGATGAAAATGTTTGGGAAACTTGTGCCCATATTTGTAATGTTTTAAAACTTTTAATGATGCAACTAATACCATGAGTTGTGTTTACACTCCAACATCTCATAGATTTTTAGAAATTGCCGTTAATGTTTCCGAAGCTTTTGTAAAATGTTTTAACATACCTTGCCTTCTAGAATGTATGCTTGATATGAAAGAAAAATGGCTTAAATATTATAAAAACATTCCCATGATTTATCTTGTAACCGCCGTTTTTGATCCTAGACTTAAACTAGATGGTCTTTCCGATTTATTGACTATTTATTATGATTGTTTGTGTGTAAACTTAACACAAGAAGACTATAATGTTCCTAACATTGTGCAAGAAGTTAATACCGAAATTTTAAAATTACTTAGTACATTTCAATCTAGTGCTAGCTCTTCTTCTACCGCACCTAGTCCATCTCCCTCTTAAACACCTAGACATTCATCTTCAAATGCGGAATATCAAGATTATCTTAACACTTGTTTTAGTTTTGATGATAATGTTGAATTTGATATTTTGGATTGATGGAAGAGATTAGCTCCCAAATATCCAACCTTAGTTAAAATTGTACAAATCATGGCCGTGCCCGCATCAACGGTTGCGGTGGAGCAAGCATTTAGCCGAGGCGGGAACATTCTCGGTCACAACCGAACTCAATTGAAGCCCGAGAAGTTGGAGATGCAAGTTTGTATTCAAGATTGGATAAGGGCGGCTAAGCGGAAACAAAGGAATGCACCGGTGTACGACTCCAAATTGGATTCCAACTCCGAAGACGCCGGCACTACTTCCAAGTCGACATCGAAAGGTAAGCGGGATTAATAAAAAACTCGGAAGTCCGAAAAAAGGTAAGTCAAGGTAAGAGAACTACGTGGGCTTTGATTCCTCTTAATCCCGAGAGGATACGTAGGCAACCGGGAAACCGTTTCAAGCCCTTTAATTTTTCCGAGTTTTTTTTTTCAATTGGTATAAATTTTTATTACTAGTTTTTATATACTAATTATTTTTATAATAATTTTTTTTTATTTTTATGTAATATTTTTTTTTTTTAACATAATACTTTCTCTTTATTTTTATTTTTATTTTTATTTTTTTAAAAACCGGGCTAAACCGGCAAACCTCCGGTTTGCCGGTTTCAAGGGCCCCGGTTTCGGCCAAACCTAAACCGCCGGTTTGCAAACCTAAACCGACGGTTTAGGTTTGCAGCCCAACCCTAGGTGCAGCTTCCTATCATATTTTAAGTTCAATCTGATGAACTACGAGCTTAATTAACACTCAAACATCAGAGGATTTGCGGTTAGTGTAAGATTTATTAATCTTATAATTATTGGTGGCTTGCATATTATAATAAACAAGTTATATTATACGACTATTTACTAGCGGGCTAACAAAAGTGATTCAACTAAAGTAAAGCCCGTAGACTTTAATTAAGCGGTGTGGGCTTAATGGGTGGATACCGGACTTTGGCCCAATAGGCTTAATGAGATTCTATTAGGTCAATATATATAGGATATTAGGTTATGGTCCCAATACGTCAAATCGAAAGCCGTTTTCTATTCTCTATCCATCAGAGAGAAAACCTAAAGAAACCCTTAGGAGGTTTGACTGAGGAAGACTGTATACCTGCGGCGCTCATTCGGATCGTAGATTCCGCACTAAGGTTTGATTCGATTGCTGCTATGGAACCAGGTATGTAATTATAGATTCCTTGATAACTCTAGCATGATTTCGATCCTTGGTTTTACGTTTCGGGAATTAATAATTCCAACAAGTGGTATCAGAGCCTATATCATGTTTGGTTATCAGGATTATCATCTTATGTTTAATTGTTTTTTCATTTGTTTGATCGAAGTGAATTGTAACTTTTCCTTTGATCTACGTGTATATGTATGTGATATGATGTCATGCCTTTGACTTTTCAACTTTTAAACATACAGTTTTGTTTTAAAAGAATAGTTAATACTCATAAGTTAATTTTGATCGGTTTTGATCAAAGAATAGTTAATACTCATCTTTTGATTTTTGATCAAAGAATAGTTAATACTCATAAGTTACTTTTGATCGGTTTTGATCAAAGAATGTAGTACCTTTGACTTTTCAAACTAAATTAAAATTTTTACTTTAGTCTTAGAATGCTTGGCACTTTTCTCGCTTATATATATATATATATATATATATATATATATATATATATATTATATATGTTATGTAAAGTATATATATTTAAAGTTTTAAAGGTCAATACATTTTCATTGATGTAGTGGGACCCGTTTGTTTGAGTTTGTTTTGCATGGTATAAACTGACTTGTAAAGTTTATCCGAGTGTAATATTTGGATTTTATTTACACAAGATATATTAAGGATGAATATATTTTAAGGTTTATTTTTAAATTAAGTTAATTGAAACAATATGCTGCCAAAGTAGTCCTATGTTGTGTATATTAGTTTAATTTAAAGTATAAGGTTATGTATATTTTTTCGTTTATGCGGATATCAATCGGCCCAAAGGAAGATTGATATTTGGCCAAACATTAAATATACTAGTGATCATACTCGTTTATGCGAATATTGACCGGCCCAGAGGAAGGTTAATATTTGGTCATACGAAATCACACTCATGATAATATATTGATTAATCAATTGCGGTTTCATTAATTATGCGAATATTGATCGGCCCAAAGGAAGGTCAATGTTTGGCCAAATAATGAAAGTGCATGTGACAATAAATAGCGATAAATGTAAAGGTTATCCATGTGAATGATAGTCGGTCCAAAGAAAGGCTATTGTTTGACCGGATTTATTAATCAATATTTGATTGTTGCATTGAGAGTACTATTTACAATTGATATTTTTGTGCAAACACTGGATGTCGAGTTTTGATGAGTATCTTGTTTAAATTTAATTGATTAATTGTGTTTATTTCTTTGCTTTTATGTCCAGTTTCAGCAACTGCTACTAATTATTCTGCTCAAGTCAGTTCCATTCCAATGCTCAATGGGACAAATTTTAAGATCTGGAAGGAGAATGTGGAAATCGTTCTCGGATGTATGGATCTAGACCTTGCGCTAAGGACTGAACGACCCACTTTGGCTGAGGATAACTCCAATGAAGCGAAAGTAGAGAAGTGGGATCGCTCTAACTGCATATGTCTTATGATCATGAAACGCTCCATTCCAGAAGCGTTTCAGGGCTCTATTTCTGAGAGCAAAGATGCTAAGGAATCCTTTGAGGCAATTCAGAAATATTTTGCCAAAAATGAAAAAGCAGAAACAAGCAACCATTTGGCTGCTCTGATTTCTATGAGGTACAAAGGAAAAAGAAACATAAGGGAGTACATTGTGGAAATATCAAATCTTGCGGGGAAAACTAAAGGCACTACAGTTAGAGATAAATGATGATTTACTCGTGCATTTAGTTCTTCTGTCCCTTCCCACACAATTCAGTCAATTTAAGGTGAGTTACAATACTCAGAAGGATAAATGGACTCTTAACGAGCTCATTTCACAATGTGTGCAAGAAGAGGACGGGATAAAAAGAGATAAGACAGAAAGTGCTCATTTTGCATCAAGCTCTCAAAACAAATCAAAGAAAAGGGCTAAGGATATTGCAGCTGGTACACACTTGCATAAAAGGGCGAAGAAGCAAAGTGATGAACTCACTTGTTTTTTCTGCAAAAAGGAAGGGCATATGAAGAAAGCATGTCCTAAGTACGCGGCTTGGCGTGAAAAGAAGGGTAAAGTTCTCACCCTAATTTGTTCTGAGGCTAATTTAGCTTCTGTACCTATTGACACGTGGTGGTTAGATTCTGGTGCTACTACTCACATTTGTGTGTCAATGCAGGGATGCCTTTGGAGTCGACCACCAAGTGATGCTGAAAGATTCATCTATGTTGGCGATGGCAATAAAGTTCATGTGGAAGCAATAGGGCATTTTAGATTAAAGTTAAGTACTGGATGTTATTTGGATTTGAAGGATACTTTTGTTTCTCCGTTATTTAAACGGAATTTGATTTCTACTTCCTGTTTGGACAAAGGTGGATACCTTTGTAGTTTTGGAAATGGAAAATTCAGTATTTCCTTAAATTCAAATCTTGTGGGTACCGGTATCTTAATTGACCGTCTTTATATGCTAGAAACGGTTGCTTCCCATAATGAAATTTTGCATACAGGTTCTAAAGGTACAAAGCGAAAATTGGATAAAGATTCAGGGTTCTTATGGCATAAGCGTTTAGGTCAAATCTCTAAACAGAGAATTCAAAGGCTTGTGTCAGACGGAATTCTTGATTCCCTTGATTTAACAAACCTTCAAGTTTGTGTTGAGTGTGTTAAGGGAAAATTAACAAACATGAGGAAGTTAGGTGCCAACAGAAGTAAAGAAGTCTTAGAACTAATACATACGGATATTTGTGGGCCATTCCCTACAACTACGTGGAATGGTCAACAATACTTTATTACGTTCATAGATGACTACTCTAGATATGGGTACCTTTACTTGATACGTGAGAAATCACAATCCGTGGATGTTTTCAAGACTTACAAAGCTGAAGTTGAACTTCAACTTGGTAAGAAGATAAAAGCCGTTAAATCTGACCGTGGTGGAGAATATTATGGCAGATATGATGGATCAGGAGAACACGTCCAGGACCCTTTGCGAACTTCCTAAAGGAGTGTGGAATTGTCACTCGGTACACTATGCTGGGCAAACCCAGCATGAATGGTGTTGCTGAGAGGCGCAATAGAACACTATTGGATATGGTAAGAAGTATGATTAATCATTCTTCTTTACCTGAATCACTTTGGGGAGAAGCGTTAAAAATTGCGGTATATATCCTTAATAGAGTACCTAGCAAGTCGGTAGCTAAAACCCCATATGAAATGTGGACTGGGAAAAAGCCTAGCATAAGGCACTTACACATTTGGGGATGTCCAGCTGAAGCAAGGCCTTACAAGCCTAACGAAAGAAAATTGGACTCTAAGACAACTAGTTGCTATTTTGTTGGGTATGCTGAACGCTCCCGTGGGTTTAAACTTTATGATCCCACTACCCGATCATTTTTTGAATTGGAAAATGCCATATTTATTGAGGATGTAGAATTTGGAGGGGAAGGTTTAAGGAACGTCACCCTTGACGAAGTTGTCTCCGGGGAAGAGAATCTTATTTCTATTCCCAATATTGTTATTGAGAGTGATCAAGATACAACTCTTGACACTCTTCAAGAAATAATTCAGGTCCTAGACAACAATGAAGTTCCTTCCATAGAGCAAATTCTACAGCCTCAAGAAGTGTCTCCAAGGAGATCCGGTAGAGAAAGGAGATATGCAATTCCGGATGACTACATTGTATATCTAGTAGAACAAGAAGATCCAGTGGGAGAAATACCAGATGATTACATCACGTATCTTATGGAACAAGAAGATTTTGCAGGCATTGCAGAGGATGATCCAATCAATCTTCTTGAGGCCCTTCAAAGTTCTAACTCTCAACACTTGATTAAAGCCATGAAAGAGGAGATGAAATCCATGAAGGACAATGACGTATGGGATCTTGTTGAGTTGCCAAAAGGTGCAAAACCCATTGGTTGTAAATGGATATTTAAAACCAAAAGGGATGCAAAAGGCAATATCGAAAGATATAAGGCTCGTCTAGTTGCAAAGGGATTCACTCAAAATTAAGGAAGGTATTGACTTTAAAGAGACCTTTTCTCCGGTTTCATCTAAGGACTCTTTTAGGATAATAATGGCACTAGTAGCTCATTTTGATTTAGAGTTACACCAGATGGATGTGAAAATAGCGTTTCTCAATGGAACCATTGATGAAACCATTTATATGGTTCAACCAGAACATTTTGAATCCAAAGATTCTAAATCTATGGCTTGTAAATTAAAGAAATTCATCTATGGGCTCAAGCAGGCATCAAGGCAATGAAATCATAAATTTCATCAAGTGATTACCTCTTTTGGTTTTGAGGTGAATAAGGTTGAAGATTGTGTATATCACAAATTCAGTGGGAGCAAGTCTATCTTTCTTGTATTGTATGTTGATGACATACTATTGGCTTGTAATGATATAGGCTTATTGCACGAAACCAAAAAATTTCTCATTAAGAATTTTGAGATGAAAGATCTTGGGGACGCCTCTTTTGTCTTAGGAATTCAGATACTAAGAGATTGGTCTCAAGGTATCCTCAGGTTATCACAAAAGGGCTATATACAAAAGATACTAAGTAGATTTAACATGAAAGATTGTTCAGCTGGAGATACACTTATAGCAAAAGGAGACAAGTTCAATCTCAAGCAGTGTCCCAAAACAGATCTTGAAATAAAGGAGATGCAAAAGGTTCCTTATTCCTCAGTGGTAGGGAGTCTAATGTATGCTCAAGTTTGTACCCGTCCCGACATAACATTCATTGTGGGGCTTTTGGGCAGATACTTAAGTAATCCTGGATCGGATCATTGGAAAGCAACAAAAAGGGTTCTCCGGTATTTGCAAAGAACGAAGAACTACATGCTGACCTATAAGAAATCAGACAGATTGGAGATCGTTGGATATTCTGATTCTGATTTTGCCGGATGTATTAATAGTAGACGATCCACCTCAGGCTATGTCTTTATGCTGGCTGAAGGAGCTATATCTTGGAAAAGTGTCAAACAAACACTTGTAGCTACCTCTACTATGGCTGCAGAGTTCTTAGCTTGCTTCGGAGCATCCATTCATCGGATATGGTTGCGTAATTTTGTCAAAGGCCTACGTGTGGTTAATGGAATTGAAAGGCAATTGAAGTTATTTTGTGACAATAAGGCTGCAGTTTTGTTCTCCAATAACAACAGAAGCTTTGTAAAGGAGAAGCACGTTGACATCAAGTTCTTGTCATTGAAGGAAAAAGTTCAAAGTGGGCAGATTTGTATAGAACACATAAGCACAAACTCCATGATTGCAGATCTGTTAACTAAGGGGTTGCCTCCTAAAGTTTTTCATGAGCACACTGCTCGTATGGGGCTCGACAATTTTGTAATCCCTTAACTTAGTGGGAGTTTGATTAGATGTTCTATGTTTTATATTTTATGCATAATAAAGTTGCAATGATTTACATTTTGAACTAAGGTTGTTTTGGGTTGATCTCCGAATAAAGAGGACCAGTTGAAAATAGACATGTTTATGAAATCACATTACATGTAATTTTCATGCCACTCATCCATACTTGATCTATGTCATTGAATATACTGACGTGATGAACACGGAAGGTTTAGTTACGATGATTGTGACGAATGCCGCCGTGATCTCATATTGATATATGAGATGGACCAAATTGAAATAAAGGATAAGTCTACATAAAAGTAGTCATTACGTGTACACATAAAGAATTTTGGATAATATAGTTGTTTGTTTAATATGTAGCCCAAGTTGGAGATTGTAAGATTTATTAATCTTATAATTATTGGTGGGCTTGCATATTATAATAAACAAGCTATATTATACGACTATTTACTAGCGGGCTAACAAAAGTGATTCAACTAAAGTAAAGCCCGTAGACTTTAATTAAGCGGTGTGGGCTTAATGGGTGGATACCGGACTTTGGCCCAATAGGCTTAATGAGATTCTATTAGGTCAATATATATAGGATATTAGGTTATGGTCCCCAATACGTCAAATCGAAAGCCGTTTTCTATTCTCTACCCATCAGAGAAAAAACCTAAAGAAACCCTTAGGAGGTTTGACTGAGGAAGACTGTATACCTGCGACGCTCATTCGGATAGTAGATTCCGCACTAAGGTTTGATTCGATTGCTGCTATGGAACCAGGTATGTAATTATAGATTCCTTGATAACTCTAGCATGATTTTGATCCTTGGTTTTACGGTTTCGGGAACTTAATAATTCCAACAGTTAGTCCTTGTAAAACATCACATAACAAGCCGGTCCAAACCCTACACTGGAAATTTTTTATTACATATTTTCATTGCTTCTTCATCTTTCTTTGCACAAATGCTCCAAACTCCTATGCATTCCTTCCCTTTGCTTGACTTTGTTTTCCTCTTTTTTTTCTTTTCTTCGAAGGCCTCCATTAAGATCAAATTTGATGCATTGGTGTAGCGGCGGGAAATTTATGTTCTCGAATACGTCTACAAGTCTTCGTTTCCTGCTCGTTAGAATACTGTTGAATATGCCTTGAATTAGGCTTTTTTTTTTGGCCTTTTCTATTTTTGGCTCAGTCTTATACTTGGCTTCTAAGTTTAAACCTGTCCAAATATAAAACCTGTTAAGTATAAACCTGCCAAGTATAAACATGTCCAATTATAAACATAATGGTTTTGTTCCTATATATATTGTAGGGTTCTCTAAATCTCCTATCATCTCAAAATCAAATAATCTGATCATCTGATCATCTGTTAATCTGATCACTTGAATATCTAGGATAACCTAGTTATTATATGTTCATCTAGATAACCTAGTTATCATCTATTTATCCTCTCATTTGTATTCTGAAACTCCTCAATAAAATCTCTATGGAAAGTGGATGTAGTCTTTATTGGGTGAATCGCTATATACATGTGTGTTGTCTTTCTTCTTTGTTGAATTTTGTTCTTTCTCAATGATCGCACAACAAACTGATATTAGAGCTTTGGGTTCTTTGTTTTTCTGTTATCTGGGAGAAAGATGTCTTCTTTCAACACGACGATCGACAAGTTCACAAGGAGGAACAATTTTAGCTTGTGGCAAATCAAGATGCGAGTGTTGTTGAAACAACAGGGTTTATGGGGGCCGTTGTCAAGGAAGGAATCCGATAAGGAAAAGGACAATGTTGCTGAGATGACCACTAAGGAGGATGAGGCGCATTCGATTGTCATGTTGTGTTTCGCAGATGATGTCTTATGTGAGGTTTCAGATCAAGATACCATAACCAAACCGTGGTTGAAATTGGAGAGCCTTTACATGACAAAGTCTCTCACCAACAAGTTTCTTTTGAAGCAACGTCTGTTCAGCCTACGAATGCAGGAAGGTACGCAACTTCGTGAGCACTTACATCAGTTGAAGACAATTCTTCTAGATTTGCGTAATATTGATGTTAAGATTGAGGACGAGGATGTTGCGTTAATTTTGTTGGTATCTTTACCGTCATCATATGAAAATTTTGTTCAGTCATTTGTTGTTGGAAACGATACCATTATTCTAGAAGACGTCAAGTCTTCCCTTCATACAAGGGAACTACGCCATAAGGTGAATGAAAGTGGTGTAGGTAGGGATAGTAATACATATGGTCTATATACAAGCGGAGGCAAGATATAAGAAAAATCAGGGGAAAAGGACAATAAGCCATTTTTCAAAAGGTCCTAAGCCTGATGATGCTGCAACTATTGTAAGGAGAAAGGGAATTGGAAGAACGAATGTCCTAAGAAAAAGAAACCGTACGTAGGATTTTGGTACTGCAACTTTTGTAGAAGATGATTTTATATCATATGAGGATATTGCTTTGGTTGATGGTGGAAACACTTATCAAAACGATATGTGGGTTCTTTATATCCGGAGCTTCCTATCACGTATGTCCTAACAGGGAGTGGTTCGAAACTTATAAGTAGGTAGATGGTGGCAGTATATCCATGACCGACAATTCTGTCTGCAAGGCGGTTGGAATTGACTCAATTAAAATTAGGACAAGTGAAGGAAGATTATGTACATTGAACGAGGTCGAACATGTTCCACTTATTACTAAGAATTTGATATCTCTTAGTTTGCTGGATAGTAAGGGATTTTGTTTCAAAAAGTGAAGGTGGAATTCTGAATGTCTAGAAGGGTTCTAATGTTATTTTGAGAGGTGTCAAAAGGGACACTTTATATTTCCTTCAGGGTTCTACTGTATCTGGGTTTATTTATGTTGCATCTTCAAGAGTTCATAAGGATTATATGACTACATTATGGCATATGAGACTTGGTCATATGGGTGAAAGAAGGATACAAACTTTGTCAAAGGAAGATCAACTATCAAAAGCTATTCATCAGAGCTTAGTTGAGGAGCGCTCAAGAAGAGTTGGAGTTAGACCTCAACAAGGGTATAACATTGAGGATATGATTGGTTATGTCAAACAGGTTGCTGAAGAGGTGGATACTCATGAACTATCCACCTATAAAGAATTTGTATCTGAGTCTAAAGTTGCATAGTAGTTTGCAGCAACGGGAGATGAGATACCAGATATGAGAGCAACTCGGAAAATTCTAGGAATGAAGATTCTTAGAGACGGGGATCATAATTTTTTTTTTCTTATAACAGAAAGGCTACTTTGAAAAGGTGTTGTCAAGGTTCGGAATGTCATCGGCCAAGCCTATTGATACACCTAGTGCTTCTAAGTTCTAACATCCATCTTACCACTTTGTTTTCACCTCATTCGGATGAGGAGAAGAAGTATATGTCACGAGACCCTTATGTTGGTGCAATAAGGAGGTTGATGTATGTTATGGTCTGCACAAGACCAAATCTGGCACAAGCTGTTAGTGTCGTCGGCAGGTTCATGGGACAACCAGGAATACAAAAATGTCAAGGTATAAAGAGGTTCAGGGTGAGGAAAGTAGGAACTAATGATAATCTTGCCGATATGTTCACCAAGTCAGTACCAAACAACAAGTTCCAACATTGTTTGGACTTGCTAAATGTCAGAAGTTGTTGAGTGCTCAAGGGGCACTTCTCTATACATTTCTTCATGATGCATGACATCACTTGCTTCTTGTGCAAACAATCGAGCTTCAAGATCCTCAATCCTTTGCCTTTGTTGAGCATCACGCTCTCTAGCTCTAGCCATCTCTTCTTCTTAGTCCATGGCTACCCTTTTCTTAACCTGGTAAGCATACTTGCTATCTCCAAGTCAATTGGAACTAGCTCTTGGCTTCTCGAACTTCTTAGGTGCACCACCTTGACAACCTATAATAAAAAACACACACAAAAAGTGCAATCAAAAGTAACAAAATAACACTCGCCCTCTTATAAGCAACTTCACACAAGTATGGTTTAGCTTCAATATTCCACGGAAACGAGACTATAAACTTGGTGTAAGGCCGATTCTACTAGTCAATACAAATGTATAACAAGTGTACTCATTAGAAGAACACCATATAGCCCAAAAGAGAAAGGGGTGTGTCAATGTAAATATATAGCCCCCCCCCGACCAAAGTCGTCACCCTGAGGACTATGTTATCCTCCCCTTACTCTAAGAAGCTTTATAAGAAAGAGGCAAATGTTGTAAAGGATACCAAAAGGTGCGATCAAGTGATCGACTTAAGACACTTCAAGCGTGATTGGTTAAGTGACCTCAGTCGAGTCCCCTTGGTAACTACAATCGAGTTACCCTGACAACTTCGATCGAGTGAATTTCCTGTAGCTTCTGACTACAATCGAGTATGAAACAGAGGAATGCTAAAGATGAAATCAAATATGAGAAACGACTAGGGGTTGGGATTAATTCTCTCAATCCTTGCTAATGCAATATTCATACACATAATAATGTCATAGAGCGAGAACTATTTGCTCAAGTTCCCAAACAAATGATGACTAAACGGTTGTATGCATGGATTGGTAAATGCAAGTCTAAGCATGCTAGTCAAGCCAACATAGTACCTCACATGGGATTTGCTATTGATAAAATTCTAGTCAACTACGGTCTCAAACTAGTGATCAATACAAGGTAATCGAGCCTCACATGGTATTTTCTATTGGCTTTCAAAAATCATAAGGATTTAGAGTGGAATTACACTTCAAAAATTAGCAATCAATCATTCTTCACATGGTGTTTGCTATTGGAATAATAATCCTAGCAACATAGGCGTCTACAAATGCATCACTAGAATATGAAATTACTTAAGAGTCTCATTCATACTAGCCGGCCAATTTTCAACACATGAGATCATGCTTAAGAACTATTTAAAGTGCATAAAGGAACAATCTAAGCTAAGCTCAGCATCCGACTTTCATATTACCTTAAACATGAATCTAGTGTTCCAATCGGTTTTTAACCTCCTATATGATCACTATCATGCTTTGATACTCACATAAATTCTCAACATTATAACGGTACGAATATTACATAGCTTTGGATTTGGATTTTCACCCAATCCCTAGTATCGGACTACTCACTCATGTCGAGTGATGATGAAAACAAAACAATCGAACAAGCAATCAAATAATCCATATAATCGAGAGAGAGAGAGAGAGAGAGAGAGATGATTATCAAAGAACTAAGAGAGAATTGAATTACCAAACAAATTATGGAAATCAGCCATAGATCCAGCTTATACACGACTCAATTCAACTCCAATCCAACACAAAATCTTACAACTCAGACATAACTCGGACTAACTCGGCCAACTCGGCCTATAAATTAAGGAGACTTGGCTTCGAAAATAAGAGAGAACTAAGAGAAATGTGAAGTAGTGAATTGATATCTATTACATGCAGCTAAGCCTCTTTATATAGGTTGAGAATGGAAGGAATTAGGCACAGATCGTGGCCAAGAAGTGTGATGTGACCCCGCCGGACTTAAGCAACGAGAATGATGTGCCGACACCTAGGTCATCGCCACCTCTCACTCGAGCTAGAGCTCGCATGCTAGGACAATCAACATTGACCTACCATCCTTTCGGAGCTCCGACATGTGGGGACGACTATGATTGTCATTTGGTGAACATGCTTGAGGCGATTGAGGATTCCGGCTCACCTTAACTTGGACCTTAGTTGTAATTTGTTTGTTTTTAATATGTGGTCATGCTTGACTTTATTTCATGATATGATGCCCACTTTTGCATGGTATTATGGAATAATGAGGGTTGTTTAATACAAGTGAAATAAAATGTTCACTTGTACTTAAACTAATCATTCAAGAGGGTTAATACCACATTATGTTGGGTTTTTTCCAGCCAGGTTTTCTCCCTTTAAGCTCCCAAATGGCCGGCCATATTAAGGTTATTAGGCCATTTGTTTGCTTGAATTTATGTGGTGAAATCCCTTAGTTTTTCCTATGTTTTAATTCCAAACTTTTGAGCTTGTACCCCTTTAATTGTGGGAGTTTAGGTGCTGATTTTTCAGCCTATATAAGGCCTCTCCCACACCCTTTTCTAGAAAGATGAAATTGAGTGATTTTTCAATCAAAAGTTGTGTTTTTACTTTGAAAAAAACAAACCTAGAGACTAAGGTGAGAGGCCAAGGTTTCGAAACCCACAGGGTGAGAGGTTGAGTGGTGTCCTTACGGTGAGAGGCTAGGAGGACAAAGGAGATCCAATCCCGAAGTGAGATTCCGAGGGAAAAGATCTCGAGCCAAGGAGATCCAAGGTGCGAGGTTGGACGATCCTTGCTTGGCATATCCCATTCACAAAAATCAACAAAAAAGAAGTGGACGGAAGGAACAACACCGGTGGATCCTCGCGTTCAACCGACGAAGAGCACACCAAGTGGTATCAGAGCCCAACGGTGCGAGTTCCTCAAGCTTTAGGGGTACGAATTGCTTACCTGAACTTGTTTTTAGTTTCTGCAATTTTGAGTAGTTTCCCCAAAATTTTGGTTCTTGCAATCTCCTTCTTGTGAGTCTTTAGAGAGATCTATTGTTGGCCTTTACCAAAAAACCCCCCCTAGAAGTTATAGTATTTTTTTCGGCCAAACACATCCTTCAACAAAACAAAACAAAAAAGTTATAGTTTCGTGTTCTTATCCCTTGTTATAAAAAAACAGAATATATATATTTCACTCAGTAAAAGTCGAGCAAAAAGAAAATTAAAAAAGAAAAAAAAGAGTGAGAAGTCGACACAAAGAGAATCTTTTAACCGTCGATTATCTTTGCCAACATCAACACAAAGAGAATCTTTTAAGCGTCGTCACGTGGCGAGTTGGCTGTAACGGCACTACTCATCGATTGAGTCGACCTTGAAGTGACTCGACTCACGTTTAAAAGTAAGTCGGTGACATTGTTGTCTTATTGAGTTGAGTGGGTTGCCTAACTCGAGCGATGCTTGACATGTCTTCCGCCTCGGCTCGATGCCTTCTTCTTGGGAGGGCCTAAGTCTTCAGGCCCAGGTCGATTCCTCCTTCTTTGTGCGAGTGAAGGAGAGCCTTCAGTAGGGTTGCCCAGACAACTCGGCCTTTTGAATTTGAATCTCCGAATTAACTTTTGTCATTCCTTCTTCTACTTTGATGCTCTGAAGCTTCTCTTTGATTCTTCCTCCCTTCTAGCTTTGATGAAGAGAGGGTTGTTTTCTTGAGTCATTGTATGTCCATTTATGCTCCATTTTGACCTAAAATTACCTAAGCACAAGAGACAAATGCGAGTAGTTTTTTTTTTAATGCAAATAAACTATAGCAAAGAAATAAATGCCTAACTACTAAAAACACATGAAAACAACAATACAAAAGATAGCATAAAACATTATATCAATAAGCAAAACGACGAACATACGCTAGTCACAGGCTCAATCGTGTTGTGTTCAATCAATGAGGAGAATATTAAGTCACAAATATTATGGTAACATGGTATAAGGTATGTTTTGTCAAGGCATTTGGTTTGTGTCAACTAGTGAATATCACATAGTGTTTGTTATTTACACACTAGTTGATAAGCTTTTCAACAACTTATTATTTCATTAGACAATACAAGCATCACATGGTGTTTTAAATTTGCTTGCACAATCTAGTATAATCATAGTTTGGACATTCACAAGACAAGTAAGTTGGTCATCCTTTCGGCCGTATCCAACATTATGCACGTAAAATAAGCATCATAACATTGCACAATCATCCTTGTATTACTTAATCGGTCTCAAATTATATGGTTAAATCATACTTAACTCATTCATGATTGGAAATATACAATGTACTATGAGAACAATCTAAATATCTTTAGTCTAGCATCCGACATTTAATTCTCCATCAAATCATAAACACAACATAGAACACATTAGCCTAGCATGATTTCTGTTTATTTACCCCAAATACTAGCAACAAGACTACTCACACATGGTCGAAAATCTCAACATAGTAATAACAAGAATAAGTGACATGGTTGTAAAATAGACTTGAAATAAGGAATATAGGAAAAAGAGTGGAAGCAATCGGACTTATCAATCCAAATATATGGCCAAAACAAGTTAGAAATAAGATCAAGGATGAGAAAATATGAAGAACACCGAGAACTTCTTCTATTTATTTTGTCCAACAACCAATCTTCTTATAAAAGAGAGAACAAACTAGAGAATTGTTTAGAGAATTTTTGTAGAATGACTTGGTATGTTTAGAATCATCCAATGGCTCTTTTATAGGGCTAAATTTGTAGTCCCTCCTTCAAGAAGCATCTTCAATCAACTAGAATGGAGTTAGTTAGGAAAGTGGTCCACACCGGCTGGCTACCTCGAGTGCTCCTTTTGCCTTAGGCCAAGTGGGTCATCATCCTAGGGTCGAGTACTTCCACTGTCATACTCAAGTACACCCATAGCTTGGGTGACATTCTTCTTTAGTCCGGGTTTTGGAGTCTTCTTACCTCGCGTTTTGTGGTTTCACTCGAGGTACGTTGAAACTTTGTGCATAAATGCTTCTTACTCCGAGTGGAATGGATAGTCTTAGCTCGAGCTCGATGGTCCTTCCAGCTACGTTGCCTTTTTTTTTTCCTTCTTAGGTCAAGTGAAAGTGTCTTCTTAGGTCGAGTGATCTTTCTTCGGACTCCGGGTTGTATGGTTTCACTCGACCTTAGATGACATTTTCACTCATGATTACTCCTAATCCAGGTTTGCACTTCCTCTTACTCGAATGAGGCTTTACTCGAGGATCTTCCCTTGGGGGTTTCTTTGCTCCTTAGGCTTCTTGCAAGTGTTGATGCTTGGTTCCTTTTCTCTTTTTCTCATGGATGATGATGATGGTTTGATGAGTGTTCATTGGGATTGCTTGGATGATCATTTGTGCTCCATTAAGCTACAATTTAAACTTAAAAAAGTCTATAAACATAAAATACAACGAGAGTAGACAGTCTTTGACATTTAAAACATAAGTTAAGATGTACATGTCTATTTCATGCAAAATTAAGGAAAACACATCTAAAAGGATAGCATGAAAGCACGCTATTAGTACACATATCCAACGGACTGGATCGTCGGTGTGGTACCAACAAATTAATATATTCCAACGTCCTTATCGGTTAGAAAATGTTAAGATATTCACTAGTTATTTGACAAGGAGTATAATTAATCTCGTTATGTTACGTCTTTAATCGATACCGATCAATTATCGTATCAACTTTATATTAAAATAGCAAACTAGGATTTAGACTTAACAATATAATTATGCCTAGACAAATTTTCCATATCTAATATATAATATATTCTAACAAATAATTCGATATTCATTTTGGTACCATTCATTTTTTTCAAAAGTGAATCATTTGAAGACCAAAAATGAACCAAAAAATTATCAAGAAAACTTTCGTTTCGAAGTTATTTATTGGCCCACTGAATCAATCTTCCCTTTACGTGATTGTACAATACAACAAAAGAGAAAAGGAACGATATGTTGTATGTTTCTTCTCTATCATCCAATTTCTTAATGTTTCACAATTTTTTTATGCTTACAGTATCCTCCCCTAAATTTGCATAGAACTAATTGGTTTCTATTCATTAATTTCAAACCAGTTTAAGATATTTCTTCTACTAATTTTGATTATATGTTTGTAGCCTTACGCTCGAACTATTGTCTTCCTCTTCTTCTTCCTTTCAACGTAACTTTTACTCTTGTTTATATATATTTTAATGTTATGAAAAATAATATTTCAAGTCAGTTTTCTAAGAAATAAGATATCTAACGTCCAGATTTGTCAACAAAAAAGAACTTGTAGCATACCAACGGATGGAGTTGTTGGGGTATTACCAAGGGATTAGTACGTCGAGTATTTCCAATGGACTAGAATATTAGAGTATTACCAATAGATACAATCGTCGGAGTATGTCAACGGATTGGACCGACTACCAAAGATTAATCATTGCTTGTGAAGATATATGTTCCAACAACCTTATCGGTCGGGAAGTGTTAAGACATTTATATGTTATTACACAAGGAGTATAATTAATCTCGTTATTTTTAATGTCTTTGACCAATACCGATTAATTATGATATCAATTTTATATTAAAATTACAAACTATAATTTGAAGTTCAGAATATAATTATGTCCCCACAAATTTTCCGTATCGAATATATATTGTACATGTATTCTAACAAATAATTTGATTTTCATTTAGTTACCATTCATTTTTTCAAAAGTGAGTCACTTAGAATACTAAAAAGAAACCAAAAAATTAGGAGGAGAACCTAACTTAAAAATATTCAATTGTTGTCAGCACAAAGATTTCAAATTGGAAACGTTCATTGGTTCATGTGTGGGATTTTAAAAGAGTTGTTCAGATCTTGAGAAGAGAGCACTAATTAAAGAAAGTTCAGGTTCGATGGAATTAATGGAAGCAATTTCTTATAGTCATGTATTCTCGGTTTTGCTTTCTTTTTTTTTTGGGAACAATGATCCCTTTAATAGTTTAATTTATTCAAACATGGTCCATGTTCGTAGAAGGATAGGTGTTTTTGGATTTTAGTAATTCGTTATTCTATCTTATTCTTAACATTTCATAACATTTAGTCATATAATTGACTAAGTGATATTAATACTCGAATTTTTTATAAATATAATTCTAATTACATTTTTATTTATTATTTTTATTTTCAAAACACAATTTCATTTATCCTGATACAACTCCTACCTTCTGCCATCGTTTTTATATTATTTTTAAAATTATTGTGCATCATTAAAAAATTATAATTTCTACTTTATTTTCGTAATATGCGTGTTTTTTTTATTTTTATCTTGATGACATTTATTGAAAACCGAAGAGAGTATTATACTTAGGACGTGTTATATACGCGGTAATCAAGTTTTTTAGTCCCAAATATAGTCATATGGGATCGTCGCCGGGTGTTTCCGGATTTTGGACGTGACCGGTTATTTGATTTTATAAAGGGTATAATTATGTGCTCAAAAAGCCCAAAACAATATACATAACTTTTGTGACCTAAACCGGAAATTTTAGATATAATCCAAAGTGGATGTCCGATTCAATAACAGTTTTCTGTTCAGATCAAGTCCGGATGAACATTTCTAGGTAGTAGTCATCTACAAGTAAAAAATAAGTGGTTGAGGAAGCTTCTGGTGCCTCATCAATGTGGTTATTGGCTTGCTGCTGCTTGCTAGCGCCCACTACCCTATCCGCGATAACATTGATGGCAATATGTTACTGTTTGGTAGACGTCGTTATTTGGCTCATAGTCATAGTGTCTGACATTACTTACGCGCTCTTATGCTGTTGCTTCTATGGGACTACCATATCTATCTCCCAGACCCCCAAATCTTGAAATTCATTATACTTAACTTAAATGATGAAACAAAAAAGTAGTCACTGTAATGAGACAGTAACAAATGAGATGAGTGGTTCTTAAGTTCTTTATAGTCTTTTTACGTCTTATTTTCCCTCAAAAGACAGATGACTCCTCAGTAGCCGCAGAGGACCACCCTTTAATGGAGATCAATTATTTTGCACTTTTATGATAAATAATGCTCATCCAATTTTCAAAACTGTTAATTTTCAAGTGCACGGTTAATATTGCAATTTACCCATAATTCGCCATATAAAGGTAATTGCCTCACACTACGTTCATTAGTTTGGTCTATAGTAGCGGAGGGGTTTCAGGCTTACCAATCAAAAATTCATCAAACAGTCGAGCATGGCGGCGGGGATGATGATGATGATGATTACGGCCTTGCCAAACCGCAACAAAAACACATCTACTTTTCCTCCGACGCTGAAATTAACTTCCGGTGACCGGAACAAGTCCTTCTTCTCCAACCCATCTGTGCTGCAAAGAAAGCCCACAGGAACTGTAAGGGTATCGGCCATCACCCAAGAGAAGGATCTCAGAAAGCCACGCCCACAAAACGTCGCTGGCGAATTCTATGTTGGTAATATCTCCACGCTTCTCTTTCTCTTCCTTAAATTATTCATTTTATGGATCATATAATAAAGTATTATTTTTATTTTTATTTTTATATATACTCCCCACTTGTACAAAGACAATTAATTAGGCTGTTTAGTTAGAAGATTATGGTTTAGATCTAGGGTTCAATTTCCATTTCTATCCCAAACATCTACGTCTCTTCAATCAGGGACATACTTTCTAGGTCTCTCTCTTATGGGGCTTCTCCTCTATTCTTCATTATCAACCCATTCGGTTGGTTCGTGAAAAGCAACTACAAACTAAACCATTACCTGAGAATTTGAGAGAAGCCATGAAAGAATCGAATGACCTTGAGATTTTGATAGTTGGTTTCAAAAGAATCCATTGAAAGAACTTCTCAAATTGAGAGAATCCATGAAAGCTTCTCTATCTGGGGCGCGAATAGTCGATTTTCAAGAGAAAAGAAACGTCATTGATGTTCAATTTCCAAGTTTCATAGAAGCAATTGAAAGAACTTGAAAGATTGAGACAATACATGAAAGTTTCTCTACTTGAAACGTGAATGGCGCTTTTAGAGCCTGAAGAAGCCAAGTTTAAAACTCTAGAAATTGAAACACCATTGTTTGTTTTTTGGTCCGCTTCAATGGTGGATAAAAATGACATCAATTTGGACTTTCGATGGTAGATGTAAAAATGGGCACAATTTTTTTTATATAATTTATTTTGGGTATTTTGACTTCTATTCGAATTGAAACTAATTGTTGGAGATAATCAGTTACCACATCGAAAGATTGAGACTACCCAATCTAATATATAAGATCGGTGGACTATTCATTATATTGTCAATTGGTTTTAGATGGAACCTCATCGGGTTTATGTGCTAGGCTTGAGCCTAACGCGCATATGCGCTCGGATGCACACGACTCCCGCTCTACCCAGTCTGTCTGTATCGGGTTTATTTTTAAAGGAAAGCGGTTTGATATTGAAAAAATAGACCGATGGACTAACCGTCATGAAAGGGCAGAATAAACGGAAAAAAAAACTTTTAGCAGATGTCCCGGAAAAAAGAAGCTAAGTGAATGTAATTTTCTTTTTATTTTTAATATATGTTTAGTTGCATTAATGTATTTTTAGTTTATGTTTTCGAGAATGATAAATTGAACCATGGAATTAGAGAAGCTAAGTGAAAATGAGGTAAATGGTATTTAAGGTTATGGAAACGGTAAGATAATATGGACCCGACCGTTATCGTTTCTAGAAGCTAATGGATCGAATGGAACCATAACCATATTCATGTGGGTTTAATACGATCTGGTCCAAACTTGAACGGACTGTACAGATAGATTATTCAAAAAAAAATGAAAATAAAACAACGGTTTTTTATCATACCAGATCAAACAAAGACAGCCCAAGATCAAAACATATTTCCGATCAGGTCTAACTATCCACAACCTGATGGCATTAGGGGCATGCATGGAAATAACTTTGCAGAAATCCTTAAAATCTCCACACAAAAAATTGTATTGGTAGATTATGAAATAAATTAAAAAACACTAAATATAAAATAAATTCAAATACTTCCAAATTTCAAGCTAAACACTTTAAGGGCTCGTTTGGTATCGCTAGAAATCATTATTGGTAACGGAATGATTCTGAATCAATAAAAAAACTATGTTTGTTTACAGGTCTTTTTACACATGAAAGTAACCTATTAATTTCCATTTTCATTCCTTCCCCTTAACCGATTTCATTCCGTTTTCATTCCCCCACTCCAACCAAACGGGCAATAAGACCATCAACAATGGTTGGATTTTTAAACCCCATTTTTTAACCCTCTCTCTCCGCACATCAGTTTTAAAAACTCGATCTACTTTTCTTCCACATTCATGATTTCTTAAATCTCATTTTTAACTTTATCTTTAAATAATTTTTTTTAAAAATTTTGATATTATTAATTTCATTTGTAATGACTTCGATGTATTATTTTATGAGTTAAATTATTAATTTTTATAATGAATATCATATCATCTTAAAATCTTTTAATTACTACTTATTTTGTATATAAAACAAATCATGTTAAACATATCCAATATTAGACTCTATGGATAGAGAAAATTAAATTATGATTATTAAAAAAATAAAATTATGAAATTATATTTATATTAATCCAAAAAAGCAATTAATTACAAACCAAAACTCTTTAAAAAAATAAGGATTAATATATGGCTGACACATGGCACCAATCAAAACACATAGAAACTTCTCTCTTGTATCTAACTTAGAAACAATAAAGCGAGTTTTGAGATGTTTTCGGTTCAAAACTTTAAAATTAAAATAAAATTCAAAACTATCAAACTAAACACATCCTATGGCCATGTCCGGTTATTTTGTGAAGATTATTGGATAACTATGATTTCACATAAATGCTTAATAATTTGATGATTCAATTTGAAGTATTCTCAAATTTAAAGTTCCTATAATAATCTTTAAAATAATCTCTTTAACTATTTTAACGAGCTCACCGTAAGATGAGGTTAGAGCATCGACATTGGGATGTTCTCGTGGTGTTCTTAAGTCCACATAAACAAAAGAGAATGAGAGAAATTGGCTTTCAAAGACCGAAGAAAAATTAGTTTGGTAGAAAAACACCATAAGATGCGAATAAGGGGCCCCATTTCAATTAAAATATTAATATGCTTGTGGTGGTTGTACTTTGTATCATGAATCCAATACAATTATATACTAATGTGTAAAAAAAAATTGCTTTCATTTTCAAATCAGATTTTATACTTGTAATTTGAATCTACTATGTTATTTATAATGTCAAAATTTTTATTGTATTATTATTATTATTATTATTATTATTATTATTTAGTATTATTCTTTATGGTTTACCGCTAAAAATAAAAACAAACAAAATATTATACAAGTATTTTGTTCTATTAACATAAGTGTAAAACTTGTGTGGTATTTTTATTGTGTACGTACAAGATACGATAATTAGTTACTTGTTACTTGTCGTAACATTTTTAATATCCTATATAGTGTGTAATTTTTTTAATTTATGTAGTGTTTGATAGTTTTTGTAGATGAGTATCATCTACTCGGATATTGTTTTATCTAATCTACTCAAATATTATTGTATTGTTATTTTTATTATTAAATTATATATTTTAAAAAAAAAATTGTAGTGAAATTTTATATTTTCATGAATTATAAATTTAAAGTTGTCATATTTAAATTTTAATATTAAATCACAAGATATAATATTTAGTTCATATTTATTTTACATAATTTGTTTATGGTTTGATTGATAAAACAAATAAATTTAGATAATATATAATATGCATGTTAAGAACAAGTGATGTGTTCTATTGATGTGGGTAAAAATTTAGGTTGTGTTTTTAAGATGATGTGGCAGAGAGAGAAAAATAAAAAGTGAAAAAAAGTAGATTAAAGACCTGTTTACTTGTAGATTGGTTTATTTTCGAGTTTATAGTTTATTTTCGGGTTTATTTTTCAATGGGTTTATATATATAAATCATATAAGGTTGTTTACTTGTAGTTTATATTTTGGGTTTATTTTTGTTCAAAATACACTTATGCCCCGAAAAAAAATCGAAGAACGACGGGAAATACATAGAGATGAACAAAGAATATCGGGTTGGAAAAGCACAAGGCTAAAATTGGGTTTTAAACAAGAATAAACCCATTCAAGCAAAAATAACCTTGCTCAGATAAGTTTATTTTTGAGTGGTTTATAAACCCGAATAAACTCATAGAGAATTAAACCAATCTCCAAGTAAACACGCACAAAAATTACACTCAGGATTTATAAACTAAATGAAACAGAAATAAACTACAAGTAATCAGGCCCTAAGATTAATCTTGAGTGTCCTCTAATGTGGGTGCTCTAAATATCTCAATTGACCAATCAATACCAAACATGTAGTAACTTTCAATATTTTTCAAAACTACTAAAATATGTACTGAAGGGGGAGTTTCAGGACAATAAATTTTTCAAAAATTGTTATCCAATTTAGGGGTAATTTTTTTGTTTTTAGCAAGTTGAGTGTTTTTGTGTAATTGATGCAGATCATACGTGCATAAATTGTGACACTTGTCGTTGGATGGCACCGGTACGTGCTCCTACTTAATGTATATTATAACAGATGGAGTAATTCTTTATAAATTGGTGTAGTTATATGTAAATAATCATCATTTGCTTTTGTTTTTGGACGATTGGCGCGCAGAGCACTTTCAGAGAGGTTACAAACATGTCAGCCGTTTATAATCAACCCACCAAACCGGAAGAACGTCTGCGGGCTCTGCAGGTAATTACTCTCTCCTTGCTTCTCTTTTACTTTACACAGACGCACTTTGCTTAAAATTGTTAAATTCGGGGGTTATAATCAAAGAGTCGAATAAACTCAATCAGATAATCAAAGAGTCGATCAAACCGTAACAACAAAGTAATTGATCTTAATCAACAAATTAACAGCTAATATAGTGCAAACATAAATTAACCCATAGCAACCTATAGATACACGGTTATTACTATCTTATCACACCCCGCAAGACGGAAGAGATCGTTGAGATAAGATGAGCTTGTAGAGTAATGTGTTGAATTGAAGAGGACCAAATTCCTTTGTCATTAAATCAGTCAGCTAATCAACAAAGCGAGTGAAAGATGCTTTTATCATACCGTTCTGAATTTGGTCGCACGTCATATGACAATCAATCTCGATGTGCTTCATCCGTTCATGAAAAAGAGATGTGTAGCTTGTTTCTTCGTCCTCCATGAGATTGGATAATTACCGAGAAGATTGTAACATGTGGTTACTCTCCCGGTGAGCGGGCAAGCCATTTAATCTGAGTCACAATAAGGCTGCTTTAGGTCACCGGAGCTAGATAGACAAGTCCCTTGTGTTGGTGAATGTTTAAGATAGCGAAGGACCCTCAATATCGCAACCCATTGTGCTAGATGAGGAGTATGCATATAATGAGATAAAATATAGATATTATAACACAACTCAAGCCTAGGCCTAGTGATAGTGAGGTAAATCAACCTTCCTAAAAAAGTATATAAAACAGATCTAACAAAAAACACGAATATAAACAATATAGAATGATTGTAACTACGTAAACAGAGTTTAAAATACAAGATAATTTGTTGACGAGAATCGGAGTAAGTCCTACGTTCCCGGGATCTCATATTTGATCCAATCCACTTGTTTTAGAGCCAAAGTCAGAACAAGAGTTACAGAGATAGAGTCGTAAGTGTAAAGTCAAGACAAAGAAGAACAAGAGTAGAAAGAACAACTAAACAAACAAGAACAAGACACGAGCCTAAGAATCCAAGGATCCTCTTCGTGTTCCACAGTTTGTGGTTCGAAGAATCTTTCAAGCTAGCGGCCGTCGAAGGAAATAACGCTCGATCTTGCTTTCTGTAAAGAAGAACACTTTGACAAAGCAACGACCTCGAGAGGAGACGATGCTCTTCGCTCAAGAACACCAAAAGTAGAGCTGGAGAAGAGAGAGCGACAAGAGAGGAGAGAGAGATTAGGGTTAGGGTTAGCTTCTCAACTAACCTTATATATCTCCTATCTATAAGCAAACGACATCGTCCCATTAAATGAACCAACTGCTTGTAACAAACATGGTCTAGTCGTCATTGAAAATCTCAATCGGTTCTTCAAACAACATATTCTTCCAAGCCGGTTTCCTTCCAATGGTCTCAAGTTTGAATCTCCTTTGCTCCACTTCCATATGTCCAAGCTTCATTAAGCTTACCATCAGACTACTTATCAAAGTTAGCACACCCAAAGGTTCTAAGATGGGTTAGGTTTAGTGGTTTACCAGACTAAAGCTCACGTGAAGTTTTCAGATTTATAACACTAGCATGAGACCTATTTATAAGATAGGCAACAATGGTGATACTTTCTTCCCAAAAGGAGTGTTTCAAACCAAATGAGATAAGCATACATTTGACTTTCTCTAGGAGGGTTCTATTCATTCTCTCTACTATACCATTCGCTGTTTTTACACCCATATAACTATTTATCAATAATGATAAAGACCTATAAGTTAGTAAAAACCACGGTATGCTTTAAATTTATAAAACAAGAACTAAATACCCAATATGCAGCGAACCGACAATGTATGGGTCAATCACAGTATGGATAAGTACTCCAAGGTCGATCTCAGGGACCATGTGTTTTAAATGTGAATGTGATCAAGGATAGAGTAAATCAAAGTAAAAGAATGAGGTTGGAAAAGAAGGGAAGAAGGATCAAAAAGGTTTTGAAGGATTTGTAGAGTTCGCAATCAAATATCGGATTTGATTGAAAACCAAGTAAAACAAACGAACGAAAGATTAATCAATAAAAGAGAACGCGGATTCCAAAGATTCAAGGTCATTATTTATACGCACGGACTCAGGACATCTCTCAAAGGATCTATGGTTAACAAGCTTCAGGGAAGAATGTTTCTAAGCTGACAGTCTATTACCGGGTAAGTCTCAAGACTATCTAGTTCCAAACCAACCACCTAACACCGGGTAAGTCTCAAGGTAGAGAGGTAGAAAATTCTAAATAAATCAGACTCCAAACTAAGGGAAAGGTAAACCATTACCGGGTAAGTCTCAGGTATTACCCTACTTAGGAAGGAATCTAAGCACACTTAACCCAATAGAGGTTTTCACCTCTATAACCTATGGTCAGTCTCTAAGGTATCTAAGAAGGGTTTCACCGGGTAAGTCTCAACTCCAACTTAGGTTACTAGGTAGAAGGATTCTAACTAGGTTCAAGTCCTAACTAACCACTAGGATTTCAAAGCTATTCAAACCAAGCATAAAACACTATTCCATCATAGTCCATGTATAAACAAATCCCTTTTCACCTTGGAACCACAATGGTTCTAGCCAACAACAATCATAACAAAAGCAATAAACAATTCAATGGAAGAATGCATAAAATAAGAACTAAAAGAGAGAATAAAGAAAGTAGTCATCTTTATTAATAGGTAACCAGCAAAACGACAAATTCCCAGTATCGCGAAGCGTATCTGAATTGAATGAAATATAAAAGCTTGAATTGACAAATTCCCAGTATCGCGAAGCGTATCTGAATTGAATGAGATATAAAAGCTTGAATCTTTCCTAAAAACTCAATGTAGTTCAACAATGGTGAATGGTGTAGAGTAAGGGAGAAGAAGAAGAAGGGAAAGCGGCACTCTCAATAGAAGCTTTAGAAAATAGAATAATTCGGACCCCTGTAAATCATTTAGAGCTTCCCTTTTATACCCAACAACCTTCCACAGAACGGGCCGGGCCAAAACAGATCCGAGAAGAGCGAAATTGGCTTCGTGATTGGCTTCGTGATCCAGCTTGAGGAAATCTCGGTCGGATCATCTCGGTCATGATAGAAAATCTCGCCCGAGATGTCACAAATCTCGGCAGAGATTGGGACCGAGATGGAGACCGAGATCCCTCGACAGAAACTTCTCAACCCAACCGAGATAGGGAATCTCGGCCGAGATGGCTCGGATCTCGGTTGAGATCATGTGTATCTCGACCGAGATTGCTCTAATCTCGTGCGTTTCGTCTTGTTTTCTCATGGCTCGTCTTTTCCTCCTTTCCCGTGCCTGCGTGATCGCTCCAAAGCGTCCATCCCAAGGCTTGATCCTCAAATGCATTGTTTTAGCTCCAAAACACGCCAAAATACCTACAAAGACACCAAAAGTATGTGTAGACATCTATACTCGCAAAGTTGCACTAAACAAGTATAAAAAACACAAACTAAGGCTAAAACATGCATGCGGAAAAGGAAAAACTAACTATATGCTCTACTAAACTAGGTCGATAATTCATGTTATCAAGTAGCATGCATAGTACATCCAGAATCAAGAATCCATGCATTAATGTCAGAATCAGATGAAGTAGGTAGCATTTTAAAACAAATAAGCAACTCATGATCATGGTATGACATAATTCACACAAGGCAGAAGTACCATTGTTAGTTGATTTCTTAACATCATCATGCTTTTTCTTTCTACATTAGGGTTACATATGTCCTTTCTTACCAAATAGTAACAAGTGATAATGTTCTCTTTACCTTTAGCAGAGTTATCCTTGTTCTTAGAGTTGTTATTTCCAGAGTTATTACTACTCTTAAATTTATCTGAATCATGTTTACCTTTATTCTTATCCTTATTTTTCCCTTTAACGTACATATATTCATTCTTAGGTTCTCTAGCATTAGGTTTAGTCTTAAACACTTTCATTTCTTCATTTATTTTTGTAAAATAGCATCTAGTAGTTTCTTCTTAGTCAATTCCTCACGACTATATTGAACAATATCTTTAAACGAATTAAACTGACCATGTAAAGAATTTAATATAATAACAGCTTGGCGAGTGTCATCAATTTTATCATTACAACGTTCCAAATCAAGTGGCATGCGAAGGAAAACATCAAGATTATCATTCAGAGTCAGAGAAGTGTCCATTTCAAAATGAACAAACGAAATAAGAGAGATATTCTACAAGGCATGCTTTTTACTAAGAGTAAAGATTCAAGAGTATCCCATAGAGTTATAAAAGTAACTTGAGTTAGGACTTGACTTCCTACCTCATCAGTGAGGCAAAACATGATTTCAGAGTAAGCTATTTGGTTTAGCTCTTTCTTTTCTGTTAGAATCTTTACGATTTCATTCCGAAATCAAAACATTTGATGGATCTAGACTTGAAACTTGATTCAATCAAAATATGCCTATATCAATAGAAGACTAACCTTTATCCGTAGAAGTCTTCATTTTGAATCGAACGCGTGCGAATTGAACGAGTATAAATTGATTTTCTCCTCCTAGCCTTTTGCTCTTAGTTGGACATAAATGGAGAAGTCCCTGTAAAACTTTTCTTCCTTTTTCAGAGAGTATGTTAGAGAAGAAGAGTCAGTTACTCTTTCCTCTCTCAGAATCTTTGAAAGGTAAAAGTTAATTCTTTTAATTTCCTTTATCTAATTATATATATATATATATATTTATATTAATAGATAAAAGAATTATTTATAGGCAGAAGGAGAGGGAATAATTAATCCCGTAATTCTAATGTCCTTTACCGATACCGATCCATTACGGTTTCGTCTTTATATTAGAACCATATAATATACTAGACTTAATCTTTATTATTAAACCTAGACACATGTACCACATTAAATGAATATATAATACGAATATATTCTAACATTCTCCCACTGGTCTATGTGTCAACTTAATGATTCAATACTTGTAAATGCGGAAGCTTACATAAGTCCATAAAACATTAATAATCCATAATTGAATCTGAACCGAATGGATCATGGCAGTCACATATCATTGAGCGACATGATTCCTTCCATGTATCACAAATCATTCCAAACCTCCAATATTACTTTAACTTTGAGATGTACTATAAGTCTCAAAATAACATGTCATCCGAAAAATATAATTGTATACAAATACGATAATGATGACAAGCAATGTAAAGCAGAAACATATCAATAAATGAATTCAAAGTGTTATATAATTTAATGAGCGAAATGTAATTATAATAACAAGGTCTTATCTATGACACTCATATGTTCTCATGGCCATTGAACGCCATAGGTGGTAAACCCTTAGTTAACGGATCTGCAACCATCATGTCCGTTCTAATATGCTCAAAAAACACCCTATGTTTCTTCACTTCATCTTTAACTGACAAGTACTTCAATTCCACTGACCTTCATTCCCGAAATATTTCTATTCCAATCACATAGAATGCCTCACCCATATCCTTCATTTCAAAGTTCTTAGAGAGATATTTATTTATATCATGTAACATGCTTATATTATTTGCAGCAAGTAAAATATCATCAACATATAAGACTAATATGACAAACCTGCTCCCACTGACCTTTATGTAGATACACCGATAAACAGTGATCTCTAAAAAACCATAAGATGTGATGATATCATTAAACTTAAGATACCATTGTCGGGAAGCTTGTTTCAGTCCATATATTGATTTCCTGAACTTACACACTATTTGTTCTTTTATTGTGGTCAAGCACCCTTCAGGTTGGTCCATATATATTTCCTCCTCTAAATCTCCATTTAGAAAATCGGTCTTTACATCCATTTGGTAAGCTCAAGGTCATATTGAGCCACCAAAGCCAAAACAATTCTTAAAGAGTCTTTCTTTGACACTGAAGCGAAAGTCTCTATATAGTCAATGCCATCTTTCTGAGTGTACCCTTTAGCAACCAATCTAGCTTTATATCTTTCAATGTTGCCCTTAGAGTCTCGTTTGGTCTTAAAGACCCACTTAGACCCAACGGTCTTGGAACCCTCAAGCAACTGAACTAGATCCCATACTTGGTTGTCACTCATAGATTGCATTTCTTCTTTCATGGCAATAAACCAATTGTCAAATTGTCACTTTGCATGGCTTTCTTAAATGAGACTGGATCTTCATCAATTCTTAAGTCACATTCATTTTCAAGAGTATAAACCACATAATTATCTGGAATGGCAAATCTTCTTTGTCTTACAGATCGCCTTAAGATTCATGTGGCTCATTTATCTATTCATGTACCATGATTGGTTCATCTATTTTATTTTCAACTAATGGATTTTGGATATCATTTTGTCGTTCCAATGTGTCATGTAACTATGATACAACAATTGGTACAACAACTTTAGAAGAAACCAGAGGTGAAGGATCTTCAACCCGAATTTCTTGAATGTCCACCTTTCGTGGATTACCACTCCCACTAGTTTGACCATTCTCGATGAATCTAGCATTTCCAGTTTCTATGATTCTCGTACTATGGTTAGGGCAATAAAATTTATACCCCTTTGACTTATCAGGATAGCCAATGAAGAATCCACAAACTGTTCTTGGATCAAGCTTATTTTCATATGGATTATACACCCTCACTTCTGCAGGACAACCCCAAATATGGAGGTGTCTTAAACTAGGTTTCCTTCCCGTCCTCAGTTCATAAGGCGTCTTAGGAACTGCTTTACTAGGAACCCGGTTCAATAAATATGTTGCAGTCTTTAATGCGTGTATCCACAATGATAAGGGCAAAGAGCAATTACTTAACATGCTCCTAACCATGTTAATTAATGTACGGTTCCGCCTCTCAGCTACACCATTTTGCTGAGGTGTACCAGGCATTGTATATTGTGCACAAATGCCTCTACTTTCAAGAAACTTTGCAAATGGACCTGGACATTGTCCACTTTTATTATATTTTCCATAAAATTCACCACCTCTATCGGATCTCACAACTTTTATTCTTCTATCTAATTGCCTTTCTACCTCAGTAACAAATACCTCTAAGGCATTTATAGAATGAGACTTTTCATGCAATAGATAAATATAGCCATAACGTGAGAAATCATCAATAAAAGTGATGAAATACTTTTCACCGCTCCAAGAAGGAACGTCAAAAGGACCACAAATGTCGGTGTAAATTAACTCAAGAAGTTGAGTGCTTCTTGTGGTGGCTTTCTTTGTATTGTGTTTAATTTGCTTTCTTTTAATGCATTCTATACACACTTCCAAGTCACTAAAATCCAAGAGAGGTAGGATATCATTTTTCACCAACCTCATTAATCTTTCCTTAGATATGTGACCTAATCTTTGATGCCACAAGAAAGTTGAATTATCATTAGATGCACTACGTTTAATTCCCATATTAGATTCAACATAAAGCAAAGATTCAGAAATTTTAATATCAAGATTAAACCTGTAAAGTGAATCAATCAATGTACCATTACCATAAAGGTTATTATGTTTGTACAATGAAAATTCACCATGTCCAGACTTAATAATAAAACCTAAATTGTCCAATCTACTAATGGAAACAAGATTTTTAGAACATTCAGGTACATAAAGACATCCTTTAAGATCTAAATGACAACTAGTGTCCAAGATCAATCTGTAAGTCCTAATGCCCTCTATTTTCGCCTTCATCTTGGATCCCATGAACAAATACTATTCAGCTCCTCTTATGGGCCGGATCGAACTGAATCCCTGTTTAATATGAGACACATGAGTAGTAGCACCAAAATCTATCCACCAAGTATTATTAGGCACTTCTATAAGATTTGATTCAAAAGAAACATAACTATAATGTTTACCTTTCTTCTCAAACCATGCCTTCCTTTTAGGACAATCCTTCTTGAAGGGTTCCGTTTTCTTGCAAAAGAAACACTTCACTTCCTTCTTAACATGACCCTCATTGACTTTCAAAGGGTTCTTGTTCCTCTTGTCCCTTTTATCCGATTTACCTTTACTGTTGCTGGTTCCATCATGACTTGTAAAGTGAACAACTTGATCATTTATCTTTCTTAATCTCCCTTCCTCCTGTATAAGCATGACCTTCAATTCCTAAAAGTTTCATTTGTCTTTAATGGTGTTATAGTTCACCTGGAATTGACCAAACTCATACGGCAAAGAGTTAATGATAAACTGGACCAAGAATGATTCATTAACATCCATTCCCAAGGTCTTTAACTTTGATGCCAAATTTGACATGTAAGTCACATGATCATGGATTGGCTGAGACCAGTCAAACTTTTTCGTAGTAAGCTCACTCATGAGACCTCCTACAATTGACTTGTCCGCCAAATTCGATTGTGAATACTCCTAAACCTTCAGAAAACATTCTCTTGCATTCTCTATCTTAGGCATTGATGGCTTTATACTTTCAGCCATACTCATCCTCATGAGATTTAAACTCAACCGGTTAGAACGCTCCCAACTCTCATAAAGAGACTTTTCAACTTCGGAGCTATTCTCTATAATGGCTACTGGTAGGTTATCCATGAGTATAGCAAGATCCAACGACATAATGCCCAAAGAAAATCCAACGACATAATGCCCAAAGAAAATCGGGCTTGTTCAGACCAATCATCATAGTTCAGCCCATTGAATTTAACAACAGAGTTTGCAGATGCAGAGAAATTTGATGAAGCTGCAATAATGAATACATGCTTACCTATTAGTGCTTTGACTATAATACATATTCATATCATATATGTAATATTTAAAGCATGCATTCAAGTAACCTTTGGGCAATACTTAAACACACACACAATCATTGATGCTCATACACTTAGTAGATTATCATGACATACATAAATCAAATAAGCATGCTAGCTTTGGATATACATACTATCTAACCTAAGTACCACGATAAATCTATTTTATATGATTGACTATTTTCAATGATCCACCTTTGGGTGATCTCCTAGAATCATAACCAATAAAATCAATTGTTCAATCAAACCATTAATAACATCTATTTAATCATGAACAATTGATCCTTATACTAAATTCAAATGTCTAAATTTGATACAACTATGTCACTTTGGTGACTAACAAGTCATATAATTTTTTTAAAACATTTAAACTTAATAACTTTATCATATTAAAACGTTATCAGGAATTTATATGTTTGAAATTGAAAGGTACATACGTATGCTATTCATGTGTACATAATCAACGCAATATTCAAATACATAACAATTACGTACTTTACATTCCATAAAATTCTGCACACAATTTATGAAATTATATATTAAAGTGATTTCCTCTGAAGGATTTAGAAACATCAAATCAATCTCCATTCACACATGATGCAATATAATATAATATACATACTTAAATTAAACATACTTTAGAATGAATAATAATGAATAAGTGGAAAAAAGTATCGAATATTGGATGAAGTAACCGTCATCATCTTTCAATAGGTAAAACTTCAATCTGATTGCATTGTTACGGTGAATCAAGTAAGTCTATAACCTTGATCTGATACCAATTGTTAGAATCTTTACGATTTCATTCCGAAATCAAAACATTTGATGGATCTAGACTTGAAACATGATTCAATCGAAATATGCCCGTATGAATAGAAGACTAACCTTTATCCGTAGAAGTCTTCATTTTGAATCGAACACGTGTGAATTGAACGAGTATAAATTGATTTTTTCCTCCTAGTTTTTTGCTCTTAGTTGGACTTTAATGGAAAAGTCCATGTAAAACTTTTCTTCCTTTTTCAGAGAGTACGTTAGAGTATAAAAGTCAGTTACTCTTTTCTCTCTCATAATCTTTTAAAGGTAAAAGTTAATTCTTTTAATTTCCTTTATCTAATTATATATTTATTTATATTAATAGATAAAAGAATTATTTATAGGCAGAAGGAGAGGGAATAATTAATCCCGTAATTCTAATGTCCTTTACCGATACCGATCCATTACGGTTTCGTCTTTATATTAGAACTACATAATATACTAGACTTAATCTTTATTATTAAACCTAGACACATGGACCACATTAGATGAATATATAATACGAATATATTTTAACATTTTCGTCCTCCTTTGTCCCGTTAACATAGGTCTGGATAACAACTTTTCAACATTTCTCCCTTATCAAGATGGCCTTCATCTTGACCAGCCACAAGGCAAAGTCAGTGTTGCTGTCAAAGGGTTTGATTTTAGCCGTATCACCTATTCTTCTCTCAGTTGATTACTTCGTCACATCACTATTTAACTTTCTCAAATATCGTGGAAACACTTTATATTAGTTCTAGACTCAGGATAACAAAAGAACCTTTAGAAGACAGAATCAACTATTGTAGACCCTCTTGGAAGTTAGAGGTCTTCCTAAGACACAATCGATGGATTTGTGATCTCCAAAGGAAATGAAGTAACAAGTAGTGAGAACAAGAGGATAAATACTGTCTTTTGTAATTTTGGACGGTAAGCAGTCAAGAAACCTCGTTTTTGTGGTATGTAAGCTAGATCAAGACAACTAGCTTATAGGAAGCGTAGCTACTCTTAAGTTCAGTAAGCTTGAAGGTAAAAGTGGAAGCAGATTTGTAAGGAAAATTTGTAAAGAATCGAGATGAAAGAGACAAGGTAAAAAAACCTCCAGATATGAGTTCTTCGATCTTTGAATAAACCCCTAAAATAATATACCTCTAATAATCCCAAAATTAGATAAACTTTTTGATCATAGAGAATATTTGATACATGTCGTCATGTACTTAGTCATGTAATTAGATGAGTGTTCATCTCATTGAGAAGGTCTAATACATGTAGTCATGCACATACATTAACATCCATCTCATAGAGAATGTCTAATATATGTTGTTGTGCACTAGCACGATTTAGTGATATCCGCCAAGTGCAGGACTAAGTGCACTTAGTCGTTCCCTTAGATAAACATGCATATTGAAATTTATTCTTGTTATGATCGTGGGAGAAAAGGGAGAAAACGATAAAATAAACCAATGAAAGTGTTGCAGATTCGGTAACAATCGTGTCTCATTAATTAAGGTAATTAATATCTCTCATAACCCATTAATTAATATTTTTACTAATTTATCATAACCGTTAAATATTCTTGATTTTATGACCGTATATATTTCTTATATTTTACTGAAAACTCATTCTCACCTGAATCAATACCTATATACATGTATTTATATTATAGTTTACGCATAAGCCCTTAATGTGTATATTTATATAATAAATTTCCAAAAAATAAGGGAAATAATTAGGGTTTAAAGTACAGGCATTAATTTCATGTCGACTCGTTCAATACACACAATGACCCTCTTCAGACATTCTACAAGTTCAGAAGACATTGCCAATTCCAGTTGACGAGGAAAACATTCCGGTAATATTGCTTTGGGCACTTCCTACATCATCATATTTTTAATATACTTATACAAACACAGGCATACTAAATCTTACAGATGTTTTTTGAGCTCAGGGCATATATCATTGTGGTCACCATTCAGAGAAATCATATGGCGCTGCATCCTACCTGCTTCTACATCCTCAAGGAAATATCCTTATAGATAGGTATGTTCAATTTTATCCACATCCTTCATTTCTATATGCCTCACCATGGTTAATGCATACTTCAAATTTAGTTAATCTAAAATATAAAAAAATAGTAGACCTTGGTGGTAAAAACTTCTTTTTAATGCTAAGAGTCATCTTTTTCATCTTCCCCATACACATGTTATGCCTTCAAACTGTTTGATTTAATCTAATCTAATGTTTGGACCTTCTCCGGTTATATCTATCCTCAGTTCCTCACCTATTTATTTTACTTTAATTTTACAGAGTTTGTATAGTTTTAATGTCTTATGTAGTTGTTTTTGGAACTTGCAGCCCTAGGTACTCCAGCATGCTCAAAGGTAATATTAATGCAATGGGTGGCGTACGTTACATGTTTCTAAGTCACAGGTGCAAAGACGTTACTGTTTCTACATAGAATTTATGAGTCAAAATATTCAACTTGGACATCTATTTATCATATACTTGATTGATGTTTAGGGATGATGTCGCCGATCATCAATTGTGGCTGATGCGCTAAATTGTGAGAGGATCATTCACTCATTAGAAGTATGATCATAGCACAACCTTCTCTTTCTTTTATTTTTTCCATTTTTAAGTAATTGTACGTTAAATCCATACAAATATTCTATGCTTAATTTGATGTACATACTCCCAGGTTCAAGAAACTACAACTGCTGTAGAGACTAAGCTTGAAGGTGAAGGTCCATGGAAACTTTACGATGATGTTGATCTCATTTTCACACCAGGTCACACAGAGGTAAGGTCATGACAAGTATTTATCATCATAGGCTTCGGTTTGAAATTAATTTACTAATAACCTAATAATATCATTTTTGTAACATTATGAACAATTAAAATGTTATAGGGTTCGGTTTGCCTTTTACACAAAACATCAAAGGTGCTCTTCTCTGGAGACCATTTGTTGATGCATGAGAATAAACTCAGCATTGAAGAAGATTATAATTGGTATTCAGGTACTAAATAATATACACCGTATGTTGTTACATTTACGATCTGTTAAAATTGTAACGTACATATTTAATCTTAAATCGTTGTGTTATTTTTAACGGTTCTATTTTCATTAAACCGTACGTGGATGCAGTTCCACTACAATTGCAGAGCGTCAAGATTTTACTAGACATCGACTTCTTATGGATATTACCCGGTTAGTATTTCCCAAAACATTGTACATGTTAAGAATATCATTTTGATATCACTCTGTATTGGTGTTCTTATGTACGTAGGTCATGGAAGAAGGGTGTCTTATAAAGATGTTGATGAGAAAAATTCAGCTTTGAAGGCCTTCTTGGAATCAAAAATTTCGTCAACTAGTAGATACTATATGTGTGTGTGAAATCCTTCAAACTTATTATAAATAAATTGCCATCAAAATATTGATATCCCTATTGTAATGGTAAAGAATAAAGTGTATGTTAACGTTGGTATAAAGTTTTGGAACTCATTTAATATAGTGTTATTGAGGCTAGGGCCGGGCATGGGACGGGACGGATTAAGGTCATCTCACGTCCTATCCCGACCATTATATATGAGAGATGGGACCGGGACGGGCCTTGAGTTTTTTCACTAAAAATCATCGGGTCCTATCCCGGTTGGGACAGGGCGCGGGACAGGACAGGATGGGACCCATCCCGTATGATCTATAAAAAAATTTGTTTTTGTCTTTTTTGTTTAAAATTAACAATTTACAAAAGCAAATGTTCGTTAATATCCTTAAAATGAAAGATATCGAAATAGAATGTCGAAACAAGGTTTACAAAACATAATTACCTTGTTAAGTCTAAACATCCAAAAAATATATGAACAAAATTGCATAATGATCACTGCTTTTTAAAGCAATGCCGCAACTAAGTTACCTTTTCATTTGCCCTTTGTAGATAAATTTAGATAATTGTTTATTTTATAAAGAACAAAATTACATAATGATCACTACTCCTTAGGTTTATATATTTAATTATTTAATTATTTAATTTATATATAAATTTTAATATATGCGGGACGGGACGGGCCTTGCGGGACGAAGAAGATAAGGCCCATATCCCGTCCACCATATTTTGTAGGGACGACACGGGATTTAAAATTTTTGGATGAAAAACCACCGGATCGAGACGGGCGCCGGATTTGTGTCAACCCTAATTGAGGCATTTTCTAGACACTTTTCCTGTGGGCTCTCTGACCATAATAAATATTGGATAATTTTTTCGGTAAAGGAGAGTCAGTGGTCTCCACGCTTCTAGTCGCGCTTATTATATATGAAAAAGGTTAAATAGTCAACAAGCGGAGGATATCCCAACCCTAACATCATGAGTGAGCAACTTTATATCACCCTCACGAAAGTCAAGCAATATACATGATAACCTGTAGGAAAACTGTAAGCATAACTAGCAAAAAAAGTCCGCGATAGAGTTTTGCCTCGCGGTAGACATTACGGGATTATATAAACCAATCCCTTTTTAAATGTCTTGGCATCTAAGCACAAGGCTGGCGAGCGGATGACAACGTTGGATGTCTTTAATTAGAACAGTAAAAATCAGTTGGGAGTTTGTCTCCAGCTCCACACTCGGTATCCACACTCGCAAGCTAAACTTAGTCCGTATGACACTCCCAACAGCCGCGCCGTGAGAAAAACACATAATTCACATAAGCATATAAGTTAGAGAAAAAGTTAGATATCACCCCCTTTCCCAGGTTATCGAGAAGAGAATTAAGCATTTATGGATAATTCCTCTCTATGTGTTTAACTGTTTTACATGTAGCCTTTTTCATTCCTCTTTAAAACCTTTGATCTTTACTAATGATATTTCTTTATTCCTTAACTTTTTTATCTTCCTTTCCAACACAACCATATGGAACTCGGCATAGGTCTTCTCTAGTTTAACTTAATAGCATCATAGTTGAGTACATGGCTCGGATTTGGTTAATATTGCCTAAGTTGTGATACATGAAATACTAGATGTACTCCATCCATAGTTGACGGTAATGCTAAACGATATGTGGCTTTACCAACCTTTTTCAATATCTCAAACGGTTCAATATACCAAGGACTCAAATTCCCCTTGATACCATACCTTTTGATTTCCTAAGTCAGTGACACTTTTAGCCAAACTCGTGTCCCAGTTTCAAACTCCAATGGACGGCAACGCTTATTGTTCGGGAATGAAATTTCATGAATTTAATTATTTGTGATTATATAAAATCTTATGGAATTAACTATACATATTTTGGTATGGTTAATTTTTTTATAAGTGTTTCAATCAATAATACAAAGTATTGATTAAAAAGCCTAAAAATGTTGGTTAAAAACTAAAAAATTACAAGATCAATTTAGCTCATTAAATACCAAGGTGATAAATTGGTATTTAAAAAAAAAAGCTAGAATTAAGGGATTGATTTTTAGCCTACGGTTGTTTCAATAAAAAAAAATGTTTAAATGGATAAATGTCATTAAGGTTGTATTAATGGGATTATGTTTAAATAGATAAATGTCATTAAGGTTGTATTAATGGGATTAGTGGAAATTTATATTCTGTAACTCCTCCAATAACTTCTTTATACAAGGAAAAAGATCTGCATAATTAAAGGAGAGATTTACGCAACATTGGCTACAATACAATCAAAGAAAAGAAACAACGATTTAAGAAGGAGAAAAGAGTTGAAGAGAGCACCATACGTTAACAAGGAAGAAGAAGAGGAAAAGCTGTTGGTAAAAATTTACTTCCAACATACAATCATCCTTCTTTCTTTGTTTTTCAAACAAAAGGTACAGTAAATTTTAGTTATGTTTTGATAGATTTGTATACAAAATGTCTTACCCTCTACCTCAAGAAATTCTAACCAGGTTTTGGTGTCAAATTCAAACGAATTTGAAATGAATCTCTGGATGCTTTTGAAAAATCTGCACACATAAAAAAATACACACAGACAAGTCATTTGAACACTGGTTTTGTTTTTTCAATCAAAAATCCAAAAAAAGCTTTTGTTTATATGTTATTGAGGCAAACCATTTGATCAAAGTTCAACCCGAATGTTTTTTTAGAAATGAAATGGCCAGTGATGTACATCACAAGTCCGGTCATGGATTAAAGATGCATTCTACAATATTGATTTCTTTTAATCAAAAATGTTTATGGTTTATCTTCATGATCATTCTCAAACGATGTATGCAGTAACAAACAATACTTTTGTATTCAAGTCGACCATCAAGCCCGGTAGTCGGTTGATTACTTTCGTCCGCTACGCCAAGCCCGGTAGTCGGTTCGAAAGTGATTACTTTCGTCCGCTGCGCCAAACCCGTAGTTGGTCCGAAAGTGATACTTTCGCCCCGCTGCGCCAAACCTGTAGTCGGTCCGAAAGTGATTACTTTCGTCCGCTACACCAAGCCCGTAGTCGCTACACCAAACCCGTAGTCGGTACGAAAGTGATATAATAACTTGTTATCGTACTGAAATTAATTGGATTGTGATTGGGCTGTTTAGATTGGAAGGTTGCCAAAGCTTGTGAAACTCGTGTAATATCTTGGCTATGCTCATAGCAGTTTAGGTTCATTGACAAAACTATCTTGAAACAGAAATTTGATCTTCAACCGTAAGAATCCTGTTGGACTTGCCTACATTTTTAGAGGTTTCCCTTATTGACTGAGCTTTTGAAAACAATGAACTTGAGTTTGGTCCAGACCTGTTTGTTTAATCTCTGATGAAATTGCCTGGACAGCAGAATTGACCGGCTTGCAAGAAATAAACCCACACTCACAATTCATGAAATATTCTATTAAAAGCTTTTAATGTAAAGTTGTAGGCATGTGATGGGTTTAATTTCTTTCTCAAATTAATTTTAAAAAAAAGAAAGGAGGAAGCTAGAAGTTACAATAAGTAATTTTCTACGCATTTGCAGGATGTTCCATACATGATCAAGTGCATAAATAAAGTAAACAAATATTGGTTGATATAAGTATCAAGATGACATGTCAATAATGAGCCAAAAGCTTTGAATGATAACTTCGATCGGTGGAGAGGCGTGTTTAATGTTAAAGGGTTCCGCACGGTAAATAGTCAAATATTACCGATGGTGATTTTTATACCCATTAACTATGAGACACAAAATAAACCCCGCTAAATTCAATCTCTTGAAAATGTACACTTACGTGGTAGAAGAGTAAAAAAGACCGGTCAATTACTTAATAACATATTTTTGATTAAATAATGGTTAATCAAATTTGTTATAAGCGAAACTCCTATATATTGAAAAAAATCTTTCAAATAGGAAAAGACCAATAAAATATATTAACATGTTTGGATCTGTTGCTGTCGAGCTCAATCGAACATGTTAAATAAAATTTTAAAATATATAAAGTCAAACCGACTTTATCATGGTATGTCAAACTACGAGTAATTTGATGTCTTAAAAAAAGACTACGTAGGAAACTCGACTGATAAATTATCGAGTCCAATCATGCAAAATAAATTGACTTTTAAATATAAAGTCAAATAAATACTCAAACCGAGTTTATCATGGTTTGTAGAACTACGTATGATTTGATTCGTTTTTACGGATACGTAGGAAGTTTAATACAAAAGTATATTAAATTCAATCACAAATATATATTTTTGACTTTTATAAAATCAAAGTCAAATAAAATAGTTCATTTCAGAACTACGTTATGACTTGATGCTTTTTCCGAGCTACGTAGGAAATCCGATATTAAACCGGATTCAGTCGTCCCGTCCAAGAAAATTTTCTTTTAAGTCAAACTTGGACATAAAGTCAATATTTCTGAACTCGATATAAAGCATCCGCTCGTCGAGTTTAACCAAAAAAATAAAATAAAATAAAATAAAATAAAACAACCTAACACTATTCTTGATCATGCGCGTGATAGCAGGATAAATTAAGCAACCCTTCTAGAAGGTGGTTTAATTTAAATCCTTTGATGCATGATCGAGATATAAGCGCCCTGCAAATGATAGTTGGATCATCGTCTATGCAACCCTTCCTAGAAGGTGGGTTTGGACTTTGATTCTCTAATGCATGAAAACACTGCACTGAACTACGTAAGGCTTGATCCTCTTTAAAGAGGTACGTAAGCAACCCGTCAAAATCCGGGTGCAGCCCAAATCACCAAAACCAACCAAATATCGGTATTTGTATAACTTAGAATCAAAAGGTCAAAAAGAGAGGGTCGAACTCAAATAAAAATAAATAAAATATGTTTTGTGAATTTGTGCTCAATAAAATAAAAATAAATATTTTTATAAGTTTGTGTACATTTTTACTCAACACTTATTAACATAAAGATTTTTGTTTAATTTGTGCAGTTAACACCCATTCTCGTATCAAAACAACTTCTTTTTTTATATCACATTTTAATTTTGTTTGGAGTCGTATCGGTGATATCAACAAGCTCATTCCAACACAATGGGTTTCGACATTTCATTCCGTATAGTGCTTCATATGGTGTCATCCCAATGGATGCATGCCAACTGTTGTTGTAGGTGAACTCGGTCAATGGTAAATGATTTGGTCATACTGGGCCCCAATCAAGTACACAAGACCTCAACAAACCTTGCAATGTATGAATAGTCCTTTATGCTGACCATCCAACTGTGGATGAAACATTGTTGTAAAATTCAACTTGGTTCCCAATACTATTTGCACTTTACTCCAGAATCGAGAAGTAAATCGCTCATCTCTGTCTGAAACTATGGTCTTAGGAACTCCATGTAATCTGACTATCTGATTCATGAATTCCTCCGCTAATCTGTTCACATCCCTAGTTTCCTTGATAGGAATGAATCTTGCGGTCTTTGTTAATTGATCTACCAACAACCATATAGAATCATAACCCTTGCTGCTACGTAGGTTGGTTATGAGATCTATGGTGACGTGTTCTCATTTCCACTCTAGTATCTCCAATGATTGGAGTTTTTCTCATGGCCTTTGGTGTTCAATCTTAACTTGTTAACATGTCTAACATCGTGACACGAACTCAGCAATATCCTTCTTCATACCTTGCCACCAAAAGCATGGTATAATATCCGATAAATCTTATTCGATCCTGGATGTATGGAATATGGTGTTGCATGAGCTTCAAAAAGAATCCTTCTCTGATCCCATCGTCTTGAGGCACACATGCTATTCCCTAATATCTTATTGTATTGTTGGCATCGATACGGAAATCTAAATGTTCAACACTATCCATCACTAACCTTATTTTGGTCGATTCGGGACAATTTAGTTGTTTGTGTTGAATTTCTTCCAACCAAATTGGCACTATCTTCAACGTACACAGATACCCTTGTTCTCTCTGAACCCATATTTCAATGTCACTCCAAATCAGATCTATTTGTATCTCAACTTGTACATTTAATCGGACGATCACTTTTTCTTGAACCTACTTCCTACTCAAAGTATCAACCACCACGTTAGCCTTACTAAGGTGATATAGTATATCTAGGTCATAATCCTTTATCAGCTTCAACCACCTTCTATGTCTCATATTCAACTCTTTTTTTGTGAATATGTACTTTAGGCTCTTGTGATCTATCATTATCTCACACGTGGTTCCAAACAAATAATACCGTCAATCTTAAGTGCTTGAACTACTGCTAACTCCATGTCGTGTGTTGGTGGATAGTTTTGCTCATAATGCCTCAAATGTCTTGATGCATAAGCAATGACTCTGTCATTCTGCTTCAGAACACATCCGAAACCCATTTTGGAAGCATCACTATAAACAATGAATCCTAGAACTCCATTTGGCTGAGCTAACACATGTGCGGTAGTCAATCTCTTTTTTATCTCTTCAAATCTTGCTTGACACTTGTCATTCCATACAAACTTTTCCTTTTTCTGCAGTAGGTTGGTTATAGGTCTAGCTATGATGGAAAACCATTCAACAAAACGTCTGTAGTATCCTACTAATCCTAGGAAACTACATATCTCTTTGACATTTTTTTTGGTGGTTCCCATGCTAGCACGATTTCGATCTTGAATGGGTCAACTTTGACTTCTTCCCGTAATAATCACGTGCCCCAAAAATGTTATTTCTTTCATTCAAAAATAACACTTGGACAACTTGACATAAGCTTTTCTTTCCTCAATACTTGGAGAACTGCTTTCAAATGCTTTGCATGTTCCTCATTACTTCGTGAATAGACCAATATGTCATTTATGAAGACTACTACAAATCTGTCCATATACTAAATGAAAATCCGATTCATAATCTCCATGAACACAGTTGATGCATTAGTTAATCCAAATGACATAACCATAAACTCGTAGTGTCCATACCGAGTTATGAATGTCGTCTTATGGATATCCTCTTCTTGAATCTTCAATTGGTGATAGCCTGACTGCAAATCTATAACTGATCTAATTAACAAATCATCAATTTGTGATAGAGGATACTTGTTCTTAATCGTCATTTTATTCAGTTCTCTATAGTCGATACATAATCTCAATGTACCATCTTTCTTCCTCACGAACAACATTGGTGCTCCCAGGGTGATACACTTGGTCAAATAAATCCTGTATCCGCCGATTCTTCCAGATGCTTTTTCAACTCAAGCATTTTCACGGGTGCCATTATATACGGAGCTCTAGAAATCGGTCTAGTTCCAGGCTCTAGATCAATTCTAAAGTCAACTTGTCTTGTAGGTGGCAATCCAGGTAATTCATCTTTAAAAATGTCCTTAAACTCGAGTGCAATTTGAATGTCTTTCAATTGAATCTTTCCTTCTTTCTCCAATGCATAACATAAATATGCTTCACATCCTTTCATTATCAGTTTACTTGCTTTCATCGCAGTGATCACCACCGGTGGTTCCTTGGTATCACCTCATTTGAACACGTGACCAGTACCATCATTTGCTAACATAATTGTTGTTCGTGTTTCAAGATCTATCTTAGCCTTATACTTAATCATTCAATCCATGCCTAGGATTACATCATCATTGTCAAATCTGGTTATAAGGAAATCCGTTGGCCAATCCATCTAACCTAACCTTAGAGGTTATCGATGAATTTTCCTTAGATCACCGTTCCCTATTACTGTTAGGTAACTTTATCACATACGGTATACCTTCAATGGTATATAATATGAGTCAATTTCTTTTTTATGAGATTGCTAGTTTCAAATCCCAAATCCTTTTCTTGGTACTCCAGTAGTGGCATATCATCAAAGGTGCGAGCGTCCGACGAAGATGTCCCTTCAGCCGATTTGCAAACAATTGATCTTTTGGTTGAGCCATGTCTCCCAACAAAGTCCATTATCCATGGAACTTATCGATTACTTTCATTATTGGAGCATCTTCTTTAAGAGCTTCCATAAAGGCACTCAACAAGATGTCTCCCAACAAAGTGCATTATCCATGTTTCCTTAGATCGTTACCTACAATCAATATTACTCTTGCTTGTTACCATTGATGTCTTGTTATGTTGCTTGCTTTAACTTAAAATAATTGATTATTATTGTCACACAAATCAGATACAATCCTTGTGAATTCGATACCCGTTTATACTATAGTTAATCCCGTATCCTTTTTGGAAGGTTGTTTTATACTATAGTTGATCACGTATCCTTTTAGGAAGGTTCTTCTACGATCACTAGTTCATCCGGACTCACGCCCATCCCGGATGACGGGCCTGTAGTGACCGGCATACGTACTCGTCCAAGATGCCGGGTACTCGTTTTTAAAAAAAATATGTAAAAAATTGTTTTTAATACAAGTTTTGTTTGAAACTAAATTATATTTCAAATACTTTACGTAATATATGATAAATTTATTATAATTATATTATATGTTTTATAATTATACTTAGTATATATTATATACAATATAATTTTTATTTATTATATTTTTAAATTTGGGCCGACGGGTCATGCGTTTTGGACCGACGGGCCTATAGTGATGCCCGGATCCACCCCGGTAGTGGGCCGTACTTTTTGGTCCGGTTGAATTTTCTACTTTGTTCATACCCGTTAGTTTTTCCTAGCAGGCGGTTATCCGGAGATGATCAACTCTAGTTTTAAACGTGAGTTTGAGGGCTGTTATTTTGGATTAAAACCCTCTCTAACAAAGCCTAAATTAACCTAAAAGAATTAAAAGAAATGTGGGATTAAAACTAGCTTAAAAGATCGATTATTAAAACAAAAACCAAAAGTCATTAAAATAGTATTTTTTGTTGAAATTAAAATAATTCATGGGTTGTAAAACAATCAAGGAGAATGTCAAATATAGTGGTGGGTTGGAAACCTAAACCCAAACCGTGAAGTATAAAACCGACAAACCGCCGGTTTAGCCACGGTTTTATTAAAAGAAAATAAAAAATAAAATAAAAACAGTGCATAATTTTTTTATAAAAAAAATAGTATATATTATATAAATATAAAAACTTAGTATATAAAAAAACCTTAGTATATAAAAACTTGTAATTAAAATTTATACTAAATAAATAAAACAAACAAAAATTCAATTTAACAAGAAAAAAAAGGGCTTGAACCGGTTTTCCGGTTGCCTACGTATCCTCTCGGGGTTAAGAGGAATCATAACCCACGTAGTTATCTTACCTTGACTTACCTTTTTTGGACTTCCAAGTTTTTTTAAACCCCATTTACCTTTCGACATCGGACTCGGAAGTAGTGCCGGCGTCTTCGGAGTTGGAATCCGATTTGGAATCGTACACCGGTGCATTCCGTTGTTTCCGCTTCGCCGCCCTTATCCAATCTTGAATACAAACTTGCATCTCCAACTTCTCGGGCTTCAATTGAGTTCTCTTGTGACCAAGAATGTTCACGCCTTGGCTAAATGCTTGCTCCACTGCAACCGTTGATGCGGGCACGACCATGACTTGTTGTACAATTTGAACTAAGGTTGGATATTTGGGAGCTAATCTCTTCCACCAATCCAAAATAACAAAATCACCATCAAAACTAAAACAAGTGTTAAGATAATCTTGATATTCCGCATTTGAAGATGAATAACTAGGTGATTTCGTTCTTTTAGCTACAATTTGTTGTGCAATTGAAAGAGAAGAAGATGAACTAGTAGAAGAGGGAGATGGACTAGGTGCGGTAGAAGAAGAACTAAAGCCAAACAATCATAATAAGCGGTCAATAAATCGGAAACACCGTCAAGTTTAAGTCTTAGATCAAAAACGGCGGTTACAAGATAAATCATTGGAATGTCTAGATAATGTTTAAGCCATTTATTTTTCATTACAAACATGCATTCCATAAGGGTTGGTATGTTAAAACATTTTAGAAAAGCTTCGAAAAACGGAAATTTCTAAAAATCTACAAGAAGTCGGAGTATAAACGCAACTCATGACATTAGTTGCATCACTAAAAGTTTTTAAAACATTACAAATATCGGTACAAGTTTGCCAAATATTTTCATCATCAAGAATTGACCAAGGTACGTGAATTGAAGCAAATTCTTGTAACATATGTTTATAATGTACGGCTTCACTAAGTAATTTGTAAGTCGAGTTCCAACGAGTTCCAACATCTTTTGAAAAAGCAATTGGATGAACGTTTTAATTTAAACATAAATTTCTCCATTTTTTTCTCAAATCGGTGTCGTGCCAAATATGGTCAATAACGTAGTTGATTGGGGTTAGCATATTTCCTAAAACCTTAAGTCCATCTTGAACACATAAATTTAAAATATGACATGCACATCTTTGATGAGTATAAGGAGTTCACAAATATTGTCCCGCCTCCTCAACCAAATGGTTTACGGCGGCGGTATTTGCGGATGCATTATCAAAAGAATATGAAACAAATCGATGTTGTAAATTATATTCTTGTAAAACCGTTTTAATCATGTTTGCAACGCCCCGTGCATTATGTCTTTGATTGAAATGCCGAAATCCAATAACATATTTATGCAAAAACATAGCGTTATCAATAAAATGTAAAGTAATGCGCATGTAAAAATGTTGTTGAGATTGTGTACTCCAAATATCAATATAAATAAAAACTTGAGTTCAAAACATGCCAAAGTCGATAAAAGAATTTATTTCTTTTTTAAGTAAGATTTAGATACTAATTTTGAAACGGTTTTCTTAGAAGTTGGTTTAAAAGAAGGTTGAAGATATCTAGTGTTATATTCCCTAACTTCCTCATATTCAACAGAAGAAAATGGTAATGAATGAGAACAAATAACATCGGTCAATCCTAAACTTTCTTCACAATGATTGTATGTTCATAAAGAAGAATGAGAGGTAGAAGATGCAAACCCGTGGAACAATTGTGTTTGTCTCCTTGAAATCCCGAGCTTCTCCGGATGGACATTTTCCATGTGAGTTTGCAATCTCCCGTAGCCGCCCTTCACCTTCCACTTGTACACCTTCGGGCAATAGTTGCATGCCACTTGACAATAATCGTTCACCAGCTCCCCCTTGGTGTAATGCTTCGTAAATATTTCGGATGTAAGCATTTTCGGTGGGGAAAGACTTCTTCGTGGAACTTCGGTAAGTTCGGGATTGTCGGGCATTTGTGTTTCACTCTCTTGGGTGCTAGGAAAGAATTGAGATGAGAGGAATTGATCATTTGGGTTTGCCATTATGAGAAAACGTGAATACGAGAATAAGAGAATAAGAGATTAGGAGAGTTGAGAAGATGAGAGGTAGAAGGTGTGAGTTTTAGAGGAAGAAAGGTTGGGTGGGTTTTTTATTTTTTTAATATGTTAACTCCAACGGCCAAAATGGCCGTTGAAGGCCGCCAACGGAAGGGCTAAACGGCTATTTTTATAGTCGTTTGGCCCACTTTTAAAAATAAATTAAAAAATCCGTTTGGGCCCAAACCGCCGGTTTGGCCGGTTCAAACCGGCGGTTTAGGTCTATTATTTTCACAAACCTAAACCTAATCCTTGAACCGGCCCAAACCTAAACCGCCAGTTCGGCGGTTCGGTTTGAATTGGCCACATGTCTAGTCATATATCCTCCTTTGACTTTCATATAGATGTTTGTATGTGTCAAGTTTGAACGGATTGGTTTGACTCGAAACTTGGACATTTTGCCCTTAACGCATTTAATCTCGTAGAGATGGTCTTCCTTTCTCTTTTATCTTGATTGAGTTTTAACTTTTCTCTTCCCCTTCTAAAAATGAGCATCATTCTCCCTCTTCCAATGATCATGGTCTTAAGTTGGGCTAGGTTGAGGGATGTTCCCGCATCAATCTCCCTTCTTGAAAAGGATTCATCCATGAATCCAAGATATCCTTCTTAGTATCAATCCGGGACTGTAATAATGGTTGGATGACACCTCCTTGAAGTCCTACTTGTGGTCCTTCTAGGCCCTTGGGTTCTCTCGTACAACAAATTGTGACATCGAGCAATTATATATTAGGATTCTAATCGCACAAAACCCTTCGTAATAAGAGACAATTTAAGAATTAATGCAAGACCATCTCGCCTCACACTCCCTTTCCGTTCGGTTTTCTACAAACTCGCTTATGGTATGTACGGATTTGGTTTTTCTGAACATTCTCTTGCGATCTATATTATATTATATAGGTTCTAAAATTTAAATTCTTAAATCGGCATATACAACCAATTATACAAACGAATTTGTGAGTTTTTGTAAATTTTTGTCTATTCTAACAATTTAATGAAGGATGAATCAAAATATTTTTATTCTTCCAATCTCGCTTTGTAGGGGAAGAACGATGAACAAGAAAATTGGAAGAATTTTTTTTGAGAATATTTGGTTTTGAATTTTTCAAATTTGTTCAATCTGATTTTACTGATTATTATTTTACTTAATTCCGTTTTTGCAAAACAATATCTGATAAAAAAATTGTTCAAAACTCCCCTATTAAATTGTGGTTCATGTAGTTTGGATTTCCTATTAGATTTTCCAAATGGTGAATTAGATGACACTCTAGTTGGATCCCCAATAATGATAACGAGTCGACGTCCCAAATTTAGTTTTGGAGTGGGCTGCCATTAGTCAATCTGCTCGGAGAAACCCTATAGGAAACCTATCAACAAATTAGGAGAAGAAACCAAATGTTAACTCGGCTTTTTGTAGATAGGATAAAGGGAGCACATTTGGTATTATTACCAAATTTATGCCTACTTATTAGGGATGTCAATCTCACCTACAACTAGTGGTTAACCGGAAACCCCAACCACTCGAATGGTCGAAAATTCGATAAAATGCAGTTGGAATGCGGGTGATGGTTGATCGGTTGATGGTCCGGTTACGGTTTAGGGTGAGAATATTAAAAACCATCACCGAACCACCACCCGACCCGACATTCACCCGATATTCACCCAAATTTAATTAAATTAAGATAAGAAAAAATACAATAAAATAAAAATAAACCTATAATTTTTACAAATCTTAAGATTCTAACCCTCTAAGTCTTTAGATTACTCAAGTTACGCAGGAACGATACCACTCCACAACCTTCCACGCTTCCATGCCTCTAGTCCACATTTCCAAAGTGTAAATCCTAAGTCGCAGACTCGTAGGTTATGTAGTCAACTCTCCCACACCTCCACATTCTTGAACCCTTTAAGCTATTGAATGTCGATTTGTTGTCTGCTGAGTTGTTTGCTGAGTTGTTGCGTTGCTAATTTGCTGCAAGTTGTTGAGAATTGTTAATTGTTGCTAAATTGCTAAGTTATTGAGTTGTTGAGAATTATTGAGCTCCTATTTGGTTTGTTGAATGTTGTTTGTTAAATGTTGAATGTTGAATTGTTATGTGCTAATGTAGTTTTTAATTCATGACTACCATTGTTACGAGTTGTTGAATTTTTGTATACGGCTCGTTTAACAATCATGGTTGTTGTTTTGTATTTATTCATGACTACCATATATGTGTTTAAAAAAAATCAGAAATGAGTAATTACATTTTACAAGCTTAATTTTCCGGTTGAACCCGAAAAAAATCCGACTCACCCGATCAACCGCGTTTATAGTTTAGGGTGAAGGGGGTTTGGTTGTGTGATTGTCCGGATGAACGGTTTTGTAGTACGGTTCGGATGATGGAAGTCACACAACCACCCACCACCCGAATCATTGACATCCCTACTACTCATCCACAACATGTACATAGCACGTTGAATGCTTGTCTGATGCCAACCATGTTCGAAGGAATGGATTTCAAGACTTTGCAACAATGGATGACTTTCTTTTTAGACTCGGTGAACCTCATCATGTATTTGAAAGAAGATAAGTCTTATCTTCCACTTAACAACACAAGTTCAATAATTTTTTGGATCGTATTTATCATACAAACCTTCCAAAACATCATTAGCTTATTAAAAAGCTTATTTTATTAAAAAAATCAAATAGCTAACCATCCAAAACATACTATTTTTCTCCTATCGTGAAAATGTCGTTTTATCGTTAAGTTTTTGATTAATTTTGAGTGTCGCTTTATTTTTGAAGGTAATTAATTGAGAGAGTAATAATAATAATTTTAAAATAATTTTTATTAAATATTCTAAAATAAAATGTCTACTCATGCTACAAAAAGATGGTAAATATTTAATGACCGGTAAAATTCGGAAAAATTTATAAAAACCTAGGTTGTTTAATAGGATCATTAATATATATTTCAAATGTTAGAGCTATATTTTTTTAGGATCAGATCAAGTATCTATATACCTATACTAAAACATAAGACAATAGAGCTGATGTGGCGCCCTCACAAATTTTGTAAGATTACATTTTTTTCTTCTAAATAACTAATTAAATCATTAATTTTTTACTTTTCTTGAACATTGTTATCCCACATCGATTATAGGTAAGACTAATAGTTTTAGAACATGTATAAAGAGAGAGAGTTTGAAGATTAAACAAATCACATATTTCTTGGCCTTTTGGATCGTTGACCTACTATTTTGTGAGTCATTGACCTACTGTTTTGTGGTCGTTAAGTTTTGTTATCTCACATCTGATAGTTTGAGAACTTGTATAATTAGATGGTTTAAACAAGTATAATTTTTATTCATAACGGATTAATATCTATTATATGACCTATTGTTTTGTGGATCAACAACCAACTATTTTGTGGATAGTCATTGTTGACCTTTTTTGTAAGTCGTTGACATACTATTTTATGGGTTGTTAAATATTTTCATTTTCCTATTCCATTTTTATTCATATGGGTTATTGGCCAACGATTTTGCATTTCTTGACCTACTAATAGTTGGAGAACTTGTATAAATGGAGGGTTGAAAGATTAAACAAATCATACATTTCTTGGACTTTTGGCTAAGTTCAAGTATAATTTTTATTAGTAATAGATTAATATTTGTTCTGTGGGTCGTTGACCTACTGTTTTGTTGGTCAAAATAAGGTTGAAGATTAAACAAATCATATATTTTTTTGGCATTTCGGCTAAGTAAGTATAACTTTAATTCATAACGGATTAATATCCGTTATATGAGTCGTTGACCTACTATTTTGTGGGTCGTTAAATATTTTTAGCGATTTTCCTATCCCAAATGGCTTTTTGGCTAATATTAAGTATAATTTGTATTCATAACGGATATATATATATATATATATATATATATATATATATATATATATATATATATATATATTTGTTAAATGGTAAAGTCATTAAAATAAGTAGAAAAGGGACTTAACTAGTGTGAGAGCCCTTTCCTTTCGGACCGAGATCGGACCATAGCCGAGATTGGCTTTGGCCCAAGATTGGCCTTTCCGCACCCCACGGGATTGACCGCTGCCCCTGCGGGTTCCCGCCCCTGCGGCTCAAGGAACCGCCCCTGCGGTTTCCGGCGGCTGCAACCGGTTTTGTTGACTCTTTGACCATGCTTTACCTTCTCCTTTCCTTTCTTCTTAAGCCTCTTTTGTGGCTCGTGAGCAAGGGTTTCCATTCCTTTCCCCAGCCTTACGTCCTTCTTGCTTCTTCCTTCATCTCCTTGATCTTGTGTGTGAGTTCTCTTAAAGTTTGCAAAGGAGTTGTGGTGTGGCTTTGTTGAGATTGTTCCTATGTATGTTTGTTGAGCTTGTGATTCCAGCTGAGAGTGTGATGTGCTTCCCTTGGGTGATTCCAGCAGTTGAGGTGAGCATCTTGCTTCTTCTTTCTTTTCTTCTTTCTTGTTCTTCCTTCCTTAGCTTAGGATTAGATGAATGAATCATAGAGTGATGTTGGAATATGAATGTGTGTGTATGTATGTGACTATGGAAGAGAGTAGACGTGAGTTGTCACGTGAAGAGCCAAAGAGAAGCCGCGAGGTTTCATTCTGCACTGTCGCCGCCCCTGCGGCCAGAAGTCACAGCCCCTGCGGAAAACGTGCCGCAGCATGTGTTATTATTTTGGTCACCGACCTATGTTATTATTTTGATCACGTTATGAGTTGGATATGATCCCTTATGGATCCCTTGGGTCTAGGTGTGACCCTTTGTGTGATAGGATTATGATATATATATGTGTGCCTTGTATAGGCTGTGTTGTCCTCCAGTTGGAGTGGACCTTTTTGGGAATTGTTCGTAGCGAGATACTTCTGAGATCGAGGTAAGTCCAAAGGACTTACTTAGCTACTATCCTTATATTGGATGTATGCTTGAGTTGTGTGTGTTATGTGCTTTATAGCATGTGTTATTATTTTGGTCACCGACCTATGTTATATTGACCGCCCATTGTAGTGGTTGTGATAACCTTTCCCTTTCATCCCGTAGTGGAGTCTGGGAGGTTCTCTATAGTCAGGCCAGATCTGGTATAAAGGAAGGCCCCTCACCATTCCCACAGGGTACACGGGATGTGTGCTGATACTACCTCAGTTGGTTAGAGTACTCAGAGGCGGGGATTATATTCCTCGTGTCACCTATCTTCATATATATCTATTTATACGATTGAATGATTCAACTTATTAAAGATAATAAACCGGGTAAATGTTTGATATCATGCTGAAGTGTTTATAATTTCTGAGGTGTGTTTGTGCTTTAGCATCTTCTTATATATGTGTATAGTTAGCTAACGGTTTCATACCGTGTTGTAGATCCCTCACAGGTTAGGAGAGCTGCGGAGTGATCCGGAGGGGTGATTTGTTGAGGGTTCCGTACAGGGGCATATTCGTGGGGTTTTTGAGATTATCTATATTGTACGGATTCCTGTTTTGATTGTACTCAACAGTACTGTATAAACCTTTTGATATTTATATATCAGTTTTATGTTTTGTTTTAATCTGTTGGTACCTTGTTGTAAGATTCAGTGAGGTTGTTGTCAGGCTAGGGCCAGGATCCATTGTGAGATCCTAGCCCAGTAGCACTCCGAGTCCTACGGATTTGGGGTGTTACAAAGTTGGTATCAGAGCCCAGGTTGACAACAATGGCACTAGTAATCTGCAATAAAGTTCGAATAGATAAATAAACAGAACCCGAAAAGGGGTCTGACTTTTCAAAAGGTTTTGGTTTTAAAATGAGTACAAATGTTTTGGGATATCGTGTACGTGAGCCATCACCTCTCTGAAGATCTCGACAGTACACATATATAGATATTATGTTGTGATTGATTTGATACATACATATGGTATATATATATAGCCTTCTAAGCTAGGTTTACGTCCTCTGCAGATGGTTTAGACTAGAGCCTTACCTGCAGCTGGGCGAGGTAGAGGTAGAGGTAGAGGTAGACCCCCTCTAGGTTGAGGACGAGGTAGGATACCTGCTGATGGTTCCCAGGCAGCAGGAGAGATTCACGAGGAGGTTGTTGAGAGCGCCGTTCCTGAGACTGGGAACGGGGCAGCTAAGGTACAGGGGGCACAGAGAGCCCAGTCTGGTGAGTCTGATCGTGTCTCTATGGGTAGATCAGAGTTTTAGGCTTATATCAGACGTGTTGAGGAGGCTGCTAGAGCCGGTAGGCGTGCCCCAGACTTACAGGCACAGGAGGGACCATCTGAGAGGTCCCACACCGTTACCTAGGTACCAGCTGTACAGGTACCTGCTGCTGAGATTGTCAAAGCACCAGAGGAGCATAGAGGGCCTAGACCAGATACTTGGTTGAAGGCTTTTCATCAGATGGGTGTACCCCCTTTCAATGGGAAGGTGGGGTGAGAGGTTGAACTTTAGATCGGGCATGTAGACTCAACTCTAGAGTCTATTCGCTGCCCATCTGATAGGCAGATTGAGTTGATGTAGACTCTGTTCAGAGAGTTGGCACAACACTGGTGAAGGTCAGTACGGGGTCAGGTTACCAGCTTTGACCAGATGAGGACCTTGATCCGTGAGCGTTTCTGCCCTGCCTCATTGAGGAAGGAGAAACTGCGTGATTTTGTTGAGGCCGGATTTGAGGATGTGCCAGTTTCAGAGGCCATCAGGAGATTCCAGGAGGAGCTGGCTTTACTGGGTCCAGTTGCACCTCCTGTTGATCAGCATGTTTATTTGTTCTCTCGACGATTGAGGGATGGTACCCGAGCCTACATGGCAGGTTTTCACTGTGAGTCCTTGATGAACTATCAGGACAGAGCTGCAGATTATGAGAGAGAGAGGGCTGGACAAAGGAGAGCTTCTCAGGCCGGAAGGTCTTAGAAGAGACAGCGTACGGGGCAGGCTAGTGGTACTGCTGGAGCTGCTAGTGTTGGGGGTAGTCAGAGACGTCAGGGTCGTTCTGTATCTGCACCAACTACAGAGATGGGACGATAGTGTTTTAACTGTGGAGATCCAGGGCATCTGAAGCCCGAGTGCACGAGGCCATTGGGGACGTGTTTTACCTGTGGTCGACAGGGCCATAGAGCCGTTTATTGCCGCCTGGGCGGAGCTGCATCTCAGCAGGATTCTTCTCCTGCTAGTGCAGCGGGAGGTGGACAGAGACCACCTCAGCAGCAGCGGCAGAGTCAGGGACAACAGAGGGTCCCAGATCGCCCTACGACTCAGGGATCTGCTCTTGGGCCGTGTAGAGGCAAAGGCCGTGGTGGGGGCACCACTGATACCAGAGGCCTACAGGGCCGTGTTTTTGAGCTGAGGAGTGCAGAGGAGCCAGCTGCACCTACTGCTACAAGTACCATTCTGATTCATGGTCTACCTGTTAGAGTTTTATTTGATACTGGTGCTACACATTCTTTTATTTCTAATGCCTGTGTAGAGCGTCTGGGTTTAGATACAGTTGAGGGGATGCCCTTTATTATAGGGTTACCCGATGGTGGTAGGGTCAGAGGTACCCGTGAGATTCACGGTTGTCCCATTTCTGTAGGGACTCGTGTGTTACTAGTTGACTTCTTTGTCATGCCGTTAGAGCATGAGGAAGTTATACTAGGTATGGATTGGATGGCTAGACATTCTGCAGTCTTAGATGTAGGTAGGAGGACTATTACCCTCTCTACCGAGTTAGGCCAGATAGAGGTTTTCCGAGGTTAGGACCTTGGAAAGGTAGGCACAGTTATCAGTGCTATACGGGCAGCTAGACTGATTGCACATGGTTGCGAGGCCATCTGGTGTTATGCCATGAAGGAGGGGGAGAGTCCAGCTGTAGAGGACATTCCAGTTGTCTGTGAGTTTACTGATTTTTTTAATGAGCCGTCCAGTTTGCCGCCTCAGAGGAGTGTGGATTTCAGTATCGAGTTAGAGCCTGGTACGAGACCCATCTCAAAGGCTCCATACCGGATGGCGCCTGTCGAGATGCTGGAGCTGAAGAAGCAACTCGAGGAGTTGGCTGAGAAGGGCTTCATTCGCCCTAGTGTGTCCCCCTGGAGAGCACCTGTCCTCTTCGTACGGAAGAAGGACGGATCGCTGAGACTGTGTATAGACTACAGAGAGCTGAACAAGGTGACCATCAAGAACAAGTATCCACTACCGCGCATTGATGATTTGTTAGATCAGCTACAGGGAGCTATTGTGTTCTCAAGGATTGACCTGCGTTCCGGGTATCACCAGCTGAGGGTGAGGGAGCAGGATGTGCATAGGACAGCATTCCGGACCAGATATGGCCACTACGAGTTTGTAGTGATGCCATTTGGGCTTACGAATGCCCCAACCGTCTTTATGGAGTTGATGAACAGTATCTTCATCGACTTCCTGGATCAGTTTGTGGTGGTTTTCATAGATGACATTTTGGTATATTCTCGTAGCAGTGAGGAGCATGCAGGACATCTGAGGACTGTATTGCAGGTTTTGCGGGATAGAGAACTTTAAGTGTGAGTTCTGGATGCCAGAGGTAGCATTCCTGGTTTCATGTGGTTTCAGCTGAGGGGATCAAGGTGGATCCAGCGAAGATAGAGGCAGTAGCAGCTTGGACTAGACCGCAAACGTCAAGGAAGTACGTAGTTTCCTTGGCCTAGCCGGTTATTACAGACGCTTCGTGGAGGGTTTTTCTGTGATTGCCCGTCCACTGACGAGTTTGCTGAGGAAGACTACCAGATTTGTGTGGTTTGATCAGTGCAGGCAGAGTTTTGAGGAGTTGAAGAGGCGTTTGACTTCTGCTCTTATTTTGGCATAGCCAGAGGTACTGAGGATTTCGTGGTTTACACTAATGCATCCAAGCTAGGCTTGGGATGTGTTCTGATGCAGCGAGGCAGAGTTATTGCATATGCGTCTCGACAGCTGAAGATGTATGAGGAGAACTACCCGACTCATGATCTGGAGTTGGCAGCGGTAGTTCATGCACTGAAGATCTGGAGACATTACCTGTATGGTGCTACTTGTCAGATCTTCACAGACCATAAGAGTCTGAAGTATATTTTCACGCAGCGGGATTTGAATAACCGCCAGCGTAGGTGGCTTGAGCTGATCAAGGACTTCGAGTTAGAGATTCTGTATCATCCAGGGAAGGCGAACGTTGTCACCGACGCCCTGAGCAGGAAGACGCCTCGAGAGCAGGCGATTGCGAGGCTGACAGTATAACATCAGTTGTAGAGAGACCTGATCTGGTTAGAGCTGGACATCTAGTTTCCTGATGAGGATGCCCAGCTGCGTACATTAGAGGTTCTTACTGATCTGTTGGATGAGATCCGACAGAAACAGGAGACCTGCCATACTTTACAGAGGATCAAAGATAGGATGTCTCGGGATGAGGCACCACAGTTCCTGCTTGGAGCAGATGGAGTTTTGAGGCGCCTTGGCCGCGTTTGTGTACCTGCTGATACAGAGCTGAGGCAGAGGATTTTGCAGGAGGCTCACTGTACACCTTACTCGGTACATCCAGGTACGAGTAAGATGTATCAGGATTTGAGACATTCGTACTGGTGGGGAGGGTTGAAGCCCGATGTAGCCAGATTTGTAGCTCAGTGTGCGACCTGCCAGCAGGTCAAGATCGAGCATTTCCGACCTGGAGGTGAGCTCCATCCACTTCATGTTGCACAGAGGAAGTGGGAGGACGTCACCATGGATTTTGTGACCGGACTGAGGCTGAGCCGGAGCTTTGATGCCATCTGGGTTATAGTAGACAGATTGACGAAGACGGCACGTTTCATTCCTATCAGAGAGACGTGGCCGGTGAGCAGATTAGATGAGGAGTACACTAGGCAGATAGTGAGACCCCATGGTGTACCGAGGACGATCGTCTCAGACAGAGATGGGCGATTTACCTCAAGATTCTGGCAGCAGATTCAGAGTGCCTTGGGGACGAGTTTACACTTCACGACCGCGTTCCATCCTCAGACAGATGGTCAGTCAGAGAGGACCATTCAGACGCTAGAGGATATGCTGCGAGCTTGTGTGTTGGATTGGGGGCAAGTGTGGACGGATCATCTCCCACTTGTTGAGTTCTCCTATAACAACAGCTGACATGCATCTATTGGGATGGCCCCCATATGAGGCAATGTATGGACAGAGATGTCGTACCCCGTTATGCTGGGATGAGCAGAGCAGTGTCAGTGGTTTAGCACCTGATCAGATTCAGGATGATATAGCTCGGGTAGCATTGATCAGAGAACGTATGCTGACTGCACAGATCCGTCAAAAGTCTTATGTTAACAGGAGGCGTAGACCTCTAGAGTTCAGAGTTGGAGCCCATGTGTGGCTTAGAGTGTCCCCGACACGAGGTGTTAGGCGTTTTGGCATTAAGGGGAAGTTGAGTCCCCGATATGTCGGACCGTTGGAGATTCTGGATCGAGTTGGGAGTGCAGCTTATAGATTAGCCTTGCCTCCGAGATTAGAGGGTGTTCACCTTGTGTTTCATGTGTCTCAGCTGAGGGAGTATATACCAGATCCGAGACACATCGTAAGTTATGAGGATTTGGTGGTTGAGTCGGACCACACTTTTGTTGAGCAGCCGATTGCAGTCCTAGAACGAGGTATGAGACGCCTGCGTTCGAAGGACATACCTATGCTTAGGATACAGTGGCCGAGACGAGGACCTGAGGAGGCTACATGGGAGACTGAGGATAGTATCCAGAGGAACTATCCAGAGTTCTATGCAGAGTTAGATGCACCAGTAGGATCACCGAGTAGATCTTAGCACTACTTGGTGAGTCTTATCTGCTTATATGCTTATATGCTATGATGTGTTTATTTCATGCTAGCTTTGATGTGATTATGATCTTATTAGATCTTGTTATGCTAGTATGATTTTCTGTTATAGCTGGAGATGGCTCTTCCCTCCATGCTATTGTGATACGTTTAGGTTTAGCTGGAGATGGTTCTTACCTCCATGCTATTTTGATGGACATAGTAGTGCTTGAGATGTTCTCCCTCCATGCCTTTTGTTATAGTTATGATACGGCTAGAGATGTGCTCCCTCTATGCCTTGTGATGTGTTTATAGTTGGCTAGAGATGGTTTCTCTCGGCCCTGGATAGTATAGATTGCAGCTGGAGTTGATGATTTCCTCCATGCTTATGTTTGAGGTTATAGAGAGTGTTACCTCGGCTTCTGAGTCCGAGTGGTTTTAGGATCTTGCAAGTTTCGGGACGAAACTTGTTTTTAGGGGGGTGAGATGTGAGAGCCCTTTCCTTTCGGACCGAAATCGGACCATAGCCGAGATTGGCTTTGGCCCGAGATTGGCCTTTCCGCAACCGCGGGCTTGACCGCCGCCCCTGCGGCTCAAGGAACCGCCCCTGCGGTTTCCGGCGGCTGTAGCCGGTTTTGTTGACTCTTTGACCATGCTTTACCTTCTCCTTTCCTTTTTTATTAAGCCTCTTCTGTGGCTCGTGAGCAAGGGTTTCCATTCCTTTTCCCAACCTTACGTCCTTCTTGCTTCTTCCTTCATCTCCTTGATCTTGTGTGTGAGTTCTCTTAAAGTTTGCAAAGGAGTTGTAGTGTGGCTTTGCTGAGATTGTTCCTATGTATGTTTACTGAGCTTGTGATGCCAGCTGAGAGTGTGTTGTGCTTCCCTTGGGTGATTCCAGCAGTTGAGGTGAGCATCTTGCTTCTTCTTTCTTTCCTTCTTTCTTGTTCTTCCTTCCTTAGCTTAGGATTAGATGAATTAATCATAGAGTGATGTTGGAATATGAATGTGTGTGTATGTATGTGACTATGGAAGAATGTAACGTGAGTTGATCATGTGAAGAGCCAAAGAGAAGCCGCGAGGTTTCATTCTACACTATCGCCACCCCTGCGGCCAGAAGTCACTGCCCATGCGGAAGACGTGCCGCAGCGCCTGCGCCGTGCCAGCGTCGTGCCTGCGTTGCCAGCAATCCTTGTCACCGCCCCCGCAGCTGAGCATCACCGCGCCTGCGGTTGCCTGCATTCCGCCCCTGCGTCCTTAGATCACGCAGGTGCGTTTTGTCCCGGGCTACCTATAGTTAGGTAGTCCCTTTCCTTTCTAGTATGAGGGAACTAGTATCATGCTAGGTATCGGTTTATGATGAGTATGATATAGATATGCCGGTTAAGGCCTTGAGGTTATGAGTTGGATATGATCCCTTATGGATCCCTTGGGTCTAGGTGTGACCCTTTGTGTGATAGGATTGTGATATATATATGTGTTCCTTGTATAGGCTGTGTTGTCCTCCAGTTGGAGTGGACGTTTCTGGGAATTGTTCGTAGCAAGATACTTCTGAGATCGAGGTAAGTCCATAGGACTTACTTAGCTACTATCCTTATATTAGATGTATGCTTGAGTGGTGTGTGTTATGTGCTTTACACATATGTGTTTTTATTTTGGTCACCGACCTATGTTATATTGACCGCCCATTGTAGTGGTTGTGATAACCTTTCCCTTTCATCCCGTAGTGGAGTCTGGGAGGTTCTCTGTAGTCAGGCCAGATTTGGTATAAAGGAAGGTCCCTCACCATTCCCACAGGGTACACGGGAGGTGTGCTGATACTACCCCAGCTGGTTAGAGTACTCAGAGGCGGGGATTATATTCCTCGTGTCACCTATCTTCATATATATCTATTTATACGATTGAATGATTCAACTTATTAAAGATAATAAACCGGGTAAATGTTTGATATCATGCTGAAGTGTTTATCATTTCTAAGGTGTGTTTGTGCTTTAGCATCTTCTTATATATGTGTATAGTTAGCTAACGGTTTCATACCGTGTTGTAGATCCCTCGCAGGTTAGGAGAGATGCGGAGTGATCCGGAGGGGTGATTTGTTGAGGGTTCCGTACACGGGGCATATTCGTGGGGGTTTTTGAGATTATCTATATTGTACGGATTCCTGTTTTGATTGTACTCAACAATACTGTATAAACCTTTTGATATTTATATATCAGTTTTATGTTTTGGTTTAATCTGCTGGTGCCTTGTTGTAAGATTCAGTGAGGTTGTTGTCAGGCTAGGGCCAGGATCCATTGTGAGATCCTAGCCCAGTAGCACTCCGAGTCCTACGGATTTGGGGTGTTACAACTAGGACTAGAATAGTCCTAGTTAAGCCTGCATAACACAAGTGTACAACATCAAAAAGCATAAAGGGGTAGAAAGCACCCAAGTACTCCAGATAAGCAAATATTAAACCAGATGTGGCTCCTGAACATACCAAGACACTATTAAACTCAAGGCACTATTCATAAGGCCCGTCCACCTTCGGCAAAGCCATCAGCAGAAAGGGGCTCTCATAAACCAGATGTGTGCCTAGCCATCGGATCAAGGTATCATTCACCTTCGGCAAAGCCGTCAGCAAATGAGTCCATAGTCCGGTACAATGTGTCCATCTAACGTAAAACAAGCCAAGAGCATAATACAACTCTGGTATAACAAACATGATAACATTACACCTCAAATCTTTCCCCAATCCTGGAAGGGAAAGCCTCATATAGCAGTGTGTATGTGTGGGCTCTAATCGTCCGGACCAGGACATCAATAGGGATCCTATTCCGGTGAAACACCAGAGCATTCCTAGAATGCCATAAGTAGTACACCGTCGCAGAGAAGGCATAGATGTGTGCTCTGCTTGTCCAGCTCCTTCCTGATGTGGTGAGAAGGTAAGTCAGGACATCGGCTCTCGTATACATGTCTCCAGTCATCCGGAATCCATGACAAATTTGTCTCCATACCTCCCTCGCAAATGTACAACCAAATATCAAGTGGTCATGGGACTCACTCTCTAGGCCGCATAAATGGCAGGTGGGGTCAATCTCTAAAAAATACAGTCTATCTCCAGTAGATAGGTGTAACGCCCGGAATTTTATTCCGGACTTAGAGCGCCTTGTAGATCTTCCCGTAGGCCGAGATGCCAAGTGCCGGGATTTATTCCTAAGAAAATCCCGAGCCGACTCGTCGTTTTTCCTTTTTTTCCGCGTTCTGACACTTCGTTCCGGGTTAAAAATAACAAAGGGTCATTTCCGACCCCTCGGTCCGTGGGAGGGACAAGAGGTCAGCTGACCCCTTGGTCCCCTCACCCTTTGCAACTCTTGTCCCCTCTCTCTCTCTTCTCTCTTCTCTTTCACGTTCTTTTCCTCCATCACTCTCTTCTCTTCTCTTCTCTTCTTCCATGGTTGATTGAGGAGCTTCATGTGTGGACTGCAGTAGGAGAACTCCAGATCTGGTGTGGTAAGTCCCTTTCCTCCCTTCCTTCCTTCCTCTCCATGGCTGCTCACCCCTTTCTTCTTCCCTCCTTCATCCATGGCTATGGATGAAGCTTTGAGAGGTTTTCACTCAAGTCCCTTGCATGCTTGTGTTCTTAACTCGTTTAAGTCGAGGAAAGGTGCCTAAGACCAGTGGTGGGTGTTTGGAGAAGATCTAGCAAGAGGAGAAGGACTTTAGAGCCAAGGATCCACGATCGAAGACGAAGAAGACGACACTCTGCACAGAACCCGCGGGGCGGCTCAGCACGGCCGCGGGTGCGGCTCAGCACGGCCGCAGGGGCGACGCCAGACCACGACTCCAAGGCGGCGGCCAGCCGCAGGGGCGGCTCAGCACGACCACGGGTGCGGCTCAGCACGGCCGCAGGGGCGGCGGCAAACACGTGACTCCGGGCGGTAGCAAGGCGCAGGGGCGGCTCCTATTTCCGCGGGGCGGCTCATGTGTTCCGCAGGGGCGCCATCTTGACTCCGCGGCTGCGGTTTCTGCAACAGTAGGCTTCTCCTCTCCTTCCTCTTCGTTCATTCCTTAGTATTGTGTTGAATCATGTTAGTAACATGCCTAGGATGGATCTAGAGTAGCTTGAAATACCATTTAGTGGTTGGGAACCTAGGAGCCCCTAAGGCTCGATGTAATTGTTGGATATGAGCATGTGAGCATGATGGATCTTCTAGGCTAGCTTGTGCCTCTTGGGTTGAGGACTAATATCTTGTGAAATTATGAACTGTTGGGTGTTACTTTCATGTGTGGAGAGTATGATGAGCATGATAGACCTAGTAGGCTTTTACTCGTTCTTGGGTTTTGAGTATGATCATATGAGAGTTAGTAGGTTGTTGAGATATGTCTTTGCATTGTGGATTATGTAGTACGGTTTGGTTTTCTTATCGGAGTTGTGATGTTTTGAGGACTCGGCTGAGTTTCCACTTTGTAGTCTTTACTTTCGGGATTTCGCATACATTACAAACGTTTTAAGTTTTCGCTTTTATTTGTGCCTTGTTGGAAGGTCCGGTGAAATTGTTGTCAAGCTAAGGGTCGGGACCCATTGTGAGGTCTCGCCCGTAGCACCCCGAGTCCCGCGGATTTGGGGTGTTACAAAAGTGGTATCAAAGCCCTAGGTTGACAACAATGGCACTCGCAATCTTTTTAAAGGCTGAATGAGGAATAAACGGTACCCACACGGGTTCTGACTTTTCGTTTTCAAAATCATATGCATGAGTCGGGTTTGGGTTAGAATGTACGGGACCACCACTCCTTCCGCAAACCTCGGCGACATAGATCTCTGGATTAGAAGTACGTACTTATATTATTACATAGTGATATATATAAATATATGACCTTAGGATGTTTGTGGATTTGTATGTACCTAGCTACGTATGTGGCCTTAGGATGTTTGGGCATTGTATGCCTTGGATGTATGTTGTGATTATACCTGAGACTGAGATGAGTGCTTGACTTCCTTCCTTCAAGGCTAAGATGAAAGCTGCTAAAAAATACGCGTTCGAGTGGTCTAAGCTCCAATACAATGCTTTTAGAAGTTTTATCATACCGAGATCGTAAGTATTACCTATGTATTTATACATAAGTAAATGTCATACGCTATTAGATAGCACGTACGAGAGCTACCGCTTACGTAGGACCCGCCAGTTATGGATCCACCAGTAGTTGAGGTTCCCGTAGAGGACATTGCCGAGAGCATCGTTCCCGAGACTGGGGATAGGACCGTTGGGAGGTCCGGACGCAGAGTTCTCCATCTGCCAGGACCAGGGGAGCGTCCATTGGAGCTACCGTGTTTGAGGACTACGTACGACGAGAACAATGGAGATAACAAACTTAAGTTCTTTGAGAAGACGCGTGGACAACTAAAGATGCGAATCGAGGAGGAGATGGGTGCATTCTAACAAGGTTAAAGGCGGTGTTCCATCACGAGAAGTGAAGCTTTCCTTAGACGCTCCTAAGATGTGGAGTCAAGATGAGAACGTGATCGAACCAAGTGTGAAAGATGTAAGATACCGTAAGTTAAGCTTACGAGGTACCATTAAGTGAAGAGTCAACATTACGAGAGTTATGAGAAGAATGACAAGGTGGGGATTTACGCGGAGTTGACCGGTTTATGTTATGACGATAAGGCGAAGAAACGCCAAAAAGAAGAAGTATGTAAATGATGATCCTAAGAAGATGAGAGCAACACGTGGATGCTAACTAACGTTAGAGATTTTGAGGAGACGCACTTACAAGATATCATGAAGCGCGGTTACACCTATGAAGGCGAGTCATGTGACTCAAAAACGCCGAGAAGGGTATATTTATCTCGCTGAAGGAAAAGGAAGCGTGGAATGAAGAATGAGCTATCGGAGTTTAAGGTAGAGTACCCCGAGAGGGTAGCCTTCATGAGAATGGTACCATGGAAGCATAGAAGAATGGTAAGTCATTGACATAGGAGAAGGTCATTTATCAACTAATTGGTGACAACCGAGAACGCGCATGTGCGGGTGGTCTATGGATGAGTGTAGGGGAGAGTAACCAGGCTGTGGAATCATAAAGGAACGGTAACAAGAGCTTAGATTATATCTTAAACTCTTGATTTGAAGTTGTTATGGAGAACACCAGTTTACGGGAAGAGAGACGGTTATCTCCATTTGTACATCAACTACAATGAGCCGAACAAGATTACAATGAAGAACAAGTACCCCCTTACCACGTGTAGATGATCTACTCGACCGGTTTCAAGGGTCGGTGGCCTCTTCAAAAATCGAGTTAAGGTTTGTTTGTCACCAATTGAGAAGTCGAGACTGGGGTAGTGCAAACATGGCATTCTGGACAAACCATGGTCACTACGAGTTGTAGTGATTCCATATGGGCTTACTAATGCCCGAATAGGACATTCTGATCTACTCTCGAAGAAGAGAGAAGTTGTATGACCAGTTGTCTCGGGATGACAATCCCCGAAGGATGTGAAAGAAGTTGCAAGTTTCTTGGATGGGCTGATCGTTACCGGATTTGTGAAGAGATTCTCCAAGTAACACCATATATGGTTAACCTACTCCGGATGACGATGAAGTATTGAGTGGGACAAAAATGGACAATGGAGTCGTCGAGAGTTAAAAGGGGATTCATTGGTGCAACTGTTTTGAAATTTCCTCGAGGTACGATCGGTTTGAAGTGTACAAGCGATTCTTCAAGACATGGTCTTGACTGAGTATCGAGAGACGATGTAAAAGTTATAACATACACGTCTCGTTAGTAGAAGCAGTGTGAAACAAAGTACTTCCTTCATTGCTTAGAACTTGCAACAAGAATTGAGGAAGAGTAACATCGAAGTTTGGTTTGACAAGAACCAAAGCCAACGGTGTAAATTGGAAGTTCGATCTTCTTTGTTACAGACAAGCAAAGAAGAAACATAATGGAAATGTTGTAGTGAGGAAGACCCGAGAAGGAAGTTGAGTTTCCGATACATCGGACCTTTTTGAGATCTTAGCGCAAGTTGGGAAAGTGTTTTACCGGCTGGCATGGTCGCCGAGAGTAAAGGGTGCTCACCCGGCGTTTCAAGTGTATCAATCGAGAGAGGAGGACGTGCCGAAGATGGCATTCGGGACGAGATACGGCCATTATGAGTTTGTCGTGATGCCATTTGGGCTCACAAATGCACCCACCGTCTTCATGGAGTTGATGGACGGGATCTTCATCGACTCCTTAGACCAGTTTGTGGTAGTGTTTATAGACGACATCTTAGTTTACTCCCGGAGTACGGAGGAGCATGAGGGACACCTGAGGACGGTGCTTCGAGTCCTCCAGGATAGAGAGCTTTGCGCTAAGCTCTCTGAGTGCGAGTTCAGGATGTCCTAGGTGGCATTCCTGGGTTATATAGTTTCCGCCGAAGGTGTCATGGTTGACCCGGCGAAGATAGAGTTGTCTCCTCATGACCGCCTCCTAGGACGGCCAAGGAAGTGCGCAGTTTCTTAGGCTTAGCCGGATACTACCTCCTTTTTGTTGAGGGACCCTCCGTGATTGCACGACCGCTCACTTCCTTGCTGAGGAAGCCTACCAGGTTCGTCTGGTCCGAGCCTTGTCAGCGTAGCTTCAAGGAGCTGAAGAGGAGGTTGACCCCCGCTCCTGTGTTAGCCCAGCCTGGGGGCATAGAGGATTTTGTAGTGAATAGTGACGTCTCCAAGCTAGGATTGGGGTGCGTCTTGATGCAGAGGGGTAGGGTTATTACGTACGCTTTTCGGAAGCTGAAGCCGTACGAGGAGAATTACCTTACCCATGATCTTGAGTTAGCGGCAGTGATTCATGCCCTGCAGATCTGGCGACATTACTTGTACGGGGCTACGTGTCAGATCTTCACAGACCATAAGAGTCTGAAGTATATATTCACTCAACGGGAGTTGAATAACCGCCAAAGGAGATGGTTGGAGCTGATTAAGGATTTTGACTTAGAGATTTTGTACCATCCGGGGAAGGCGAACGTAGTCCCCGTTGCTTTGAGTAGGAGGACATCTCGAGAGGAGGCTATAGCTCGGCTTACGGTTCAGCCACAATTGCAGAGGGATTTGATAGAGTTGGAGTTGGATATCCGGTTCCCGGGTACGGACTGTTGGTTGTCCGAGTTTGATGTATTACCTGACCTGTCCGGAGAGATCTTGCAGAAGTAGGAGAGATGCCCCATTTTGATGAGGATCCTGGACAGGATGTCCTGAGGAGAGGCAACGCCGTTATCACAGGAGCAGACGGGCATTTGAGACGCCAAGGACGTACTTGTGTACCGTCAGACCAGGAGTTGAGAGAGCGGATTTTGCATGAGGCACATTCCACACCTTACTCGGTGCACCCAGGCACGAGTAAGATGTACCAAGATATTAGGAGATTTTATTTGTGGGGCGGGCTCAAGCCCGATGTAGCCAGATATGTGGCCCGATGCGCGACCTGCCAGCAGGTCAAGATCGAGCACCAGAGACGGAGGAGAGCTTCACCCACAGCCCATACCACAGTGGAAGTGGGAGGACATACCTACAACTGTTAGATTGTGAGATTACATGGAATACTGAGGACCATCATCTCGGACAGGGACAGACGTTTTACCTCGAGGTGCTGTCACGCGTCAATCGGGATGGCACCGTATGAGGCATTGTATGGACGGAGATGTCGTACTCCCTTATGTTGGGACGAGCGGGGGAGTTCGAGCGTTGTCGCTCCAGATCAGGTACAGGATGACGAGGCTAGAGTTGTTTTGATCCGAGGGAGGATGTTGACCGCGCAGAGCCGTCAAAGGTCGTATGCGGACAGGAGGTGTAGACCTCTCGAGTTCAGGGTAGGAGCTCAGGTGTGGTTCAGGGTATCACTGACGCGGGTCGTCAGGCGATTCGACATTAAGGGGGAGTTAAGCCCCCGATATGTCGGTCCATTCGAGATCTTGGAGAGATTTGGTGAGGTGGCATACCGGTTAGCATTACCACCTCGGTTAGAGGGTACACATCCGATAGTTCATGTCTCTCAGCTGAGAGAGTACATACACGACCTGAGGCACATCAACAGCCACGAGGACTTAGTGGTCGAGCCGGACCCTACTTTTGCAGAGCACCCGATAGCAGTTTTAGAGCGGAGAACGAGGCGCCTTCGATCGAAGGAGATACCTATGCTGAGAGTACAATGGTCGAGGCGAGGAGCCGATGAGGCTACATGGGAGACGGAGGATAGTATCCGGAGGAACTATCCCGAGTTTTATGCAGACTTAGAGACATCGATAGGACCGTCGGGTTAGTCCCGAGATCTTCCTTGTTTATTCTGTGTGATTATGTGATTTTTTTTGAGTTATGTGTACCTTGCGAGGTCTTGATGTGATGCTTTACGTAGACTTGGATTAGAGCCGATAGTGTACGTTTATTGAGTTCCACGGGGTTACGAGACGGGTTGGTTGGAGAGTGTTGGGTTTAGCAAGTTTCGGGACGAAACTTGTTTTTAGGGGTGTTAGCGAAAATTTTATTCCGGACTTAGAGCGCCTTGTAGATCTTCCCGTAGGCCGAGATGCCGAGTGCCTGGATTTATTCCTAAGAAAATCCCGAGCCGACTCGTCATTTTTCCCTTTTTTCCGCGTTCCGACCCTTCGTTCCGGGTTAAAAATAACAAAGGGTCATTTCCGACCCCTCGGTCCGTGGGGAGGGACAAGAGGTCAGTTGACCCCTTGGTCCCCTCACCCTTTGCAGCCCTTGTCCCCTCTCTCTCTCTTCTCTCTTCTCTTTCACGTTCTTTTCCTCCATCACTCTCTTCTCTTCTCTTCTCTTCTTCCATGGTTGATTGAGGAGCTGCATGTGTGGACTGCGGTAGGAGAACTCCAGATCTAGTGTGGTAAGTCCCTTTCCTCCCTTCCTTCCTTCCTCTCCATGGCTGCTCACCCCTTTCTTCTTCCCTCCTTCATCCATGGCCATGGATGAAGCTTTGAGAGGTTTTCACTCAAGTCCCTTGCATGCTTGTGTTCTTAGCTCGTTTAGGTCGAGGAGAGGTGCCTAAGACCAGTGGTGGGTGTTTGGAGAAGATCCAACAAGAGGAAAAGGACTTTGGAGCCAAGGATCCACGATCGAAGACGAAGAAGACGACACTCTACACAGAACCCGCGGGGGCGGCTCAGCACGGCCGCGAGTGCGGCTCAGCACACCACGGGTGCGGCTCGGCACGGCCGCAGGGGCGCCGGAAGACACGTGACTCCGGGCGGCAGTAAGGCGCAGGGGTGGCTCCTGGTTCCGCGGGGGCGGCTCCTGTGTTCCGCAGGGGGCGCCATCTTGACTCCGCCGGCTGCGGTTTCTGCAACAATAGGCTTCTCCTCTCCTTCCTCTTCGTTCATTCCTTAGTGTTAAATCATGTTAGTAACATGCCTAGGATGGATATAGAGTAGCTTGAAATACCATTTAGTGGTTGTGAACCTAGGAGCCCCTAAGGCTCGATATAATTATTGGATATGAGCATGTGAGCATGATGAATCTTCTAGGCTAGCTTGTGCCTCTTGGGTTGAGAACTAATATCTTGTGAAATTATGAACTGTTGGGTGTTACTTTCATGTGTGGAGAGTGTGATGAGCATGATAGACCTAGTAGGCTTTTACTCGTTCTTGGGTTTTAAGTATGATCATATGAGAGTTAATAGGTTGTTGAGATATCTCCTCATGCGTTGAGTGAGATGTGAGTATGAGAGATTCTAGGATGCGATCCTAGAATGAGAGTCAAATGATCTTGCGTAGATCATTTGTGTGGAAGTCCTAGACTTCTTGAGTTGAGCGGGTTTTGATGGTTATCTTGTTATGAGCAAGTTGTGTGCTTCTTCCCAAGGGAAGCGAGAGCGTTTTGTGATTTAGCATTGGGACGAGTAGTGTCTCTCCAGAGACTATACCTTCGAAGAAGCTCCTGGACAAGGAAGATATTGTCAGACATCAATCTCCCTGGGATGAAAGCAGATTGTGCTGGGTCAATAAGATACCCAAGACACGGACCCAATCTGTTTGCTATCAGTTTGGTGATGATTTTATAGACAAAATTACAACAAGAGATAGGTCTAAACTGATCCACACGAGTAGAGGAGTCTACTTTAGCAATTAAGGATACCGAAGTATGGTTTATTTGCCGAAGTACTTTCCCATTAGTAAAAAACTCTCAGACAGCAGCACACACCTCACTTCCAGTATTCTCCCAAGTTTGTTTAAAGAACTTGGAAGAAAACCCATCAGGACCAGGTGCCCTAAGGTCTCCAATCGACCAAAGAGCCTGCTTAATCTCTGCATTGGAGACAAAACCCATAAGTCTCATCTGATCCTCATCCGCAACCCGCGGTCCCACCGCAAACCACTCCCTAGGAGCCTCCTTCACATGTCTCTCCACACCAAACAACCCCTTGAAATAGGTCACAAACTCATCGGCCACTCCTTCTAAAGAAGTGGTGGTAGAGCCATCTGCAAAATGAAGCACATGAATGAAATTCCTTTTTCCATTTGACTTCATAAGACCATGGAAGTAGGAGGTAGTCCTATCACTGTTAAGAACATGCCTCGACTTAGCCTGGTGCTCAAAAAAACTCTTCTCAGCATAAGAAAGCCTCTTAGCTTTAGTTCTGCAACCTTCAAGGCGAGCCCGCTGGGTATTGGAATTCGGGTCCAATCTTAAACTCTCGAGGCAAGTCGCGTAATCCTCATTAGCCGTTTTATCTTTTTCAGAGATGTGTCCAAAATGTCTCTTATTAAGCCCACAAAGTGTACCTTTCATACCTCGAAGAAGATTACAGAGACGAAATTGATGGGTTCCCCGGAGGCGACAACTCCAGTTCTCCTTCACAATCTCCTGGAACTGGTCATGGAAAGTCCACATATTGAAGAATTTGAAATTAGGCTTCCCGGCCAATGGACGGCGAATGAGGTGAGCAATTGCCGGCTTATGGTCCGAAAAATGCCATCTATTCGGAAAACTAGCCCGGCAATACATATCCTGGTCAAGCCAATCAGAATTGACAAAAATTTTGTCAATCCTACTCCAGATAGTACCAATCGTCCAAGTGAATTTATTATCACTTGTGGAAGGTACATCAGTGAGCCCCAACTCATAACAAGCATCCAACATACCCCTACACTCATACATACGGACAGGTTCCCCATTGATCCTCTCATCAGGATGCATGACGTTATTGAAATCCCCTAAGACCAGCCAAGGTAGGGGGTAGTCCCTTATCCAGCGTCTAATGGGGTCCCACACTTGCCTACGATAGGCAATGCTACCTTTTCCATAGACAAAACAGACCCCATATTTTATCCTAGTTACTCTGCAAGTAACTAAAACAATGATGAACTGTTCACCTATCTCTCCAACAACTAGGTTAAGGCAAGTATCATCCCAGAGGACCAACATGTCACACCTATCATCAACCTCAAAGTTAGTAATGTACTTCCAGTTAGGAAAACTGGAAGCCATCAAACGATGAATATCCAAAGGTCTATGCATATACTTGGTCTCAAGCACTCCACACAAACAACCATCAAATTCCCTTAACAACTCAGTCAACCCTTTTTGTTTCCGGGTTGGGTGAACCCCTTAACATTCCAAGAGATGACACTCATCGGGAAACCGTCTTTCTAGTGGTCCTCCCCTAATCCCTAAACTCCCCCTCATATGAGAACTAGAAGCAATCCTCATAGATCTACGCTCTGGAATGACAGCTACATCCATCCTCTGTTGGTTACGGTCCCTAGGAGCTATTCATAACGGATATATCGTTACATGGATCGTTGACCTACTATTTTGAGTCGCGATTTTTTAATCCAACATCGATTATAAGTAAGAATTACAGTTTGAGAACTTGTATAAATAGAGGGTTTGAAGATTATACAAATCATACATAATTTAACGGATTAATATCATTTGTATGGGTCATTGACCACTTGTTTTGTGGGTCGATGACCTACTGTTTTTTGGGTCGTTAATTATTTTTAACGATTTTTATATTCCACATAGATTGAGAACTTTTATAAATAGGTTTTAAAGATTAAACGAATCATACATTTTTGAACTTTAGTTTTGTGGGTCGTTAAATTAGATTTTGTTATTCCACATCAATGCATTTTAGCTAAGTTGAAATATTATTTTCTTAAATAACATATTAATAATTTTTATATGCGTTGTTGACCTACTATTTTATGGTTCAGTTGAAGATTAAACAAATCATACATTTATTGGTCTTTTGTAGCAATGTTCAAATATTTTATTTCAATTTTATTTGTTAAAAATTTTGATAGTGTTTTTATAAAAAAAATTCATATTCATAGTATAATCATGTTTTTAGATTAAAATTCAATACATAAACATAATAATATAAGTTTTATAAATAAAACCCGCACAAAGTGCCGACAATGAACTAGTTTATTATAAATTGTTTGCGTAAAAAGATCTAATATATTGTTAAGTAAGTATTTTTCAGCAATTGACTTTTCTTTAGATGCTTAATATCCATAAGTTTATGTATCTTAATTTATGTTCCCTTGTCTTGGTTACTTTATTATTTTTGTTCATCCATATGGTAGACGAACAATTGAATTATAAGGACGTTAGTACGACATGAGGCCACAGTCGATATCATTTAATTCGGGCCACCAGATATGACCCACCTGGCCTTAATTTGTCAAATTTTCACAATAATAAATGATGATTTATCCAAAAATAGTGACTGAATAATGATATTATTTAATTCAAACAACTAATTATGCCCCAAATGTACACAAGTTATTTTCTGGTTCACAAAAATTTAAATATAATAAATAAGTAAATATTACTTTAACTTTAAATACGGAAAAATTTACTTAAAAAAAATTAAAAGAATGGGTACTAAAACTTTTTTAGTATACTGAATACTAGGCCTTTTTATTTTTTTAAAAAAATATTTAAATCTAAAAATAATTAAATAGGGATGAAATATCTCAGATTTTTTATTATCATATCTTTCGTAGCCGTTCTTTTTAAAAGTTGTAGGTAATTATCAATTTTGGGATATAGTTAGTTTATATTTAATTGAGAAATGATATACTTTGTGGATTATTGAACCAAAATCAAGAATTTACCGCTATTTAATTAGTTGAAGAAAATATCGAATGATTCAGAAATATATCGGATTTTAGTCAGACTCGTAATGTTCTAGAGATTTGGTAAATAAAACACAATTCAAAACTCAGTATCACGGTTGTCAAGACGCCACTATTCACCTTCTCCTACCTCCGAATCTTAACCCTCACACTTTCCCGTCAACCTTGTGTATGGCCATCAATGCCGCCGGCCACCACCTGGAACGCTTGGACCCGTCGTCCCGAACGCGCCCTAACCTCACCTCGAGTCAATGGAGTCAGTAGGTGCCGGAATCGAACCTCATCGCGAACCAAGTAGAACCGTTGCCGATGGAGACTCGATCGGATCTCGTGAGGCGTCTTCTCGATCTGCACCACCATGCCCTCATCGGGACCAGAAGGAATCATCCATGGATCGAGTCGCCGGGAGGTGTTGAACCCAGATCCACCGGTGCCGTCCGTAGTCGCCGGAATCGTGCCAAAACCGCTGCCGCCGGTTGCTATCCAAACCCTAGCTCGTGGTCAACGCGGGTTTGACCAAATTATAAGTAATTACAATTTAGATCCCATACTTCTTATTTACAGTTTTGACCCATATTTCTAGGATTTGCAAATATGCGCCTGACTGGATAATTACAAGAAATTGCCCAACTTTATGTTTACAGTTTATGACCCAAACTTTTTAACATTGTGAAATTTGTCCGGATTTGAATAATTACTTAAAGTAACCCAAGTTAATGTTTTTATGATACGACCCATGTTTATAGGATTGTGAAATTAGTAGCTTGTTGACATTTGGAAACTAACGTGTGTAAGATGAGTTTAAGTGATTGAGATTTATAGGGTTCAAGGGTTGTAAATCTTAGTATTTATTTAAGGGATAGAAAATCAATTTTGGACATAGAATATTGGTAGAAATGACTAAGGATGGATGTTAAGAATGAGAGACATCTTGACCTAACTTAGGAGCTAGATTTAGGTATGAATGAATTATCTTTTAAGGTTGAATTTTTTGATATGTTGTTGATGATATTATGTAATTTGTTGTATTAAAACTTGGGAACGATTTAACGGTTAGATTTGAACTTATGAGGTCATGAAGTAGGGTACAAACTCTATTTTTAAAAGAAAGAAGTAGTTGACTAAGTATAGGAATTGGTGTGTGCATGAAGGCCCCTTTGAAATTTTGTATAGAATCTATGAGTTGATGGGGATTTCGATCGTTCTAGTCAAAAGTAGATATGACATAGTTAGTCTAGAAATCTTCTAGAAGCTTCATAAGTGATAGAACTGTGTTGTTAAGGCGTTTTCCGTCTTGATTAGGGTTCGAGATCTTTTACGTATGGATCGAGTTTTAGCGAGTTTGGATGTCGGACCAGTTCAGATAAGTCTTATAGACTTGCTTAGCTTATGATAGCTATATGAGTGTATACTATCGTGGTGGTGTTTGTTGGATGTTATAAGTATAACTTGAGTAAGACAACATTATGGTATAAGTAGACCCAAGTGAATGGGAACGGGTCGTGGCATCACTGCCCAGCACTGCCATGTGACTGGGAGGCTCTTTGCGACCGGTCCATACGGTATACGATGAGATGCATTGGATCCATTCCGGTTGGTTTACGGGGACAAAGGTGAAGGTCGATGGGACCTTCATGCCACACAATAAGTTGAATTAAAAAAAATTAACCAGCTAACGAAAGATAATAATATGATTGAGTGTGAAGCATGCTATGTGTTTTAATTCCTTTTGTGTGTGTACGTGTGCTACTTAGTATTTACTTATATAGTGAATTGTTAGCTAACGGTGTAAACCGATGTTGTAGACCTTGCAAGTTAGGCCGTTGTTGAGGGATCCGGAGAGAGGTGGTCAGCCGGATTTTATATTATTTTATTTGGGTTTCTTTTCGGGATTATTGTCAGTGACAAACTCGTTTCCCTTTTGTTGGATTTTGTCACTTTTCGACAACTGACGTTATTTCTTTTTCGACCATTCATTTGCATCATGATTTTTCTCGGTTTCTTATTTTGTGTCTTTTTGTAAGATTCAGTTAAGTTGTTGTTAAACTAAAGTCGGGACCCATTGTGAGGTCCTAACCAGTAACATCTTGGTTCTCAGAATTTGGGGTGTTATAGGAGAATGAAAAAATTTAAAAATAAAAACCTATAAATACGATTTACGAGTAATGACCAATTGACCATATTTTTTATTATAGAAAGAGTAATGACCACATTGACACATATAATGAAAACAAAATCTACTCGATAAAAACTTACATTTGCGATGCCTACTGTTGAGAATGTCGACTATTATAGGATGTACTAATTATGACCCATATGTAGCTTCAACTATATGATTAAATAATAGTCAAAAAAATTATTTAGATATTGACACAAGTTATTTTCAATATTTTCAGATAATTAAAATATAAATATTTAAATATTCTTCTAACTTGAAGTACGAAAAAAAAACATTATAAAAATGTCTTTGAAGGGTTGGGATGGATAGTAGGGTAAAACAATTAGTTTTAAAATATAACACCTCAGGTTATGTTTCGTATAAAATTTGAAAAAAATAATAATAAGTAATAAATTATTTTTAAAATTACGGTTTCTAATCAAAATTATAATTTGAAATATTGTTCGATTTCAAATATATCACTTTTGAATTAAATTAACCTGGCTAATAGCTTGGACGAAGTTTCCGAATAATTGGATCAAAGTAACACTGATGGAGCGGTTAGTGTTAATTGTGTTGCTACGGCGGCGGCGGGGTAGTTAGGGATGATAGAGGTGAGTGATAACAAGGCTTTGTTCACAACCTTAGAAGTGTGTATGGTTCCTATGGATGAATTATGGGTAATTTCACATGGACTGGAGATTGTTTGAGTCATGGATGTTAGAAGTGTAATTCTCGAGATGGATTCACGATTAGTTGCGATGTAATTTAACAAGACATTCCTTGTTGTGATACGTTGACCAGCCTATTACATAGATGACAAGGCTTTATGAAAAGAGATTAAATTATTCAAACTCATCATGTTTATTGTGAAGCGAATTAGTTGCGGATTACTTTACAAACTTTGCTTTTAATTTGAACTTTGTTTTTTCTGTATTGTTTAACTCTCTAGATCAAGGGTATAGTGGATATTGTATTATTTTTGAAGATGGTGCAAAGGATTGAGTTATTTCCTGAATGATGACTACTCAGTCTTTTTTTATGGAATAAAAAATACGATTAAATATATTGGAGTACACCGACTATCCTTTTGAAAAAAAACTTTTGAATTAAATGTGTCTATGAACTATTATATAATACACTAAAAAGTATAATAACTTTGTCATTATCGTGTGGTTTCCAGCAGTTAGTTAGTGAATGATTTCATTAGTTGATATTGAAAATATGACAATTATATGAGTTTATTGCTAGCTATATAGTACATATGTAATTAAAGAGAAAAAAGAAGTACAAAAGTAGATAAGAAAAATAATGTTTATATTATAAATTAGTGTTTGATCCCGTGATATGTACGGATTTTTTTCTTGATAATTTTACAAATAAGAATATTCTCACCAAAAAAAAAGAATATAATTATTTATTTAATCAAATCATATTTTCCTCAAAATATTTAAGAGGGCTATGCATAATGTTATTATTAGAAAAAACTATTCAAGTTATTTTTTCAATAAAAAATTATAAAATGTTAAATTACTTTAAATTATACAAACAATTATACCAAAAATTATTTTACATTTGACTATCTTAACGAATAAAATACTCTAAATTTATAACAATTATTAACAAATAACCTTCAATACTTCAAATTTTTAAAAAAATAAAATTTATGCAATCAATTTTATTTTTGATAATATGCTAATCACCTATACTTTTCAAATTTTACAAACAAAAGCGTTTAAATTTCACAAACCTACCCGTTAATTTCTCAATATTACAATGCCAATAATTTATAAATTAAATAAATCAATAATTATTTGTAAGACTTTACAGAAAATCACCTTGCTTTTAGAAATACGGATTTTGCTCTACTTTGGCTTATTTTTCTTAGAATAATATAATAGTCTTTTAATTATACAATTATGATTTTAAAGTCTTTAAATTAATATAAAAAATACATTACCGATGGGGAAAAAATTATATACAAAGACGCCCTAGCTTTTACATTTATAACTCAAAAAAGATTAAAAACAAATTTCTCATGTAAAATTATAATCTCTGACGAGCTAATAAGTTTTAGAAAAAAACAAAATCTATTGTCCTGATTAAAAAGAAAGTATTCATTTGTATAATATACTCTAATATTATAGAACTCCACTCCATGTTCTTTATCTCGAGTTTCTTGGCCACCGATTGATAAAAAAAATAGAAAAATTAAAGTAAATAAAAATTACCAAAAAAAAAAAAAACTTAAAAGCAAATAAAGAAGTCTTTGTATTCTCCTAGGTAACATGTATATTTTATCAACTTTAACCACCAAATATTAGTCTTGGTGAAGGTTGTTTGCAAACCATATTAGGTACAAAAACAAAATGTTTTAGAAGAGCAATTTGATAGTGTGTGATAAAATAGGGTATTAATATGAATTATTTAATGCTTTTAAAATGATAAAAAAAAATACATGATAATAAGATAAGAGAACTCCAAATTGGTGATTTAATAAAATAGGGACTCTTTTGCAATTTAAAACATTCGGGCACGTGTACATGGGACCTATGCATCAAGCGTCTTTGTTAAGTTACTTTCATTCGAACCCAACCACAAAAAAAAAAAAATAAAATAAAATTTTACAGGGATAATAATTGGGGAAAAAACCTCGACTGTTTCCATTTTCTTCGAAACGTTCATACCCAACAAAATTGTTCTCTTTCAGACCTACCAAAATCCCAAAGATAGATGCGTACGTACAACCTTTTACGTGGATGATGTCATTATTAGGCGTTTATGATGAATCATTTCGTGCCGACCTGTTGTCAATAAAATTTTCGGCCTCATATAAGAATGCAAAACTGAAGAATTTTCTCAATCGGTGGATGAAAAATCGCGAATATAAAAAATTCTGGTTGACCATGTTCCAACAAAAAAGATACTTTCGAGAAACAACGAGTAAGACTGAAGATATAGTCAAGGGGAACAAAAGAGAGATAAGAGATTCATCAGAATTTTTTTTTGAGTTGTTCCCTCCGTAAGCACTTGGGCCCTGACGTGCCCCACCAACCCCAGAGGTGTGCTGGTTCGAATTCAGGTCGTGGCAAGGCCTTTTTGGTGATATACCTTGTTTCAGTCTCCCGCTAGAGTTGCCTATGATCTTCTTTCTTTTCTAAGGGCGAAGAAAACGGCACACTCCGGCTTTCGAGCCTCCGCTTGCTCCCCTTATATGTGGACTTATTTCAAAAACTTGGAGGCCTAAGGACTACAACTTCTTCTGTAACAACCGAGTTTGACGCCCCATAAGGGAATTTAACTAAAGTCAACAACGTAATTAAAGAATTGATAGGCGATGAAAAGAAGGCAACTCTAAGTCATTTATCAAAGAAGAAATGATAGAACCAGAGCGAAATTACTTGTCGCATAAGTGACAACCTGCACGAATGGTGTAACGATTGGAGACCCTCCGTTTGTTTTTTCTGAAAGCATTGGCAGTCTCTCCATTCTAAATATTGAACTGGGTGGGATTTCCCATGCTCTAAAAATGGGCCCAAAAGAATAAGAGCCTTTCCTTTCAAAACTCTTGAACGCTCCCATCCTAAATGCAGTCGTAATAAACTATATGATAGACCAAGAGAATCCCGGATAAGATGGTTTGTACTTTCTTTTTTTTCCTGCTTGCTGCATCCAAGCATGCATGAACAAAACCAAACAAGAGAATTGATTTACAAAACTGTAAAGAAGACTCAATTGCATCGATCAAATCTTCAACTCACGTCTACCCGAAATGAAAAAGGAATGCTCCAATTCATTGGGCCTTTCGATCCAATCAAATAGAAAGCCCCAAGGTTGCCATATTCTAGGAGCCAACACTATGTGATCGACTACATCCTCCGCATATCACTCTTTGGCCTTTAAATTAAACTTGCTTCGGCGACTTCACCCTTTAAGTAACGAGGGAAGTGAAGTAAAGAATAGTATAAGAGTGGCTCAGTCGGACCTATAGGTCCGGCCAGGGCTCTGTGCTCTTTCTTTCAGTGTGGGAGGATGCCGGGGAGAGAAGGGAATGCGTCGAGGCAATGAACAATAACAACACAACCGATGATCGTAAGTTATGTCCTCCATCACGAATCACGATATCGAATGAAACTATCCATGGAATCGTGCGCCGTGTGAAACATAGATCATCGCCAGCTGTTGGCACCAGACCTACAATTTGTCTCTATTAACCGAGGGAAAAGGGGACTCGTCAGGAAGAGGATTGTACGATGAGATAAGCAAGGAGGTCACCCGCGGCAAACGTATGCTCGGTTGAAGCTGGATATAGAGCACACTTTTCTACGCTTTCTTTACTGACTCTAGAGGTCAGGTTCCCTTCAAATCCTTAGCCTGAACTGAAATAACTTAAAATAAGAAAGTAACCGGTTAGGGCCCCGTCAGTGAGACATGAGCGCTATTAGTGTACAATACGAGTTCGGAGGTTAGCAACAATCTAAATTGAAGCAACTACTGAAAAGAAGATGGAGAGGATGAGGAATAAAACTAGACTATTGTGAATGATGTCATCTTTCTCCTTATTGGAATCACGTTTTGTTTAACGCGATAGGGTAGAATAAGAGTGAATCTATAAAAGTATAGAAGGATATTTAGACTTGGGCTTGAGTGACTTTTAGTATGTTGTTTCTTTATGGATTAATTTTATCAATCAATCATTTAGATTATAAGTATCATTGCATACCTTGTAAGAGTTGATTTAAATAAAGAAAAAATAACAAAAATTATACCAACTATAAATTATGAAAAAAAAATATATGTACAAACTTTAAAAATTATCAATTGATGTAAAAGCTATTTCACATCAAATTAATTTTTTATATGGACTAAAAGTAGAGTCAAATTTATTGTAAAAACCAAATTTAAACTAAAAATTTGTTTTTACTAAAAATAATTGGTCAAAAAATCAATAAGTAATTAAAATTTTGTTTTTATGGTGTTAACTCTGAGAGCTACATCTCTAAATATTGCTTTTACAACGAGTTATGTCAGCGTTAATGTATATTGTTTTAGTAGATTATATATAATATAGATGCGTAAAAAATAGTGAAATAAATAATATATTTTATGGTGAAAATTTATGTGAATAATCACTGCTAATACGTTTCAAATCTCGAACATATATATATATATATATATATATATATATATATATTTTAAAACTCAAATATCTTATTAATATAAAAAATATGATTAATGACCACATTAACACATATTATGAAAACAAAAACTACTTGAAAAAAAAAACATACATTTCAGATGCCTAATGTTGAGAATGTTGACTACTATAAGATCAACTATAGATATAAGAAAAAGCAAGATGGATGAATGAACAAATAATAGAATAATACCAGCCAATTAATGTACTAATGTAGTTATGAGATAAAAAGAGAGAGATAGAGAACAAATAACATGCTGTATGGTATAGAATGTATCATGTATGATTGGTATTTGTACATTTTCAAAAGATTAAGGATAACCATAAAATTATTAACATATTATTTATTTAGTAAAACAGAAAATAACCCATTTTAAATTCTATCAAAAAAAAAACCCATTTTAAAAAAATGAAAAATAAATCAAATTAATAAACCGAGCAAAAAAAAGGGTTTTTTTTTTAGTGATACTCTAATGATAGCACAATTTAGTTTTTTAAAAAATTTTATTTTATCACAATGTCTACAATCAATTAATTAAGTTCTTTAGAATGTTAGATTTAAAGACATTATTTTTTTTATAAATTAGGCTATCTTAAGCCAAGCTATAAACAAAAGGATAAAAGAATAACCTGTTATTTAAAATTTTGAAAACAAAATCAATTAGAATTTTGGATTCTCATGATCTTTGTCCTTTACGTCTCGTTCTCCAAACCAAATTAAGGATCCACAATATTCATTCTCATAGATTGGATCACGAAGATCGGAATAACTTTATAAAAGAAATTGTTTATACCAATATCATATATCAACGGTCAATAGTTATGAAATGGAGATTTTGTTTTATAATAGATTTATCTTCATCAATGATGTTGGAATCTCAAGTTATGCAAGAAACTATGACCTCTGATTCGAGATAATAATGATGAATCCAATAGTTGTTCAATTACCCGTGTGTAATATACTTCGTTCAATGTTATTTGTTTCATGTGGTGATTGATCCTCACCATCTGAAATTAGTATAGCATATTCAACTAAAAATTTTATAAATCAACACTAATTATCATTTGTTTGAATAAGTAACTTGAGGGTTGAAGTTCAACACTAATTATCTTCTTCTCTTTTTGTTCATTAACCTATTTTGGCGTTTCTCTCTAACAACCTTTCTAACTCTTCGTTATGACCTAAATTATTAAAAATATAAATTGAGAAATATAAATCTACAATATATACGGACCTATTATTTGCTGCTTTACGTAATGAAAATTACAAGGATAGAAATCCGGGATATAATCATAATTTATAAAAGTGTATTACTAAATATTGTCCAATATACAACAATTTTATAAGTGTGGTATAATATATTGCATATTGCAATACAACGTATATACGAACTCCATGTCTAAACTATTTCGTGTTTAGTAAGTAGATTAAAAAAAATTATTTGTAACTATTGTAATTTGAACGGCTCTTAGTTGTTACATATTTTTTTGTAACGACTATTGGTTATTACATATTCATTTGATAAGTTAAGGGGTCTTAATTGTTTTTAAGACGGAATTTAATTAATCATTATTCTCCTTAATCACAACCGTCTATCCCTTAATCTCCTCAATGTAACTGACATATTGGAGCAATAAAAATAGGGGTTTATTCTATGTGAATATATATATCTTACTACAATACACTTCTAGAAAAACACACCAGAGCTTACCATTGATTATTGGCTTTGGGATTTGGGGCGTTGATACTTCTGGTCTGTTATTGGTTAACGCGGTGGACTGAGGACAACACTACCAGTACGAGTACCGTTAAGGTTAGTACATTCTCCAACAATGGTATCAGAGCCAAACGTGTTTCGGCCTCTGTCCCGACTATCATTTTGTACCGTAATTATCTCATTGTTTTTTTTTGTGTATTAAACACCAGACTTCGAGTTTGTCTCGTACAGGATGCACACGTGTATGTCACGCGTCGATCATCCCTAACCCACACATAGTTATTCCCATTTGAGAAAATCGTTGTAAAACGCCTTCACCGGTTTTGTATCGGCATGAGCGCGTCAGGCTATGATTGTTTCTAGTCGGTGACAACAACTGAGAAAACGCCTATGTGGCACACTCGCGAATCTGTGTGATATTTTAATGGGAATTTTTTTTTTGGAATATTGTGAGGGATAGAGGTTTAAAACTCTTCTGTTTTTTTTTTGGTGATAAGAAGAAAAAGTTTTTTTGTAAGTTGTGACAGTATATGTTATCATATTTCTTGCTTTTTTCCCCCTGCCTATTACTACTTATCAAAATATATGCTTGCATGTACAAATGAGTTTTGTATATCGCTACTCATTTTTGTGAATACAGTTTCACTTTATAAAATATATACGTAATAATGTAAATTTGTTTTCATTATATTTTAATGTCTTAGTGACGTTATATTGCTAATTTGTTTGGCTTAATTTTATGTACAATTGAATATGTTTCATCATACATTCTTGTAATAATGAAAGATAAATTCTGAAACTTTATAGTTTACGTTCTTTGTGTGATGATAATGAGCATAGTAAAATTTTCGAACATGAGACGTAAATAAAAGATTTTTTAGTAATTTATCTTATCTGCCGTGCCTAAATGTTCATATTATATTTATATACTTACAGATGGCTAAAAAATATGATTGGTGATTTGTCCACCTCTGAGCAACTTGATGGTACAAATTATGATATTTGGCATAGTAAGATTCAGTATCTTCTTAATGAACGTGAGGTTTTAGAAACCATATCCGCTATCGTAATGAAACCTGTTGAGCCACAAGATCCTCTTGATAAGAAGTATCTTGAGGATATGAAACTCCACGATGAGTGGGTCCGAAAAGATCGTTCTGCACGCTTTACTATGTTGTTTTGCATGCATAATGATTTGATCGGTGAGTTTGAGACATGTCTGACTGCTAAGGACATGTGGGATAAGCTTAAGATCACGTTTGGTCAAACTTCAGCAACTAGGCTTCGTGCCTTAAACTTGAAGTGGATGGATTATACGATTGATCCTAGTCACAATGTGACTGAACACTTGCGTATCATGAGTGCCATGGTACGTGATCTTAAAGCTGCAGGGCGTGATGTGCCTGATGAGGAGCAAAGAGTGAATGTGCTTCGCTCTCTTCCTTCTGATACCGAAGAATGGAAGAATTTCAAATTGCTCATGTCTCACAGTGAAAACATCAAGACATTCGCTGAACTTGCAAAACATGTGGAGATGGAGGTAGAGCGTCAAAAGGCGTTAAAGCCCTCCACTTCTAATGTTGCGCTTGTTGTACAAGGTAAGTCCAAGTACAAGAAGCCTAAGCCGACCAAAAAGGGTCGACGCCCAACTCAGACTCAAGGACCACGTGGTGGTGTCAACAAAAAAACAAAAGGCAAAAGGCCATCCTAAAGAGACCAATTTAGCGCGTGTGAAGTGCTACAATTGTGGAATAAAAGGCCACTTTGCTCGAGAATGTCCCGAGCCAAAGAAGGTACTTGTTCCACCTATACTCATGAATTATTTATTTGTTCTCATGCATTAGTTGCTCATACACTTCCTAATTGGATTGTAGACTCGGGAGCAACCAAACATATAGTTCGTGATCGTGAAGGATTTTTGGATTTTCACCGTTTTTCGGTGGGTTCACAAACCGTCATGCTTGGGAATGGCAGCGAGGAAGATGTCCTTGGAACTGGAACATACCAACTCAAGCTCCGTGGAGGCAACAAGTTGCTTCTTCATGATGCTCTTTATGCACCCAGGGTGCAAAGTTGTTTAGTTTCAGTGATTAGTTTGTTGAAACTTGGTTTTGTTTTTAACTTTGGTAGTGATAGTTTGGACATTTTGTATCATGGCGATGTTTTTGGTCATGGTATTTTGAATAATGGTTTTTTCGTTCTTGACTTGGATGATTTTTATGATAATAATCTGTCATTTGCTTTAGTTTCTCGTTTTAATATTGATTCTGAATCTGTTAAATGGCATGCTAGACTTGGTCATGTGGGCCAAGAACGAATGAATAGACTAGCTAAAGATGGTCTTTTAGACCAACTCACTAGGGTTAAGTTGCCCAGGTGTGAGCCTTGTCTAGCTGGTAAAGCTACTAAGAAACCTTTTGGTAAGGCTTCTAGAGCTTCAAGTCCTTTAGACTTAATCCATTTTGACATTTGTGGGCCTTTAAACGTAAAGGCTCGTCATGGTGTTGTATACTTTCTCACATTTATAGATGACTATTCACGTTTTGGTTACGTGTATATGTTATCTCATCGTTATGAAGCGCTTGATACGTTCAAACGTTTTGTAGCTGAAGTGGAGAACCAGTGAGAACGAAAAGTTAAGACTTTTCGAACTGATCATGATCGTGAATACCTTTATGATATGTTCAAAGGGTTTTGTGAGGAAAAGGGTATAATTAGACAACTTACTATTCCTTATACTCCACAACAAAATGGTGTTGCGGAAAGGAGGAATCGTACCTTACTTGACATGGTTAGGTCTATGATGGCTCAAGCCAACTTACCTATTAGCTATTGGGGAGATGCATTGCTTACGGCAACCTACATCCTTGATCGCGTACCAAGTAAGAGTGTACCCCTTACTCCATATGAGTTATGGAATAATAGAAAGCCCTCTTTGGACCACCTACGCCCATGGGGTTCGGCTGGCTATGTGCATAACCGGACCCATAAACACGGTAAACTAGGTCCAAGAGCTACCAAAATGGTGTTCATAAGATATCCGGATCACTCCAAAGGATATGTGATGTATGGTGAACACCCAAATGGTGGCATGACTGAAGTTGATTCTCGTAATGTCAATTTCCTTGAGGATGAGTTCCCAAGTATTGGTGAAATAAAGAAAGATCTCGAGTTGTATGAGTTACAACAACCATCTCTAGGTGAGGGAGAGGATTTTGATACTCTCAATGTCACTAGAAATAGTTCAATCTCGCCCAATGGAATAAATTATGAGATTAGTCTTATAACTCCAAGGGATCAGAGCTTGCCTACTAATGAAGATCGACTTGAAAACGAGGATGGTCCTCAACCTTCAAGTATGGAACAAGAGGTTAATCCTCAAGTTTCAAACCCTACACCTACAGAGGATAGTGGGAGAGATTCTTCAACTAGTAATGCAAACGGTGCTGTTGAACGAAGGAGTACACGAGGGAGAGTTCCTCGTCGCTTCTTTGATATTGAAGAGCGAGCACTTCTTTGCACCGTTTCCGAGATCGATGAGCCTACTTCTTTTAAAGAAGCTATGAGTTCGCCACACAGTGTAGAATGGATGGAGGCTATGAAGGATGAGATGGACTCTATGTCGACGAATGAGGTTTGGGAACTCGTTGACCTTCCACCTAAACGTCGATCAATTGGAAACAAATGGGTTTTCAAGGTAAAACGTAAAGCGGATGGGTCCATTGATAAGTTCAAGGCCCGATTAGTGGCGAAAGGTTTTACCCAAATTGAGGGTGTAGACTACGACGAGACATTTTCTCCTGTAGTGAGATTTGCCTCTATTCGCCTCTTGCTAGCCCTAGTCGCCCATTTGGACTTAGAGTTGTTCCAAATGGACGTCAAGACTGCTTTCCTCAATGGAACACTTGAGGAGGAGATATATATGGATCAACATGTTGGGTTTGTTTCAAAAGGTGGTGAAAAGAAAGTGTGTCTTCTTAAGCGATCTATATATGGTCTTAAGCAATCTTCTAGGCGATGGTACTTTAGATTCCATGAAGCCATTACTGCTTTTGGCTTTTACATGGCTGATGAAGACCATTGTGTGTATGTTATGAAATCTAAAGAAGGGATTATGTTTCTCTCCTTATATGTTGATGACATACTCCTAGCTAGTAACAACATGGAGATGATCAACGCTGCCAAAGGATGGCTATCCTCTGTTTTTAAGATGAAGGATATGGGTGAAGCTAGGTTTGTCCTAGGTGTGGAGATTATGAGAAATCTCCCTAAAAAACTTCTTGGTTTATGTCAAGAGACATATATTAAGAAGGTATTGGAGCGTTTTCGAATGAATAAGTCCAAACCCATTGATATTCCAGTTGATAAAGGTCAATTCTTAAGCCTTCATCAATGCCCTAAAACAGATTTAGAGAAGAAACAGATGAGCGATGTTCCTTACGCTAGTGCAATAGGGAGTTTGATGTATGCCATGTTATGTACTAAGCCTGACATCTGCTATGCGGTTGGTTTGGTGAGTCGTTACCAAAGTAACTCGGGTCCTGTGCACTGGCAAGGAGTCAAGAGAATCTTGCGTTACCTTTGTGGTACAAGTGACCTAGTCCTATGTTATCAAGGAGGGGACTTGAGTTTGAAAGGATACTCGGATGCTGATTGGGGAGGTGATCTAGACGAGTCTAAATCGACCTTGGGATACGCTTTTGTCCTTGGTGGAGGTGCAATATTCTGGTGCAGTAAGAAGCAAGACTGCATTGCTTTATCGACTATGGCAGCAGAGTATGTCGTTGTTAGCCTCGCCGTCCAAGAGGCTATGAGCTTGGTCACATTACTAGAATGATTCATTTTTACTATTATGTCATCGACATAGATTAGTAGGTAAAGATGAACATTATCTTGACTATAAATGAACAGGGAGGCATCAAATATGGAATTCACAAATGCAATGCTTAAGAGAAACAACTTCAACTCATTATACCATGCACGCGGTGCTTGCTTCAAGCCATAAATAGCCTTCCTAACTTTGCAGATGTGTTCTAGATGTTCCTTGTCAATGAATCCTGGTGGCCGAGCCATATAGACATCCTCATAAAGCCTTCCCAATAGGAAAGTGATGAGTGTCAAAACAACGTCTTTTTTCCTTATTTTTCATGCATTTCATACCCTCATTTCCACCTCACATATACCTTTTTATATGGAAAAGCTACACTTTCCGTATTCCGTTATCTTCCTTGGCATTTCCGTGTTTCATGCTTTTTATGTGTCAAAAGAATCGGAATTGCATCCTCCCGAGAGTCGAAGCATCAAGAACGTCAAATACGACTAAGGAGCTGAAACATAGAGTCTTCATTCCTTCCTACACTTGGAAACTCATGAGCAAAACGAGATTTCTTCTTCCTTACGCCTTGGTTACCGCGTAAGGGGGCGTAAGGTTTGAGCTTCAAATCGTCAGAAATCCAAAACCGCCAGTGCAACTCATCAAGAAAGTTACGTTGTCCGTTACGGTCTCTTACGCTGGCTGACGCCCGTAAGGAAGCGTAAGGAGAGTGTAACACCTTATCTTCACCCGCGGCGATTTGCATTTTTACCAAGCAATTAATTTAGGAAACTTTTCTACATTTTGTGTAAACCCTATACGTCATGCTCCCCTATATAAGCATGTCCAAAGGTTAGGTTTAGAGGTATTCGATCATCGACCGACTTCTTCAGTCCTGTTCTTTATTCTCTTCTCTCTTTTGTTGTAGTAGGTTTTTCATTGTTAGAGTTGCTCTATAAGGTTCTTCCTAGAACCATACCTTGTGAGTTCTACTCTTTCATGTTTTTAATATATTATTTTCTTACTTTAATTGATAGCATGAGTGGTTAGTCTTCTTCTCTGATCTAAGAGATGAGATGATCCTATAATGTTTTAATTCTATTGTTTGCATATATATATATATATATATATATATATATATATATATATATATATATATATATATATATATATATATATATATATATATATATATATATATATATATATATATGCATTAATAGTCTTATTGTAATATGAGGAGAAATTTTGTTTTTTCTTATACCATGCGTTCATTTTTATACTTTGATTTCATTTTAATTTGGTATCATTGTTCATTTTTTCTGATTATAAACAAAAATATGGGTTCATTTTCTTAGGATAAAAGTTCATTTTTGAAAAATTACAAAAAATAAACTCGGTGGTACAAAAAACTGAACTCGGTAGTGACTAACCCTTATACTAAGTACTATATTGTCACAAAAGTACTCAATAAAGGAACGTCACATAACCCCAAGTGAAAGGTCATGTCAATGTAAATACATGACTACTAGTCAAGGTCATCTCTCCGTATGGACTATGTTATCCTTATTCTATTCTAAGAAACCTTCTAGGTGTAAAGCAAGTGTGTAAAATGAAATCAAAAGAGTGTGATCAAATGATCAACAAAAACACTTCAAGAGTGGGAATGGAAATGGATAAATTGAGTTACCTCAAGTAACTACAATCGAGTTTCAAGACAACGTCAATCTTGTCAAATTCCTGTAACTTCTGACTAGATCGACTAAAAAACAAATTATGCTAGCTCTAAAACCAAATTTGGAAAACGACTAGGGGTTGGGGACTAATTTTCTCAATCCTTGCTAATGTCATGTTCATAAACATTATAATGCCAAAGAGTGAGAGTTATTTGCTTGAGTGCTCAAATTAATGATGACAAAACGGTAGTATGCATTGATAGGAAAATGTAAATCTAAGTTGCTAGTCAATCCAACATCAAGCCTCACATTGTTTGCTATTGGAAAGATGTTAGTCAACTATGGTCAAACTAGGGTTGAATTCAAGATACACAAGCCGCACATGGTGTTTGCTATTGGCAAGCATAAATTGTATTAATCTAGAGTGGATTTACAGTTCAAAAGTTAGCAATCAATTATCCCTCACATGGTGTTTTCTATTGGAATAATTAAAGTACTAACTCTAGCATCATAGGCGTCTAACATGCATCACTGAATTATGAAATTACTTATGAGTCTCATTCATACTAGCCGGCCAATTGTCAACACATAAGATCATGTTTAAGAACTAAACAAAGTGCATAAAAGAAAAATCTAAGCTAGGCTTAGCATCCGACTTTCATATTAGCGTAAACATATATGGATCCTAGTGTTCCAATCGGTTTCATATCTCCTATATGCATACTATCATGCTTTGATACTCACATAATTCTAGGCATTATAACGAGTGGGTTGCGAAACTCGACTGACACATGAGCGGCGTGACATGTCTTCAACCTAGCTCACTCGGCGGTCGAGTCACTCTTTGATCTTCAGTCGAGCGACTCTTCGGCGGTCGAGTGGCTTCAAGTCTCTACTTCATTTCTTTTGCGGGAGACCCTAAGTCTTCAGGTCCGAGTCTAGTCCTCCTTCTTTGTGCGAGTGAAGGGGAGCCTTTAGTAGAGTTTTCATAGGCACTCGTCCTTCTGGACTTGCATCTCTATATGAGTCTTGACTTTCCTCATGAATTAATTGCTTATCCTTCTTCCACCTTTTTCTCTGGGGATTTCCTTTGTAGTTTCCTTCCATGCTTCCAACTTTGATGATGAGGTGGTTGTTTCCTTGAGCCTTCGATAAGTCCATTTATACTTCAAATTGGCCTAAATCACCTCAACACAAGAGATAAACATGAGTATACATTCTTTCATTCAAACAACTCTACGGACAGGACAACTAGAGATCATCTTCTTGAACATTTCTGACGCGTCCTTGGATGCGTTGAAGGACGCGAACTCCGGATCTAGATCAAGCTAGATCTTCAACTACTCCTTTATTGATGTGCAAGTGAGAACTTTGGTAGACGGGAGCAATTGAGATGGATGCGAAAGCGAAGGTTTGATTCCAACTAGGGAGATAGAGCAAATGTTGTAGTAGATTGAAGGGTTGATTCTTTAGAAGAATCCTCGAATGTGAGTTTTTAGATCGAGCAAAAGTTGTGACGGTGCTCATGAAGATTTTTTTGACACTCACCAATTTATCAAAAGGACTTTTTGACAGTCCAAAATGTAGTATCATTGAAAAATGTAACTAATGGCGCAAGAAAAACAAGGAGAGATTCCATTTGAAAATTTCGCGGCAACTTCACTTGGCAGAAAAGTGCCAACAAATTATTTTCAAGCAAGAATAAGGCATAGCAAAATATTTGTTGTCCAGCATATAACTTAAAATTAAATCTATACTTAGTTTAAATTAGATCATTATGAAAACAGAAATTATAACTGCCAACAACAACAACTTTACCTTGGATTCCATTTGAAACAGATTCAAGCAATAACTGACAACAAAATATTTGTTGTCCAGCAAATAAGACAACACAAAATATTTGAAACACATTCAAGCAATAATAAGGCATAACAAATTATTTTCAAGCTTGAAAATAATTTGTTATGCATTAAGCAAGATTTCATTTGAAAAACATTCAAGCAATAACTGACAACAACATCGTTACCTTGGATTCGGTTACCTTCAAGCACAGGAGGAAATTTTTCATAAAAAAACTACCTTTGATGATGTCTTCTCCGACTCACTATCAACAAGTGATGAAGGTCAAATGTAATATCATAAAGCTTTCCCGTTCCATATTACGGTGTCTAGCTACTTTGATTATTAATTTATTTCGACCATTTCCTGCATCAATTGGTGGGAAGTACGAAATGTGCACTCCTACCTGATATCAAAGCCACAAAGGAACATCGTACATGATTGCAGAATGAAGAATCAAGTGAGCCAAAGACCTCTAAAGAAGCCCAGAATACAAGATCAAAAATCGCAACGAAGTTTCCCAGACGACATCTAAGCTGTCTCGTTCCCTGTGTTCTACATTGTGTAGCTTTGGTGATTAATTTTGCAAAACTAGAAACTTTGGTGTGCAATTTCATCATTTTAAAGGGTTCGTTACAAAATTCTGCAAAAAAAAAAGAAAGACGCAAACGAGGAGAATGACGCGTATATCAACAAGTTACGTGTTGTTGGAGTTGTTTAAAGTAATTGATATTGTGAGTAAATCTGTAAATATAGTCTTTGACTTTGGGGTTGACATCATAGGATATGTCCTTAATCAGATAGAGTGATAAACAACTCCATTAATAAAATAACGGTGTGATTTCATAGTTAATTTTTGGAGTTACACCCAAATGGAGGGTGATTACGTGTTTATTAAGTTATTCCCCATTATATGTCCAGAAAAAAGTTATATCAGTTTACTAGTTAACCAATAACAGCCCAACAACATGTAGAGGAAGCCCCCAGTAAATTTAGGCTCAAAATAGTATACAAGAAATTAGATTGAATAAGTTACTAGATTTGGGAGGGATAAGATATACATTCTTGCCCTTTGGGCCCACCCTTAATTTCGCCACCTATCCTCTATTTGTCCTCAGCAAAATCTCTCAGACTTTATATGTAGGATTGCTTCTCCTCCACCCATCTCACTTTCTTCAAAACCCACCTCTACAAAGCAAAAAAGATAAACAGAAACCCACAGTTACATTTCCACAGAAATACGTTTCTGCTTTGAATTAGGGGATATCAAATAATTGAGTTAGAGATGAGAATTTCGTCTCCGAGCGCCGGACTAGGTCTCCAGCAAAGCCTCCAGTTGTTGCTAGAATCTCAGCTTCCAGGCCACTATTGGAACTATGTCATCTTTTGGCAAGTAGCCACTGCTTGCACTACCGGCGCCGAACTTACCCTCTCCTGGAAAGACGGCCATTTTCAGGGGATCAAAACCCCCCATTCACAAAATACTGGGACCGACCCGAACCCGGTCACACCCTGCGGAGGCGACATGATGGATCCGGAATGGTTCTACATGACCTCCTTCACAAAGACGTTCACTTCCCGTGAGGGCGTCGTTGGCCGGACTTTTGGCACTGGCTCGCTTATTTGGCTTTCCGGCAGCCAGGGCCTTAGGATGTATAACTGTGACCGGGCCCGTGAGGCGTACGGACACGGCATCCGTACCCTCGTTTGTATTCCTGCTGCCGACGGCGTCCTCGAGCTCGGCTCCTCTGATCTGAACAAGGAAAACTGGACCCTCATCCAGCACGCAATCTCTTTACTCGGATCGACCTCTTTGGTCCGACAACCTCGTACCCGACTCAGTAGCATAGAGTTCGGGAACCTGAGCCCCGACCTTGACCAGTCATTCAATGACTTGGACAAGTACATGGCTGATGAAAACAGTGACTTTGTTGTCAATAAAACGCAGAAGAGGAGAGGGAGGAAGCCCGGCCCTGCCCGATCTGAACCACCGAACCACGTCGAGGCCGAGAGACAGCGGAGGGAGAAGATGAACATGAGATTCTACGCTTTACGTTCAGTGGTCCCCAACGTGTCAAGGATGGACAAGGCCTCACTTCTATCAGACGCTGTCTCGTACATCAAAGAGCTTCGGGCCCGGTTACGGGCTCTGGAGGCCCAGATCGAGGGGGAAGCCATAATCCCAACTCCGAGCAACAAAAGATTGAAGCCCGTCGACACCAACAGTACAAGTACAACTTACACTACTATTACAGGTAAGTGTAATACTAGAAGGAGAAATATTGATACAGATGATAACTATGGTCCAAGTGATGTGGACGTGGAGGTGAAATTTTTGGGCGGCGAAGCCATAATAAGAGTGCAATCGGAGAACATCGACTTCCCGTCGACGAGGCTGATGCTGGCGACGAGGGATCTCGGTCTGCAAGTGCATCATGCGACCATTTCGACCATTAACGGGCTAATGCTTCAGGATATTGTGGTTAGGGTTCCTGATGAGCTCGCCAGTGAAATTCACCTCAAGAATGCAATTTTAGCCAGAATTTGATCATTCATAATTGCATAAGATGCGAATATATATTCAATAATGTATCGTCCTTGGTTGTTTAATTTCATCATTATCATATGTGTACGTTCAAAACTTGTATCAATAATGGGCGGGAGATGTGTTAATATGTTTCTTCGATTCTCTAATTACATTTGATTGAGTATTACGGGAGATTTGTTATTATAAATCATGACTCAAATTGATTTTTTTAAACAAAAACAAAAACTACGTACAGTTTCATAAACGTACATATTTGGCATTTTAATTTTATTTTTTGAAACAATTTGGCATTATATTTAGTTGGAACAATTCTAGTTAGTTTCACATTTTTCGGTCAGTCAAGATGAACCCTAGAAATAAGATATACAAAATGTGACACAACTTTTCTGTTATTTCGTTTGTAATTAACATGTTGAACAGAAAAGTCGATGAGAGTTTTATTTATGGGGAGACATGGCAACGACTGTGAGCGACTCATTTTTAACATTAACAACAAAATTGAATGGTAATTTTGTGAGCACTGAAACTCCTTAAAAAGTGTGCAGCTAAAAAAATTAAACATCATAAAAATTTAACCTGATTTTTAAAGAACTAAATTTAAAAGTGTACAAATAAGGAAATAGTGCACAAATAAGAAAAGAAAAGAAAAAAAAAACTGCCCCAAACAATACAATTAAGGGTAAAAATGCACAAATAATGGTTCAGTGTGTAAACATATGAGAGAAAAGTACAACATTTATTATTTTGTAAGGCTAAATCATTTAAAGTTTATGTGCTCATGTAAGGACTAAGTGTATGGATAACAGGATAAGAGCAAAAGTGCACATATGAGGATTATAGTGCAGAATTACGGAGTTAAAAGTGCACAAATAAGAAAAAAAAAATTTAAGAATAAAAATGCAAATATACAGGAGAATAGTGCAAAAATAATTATTTGTAGGGCAAAAATATTTACAACTTATGTGCTCATGTAATGACTAAGTGCATACGATTATGAAAATCCTAAAAACAAACACTAAATATATTTTGGATAACAAATCTTCACATCGATTGTAGAAATAAGGTGCAAAAGCTCATAAATAATTATTTTTTCGCTATGCACGTGAAAATAGCTTCACTATGCACACGAATAAGTGAATAACCAGTCCACAAATTTCAAATAAACATAAGCGGCTCAAATCTCTTATCATTTCTCACATCAAGTACAACTTTTTGTTTGAAAAATAAATAAATATATATTACATAGTTTGAATCAGGTAAAAATATATTCATGAGTAGGGAATAAAAATCTCAAAAAATCATCCGATTAAAATATAATTAGCGTTCAATATTTATTTTATACTATGACTTTATTTTTTTATACTACGAGTTTATTTTTAATTTTGTACCATTGTTTATTTTTTCAGATTATAAACCAAAAAAAGTAAATTTATTTTTTTTAGATAAAAGTTTCTTTTTAGAATGTTACACAAAAAAAAAGAAGGTAGCACTATATATATATATATATATATATATATATATATATATATATATATATATATGTGTGTTTTTTTTATTTTATTAAATGACCATTAATTTGTTTCTTTGTGTTCTTGTGGACATAGTTTTGAGTGGTTATTCTTCAACAATCCGGTTTTCGTTTCTATTTCTTGATTGAATTTTATGTTGAGATGTCTCGTTAATCTCGCTATTTTGAAGTTAGGGTGAAATTAACAATGCTTTGACGGGTCTTTGTCAGTTATTGGTTGAATGTGTTTCTCGTGTTGATTGATTTCACCATCGGAATTATCACTCATCCTTTTTTGTTAATTAGAATTCAGTTATGAATGTGATGTGACACCTCTTTAATCACCTCTTGTGCGGTGGTAGATTATCGTTGTACATTAAAATTATCAAATTGACTGAAAAACTGGATGTTTTAATCGGTTTCAAGTTACAAATACTAGATACCCATTGGGTTTAGATTAATTGTTTTATTGGCCAAAGTGGTCATATATATATTGATTTAAGCACAATCACCTCTACATAAAAGTGTACGTTTTGAGTGATTATTTTAGATAATCTACCTCCAATCACCTATTTATTTCAGGACTTCCTTTGTAATCGAAATCATCATCTTGTTTCACTTACTCTATGTTTATGTTGTATTTCAAGTCATCCATATATGCATAGTTCTAAGTACCTTATGGTCCTTATTGAAGTGGCTAGATGCAAGAGCATATGCTAGTTGACTTTGGACACAATTTCTGTTCATTTGAGAGGAGATGGTAATTACATTAGATGATCTACCTTTAGCATGATCAATAGAAGTTTAAGTAACATTAAGCTGAGCATATGCCAAGTATTTTTGTCGTGAACCTTTTCACTAGGCATTTCCTATTCTTATGTGTCCAATTTAGTTGAGTAGAACCTAGTTATAATTAAAATATGCATACTGTTTCTCTTAGATGGTTTGAAGTTACAACATATATCCTCATATTCAACATTCGATACTACAATTTTGTATACTGTTGGGCATAGGTTTTTTCTTGCGAGTGATAATATGGACCACAAGGTCATAAACCATTAACTATGTTTGTGTTGGACCAATCTTTTAAAATGGGGTATTTGATGTTACTTCCAAATAAATTACAAGCTTTATGTTAGTGTGTCTTAGACTCGTCGTCATAGAACAAGAGCGTAAATTTAAGTTCCTAAACTCAAGTAACTACTTATCCATTTTTAATATGTAGTAAAATCTAGAACCACCAAAGAGATATGAGAGAGTATACATAAATAATAGGTATAGAGGAAAAGTTGCATCACACGTTAATAATCAATCAAAATCAATCAAATTGACAAATAAAGCACAATTAAAATCAGCTCGAATTAAGAGGCGGCAACATAATATAAATTAAAAATGTTGAATTTATTTCACTGTTGGACAATTGATTAATATTGAAAACCAATAATAATACAAATTAACTCGAAGGTGTGATCGAGTTAGTGTATTTTACAATGAGTATTATCCTCTATGTATATGCGTCGAGAAGATTATAACCAACTCTAAAACATCATATAAAAGGACTAATGTATATGAGAAAACTAAAAAGAAAAAAATAACAAGAACATAAACTAGTATTTAATTAAGTTATCTGAGTGAAAAAGATATCTCCAATTAACTAGTTAATGGATAATTGCAGAAAAATGAACCTTAATAACTAAGGCATGCATGTGGATCACATGCAGGGTTCAGGGCCGTCTCAATGATTTTTGAGGCCCCGTTCAAGATAATATTAGGCCCCGTAAAGAGCGAAAAAAACCCGAAAATTATCTATACAAAGTACGTCATTTACATTTTTTTTAATTTTTTTTAATCTATGAAGAAATCGTACAAAATTTGATTTGGAAAAGAAAAAAGTTCAAAAGAGGGAGCCATAAAAGTAAAATGAAAATTAAAAAGTGACGAGTGAGGCTCGAACATAGGAAAAAACAAGAAAAAGAGTGAGACGTTACCATATAGACTAAGCGATTTTTGTAACGTATATTCAATTTTTTTTTATATATTGGGGCCCCAAAATTTTAGGATCCCTGTTCGAAGGGACCTTATGGACCCTCCATAGAGACGGCCCTGGCAGGACAGAGCCATGAATTATTTGTGGATGAGCAAAATTTAAAATTAATATATATATATATATTAACAAAATTATATATGTTGATACACACGAATAGATGATAATATGTATTAATCTATAGTTAATATTACAATTAGTATATACATAATTATATAAGTCACAAAAACAAGTAATTTTTATAATTAATAAATTAGATTTACTTATCAAAGTTGACAAACAACTAACATGACAACAAACAACAAACAACTACAAGTCAAGTCAAATATTAATTTAATATTTTAAAAGCAATACAAATTCTTTTTTTTTTTTACGGTTGTAGCATAGTAAAGTATTGTTGATGGTTAAAAAAATTAAAAAGTCCTCATTATTTATTTGGTTAAAGTGAAAAGTTATTGGGCTGGACAAATCAAAACTGGACTAGGCAAAAAAAATGGACTTGAGTTGGACGGCAGCCTAGTGTTGTCCAACCCTAAGTCTTGGGAGAGGTTTAATGACTTGTTATTTGATTGTCCACATCATGGGATCTCAAAAATTGAATTGCTAGAGATCTACTCTAAGGGACTTGATTAGGACATTTTAATTCAAGTTGTAGTCACTTTTTGGAGGTACTTTCATGGATAAAGAAGAAGATGAGACTTGGGAGTTTATTGAGAAGCAAGCCCTAGTTATGGAGAAGTACTCTCACATGAAGGCTGAAGAGAAGAAGATAAGGCCGGGCGTTTTTGAGGTAAACCAAGAAACGCTTAATGATGCAAGGTTAAATTCCTTACATAATGAAATTAAATCTTTGAAAGAGCTATTTGAATCTAACTTGAAAAGTCAGCAAGCTGAAGTGCATGTAGCATCCAAAAAAGAGGATGTTAATTATGTAAATAGAGGTAATTTTCAAGTAGGATATCAGCACCAAAGAGGGTATAACAATAACTTCAATAGAAATTACCAGGGAAACAATTTCAGGCCTAATCATAATCATCCAAGCTTTTCATATTCTAATCTTGAGGGTGCTTTGAACCCTCAACCATCTTCTAGTGGTGCAGGTACATCATCTAAGCCAGCTGAGCAAACTCAACCGCAAGATCGATTTGAGCTTATGTTTGAGCAACTTATGGCGAGGTTGAACAATCTAGAGAATTCTGTCACTAGTGTCACCAAAGCTCAAAAAGTTTTAGAGACTCAAGTGTTCAAGAAGGCTGAAGAAGCTCCTAGGGATCCAGGAAGACTTCCTGGAAAGACCGAGGAGAACCCGCAGGGACAGATTTTGAATGTCAGCGCTGAAGATGAGCCAAGGGAGGATGATTTGGACAAGAAAAGAGGAATCTCGGCCACTTGTGGGGAGATTTCGGCCGAGATCACCCAAGGAGCCGACCGAGATTTCACTGCAGAAGCCAAATCTCGGCCGAGATCCCCTACTCGTGATGAAAAGTTGGAGAATGTTGAGAGAAGGCCTGCCAAGAAAGAAGAAAAATACATTTCACCGCCCCAGTTCAAACCTCCACTTCCATTTCCGCGAGCCCATGCAAGGGCTAAGCTTGACGAGGCTTTTGGTAAGTTCATTGAGCTTATTAAAAAGTCTGAAATTGATATTTCCACTCTTGACTGTCTTCTAGGAATGCCGGAATATGGAAAAATCTTAAAGGAGACGTTTTTGCCAAGAAGACCATTGGAGAGGAGGAAGAATTGATGACCACTAAGAAGCCATTTAAGGTCATCAAAACTCAAATTAAGCAGATGCCACCAAAGCTTAAGGATCCAGGATCGTTTTACGTCCGAGTAGGACTTAGTGATAGATCCTATATAGCTTTTTGTGATCTTGGTACGAGTGTGAGCATGATTCCTCTTGCACTTTGCAAGGAGAATGACCTTGGGGAACCACAGCCAACAAAGATGACATTGCGCATTGAGGATGGATCATCAATTGAACCAGTGAGAATACTTGAAGATATTTCACTACTACTAGGGAAGAATCATGTTCCCATTGATTTCTATGTACTTGACATACCACCTGATTCCCCTACGCCTATAATCCTAGGAAGACCCTTCCTAGAAACTTCTTGTTGTCATGTTAATTGCAGGGACGCTTCCCTCACCTTCACAATAGTAAGGGAAGGTGATGCAGACGAGAAATATTGGCTCCCGAAGATCGAGGAAGAAGCCAATTTAGCTGACGGATCGCTTCGAGGCGAAGACAAATCGTCTGGAAGAAACCTCGGTCGAGATCTCGGCTCAGATCACTTTGGACCCCGACCGAGAAATCACAGCAGAACCCAAATCTCAGCCCAATATTTTTCCATCTCGTCCGAGATCCTTTGAAGGTGAAATCTCGCCCGAGATCCATCCCTCCCCGACCGAAGTTTTACAACATAACGTTGCATCTCGGCCCGAGATGCATCCATATCGGTCGAGATCCAAGTATGGGGTCGGGGAAGATTCGGAAACGCCTCCCGAAGCTCCGAAACCTCAAAACGCACCTCTCCCGTCTATCAAAGGGAAAGAAAAAGTGGACGAAAGGAAGGAACCAAGGCCCAGAAAGAAGAATAGCAAACCCATAGGAGGAGTCGGTTTCTATCGAAAATTCATTAGAGGAGTTTCAAGACCTCCTACATCCCTCACCTCCATTCTAGCAAAAGGAGGAAAGTTGGATGCTTACGAGATCTCGAAGATCTATAGAGAGAGCTCGAAAGTCAATCGTAAGTTTAAGAAAGGTGATTTAGTCATGTTAGCTAATTCAAAATATCACCTTGTGCAGGGAGAGTTTGAGAAGAAGTGGATTGGTCCCTATATTATGAAGAAAATTCACCCCTACGGTTCAGTTGAAGTATGGGGTAAAGATGTTGGATCTATAAGAGTCAATGAGAGTAGGTTGAAGAAGTGTAAGTCGTAACCTCCAGGAAAGCAGTCTTCGCCTATATCTCCGGATCAAATACTAACGGACTCAGGTCTAGCAAGAGATCTTAAACCAATGCGCTTCTCGGGAGGCAACCCGAGGTAAGAATCTCCATGTCTTTGGGTTTTTTTTTCCTTTTGCTTTTGCGTTTATGCGCGTTTTTTTGTTTTGGTTTTGTAGGATCTAGGTGACAAGGTGAAAGAACGGAGGAAGAGGGACGGAAACCAAAAACCTCGGTCGACCCGACCAAGATCCCCCGAGGTCCGACCGAGATATCACGACAGTAGCCAAATCTCGGCCCGAGATATATTGATCTCAGCCGAGATTTCTCCTTAGATGTCCATCTCCACCTCCAGAGTAAACACACGCCAGAAGACCTTCATCATCATTTTTACATTGTGAGTATTGTTTTTATCCCTTCTTATTTTTCTCATTGGGGACAATGTGACATTTAAGTATGGGGTAGGATGCTTACAAAATTTTTCAGCATATTTCGGATATTTGTATTGCATGGAACAATTTTTCAGTTTATGTCACACGTTTCTTTATTTGTCTTGCATATACAAAAAACGTGTGATTTTTGCTCTCTTAATACTTGATAGGACCTCTATGATGAAAACTTAGTGTATGTTATTTTCTTTTGATTATTATTTTCGAGTTTCGAATGAATTATGAATTTGCAGGAATTGATTCCTTTATTTTCAATTTATATGATTGATGAAATTTTTATGTTTAATTGAATAGAATTTGATAGTTGAAGTTATGTGATGAGTTCCTATACTTTGCATAGGAATGATTTAGGCAATTCGATTTCCCTTTCTTCTCTATCTTATTCATGTTTAGCAACTCAAACATTAATCATTTTTTCCTCATTTGACCTATCCGGGAATTAGGATTTTGAAGTTTGAAGGTGTGTGCTTAAAAGAAAAAGTGCTTATTTGAAGAAGTTGAAATTGAACTGTATGAGATGTGAATAAAAAGCAAGAGCTTATAAAGGGATTGTTGGCTATGAGGATGAGTAATTCGGCACCATTCACATAATCGGGTGTTTGTGTCTTGCCAAAGTCTGATTGGTCTTAAAACATTCCCTATGAGTTGATTTGGTATGTGCATTTTGGTGTGAGGTACGTGAAGGAAACTGATCACCAAGGTTTCGGCTATTGTGCACCACTGTTATTCACTCAAGAAAAAGAAAGAAAGAGAAAAGAAAATACAAGAAAAGGTTGGATGTTGAAAAAAGAATTCAATGTGTTGTTCTTCTTCCCGGATTACCACCACATATCCTATATCATCCTACTTTGAAATCACGTTTCTATGGCCTTTTCATTCTAAAGTCCTTTTGATCTATGTATATGTATTTGATTTAATGGCCTAAACTTGATTTTCTTGGATATTAGGCATTTGAATTTCTATGATGATTATGAATTCCTTGTAAAGTTTGATTTTCCTTCATTTGCCTAATTTGTTCAAACTTGTTAATAATATCTCTTTAGCCTATGACTACACCTTTGAGAGTGATCATGTATAGAAGCACAAGCACACAAAAAAAGAGTTTTTCATATTGTTTTGCATAGATAATTCATGTTATCTTTTCCTTGGATTTACTACTTGCTTGAGGACAAGCAAGGATAATTATGGGGTATTTTGATAACATGATTTATCAACCTAGTTTAGTTGATCATATAGGTAGTTTTTCCCTTTCTGCATGCATGTTTTAGCCATAGTTTGTGCCTTTTATGCTTGTTTAGTGTTAATTTGCAAGTATGGATGTCTACACACGCTTTTGGTTACATTGTAGGTATTTTGGCGTGTTTTGGAGCTAAAACGATGCATTTGAGGACTAAACCTCGAAGTGGACGCATATGAGTTTTCATACGAGCATTGGAAGGGAGATAACTACACTTTAGGAGCAACCGAGAGAAGTTGCCCGAGACATGAAGAATCTCGTCCGAGATCCACCCTCGGTCCGAGACGGGAGGCTCGGAAGCCACTGCAGTAAAATCTCAGTCACCATCTCGGTCCACATCTCGGGTGACCAGACCGAGATCCCATGCCGCTGAAGTACGAAGTCGAAATCTCGGCCCCGACGTCGACCAATCTCGGCCGAGATCCAAACCGAGATATTTCCCTGAGCGTCGAATCTTATTTTATTTCGGACCTTTAGCCCATCCCACGAGTTTCGAAGGGTTCCAGGTTATAAAAGTAGAGTTCCGAAGCCGGAAAAGGACGTCCACCGAAGAGAAGAAAGAAGATTGTTTAGGTTGTGAAAGTGGAAGTTCGATTGGTGAAGGAAAAGTTTGTACTTTTGTTCTTTGTTCTTTTTCACCCTTGTTAGTTAGATTAATTAGAGGAAGATCCAGCGTGGAGTTTGTTTGGAAGTTTGTTGGAAGTTTGTTAGAGATATTGCAAGTTGGAAGACAATTTGTTTTGATTCAATAAAGTTGGGTACTTTCTTCATCCCCTTTTTCTTTTTAATTATGTTGATTTTCCTTTTCAAATCAAATTCAAGATTAGTCATGAGCTTTAGTGGCTAAAAACCTTGTGTTGTTCCAGGGTAGATAGAGAATTGTTTATACCTTGGACTATGATGGATTGAATTGTTCTTATTTCTAGTTTGTGTAAATCGCTTTAAATCATATGGAAAGATTATGTTTTTGCAGGTTTAGACTCAATCTAAACCACCTTAACCTAAATAGGAATTGAGTCGTAACTGAGATATTCCTATTTAGATACATAAGAGAACATGTTCCTAGGTAATAAAGGTTTAGCCTTTATTGGATTGAGTGTGCCATTATTCCTTCCTTTGAGGCAATAATTCCTGAGACGTAACTGTAAAGGGTTATTGTGATTCCTTGATTGAAAGAATAAGGACCTTTGTGTTCTTGATACGTCATTGTGAAAGAGCATAGGTTAAGAAACATTCATCCAAAGTGTTTCATTCTATTATATGACACGTGTGATTTCATTATATCCTGAGTCCATATGTATAAATAATGATCTTGAATCCCTGAAATTGCATATTTTCCTTATTTGATCTTTGTTTGTTGCTTTGACTTTCAATCGATTCTGATAATTGATTACGAGTCCACAAAACCTTCAAAACCTTTTTGCGACCTTCTTCCCTTATCTTTTCCAACCCCCTTCCCATTTTAGACATTTACTATTCTTGATCAATTTCATAGTCATTAACTTAGTCCCCTAGAGATCGACTCTGGAATACTTAGTCTTTGTTGCATCTGATCCATACACCGTGGGTTCGCTGCATTGAGTAGATATTCGGAATTATAAATTTAAAGCAGGCTCGTCGTTTTGCTATTCTATGGATTTCTATCTCTTTTGATAGTTGTTTATAGGTGTGAAAAACCAGCGAGCAAGTTTTTGGCGCCGACGTTGCCGGGGAATTAGGATTTTGAAGTTTGAATGTGTGTGCTTAAAAGAAAAAGTGCTTATTTGAAGAAGTTGAAATTGAATTGTATGAGATGTGAATAGAAAGCAAGAGCTTATAAAGGGATTGTTGGCTATGAAGATGAGTAACTCTGCACCATTCACATAATCGGGTGTTTGTGTCTTGCCAAAGTCTGAATGGTTTTAAAAACATTCCCTATGAGTTGATTTGGTATGTGCATTTTGGTGTGAGGTACGTGAAAGAAACTGATCACCAAGGTTGTTCGCTGGTTTTACACACCTATAAACAACTTGTTCGCTGGTTTTGCACACCTATAAACAACTATGAAAAGTGTTTCTTGATAGTTGTTGAGAAGCAAGCCCTATAAACAACTATGAAAAGAGATAGAAATCCACAGGAACAAGCGTTCCATGATCTTGTGAGGTGATGCAAGATTGAACTTGTAGAGTTGGAGGTTGAAGCACTCCTCTATTATTGTGACAATTCCGCCCATGCATATAACTCTCATGTTCTTCTTAGCCACTCTACCCATGAATTTCACCAATATCAAAGTGATGTTGGGCAACACACTCCGGAAAAAAAAAACTCCATGCAATGTATACATCATCCGACGTGTGTGTGACCACACTATCCACCCGGCTAAACAATGTCTCCCCCAAGATCCAGAAGAATTCATCAAATGTCAGATGGTAAATAGCTCCGCTTTTTTCTTTTCCCCACCACATACTTTGTACTTGCAATGCTTGACCAAAAACTCCGGTCCAAGTGGATTTGATAGCCTTCATGACTCGGCATCCCTAGAATCTCTCTCGATTCTCTCATGTCATGGTCCCTCTTCTCATTACCAAGACGAAATGTTAAGGTTGGACGCACCGGATCAGTTGGTGGGTAGTTAAACACGAGGGTGGAAAGAAACTCAAAAGTGAGGTCTTCATAAATGTCAAGTGTCAACTTTCCTCCTCACAAAGGTCTCCAACCCAACTCTAGCAAACATAGCCGAGATATCCTCTTCATGCCTATATATTCAAATGTTCCGTAATTGACATACCTTGTGATGCGGGAGCATCTCTCAGCTCGACTTCACTCCCTTATGGGCCTATGAGCAAGAAGAGACGAGTTACCCATGGAGACGATCTCGACCGAGATGTGGAGAGAGACCTCGACCGAGATGTGGAGAGAGACGGCCGAGATCATGAGAGAGACGGCCGATATCGTGGCCTAAACAGCCGAGATCATGGCCGAGACTTGGAGGAGAGAATGGGCTGTGATCCACTTGATCCGTATGAAGAAGAAGCACGTCGGGCTGCATTTGAAGGAAGAAGATTTTGGGCTAATTTAAGTGGCTAAATTAGGCCCAACTTGCTTATTATTTAAAGTCCATTCTTGGACATCTTTTAAATAAAAGATGGGCTTGTTTTTAATTATTTGTTTTGGACTTTTTAAGACTTGTTAGTTTAGCCCAATTTATTTTTATTTTCCTTTTATTTTTGATCTTATCTCTTGAAGATTAGATCTTATCTCTTTAAGCTAGATTGGGCTCGATCTTGGATCAAACCCATAGTCCGTAAGAAACCCTAGATGACGCCCTACTAGCCCATATAAGGCCTAGGGTGGACGTTTTTTCTGGGCAGCTTTGTTTGAAATTAAACATAAGTACTTTCAAGTATTTTTCTCTTCTATCCCATATTCTTCTCGTGGAATCGAGACACCTTATTGTGTGAGCAGAATCCGTTTGCCCAGTAACTTTGGCGTTGTTTTGAGTTGTGTCACTTGGATTGGCAAGTTGGTGCTCTCAATCATCTCCGGGTGACTTCTCGTGCTTTGGGGACAATCGTTTTTCCCTCTGTGTGAGATTATAGCGAAAGGGCTTCTTCAAGTCATTCCAAGTTGTGTGTTAGGGCCTTTGTTTCCCTATCGTGCTCTTGGTTGCCTTAAGGGTTCAACCAGATCTATCCATCTACCGATCCTTCACAATCATTGGATCATTCCTCCATCTTTTATTTCAAGTTTTCATCTTTTTATTCATTTTCTTCATTGCGAGTCTTGGTGTTGAAAGATCGGGTCAACTGACGGCTAACCCCGTATCACCTTGTAGGAAAGATCAATAACCATATTTGTCAGTTTTTTATGGTTGTTGATATTTCGTAATTTTAATTAAACATATTGGATTAAGTAACAAACATATTTAAACAATTGTTAGTTCATCGTTGTGCGTTTTTGAAGGTTTATCTTTTGAATCCAGATCTTGGAATAAGCTACAAAGTTACAACCATTCAAAATACCTTTAAAATAGTATTTGTGAGCCTTCTAATTTCAAACAAAGTTTCGGAGATGTATGTTTTACTAAAAAAGAAAAGAAAAAAAAGCCAACTTTATATTTGTCAAACTGCTTCATCGATTGATTTATCGAGTTCGTCTTTTCACAAAAACCGATCATTAATAAGACATTATATTATTTAGGAGCAAATTAAAAGTCAATAAAAGCTATGAACTACTGCAAAAGAAAATTTACAGAATTATGAGCAAAATATAAAGTAAAGATACAAAGTGATAACATAAAAATGTAGTTTATCTTAAAACAAACAATTAACCACATGGTTCATGAACCTTCCTCCAATGTAATATTCTGAATTAATCAAAGCGTGCTATCAGTATAAGGCACATGATTCATAAACACAGCCCAAATAGAGTCAATGATTTCACGCGTCCTAATCATCAGCAGGGGGACTTCAATTATTTATTTTTTCTTGTATTCAAATTATATTTCTATCAATAATTGAGATCGAAGTTAAAAAGTACAAACGTTGCGTATAAAATGTTACTTTCATTTTATTGGTACAAAATATTTTACATCGAGCTATTAATGGAAAACATGGTGTACATAAATTGTCAACATCTGCGTCGACCGAAAGACTTAATTTTAAGTTTACAGTTACATTAATCGACTTGGGGGCTTGGGGTCTAATAAGGCATGCTACACGCCACTTATTGACTTAGGTGTTCTGGGCACTATTTCTAAAATTTATGGCTCGTTTGGTATCGTTAGGAATTATTTTCGATAACGGAGTGATTTTGAATTAATAAAAAATTATGTTTGTTTAAAGGTCTTTTTACAGATGAAAGTAATCTAATCAATTCCATTTTCATTCCTTCCCCTCAACCGATTTCATTTCGTTTTCATTCCACCACTCCAACCAAACGGGTACTTAATGTATTATAGGCGGTGGGTTATGTTAGTTAAACTATCTACATTACAAGGTTTTAAGCATTATAATTTATCTATATATATTACTAAAACTTTGACACATTTTTTTACGTGTTGCATCATAAGGCATGCCTCATAAGAGTTTTTTCGAATTATTTACAAATTTGTCACACTATATTTACCGATTTACAATTAATTCTTTTATAAAAAAAATTATTATAAAAATTACTAAACAATAAACGTGTCGTATCAACTTCTAGGTATATATCCATGACACGTCGTCTTATTAATAAAAAATAAATTATTATCAAAACATAAAAAGGATATTCGTTTATTACAAATACCAAATTTAAAATAAGTTTTCTAATATAATTTATTTTTAATATAAAAATTATTTGGTTCTTCTAAAATATAGGTATTTTTATACGATTTTTTTTATAGAGAATATTAAAATATTAATTTTTATGTTTAAAAGTCCATTTAACCTATAATTAAATTTTATTTAGATTAATATTAATACATATATTATAAAATAATATTTTTTTTATTTAGGTAAATCCTGCACACAATTACGGATACTGAACAAGTTAAATTTTAAAAACAATGACCAAACAAATAAGAACGACTAGTAAAAAATAGGTTAAAAAAAATACTGTCTGCAGACACAAGGAGTCGTTTGTTTGGTCAAGTTTTTAGAAATAATTTTCTTTATTTTTTCAACCTTCATCCCCAAACAAACAAAATCCCAACATGCCATCATCTTCATTTTGTGTTTTAAGGGTTAGGGCTGGAATATTTATAAATTTAATAAAAGTTTAATGTATTATATGCAGTGGATTATGTTAGTTAATTAGACTATCTTTGATTTGAAGCATACTCTCATTTTGATTTTTGTGATTTTTAATAATTTATCCTAATTAACGTTTGGAATATTTATAAATTTAATAAAAATTTGTGTATATATATATATATCAAAACTTATAAGATTAAACACTTACTCTTTTACACATAATTTTAGTATTTATGCATAAATTTATTTTCATTTGTAAATAAAACTAATTTAAGAAGAAACTATTAATATATTATAAACAAATATAATTACAAGAAAAGTTATAAATATAGAAAATAAAATATAATATGTTATGTATATAGATATATGTTGGGACACATAGATTGATAAAAGTACATTTGGGGTGTCTTAGTGAGAAGTCCCTACAATAGAAACAATTTAAACGTAAGCATATTAACATGATTACATAAATATAAATTTGAAGATCAATGAGAATTTACAGTGAAAAACTCAATTTATCAAGAAGCAAATTGAGAAAAAGACTCTCTTCCAAGTTTCGTTATTATTCCGACTATAATGTACTTCTCAAAGCGATATCTTACCATTCAAAACTCAGTGAGACTGCGATAGCAAATACTCGAATTTCGAAAAAAAAAAACAAACATGATCGTGGATGAAGCGAGCAAAATTTGGTGGACAATGAGGGTCACCAACCATGCGAAAACCGCAAACAATCAACAAAAGTGACATTAGTTTTATCTAGTTATTTTAGTTTCGTTGATTTCGGTTTTGATCAGGTTTATTATATTGAAATTGAGTATATTAAGGTATTTTGACGAATTGAATGTTTTGTGTGAGAAATGGAACGAAATTGGTTTTTTTGGGAGCTTTCGGAGTTAGCTTCCATGGTTGCCCGACCTTTAACATCAATAGGCCTAACATGTAGTGAGATTGTACGTCAAGCCTGGATAATAAAAAAATTGCATAATCTTTATATTTATAAACTAATCATAATAAATTAATACAATGTTAACGTATTTTAAAAAAATTTAAATAAATATTCAATTTATTATATAATAATAAATATTAGAGAAATCATATCTATACACATGATATATATTACATTAAAAATATATATACTATATATTTATAAACTTAACATAATAAATCATGTTTTCTACGTGTTTTCTACTTAACTAAAGGGTTTAAATTTTAACTTCTACAACTATAAGAGCATCTTTAGGTTTAGTTGAGCACGGTATTAAGCCATAAAAAATGGCAAAGGCTACTTTTGAGAATTACTTACATATTTTTTGATTGATGTTCATCATATTCATTCACTTAGTGATATCTTGATTTATTGTAGCTAGTGGTGATACATACTCCTTAGATTTCTTCTCTTATATTACTTTTCATCATACATCATCTTTGCTTGTTCCTTTGTAGTGGTGATACGTAATCCTTGTGATTCGACACTCGATTATTACGACTAGTTGCTCCCGTCATGCTTGTGGAGTAGGTTTCAACCTATCATGTTTTTGACGCCGTTGTCCGGAAAAAATGTAGTAATTGAGTGTTGAATCACATGAACTACTTCTATATCATTAGTTCAAAATAGACAATTCAATTAACCTAAAGGGGATAAAGGAAAAGTGTAAGGGTAGAAAAATCAAGTGTTTTTAGGTTTTATGGTTGTCGATAGACATGGGGCATCCCCGAGCCGGACATTTGGGAAAACTTACCCATTTTCTCGGGTCGAGCCTGGAATCCAGGTCTTGTCTTTACCCACCCGAGCTGGGCTTCGGGCCGGATGGGCCCCTTTTTAATAAAAGAAAAGGTATACATATTAAAAATAAAAATAAACAAAATTATAACACATAAATCAAATTAGCCTATTGGTCGTGAACATTTGAACCTTATCTGGAGGTCTCGGGTTCAATTCCTACTATTTGCTTGTATATTTACATATTTAAATTTTATAAAATAAATAAAACGGGTTTTCGAGCCAAGCTTAGCTGTCCGGACGGTCTTGGCTTATGTGTCATACCTACCTATTTTCTCGGGCGGGTGGGCTTGCCTGCGTTTTCCTAGGTCTAGTTGTCAAACACGGTCAAAGACGGCATAGCCACGATCAAAAGGGGGAAGGAATTTGAGAGGCTAAAACCTATCCTTCTAGTATGAAGGGATCAATCATAGTAATTGAGTGTAGAATCACAAGGACTACTTCTATATGAGTGATTACAATAGACAATATTCACCTAAGCCAATGGGGAAAACTGGAAAGGAAAAGAGTAAGGGTAGAAAAATCAGTTATTTTTAGGTTTTTTGTTTGTCAAAGAACAAAGGAAAAAACAAAAATAATAATGAAAAGTAGTGTAAGAGAAGATATCTAAGAAATATGTAGCACCAATATAATATGATTTGGCGCCGTTGTTGGAAACGACAAATAACATTGGTTGTTTTTTATAACCAATTTCTCTAAGTTTTCTCATTATTATTGATTTCGTTCTTTTTGTCGTTGTCTACATGTTACATTGTTAAATGCAAAGAGTGCATGATCCAAGCAACCTAGTCCTAGTGTGTTAGGCTGATGAGGTTTTAAGTGCTTTGTAATATCTGGATTTTTTTTGGATTATCCGATCGAGATTTTAGTACGTAGTTGTTTATTTTCCGAGTTGTATTTTTCGAGTTGTAGGTCCTAATCCGTAGCATTCCGAGTTCTCAGAATTTGGGGTGTTACATGCTTAGTCTTGTTGCATCTAAGATGGGTATTTGAATTGAATTGAGAGATATTAGCGGATCTTACGTGAGGACAAGTAAGATTCAAATATGGGGTATTAGATAGCACTCTATTTAGCGTATTTTATCATTGTCATTATTTTATTTCATTCCCTCTCTTTTTGGCTAAACAACATATCTTGTCGGTCTATTTCCTTCATATTAGTGTTTTGGATATCTACCGTTTGGTTTATATGATTGTAGGCATTCTAAGCATTTGTCAAGTACAAATGATGTACATACAGTGATAGAATCAAGGTATATGTGTTTTCTACCCATTTGTTCATTCGTTTTACACCACTTTTAACAAGAACGTCCTTATAACACATAATGCATTCATATTATGTTTTCGGTATCTACTTCCAGTTGTTTTACATGTCAAGCGTTCAAGGCCTAAATTGAGACGTTTTTTCGATCCATATCGAAAATCCAAGTATTAGAGTTCGATCTTCCCTGAACTCAAGTATCACAAATCAACATCAAATGTGATTGAGGATTGATAGCTCGAGAAACTGAAGAGAAACGTTAGAAGCCAAGCTAAGAACCAAGTTATTAGGAGCATAAAATCATACAAGATGGCATCTAGACGGGATGGAATGGCTTGTGAGATGAGATGGTAAGCCGTTGCAAAATGTCTCCCATGCCATCTAGGTTGACCTACATTACCTTCACCACCTTTGAGCCAAACGAGGAAAGGTCACGTCCACACCTGACGTCGTAGGCCGGTTCCCATGTCGATTGGACTTCGACGGCACATATGAACTTATGATCTATTCTCCATCTTTTATTAGGCCTTTTTGTATATATTTTGGCCCGGGATTCTATTTATATATTTCTCGTTTTCAGACTTCTAGGGTAGACATTCACCAATCAACATCAAATGTGTATATTTGTCCTTTTTGTGTATATTTTTCCGTATTATTGTTTTCATACTTTGAGTTTAATTCTAAGAAACAATTTATGATTTCTCTCATCGATTCATGTATGGCTAAGTCTCTTTGATCTAAGGGGTTTGTTGAACCCTACGATGGATCAACTGTGAATGTTTATGTGAATTTATGAATGATTATCAACAAGTATATGTTTCTTCCAATTGCGTTTTTTTCTGTCTTATGTTTACCTTCGAAAGAAGTGGCGTTTAAAAAAGGCATTAGAAAAAATTGGTTTACCGCCAAAAGAGGACTATATTTATTGGAAAGAATTGAAAGAACTTGGTTTTGAGAGTAGCGTTTTATCTTTGTCTCGAGGATTTCTAACCATCGTAGAAAGTTTCGGTCTTTGTACTTTTGTAAGATTCATCGCCAAAAGCGGGGATTTCCTTGGTCTTTTCTGGATTTCTAAGTTTTCAATGGGTGTTCCTATATACTTGACACATATGTTGGCGATAAAGCACAATCAAGCTGGTCAACATGGTCTTTGTTTATCTAGGCTATTTTAAGATGGTCACCCAAATATTTGCTTATTGAATTTCATGTTACTCATATATGTGGTTGCATATGGATTCATTGTAGGGGGATACTCACTTCCTTATTAGTGATTCCAATAACAATATATTGTCTCATTTTTTTCCCCTTTATCTTATTAGTATTTGTTTCTTCCTTCAACCAATATAGACGTAGTCCTTGTGAATTCGACACTCGATTTTCATCCCGTCATTCTTGTGGGTAGGTTTTAGAACCATTACATAGCAGAATGATCTCATACATACTAAGGATCTCCCTTCGGTCAAATAAGTGAAGGTTAAGACGAAGATGACTGAAGTTTGAGAGTAAAGTGATAAAAACATCGGTAAATGTGTAGAAAAATGCTCGAACATACAATGGGTCGCTTGACCTCTACTCCATCCTTTTCCACCTGACTTCGAAATGACCTCCTGATGAAGTAATGATGTCATGGAACGTATTTTGGACTAGTCCCAACACTTTGGCCCAACTGGCCGCTCGATTGGCTTGCTTTAAATCTATTATTATTTCCTTTATCTTTTTGTTTGGGTGACCCATCCATTTGGACATTTTATCTTTTAAATTCGATCTTATCTTATTAGACGACAAGAACCTAGTAGATCTAGGATTTCAAGATATAACTCCACCCTATAAATAAGGTGTTTCAACAATTAGGTTAGACATCTCTTCCTTTTGTAATTCAACAACTTTTACCGCTATTTTTCCTTTGTAGAAGTCGCTCGACTAGCACTTCTTTCTATCATATATTATTAAATTAAGCAATAGAGTTTGTTTTAGGTACGTCTAGTTAATTCTATCGTCTTTAGGATCTAGCGAGTCTGAATGCATTGATATATGATGTTATATATATATATATATATTTTTTTTTTGGTAAATGGTAAATTCATAAAGAGTAGGAAAAATAGGGCTCAACCAGGACCGGAGTGGTCCTGGTCAAACCTACAGAGCATCAAAGTTTATCATCATGCAAACATACGGGCTAAAACAAGGCCCTAGTACTCCTGGTAGGCATGCAAGCCCCTTGAACGTACCATCTACCATCAACTGACTATGAATATAAATAAAATACATCTCACGGCACTGTCTATAAGGTCCTTCCACCTTCGGCAATGCCATCAGCAGAATGAAGCACTCACAGACCATCAAGGTACCTAACCAACGGCTCATGATATCATTCACCTTCGGCATTGCCATCAGCAAATGAGTCTCAAGTCCGGGACAAAATATCAACAATGAAACATGCAGGCCAAGAGCAAAATACAACTCTGGCATAAAGAATAAATCATACAAAGTGCTAGACCTCAAACCTCTCTCCAACTCTATCTGGGAAGACCTCATAAAGTAACATGTATGTATGCCCTCTAATCATCCGGACCAGGATATCAATGGGGATCCTGTTCCGGTCAAATACCAAGGCATTCCTGGAGTGCCATAAATAGTAGATCGTCGCTGAGAGGGCGTATATACGTGCCCTGCTCGTCCAGCTCCTCCCTGGTGCAGAGTGTAGTAGATATGCTATGACGTCTGTCCTCGAGATCATCTCTGTAGACATCCGGAATCCGTAGCATACCTGCCTCCAAACCTCCCTGGCATAGGTGCATCCAAAGAACAAGTGGTCATGTGACTCACTCTCCAGACCACACCAATGGCAGGTAGGATCTATGTCGAGGAAGTGTAATCTGTCTCTGGTCGATAGGCGTCCTAGAATCGCCATCCAAAGGATAAAGCAGTGCTTGGGCGTGTTGCCCGTGTCCCATACTATCCTGGACCAGTCCATCTCCTCTCCATGCTCTCTGATCACGTCGTAGGCATCTGTGACTCTGAACTTGTCCCCATGGCAGCAGCTGTCCAGCACCTCCTCTAGTGTCGTCTCCTCATCCACAAACGTGGCTAGCTGATCTCTGGCTCCGATTATGGCCTTCACCAGAGGCGAGTCACGTATGTGGGCCATCCAGTGGTCTGGCTCAACCACCTGTAAGTATCTGTGGTGGATCCACCTAACCCAGAGGCTGTCCCTCTTAGCATGAATGTGCCAGTAGTACTTACACATAAACGCCGAGTTCCAGCACCTGAGGTTACGAAGACCCAAGCCACCCTCTCTCCGGGGCATGCATACTCGTGCCCAAGCTACTCTGGGCCAGCCCCAAAGGAACTGTCTGCATAGTCCTGTCAGCCTATCCATCACCAGCGCGGGGACCGGTAGTATCGACAGCCAGAAGCTCTCCGTGCCCTGAAGGACCGTCCTGATCAGCTCCAGTCTACCTGCAAAAGACAAATGTCTCTTGTTCCACGCGCAGATGTACCTCTCAATCTTATCCAGGAGTGGGGTGTAATCAGCTGCCCGTAAAACATGAGGTGCTATGGCGATTCCCAGGTATCGGAAAGGAAAGGTTCCCGTAGAGAATCCCGAAAGCGAGGTTAATTCGTTTGTCTCTGTTTCAGAAACAGAGGCTAGGAAAATTGAAGATTTCGGGAGGCTAACTGCTAATCCCGAAATATTTTCAAACCTGCGTAAGCAATCCATAAAGATGCTTACTGACTGCACATCCCCTCTACAGAAGAGAACGACATCATCCGCATACATCAGGTGAGAAATCCTGAGTTCCTCACAGTGCTGATGGAAACGGAAGCCAGGTCTAGAGGTCTCGTTGCGTATCATCCTGGAAAGGAATTTCATGCAGATGACAAAAAGCAACGGAGACATAGGACACCCTTGTCTAAGCCCACGCTTTCCCGGAAATAACCCATGCATTGTCTTGTTTACCCGGATGGAGTAGGACGCTGTGGTGACACACTCCATCACCCAGTCAATGAACCTGGTCGGGAAACTCAGCTCTGTCATGGCATAGCGGAGGAACTGCCAGGATATCGTGTCGTAAGCTTTAGCTAAGTCAATGTTCATGAAACACCGCTTAGCATCCCTTTTGACACTATATCTCCGTAGGAGTTCCTGGACAAGGAAAATATTGTCAGACATCAACCTCCCTGGGATGAAAGCAGATTGTGCCGGGTCAATGAGGTACCCAAGACACGGCCCTAATCTGTTTGCAATCAGTTTGGTGATGATTTTATAGACAACATTGCAATAGGAGATAGGCCTAATATATGATGTTATATTGATTCTATGTATTGAATGTTTGTCTATAAGAGCTATGGTAGTATTTTGGAATCATCATTTGTTATATGTTATTCAAGGTGATGTTGACTTAAGGTGACAGGCTAGCCCTCATACCTTCATGTTGAGTTCGATGTGAAGAAAATGTGCCGTCTTTGGGTACGTGACAATCAATGGGTGACATTCTTGATGTAGGTTGAGCAATGTTCTTACCACCACTACAAAAATAAAAAAGATTTGCACCGGAACAAGGCCGACGCGAAAAGGTAGCATACCGTCGCAAAAGACCTTTTGAATGGCATTGCGACGGCAGTAGTACCATCACAACTACTGGTGACCCAATAGGTATTTTGCGGCGGTAGTTCCCATCGCATAGTTATTTGTGTCGGAATTGCACCGGCATACTGCTGTCGCAAATGTAGGTGCTGGTTTTTAAAAATACAGACTTTAGAACACGGATGCAGAAGATCCAGGTTATAAAGTCTACTTTTTTATACAAAAAAAAATATACAAAGCACCGTAGGTGAGGAGATATCTGATGTACAATTCATGGACACAAAAACAATACAACTGAAAATGTTACAAGATATACAAGTGTAATCGAACAACAATGGAAGTAATTCTAGAGCACCTAAATATTTACAACCATTAATACTTGAATAATATTTAGTATTCACTAAATTCAAGTGATAGATGACAGACCATCATCAGTACAAGGTTGTGTGGAGGTGAAGGATTTTGGTGTTCCTGATACTGTAAAATCAATGACGTGGTTTGTGAGTACGTATACATTGGACTAAGGAGGGAGTATATCATATCGGATCCCAATAATGGTGTAATATCAACAGTCTTTACTTGTGGGAGGATTTCCCTACCTCTCGTCATGTCTTTGCCAACAATGTTTTTTCTGGGTAAGGTAACTCCCTAAACTAACCTTCCTTCTTCCTTTAATATCATCTCTAACGTACATGACTTAAACATGCAAGCTTCCAGTATTATGAAAATATCGGAGAAGGATACAGAGATTGAGAGATGGAAGCCTTGAGTAACAATGTGAACATCATCGATCAGTACGAGGAACCCAAAGACTAGGTCTTCCCTACATCGTGCGAGAAAAATAGGAATTAACATTACCCAAGGAGTAGGTCTGATACTATGATAAATGAATCAATGGTTAAAAATCAAAAAAAAAGGAAGTGATCAACTATTATCAAGAATCTGATGGCACAATCAACATATGAAAGAACATTCCGAGCACATAAAATTTTTCAATAAGATCAAATATCCCTTCACCAGAAGTAATTCGGAATCCTACTTGAACCCTGGAAACTTACATATATATGGACCGGCAAATTGCTTGCGACTCTAATAACCGTACATGTAGCCAACCATTCCATCCCTAGGAGTAGTAGAAATCACAAAGACATTTAATATTGCAATTTAGAAATTGCATCAAAAATTTAAAGAATAATGTTAGCCATTCTAAAATTTGAATAGTGTCAAATTCCGATACAGACGGACCGGGTGGAGCGGGGGTCGTGTGCATCCGAGCGCACATGCGTGTTAGGCCCAAGCCCAGCACATAAACCCGATGAGGTTCCATCCTAAAACCAATTGGAAATAGGAGGAGTATCCCACCGACCTTATATACTAGGTTGGGTAGTCCCAATCTTCCGATGTGGGAACTGATTATCTCCAACACGCCCCCGCAATTGCAACTAGAGGATATAGACCGAGTTGCACTTGCCCACAGGTTAGGATCGCGAGCCACATATAGACTAACCGCTTTGATACCATGTCAAATTCCGATACAGATGGACCGGGTAGAGCGGAGGTCGTGTGCATCCGAGCGCACATGCATGCGCGTTAGGCCCAAGCCCATCACATAAACCCGATGAGGTTCCATCCTAAAACCAATTGGCAATAGGAGGAGTAGCCTACCGACCTTATATACTAGGTTGGGTAGTCCCAATCTTCCGATGTGGGAACCAATTATCTCCAACAAATAGTCAACATCTAGATGGCATAATACTTGAACATAACTAGCAAAGAGTTCAAATATTCGTATTCCTTCAAGATAGTAGCCATCACAAAGACATACTATGAAGTCGAAGAAGAGCCGGAAGGGGTGGATGATTTTGAAACTGGATCTCGAGAAGGCTTATGATCGATTAAGATGGGAGTTTATAGAGGAGTCTATTAAGAGATGAGGGTATCCCCGAAAGTTGGTTTGATCGGGTTATGAGCTGCGTTACTACTGGGAGTATGAATGTGCTATGGAATGGTGAAAAGACTTCTTATTTTGATATGACTAGAGGTGTTCGTTGGGGGACCCTATCTCTCCGTACTTATTTGTCTTATGTCTCGAGAGACTCAGACATCTCATGATAAGGCAGTAGGCGCTAATCTGTGGAAACCTATGAAACTGTCGCGTGGGAGGCCAGTTATATCCCATTTATTATTCGCTGACGACATACTCCTCTTCGTTGAAGCTTCTACGTCCCAAGTTGAAGTTATCGTGATATCCTTGCAAGTTTTTGTGTGACGTCTGGGCAGAAGGTCAGTGCTCCCAAGTTGAAGTTTTTTTGTGTCTCATAACTTGAGGAGGCCGGGGAAACTGAAGAACTTTTGAGTCGTATGAGTTGATTCCGTGTACACGTGATCTTGGAATTTATTTGTGTATTCTTATCGTGCATGGGGGTCTTCCAAGGACCTTTATATCCCAACTATTGAGAGAGTGTCGTTCCGACTTGTAGGCTGGAAGAGAAGGTTTCTAAGCATGGCAGGGAGACTCGCGTTGGCTAGGTCCGTGCTTTCGTCTATGCATTCCCATTTCATGCAAGTTTTGGTTCCCCAGTCACATTTGTGCCAAGTTGGACAGGATTAGTAGAGATTTCATATGGGGTAGTGATAGTGAGTCCAGGAATATTCATCTTGTGAAGTGGGATTATTTGTGCCTTCCAAAGAATAAGGGTGGGCTTGGCCTTCGTTGTGCAAGTGATGCTAACTTAGCTCTCTTGAGCAAGCTTGGTTAGAGGCTCTGCTCGGACCCTGAGTCTATATGGTCTATGGCCATTCGTCACAAGTACCGCCAAGTTGGGCGAGATTGGCCGTCTTTCAATTCTCTCCGGCAAGACAGTTCGATTGTTTGGAGAGGGATAGTGAAAGTTTATAACGAGATTGTATCTAAAAACATTGCTTGGAATGTTAGAAATGGCCGGTCGATCAAGTTTTGGGAGGACCTGTGGTTGGGTGAATCTTCCTTGATGGAGTCGGCGACAGTTGATCTATCTATGGTGGATATGGTGTTGAGTGTTGCTGGTGTGGGGAATCAAGATGGGGGTTGGGACTGGCAATATATATCCAACAAGGTGACTAATTTGTCTTTGCTCAGGCTTATGGCTACTCCTCCTCCTAACAACAATGCTCAAGCTGATGTTGTTCGTTGGAAAGGGTCCAAGAATGGGAGTTTTTCTGTGAATTCGATTATGGAGTTTCTGCGTAGGGATATCCACATATCTACGCCTAGACGTAAACTCCTTGATTGTATTTGGAAAGGTAAGGTTCCGGAAAGGGTTAGATTATTTATGTGGAAGGTGTGTTGGGGTAGGCTACTGACAAACCAGGAGAGGAATAGGAGGCACATGGCTAATTGTGCAGATTGTGATGTTTGTTATGGGTCTAGTGAGTCTCTCTAACTTGCATGTTTTCAGAGACTGTCCTTCCCTTCAGAACGTGTGGAAGTGCATTGTACCTGCTGAGCATAACGACATTTTCTTTGCACTATTTTAGGATGAGTGGGTGTTTTTAAATCTTAGCATGAGCAAAGGAATTGTGACCGATGTTCAATGGAATATGTTGTTCATATTAATCCTATGGTGGGCTTGGGTTTGGCGGAACAACAAAGTGTTCAGGGGAGAACCGAGTGTTGTAGATAAGGTTGGCTTCCTTTGGTCGAAGTATAGAGAGAATTATGAAGTGTTTGCCAGTGACGTTTCGTCTCAGTCAGGGGCATCCGGTAGGCATGAGGTTTGGGTGCACTAGTCTCCTCCTATGCAAGGCTGGGTCAAGCTCAACGTGGACGGAGCAAGCAGAGGTAATTCGGGTCTTGCAACTGTTGGTAGTTGTTTGCGTGATGAGCGTGGGACGTGGATGACTGGGTATGGTGCAAATCTAGGCATGGCGTCTGCCACTGCTGCGGAACTATGGGACATTGTTCACAGACTGAGGATTGCTTGGGATCTCGGGCTTCGCTTGGTGATCGTTGAAACGGATTCAGAACTCGTTTGCAAATTTGTTGAGCAAGGTGTTGATAGAATTGTTCCACTTTCCAGCCTGATTATTATGTGTCAAGGCTTCTTTACTCGGGACTGGACGATTAGGTTTAGTGATAGAGTCGCGGAATCGTTGGCTCGCTTTGCTTTCTCTCTTCCTTTAGGTTGCCACGTTTTAGATTATTTCCGTCCTCTACTAGTGTGTTAGTGTTGGACGATATCCGTGGAGTTAGTCTGCCACATACTATTTGCTTGTAATTTCTTTTTGTTAGTTTTTTATTCATGAGCTTAGGCTCTCTTTATCTAAAAAAAACAAAGATATTTAATATTACAGTTTAGGAATTGCATTAAAAACAAATTAAAGAAAAACCTAAAGTAATGAAGGTAAAAATATTGACTTTTGCTTATGCTATAGCTTAGTGTTTACTTATATTTTTATTAATCGTTTTTATATTTATATGATATTTTATATTATGAGTTATAAAACCTAAAGTAAAATGAAGAGACTAAATTATTTATGTTTATTAATTATGTATTTAAGGATAGGTTTGAATAAGGATAGGTTTGGATGTCATATAATATTATACGATAATACAGCAATGGACTTTAAAATTAAATTTTGAAATTGGACTTTATAATAATTTATAGTTAATATTTTATATATTACATTATATAAAAATAGCATTAAAACCTACGTACCTTAAAATAAAGTATAAAATAATATAGTATTGGACTTAAAAATATGTCGAATAATAAGAAACTTTGTATTCTTACTTCCTAGTGACTTGTAAAGAATACGATAATGATCGGCAAATCCTGTAATTTAATGCTTTAGAAAGAATATATATATATATATATATATATATATATATATATATATATATATATATATATATATATATATATATATATATATATATATATATATATATATATATATATATTTCAAAATTACAACATTACACATTTCAAACTTATAATATTAGTATAAAATTTGTGTATTATCAATCTGTATTTGGTTAGTTGAAACATTTTTTTTTTTTGGTATAAAGGGCATCAGGCCTTATTAAGAAGGAAAACAAATTACAAACGTATCATACGCGGAAAACTAACTCCCCGCATATCATCTAAAACAATACTACCCACACTAAGGTGCATATCCCTAAAAATGTGTAAACCAACGTCTAAATTGAAAGCAACATTCGCAAGCGCATCCGCCGCCCTATTACCTTCTCTAAAAATATGACTAAGTTTAACAACCCAACCTCGAATAAGAAAGCCTTGGCATCTCGCTACCAGGCTAAATAAAGGATGTACCGAATCAACACCCTTTTCAAGCATATCAAGAACCACCATGGAGTCAACTTTCACAAGAACCTGTTTGAACCCCTCATTCCAAGCAATTTCCAACCCATAAGCAACCCCCCACAATTCTGCCCCGCTCACCGTGGTAACACCAATCTTAGCAGCATATCCGATAACCCACTCCCCTTTATCATTTCTCAAAAGTCCCCCGCATTAGCAAAACCCTAAGAGTTCCTAACCGCCCCATCCGAGTTCAACTTAATCCACCCCTCCGGAAGCTCCTTCCAGCGAACCAAACATTCACGCTTAGGATGACTAACATCTCCTTGCATATCAACTGTTCTTTTCAACTCCTCAGCCCTAGCTCTGAGGAATCCGAAACTGTCCAAAACCTCCGTTGTTCCCCGAAACACACGTTCATTACGCCATCTCCACAACCACCACAACGTGACCACAAACATAACCCTCCATTGCACCCCGTCTTCATCGACTTCGTCTGTCGAGATATTTCCGAAAAACCAAACATCCCATTCCACCGAGAAGAAAAGCTCTCTACACCTAAAGGGCACCATCATAAACCACAAGGACTTTACCTTCAGACAATCTCTAAAGAGATGAATAACAGACTCTTCCACATCCTGGCAAAAGGAGCAGTTAGGGTTATCACTCAAATGCCTTGTAACCCTTTCCTTGTTTGTCATAATACGCTTCCAACCAATCTGCCAGATAAACAACTTAATTCTTTCCGGGACAAGAAGCTTCCATATTCTATCGAACAATCCTTGTCTCACAAACCTGCCACCCCCAGCCAGCGAGCGCAACACTGTTACCACCGAACTCACGGTGAACTTTCCCGACAGAGAGAGGCTCCAACGGATACAATCCGGCTTGTTCAAGTCATCTACCACTACCCTAGCAGCCAGCCGAAGAAAATACGTATTCGAGATCTTACCTTGAAGATAAGACCAATTCCAGCCCACGCCCGGATTCCACACGTCGCACACCCGTGTCACCAACTCAGTCTCCGTAAGCTCGACAAGACAGTTATGTTGGAGCTCATCCTCAAATAGCCAGCGATCCGACCAAAACTTCACCAACTGCCCATTGATCATATTCCAAGAAAGATAAGGAACAACAATCTCATTATAAGTTCTGGTAATACCTTTCCAAATGCATGAATCTGATTGCCGTGGAGTAATCGAACTTGGCTAACTAAGATGTTGAAGCTTGTACTTGTGCAGGAGCACATTAGCCCAAAGATGGTTACTACAACTGAAAACCCTCCAACCCGTCTTACATATAAGAGCTTTGTTGACAAGGGCCGCCTTCCTAAACCCAAGCCCCTCCTCAGATCTCGGTTGGCATAAAATGTCCCAACTAACCAGATGTACTTTCCTGGCTTCACGAGTGCTACCCCAAATGAAGTCTCTCACCATACTATCAAGTTTAGCACACGTAGCTGCGGGCAACAAGAGAGTTTGCATCTGGTACACCGGAATTGTAGCAAGAATGGAACGTGCCAAAGTGACTCTTCCAGCAATGTTGAGAGATAGACGTTTCCATCCTGCGAGCTTAGAGTTCATTTTTGCAATAACAAAAGCAAAAACTTCCCTATTTAGACCATTATGCAACACTGGTACACCAAGGTACTTCCCCAGATTACGCGTGGCAAGGATACCGATAAACTGAGCAAGCACATTCTCCAAATCTCCCCTAACATTATGTGAAACATAAAACGCGACTTTACCATGCTCACTCTGTGTCCCGATGCTCCACAAAACACTTCAAGAATGCCTTTAATCACCTCCATTTGGCTCGTAGAAGCCTCAACAAACAAAAGAATATCATCAGCGAAAAAGAAATGCGACAGTTTCGGACCACTCCTGGATAACTGAATAGGTTTCCATAGCCTCGAATTCACAGCTCTATCAATAAGATGGCCAAGGCGCTCTAGACATAGAACGAAAAGGTAAGGGGAGAGAGGGTCCCCCTGCCTAATACCCCTAGTCATCTTAAAAAACGACGTTTTTTTCCCCATTCCAGAGTACACTCATAGAACCCGTAGAAACGCAAGTCATATCACGATTAATCCAGATATCAAGAAAACCAATATCTCGTAAGGTATCCTCAATGAATTCCCAACGGAGAAAATCATACGCCTTCTCCAAATCTAGTTTCAGAACCATCCAACCTTTCCTACCTCTCTTTCTCTTAAACGAGTGTACGACTTCTTGAAGGAGCACAACATTATCAGAAATCAGGCGACCGGGAATGAAACTATTATGCATCGGGCTCACAATATCACTAATAAAAACCTTTAATCTATTCACGAAAACCTTCGTAATGGCTTTATAAAAGACATTGCATAGGCTAATCGGTCAAAATTGTGAAATAAATTCCGGCTTAATAGTCTTACCGATAAGGACAAGCAAAGTATCATTAGCATGCTCAGGTAGGGTACCGTCCATCATAAACGAATGAGCCAGTCCAGACAAGGAAGGACCAACCGTCTCCCAAAGCCTCTGATAGAACCCAGGATTAAAGCCATCATCACCCGGAGCCTTGGACGCCCCCATACCCTTAATCGTTGCAAAAACTTCTTCATTCGTGATTTGGGCTCCCACGCTCTCCAGCAAAGCCTCACTCACTCTAGGAAAGCCACCATAACACAAAGACCCCAGAGTAGGCAAATCACTAGGACCATACATCCCCCCAAAATACCTTAGCACGTGCTCCTCCAACGCTTTATCATCCAGACACCAAGACCCATCATTAACCCTAAGATCCTCAACACGGTTCTTATGCCGTCTAATTATCGTTGAAAGATGAAAGAATTTAGTATTTTTGTCACCCGCCTCGAGCCATTGTTGTCTCGACTTTTGTTTCCAAAAAATCTCCTCTTGTTCAAGAACCGTATTCAACTCACTTACCGACTTGATTTCCTCAGTAATGAGTATGTCCGTAGGATTGACCGAAAGTGAGTCTTGCACAGCAGCAATGTGGGACGGTAAGCTATTCTTTCAGGCTTCGATATTCCCAAAGGTTTCATAATTCCACCTCTTCGACACCGTCTTCAGTTTTGCTAATGCCACATGTAAAGTTGAGACCGAGTCCCAAGCATTAGTAATCAGGTCTTTAAACGACGGATGAGTAAACCAAACATCTTGGAATCGAAAAGGTCGACGAGAAGGATTACCCACTCTTAGCTTGCCCCGTAGAGATTAAGGAGTAATGGATTGTGGTCTGAGGACAACCTGGGCAGATGCAACACGGATGCATTAGGCCATTTCATATGTGCTTCCGAAGACATACAAACCCGATCAAGTCTTTTAGCAACTCTCGTAGTAACATCTCTCCCTCTACTCCAAGGAAACAGCGACCCCTTAAACCCTATATCAATAAGGTGATTCTCCTCTAACCATCTAGCAAACAAAATAGACTCACGAGATAATCTTTCAGAACCACCTTGTCTCTCCGTTAGGTCCGATATAACGTTAAAATCACCCCCAATAATAATTGGGTCAGAAATTCCACGCATGGTTTCGGATAAAATCTCCCATATTATCCCACGACGTCGAGGATCAGGTGCAATGTACACGAGGAAAAGATGGGTACACGTACCCCCAAAATCCATCGTGACGTGTAAAAATTGATTATTTCTCGTAACAACAGACATATTGCAATTGTTCGAATGGCATAGCAGCCAAATCCCACCACTTTGGCCCGTAGCCTCTACTCTACTAACTGAGTCAAACCCCATCATTCTGCAGATATCATCAACAGTACTACCTTCACAATGAGTTTCAAATAAAGTAACAAAGTCCGGTTTGAATTTACGAAGCAAATACCGCATTGATCTCTGAAAACTGGGCTTCACCGTCCCGAAGCAATTCCAATACAAACCTATCATAAAAACTATAAAAGGGAGGGGGAGAGTTCAACACAAGACGGCTAACACCTAGAGCCAGCAAACGGCCCCTCCAGTGTAACCACTGCTCCACTTCCATCATCCATATTCGCCACACCTTGGTTCCCCTCATGAGTGGGAACAACGGAAGCATTGAGAGCAACACTATTACTGGTAAGTAATGAGTCTGCACTCCCAACAGAACGTGACTCAGAGTTATTCGAAATTACATCTCCCATATGAACATCCGTGGTCCCGCCATCCTGCCGGGCTTGGTCGTCAACTCTCTGTACAGAAAACACAAGACCCTCCATTCTTTCGCAAGAAAGAATGTCCACCACCTCTTTCTCCGCTATAATCATAACTTCTTTTTGACTCTGACCAACTCTTCCGCTCGACTCTGACTGGATATCGTCCATGTGTGTTTCTTTGGTAGTCCCTGACGAAGAAGCTCCATTCAAGTTCATCTCCACCATAGCAGAATCCGAATCTTGGCCATCTCTACCCCTTGAGGTCTCTGACGCTTCCTAAATTTCTGCTTATGAAACTGAGTAACTCCCGTAGTCACCTGAGCATTTTTCACCTGCTTCCCTTTATCAGAACTCGTAGCATTCTCGTCCCGTTGAAGTAACGCAAACCTGTTACCCATTGTATCCTTCTACATAGTAAGTGCCTTAGGAACATGAACGTTTTTATTTTGTTTAATCTTCCTTGGAACCGTCATCCATGGCCCATACCCGGAGTCAACGTCCACCTGTAACGCTCCTTCCAAGTTTTGTCTAGTATCCTCACCTTCCACCCCCGTTCCGTTCCTCCCATCCCCATTCTGTCCAAGTTGAGGTGACGCTCTCTCTGGACATCGTTCAAGTAAGTGACCATAACGACCACACCCATGACAAATCGTGTGAAGATTTTCATACTCCAACTTAAGTCGCTTACCATTCAGCAGAAGATCCCCTTGAGTGGCCTTTGGAGGTCAAGACGTATACAAACGCGAGCAAATCTCCCCCGATTAAGTTGGAGTGTATTCTCATCAATCTTAATGGGTTCTCTTACAGCAGAGGCGATAACACTGATCATACTTCAGTTATACATTGCAAAAGGGAGATCAGAGATCCGAACCCACACTGTAGTAGTGTTAATGATCGATGATTCTGGGTCAAAAGTGGGATCCCATTGTTGCACCATCATGTAATGACCAAACATGGTTCAGGGGCCCCCTGTGAGAACAGTAACCATATCCCTCTCCAACTCGAAGTGAATGAGGAAAAAATCATTTGGAAGATCAATAATCGACCATCCTCCTGAGGGTTTCCAGATCAGTCGTAGGATTCTCTCAAAGACCAAGTAAGACACCATCCGACCTAACAACTTCACCACAATAGAATTCTTTCATGGGCTTCAAGAAATATGATTACCTCATCAGAGACTGTAATTGAAGGAGTCGCATCGACCCCTTTCGAGAATTCAATACAAACTTTTCCTGATTCTATTAAGTTCTCCGGCAAATCTGGGGGCTTCTTCCAATCGTCCGATGCAAATAACTTCTTCGCCCAAGGGGAGGGTTCATCCAGTGGAGCAGTAGGAGTAATCAGGGCAAGCGAGAGTGTAACATTAGGCGGTTGAGGGGAGGGCACGATAACGGGTGCCGTCAAAACCGTGGGGTCATGTGGGGCGGCGGAAACATTGGGATTTGCGCTAGGGTTCGCCACAACAGTCGCTTAAGAAGTCGTCATTTCCCTCAAATGTTTCGGATTGTCATTTGAACTCTAACGATTGTTAGTTGAAACATTGTGTTTTATTAGTTAAAACATGTACATTTAACAAGGTGCATGATAAAATAATTATATTAAAAAAAGCTAATAATAAAAATATATTAGAATTGTTTACGAATTTAAAGGTGAATCGAACAAAAAAATTTAAATGGATAAAGTAATAGTTATAAACTTTTCTTCTATAAATTTATGAACTATTAGTGAAAAACAATTTGAATTAACATAACAAAAATTTGTAGAATTTTTTTTTTTTCAAACCTAAAACCAAATATTAATTAGTAGATTTTGAATTTCATAAACCATTTCTTTTTATGTTTTGTGCATAGGGTGGTGGGACCGTATGATAGGATTTGATAGAATGCGATCAGGGAGCACGAGTTTGTGATGTTCTTTTCCCCAGCGGATTGAGAGGCTAATACCTTACTGAAGGATGAAAAGAGGGAGGAGGACCACAGGGACAACGCGTCGGTAAAACAAAGTGCTTCAAATTACTGTGGACCCATAAATGTCTACATACGTCACCCGCATCTTTCTTTATGACGTCACTTTGCTGAATTCAGCTCGCAAAATTGGCCCACTTGTTTATTAGACTCGTAATACTAGCTTAATTCTCATCTCTTCCACAGATTTGTAATATAAAAATTATATAGTAATATTATTAGATAAATATAAAAACATAATGTTAATGAAAATTTATGATACATCTTATTATATAAATGGTACATACATCAATATTTAATATTATGTAGTTTGTTCAAAAAAAAGGCTATAAACTCAAATTGTATCTTAATATAAATTTTTTTTTTCAATCCGTTCAATATAAATATGCACTTTTCAATTAGGTGTATGCTAATATATATTACATATATCAACTACTTTCTAATAAAAGGTAATAAGTTCAGGGGTAGTTTGTTAAGTAGGTGTAAAGATGAGCACAAACAAAGATCTTTTCATTTCAAGGGACAAACCAGGTCCATCTTATTTATTTATAAATATTAATTAAAAGATTAAATTGGTAATATCAATTTACTCAAACTCAAGCCCAATTGTTTGAATAAAGGCTCAATTGTTTTCTTTTAATGAAGCTCAGTTGTTTTGTTTTAATAAAGTCATAATGCAATAAAGTTTAAGTTCGGTCTAGTTACTCAAGCTTATACTCAGTCTAGTTAGACAAGCATATGTCCGGACCCAATACACAAACTTACGTCCGACCCAATACACAAGCTTAGGACAAAGCTCGTTACACAAGCCTATGACAAGGCCAATACACATATTGTCACTCTCTATAGCAATCATCTGAATTTGTAATTTAATAGCTTCTTGTAAACTTATTTAAAAGCGTAGACTTTTGCTTTAATCAACGCTTTTTAGTTTTATTTTTTTAATGTCATCTTATTGTAACAAATCATTATATTTTTTCTACAATAATGTTATTTACACTAGGGGTGGGCTTTCAACGGGACGGAATTGACGTCATCTCAGTCTCATCGTGGCTATTTTATATGAGACGGGATCGGGATAAACCTTGGGTATTTTAGATTGACTCTCACTGAGTCGTATCCCGGCTGGGGTCGGGACGGGACATGCTCAATCCCGCTTGCACATTAATTTATTTATTGTATTTAAATTTTACGTTTCATCTACAAAAATATCCGTATATATCGTACATAAAATGCAAAAACATTAAAGTTTTCAAATGTCCATAATAACGTATTACAATTTACAATAAAATTTCATAACAACCATAATAAAACACATCTAAATGAATTTGGATCATTTGTCAATTTTGACGGTTTTACCAACATAGTTTATGTTTTAAATATATAAGAATAAGTATATAATAAGTATATAAGTATATCATTAATGCTTATAATTTTTTTTATATTTATTATTTTAAATTAAAATTTTATTATACATGGGATGGGATGGACCTAGCGGGATGATGAAGTTAGGCTCATATTCAGTCCCATATTGTTTTTGGCGGGACAGGTTCGGGACGATATTTATAACTTTTGATGAAATCTTTTCGGGATCGGGACCGGAATTGACGAGATTTGTGTTCACCCCTAATTTACACCGATGTTTGAACTTTCTCTTTATTTATCAATATTAGTACATTTATTTACTTATGTAATAAAAATATTTGTTTAACTTTAATTTAACTATATAAAATCAAATGAATAAGTTTATAGGATAAACTTAAAGTGAACACATAACAAATTTAGACATGCAAAACATACGGTCAAATCATGGAAATATATAAAAGCAGATACATGAACCTAATTTTCATTTCTAATAACTTGTAATATTAATATATTGTAATAGACCTAATTTTGATTTATGGAAATATTAACAATACTATTTTATTTTTTATCCTATTTTTTATAATAACTTATTTAAATATATGTAATATTAAATATGGTACAGTTAGAAAAACACAAAGAACTGAAAACTTCCATCTTTTAAATAATTACTATTCGGGCGGACAAAAATCACTAACCGCACTACGGAAACGCAATTTGCATCCGCCCCAAGCTGGGACAGAAGCAGATTGCGTTTATGTCCCAGATTGCGTCTATTTGAGAAAAGTGGATACCATGTATAGATTTGTACGTTTGTGAACTATTTAATAAAATTTAAATTATTTTAAATAAACTGAATCCAAAATAAATTTAAATTTAAAACAAATAAAAGTCATATAATCTAATTAATGTTGATTTTAGTGAAGATTTTAAATTGAAATTGTTATGCAAAATTTTTTACAACATTAGGTAGATAATTAGGTAAATTTAAATAGTTATAATGATTAAAAAATAAAATAAAAAATAAAAAGCTTATATTACCTTAATAAACATATTTTAGTCATAAGTTGTTTTCCCTTAATTTTACACATGTTTTAGAGTAGAGATCCGAAATTATCGAACTTACACTTACTTTATTTTAATTTAATTAGGATGCTTTGAAATATTTACGTGCAATTGGTACCGATTTTTCGTCCAAGTTTGAGCTCCGTGGATATTTTCTAGATAGAGAAAACTTATTGGGTTGGGCTCAGTATATGACCAACTCAATGAAATTTGTGTTGGTAATAAAAAAAATCATGATTGGATAAAAGGGGGTTTTGTATCTTACAATTGACATGTGATAGACACGGAGATGTTAGAAAGTTGAAAGATGTTGATCCCGATCATGTTCCAAGTTCTAGTCGGAAGAAGAATTCGAAGAAGTGTAAGTGCAAGTTTGAACTTGAGGGGGCACAACTTGAAGAAGAGAAATGGTCATTGAGGGTTGTATGTGGAGTCCACAACCACATTTGATATTATCTCGCCGGAATACACAATTACAACCTAATGTTCATATAAGATCAAATTCCAATTCTTCCTAAACTGGCCGAACCGTCCTAAACTAATGTTCATATAAGATCCAATTTCAATTCTTCCTAAACTAACCCAATCGTCCTAAACTAATGTTCATAAAAGATCCAATTCCAATTATTCCTAAACTAACCAAAATTTCTTAAACTAATGATTTTTGAGCCTAAAATTAAAAAATAAACAACAAAAAATAGATAAAAACGTATAAAACGTATCTTAAACCGTTCTTTGAGTGTTCTTCCAGTCCTAGGGGGAGAATCCGAACCAGCCATGTGTATACGATTATACGGAATAAGAAGAAGACAAAAAAGGCAAAAAAGTTGTTCGCCGGAGATGGGCGGCGGCGGCGGCGACGGCAGCGGGGAAGGGCGGCGGCACCGGTAGCGACAATCTGCATCCGCCCCAAGCTGAGACGGATGCAGATTCAGAATCCATCCCAAGCTGGGGCGGATGCAGATTGCGTTCCGTCGTCGCCCCGTAAGTAAAACATATAAAGTCTAAAATTCCGACTAATCAAAAAAAAAATAGAAAGAAAAAGAGGGGCTTCATATGGCTACAACATCAAGACTATGTCGTTTTGCTTGGATTAAGCTTAAAATAATTAACGAACTAAACAAGTCGTAGGGTGTGTTTAGATGAGGATTATTGGAGGTTATTTTAGATTGAATTTGAGAGGTTAGTTTTGTGGAGGTGTTTGGTTGAAGCTGTATATTATAGGGGAGATTATATAAGAGATTAAAGACGATTAAAAATAGGGAAAAAAATAATCTCGTACCAAGGTTAAATGAGATTAATCTTCATTCATCCATTACGATTTCACTCATGTCCCTGTTGGAAAAACAAACGCGACACACACACGAGAAGACAACCGACATTCGTTCTTCTCATTACTATGGTTGTGCATCCGGACTAGACCGGAAATTCCGGTCTGGAACATTCAAGAACCTTGACTAGTGACTGGACCAAGGGTCTATTCCGGTCCGTTACGGTCCGGTCTATTCCGGTCCACTACGGTCCGGTTTGATCCGTCTGGACCGGTTCGGACCGGCGTAAAATAAATATATTTTTGAGAAAACTAAAAAAAAAACATATAATTTTTTTTTAAATATGTAAGCAAGATATATGATTTTTTTAATGTATAAATTAAATTTATAAATGAAAAAAAAAAAACTTCAATCCGACTTGGTCGTTTCCGGTCTGGACCGGGACCTAAACGGTCCGGTTTTCTGGTCCAGGTCATTTTTGCACATTCCTACTCACCACCGTGAGTTCTCCAACGATCAAGGAGAAGAGAGGAGGACATCGGGAGATATTGGTTCCGACGAGGCCACCGGTGACGAGGAGAATGAATTGGGATGTTGAAGACGATAAGAAAGGTTGAAGATGGATGAAATTGTAAAAGGTGTTCACAGAAGGCCGGACAAGAGTGTCACGACTTAGAAGCACGTACAAACATCGAATGAGCATCAAAAACATCTAAGGTTAAAACAAAGGTAAATTGTATTAATTAAACCCATTAAAAAGCTCCTACCAAACAACATAATATAGATTATTTTAAATTAAATAATCCTAATAAACTCATATAATTTTTTTTTTTAACTTTCATTTAGATTAATCTTTAAAATAAACTTTTAAGTGTGTTGCTTTATTTATTTTTTAAGCTATTCGGAAGCACACAACTAAACCTCCCTTGTTTTGACAAAAAGTACACCGTTGTGAGAAATTTAATACGTAAAATGTTTAAAACCCACTTATGTTCATACTCTATATTAGAAGAGATTTTAGGACAAGATAAATGAATTCATTTAACATGTTAATAATAAACATAATTGCACAATACAACTCACAACTCTGTCTGTGACATATATATATTTAGATTATGCACATGGCTTGCAAAATGGAAGAAGAAACTAACCATAATTACGTATATGGTATAATAAAATTTGATTTTGTAGATGAGTCTTAGAAAGCAAAATCGATTTCACGTACGGGTCCAAAACCATAATCAAGTTCCACATTGGTTCTCATAATAGAAACTCAATTCGCATTTGACTTTGGGTTCCATGTGTAATCGTTAGAAATATGACTGTTGTATAAAGTTTGTATTTTTGCATATAAAAGTGAACACCAATCCTATAATGTCCACATTAGGTCCATAATTCTTTATTTCAAAAAAAAAAAACTTTAGAAAAAATAACGGGTTTAATATTTCATCTAATATTGATGTTGGTTTTCTTGTCGACGAGCAACCTCTTTCAATTATGAGGTATTATTACATATATTTTTAATATATTTATTTTAAATTTTATAACATAGATTCCCGTAGGCTTAATATCTATAAAAATAAAATTTATATTGTCGAATATAAATGTCCCGGAATATTCGGATGAAGTAGAGAAAATAAATAATTCAAATGTGTTTAATGTAGTTGGACAATATTTTTCGGATAAAATAGTTTTAGTCAATTGGGTCTGTAAAGAAGGTAAAAAATATCACATGGTGATAATAAAATTTATTTTTTGTTCTGAAAAGATTCCTTGTATTTGTATCATATATGTGATTTGAGATGATATTAGGTATGTGATGTTGTTAGGGGTCATTGACTTTACTAGCATGGAGAAAATGTTTGATATTGCATTTCTATTAATGACGAGAGGCTATAAATCATTATGAGTGAACATTACAATGACTCTAGTAGATGTGATTATGACAAACCGGAAACAAGCGCTCATAAAGTCATAATGTCACTGGTACGGTCTTTCCAATTGTGAAGCATATATTGTGCAATGTGAATGTGATACACAACATGGAAGAAAATGGATGGTATAAAATATGATGCGATCCACAAAGATCCACAAACTCAAGTTTGACAAAATGATGAGGATTCTAAGTGATGGATCAATTACTCAAGCAAAGGCAAAGAAGATTATGAACGCTATAATATTTATATTAAGACGTTAACGGAATGACTCTAATACAATAATTAATAACTTATCATTATTGTTACTTTATTCGTATATAGATGACCAATGAAAATCAAGTCCATGAGATTTAAGAAGTCCGGGTCCAAATACACTCATATTCTCTACAAAAAGGAGGCCCAATTACAAGCTAAAACTCCCACCTTGAAATTGTTCAACCGCTCCTCCTACACACCCATTGGTTGCTTGCTCGTCAAGTCATATTTTAGTTAAAGATGATCCTACAATGATTATTAATTTTTACGATAATCTATCTTTCCAAGTTTATATATTTAAGTCTTTTATTAATTATCTTTAAGTTACTTAGGACCTCCTATTTTCCTATAATATCTATAATTCATTCCGAATAACTTAGAATTGAATAAAATTGTACATATTTTATCAATAATATTCGATTAGCCCCAAATTATCAATAAACCTATCATTTCTTTTGAAATTTTGGTGCATCACTCTTGTTATGGTTGTGTACCAAGTTGTTTAGAGCTCTCAACTATCCTAATTCAATCAATCTATATTGAATTTGGTATTTAATCTTTTCTCCCTCCTCTATTTGATTTGCAATTTAACTTTGTGTTTGCATCCGAAAGATCTCCTTCTCCATCCTTGGTGCCGTAAAAACCCTAAGGGTGTAAAGGCTAAATTTTGTAGTTTGGTTTGATCTAATTAACTAGATCGAATCAAATTGGTAATTTCCTTCCTTTTTACCTCAGTGAATTGATGTCATATATTCATGCATCATTTTAGTTGCTAGATTCATGCATTGCACATTTCCTTTGGATGGTTTGTATTCACATATCGAGAAAGCATTCAGATTGTAGTTTATGATGTCTAATTAGGTTTATTTCGTGTTTCAGGAGTTCGGGGCCAATTTGGGAGCGTTTTTATCAAAAGACACACCAAACTACGAGAGTTTGATCTTCCCTGAAGTCAGGAACTACATTAGAGCATCATATATGATTGAGGATTGAGGGATCGAGTAGCATACTATTAAATTGGACGCTTAGTTGGACTTCAACATTTGAGATCCAGATTTGCACTTGACAAGGGGTCGAAACGGGCACGACACGGGGTAGAGACGGGGAAATTGGTTGTCTCATGCCCGTGGTGTCGTCGTTTCAACCATTTTCCATTACAACTTTCCACGAACTTCACTCCAAATGGCTTGAGAGGGCCTGACCACGAGCAACTTGCCCGTGCCATGCCCGTGTCGCGCTACAACCTCCGGAAATAGTTTGACAATTTTGTTAATTGTTGGGCTTTTTCTTAATCTCTTGAGGCCCGATTTTAGAGAGTGTACGTATAATGTTAGTTTACAAATGTTTGAAGGGTTCGCACCCTAGAGACTTTGCAACCCTATTGCGACGTTAATCTTCCCTTTCTACTCGGATTCACAAAGAAAATTTTTGTTGGAGAATTCCCTGATGTTTGCTTTTGAGTTATTGATTATGTTTTCAGATTGCTATTCATTTTATCGTTTTGTTTCTTTCTTCATGTTTGGTTAGTTTTCTTATGATCTAAGTATTGGTTGAACCCTGTAATGAATTAATTTATAATTATGTATAAGAGTTGTTGAACGGAAATTAGTTGGGGAGAGATTTATACCTTTACCTTGAGGATTCTTGACTCTCATAGTTCAAATGGTATTTTTGACCTTTTTGATTTGTTTGCGAGAGTGTGGCCTGCTTTGTTTTTCAACTTATTTTCTATACACTTCATGGTTTGGATTTTACCCTATACATCTACAAGTGCGTCTTTGGCTTGGGCTGAGCACGGCCTTTATACACAAAGACGTGGGAAAGACTATCTTTAACAATGACCTACATATCCACTGTTTGATGTTCATAATGTTCATATACTTGATTATATCTTTATTTAAATAGTGGTGATACATTTTCCTTAGATCACTAGCTGTGTTTATTTCCGTACTAGCTTGATATGATGTGTGATCTTATTAGATCTTGTTGTGCTAGTGCGATTGTTTATAGTTGGAGATGATTCGTTCCTCCTTGCTTTTGTGATGTTGGTTGGCTAGAGATGGTTTTCCTCTATGCCTTGGATAGTGTTTGTGCTGCAGTCGATGGTTTCCTCCATGCTTATGTTTGAGGTTATAGAGAGAGTTGTACTTCGGCTTGTGAGTCCGAGTGGTTTGAGGATTTTGCAAGTTTCGGGACGAAACTTGTTTTTAGGGGGGTGAGATGTAAGAGCCCTAGTCTTTCGGACCGAGATTTGAACCTTAGCCGATATTGGATTTGGCCGATATTGGCCTTTCCGCACCCGCGGGCATGTCTGCCGCCCCTGCGGGTTTCCGCCCCTGCGGCTCAAGGAACCCCCCCTGCGGTTTCCGGCGGCTGCAGCCGGTTTTGTTGACTCCTTTGACCCGTGCTTTACCCTTTGCCTTACTTCTTTCTTTTCCTTGCTGAACAAGGGTTGCCTTCTTCACTTTCCAATCCAGCCTTTCACGTCCTCCTTGCTTCTCCTTCATCCTTCTTGTTCTTGATCTCTCTTGAGTTTGGAAGTGTTTTGGTGTGTCTTGTTCCGGATCTACCTAGAGTTAGGTAGATCATTTCCTTTCCTAGTATGAGCGGTAGTAGCATGCTAGGTATCGGATGTTGATGAGTATGATATAGATATGCCGGTTACGGCTTTGAGGTTTACGAGTTGGATATGATCCTTATGGATCCCTTGGGTCTAGGTGTGACCCTTTGTGTGATAGGAGTTTGATATATATATGTATGCCTTGTATAGGCCGTGTTGTCCTCCAGTTTGGAGTGGACCTGAGTGAGAGCTGATCGTAGTGATACTACTTCCAAGGTTGAGGTAAGTCCGTAGGACTTACTTAGTTGTCATTCCTATATTGGATGTGTACATGAGTGGTGTGTTGTATATGTTTGATAGCATGCGTTATGGTTATTACCGATCTATGGTATATTTTTTGCCCATTGTAGGACCGTGATAACTTGCCCTTTCATCCCGCCAGGAGTATGGGAGGTTCTTTGTAGGCAGACCAGACCTGGTAAACGGTTCGGGCACTCCCCATTCTCTTAGGGTACATGGGGTGGTGTTCCAGGCACCATTCCAGCTGGCTATTGGACCCAGAGGCGAGGATTATATATTCCTCGTGTCACATATGTTTATATGGATATATATACGAGTTGATTGCTGGACTTTATAAAGATAATGAACCGGGTAAATGTGTGATATCATGTTGACGTGTTTAGTATTCTTTGATGTGTGTGTGTGCTCTGCATCTCTTATATATGTGTATGGTTAGCTAACGGTGTTATACCATGTTGTAGATCCTTTGCAGGTTAGGAGAACTGCAGAGTGATCCAGAGAGGTGATCTGTTGAGGGCTCCGTACACTGGGTCGTCCTCGTGGGATGGGATCTTTTGACTATGTATATGGTTATGTTTTGTTGTACTCAACAGTACTTGTATAAACCTTTTGATATTTATATATCAGTTTCATGTTTTGTTTTAATCTATTTGTGCATTGTTGTAAGATCAGTGAAATTGTTGTCAGGCTAGGGTCAGGATCCATTGTGAGATCCTAGCCTAGTAGCACTCCGAGTCCTATGGATTTGGAGTGTTACAAAGTTGGTATCAGAGCCCAGGTTGACAACAATGGCACTTGTAATCTGCGATAAAGGTTGAATAGATAAATAAACAGAACCCGAAAAGAGGTCTTACTTTTCAAAAGGTTTTGGTTTTGAAATGAGTACAAATGTTTTGGGATATCGTGTATGTGAGCCATCGCCCCTCTGAAGATCTCGACAGTATAGATATATATAGATATTCTGTTGTGATTGATTTGATATATATCTATACATATGGCATATACATATAGCCTTCTAAGCTAGGTTTACGTCTTCTGCAGATGGTTCAGACTAGAGCCTTACCTGCAGCTAGACGAGGTAGAGGTAGACCCCCTCTAGGTACAGGACGAGGTAGGAATCCTGTTGGTGGTTCACAGGCAGCAGGAGAGATACATGAGGAGGTTGCTGAGAGTGTCGTTCCTGAGACTGGGAACGGTGCAACTGAGAGACAGGGGCCACAAAGAGCCCAGTCTGGGGAGTCTGATCGTGTCTCCATGGAGGGACCAACCTTCGCGAGTACATTAGACGGGTTGAGGAGGCTGCCAGGGCAGGTAGGCGTGCCCCTGATCTGCCAGCACAGGAGGGATCATTTGAGAGATCCCATGCAGTTACATAGGTGCCAGCTGCACCGGCACCTGCCGCTGAGATTGCTCGAGCTACAGAGGAGCATAGAGGGCCTCGACCAGACACTTGGTTGAAGGCTTTTCATCAGATGGGAGTACACCCTTTCACTGGGAAGGTGGGGTTAGAGGTGGAGCTCTGGATAGGACATGTAGACTCAACTCTGGAGTTTATTAGATGTCCAACTGACAGGCAGATTGAGTTGGTGCAAACTCTGTTCAGAGATTTGGCACAGCAATGATGGAGGTCTATACGAGTACAAGTTACTAGTTATGAGCAGATGAGGACTCTGATCCGAGAGCGTTTCTGCCCTGCCTCGCTGATGAGGGAGAAACTGCGAGACTTTGTTGAGGCTGGGTTCGAGGATGTACCGGTCTCAGAGGCCATCAGAAGATTTCAGGAGGAGCTGGCATTGCTGGGTCCAGCTGCACCTCCTGCAGATCAGCATGTATATCCGTTTTCCTAACGACTGAGGGATGCTACCCGGACTTATATGGGAAGGTTTCACTGTGAGACCTTGGTCGATTATCAGGACCGGGCTTCTGATTACGAGAGAGAGAGATCTAGCCAGAGGAGAGCTTCTCAGACCGAAGGGTCTGGGAAGAGACAGCAGACTGGGCAGACCAGTGGTATTGGTGGAGCTGCTGGTTCAGGGCGAGGTCAGAGTCGCCAGAGTCATCCTTCATCTGCACCAGGTGCAGATAAGGGAGTACAGTGCTTCAACTACAGTGAGTATGGGCATATGAGATCAGAGTGTACGAGGCAGCCGGTGACCTGCTTCACTTGTGGCAGACCTGGTCACAAAGCTACCTTCTGTAGACGAGGCGGAGCTTCATCTCAACAGTGTTCTTCTCCTGCTAGTGCAGCGGGAGGTGGGCAGAGGCCACCTCAGCAGCAGCAGAGTCAGAGACAGCAGAGGGTCCCAGATCGCCCTACGACTCAGGGATCTGCTCCTGGGCCGAGTAGAGGTAGAGGTCGTGGTGGGAGAACCACTGACACCAGAGGCCCACAGGGCCGAGTTTTTGAGCTGAGGAGTGCAGAGGAGCCAGCTGCACCTATTGCTACAGGTACCATTCGGATTCATGGTTTACCTGTTAGAGTTTTCTTTGATACTGGTGCTACGCACTCTTTTATTTCTGATGCTTGTGTAGAGCGTCTTGGTTTAGATACAGTTGAGGGGATGCCCTTTATTATAGGGTTACCCGATGGTGGTAGGGTCAGAGGTACCCGTGAGATTCACGGTTGTCCCATTTCTGTAGGGACCCGTGTGTTACTAGTTGACTTCTTTGTCATGTTGTTAGAGCATGAGGAAGTCATTCTAGGTATGGATTGGATGGATAGACATTCTGCAGTCTTAGATGTAGGTAGGAGGATTGTTACCCTCTCTACCGAGTTAGGTCAGATAAAGGTTTTCCGAGGTTGGGACCTTGGAAAGACTGACACGATTATCAGTGCGGTACGGGCAGCTAGATTGATTGCACAGGGTTGTGATGCCTTCTGGTATTATGCCATGAAGGAGGGGGAGAGTCCAGCATTAGAGGATATCCCTGTGGTTTGCGAGTTTATAGATGTATTTGCTGAGCTGTCCAGTTTGCCGCCTCAGAGGAGTGTGGACTTCAGTATTGAGTTAGAGCCTGGTACGAGACCGATCTCGAAGGCCCCATACCGGATGACGCCTGTCGAGATGCTGGAGCTGAAGAAGCAACTTGAGGAGCTGGCTGAGAAGGGCTTTATTCGCCCTAGCGTGTCCCCATGGGGAGCACATGTCCTCTTCGTACGGAAGAAGGACGGATCGTTGAGACTGTGTATTGATTACAGAGAGCTGAACAAGGTGACCATCAAGAACAAGTATCCATTGCCGCGTATTGATGACTTGCTAGATCAACTTCAGGGAGCGACAGTATTCTCCAGGATTGATCTACGTTCTGGGTATCACCAGCTGAGGGTGAGAGAGCATGATGTGCATAGGACAGCATTCAAGACCAGATATGAACACTACGAGTTTGTAGTGATGCCATTTGGACTTATGAATGCCCCAACAGTTTTTATGGAGTTGATGAACAGTATCTTCATCGACTTCCTGGATCAGTTTGTGGTGGTCTTCATTGATGATATTCTGGTATACTCTCGCAGTGGAGAGGAGCATGCATGACATCTGAGGACTATATTGCAGGTTTTGCGGGATATAGAACTTTATGCTAAGTTCTCTAAGTGCGAGTTTTGGATGCCAGAGGTAGCATTCCTGGGTCACATTGTATCCGCCGAGGGGATCAAGGTTGATCCAGCGAAGATAGAGGCAGTAGCAGCATGGACTACACTGTTCGCTATTTTAACACCCCTATAAACTTTTATCAATAATGATAAAAGCTCACAGGTTAGTAAAAACCACGGTATGCTTTAAATTTATAAAACAAGAAATAAACACCCAAATTGTAGCGAACCCACAGTGTATGGGTCAATTACAGTAAGGATAAGTATTCCAAGGTCGATCTCAGGGACCAAGTGTCTGAATTATAAATGTGATCTAAAATAATGTAAATCAAAGTAAAAGAAAGAGGTTGGAAAAGAAGGGAAGAAAGATCAAAAAGGTTTTAATGGATTTTGTAGAGTTCGCAATCAAATATCGGATTTGATTGAAAACTAAGTAAACAAACGAACGAAAGGTATATCAATAAAAGAGAAAGCGGATTCCAAGGATTCAAGGTCATTATTTATACGCATGGACTCAGGACATCTCTCAAAGGATCTATGGTTAACAAGCTTTAGGGAAGAACGTTTCTAGGCTGACAATCTATTACTGGGTAAGTCTCAAGACTATCTAGTTCCAAACGAACCACCTATTACCGGGTAAGTCTCAAGGTAGAGAGGTAGGAAATTCTAAACAAACCAGATTCCAAACTAAGGGAAAGGTAAACCATTACCGGGTAAGTCTCAGGTATTACCCTACTTAGGAAGGAATCTAAGCACACTCAACCCAATAGAGATTTTCACCTCTATTACCTATGGTCAATCTCTAAGGTATCTAAGAAGGTGTTTCACCGGGTAAGTCTCAACTCCAACTTACGTCACTATTTATAAGGGTTCTAACTAGATTCAAGTCCTAACTAACCACTAGGATTTTAAAGTTATACAAACCAAGCATTAAACACTATTCCATCATAGTCCAGGTATAAATAAATCCCTATTCACCTTAGAATCACAATGGTTCTAGCCAACAATCAACATATCAAAAGCAATACTCAATTCAATTGAAGAATTCATAAAATGAGAACTAAAAGAGAGAATAAATAAAGTACTCAGCTTTACTAAGATGAAACCAGCAAAATGACAAATTCCCAGTATCGCGAAGCGTATCTGAATTGAATTAAATCTAAAAGCCTGAATCTTTCCTAAAAACTCAATGTAGTTCAACAATGGTGACAATGGTGTAGAGCAAGGGAGAAGAAGAAGGAGAAAGTGGAACTCTCTAATAGAAGCCTTCGAATAAAATGAAGCGGAACCTTGGAAATTATTTAGAGCTTCCCTTTTATACCCAACAATCTTCCATAGAACGGGCCGGGCCAAAACTGATCCAAAAAGAACAAAATATTTCGGCGCACAGAAATCTCGGTCGGAAATCTCGGTCGTCGACCGAGATTTTGGAACGTCGGGACCGAGATTGGCTTCGTGTTTCAGCATTAGGGAAATCTCGGTCGGTGATCTCGGTCAAATCTCAGAAATCTCGCCCGAGATGGCACAAATCTCGGCCGAGATTGGGACCGAGATAGAGACCGAGATTCGCCGACAGAAACTTCTAGAATGGAATCTCGGCCAAGATGGCTCGGATCTTGGCCGAGATATCTGGGAACTCGGCCGAGATCATGTGGATCTCGACCGAGATTGCTCTAATCTCGTGCATTCCTTCTTGTTTGCTCGTGGTTCGTCTTTTCCTCGTTTCCCGTGCCTGCGTGATCGCTCCAAAGCGTCCATTCTTTGGTCCTCAAATGCATCGTTTTAGCTCCAAAACACGCCAAAATACCTACAAGGGCACCAAAAGCGTGTGTAGACATCTATACTCGCAAAGTTGCACTAAACAAGTATAAAGAACACAAACTAAGGCTAAAACATGCATGCGGAAAAGGGAAAACTAACTAAATGCTCTACTAAACTAGGTCGATAACTCATGTTATCATACACCGACGAACGTCAAGGAAGTACGTAGTTTCCTTGGCCTAGCCGGTTATTACAGACGCTTTGTGGAGGGATTTTCCGTGATTGCCCGTCCACTGACGAGTTTACTGAGGAAGACTACCAGATTCGTGTGGTCTGATCAGTGTATGCAGAGTTTTGAGGAGCTGAAAAGACGTCTGACTTCTGCTCCTGTTTTGCCACAGCCAGAGGATTTTGTAGTATACAGTGATGCATCCAAGCTAGCTTGGGATGTGTGTTGATGCAGCGGGGCAGAGTGATTGCATATGCGTCTAGACAGCTGAAGACGTATGAGGAGAACTATCCGACTCATGATCTGGAGTTGGCAGCGGTAGTTCATGCACTGAAGATCTGGAGACATTACCTGTATGGTGTTACATGTCAGATCTTCACAGACCATCAGAGTCTGAAGTACATTTTCACGCAGCGGGAATTGAATAAACGCCAGCGTAGGTGGCTTGAGCTGATCAAGGATTTTGATCTGGAGATTCTGTATCATCCGGGGAAGGCGAACGTTGTCGCCGACGCCCTGAGCAGGAAGACGCCTCGAGAGCAGGCGATTGCGAGGCTGACAATTCAACAGCAGTTACAGGAGACTTGATCTGGTTAGAGTTGGACATCTAGTTTCCTGATGAGGATGCCCAGCTGCGGACTTTAGAGGTTCTTCCTGATTTGTTGGGTGAGATCCAACAGAAGCAGGAGACTTGCCCGACCTTAAGGAGGATCAGAGAGCGGATGTCTCGGGATGAGGCACCACAATTTCTTCTGGGAGCAGATGGAGTATTGAGACGCCGTGGTCGCGTCTGTGTACCTGCTGATACAGAGCTGAGACAGGGGATATTACAGGAGGCTCACTGTACACCTTAATCTGTACATCCAGGTACGAGTAAGATGTATCAAGATCTGAGACGTTTATATTGGTGGGGAGGGCTGAAGCCCGATGTGACCAGATTTGTGGCACAGTGTGCGACCTGTCAGTAGGTCAAGATCGAGCATTTCAGACCTGGAGGGGAGCTCCATCCACTTCCTGTTCCACAGAGGAAGTGGGAGGACATCACCATGGATTTTGTGACTGGACTGAGGCTGAGCCAGAGTTTTGATGCCATCTGGGTCATAGTGGACAAATTGACGAAGATGGCACGTTTCATTCCTATTAGAGAGACGTGGCCGGTGAGAAGCTTAGCTGAGGAGTACACTAGGAAGATAGTGAGACTCCATGGTGTGCCGAGGACGATCGTCTCAGACAGAGATGGACGATTTACCTCGAGATTTTGGCAGCAGATTCAGACTGCCTTGGGGACAAGTTTGCACTTCACTACTGCGTTCCATCCTCATACAGATGGTCAGTCAGAGAGGACCATTCAGACCCTAGAGGATATGCTACGAGCTTGTGTGTTGAATTGGGGACAAGTGTGGACAAATCATCTCCCACTTGTTGAGTTCTCATACAACAACAGCTGGCATGCATCTATTGGGATGACCCCATATGAGGCACTGTATGGTCAGAGATGTCGTACACCGTTATGCTGGGATGAGAAGAGCAGTGTTAGTGGTTTAGCACCTGATCAAATTCAGGATGATGTGGCTCGAGTAGCATTGATTCGAGAGCGGATGCTGACTGCCTAGAGCCATCAGAAGTCGTATGCTTATAGGAGGCGTAGACCTCTAGAGTTCAGAGTTGGAGCTCATGTATGGTTGAGAGTGTCCCCGACACGAGGTGTTAGGCGTTTTGACATTAAGGGGAAGTTGAGCCCCCGATATGTCGGACCGTTCGAGATTCTGGATTGGGTTGGGAGCGCAGTTTACAGATTAGCCTTGCCTCCGAGATTAGAGGGTGTTCACCCTGTATTTCACGAGTCTCAGCTGAGGGAGTACATACCAGATCCGAGACATATTGTGAGTTATGATGATTTGGTGGTTGAGCCGGACCACACTTTTGTTGAGCACCCGATTGCAGTCCTAGAACGAGGTATGAGACGCCTGCGTTCGAAGGACATTCCTATGTTGAGGATACAGTGGTCGAGACGAGGACCTGATGAGGCTACATGGGAGACTGAGGATAGTATCCAGAGGAACTATCCAGAGTTCTATGTTGAGTTAGATGCACCAGTAGGATCACCGAGTAGATCTTAGTGCTATCTTGGTGAGTGGTTGCTTATGTGCTTATATGCCATGTTGTGTTTATTTTCGTACTAGCTTGATATGATGTGTGATCTTATTAGATCTTGTTGTGCTAATGCGATTGTTTATAGCTGGAGATGATTCGTTCCTCCTTGCTTTTGTGATGCTGGTTGGCTAGAGATGGTTTTCCTCAATGCCCTGGATAGTGTTTGTGCTGCAGTCGATGGTTTCCTCCATGCTTATGTTTGAGGTTATAGAGAGAGTTGTACCTCGGCTTGTGAGTCCGAGTGGTTTGAGGATTTTGCAAGTTTCGGGACGAAACTTGTTTATAGGGGGGTGAGATGTAAGAGCCCTAGTCTTTCGGACCGAGATTTGGACCTTAGCCGAGATTGGCCTTTCCGCACCCGCGGGCATGTCTGCCGTCCCTGCCGGTTTTGTTGACTCCTTTGACCCGTGCTTTACCCTTTGCCTTACTTCTTTCTTCTCCTTGCTGAACAAGAGTTGGCTTCTTCACTTTCCAATCCAGCCTTTCACGTCCTCCTTGCTTCTCCTTCATCCTTCTTGTTCTTGATCCCTCTTGAGTTTGGAAGTGTTTTGGTGTGTGTTGTTGATGTTGGTTGATGATGTGCTTAGTTGCTGAGCTTGTGATGCCAGCTGAGGTAGTGCTTGTGCTCTTGTTTTGCCTAGACCTTCAGTAGTGGTGAGTTTCTTGCTTCTCCTTCTCTTCTTCTTTGATTCCATCTCTTTAGCTAAGGATTAGATGTTTTGAATGTAGGTTAATGTTAGAATGTCTATGTTTATGCATGTGTGTGATCTTGGAATGGAATAGACGTGATTTGATCACGAGAAGAGCCGGAGAGGAATCGCGGGTTCACGTTTTGCACAGACGCCGCCCCCGCGCCTGGAAGCGTCCGCCCCTGCGGAAGCCGTGCCGCAGCGCCTGCGCCGTGCCTGCGTCTGCCTGCAGCCTTGTCACCGCGCCTGCGGGTTGCTTGCTCCGCCCCTGCGTCCCTTGTGTCACGCAGGTGCATCTTGTCCCGGATCTACCTAGAGTTAGGTAGATCATTTCCTTTCCTAGTATGAGCGGTAGTAGCATGCTAGGTATCGGATGTTGATGAGTATGATATAGATATGCCGGTTACGGCTTTGAGGTTTACGAGTTGGATATGATCCTTATGGATCCCTTGGGTCTAGGTGTGACCCTTTGTGTGATAGGAGTTTGATATATATATGTATGCCTTGTATAGACCGTGTTGTCCTCCAGTTTGGAGTGGACCTGAGTGAGAGCTGATCGTAGTGATACTACTTCCGAGGTTGAGGTAAGTCCGTAGGACTTACTTAGTTGTCATTCCTATATTGTATGTGTGCATGAGTGGTGTGTGGTATATGTTTGATAGCATGCGTTATGGTTATTACCGATCTATGGTATATTTTTTGCCCATTGTAGGGCCGTGATAACTTGCCCTTTCATCCCGCCAGGAGTATGGGAGGTTCTTTGTAGGCAGACCAGACCTGGTAAACGGTTCGGGCACTCCCCATTCTCTTAGGGTACATGGGGTGGTGTTCCAGGCACCATTCCAGCTGGCTATTGGACCCAGAGGCGAGGATTATATATTCCTCGTGTCACATATGTTTATATGGATATATATACGAGTTGATTGCTGGACTTTATAAAGATAATGAACCGGATAAATGTGTGATATCATGTTGACGTGTTTAGTATTCTTTGATGTGTGTTTGTGCTCTACATCTCTTATATATGTGTATGGTTAGCTAACGGTGTTATACCGTGTTGTAGATCCTTTGCAGGTTAGGAGAACTGCAGAGTGATCCAGAGAGGTGATCTGTTGAGGGCTCCGTACACTGGGTCGTCCTCGTGGGATGGGATCTTTTGACTATGTATATGGTTATGTTTTGTTGTACTCAACAGTACTTGTATAAACCTTTTGATATTTATATATCAGTTTCATGTTTTGTTTTAATCTATTTGTGCATTGTTGTAAGATCAGTGAAATTGTTGTCAGGCTAGGGTCAGGATCCATTGTGAGATCCTAGCCTAGTAGCACTCCGAGTCCTATGGATTTGGGGTGTTACACTTAACACTTGGTGTTGAGTCAACAATCTTTGCAATCAAATTGTTGGTGGTTTAATAACTATTGTTGGCACTCTTGCAAAAACCATAAAATGCTCAAGAATCAAGTTGATTAACATGCTTAAACAAATGGAACGAATTCAAGGAATACTTCCCATTATTACACAAAACAATCTAAGAGGAGGAGTTAGTGTTGTTACTTTGAAGAACGGTAAGGAGATCATGTAGAAGAGTCAATGATCCGGTAGTTGCTACTGATTCCACCTAAGAAAGTAGTAGTTCAGGAGAAGAAAGGTAAAGTGAAGGTAGATGGGGTTGATACGATTAAGAAAAAGGTATCTTATGTTCTCCTCTAGCTTATAAACAACCTCTTCCTTTTTCACAAAAGAAGAACAACACATTGTTAGATCAATTGTTTGGGATGTTTTTTGAGATGATGAATAAGATTTACATGATTATTCCATTTAGTGATGCTTTAGAGAAAATGCCGATCTATGCCAAGTTTATGAAGGATGTCTTGTCCAACATAAGACTCTTAAATTTCCAAGGAGCAATCCTTACGACTAAGGAGTGTAGTGTTTTATTGATGAATGAAATGCCTGCCAAACGGTATGATCTAGGGACAACTCAACAAAACGACACGCACAATCCGATCAATTTTCCCATCACCAAAGCGGGGACCAGTAAAAGTGACAACTAGAAACTTTTGATATCTTGCAAAACCACTCTGATCAACTTCAGACGTCCAACGAACAAAAGATAAATTTTGTTCCATGAGCAAATATGCCTCTCGATCATGATGATGAGGGGGGAGTAATCTACAACGTGTAACACACTAACATGTGAGGTGCAATCGGAGTCCCCATGTACTTGAATGGGAACTCACCCAAAGCACACCTAGAAAGTTGAACCAACTCAAATGCCTCACCCTCCGGCACCTACACAAGAAAGATGGAGGATTTAGGGAGACTCAAAGCCAATCCATAAATCTTCTTGAACCGAAGAAGGCACTACAACTGTATATCAGCCGACACTTTATCACCTATGTAGAAGAAAACCATATCATCAGTGGACATCATGTGCAAAATCTAAAGCTCCTCACAATGTTGGTGAAATTTGAACTCTAGTTTGGTGATCTCAGCCCGGATCATCATCAAGAGGAACTCCATGCAAATGACAAACAAGGGCGGTGACATATGACATCCCTACCTAAACGACCTTAGAAGAACCCATGCGAAGTCTTTTTCAACCGGATCGAGTACGACATAGTGACGCACTTTATCACCTAATCACTGAACCTGATCGGAAACTTCAACTCCAACATGGAGAAACGATGAAACTTTCGGGAAATCATATCATAGGCCTTGGAGAGATCAATCTTGATGAAGCAATGGTTGGTATCCCTCTTCACGTTGTACCTCCTAAACAACTCTTGGACAAGAAGTATATTATCCGTCGTCAACCTTCCTGATATGAAAAGCATATTGAGTCAAGTCAATGAGACATCTAAGATACGGAACCAATATGTTTGTCATCGGCTTGGTGATGACCCTGTAGATCACGGTATAACACGAGATTGGCCTAAACTACTCTCAACATTGGAAGGAGCATCTACTTTAATAAGTTAAACTATGGTATGGTTCAACTACCTCAGTAGCTTTTCACTAATAAAAAATTCACAAACCGATATACAAACCTCACTCTCCGTCGTCTCCTAAGTTGCTTTATAGAACTTCGAAGAGAACCCGCCGGGACCCGGGTTAATAGGAGTAAAAACCTTGAAATGAAATATGATAATTACAACTTGAAAGTAATAATATTTTGAATTTACACCAAACGAATTATATCCTATTTTAAGGTTTTTTACGTCAAAAGGATCTATAATATGATTATTTGCAATAACATTAAGACAAGGTTCAAGTACGACATTGTTCATCTAATACACAAATGTGGAGAGTTGTCGAACTTACAAGTGTCAAAAAAAAACTTTTATTTTTTCGGTTGACAAACACTTTAGATCAAATTTTTTGAACTATTCTTTTAAAAGTTTTTTTTATATTAGATTAATTATTTGTACTAATGGTTAATAAATTTTTACAAGAAAAGTATGTATTTGTCACATTTTTACTTCAAAACTTTTGTTTGATTTGATCAAAACTTGCATACAATCAATTCTAAAATTTCTATTATTGGTTCATGTATTTTTTGTTGTTCTTTTTTATTATTTATGTTGTATGTACTTTTTTTTTACTTAAGCATGTTTGAACTAATAAAACACATTTTTTTTAGGAAAAATGACCAAAAATAATACCAACTATGAGGTATGAACCAAAAATAATACGAACTTTAGAAATTACTATTTTATATACAAACTATTGCACATTAAACCAGTTTTGATACGGGGTAAAATTGTGGTAAAATTAATTACAAAAACCGTCCACACATTTTTTTAAATTACACAAAATGACCTATATATTTTATTTTCTTTCAAAAATCACCCATTTTATTTTTGTATACTTAACAAATTATGTAATAAAGATTAGTCATCACTTTATTCTTAAATATTTATGGTGGTTTATTCAATTAAAAAATTAAGAAGTTTTTAAAATAAAAACTTTGTTGATAGACCCATGTTTAGTGTCATTATTGTTTTATAATTTTATGGGTAGTTTGAGGGGGGAAAAATCAATGTTTGTGGGTAAAATTTAATGAAAGAATATATCATTTATTGGAGTTTTTGTGTAATTTGAAAATTTAAAACTAATAAATTTAACGTAAATTAGTGGAAAAAGATCTTCATTCATGTTTTAAAATTTTAAAATTGTAAAATTTTAAAAATCAATATTATTTCATACTAAAATTTATGGGAACTTCACCAAGTATGGGTCTTTTAACCAAAATTTTATTTTGAAATTTTTAAAACTTCTCGATCATTCTTATAGATATATTTTACATAAATTGCCTAAAATATTAAAGAATAAATTGATTACTAACCTTTGTAACATAATTTGTTAGGTATAGAAAAATAATATGGGTCGTTTTTGAAATAATATATAATGTAGGGGTAATTTTGTGTGATTTTAAAAAGTTATGGGCGGTTTTTTTAATAAAATTGAGCATAATTTCATCCCGTATCAAAATTGGTTTAATGCGAAATAGTTTGTATACCAACTAGTAATTTTTAAAGTTTGTATTATTTTTGGTTCATGTCTCATAGTTGGTATTATTTTTGATCATTTTTCCTTTTTTTTATTAGACTAATGTTTGAACTAATGAAACATAATACTCGAACTAATGATACAAAAAATTTGAACTAATAGAAAATTTCAAAATACATAATATTATAATTTTTAAAGAAACTTAATCATAAAAAATACAATAAAGTATGAAATGATAATATAAAATGGTTGAATTAATGGAATACCCTATATGAACTAATAGTATAAAAATTTTGAACTAATAAATATTATAATAATAATATACATATATAATTTGTCTTCATTAATATTATTTCAAATTAGTACAAAAAATTATATAAATTGATATGTAAAATGCATGAATTATACTAACAAAATCTTTGAACTATTAGTATAAAAATAAGAACTAAAGTTGTAACAACTATGATTTTTTACCATAAGAAATTATTCTAAAAAATTGTAATTTTTTATTTATTAGAATATCATTTTAGTTTATTTTTTTTTACAATAACTATTCATTTTAAGTTCTTTTTCAAAAAAAAAAATAATTCATATTCAACCAACCATATGTTCATATTTCACCAATGTAAAGTCCACCTTTCCTTAATTTCTTACAAGACAAATTTGTTTTCACATAATCACTCCCACAAATTTATGTTTATAAAAATAATTTATCAATGAAATGTTAAATTTTACTTATTTTTAATAAAACTTAAATGAAACAAACTATATTATAGACACAGTATGGAAAAAAAAATACATGGAGTAAATATACAAATTAGTATATACTATAAAGTGCATTTATTAAATTATAGATGATATAGGACGTAGTAGGTTTTAAAATCGTGAATGGGGTCCAACTTAAAAGTGTGAATGTTATCCGACACCTAATTTCATAAATTGCATCAATTTTATCTTCCAAAATTAGGATGTTTGATAATGGGATTATTAGAGACTAATTTTAGATTAGATTGAAGAGATTATTAAATGGCCTATACAGCTATACGAGTGAAAAATAACCCTAAAAGAACCCTCCTACTCCAGGTTATTGGTGACTGATCTCTTATAATCTACACCCGCATTAGTCTTCTAAAAAAACCTACATTTGTTACCAAACTCGCCCATAATCTATAGCTTGCGTTGCGCTAATATGAAGCATACGATCATTTCTGCATTTTCATGAAATAAGACATGAAACCAAATGGCTCGCTAGAAAGCGCTTATAACAAGCCAGAACTCCAATGTAACAAACCAAGGAGCTAGGCCCTTGCCTTGAGTTTCTAGATACATCCAACACTTCCCCGTTCTACGGTTATTATACAAGGATAAACACAAGGAAATATTATCATTTCCTTGCCAGCGGGACCCTTTCAAGAAGGATCTCTATCATTGCTGCCGGAACCAGCAGGGACAAGACTGTTGTGCCCTGCCTCAGGAGCGTCTTGGTTGTTCTGACCACCTCCCCCAAGACTCGCATCAGAATGCATTTGGCGCATGACATTGCCTGCTACTCCGGGACGTATATTCATCTGTCCTTGCATTTGTTGTTCATGTAACTGATGCGGGTTTGCAAACTGCATTGGCATCTTCTGAGCGAAAATGCCCGGTTGTTGTTGTTGAGCCATTGACGCTGCCTGAGGATGCATATAATATGCCCCTTGTTGCATTCCTGCTGGTGGAGCTGCCATCTGCAAATACATATGCGACAGCAGTGACAACAGGCTCAACCAACTCAAAATATCAGATGAAAGAATGAAGAAAACAGATACCTGGGTGGGCATTGCAGGCATTTGCGGCTGTGCATCAGCAATTGCAGCGAGATACATCAAGTTTTTTTGAAGCTGGGTTTGGTACCTAAGACAAAAAAAATTAGATTTAGAATTTATTAAGTAAGAAATAACCTACTCTATTACGCTACTGCCAAATTGCCAGATTGGTATGAAAAAAATGACCGGTAGTCTGGGGCTGTTAACTGTTACCCCCCGTTTGGTTGTAACTCCGGAAACGGAAACGGAATGAAAATGAATCTAGTCCACATTGGTACCTTGTTCATGGAATCATTCCATGTGGTTTCATGCAAAATGCACTTGTTTTCCCCTATTTTGTTACCCTATAGGGTATCAAAACTAATCAACTTTTACTACATTTACTTCAAACCACAAGGAATGATTCCCAAAAACTTCATGAATATGGGTATATGTATGGACTATATACGTTTCCATTCCGTTTCCGTTTCCGTTTCCGGAGTTCAGACCAAACGAGCCCTAAAGGTATTATTAAGAAAGCCCCAAACCGGTTCATAAACATTTTATACATATAAGGCTGATCTCCCATTATTGCCTAATTCACTAATTTTGTTCTTCTTTCTTCCTTGCACACAACACTGCAAGGACCCAGAGTCATTGAAAAATAACAGGCTGCTCAGATGGCAAAACTTGTAATTCCACCATTAATAATTGTTACTTAACAAGAAGGAATTAATAGCATAACTATTTTCTTAACAAAACAATAAAGAACAAAGTTTTAGCAATTGGAGGTTAAAAAGTGTGGGGTTTATGCTATATTTTGGGTATGAAGCTCGAGGTTGAAGAAGAGTATAGGTTTACAATTTTACATTAATGAAATCAAGTTAGTAAAAATGGGCTTCCGATGTATAAATGAACCAAACTGACCATCACAACTTTTTTAACGTCTTAACAGCACCGAAATTTTAAAAATACCAATTTGGCAATTCACGCTATTATGCTACATTACAGAATGCAATACGAAGTATTTTTGAAACTTAAACCACATTCTTACAAATCGTTTTCTTCCTACAATCAGGCTTGGAAGAAAATTTGATGTTTTTCAAGAAGATCTGGTATGCACAAGAATAGTGAGGCTGGAATATTTGACAGTTATGGGTAATTGCCAGCTGTTAGGGCTGTGAGGGAATGACCTACTGTGACCTTAGCATTAGCATCTATAAATAAGGCAGTAGGCCTCATTTCTAGTTATCCAAAATTACATTGTATTAGGCTTTTTGCCTTTGGCTTTTAGGAGGTGTTCTCTGAGATTGGCTCTTAGGAGGTGTTCTCTGAGATTGGCTCTTGTGGAGTTGCTCCCTTGAGTGGCTTAGTGGATTCCTTTTGGTTTCCATAAGATCGTTCCTATTTTGATTGTTTAATCTACTGCTGGTGTGTTAGTGTTGAGTCCCGATTTACGCTCTATCAAGATCACATTCGTTTTCCATGTGAGGCTGATTTGCCCATATTGGCCATGTTATACATAGTATTATTCTAGTATCAAGAGGAATCAACTTTTAACTTTTAAGATGAAAAATTCATTAATAAGTAATAAGATTAATAAACATACACTACATTCCTCACTTACTGGGCACATTCGGCAAGTTTTCCAAGATTTTGATTCTCCAGTATAGCAAGTATTAACTTTTTGTTTTCTTCAAGGCACTGCATTCATAGAACAGGTACATAAGAATGCAGATGGGGTACACCTTTAAAGTAAATTTCTACAAAATGCATAGAAACTAGATGACATGAAGAACATACATAAACACTACAGACTAGTGAACACAGCCTGAGAGATCCACACAATTGCATTTTTTACTGAAGAAAGGGTCATTGCCATTGTCTATCCCCAGAGGAAAAATGTTAAATAGTAAGCTACAAGAAAGCTTTATAAATTATCCACTTACCCAAATGAGGCGTCATCATCTGTTTATTTATAAATTATAAGATTAGGATCCCTTTGGATGGGATGCTTTAAAATAAACTATGTAGTACATATAGTAATAACCACTTCACAAGTGGTGTGAGTGCAATACTACATTACTAATGAAAGCATTCAAACACCACTTCAGGGGAAATGTATTATAGGTCATAACACTTGCTTTTTGAAGCAAGTGTTATACATCCAAACAAGCTCAGATATCTCATTAGTAATCGCATTACAATCAAGGATAAAGACTCACCTAATTACGAGAAAAGAATACTATGAAATATAAGGAAGAAACACTAGGAAGCAGGCCATCCTTGGGAGCATTGTATCCTATGTCGGACAACTGGAACCTCGAGGACATGCCCAGATGCTCAAGGACACTCTATTTCAGGCAACTGAACCGAACGGGCACTCCGGGACATGGACCGTGTCCGGTCAAGACACAGATTTTATAACTAAATCATCCCGATCAGCCACAGTCTACCATCACCGCTAGTTGTCCTTCCTCTTTCCTCTTCCACCCTGCTAATATCAATAGTGTGCTTGTTTTGTTTTACACATTTAAATGGTTGGTTGATATTATCAATGTCACACTTAAAATTTATCTAATGCACTTCACAAGATCTTTGAAAATATCACACAGTTCATAGACTTCATAGTGCAGTATATTAGTTGCAACCATGCCCTATGTATCTCCGCATTGCCACTTCACGGTGTTTCCCCTGCCCGTGCCCGTGCTTCAAGGGTTAAACATACTAAAAATACCACAAAGAATAATTCCCTAACCAGAATTATCAGACGTATTGTAATCGGTAGGGCTAAAACCCTGAACACTGCCTGATAAGAAGTTCAGTACCAAAAAATGAAATTTAAGAGACAAACATGGAGTCCTTTGCCACTGAGGACTCATTTGCTATGATTCCAGGACCGGGTTGGTATCAAGAATCAGAATAAAACGAGTAAAGACCCAAACCATTTCTGAAACTCAGTATGTCGAATAGAGGCTAGGAATCAGATTAAGGTTACTCAACTGAACCACCCCAGGCCACTACTCTCTCCCTGCAAACTTCATCTCGAAAATCTCCTGAAAACTTTGACCATCTACCTCTCTCATTCTGAAAGCCTAGGCAATCTCCCCCTCTCCATTGCAGAAACCTGCATCTCCTGATTAGGCCCAGTTACCAGTGAAGCAGCAAAAGAAGGTCTCTGCCCAGTGGAGGAGGGAATGCGAACATGAAAAATGAGAAGGGATGGCTGGCTGGAGAAAGAAGATGAGGAATTTTGTGGTATAGCTCATACCGAAGCTTTTGGTTATGAATGAAACCTGCAGATTTTAGAAATTGATGATTTTCATACCTATTACTCAACCAAACACATTCCCAAGAATCAATCAATCTGAAAACAATAGGAATCATCCTTTCTAATCAACTCCCAGTTCCATTGGAATAAACCAATCGGCCCCTTAATACTACTCTCACGTGTATTTTAATTGGTGACCTGGAGGAAATAACTATCATGTAAAGTAAAACTTCTACCATGGAAAGTAGATTAGCTGGCCCGACAAACACTTGCACGGATTAAAAGTGGATCATTTTGCATGAAGAGTATAAGTACCAAGAGAGCAGAAGCACATTGATTGCCGCACGCATATACAAAAACTTAGAATGGATATGCTAGCTTAAATTTTTGTATTTGGTTCAACATTCTATTTGCCTGATGATATGTTTCAATCTTAAGCAATTGTCAACATTCTATTTCAATCACTCGGCCAAACATCAAACTTTTCTCGGGTTCCATTTTAAAATACCTTCAAAGGTCAAACGATTTGAAGGTCCAAATGAATGTGTTAAATGTAATAACGCCTAACAATTGCTGGAATCATCAAGACAGGTATAAAACAACTGGGCAGCAAAGAAACTAATAGGAGTTACATAGACAAGAAATTAAACCAGTACAGAGACATCCACAAGTTTCAAAGTGCATAGATTTTTTAACAAAAACCAAAACTAAGCATATGCCAAATGCAGCCACATAATCAGCACATTATAGAAATGTCCCTTTATAGGTTTCTCTGAAAGACACAGTAAAATGGTGGACCACCTGAATCATAATAGCTCGTGTTTCATTAAATAAAATAAAAAGAGGATGCAACTGGAGGGGACACAGGCCCGGTGAACCTACACAACAAAAAATAGCCTAGATTTACATATGTGGGACAATTCCACACATCTCTAACACTACATCGAAATAAAATAAAAAGGATGCAACTGGGGGACGCAAGCCAGGTGAACTACGCAAACAAAAATAGCCTAGATTCACATGTGGGACAATTCCACACATCTCAACACTCCATCGAGTGCAACTAGCCTGGCCTAGTTGACACAAGCCTTACGGCAGGGTTAGACAAACAGGCGGATAGCATATACATCTCTAATCACATAACAGTAATGAACAAGATGTAGATGGGACGGACGTCATCTGAACCTAAGCACACGAGACTAGAAACAATTGACAAATAGCAGAAGTAGCCATTGGAGTAGTATGTTACAGTTAATGCCGGACAATTCCACGCATCTCAAACACTTTCCTCAAATTAAAAATGCAAAAGAGGGATCAATTTCCGCAAACAGTAATGAACAAGAGTATTGAATTGATAAATTAATGAAAAGAAATTACCTTCTGAATCTGCTCGGTGGTTATGTTAGTGGTGGAGAAGGAGGGCATAGAACCAGCAGGCATCACAGGGGGTGGCTGCTGCATTTTCAGATTCTGATCCGCTGGTTTGTAACTGAAAGCCGTAAACCCTAATATAACCAAGAGGAAGCCCCAGCTTGTAAGCTGCTAAAATAAATTAAAAAAAAGAAAAAGAAAAACTTGATAAAAGTGAAAGGAAGGATTACCAATGAGTCAGAGAGCTAGTTGGGAGGATGGCGGAGACGATGGCTGGTTTGTGTCTCCACTTTCAGGCAAGGGAAGGCGCCGTTTTCACTTGCTGTTCAGGTGTGGTTTTTATTTATTTATTATTATTAGCAGGCCGGCAGAAAGCCCAATGGCCTTGTTGGTCCAAAATTTATGAAATACAAAGTGTCATTACTTGTAAACATTCCCTAAAGTGGTATGCTTTCATATTGCTTGGGGACAAAATTTTCTAGCTGAAAAAATGTATTCGTAGATGTCTAATGAGTTGATCTCAAGTAATGATAGAGTTATGAAGAAAGAAATCGAGATTAGTCTATTGTTTTGTTCGGATAACGAAAATTTAAAGACAATTAATTGGACGGTGTCAGCAAGGACGTTGTGGACCTTTATGATGCCGACAAAGTCCACAAATTCCATTAGGATTATTGTTGTTGTCCTAGAAAAAGCGTGAGTATATAATAGGTTTATTGAACCGATTTTAAGTTCAAATTTTAAGACGACCATTTTTTATGTAATTACTCTGTTCATATGGCAAGTACTGGTAGAGAGCATGCATACTCCTGATGTAGTAGGGTTGTTCCTTTCATTAGCCTCAACTCTAGTAGTTTCAAGTTTCAACATTGTCAACGACTTGAATGGATCTTCTCTCCCTTTCTTCAATATCACGAATTATATGGTGTAGTTGATCCATTTGTTCTTGCATCTCGATTTCGGTAGCAATAGTAGCACCACCTCCGGTAGGAATTACTAAAACGTTAGGATTAGTCATGGTTGCAGAGATGGAGTGGACGGACGAATATTGTTGGTGGTCAGCCGAATGGTCAAAGATGTCGGTCAAATAGTTGTAGTGGTCAGCTGATCTAGTACGTAGAACTCTTTTTGGTTCGGATTTGTGGGAGTTAGGGGTTTTCTTGCACTCCTTCTTCTGCACATTCAAAAAGAAGCCAAGACGATCAAATAAAACAAGGTTCCAAAATTAATAAGTCAAACAAAACTATTGTTTTTACCGGCAACAAAGCCAATTTGATGAAAATTGAAATGTTATTCTGAAATCTCACAAATAATTATAAGACCCTATTGTAGTAATAGGGTCGTAATCAGACTCAGATAAACCAATAAAATGATTTGACAGATTAATAATGAAACTAGAATAAAGTAAAAACATAAATAGAAGGTAACGAAAGACGATCGGTCGGCCGATCGAAAATGACATGTTGGCCGATCAAAATACGAACGAATAGAATATAAGAGAACGGAATCATAATTTGTAGAGTTGAGAACAATACATTGGTCGGTCGATTGGTTGACACTAGTCAGCCGACTAGTATAAGAAGATTGTAGCAATTAGGGAGAAGAAACTGATTGTTCGTTGCTTGACCTAGGATCAATAACTTGGTAAGTAACTTAAATTTATATGTATCAAAGATTTTATAAAATAGTTCTTGTATTTTGCATAGATCAACTTAAAACTACTATAACGCTCAATAGACAAAAAATCAAAGGATATAGATCATCAACGCAGTTGGTCTATTCAAACCCTAGAATGAATTAATTTAGCAAGACATACCTTAACTTAAATTCAAAGCTTTATTAATCCAAGGGAAAAGGGTCGGTCGGCCGATTGGTATGGGATGGTCGGCTGATCGGAATGGGGTGGTCAGCCGATCGACACTACAAGACACAAAATTGTTTTTGAAACTTTTGAATGAAAACTCAATACTCGAACTAGTGGTTGAATAACCTTATTTATAGGAGGAATTATAACCTAATCCTCTTAGGATTTGCATATCTTAACTAAATCTCCCAAACCTATCTTGTAACTAAAAGATAGAAACATCCAACTGGACAGGCTAAAAGATAGCCTAAAATAAAAAGGATAAAAGATAGACCGTGTAAAGTAAATACGTTATATGACCGGTTGGCCGATCGGTGGGGCCTAGTCGGCCGATCACCGGGAAATGAATAAGATGACTTTGATCTCGTATATGGTCATGTGCTCTGGAATGTGTTGGAGGTCGGCTGATTAATGGTCGGTGGTCGGGCGACCAACTCCAAAACTTCAAGCAATTCTTCATTCTTCACGCTCGAATCTTAATTAGTTCCATCTTGACCTCGACTTCCTTGATTGCGGGGACAACCTTAGTGTATTGAGGTCATTCTTTTGTAAATATCTCAAATTAGATCTGAAAATGCTTAGAATACTTGTAGTGTCGTCAACACACCGATTGATCCCAAAACACAAAAGGGAAGGAAGTATTCCAATAAGTAATGCAATTATACCCTAAATGCTTAAGGATGGATAAGAATGATGATGGAAAAAAAAGACTCTAAAATGCATGGATGTAATCACTATGGTAATCCAATGATCATCCCGGCAAGATGCGAGAGCTACTCGGGATGATTCTTGGTTCAATTTGTTCATCGGATTTTTTTTTTTCCAAGATGCGAGGGTTGCATGAATCGATACCTTAATTTCCTTCACAACTTGACTATATGACTTGGATACAATTATGAATTGAGATTATATTATGTATTGTTATCTTAACTCAAATTTTAGGATGCCTTTATTAATCACTTATGTGAATGTTTCGTTTCATAATTGTTTGTGAATAGATCAACCGATAAATATATATTCCCCCATCTAACTTTCCCTGATTTCATCTACCGATCAGCTGATTAGTGTTAGGTTGACTAACTTGTGTCACTTTGGTTTGTTGATCGCCCCTATGTGTTTCCATATATATATGAATTGGTTCGGTGAGAACTAATTTTACAGAGAGAAATGAGAACTTCTAAGAGTTGTTGGATTATAATAAATCAACGGTTAAGAATAAATCGGAGCATTTAGTTATAGGATGATAGTACTTACCATACTTGGAATATATCATACCCTTTTATGTTCATGAAATGTAAAAAAAAAAAAAAAAACGCATAAATACAATAATAGCATGGCTATAAAGGTATGTGTATGATAGTAAATATAAAACATTGTTTAATTAAATTGAATAAAAAATATACGAGAAAACTCATATACACAATAAAAATATGACTAAAAGATATATTTAATTTGCTTGAATATTACGTTTATTTGATATACTTACGCTAGTAAATAAAATACATTTATAAATTAAATATAATGAAATATATGAAAAACAATATTAATGTAACACTCCGAATTCCGAGAATCCGGGATGTCATTGGCTAGGACCTCCTAGTGGGTCCCGCCCTTAGTTTGACATCAATGAAACATGGACCTCACAACAAGGCGCAAATATATTTTAAGAAAAACATGTTTGATAATAGTACTCAATAATAAAAGTATTTGACAATCATGTTAAACAAAAGGAACTATTTAGTCTACTAATCTTATTACTGATATAAAAAATACTCTCAAATATAAATCTCAGTACAGAAACCCGGTTGACCAATCCACTGCCGATTTCTCGGCAAAATCCTAACTTACAAGATTTATTTACACTGTATAAACCATTATCTAACAGTTCTAATAATAAGGGAACTAAAGCACACACATATAAAGAAAGTAGTAAACACTTCAGCATGTGCAATTAATGTCTGGCGGCATGTATGGAAAAATTGATATTGAGAGGGTATCTCCCAGCAATGGGCCACGACTTTCTACCCGATCCGGACGTAGAGCGGCTAAGCCGATCGAACCGGGTGGTCTCTGAGTTTACCATTACCAAAAAAAAATGTCTCGGTTATTATCTTTTCATTTGGTGATTGTTATTCTAATTTGTTCAACTTTTCAGAGTGGAATGAGGATCCTCTAACCCTCGCCCCCGTAAACCAACATGATTGGTTTCAATGCATTTTCCCGTATACATTGTTGGACTGGTCGCAGGGAGTCTTCTAGTCGCCATCTGTGTTGGACAATGATGCCACAAGCCGTTATAATAAACTTGGGTCTCTCTAATATTAAAAGTGTTGGTGGTCTAGTTCGTTTCAGTTATTTAACATTCGATACACACACTACCCTAGCACACACTTAATATTATTACTGAAGCTAAGTGAGTCCAATGAACTCACCTTATTCGTTCCGGTCTTAAAACTACTCTCGATCCATATCCATCAGTCGATGATCTCGAAATCATTGTTAAGATGTAACGACATCTCCGTGTTCTCATTCCACTATTTCGTTACTTCTAAAGTAAGATATCTTGCATCGTTACTCTTATCAATCAATAAGTTCTAGGTTCTGCAAACCTAGACGTCCATTCCACAATCTCATATAATCTCATAAATCCGTAGATCTATCCATCATTATCCATAAATCTACTTATCATCACATTTTCATTCTCAACCCCTCAAATTCTATATCAATCCAGTTATCTAGTATCCTCCACTAATTTATTCCGCTAGATAAATTCTCATCAATCCATACTTGTATCCATTTTCTAAAATCCGTAATCTGCTAACAACCTTAACCTAGTAGTCACATGGCAATTCCGTTATTCTCAATTTTGACTACTATCTTAACCTAATTCCGTTTTGTCCAATATATAACTATAACCGTTATATAACACTACGGATCTAGAGTTAAATAATTTAATGACATTTCTATCTCGATTAAATAATTATCAAACTCTATGACGGCCTTAAGTTCATGGCCTCATAACATTCTATGCTACCCCGGGTCTCGAACTAAAATTCTATTATAGTCCATTACTAAAATAATCCTAAGATCCAAGAAATCCTAAAATTAACCTCGAGGATCTTGATTCCAATACTTATCTAAAATTCTAAGATTCGTGTACAACTACGTTGTCCCTTACTTTGTAACGTTATAACTTAACATCCGACCGTTATATTTTCCTAAGATTCTCATATCTTCAACTATATAATATCATCTAAAACGTATTAAAAATATAAAGTTAAAAGACGAGGCTAAGATTCCTAACGATGTTTCCGAAACCAGCTACTCGTAACAACACTTTCCTAAAAACAGGCATTAACATTGCTCGGGGTTCGAGACTTCCGGGTAGCAAGTGAGGCCGGTCCTCAGGGAACTTGGAGGCTTAGTGATGAGGGACCATCACCAACATCCCCTACTAGTCCTACAATGCAAGGGTCAATCACTAGATCAAGGACAAGGGCAATTCAAGAGGAGGTGTCCAACTTGTTGGTGTCTTTAGCTCCTAAGGAGACCATTGATGATCTATCGCTGATTAAGGCTTCCTTAGTCACGTTAATGACGATTCCCGACGACTTGGACGTGGAAGGGAGACCATGCACACGTGATTTGGAGCCATGCAAGAGCAAGGAAGAGACACTTGTCCCGGAATTGCAAGAAATGGAAGATTGAGGCTTTTGGAGCTTCTATTGTATTTTATATCATCTTTTGGTATAAAATACAAGACTTTTTATAACCTTTAGGCTCAAAACATTTTAAGGGTTATTTTTATTTGTTTTAGTTTGTTTTATTTGTTTTATTTGTTTTATTGTCTTTTTTGACAAATGTTATTCCTTTTTTTTAGATAAGAGGCTTTCTAGGCATATAAAAAGCCTCCCTTAGCTTCTTTCCTGATTAGATAGATTTTAGCCAATTGATAAACCGTCTCTTTGAGAGCTTTTGTTCCTATTCAGAAAATTCAATCAATAAAGTGAGCCATTGATTGAATCGTTGTGAATCCCTGCTAGATTGTTCTTGTGTGTGTTAATCTCTTTAGAGATTGGTGCTACTAGTCAATACTAGTCCCTCCTTGTGCTTGTCTCCATTGAAGGCTTGTGTAAGGTTATAGAAGAAAGGGTTGAAGGCATCATCTTGCTTGGGTTTTGATCAATCTGATCAAGGTTCTTGTAAGGGAGTCTTTTGGTTCTTTTGGATCTACTTCTACCATACATTCCACGTTCCATTTCATTTTCTTTTCTTCCATTTTTTCCAACGCCATTTCTTGTTCTAAACAATCTGATTTTCGTGCCATTGTCAAGGAAAAACGTCCATTGTTGGTCTTCGAGGATTCCCAATCTAGATCTAGTCATTTGCGGCCCCAATCCCGCATCAAAGTGGTATCAGAGCTAGTTGATTGCGAGTCCGGAATCAGCCATCACCATTGACGGTTTGAGTATCTTCTTTGAGTCTTTTCTTTGTTTGAGTCATTTGTTTCTTTTTAAGAGTCTATTTGAGTCTAATTTGCTTTGTTTCTTGTGTTTATTGGAGAAGAGAGAAAGCCAAGCCAAAACCGCCATTTCCCGGCCATTCTACATCACTTTCATCGGCCTTTTCTTCATAAAAAACGTCAAGCTCGTTTACTCTTGCCAAATAACCGTTCCAACACAATTTTAGAAGCAAAAGGGGGGCCACTCTTCCAAAGACAAATCAAACGTTGCAAAATAGAAGAGAGAGGCCACAAAAGCTCCTAAATTGTAGCAACAACCAAGAGACTACTTCTAGTTAGTTATCTCTTTTTCTTCTTTTTTTATTTCTCTCTATTTTTTTCCAAAAAAACGTCAGCCAAGGTCCACAAAAAAAAAAAAAACAAGAACATTTTCTCATATCATTTCATCACTATCATACATTCATATCATATCTATACTAACCTAAGTTGTGTAGAAGCTAGAAAAACAAGTGTTTTTGCAATCTGATTGTGAAAGGATCATTGAGAGACTACAAACAAGAGTTACCTACCTCATTTCTTATCCATCACCATTACTAAAACCAACGTTAAACACCACAGCCGGCCATATCTCTCTCCATTGCATAAGGACAAGGTAAGTGAAGCTCTCTTCTTAGTCTCTTGTGTGTCTATCTTCCTTGTTTCATTCTAATTCTATCATATCTTGAGTTTACCATCTTTGAGAGTCCATAACAGCCTCTTGCATCTTTCTTTGAGTCTTGAGTCTTATCTCCATTTCTTAGTGTCTATCTTGACGTTTTCTGTTGTGAACCTTCAAGCAGCCGTGTATTACCCTTATTCAAGCCAAGGAGTGTGCTAGTTGAGCTAAGGCATTGATCTTAGAAGGAGTTTTAATCCATCCAAGTCAATTGCATCAAATAGCTTGTGATCAACAAACTTGAGTGTGAGAGTGAGAGTAAACACTTGTGAGAATTTTCTGTTTTATCTAATTCAACTAGTTTGCTTGTTTTGTGTGTTTTTTTATCATGTCTAGGTCTAATAGTCCAAGCAAGTCCCAGTGAGCAAATTGGGATTGGCACGTTGGAGTCTCGGCCAGCACACACGGCCACGCCACAGCCGAGGTCCACTTTCGAGCTAGGAGGCACGTCTAGAGATGCCCTAGAGAAACAACCCATGAATCACCTCAAAGAACCCTCAAGAGCAAGGTATGAGACATGCTAACACTCTTCCTAGAACACCTAATGTGCAAGGTTTTGTGGATGATTTTCAGGAGCCACAAGAGGATATTGAGGAAGAAGGCATGTGGAGAGAGTTCCCTAGGCGTCACCCACAGCCAAGGAGAGGACGAGAATATGAGCCATAAGGCCTTATCAAGAGCTAGATGGAATAGGGAAAGTGAAGGTCAAGATTCCTAGCTTTGAAGGCAAATGTGACCCGGATGCTTACATGGATTGGGAGACTAAATTGGAACAAATTTGGTCTTGCCATCACTTTGGAGAGCAAAGGAAGGTCCAGCTTGCATCATTGGAGTTCCAAGGCTATGCACTAGTATGGTGGGATCATCTTGTCAAGGAAAGGAGAAGAACCTTGGATCCGGCCATCACTACATGGGAACAAATGAAGGCCTTGATGAGAGCTCGCTTTGTACCTCAACATTATGCTAGGGAGCTGAGGCAAAGGTTGGAGAATCTTAGGCAAGGAGCCATGAGTGCCGAAGAGGTCTACACCTCTATGCAAATGGCAATGGTGAAAGCTAATGTGGTTGAAGATGAGGAGTCTACAATGGCTAGGTATCTACGCATTTTAAATTCATCTTTGGCTAATGAAATTGATTTGTATCCTTATAGTACCATGGTGGAGCTGCTGCATTTGGCAATCAAAGTAGAGAAGAAGACAAAGGCTAGGAACCAAGGTGCCAAGACAAGCTTTGGAGCTACAAGCTCATGGAAAGCACACAACAGCCGGCCCCAAGGATCCTACGGCCGTGAGCCTACATCCACCAAGGAGGACCGAAAAGCATCAATCATGGACCAAGGAGCACAAAGAAGGAGCTCAACACCTCATTCATCTTCTAGACCCTTGAATGAGCCTTCAAGTGGTCTAAAGGGAGTACCTCTGACTCTACTCTTCGTTCTAGAGATATTGTGTGTTTTAAATGTCAAGGTAGAGGTCATTATATGAGGGATTGTCCTAATAAGAAAATTCTGATTTTAAATCAATTTGGACAATATGAGAGTGAGGATGAGCATGAAAATGATGATAACACCAACCTTAATGGATTGCATGAAATTGGTAGTGATAGTGATGAGGGCATTGAATATGAGCATGGAGAATCATTAATAGCTAGAAGAACTTTGCATGCTAAGCTAGCTCCATGTGAGGATAATCAAAGAGAAAACCTATTTCATACTAGATGTCTAATTAAAGGGAAGGTGTGTAACATGATCATAGATGGAGGTAGTTGTTGCAATATAGCTAGCACTGATTTGATTAATAAGTTGCAAATTACCACATTTTATCACCCTAGGCCTTACAAATTGCATTGGATGAATGATTGTGGAGAATTAAAAGTAAATAGGCAAGCTAGAGTTACTATCACTTTAGGTAACTATGAGGACACCATTATTGTGATGTAGTTCCATGCAAGCTTGTCATATTCTTTTGGGACGTCCATGGCAATTTGATAGGAGAGTTAAGCATGATGGTTTTACTAATAGGCATACCTTTGAATTTAATGGTCAAACACTAACTCTTAAGCCTATGACACATTGCAGATTGCTGAATTTTATGAGAGGAAGAAGGAGTTGAGTGTGGAGCAAAATGAGGTGAAAAAGAGAGGGGATAGCTCACGGCCTAAATCAGAACCCACGGCCAAGACTAGTACCACCCTATTAGCCACACCTTCTAGTGTCCTTCTAGCATCCAAGGAGGAGTACATCCTAGATTACACCCCTTTAGATGCCATTCTTGTGAGCTTGTGCAAGAGCTTAGTGACTTTGAGTGATGAAGCCAAGGCCACCCTACCTAAGCCCATCCTAGCTATCCTAGATGAGTTTAGTGATGTGTTTCCCGACGAGATTCCGGCTGGCCTTCCACCTTTTAGAGGTATTGAGCACCAAATAGATTATTCCCGGTGCTACACTCCCAAAACCGTCCAGCCTATAGGATGAACCCTAAGGAGAGCCAAGAGATCCAAAACCAAGTGCAAGAACTCCTAGATAAGGGTTATGTAAGGGAGAGTTTGAGTCCTAGTGCCGTTCCCGTCCTCTTAGTGCCTAAGAAGGACAATACATGGAGGATGTGTGTTGATTGTAGAGCCATCAACAACATCACCATTAAGTACCGCCATCCTATCCCACGTTTAGATGACATGTTAGATGAGTTGAATGGAGCCACATTGTTCTCTAAGATAGATCTTAGGAGTGGTTATCACCAAATCAGAATGAGGGAGGGAGATGAGTGGAAAACGGCGTTCAAGACCAAGTTTGGTCTTTATGAGTGGCTAGTGATGCCATTTGGTTTAACCAATGCTCCTAGCACATTTATGAGATTGATGAATCACGTGTTGAGACACTACATTGGTAGGTTTGTTGTGGTTTACTTTGATGACATCCTCATCTATAGTAAGTCACTTGAAGAGCATGAGGAACATTTGAGGGAAGTACTTGCAACTCTTAGAATTGAATATTTGTATGCTAATTTGAAGAAATGTGAGTTTAGTACTAATCAAGTTGTTTTTCTTGGTTTTGTAGTGAGCACAAGAGGTCTAGAGGTGGATGAAGAGAAGATCAAGGCAATCCAGGAATGGCCTACTCCCACAACCGTCGGTCAAGTGAGGAGTTTCCACGGCCTAGCAACCTTCTATAGACGTTTTGTGCGAGATTTCAGCACCATAGCAGCCCCACTCACGTCCTTGACAAAGAAGAAGGTGCCATTTGTGTGGGGAGATGCTCAAGAGAAGGCGTTTAAGGAGTTGAAGTGGCGGCTGTCCCATGCACCTCTCCTAGCTCTTCCGGACTTCACCAAACCTTTTGAGGTCGAGTGTGATGCTTCGGGTATTGGCATTGGAGGAGTACTCATGCAAGAGGGTAAGCCACTAGCCTTCTTTAGTGAGAAATTAAAGGGAGCATGTTTAAACTACTCGACCTATATAAAAGAACTTTATGCATTGTTTAGAGTATTAAAAACATGGCAACATTATTTATGGCCTAGTGAATTTGTCCTACGTACCGATCATGAGTCCTTAAGACATTTTAGGAGTCAAGATAAGTTAGATAGGAGACATGGTAGATGGATGGAGTTTATAGAAACTTTTCCTTATATCATAAAGTATAAAAGGGCAAGGATAATGTTGTAGCGGATGCTCTCTCTAGGAGACACTCTTTAATCACAACTATGGATTCTAAGGTCTTAGGTTTCTATTATATTAAGGATCTATATGTTGATGATTCTGATTTTGGAGACATATTTAAGCAATGTGCATCTAGAGGAGCCTTTGATAAGTATTACTTGTTTGAGGGTTTTCTATTTAGAGTTGATAAAGTGTGCATTCCTAAGTGTTCCCTTAGGCTATTACTTGTTGAGGAAGCCCATATGGGAGGCTTAATGGGGCATTTTGGGAGAGATAAGACTTATCATATGCTGCATTCACATTTTTATTGGCCTCATATGCTTAGAGATGTAGAGAACTTGCTTAAGAGATGTCTTGTGTGTTTAAAGGCTAAGGCTAGATTGAAACCTCATGGATTGTATACCCCTTACCCACGCCTAAGTCACTTGGGAGGATATTAGTATGGACTTCATTGTTGGGTTACCTAGGACTAAGAAGGGGAGAGATTCGATTTTTGTGGTGGTAGATCGATTTTCTAAAATGGCCCATTTTATTGCTTGCCATAAGACCGATGATGCTTATAATGTAGCTAACTTGTTCTTTAGGGAAATTGTTAGATTACATGGAGTACCTAGGAGTATAGTGAGTGATAGGGATGTTAAGTTTCTTAGTTTCTTTTGGAAGACTCTTTGGGGTAAACTAGGGACGAAGTTGTTGTTTTCGACTTCTAGTCATCCTCAAACGGATGGTCAAACCGAAGTAACTAATAGGACGTTAACAACCATTCTGAGGGCTGTTTTAAAAGATAATTTGAAAGCTTGGGAAGATGTCTTGCCTCATGTAGAATTTGCATATAATCGTACATTACATTCTTCTACTAACCTAACTCCTTTTGAGTGTGTCTATGGGTTGAATCCTTTGACCCCTTTTGATCTTATACCGTTGCCCATAGAGGAGCGAGTAGATTTTAATGCAGAAAAACAGGTGGAGATCATCAAGGAAATGCATGAAAGGACACGCAAAAGGCTAGAGGAGAAGGGGAGGCAAGTGGCGGCCAAGGCTAATAGGAACCGCAAGCAAGTGTTGTTCGAACCGGGAGACCTCGTGTGGCTGCATTTGAGGAAGGATAGGTTCCCGGAAAGGCGCAAGTCCAAGTTATCACCTAGGGGAGACGGACCATTCAAAGTACTACGTAAGGTTGGCAACAACGCTTATGTACTAGAGCTCCCGGAGGACTATGGAGTGAGTCCTACTTTCAACGTAGGAGATCTAAGTCCCTTTGAGTCAAGTGATGCGGATGGTGATGATTCGAGGACGAATCCTTCCAAGAAGGGGAGTATGATGAGGGACCATCACCAACATCCCCTACTAGTCCTACAATGCAAGGGCCAATCACTAGATCAAGGGCAAGGGCAATTCAAGAGGAGGTGTCCAACTTGTTGGTGTCTTTAGCTCCTAAGGAGACCATTGATGATCTATCGCTGATTAAGGCTTCCTTAGTCACGTTAATGACGATTCCCGACGACTTGGACGTGGAAGGGAGACCATGCACACGTGATTTGGAGCCATGCAAGAGCAAGGAAGAGACACTTGTCCCGGAATTGCAAGAAATGGAAGATTGAGGCTTTTGGAGCTTCTATTGTATTTTATATCATCTTTTGGTATAAAATACAAGACTTTTTATAACCTTTAGGCTCAAAATTTTAAGGGTTATTTTTATTTGTTTTAGTTTGTTTTATTTGTTTTATTGTCTTTTTTGACAAATGTTATTCCTTTTTTTAGATAGGAGGCTTTCTAGGCATATAAAAAGCCTCCCTTAGCTTCTTTCCTGATTAGATAGATTTTAGCCAATTGATAAACCGTCTCTTTGAGAGCTTTTGTTCCTATTCAGAAAATTCAATCAATAAAGTGAGCATTGATTGAATCGTTGTGAATCCCTGCTAGATTGTTCTTGTGTGTGTTAATCTCTTTAGAGATTGGTGCTACTAGTCAATACTAGTCCCTCCTTGTGCTTGTCTCCATTGAAGGCTTGTGTAAGGTTATAGAAGAAAGGGTTGAAGGCATCATCTTGCTTGGGTTTTGATCAATCTGATCAAGGTTCTTGTAAGGGAGTCTTTTGGTTCTTTTGGATCTACTTCTACCATACATTCCACGTTCCATTTCATTCTCTTTTCTTCCATTTTTTCCAACGCCATTTCTTGTTCTAAACAATCTGATTTTCGTGCCATTGTCAAGGAAAAACGTCAATTGTTTGGTCTTCGAGGATTCTCAATCTAGATCTAGTCATTTGCGGCCCAATCCCGCATCACTTAGGGTTTGAATATCCTTGAGAGCACATGGGCGGAGCAACGCAAGGACGTGAAGATGGGGGTTCGAAATCCATGTAGTGCAAGCTTTTGTGCAGAAGAATGGTGGAGGTTTGCGTTGAGAAAATGTCCAAATTCGTCTTCACGTTTCTAGGATTAATGTCGGTCTTCAATGTGCGGCATTAATGGTGGTCTCATTCAGCGACTTCAATGCTCTCAATGCCTGCTTCAATTCTCCCTCTTCAATGTCGACTTCAATGCTCTCTCTTCAATGCCTGATACTTAATGGTTTGACGAGTAACACGAAGGGTTGCTTAGTGAGGTAAGAGGTCAGCAACTTGTGGGCTTGAGGAAGCAGGCCCGACTCTCTTTCGATCATGGGCCGCATGGCAAGTTAGGAAGGAGGAGTGTTAGGCCCACATAATGCATTAGTGAATTATAGGTCCAAGAAATGTGTATTAGTTTAAACCGATTAAGTTCGGTTTTGTACGTTCGATTTAAATAATCCGGTGACTCGAGTCGGGCTTCCGAGATTAAAAAAATTCCGGGTCTTACAATTAATCAAGATGAGCATTATGTTCATGAACCTTACATTCATTAATCTACTTATTCCTCATTCATTACTTAACATAATAAGATTATTTACTTTATTTTAATCTAAGTCGTTCATCAATTAATCAAATATCTCTTAGATGTTCTAATTTCTCTCCCTAAAATGGTTCTCTTCGGAACCTGACCTTATATATATAATTAATCAATGATTCAAATCATTAAATTAATCTTCACGAATTCGATCTTGATCCTTTACTACAATTGGATCTGTAAACATTTATGAGATTTGAGGCTCATGTCTCGGCCCTCATCATGTCATTGCGCTAAATCAATGTTGAATATTGTACTTTATATGAAACATGAATATCATGTGCTTCACATTAGGAAACACAACACTAGTGCTTTGATAAGACCAAGCTCACAATTTGTGATAATGATATTGGTGTTACATTGTTGCACACATGTCAGAGCCTCCATAGTGCCCCTCATAGTGATTCAAGTTGTCTTTTTTGACGTGTGAACAAATACAATTGCAAACATCATCTTCGTGCTATCTAGTGATTCCACAATCTCTAGCCATAACATTTTGTACCTATATAACCGTAAAATAAGCATCTCGATGTTAAAATGCTTACTATAATGGAGACTAGTTTGAGAAAAAATGACATTAAAAGCTACTCATTGTCTTTTATGTCATGAACATGACGTAAGGAAATAACATAAACAAATGCCTAGAATTCAAATGCATGAGGGAAAAACTCCGAAATTTTATATGAATTCAAACATCTCCTTACATTCACATAGTAACATGTTTATTTTAGTGTGAGGATTTCTTGTTAGAGTTTGTTCCATCCTAATCTTCAAACAAACATTGTATATTTGACTTATATAGGTGACATTGTGCGGGTCATCTAGTTATAACGATTTCAAAATATTTTATCGGCTTGAAATCTGAACCTAGTTCACGTTCCACCTTCCTTAATTAATTGTACGAGCATCAATCAACTGACATATGAATGTCTCCTTAACCTCTCGAGTGAGATTGTGCACTCCACCAATAACAGTCAACGTACATTCATCAACATCACTTTGCACCTCCCTAAGATCAAAATAAAGACCCATCTTTCTCCGGTTTGTGGGCTCGGCTACTTGATGTTTTGATATCAAGTTTCGATGTCTTTTTTCTTTTTAGGGTGTTCAAACATTCGCATGTCAAAGCGAAATATAAGAAACTCCAACGTATTTATGTGATCTATTTGTATTTAACACCATATTCTTCGTTCCTTTCATCGAACAAGCTCAGTCAAACATTATCTATGAACAATCCACAAAGTTGAAACATAGTGGACTAGTTTGTACCAACGTAGTGCAATAATCATATAGAGCCTAATCGCAAAAAAAACATTGTGTGGGAGAATGATTATGAATATATTCTAATCCTGTTTCACTATGTCCCAATTATAATTAACCTACATTTTAATCTAGTTCGGGTTAAAATTTTAATCGCTACAACATATATAATACACATATTAAATAAGACAAGATTTTCGATTTGGATATTGTGTGGGAGAATGATTATGAATATATGTGGGATTGTGAATAGATATTTGTCATTTTTGAAAATATTTCTAACATAAAGAGATCTTTATATTGAAAACTATAATAAATAAATAAAAAGACGAAAAAAAATATAGACATTGTGCACTTATCTAAAATTACGAGTGTAGATATAACCTCAAATTGACGTACCGTTTAAATTTATGCGCATTTGGATAGATATAAATTGGAAAAATTTAATGTTTGAGTTTCAACAACTATTCGAATGTGACCCATAGTCTTGACATTAGATTTTAAAACTAGTTAATTTGACGTAAAGTTACAAACTCTCAATGCGCGTTAGAAATATATATAACATTTAGTGTCCGTTTAGTTGGAGTGGTGAAATGTAAAAAATGAAATTGATTACGTCGTGAGTTTCGATACACAATTTTAGTGTGCGACTGTGCGTCATGCTCATTTTTAGTAAATTCATTACGCCGTGAAAATAACACTATTTTATACATAAATAAAAACAGTCTAATAAACATCTCCCACCATACATTTTTCCTACGGAGCCTACCCCATATACGTCCCTTTCGAGTAGCAACTGGGGTACACAGTTGTTCACTGGGACAGCTTCAAACCAGGGAAGGCTAAAGATTCCCAAGGTCCAAATCACACACCTATTATTAAATATTAATACTATATATAGTTAAATCAAAATAAATAAATAAACTAAACTAAAAGCCGATAACTTTGATCGATATAAAAAGAAACAAAAAAAAAAAACATTTCATCATTGTAATATCCATATACATGATCCGAAACTCATACTCGAACCTGTTCGCGACAGGAAGCGCCGTCACTCGCGCAACAAAGTTCGGAAACAGCGATCGTGAACCAAATGAAAATAGGGGTGCCGAAGAGAATCAAACCAACCGGAACCATCCATAACTGCGTGTTGCTACGGTGGTGCTTCCTCTCCAAAATACCAAAACTACCCCTCCGGCCAAACTCACCAAAATTGAACATACGCAAGCCGTATACGTCATCCAATTCCACCTCCATTTCTGCTCCCTTGCTAAAACTGAGATGGGTATTTCCTTCAGACACTCTCCTTCTTCTCTCATGGAATATCGATCGATCTCCTTCAAAAAGAAACCTTAGATTTATAATAAGGCTACTGTATGATCGAAAAGAGACGTACAGATCTACTGTGTATGCTGATAGAAGCTCCTTTATACAGGAGGATAGAAATAGAGGTTCTTTCTGGGTGTGGAAATGTAGTGTAAGAGATGAAAAGGTGATACTTGGGGAGGCTGCTGCTTCTAGTCTTCTACTACTTTAAAATAATTGGATGTTGAAAAGGTGACTAATTTTTATCTTTTAATAGTCCACTCTTTAGGAAAAAGAATTCAAGATTGGAATACCTGTTAGCTAGCTAGCTAGTCAGTCCAACAAGTAAGCTCTAAATGTGTTTCCGCCCAAACAATATGCGATAGCCGATATGCCATGCCGGTTATTTATATTATTCTCTTTCTAAAGTGCTGTATATTGATTAAAATATTCATTATAAGATCGAGGATGGATCACGAACACATAATTTTGGAAGGTGTCTATTTAGTATTTAGTGCGAGAGGGTGCATGTAATATAAAATTATATAATTGGTTTAGAACAAACAGTAAACATAGGCATGGGCTGCAAACCTAAACCGTCGGTTTAGGTTTGGCCTTGTTAAACCGAAACCGGGAAGCTCAAAACCGGCAAACCGGCGGTTTGTCGGTTTAGCACGGTTTATTAAAAAAAATTAAAGAGAAAGTATTATGTTAAAAAAAATAAAATTAATATTACATAAAAATAAAAAAAAAATATTATAAAAAAAATTAGTATATAAAAACTAGTAATTAAAATTATATACCAATTGAAAAAAAAAACTCGGAAAAATTAAAGGGCTTGAACCGGTTTCCCGGTTGCCTACGTATCCTCTCGGGATTAAGAAGAATCAAAGCCCACGTAGTTCTCTTACCTCGACTTACCTTTTTTCGGACTTCAGAGTTTTTTTTTAATCCCGCTTACCTTTCGATGTCGGACTCAGAAGTAGTGCCGGCGTCTTCGGAGTTGGAATCCGATTTGGAGTCGTACACCGGTGCATTCCTTTGTTTCCGCTTAGCCGCCCTTATCCAATCTTGAATACAAACTTGCATCTCCAACTTCTCGGGCTTCAATTGAGTTCGGTTGTGACCGGAAAATGTTCCCGCCTCGGTTAAATGCTTGCTCCACCGCAACCGTTGATGCGGGCACGGCCATGATTTGTTGTACAATTTTAACTAAGGTTGGATATTTGGGAGCTAATCTCTTCCACCAATCCAAAATATCAAATTCAACATTATCATTAAAACTAAAACAAGTGTTAAGATAATTCTTGATATTCCGCATTTGAAGATGAATGTCTAGGTGTTTTTGTTCTTTCTAGCAAAAACTTGTTGTGGCAAGTGAAAGAGAAGAAGATGAACTAGTAGAAGAGGGAGAATGGACTAGGTGCGGTAGAAGAAGAGGTAGCACTAGATTGAAATGTACTAAGTAATTTTTAAAATTTCGGTATTAACTTCTTGCACCAATGTTAGGAACATTAATGTTTTCTTGTGTATAGTTTACACACAGACAATCATAATAAATAGTCAATAAATCGGAAAGACCATCTAGTTTAAGCCTAGGATCAAAAACGGCGGTTACAAGATAAATCATGGGAATGTCTTGATAATATTTAAGCCATTTTTCTTTCATATCAAACATGCAATTCATGAGGCAAGGTATGTCGAAACATTTTTACCAAAAGCTTCGGCAACGTTAACGGTAACGGCAATTTCTAAAAATCTATGAGATGTTGGAGTGTAAACACAACTCATGGTATTAGTTGCATCATTAAAAGTTTTTAAAACATTACAAATATGAGCACAAGTTTCCCAAACATTTTCATCATCTAAAATTGACCAAGGAACATGAATTGAAGCAAATTCTTGTAACAAAATTTTATAACGTACGGCTTCGGAAAGTAGTTTGTAAGTCGAGTTCCAACGAGTTCCAACATCTTTTGAAAAAGCAATAGGATGAACATTTTTGTTTAAATATAAATTTCTCCATTTTCTTCTTAAATCGGAATCATGCCAAATATGATCAATAACAAGTTTGATTGGGGATAACATATCTCCTAAAACCTTAAGTCCATCTTGAGCACATAAGTTTAAAATATGACATGCACACCTTTGATGAGTATAAGGAGTTTTTATATATTGTCCCGCATCCTCAACCAAATGGTTTACGGCGGCGGTATTTGCGGATGCATTATCAAAAGAATATGAAAAAATTCGATGTTGTAAATTATATTCTCGTAAAACCGTTTTAATCATGCTTGCAATGCCTAGTGCATGTCTTTGATTAAAATGCCGAAAACCAATAACATATTTATGCAAAACATAGCGTTATCAATAAAATGTAGGTAAAATGACCAAAAATAATACCAACTATGAGGTATGAACCAAAAATAATACAAACTTTATAAATTACTATTTGATATATAAACTATTTCACATTAAACTAATTTTGATATGGGTTGAAATTGTGGTTAAATTTTATTACAAAAACTGTCCATATATTTTTAAATCACATAAAATGACCCTATAATTTATTTTCTTTCAAAAAAGCACCCATGTTAATTTTTTATATTTAACAAATTATATAATAAAAGTCAGTAGTAAATTTATTCTTAAATATTTAATGTGGTATATAAATCTTGGCTGATCTCTAGTACAGTCGAAATAGTTGAATTTGCTTGTGTTACTTGATACGTATTGTTGTACAGTTAAATAATCTTGCGTTGGTCATCAAACTTCTCAACCACTTGAACTTTCTAATTTAAGTTATAAATACCATGGCATTTACAGGATTCAAATACACTCAGAGAATGGATATATGATTTATTTTAAGTATACTATTTGCTAATTTTTAACAATTTAATAAGGTTTATAAATTTTAATAATCTGATAAGGGTTAAATATTTTTTGTTTAGAGTAGTATTTTTTATGCGCTCATTAAACTTTATTTATTATCATATTTCCAATAGCAAACAACGGTAAATAAATAAACTATAATAATGGCATTATCTATCAATACTATATAATAAAATAGAATATTGAAGAATAAGGTGATAATTAATCTTTATACATAATTTGTTAGGTATAAAAAAATATAATATGGATGGTTTTTGAAATAAAATATAACTAATGGGTGATTTTGTGTGATTTGAAAAAATTAAGGGTAGTTTTCGTAATAAAATTGCCATAATTTCACCCCATATTAAAATTGGTTTAATGTGATATAGTTTGTATACCAACTAGTAATTTTTAAAGTTTGTATTATTTTTGGTTCATGTCTTATAGTTGGTATTATTTTTGGTCATTTTTCCTAAAATGTAAAGTAATGTCCATGTAAAAATATTGTTGTGATTGTGTACTCCAAATATCACTACAAATTGAAACTTGATGTTCAAAACTAGCCAAATTCGATAAAAAAATTTCTTTCTTTTTTAAGTAAGATTTAGTAACTAATTTTGAAACGGTTTTCCTAGAAGTTGGTTTAAAAGAAGGTTGAAGATATCTAGTGTTATATTCCCTAACTTCTTCATATTCGGCATAAGAAAACGGTAATGAATGTGAACAAATAACATCGGTTAATCCTAAACTTTCTTCACTATGATTATATGTAAATAAAGGAGAATGAGAGGTAGAAGATGCAAACCCGTGGGACAATTGTTTTGTCCCCGTGAAATCCCGAGCTTCTCCGGATGGACGTTTGCCATGTGAGTTTGCAATGTCCCGTAGCCGCCCTTCACCTTCCACTTGTACACCTTCGGGCAATAGTTGCATGCCACTTGACAATACTCATTCACCGGCTCCCCCCTAGTGTAATGCTTCGTAAATATTTCGGATGTAAGCATTTTCGGAGGGGGGAGACTTCTTCGGTAAACTTCGGTAACATCGGGATTGTCGGGCATTTGTGTTTCGCTCTCTTGGGTGCTAGGAAAGTATTGGGAAGAGGGAATTTGATCACTTGGGTTTGCCATTACGAGAAATCGAGATATCGAGAATACGAGGAATCGAGAATTCGAGAATAAGAGATTAGGAGAGTAGAGAAGATGAGTTGTAGATGGTGTGATTTGTGGAGGAAGAGAGTATGGGTATTTATAGGAAATTAGGATTAAATGTGGGAGGGGGATTTATTATTATTATTATTTATTTTTTTAAGTAAAAGCCCCAACGGCTCATTTTTGAGCCGTTGAGGCTTAATAATCCAACGGCTATTTTAAATAGCCGTTGGGTTTTTTTTTCTTAAAAAAAGTTGTTGGGCCCAAACCGGCGGTGGTTCAAACCGTCGGTTTCGGCCGGTTTAGGTTTTCGGAAAAGCCAAACCGAAACCTAAACCTTGAACCGGCGGAAACCTAAACCGGCCAAACCTAAACCGCCGGTTTGTCCGGTTTGGGCCGGTTTGAAAATCGCCGGTTCGCCGGTTTGAACCAAACCGGGCCCATACCTCAGTAAACATCCACCCACACATAATATATCTTAGAAGGATGCTTCTTAGGGTAAGGACTAAAGAGTGGATGAGTTTCCACAAGAATATTTACGGACTATTTGTAAAATTAAGTGCATATATATATAGTAAATAAAGTATGTAATACAGTAGAAGATATTGTCGATTTTGAAAAGTATGTACCTAAAAAGTGGATTGGAAGTTTGAAATCCTTTCTAATTTTTATTTAGCTCGGTCTTGTCGCAATTAAACTTTCCGATAGAACTTTTTTCTCCGAAAAATCAACCCAAATCACCCCCATATCCCTCCGCTCATTTGTTGATGGTTTCTTCTCCCTATAGCCCTGCATATCGTGGAAAATTAAGTTCTAGCATACCCGGCCTTAACCTCTCAATTTAGAGATAGGCAATCCATGTTTAATGAAAAACTAATAAGTCACAATTTCATAAGATAGTACAATGGTGTCAATAACATGCATGGACAACTCCAATAAAACGCTCTACCACTTCTCCGTGGTTGTTTAAATACCTTACAACAATATCCATTTGTCATTTAACGGAGCTATATATCACACGCCTCGTCAATTAATAATGAAAAGAACTTGTATCCAATATCATTGATTATGATTTTTGTGGTCTCCGATGAACATGATTTTGCAATGTCAAATTGAATGGTTGAACTAGTAAGTAGGTGATTTAATGGTGTTTCGGAAAAAGCTTTCCCAACTTCAGCATTCGTAAACAATACCAATCTAGAAGGTCCAAATAGTTTCATGTGTTGAGCGAGTCCGAAGCTTCATCATGCACCCGAAAAGTCAATCTTTGACAAAGTAGAAATCTCATATCATCCACAACTACAATTAAACGAATGCGATATGCATTACCCATCACTCGAATTCCAAAAGACACACATCTTGTCAAACTTTGCCTTTGATCTTTGAAAGCAAAGAATAGTGTTCAAGCATCAGTGTGGATATTACATGTAGCTCCCACATATTGACAAAGGATACAATTGAGCGAAATCGATCAAGAAAGGCCTGGTCGAGCGACCGTACAAAGGAAACTAGCAATAAATTGCAGAAGAAGATATCTAACCTAATTGTCGAAAAACCTTATTTACAAGGTCAAGTATAACATCATATTTAAAAGATAAAAACGTCTAAGTGGATGGGTCATCGGTCCAATCCAAGTAAAAATGATAAATGGTAAAAATAATTGACGTCGAAATGGGTTGGTTGAGTGGCTAGATGGGTCAACACGTCGGGTTTGGTCCAAAACTTGCTCCATGACTTTAACACTTCAACAAGATGACAAATGGAGGTCACGTGCAGAGATTGGTGGTGGTCGAGCGACTAGATGTCTGGTTGAGCACTTCTGCTCGTATCCCGATGTTCTTAACTTCACTCTCGGACCTCAATCATTTCCGTCTTGACCTTATCTGCATTGACCGTAGGGAGATCCTTAGCGTACGTGTATGAGATCATTCATCTATGTATATCATTTGTACTCCACAAATACCTAGAATGCCTACAATTACCTAAACTAATTGGTGTATCTCCGAAACATTGATAGGAAGAAAATAGACCGATAAGATATGTCAGTTATCATAGAAGAGGAATGAAATGGAATAGAATGATGATGATAAAATACGCTAAATAGAGTGATATTAATTAGCTAAACTAATTGGTCTAGCAGTTTCAACAAAAAGTCGATGTTTTCTCTCAACACGAGCATTTTGTTGAGGCACAAAGCCACAAAATTTATGATACTATATTTCCTTTACAATAATATCATTTTGCTTTCCACTTGTAAAACCATATGATATACTCAATTGATAGTCGGTAAAGATTTAATAGCAAGTATATTAGATCGACTGTGATCAAACTAGTCTCGAAGACCCATCAAGAATTGTAGGGTTCTTTTAGCTTCCCTCTAAGAAAGCTACTTAAGAATCTAACACTTACCATTAGTTGTACCTTTGCAAGTGTGTACATGTAATGCATCAAAAACAGATTGTAGTTCATCCCACAATTTAGTTTTTTTTAATCTCGTTGAAATAAACAGCAACACTAAGATTTTCTTGCTTTGGATTATTCAAATATTTGTCTAATTGATACACAGAGAAAGCATTTGAATCTATCGAGTATTTCATCCTAGAGTTCTTTAGCAGATTCAACATAAGTGAAATTTTCAACAATTTCACATTTCATAAAATGGATCAACAAGAATAGAATCATATAATCTACTCTTGTACATCTAGTTATCTTATCATCATCAAAATTAGGCTGTTAACGGGTTCCATCTATGAATCTCAATTATAATTTTGCACCTAATGGCATGCAGATATTGCGTTTTCAAGATGCGAAAAAGATCCATCAAATAAAGTGGAGACAAGTTGCATGCCGGGATTGTCAAATCTAGAAAGAAATAAAGAGTGGATCATTTGAATTTGCTCCACTGAATCGTTTCAGCATAGACGAATTTTGTTTCACGTCTGTTCTTGTTTATGTCATAACTAACATAGAAAATCTTCTTGTGACAGGACGAAACTTCGAATAAACACTAATTCGTAATCAAGATGATTTCGAATTGAGGATGTTGTTTGTTTGGCTCTGATACCATTTTACCGTGAAGAGTATGAATAGACAAGAGAGTAATGGAAACTCCATTAAATAAGATTGTTTTTGAGAAGAAATGATTCTCAGTAGTTCAGCCGTATTGTTACATTGAGTGGATATACCCTTATAACAACAACTGTAAGGTTAAAGAATCGTATTCAAGATAGAGTTGGTATTCCGGTTACTACAGACTTTGGTATATGTGAAATACGTTTGAACAAAACTTTAAAGTAAATGACAAAAAACAATCTAGAGTGATTGTTTAGCAAAAAACAAAGCATCAAACACAAGGTATTTGTTGACAAGGTTCGGAACAAGTACTACGTCCCCGGGATCTCACATATGATCCAATCCACTAGAGTAAGAGCCAAAGCCAGACAGGAGTTACAGATACATAAAGTTAAGAGTAAACCAAGACATAGAATAGTAAGAGTAGAAAGAACGTCTAAAAGAACAAGAACAGAACACAAATCTGGAGAATCCAGGCAAGGATTCTCTGCGTGTAAACTGCTTGTAATCTGTAGATGCTTCTAGCTAAGAACCGTGGGAGGAACTAACGCTCAATCTCACTATCTGTTGGTGAAAGACTCTCAGACGAAGCAACGATCTCACGTGGAGACGAAGCTCTTCACTCTCGATCACAAGAAGCTAGGGCTTGATCAGAGAGAGCAGCAAGGAAGACGAAGAGGTATCGAAGAGAGAAGCTTAAGCTGCTAGGGTTAGAAAGCAGCTAACCTTTTATATCGTTGCCCATCATCAAACGACGCCGTTTGATTAAATGAACCAACTCAGATAACAAAAGAACCCGGTCCACTCCAAAAAAACAGAAGAGCTATTAAACCGGTTCTTCAGCAGATCACGAGTTCAAACCCTTATACCGGCTCATTGTCTTAACAGTATATATCTTGGAATCAACATTGTGCAATGGGAGTCGGGAAAGCCGATGTTGAGAGCGTGATTAATACTTTGGAAAGTCGGCTCGCAGCTTGGAAGAGTAGGTTGTTGAGTTTAACGGGAAAGGTCACCTTGACAAAGTCTGTATTAGGAGCCATCTCTACATATGTCATGCGCACAATGAAACTTCCGGCGTCAGTTTGGAAGGAATTAGATAAGAAGGGAGAAGGTTCATATGAAATGATTTCACAGAAAGAAGGCGTATTCATCTAGTGTCTTGGGAAGTTATATGCAAATTAATAGAGGACTAGGGTTACGCAGTAGGAGGGAGATGAACGTTGAAGTTTTGCCGAAACTAGCATGGTTATTACATGACAATGTTAGGAATGTACATTTTTTTTTAATATAAAATCATATCTAAACAAAAGTTGTACCCATTTTTCTGATTAGGATATTTGTCTTTGCTAGATAAATAACTTCATATTCTCTATTTCTTATTTCAATTATTTTTATTCTATCGTTCAAAATTGTCATTATATTTTTTGGATTCATATTTCAACTACTATACTTGTATTCACTTATTTAGTTGTTATGAAAATAATCGTTGCCTAATTAGTTAACTTTTAAATATTTTGGCCTCGTTTGGTGAGCATTGATTATAGAGATGAAATTAAGATTATTGAATTATGGGATGAAATATGAAGATTTTTCTCATCCTCGTATACATAGATTATAAGATTATAAGAATTATGGGGATGAAATTAACATTTTATCTTCATCCCATGTATTATCTCAATTTATAAATTATAAATTGGCTATGATTTGAAGCTTTTACAAGAAGTTTTATTAATTTTGTCTGAGATTTGGAAACTTTCACTAAAACTAGTTCATAACTCGTATTTTGCACAGATATTTGTTAATAAATGATTTGAAACTTGATATAAATCAAAGAATACCGTCAACGTATATAATTGGTTCAATATACTTATATACGAAAAAACAATTTTTTATATATTTGCAATAACATATATATCAATAAAAATTTTATATGACATAATGAACCGATAACATAAAACCACTAATCTATCACTGATACTTGATTTTGTATGTTGAACCCTTTAGAACCGAATGATTATGAGAACACATTAAGGAGACACAAAATAATTAAAAAAAAATCAAGATGAAGCGAATGAATGTTTCGTTGAAATAACGAAAAGAATTCCTACTTATAGGAATGTGAGATATTGATTAATCCACCACAATTAGGTGAAAACGATTATATATGAGTTGACAAAAAAATATGGTTTTATTCAATTTGATACAAATACTACACAAGGGTGAGTTTTATAGATTAGTTTATACACCCTACTAAAACAGTATACATTAACGCTGTGGCACGTTATGGGAGCAATATTTTGAAATAGAACTCTCACAATTAACGTCAATAATTTTTTTTTTTTATAAATTCGTTAATTATTTATTTTATTTTTTTTGCCCACCAATTTTTGAAGATCTTTTTTAAACAATTTGATTTTGTTACATGTATCCTAATTTTTTCTCCCCATCGATTTTTGAAGATCTTTTTTAACCGTTAATTATTTTCAAGGATTTTGCTATCCCACGTGATTATTCAGTAAGTCTGATATATTGAAATTTTGTATAAATAGGGAGGGAGGGTTTGTTGATTAAACAAATCATACAATTATTAGTCTTTGGCTAAATTTAAGTATAATTTTTTTTATATTTATTAAAATCGGATTAATATCCGTTTTGTGAATAGTTGACTTATAGTTTTGTGGACCTACTATTTTGTGGGTCGTTAACCTACTGTTTTAATATACATATACATTCAACAAAAAAATACACATATAACAAATTACTCTCGTATTATATATATATATATATATATATATATATATATATATATATATATATATATATATATATATCCAAGCAAGGCTCGGACACTAAACTAGTTTTTATTAAATAGTTGTACACATTGGTTAAAACTGAACTGAATATACAAAGTAAAAATAGAACTGATGTGAAAGTTTACTATAACTTTCAAAAGATTTGGTAAAATTAATACATTTATATCTTTTTCATAAAACATCTATATTATTCCTCATAATGTTAATTTTGGACGACGAAAAGTATATTTCGAAAAGTTATAAAACTCGTGAACATCATTCGGATATAAAAGAAAAACTATAGGACACTATTAAAAATTTCTCAAATTATTAATATTTAATTTTTGAATGTATAGATAATTTATTAAATGAATAACTTTTCATAGTTTCCTTTTAAGGTTAATTCATTGATGATGAATTTTTTTTTTAAGTTTAAGAATACTATCCGAAATTTTCTTAACTAAACATGACAACATACGATTTAATGTGGTTGTTACATACGATGAAACTTGTATTACCTTAGAAGATTTCAAGTTGTCGTTTCGAGTTAAATAATTTCCTATATAAGTTCCATATTGTCACGCTAAAGGACTTGGTAAAATATCGGCATTTGGTCTTTGAAGAAACCCTGTGTCATTGGGCTCTCTCTGTAGTTTTTCTTACTAATCCATAATTGATGCATATTGTCAAATCGTGTTTTGGTGGGAAACAATAAATAAATAAAAAAGTTGACAAAAAGATTAACTAAATCGATTCATATATCAATGAAATCTTTTTTTTTATTACAATCAATGATGATAGACTCAAAACATCTAAATAGTTTATTCCAAAAGGGTACAAACCCTAGCATCTTTATAAACCTTCCCGGGCCTACAAAAGTATCCTTTGCTAGGGGCACAATGCACATCCTTTGAGCATACACATAACCCTTCAAGAGCACACCCTTCTCTATAACTACTAACTTCTCCCTGCAATCCTAGAACTTCATTTGTCCACTCGCTCGAGAACAAGCCCATAGGATCATACCTCTCCATGACCTTGACGAAGTACTTTACTTCCGAGTACTTATGTACAACATCATTAAACGCTAAGTTTCGATTCTTACCCCAATGTGGCAACCCTCCGTACTTAAACAACCCCATTTGTTCAACTTCTTCGAGTATGTCCTCGTAGATCCTTGGTGTCAAAGGGTCCTTGCTCCTATAGTATGTCATGTCAAAATCTACACTGTCCTCTTGCTTTCCAAGATACGCGGTTGAGGCTTTAACGTACCTTATCAAAATCCCATTGTAGAGTTCTAGGTCACAAAGGGACTCGGGAGAGAGGGAGACTAGGGTTTGGAGGTCCTTAATGAAGGATTTTACCTTTGGTAGGGCAACGGTGAAAGTAGTTTGATGATAAAATAGGCCCTTACTCCGTGGATCCCATGCACATGCGGTGGTGACCGATGCATTTACGTCGTCAAGGCAACCTCCCGAGGATTGGAGCTTGTTTTGGTATCCAACAACCGGATATCCGGTAAAATTTAGACCTATTTTAGAACACCAAGAAATCAATATTATTAGTGTCCGCTTGGTTAGAAGGTGAAATGAAAACAAAATAAAAACGGTTAAGAAAAGAAAATTAAAACAATTATGTTTCTTTACTTGTTAAAAGATTTCTATTATTTCATTTTAGTCTCTAAACAAACGTATTTTTTTATTGATTTAGTAATATTTTATTTTCGGGAATGATTATTACCAAAACCAAATGCGCACTTAATATTTTCTCAACTCCGAAACAAGTAATCATCAAACAAAAGCTATATAGAGAGAGAGAGACCGTTGTTCGTGAGGCCGAAGGCGCTGGTTATCATCGTCGTCATGAATTGATTCCCATCAATGCACTTTCCACTTGCATTACTCTTTAGTTCTTGGATCTCTTCTGCATTAACATTTAAGATAATAACCTAATTAAGCAACATATGATTGATAAAGATAAACCATCTATTTTAATTACGATAATGTAACCTGATTTTCTCAAGGCAGCTAGGGTGGCTGTTGGTGTAGCCCTGAATCCAATGAAATCATAAAGACCGTCTCCGGAGACATTGGAAGGGACGCGATCATCTATCCTATACACAGCTCGCCGCTGGCTCGGGTACCAAGTTATGTCTGCAAACTCGTGTAGGTAGCCAAACTCTACTGCTCGATCAGCCAGGTCATCATCCTTCATAGTCTTGTACGATATCGCTCGTTTGAATAAGGGTTGCAGTTGCAATGTCACCTTCATCATTGCCATTTTTAATAAATCATCCAATTTGGAGTGGCAAATAGTGTTCTAATTATAGCCTATAAAGATGAATGGGAAATTTTGAATATTACCATCTACTTTTAATTTTTTTGAATTATAACTAAAAAAATTCGATTTTCGGTCTATGTTCCTGAATTTTAGATTTTTTTTTTTTTACGGATTATACTTTTAAAATGACAGAGTAATTATCTCTTATTTCCCCTAAATGTTAACTTATCATAATATATAGGTATAATTCATAAAAAGTCGAATACTCCGGGAACATCATCCGGATCTGAAAAATTCTTTGACTTAATTCAAAAAAATTAAAAGTACAAGTTCATCTCTGAAATTTTCCGAAAATTAATCATACCTGTGAAATAACGCCAAGAACTCCTAGGGAAACCTTAGCTGCATTAAGATCTTCATGACTTCCATCCAATGTCATAACTCTAACATAACCATCTCTTTCCAATCCCGGACTAACGAGTCGGAGCCCAACGACATACTCATGAACCGCGCCACCTTTGTCCCACAACGAGCTTCCATGAGCTCCGGTACTCAACAAGCCTCCTATTGTCAGTCCCCACCAATAAGGTACATAAGGCAAAGCCAGCCCCACTTTGGCAGCCTCTTTAATGAGTTGCTCAAGGGTAACTCCACTCTCAACCGTAATAGTCTTAGCCACCGCGTCAATCTCGACTACGTTGCTCAAGTGCTTAGTGCTGATAACAAGGCCGTGATCACCACCAGGACAAACAAGCTTAGGGATGCTATGAGAATAGCGTGTAATGACTTTCATTTTTCTTTTTTGTTTAGTTGCCGTAGCAACTAGTTTTATGACGTCGTTCTCTGAGGTTGGATAGGAGACCTCGGCTGCCTTGCATATGGACCGGTCAGGGAAGACGCCGATGGAGTTTGTGATGGTACAGTCGTGGGAGACGGTTAGGCATTTGACGGGATTTTCTGGTGGGGTAGAGATGGATATATGAAGTAGGAGAAAGATTTGGGTAGTCAAGACGAGAATTGCCTTGGAAATGGTCATTTTTTTTTGTAAGAGTGAATTGATGTATTCTGTAAGAGTATAAAGCTAGCACATATGTTATATAACTTATATACGTGTAGTGTATGCATATGTAAATGTATGTGTATGTTAACCCTTCAATTTTATCAAGTTAAAATAAGGTGGAAGACGCCGAAGTCAAATTTGATTATTAGGTTTTGCGCGTTGAATGGGAAACAGCTGGATTAAATTACGGCATATTAAAACTGTTATTTTTTGGAATTAAAAAATCAACCAAAATTAGGAGAGTAAAGTAAGCGTGTGATTTTAATATGAGGAAAAAAAATCAAAGGGCCCAACCGGATTCGAACCAATGACCATTTGATCTGCAGTCAAATGCTCTACCACTGAGCTATGGACCCCTTTGTTTTACTTTGTTGTAATTATTTTTTTTGACGTTGATTTCAGCTCCAACATAGGCAAGATGCATTGCTTTTTGTTTAGAACCAAAAACAATTTAATCTAATAGAACATGGACTTAATTGTATTTTTCTTCAAAGTATGACTAAATGACACCATATAAAAAGTTATAAGTTTAAATATCGTATTTTCACCCATTTTGTTTCTTAATCGGTTAAAATTAATGTAATTTCTTTATTATTTATTTATGTTTAGTGATGTAATTTGAATATTTATTTGGAAAAAAAAACATTTTTACTTTATAAAAAAAAACAAATTATATTATAAACAATAAATTTTAAATGATGTGTTTATAAAACTAAGTTTTAATAATTATTTACTAAATGAAATATAAAAATTTAAAAAAATTTATTCTAAAAATAATGACAAAAGTTTTCATTTTAAATAGGTTAATTAGGAATGCTTTGGTCAAATAATCTAATATTTTACTAGAAAATAATAATGTATGAATTAATTTCATAATCTATTTTCTGTTATAAATATTAAAGGCGGTGTAAGTTATGTCATGTGTTAATCCAAGAGTAATAAAACGGTGACATGTCAAGTTAACAACTAATGCCATACAATTTTTAATAATCTTATATTTAACTTATTCTTAATGTATTTATCTTGTAGAATTAAGAGAAGGTAAAAATAAGATATGCATATTCGATGTTGAAATTTGAATTAAGAGCAAAAATATATTTTACATGATTTTATGGTTTTATTTATTTATTTTTAAATAAATATGTTTAAATCACAAAGTTACAAAATATATATATATATATATATATATATATATATATATATATATATATTTATTTGATAATAACATGGTAAATAAATATAATATTAATTATTTTATCGTCGGAGTTTAAAAGCAAATCGCACAAAAAGTGTGTATAAATACAGTGTTTTTTCAAATTTTTATTGTTTTTGTAGGTTTAATTTGATAAAGAGGAAGGGCTCACCCAATCCACTAATGATCCTTTTTTTTCTTTTGAAAAGCAAAACCTCATTCATCTACATCATCTTCCAAAACAAGGTTACAAAGTTCATCTGGTAAACACAGTTTTAGAATCAAAAAATAGTGAGGAGCTCGGGCAATTTGATGCCAACTAGTGAGGTAGTTTATTGCCCTCTCTACAAATAAAAGACCACTTGCACTAGTGAAAGTCGTCAACTTCAGCCCTGATCGATCGGAGAATGCCGCCAACCTCCCCATGCACCATCTTACCTCAGTTGAGTTTACTAATAAGACTTGCCGAATCCGATTCACAAACCACATCCAACGATTCTGCACCCATGGCCATTTGTAGGGCCATCGAAGAGCTTCTCCCTCAGCTCTTTTCACATACCAAATACCTGTCATTGCTGTCAACATTTTCGCACCGACAACCATAACCACCCTAAAGTTGTTATGGGTGATCACTCCAATCTCACACTTTCCACTCAAAAAAACAGAAGCATCATGATAGAAATAACGCAGATCTAAATCGAACTAAGCGTTAAACTACTCCGTTGTTGATGGTGGATGGGTTCAAACAAATAGAATGTGGGTGGCGGAAGCTATGAGATGGATATGAAAGTGAATGGTTGATTTGATCAAGGTAGATCGATCCAGCCGTTGAAGTGAATAAGATAGTTGATCCTTCAAAAGGAACCTCGATTATGGAGGGGGAAAGGAAGTGATGTCCAAAGTAAGTAGGAGGAATTTATTTTTTCAATATTTTGTTGAACATGCTTTACAAGTGAGGTCAATCATCCCTTATGTAGTGGATGAGGGCTAAATCAAAAGTCCGTAATTAAATGACGAAAATAAATGACGGGAAATCAAGTCGGGACTACTCTCGAAACGAAAAGGTATAAAGAAGAGGTGATATTGTGTAATTTACTCTTAAACTTTCCTTATAGAGTTTATATTATTAATTCATGTTTTTATAACACTTAGTTGTTCTACTGATATGGACGAAAAGAGAATTGTATTATTAATTAATAAATAAAGGAGAGTGTATTTTTATAGCTTGGCCACCACTTTCACATGTCTTCCTCGATTACTCTCCAAAACTTTTGTTCTGGTTTGAAGAATTGTTCTAAGTTAACGTGCATCTCAAACGTATGCTTAAGCTAGTTCTAGCCGCTTGCCTCTAGATCTCGATCCCACCCACATTTAATATTCGATAGGCGTCCTTTAAATCCATTTAAAAAAGAGTGAAAACTTGTAACATACAGGTGAAATACGGATGACGGATGATGAAACTAGCAGATAGAATACGGGTGGATATTTCCTAACCCGTCTCCTGACCCATTACCCGTCCCCATTTTAAAACTCCTATAATAGTTAAAACCCATCTAAAAATAGCTTTCACAATTTACTCCGCCTATCTCTCTTTCAAAAACAATGACTTCAAAATGCACACTCCACCTTTATGAACTATGCCTTTAACTCCTTTTTTCACGAAAACTCTTACTTAACCGATTCAACCCTCTCGTGAGCTCTCCTCTCACGCCAAAATTTTGAAATGAAATAAATAACTTTTTTATTATCATTTTGTAAACAATTTTTCCTCTTTTAGTGATCTCTTTTTAAAGAATAAAAACCTTTTCTTTCGAATTTAAGAGAACTCGAAATTTAGATGAAAGTTCAAAATAATTTTTTGAAATACTACTTGGAGTTGGAGTTAATGAATTTGTACTTTCAAATTTTTATATAGGTTTAGAATCCTATAAATTATTTAGGATGAGTAAAAATTTTTAGAAGATGAGTAATGAAAACAATCCTACCTCTGAGAAAAAAAGTTGTCTATGCCAAATGCAACACACAAACTGAAATACCCTGCGCAGGTTAGCGAATATTGCGCCAAAGCTTAACCGACAACTATTCAGTTGAATATTGCCACGTACTCATTCCGAGGAAACAGAATCTCGTGAATTGATTTCCCTCTCACAGAAAAGTTCCACGTGTCCAAGAAAACAAAGCGAAAGCAACCGGAAACCGGAAGGCCCTGGACAACTATTCCACGTCACCAGTGGGCCCCACAGTGCACCTGCTCTGGTCTTTTATGCAGAGAACTCGACCGAGCGAACTCGGCTCTCCCACCGAGTTAGTGGCCGAGAGTGAAGATTTCTGTCTCCCTTTCCCTCTTTTTTAAAATACAAAAAAAAGTGCAAAGCTGAGCAAACCGTATAAAACTTAAGTCCAATTATATTTCGCCACTTGTAACCACCTAGTGTACGCCTTTTGTATCTCTTCCCCTAAATGCGCAGCTGCCACAAATCTGCACTTTTTTTTTTTTTTCTTCCAGAAATGGAAAAAATAAATCTAAATTGAAAATAATCGTGGCTGAGATTGCATCCCAAAATCTGCTGGTTTCCCTTACTTCTCCTGATCCTCGTCCCCCCTCTTCTGATAGCAATCTTTGCAAGCTCACTCTCTTCTGCTGATTTGCTTTGAGTATTTCTTCTTCTGCATTTCTTTTTGTGCGCTTTTTTTTTCCGATTACTCTTGGGGCTGAAGAACAAGTTTGGGAATCTCTGGTGAGCATGGGTTGAATCTGTGATCGCTGTTTGAAGTTCGGTCATCGATCTCCTGTGGCTTCTTTTGAGGTACGCTTTGTTGTTTCTTAGGTTTCACAATCGGAAATCTTGTGTGAGAGGCCAAGTTGAAGTGTTTTTATAGTGATTTCATTTCCCCCCTTCCAGTGAAGGTTTGCGAGAGGTGATATATACTTTGCCGAGGAGATTTTGGTTTTGAAAATCGGAGGTTATCCTACTGCAAGTCTGCAATGCGCTTGTTGTCCTGATTTTTACTATTCTTTTTTTAGCAATCAAGAGCAATTGCAGGAAATCAATTAATCGTGCTATATATAGCTCGACCTCGAATTTAGATACGTTTGGTTGATGCTTTTAATCGCTTGCTGTTTGCAGTTAGGAACCATAAAACGGACTTGTTGTTGTCATCCTGTGCTATTAGTTTTACATCTACTATCGCTAGTCAATAATTTGTGAAGAGATGAAAAGTTTCTTATATTTGTGACAAAGAACTGAAGCAGCGGATTCAGCTGCTCATGTTTTAGTAAATGGACGCATATTCTTCTGGAGAAGATCTAATTGTCAAGGTGATTTATTTTGCTGATCTAGATCTTTGAAAGCTTTGATGTAGAACAAAAAGAAACTCAGACAATTTTATATTTAAGTGTAGACTAGGAAACCTTACACGATCACAAAGCAGCGTGAGAGATGGACTGAGGAGGAGCATAACCGTTTCTTGGAAGCTTTAAAGCTCCATGGACGAGCCTGGCAACGAATTGAAGGTGTTTCTTGTACTTAATAAACTTAAGATGCTGTCATTATCAGGCTTACGATCCATTATTTCAGCTTTCATTATATGTTATTTGATGTTGAAAAGAATTGAAGTGGATAGCTTTTATGATAGTTCTATTGTTTAGATCCATATATACAGGTTGATTTCCATGTCCATTCAGATCTGGTGTTTGCCTGGCAAATGGACACATTGTGCTCTTTACTGCTTTTTGTTCTTAATTGAAGAGCTGTCCCTTCTCTTCTGTTTTCTGTTCATTGTTTGGTGCTCTGCAGAACATATCGGAACAAAGACTGCTGTCCAGATAAGAAGTCATGCACAAAAGTTTTTCTCAAAGGTACGTACATCGGTATCTTTCACCTAGATCTTTTGATTTATCTTATTTTCTTGTATATTTTATCCTATATACTCTTTTGTAATCTTATCATCCACCCACAATAGTTTTGCTGCAAACGCCTCCAAATCTAGCCCATACTACCTGCAAATGTCGAGAAAAGTTTATTCTCATCTGGCATCAGACTATAATGTCGTATATCTCCTCAGAATCTCAGATAATTTGTATTGTGAAACTTCTCTTCAGGCAAGGCTTACCATAGAATGCATATTTCAGCCATAATCTCACGCTCTTTCCATGTAGAGTTGGCAAATTGACCTGACCCGAATTGTCCGATCCTAACCCAACCAACACTCAAAAATGAAAAACAACAATTTATATCCGAAACCAACTTGATACAAACTAATTTCGCCGAAATAAAAAAAAATAACCTGAATTACACCGAACTCCCTGGAATGAGAATGACCCAATAATCTAAAGTAACTAAGTTGTTCGTGAATTCGGATTAAAAAAATTGTTCATGAATCCGTATAATTCCGAATTAAAAATGACCTGAGAATCCAAACTAACCAAACCCCGTTAAATCAAATACATTATACATTCTTATTCTCCTCTTATTAAACAAAAAACGGTTAATATTTTAGTGAGAAATAAATTTGAATAAATGTATACACTTAAAAATAATAAAAAATAATAATAATTAGCAAATACAATTGTAGGGAAAGAAAAGGTTACTAAAACAAATTTAAAAAATAAATTAAAAAATTAAAAAAATTAAAGGATCAAATACCAAGGATCGAATATAGTGTAATTTTAAAACTTAATAGATAAATAACTATTAAAATAGTTTAATTCAGGAAATTGAAATTAATTTTATATGTTATCTTTAAAATAATTATATTTTAGATACACAATAAAAATATTTTAATATAGGAAATATATATTTTTCATTTCTCATCTATTATAAAAATAAGTTAATATTAGATAACTTTTTATGAAGATTGTAAAGAGAAATAAATATTTTAAATAGATAAATAAAATTGATTAAAATTAGAACGTAAATGTGAGAAAAGAGAATTTATAAAAAGTTCAATTTGGAAAATTTATTTTATCTATTTTTAAATACGATCCTTAAGAAAAAAGAAGATATAACATTTTTATTAGTAGTTTGTACATACGTTAATTTGGCGAATACTTACTAATTAATATAAGCATTATTAATTTTTATGTTAAAGTTGAAATATAAAATAATCTAACGATCTTGTAAACAAAGGTTAAAATATTTGATAAAGATATCTTTAAAAAATTGGAAGATTGTAGTATAGAAATAATATATGTATTGTCTATATTAATTATTTGCATGTATTAATTGTTTAAAAAATATATAAAATAAGAAGGCATGAGAAAATGACACGTGACACGAAGTTAATAAAAGAATAACATGTGACAACAAGGATTTTCGTTTTAATATATATATATATATATATATAATATTATTAAGTTTTAATTCTTACTTTTTTAAAAATAAAAATATAGATTTTTTAAAAAAAGATTTTCATCTAAACTTAAAACAAAATACTTATTTAATTATATCTCTAGGTTAGATGAACCCATATATTTTATTTATAAAATTACTTAATTTCGAACTTTGGGTGCAAAATCAATTAGGTCATTTAAAAAGAACATTTTATTTAGTTTCGTTTTCAGGGCCCACGTGAGGAATGGATTAAAAGCAAGTTTTCTTTCGGGCCTCAAGTGCATTAACTAATTAAACTCAATCTTCGCTTTCGCAACCCAAGTGCGGAATTGATTAAAACCAATTTCGCTTTCGGACCCCAAGTGCGAAATTAATTAACTCAATTTGACTTCGGTGCTTAATCAGGGAGATGATTAAAGGAAATATATGAGTTCGTTTGAGACCGACATTTCTTTATACAACCACGGAATATATATATATATATATATATATATATATATATATATATATATATATATATATATATATATATATATATATATATATAGAGAGAGAGAGAGAGAGAGAGAGAGAGAGAGAGAGAGAGAGAGAGAGAGAGAGAGAGAGAGAGAGAGAGAGAGAGAGAGAGAGAGAGAACACTTCTTAGGGTAGGGAATAAGAACTAATATGATCCGTTAGATTAAAGTTTATGAACGTACATGATTTGAAGATATATATGGTAGCATATTTTAGTAAATAAAATGAGATATTATTTTTCCTCTAATAGACTTATATATATTTTTAATTAATTACTAAAAACATAAATTAAAATTAAAAAAAATATATTTTAACGATTTAGCTTTCCACACATACCTAGTCAATTTCCTCTAATATATATTTTAACAATCCAAAATCTAGTCAATTAATTCTAAGATAACGATTCAAATCAACAATTTTTCATATTTTAACGACCAAATAAATATAATAACGACCCAATAAGAAAATAAAATATTTAGAATTGTTCATTAAATTTGGTCGTTAAAATTTGTAATATGGAAAGAATTCTGGTTAAATTTGCTCGTTAAATATTTTATAAGTTGTTATTATATTTTATAGAGAAAATTTGGTCGTTAAAATGTTTTTTATATAATTAATATAGTCATCGTTAAAATTTTGTGGGTCGTTAAATTTTGGATATTAAATATTTTGTGGGTCGTTAAAATTTTATAGAGAAAATTTGGTGGTTAAAATGTCTTTTTTCATATTTTAACTACCAAAACAAATTTTAACGACCAATCCTACAAAATTTAACGATCAAATTTCTTATAAAATTTATTAACGATCAAATTTCTCTATTAAATATATTAACGACCAAATATACTAATGACCAAATATATTAACGATCAAATTTCTTTTAAAATATATTAACGATCAATTGCTTCAACGTTTATTTTTGGGATAACCCAAAAATAAGAAATCTGTTTTCCTAATTTGTATTTTATTTAATGAATGAATAATGAAAAATGAACAATCATGTGATTCTCACCTTAGGAAGCTTATTATGCACCTTCCATCATGAACGTACAAATTTTAATCCAGCGGATCTTTGGAGTTCCTATTCCCTACTCTAAGGGCTGTTCCTACCGGATCCTGACCTTATATATATACACACACATCGAGTTAGAGGAGCGACGGACAACAAGTTGTGCCGTCAACCCTTTCTAAATAGCAAAACCGATTCTCCTGAAAACAATATTTGAAGACCTAGGAGACATAATGCCACCGTGCGAGACTCGTTACATCCTTTCGAGAATCTCAACAACATCGGACGCAAAAAACCAAAAATATCAAAAGTGAACGGAAGAAACACATTTTTGGTTTTCGATACAAGCTCTCTCATGTCTAGCCACCTTAGCAGATGCTGCATTAAGCGCCACCTTATCCACACACAAAAAAGTCCACTATCCAGACTAACCAGTGAGGATATACCCTATCAAATCAATATATGCATGTTTCCCACCCATTCATCCAAACAAACACCAAGACATCCACCGGCCTCAACATAGATTTTCCCTCATGTGGATCAATCAAGAAGGCCATAGGTGCCTCCTTCTTAACCGAAATTCCCACTCTCTTAAACACGTTGCATAAAATATCACGGACCATATTATGTTTATATTTAAAGCTATGAAGCTCTTTACAATGAACAACATGCTCCCCAAAAGCATATAAAACCCTTCGACAGTTGGGCATGACATATCCCATCAACCGGATAAAGTGGAATCATTAGAAAATACTTAAGAACCGAGCGATACTCAACCGGGGACATACAGTGCGCAAGCCCATCAATGAGTATGGCAAGAAGGAAATCCTGGCTATGCATTGTTGTAGACACTTAAAATCCGCCTTTTGTTTGTAGGTCAAATCGAAACCAACTTCCATCTCTTGTAAAATATTACTAAAAAGAGCACTCGTCAAAGCATTTTGGGCTTTAGGGGGACGGTGTTCTTGACAATAAAAGCAGAAAGATCGAAATCAGGAATAGAAGCCTAAAGATTGGCCAAAGCTCCATAAAACTCTGAGCCCATATCCACAACTCTACTATCCTGCAAAATTTGGTCTTTAAGAGCCCAAGACTGAGCTCTGGATGCCATAGAAGCAAATGAATAAGCCACCATAGTAGAGTAAAGCCCAAGACCCCCAAACCAAAGGAGCAAAGAAGCAAGTCGTCACTAATGATCTCAAAAAAGGGCCCTCACACACCACAATATCCTCGACCGATCCATGAAGCCTGTCATCAAAATAAGTTGATGCACTATCTCAATGCTCAGAATGACAAGTCATCTAGCCAAAATACATCTTAAAAACACCCATACAAGAATGAAGCAAGAGCATCTCACTCTACGGTCATTCAATTGTGAAAGAAGATGCATCAACTCAACTACAATAACCACTCTATTAATGACAAGCTCTCTAATAAACCCGATGTCGATACTCACTGTCCCACCCAACAACTTAACGTTCATCGCCGGCCTTGCAATGTCCTGTGGGAAAAGTCCATCTCTAAGTTTCGACCCATCACACAAAGACCAAAATAGCTCAATTTTCCGAACATTCAACTCGATCCCTCCGGGTCTAACTATTGAATGGTATCAAGAGCTCTACCCACTTTCATAGACCGAACAATAATCGTACCATCATCAAGATACCAAGCATAAAGGAGAGGCTTTTATATAATTTTTTTTAAATCTAATCATATATATATAGATTTAGTTCTTCTTTAAATTTTTGTTAATAAAAGTTTTTCACCGGCCCTTATTTAAAATAAAAGAATATTTAAGCTATTTATTTTTCAGATTAGATACAATTTGTATAATAAGACAACTAGTGTATTACCCCGTGCACTGCACGGGGTGTGCTTTAATATTTATTCTAAATATTTAAATAAAAATAATTTTTTAAAGCATAATATTAGTTATTCACTATAAATTTAATTATTTTATATTATACATATAATACGGTAACAAATTCAAGTTATATTTATATAATATAAAACAAATCTTGTCCAAAATTATCATTATAATTTAAATAATGACGGAAAAGATTATCAGATTTGATTTACGAATTAACAAACTATTAAAAATGTAAATATCAAAATTATTAATTTTAAAAATAAATTTTTTAAATTTTTTTGAGAGCTGCGTGAATTGTGACATTGACACGTGACAAATAAGGTCTCTCTTTTAATAAATGTAAGATGTTTCAACAAAAATGTGAAGGTGGAGCTTACAACTTTTATAGGAAACATATACGTATTGTTAGGGTTTACAACTAAAAAATAAAAATTTATTTATATAATATTTTGTTAAGATCTTAATCACTAATGGAATTTAAAGAGATGATGATGTACATGTGAAGGGGGAGTTTTCAGCTTTTATAGGAAACACATATACGTATGGTTAGGGTTTACAATTAACAAATAAAAATTTATATATATATATATATGTACATGTGAAGGTTGAGCTTACAACTTTTGTAGGAAACACATATACGAATTGTTAGGGTTTACAACTAACAAATAAAAATTTATATATAAATATAATATATATATATATATATATATATATATATATATATTATTGATAATAATAATAAAAAATAATTTTTATTAAAAACATCCGATTATGTAAACCCATTTTTTTAATAATCTAGATGAATAACTTTTTTAAAAATTTTTGTTGGGCTTCAATAATAATTTATATTAACAACTAAAAATAATTAACTTTTTAAAATATTTTTTTAGGTTGCGTTAATATGGTGCTGACACGTGACAAAAAATGGCTCTCCTTTAATACTTACTAGTGTAATACCCGCACCTTGTGCGGTTTTTTTTTAATAATAACGGGTTATATGCATTATTGTGTTGTTATATATATTTTCATATTGTTTTGTTTCAAATTGATATATAAATTACTTTATAAGTAATTTTTTATTGAATATTATGGAAAAATGGACAAATTTTAGAGTTTCATTTAGATGAGATATGTTAAGAGCTCTGGAACTTTAGATTGGTAAAAATATTAGAATTGCAAATAAATAAATAAATAAATAAAAATTCAGGAATTTATTATTAAATTAAAAAAAGTTTTAGAGGACGGAAAATCCTGACTGCGAAATGTGGCATTAAGTGCGTCCGCTTTAATATATATATAAGATAATATATAAGATATAAGATATATAAGATAAGAATAACAACTTAATAATAATAATAATAATAATAATAATAATAATAATAATAATAATAATAATAATAATAATAAAATAATTTTTTTAAAAAAATCCGATTATTTTAATAATCCAGATAATAACTTTTTAAAAATATTTTGTTGGGCTTTGATAATAATTTATATCAACAACTTAAAATAATAATTAAAAAAAATAAAATAATAATAATAAAAAAAAATTTAATAAAAAAATCCAATTATGTGAACCCATTTTTTAATAATCTAGATAAATAATTTTTTAAAAAGATTTTGTTGGGCTTTGTTATTAATTTATATTAATAACTTAAAATAATTAACTATTTAAAATATTTTTTTATGTTGCGTTAAATCTTGTACTGACACGTGGCAAAGAAGGGCTCTCCTTTAATACATAAAAAAAAATTTAATAAAAAAATCCAATTATGTAAACCCATTTTTTAATAATCTAGATAAATAAATTTTTAAAAAGATTTTGTTGGGTTTTGTTATTAATTTATATTAACAACTTAAAATAATTAACTTTTTAAAATATTTTTTTATGCTGCGTTAAATCTGGTGCTGACACGTGGCAAAGAAGGGCTCTCCTTTAATCCTTTAACTAGTGTATTACCCGCACCTTGTGCGGGTTGAGTTTTAATAATTTGTACGAACTTAATTGCAAGAAAAATATTTAAAAATAAAAAGTGTAGTGAAATATATATATTTGAAATTAATTAGTTATCTAATCGCAACTAAAGAAACTAAAAAAAAAAATCAAATTTTACAATATTCCGATTCTAAAATAAAATTTTGTTCCTTTTTTTTGTTAAGATTAAATTAGCTCAGATGAAATGATTAAAAAAACTAAAATAAAAAAGAAGTTTAAGTATTCCGATTCTAGAAAACATTTGTTAATATTATATTAGATCGGAAGTTGTGAACTAAAACTCAATTTGATATGATAATTGTTGAGATTATAGTGGATGAGAATTTCAAACAAAATTTTAAAAAAAAACTGATTTGGTAATTTCACCCCCACGTGAAAATTTAATTGATCAAATAAAAATATGTTTTAATAAATATCAATATACTTATATACTAAGCTTTACATGCAACATATTTTGATATATAATTACGCAAATTCTACTACAAAAAATAGACTAAAATACATTAGTTATAAGTATCCTCTCAAATAAAATAGTGAAAATCTATGCTATAATACGTAATAATATTCCGGTTTAGTTATACCGGGTAACAAATATAATATAATTAAATATTGATACAACACATTTTTTGTATTAAATATAAATTTTATTCTTATATTGAAAATATATTTTCTCCTTTTTTTCTAAATTTATATATATATATATATATATATATATATATATATATATATATATATATATATATATATATATATATATATATATTGTTAGTTACTATTTTTCTAATAAAAATATCTCTATGAACAATCACAAACTCTTAAGTTTGAACATAAAATCGAATGAGTTTTAACTATAATCTAAAATCATATAATACAATTAATGTACAAACCTACATAACGTATGTTATAACGATGCTCAATTAAGTAGATTTGGACATATATATACCACAAAAAATACTGGCAAATATATTATATTCATGTTACGTTTTTCATAATAAAGAATCTACTTAGAACATTAATTTTATCATCATAAAAAAAGTATGATATAGATGATCAATTATGTAGATTTAGACATTTATACTTCTAGTTTCATACATCAAATTTATATTTGATACAAAAAATGTGTTGTATCATGTTACGTTTTTTTGATTATTTTATTGGTTTTAAATATTGGTTTTAAATGGGATGAGGATTAGTTGGTTAGGATTTATCTAATACCAACAAAATAAATTAATTAATTAAATAAGTAGAGATAGTTGCAGAAACCTAATTGATCATGCAAATTATATATATATATATATATATATATATATATATATATATATATATATATATATATATATATATATATATATATATATTATTTTCAATTTTAACCGGTGAGATTCAGACGTTTTTTTAATAATTGGTTAAATAGGTTTTTTTGATTATTAATTAGATAAGGATTAGAGATAATTGCAAAAACCTTTTTATTCGTTTTAAATTACGTATTTTTAAAAAAAAGTTTAGGCTGACGTTAACCGTGGAGGCGACACGTGGCATCAAAGGCCTGAGAATTTTTCGTTGGGCTGAGAAAAATCCTGGAGGCGACACGTGACAATAGAGGTCTCTGCTTTAATATATATATAAGATAAGATAAGATAAGAAATGTCTTACTATCATTTTGATCCAATTTTTATTTAAATTATATTTTACTTCCATCTTAATCTCAATTTTCTTAAGAAATAAATATTACAATAACTTATATTAAATTAGATTATATTTTAATTTCGTTGTAACTACAACTTTTATTTAAATTAGATATTATATTGACATTTTATATAATTTTGAGTATTTATAAAATAAAAAAATACAAACTTTAGTTCCAAAAAATTTTAAAAATAAAATAAATTGTTTTAAAGTACGAAAATTAAACTGGTATATTATTAATGCAAAAGTGGTTAAGACTAGTGGTCCTCCTCAAGTTTTGTCACCTCAGATTTCGTCACTTGTCATCGTCACACTAAAACACGTCAGATTTTGTCACGTGTCATCTTTAAACTAGTGGGCCTTCTCAAGTAATTAAATCATTATATTAGGTTAACATAGCAAAACTCGAACGTGAATAATGAATAGCTTGTGTAGCTGTACAAAGCTCAAGTGAGGAACGTAGTTTGAGTGAAGTTGAAAGGTTCAATTTTTCGATGGGCCTATGAACACAATTGCGGTTTGACCGTGTGAGTGACCATGGCACTAGGATAAGCGGGTGAAACTAGGGGGAGGATTGGCCTCGAAGTGAGGCAAAGGAGATGGGTAGGTGGTGAGCGAGAGATGAGTTGTTTGTTGGTGATGTGAATCATGTGATAGGTATTTGCGTCATTCTATAATGGAAACAAAGAGAATGAGGAATGCTAGTCGGTGAGAGGGTGGGTATATATGTCAGACGAGAGGGGGAAGGCGAAAGTGACACCAATTAGTGGGGTCATTGTCTTGAGAATGGTCGATGGTGGGTGTAAGTTATTGTAATATTTTTGAGGGGTTTATTAAAGAGGCATTCATAGGGTGTCTTGTCGGCAAGAGAGAGAGTCGGCAAGCAATTGATAAGATATGCAGCAGTGACATATGACAAAAAGAAGACTGGGAGACGGGCATGGGCGTGGGGGACATTAGATGAAAATTCCATTGGTAAGGAACACGGAGAACTTAAATTATTCCCCACCATTGTTACTATAAATAGTCTTAACTATGGTGTTAAAAATGTTTTCATCTAAGAGTTTAAAACTCATAAATACAGTGGAGATATCGGGTAAAGTCAAATATACTTGAAAAAGTAATTAATAAAAATAACATAACATTTATTACCATCATTGGATATTACAAGGGAGCTTCTAAAGGATGAGTTGTAGTAAGAGATGATGTAGAGAATGGTAATTTGTTACATTTATTGATATTCCATGCATGACAGATATTGAAAGAAAAAGAAAATATTGGTGTAATAATACAAGCTAAGTCCTTATTTAATTTGTGATAATCTTTATTTAATAAAAAAAATTAATCAAAGGAAGAAAAAAGTTGTCGTCTACTTATTCATTCTCATCACTCTTATGAGCTTATTAGTCTCAAGTATATGTAATTCTCCGTTCTCCTCATACTAATGTTGTGGGTTATAAATCACCCTCCATTGCTCTCACGTTGATTTGAACGTTGCTTCATCAAGTTGATGTTAAAAATGTTTTTTTCTAAATACTGATCTACATGAAGTTTTCATGGAGCAACCTCCTATTTTTTTTAGGATTCCTCTTGTCTTCATCGCATATTCTTTTTTTTTATGAAGGCTTGTGTGGGCTTTAAGCAGGCACCGCAAGGTTGCTTTAGTAAACTCAAGTTGTTTCTCCTCTTGATCCCACTCTTCATTAGAGTACCGTTGGCGCTCTTTAATACATTGCCATTACTCGACCTCATACTTCTTATGTTATCAATAACATGTATTAGTTCATGCATCAATCAACCGACCAACACACATCCTCGTATATCTCAAGGGAATCCTATCTCATTGTCTATGTATTCGGTCAACTCCTAAGGCTCATTAGTCTATTCTGAGATGTGAGGCTTTGATCCGGATGGCTTCCGGCCTCAGTTTGGCTAAACCAATTTTTTGGAGACACCTTCACCAATTGGACTCCCTTTGAGAACAAAATTGTCTTTTGTTCCAGTGTCGAAACTGAGTATTGGGGCGTTGTTGACGCATCCACCGAGGTTAGCTGACCTAGCTTGTTCTCCTCGACCATCGTTACTAGCTTCTTGTTGCATTTATCCTCTACTGCGACAATCTCTTCATGTGTGTCACATCGTGGACGCTAAACAGTTTGTTGATGGGTTTACAAAGGCTCTAGGCACTACGCGTTTTCATTATCTCTGTCAAGCTTCATGTTGCTGGTCCTCTACGAGCTTGATGTGTATTAAAGATAAAATCTTGTCGATCAAAGCATCAAACAATCAAATTAAGGGCGAAAAATAGCAATTGTGATTAACATTTTTGAACAATAAATATTATTAATTAGGAGAAGTAAGAGGTAAAAATACTACCTCAATTGTTGAAGATATTAGTTACTTCATTTATAGACAACATTCATTCATTAGCTAATCTATATGCACTTTTACAAGAGTTTTGTCTGGCAAGTCATCTGATTTCAACTGAACCATGTCTTTAATATGAACATGCTCTTTTTTGTTCTACACCAGTGGTAGCCCGACTCGTGACAGATTAGAACATCCTTGTTTAATGTGTATTTTTCTATGTAGTACCTCATCCATTTTCTGACAAGGAAGGCATCTGGGGTTGAAGAGGAGCCTCTAATGTATATGAAAAGACTATTGATGTAATCGTTCTTTATGTAGGTTTAGCTCTCATCAGTAGAGAGCCTGTAATAATAGAATGAAAAACACATAAACACCTGTTGTAGCTGAAGTTGGTTCTAACTAGTTGAAATTGTAACTCATAATTTTTCAGTTGGAAAAGGAGGCTCTTGCTAAAGGCATTCCGGTTGGACAAGCTATTGATATTGAAATTCCACCTCCACGTCCTAAAAAGAAGCCAACCAATCCATATCCACGAAAGACTGCTGTTGTAGCTCCTTCAACTTCACAACTTCAAGTCAAGGACTCCAAACAATTGCTTCACTTGGAACTAGAACCGCTCCCTCAGGCAAGTGCTCCCAGGTCTTTAACTAGTTTGAAAAAATACTAATTCATTTTGTTAACAATTATTAATTATTATGATTAATTGTTAAAAAATTGGTTAAGATATTGATTGTCTGTGACCGTTTATTATTTTTATTGAAAATTGTTTTATAAAGAAAAAAGAAAAATATATCCGTAAATATCTTGTGTCAATATTGTATGTTGTTATAATAGATTATGTATGTTGTTATCAGAAAGTTGTAGGAGATGAAGGAAACCACGGGAATGGTGATTGCTCTAATTTCACAGTTTATGAAGAAACGCCATCCACCATTGCATCATCCGCAGACAAAAGCACAGTACAATCAAAAACAGATGTTAAAGGTTCATGCAATACTATGGTGTTTGTGCCTCTGGTAAACCAAGTTGTTAACAACAAATCAGGTGAATCTCAGATCACTGATGGACCCGATACAAGATATAAATCTAGCCAAGCAGGTTAGACTTCAATGCCACTACTTTACTTATAAACTTGTATTAAGTATATACTTTTCAAAAATTGTCCATTAATTGCTAGAAACTGAGATGCAAGTTCTTGGCGGAAATGCAAGATCATTTAGTCAACCTCTTTCGAGCTTTCACTCATTCAACGGAACCCAAGAAGAATATGCTAAACTCCTTGAAATGTCATCCACATTTGCAAGTCTTGTTGTCTCTACTCTTTTACAGAACCCACCAGCTCATGCTGCAGCCACCTCGGCTTCTTCCTTCTGGTCTTGCCCGGATATGGCCATTCCAATTCCGAGCATGGCAACCATAGCTGCAACCACTGTGGCTGCAGCTACGGCATGGTGGGCAGCTAACGGTCTTCTGCCCGTGTCTGCTCCTTTTCACCCCAGTCCCATTACTGCACCAGAAAGTAAAGAAGAAGAAAATAACAAAAATATCCAGGGATGCTCCGAGGCCTTACAGGCACAAAATTCAGGTGATGAATCGAGTCCAAAGGTGAACGAAAACACCACCAAGCTAACATGTGATAATGAGAAGAACAACAACAACAACCTGAGTTTAGCGGAGCCAAAAGATTCAAGCAAGAGCAAGAACAGGAAACGGATTGACCGTTCCTCTTGTGGCTCTAACTCAAGCAGTGATTTAGAGAAGCAAGATAAAAACAAAGAAGAAAACAAGGAAGCTGATGTGAGTCATACAACAAGTGAATCTTCTAGTCGCCGCAGTAGAAACTCAAGCAGCTCTTATGATTCTTGGAAGGAGGTTTCTCAAGAGGTATATTTGATCTACATCATTAATGTTTTTAAAATTGTGCCGAATTTTTTATTAACTGCAAAACTGATTTTTACAATGCAGGGGCGAATGGCCTTTCGAGCACTTTTCCTAAGAGAGGTATTACCTCAGAGCTTTTCACCTCCACATGACGACGAAAACAATGCAGAGCAACAACAGTGTATGAAGAAAAACAGCGAGGAATCAAAGTTAGACCTCAACGGCCACACAACAGAATCCTGTTGCAGTCATCAGGAGAGTGACAAGAAAATAATGGCAGAGCACTTGCATGTAAAAGAGGAGTTTCTAACAATTGGGCTTTCCCAGGGGAATCAAAAAATTCAGAGATCAGGGTTTAAACCTTACAAGAGATGTTCGGTGGAGGCAAGAGAAATGGGAGTACCAAACTCTAGCTGCCAAGACCAAGAGAAAGACCCTAAACGTTTACGTCTGGGAGATGAAGCTTCAAGCTAAAAGGTTTTCGTATGAACTCTCCCTCAACCTTCAATATCCGTCCGATTATAGATTTAATCCAAAAAAAAAAAACCTTAAATGCGCGAGACTTTTTGTGGTGTGTGTACTACTATAATTCTTCATAATTGCTGCTATATTTCATGAAAACTGCTATAAGAACTCTGGTTAGATTTTGGTTTGTGCATCATTTATAACCATGCTTGGACAGATTTTCTGATCTCAAATCAAAATAACTCTCTTTAAGTTTGTTGGAGATGATAAGTTCTCACATCTAAAGCATTAAGTCTGTTGAAGATGATAAGTTCTCACATCTAAAATTTAGATGCGAGAATACTTCAAACCTAGTATATAAGGTCGTAAGTTCCCACATCTAAAATTTAGATGCGAGAATACTTCAAACCTAGTATATAAGGTCGTAAGTTCCCACATCTAAAATTTAAAGATGAGGACACTTCGAGCCTAATATATAAAGTCGTGGATATTCCTATTGTCAATTGGTTTTAAGATAGAACTTTATCGGGCTTATGCCTAACGTGCATATCTACGAACTGATGTATATGACTTGACCAAAAAAGTTTTTTTTACTACTGTATAAACCATCATAAAATCTCCGCTTTTTTTTTTCTTTCACCCCAAGACTAACAATAAAATGAAAAAATTTATTTACAATGTGGCCAAAAGCTTCAAAGGAAGTAGTGGTGTTTCCGAAACAATTAACGACATCAACCTGGTGTTGCAATGTCTTTACTTTGTACCACAACTTGTGTTGCACGCCACAAGCTCTAGCACCTATGAAGCAAAATGAGAATTTACTAGAACATATTCCCTTTCAATCAACTCCATTGAATCAGCAACTGAAACCACAACTTGAATGTATTACTTGAATATGCAGATGAAAATTCAGTTCAAGAAATCTGAGCAAAACTGACCTTTATGTTGATTTGGTAAGTGTGGTTCAACATCGGGTAAGGGTTTTGTTTTATCATTGTTGGTACTTAGTGCCGACCTGATGCTAACTATAGATGGGACTGATATCATCCTTCAAAAGAAGGAACTTTTTCTCTGATTTAGAAGGTGGACAATTTTGATGTCCCACGTAATCCCGGGAGCATTCAGTTCTTTCTACCAGGAGTTTGTCTTTAGTTACCGAAACAGTTAGTTCTTTCTCCCCTGTCACCCTGCGTATACGTATCATTACATAAAGTATCACTATCTATCACACTTTCACAGCTATCAAAAGGATAATGTCACATAATTGAGATACAAGTTGTACAACTTCATAATAACAAAGTGTAAACATAAAAACAATTGTAGATAAAACAAAAGATCGGATATTACCGAGGCTCCACAAGAAATTTGTGGATAAAGAATTTCTCAAATGTCAACCTTTCAACTACAAACAAAACAAAAAACATAATGATTGTTATATAGTAGCCATTTTTGTTTTATTGAACTTGATGAGTATACTACTATTTTTAAGCTCATGGTAAATTTTATACTAGTACGTGTAACATAAACCAGTTTCCCAAAGCACAAATATGCAATGTTTAGTTATAAAGCATTTTATTTTATATTTCAAGTGATGCACCATATACCTGGATTTCGACGCAAAAGTCTCCTGCATAGCTCCACACAATCAGGGTGGAGGACTTGTAGAACAACTTCAGGAAACTGTAATTCCGAGGCTGACAAAATATTTTGAAACAGCTGTGGCCAAAAAAAGAAACCAAAATATGAGCAAAGCTAACAAGAATAACTATAAAGTATCCCTTAGCTATACAACCATCACCGGGTAAGTCTCAGGTATTATCCTACTTAGGAAGGAATCTAAGCACATTCAACCAATAAAGGATAAACCTTTATTACCTAGGATCAAACACTCATGTATCTAAGAAAGAATATCACCGGGTAAGTCTCAATTCGAACTTAAGTTGCTAGTTTAGAAGGTTCTAACTAGATGAAGAACAAGTCAACCATTAGGATTTCAAGCAATTCAAAGCCAAAACAAAGCACAATCTAATCCATCATAATCAAAGGCATAAACAAATCCCTGTCAACCTTGGAACCACAAAGTTCTAGCCAATAACAATCATATCAAAGACAAAATAAATAAATAACAAAAGGGATAAAAAGAACTCAACTTTTAATAGATGAAAACTTGCAATCTTCTCAAATCTCAACTCAACAATGTCTTCTCAACAAAACTGAATATGAAAGTCTAAATCTTTAACCTAAACTAATGAAGAACAAATGAGAAGAAGAAGGGAAAAGGAAGGAGACTGCTCGCCCTCTAGGGTAAACTCTGGGCGACTCCCAACACACCTTGAAATAAATTCAAGGCTTCCTTTTATAATAAAAATCTAGCTAAAAAGACATTAGGCCTAAAAGGAAAAAGCCTGCAAATAAAATATAATTCTAAGGGAAAAATCTCGCAAATAAAATATAATGCGCCAAAAAGGAAAAGGCCCGCAAATAAAATATAACGCTCAGAGAATAAATCTCGGGCTGGATCTCTACCAAGATGATCTTTGATCGTTCCCTCCATGCCTTTAGCTTGATTCCTAGCCCTTCCCGTGCATGTATGCTCGCTCCAATGCGTCCACTTCGAGGCTTGATCCTCAAATGCGTCGTTTTAGCTCCAAAATGTGTGAAATCACCTACAAAGCCACAAATAGTGTGTGTAGACATCTATTCTTGCAAAGTAGAACTAAACAAGCATAAATGACACAAACTAAGGCCAAAACATGAATGCGGAAAGGGGAAATCTAACTAAATGCATGAATGCAACAGGTCGATAAATCATGTTATCACTCAGATCACTGATAGACCCGATACAAGATATAAATCTAGCCAAGCAGGTGAGACTTCAATGCCACTACAGTACTTATAAACTTGTAATAAGTATATACTTTTTAAAAATTGTCCATTAATTGCTAGAAACTGAGATGCAAGTTCTTGGCCGAAATGCAAGATCATTTAGTCAACCTCTTTCGATCTTTCACTCCTTCAACGGAACCCAAGAAGACTATGCTAAACTCCTTGAAACGTCCACTACATTTGCAAGTCTTGTTGTGTCTAGTCTTTTACATAACCGACCAGCTCATGTTGCAGCCACCTCGGCTTCTTCCTTCTGGTCTTGCCCGGATATGGTCATTCCAATTTCGAGCATGGCAACCATAGCTGCAACTAGACCTGTTCATATCCGGGCTCGGGCCGGACTCGGGCCGTGTAAGAGCCGTAATCTTTCGGACCGAGATTGGTATTTGACCGAGACGAACTTTGGCCGAGATTAGCTTTGCCGCCCCTGCGGCCAATCCCGCCGCCCCTGCGGCGCACCGCCCCTGCGGCCAATCCCGCCGCCCCTGCGGCGCACCGCACCCGCGGGCACTCCTACCGCCCCTGCGGATTACGGCGGCTGCAGCCGTTTTCCTTGACCTCTTGACTCGTGCTTTACCCTTAACCTTATTTCTTTCTTCTACTTGCTGAGAAAGGGTTTCATTCACTTTGTTCTCATCCCATTCCAGGCTTCCTACGTCCACCTTGCTTATCCTTCTTCCCTTGTGAGTTTGATCTTGTTTCCCTTGTGAGTTTGATCTTGTTTCCCTTGGAGTTTGACTTTGAAAGTGTACCTTGTGGTTGATGATGATGCTAGTGTTTGTTGTTGCTGAGCTTGAGGCAAGCTTGTGTTGTGTGTGACCTTTTCCTACAGCCTTAGATTCCAAGTGTGGTAAGGATCTTCTTGCTTCTCTTCTCCCTTTCTTGTTCTTCCTTCCTAGCTTAGGATTAGATGCTTGCATAGATGTGTATTGATGGTTGTATGTGTATACTTATGTATGTGTACGAATCTGGAAGAGAGTAGACGTGATTGATCACGTGAAAGAGCCGAGGAGGAGATTGCAGAATCGTTTCTGCGTTTTCACCGCCCCTGCGGCCAGGAGTCACCGCCCCCGCGGCGACAGTGTCCAGCGCCAGCGGCTGCCCGCGTCCCGTGTCACCGCCCCTGCGGCCAGGAGTCACCGCCCCCGCGGCGAAAGTGTCCAGCGCCAGCGGCTGCCCGCGTCCCGTGTCACCGCCCCCGCGGCCATCTGTTTTCGCCCCTGCGCCTTTGTGTTCCGCAGGTGCGTTTTGATCCTGGCTCTACCTAAAGCTAGGTAGATCCTTTCCTTTCTAGTATGAGAAACTTAGTACCATCCTAGGATTCGGATATTGATGATTACGGTATGGAATTGCCGGTTAGGGCTTTGAGGTTTACGAGTTGGAATTGATCCCTTATGGATCCCTTGGGTCTAGGTGTGACCCTTTGTGTGATAGGATTGTGATATATGTACGTGTGCCTTGTATAGGTTGTGCTGTCCTCCAGTTTGGAGTAGACGTTTTGAGAGTGGATCATACTTGAGTTACTTCTGAGATCGAGGTAAGTCCATAGGACTTACTTAGCTACTATCCTTATATTGGATGTATGCTTGAGTGGTGTTTGCTATATGCTTTATAGCATGATTAGGAATAGGATTACGAGTATGATTATGTTATGATGGTCACAGACCTATCTTTATTATACTGACCGCCCATCGTAGTGGCTGTGATAACCTTTCCCTTTCATCCCGCCGTGGAGTCTGGGAGGTTCTCTGTAGTCAGGCCAGTACTGGTATAAAGGAAGGCCCTCACCATTCCCACAGGGTACACGGGAGGTGTGCTGATACTACCCCAGCTGGTTAGAGTACTCAGAGGCGGGGATCATATTCCTCGTGTCACCTATCTTCATATATATACATATTTTATACGATTGATTGATTCACTTATTAAAGATAATAAACCGGGTGAATGTGTGATACCATGATGAGTTTTTATCGTTTATATGATGTGTGATTGTGCTCTTGCTTCTCTTATATATGTGTATAGTTAGCTAACGGTTTCATACCGTGTTGTAGTTCCTTCGCAGGTTAGGAGGACTGAGGAGTGATCCAGTGGGGTGATCTGCTGAGGGTTCCGTACACTGGGCATATTTGTGGGATTTTGGGGTTGTTATCGGTTGTACGGCTTTTGGTTTAACTTTTGTACTCAGCAGTACCATGTATACTCTTTTGACATGTACATATTTATATCAGTTTCATGTTTTGTTTTAATCTGTTAGTGCCTTGTTGTAAGGTTCAGTGAAGTTGTTGTCAGGCTAGGGTCAGGATCCATTGTGAGATCCTAGCCCAGTAGCGCCTCGAGTCCTACGGATTCGGGGTGTTACAGGCCGGACTCGGGCCGGGCTTTTTGGAATTTTCGGCCCGTTTAGCCGGACCCGGGCCGGGCTAAGCCCGGCTGGCGGGCCTAAACTACGTGTCATACCCGGCCCGGCCGGGCTGCCGGGCGGGCTTCCGGGTGTCCGTTTTATTTTTTCATTTTTAAAAATAATTTAAAAAACTATTTTAAATATAAATTTTATTTAAAAATAAAATATATTTAAGATATTATATGTAATATACATTAAATTTATGATAATTATGCTAAATATTCTATAATTATACTTAATATTTTAAATATATACAATATAATATATATATTTTTATTTTTTATTTTTTTATACGGGCTGACAGGCCGGGCTTTTTGGCCCGGCCGGGCCTGTAGTGGTGTTCGTACCCGGCCCGGCGGGTTTGACGGGCCGGGCTTTTCGGCCCGGTCGGGCTTCTCTCTGTGTCCATACCCGCCCGTTTTTCCGGGCGGGCGGGTCAGGCCGGACGGGCTGCCCGGATATGATCAGGTCTAGCTGCAACCATTGTGGCTGCAACTACGACATGGTGGGCAGCTAACGGTCTTCTGCCCGTGTCTGCTCCTTTTCACCCCAGTCCCATTACTACACCAGAAAGTAAAGAAGAAGAAAATAACAAAAATATCCAAGATGCTCCGAGGCCTTACAGACACAGAATTCAGGTGATGAATCGAGTCCAAAGGTGAACTAAAACACCACCAAGCTAACATGTGATAATGAGAAGAACAACAACAACAACCTGAGTTTAGTGGAGCCAAAAGATTCAAGCAAGAGTAAGAATTGGAAACGGATTGACCGTTCCTCTTGTGGCTCTAACTCGAGCAGTGATTTAGAGAAGCAAGATAATAGCAAGGAAGAAAACAAGGAAGCTGATGCGAGTCATACAACAAGTGAATCTTCTAGTCGCCGCATTAGAAACACAAGCAGCTCTTATGATTCTTGGAAGGAGGTTTCTCAAGGGGTATATCTGATCTACCTCATTAAGTTTTTAAAATGTGTCAAATTTTTAATTAACTGCAAAACTGATTTTTACAATGCAGGGGCGAATGGCCTTTCGAGCACTTTTCCTAAGAGAGGTATTTCCTCATAGCTTTTCACCTCCACATGATGACGTATTACCTCAAAGCTTTTCGCCTCCCCATGATGACGAAAACAATGCAGAGCAACAACAGTGTATGAAGAAAAACAGCGAGGAATCACAGTTATACCTCAACAGCAACACAATAGAATCTTGTTGCAGTCATCAGGAGAATGACAAGAAAATAATGGCAAAGTACTTACATGTAAATGAGGAGTTTCTATTTTACAATCGGGCTTTCTCAGGGGAATCAAAAGATTCAGAGAACGGGGTTTAAACCTTACAAGAGATGTTCGGTGGAGGCAAGAGAAATGGGAGTACCAAACTCTAGCTGCCAAGACCAAGAGAAAGACCCTAAACGTTTACATCTGGGGATGAAGCTTCAAGCTAAAAGGTTTTCGTATGAACTCTCCCTCAACCTTCAATATCCGTTCCGATTAGAGCTTTAATCGGAAAAAAATATCTTAAATGCGTGAGACTTTTTACACATCTAAAATAAGATGTGTGAGGACACTTCAAGCCTAGTATATAAGGTCGTGGATTACTCCTATTTTCAATTGGTCATTTTAAAATGGTTATAGGATAGGACCTCACCGGATTTATATGCGGATTTATGTGTTGTACTTGTGCCTTGTCACTTGCAATTTAATATTTGGATTTACAAATTTGGGATTTACAAATTTATGTACATTTATGGCAATACTCCTTCAGTTTTTTTTTCATTAGACTAAGTCTAACAATAAAACGAAAAAAAAAAGAAAAAAATTTCTTTACAAACGTGACCAAAAGCGTAAAAGTATAGTTAATTCAAAATCGGCTTAAGTCACTAATGCCATTAGTTCTAATTTAGGCGCTACCTCTCTTGTCGCTCTCTTGTCGGGCTGTACAGTCGTGGAGGTTGTATTTACCTGATAGAAGAACCAGAGGATTGTTCAGAAGGGCACCTCTGACTTGCTCTCAACCGGTTCATGTGGAATTCAAAACACCGTATATAATTCAGAATCATCTTCTTATTTTCGGGCTGGAGAGAAAACGGTGGCTTTAAAGGAAGCAGAGATGCTTCCGAAACAATGAACGAAAGTAAAAGTATAGCTTTGGAGTATGACGTTGCAGCTCCATCTTGGTTTTCCAGTAGGTCATCCACCTGACAAAGAATAACTTTTGTGACATGCATGCGAGTGAGATATAATACAAAAAAATTTCGTGAATGGAAAGACATATGCTACTCACAGCACCACTCCTTCCGCAGGCAAGAGCTGCCTCATATATCAGTTCAATGGCATTAGGCACCACATCAGTCCCTGTTATAAGACCTTATCATGAATTGTACAAACAAAAGGAAGCAGTTCCGTGCAAATCAAATACAAGTCCTACCATCTGTTTCCTGAAGAGGTTTTGTTAACTTCTCTGCACGCTCACAGGCAACTATAAAGCCATTTTCTGCCCACGCAAGACAAGTTGATGGTTTTGAAAAATCTAAGAATGCTGTGTTTGAGGATGAAACCGCTCCTTGAAGTTTAACGGCGGATTGTGAAGAGGATGTCAGCCAAGCGCTTGAAACTTGAATAATCTCCTCCCAAATAGCTAAAGTTGTCAACTCAATTGAAACAGATTGCAGAAGAGATCCTGCATTAAGCTGCACAAAAACCTCAATTGACTGCAATAGATAAATAGATACGTAGACAACACCTGTTCCACAAAGCAAAAAAAGATCACCTTTTCTTGGGCAAGAATGGAAAGTGTTCGGGCATATTGGTATAACAATTGCAGCCTCTTTGGATGAGATATACCTCCCATTCCCTGTGCTTCCGTCAATACAACAGATGTAGAACTACTACAAGTCTTACTTGTCCCAACAACAGAACTTGGAGTAATGTCTTCAATGTGTGCCACAGCCTGGACTTTCATCTCGGGTTGTACACCACAAGCTCTAGCACCAGAACTATCAATTAGAGTTCTCTCAAGGGAAGATGTCAGAGACTCCATAGAAGCAAAATGGGAATTTACTAGAACATATTCTCTTTCAATCAACTCCATTGAATCAGCAACTGAAACCACAACTTGAATATATTACTTGAATATGCAGATGAAAATTTAGTTCAAGAAATCCGAGCAACTGACCTTTATGTTGATTTGATATGTGTGGTTCAACATTGGGTACGGGTTTTGTTGTATCATTGTTGGTACTTGGTGCCGACCTGATGCTAACTATAGATGGACTGATATGATCCTTCAAAAGAAGGAACTTTTTCTCTGATTTAGAAGATGGACAATTTTGATGTCCCACGTAATCCCGGGAGCATTCAGTTCTTTCGACCAAGATTTTGTCCTTAGTTACCGAAACAGTTAGTTCTTTCTCCCCTGTCATCCTGCGTATGCGTATCATGGCATAAAATATCACTATGTATCAGACTTTCACAGCTATCAAAAGGATAATGTCACAAAATTGAGGTACAAGTTATACAACTTCAAGTGTAAACATAATAACAATAACAATTGTAGAGAAAACAAAAGATCGGATATTACCGAGGCTCCACAAGAAATTTGTGGTTAAAGAATTCCTCAAATGTCAACCTTTCAACTGCAAACAAAACGAAAGGCATAATGATTGTTATACGGTAGCCATTTTTGTTTTATTGAACTTGATGAGTATACTACTATTTTTACAAATGTTATACTAGTACGTGTAACAGACACCAGTTTCCCCAAAGCCAAAATAGACAATATTTAGTTATAAAGCATTTTATTTTATATTTCAAGTGATGCACCATATACCTGGATTTCGACGCAAAAGTCTCCTGCATAGCTCCACACAATCAGGGTGAAGGACTTGCAGAGCAGCTTGAGGAAACTGTAACTCCGAGGCTGACAAAATATTTTGAAACAGCTGTGACCAAAAAAAGCAACCAAAATATGAGCAAAGCTAACAAGAATAACTATAAAGTATCCCTTAGCTATACAGCCATCACTTAACAAATGAAAGAGGAAGAATATGGAATTGGGGAAAGCTGATGTGTTTTTTTACAACCTCAAGCTGGCTGTTGCCACCATATGGGGGTCTTCCTGTCACTAGCTGAAACAATATTGCCCCGACACTCCACAAGTCAGCCTGCAAAACATAATTCACTTGCGTATAAACATGTGTGTCGTGACTACAACAAACAATAGTCATGAGTTAAAAATTCTGGACCTTTGCGTCATATTTTTGATTTTGTATTATCTCTGGAGCCATATATAAAGGTGAACCACACAGGGTATCTGCCAAGTCCTGAGGTGTCAAGAATCTACAATAATCATAGTAAAAGAACAGCTCAGGTTGTGAAAACTGGAAAGACGGTTATACAGCAAATACAACTACATTTTTTCTCTAAAATATATGAATCTGTGATAGGACAGAGATAATTTCGATAGAATTTTTTTTATCTTCCACTATACAGAACAACATGAACAAAGAAAACATTGTTTATTTAACTTCCTCTATAGTAAGAGGAAAAAATTACATTACCGAAAACATTGTATTGCAAGTAGTTATTTTCACACAGTTGCAGTTCATCAAGGACAATACAGTGGAAAAGACCCATATGGACATAAACCATGACCATTGGTCTAAAACTTAGAAAGAATCATATCTCCTTTGCAAATGACCGATTAGAAGAAAATAGACATCCTAGTTGTAGTCTAATTGTGTTCTAACCCATACCCAACATCAGTATTGTCAGTCAGCAGATACAAGGATGCTTCCAATAGACAGCATATTCCATAATCCTCACCTGGCAAACCCAAAGTCACCAATCTTCAACGACGGAGTCACATCCTTACTTGAGAGAAGAAGGTTCTGCAAGTTTCATATGTCAGCAGTTAATGCTGTCTTAACCGACAATAAATAATTCAGTATATAAACTAAAAGAGCAATCTATAGCCCAGAACATTTGATTCTCCTCTACAGAGAATGAAACTCGTGTATATACAATCAGTGAACCACTAAAAATTCATAATGTATATTAACACATATATAATCCACATGAAATAGCTGTCTCCACTCCAAAACCCAGACAAAAAAACGCCTAGATGCTCAGATTTCAGAATATAGATCAGAAGAAATACCTGCGGTTTTAAATCTCTATGAATGAGGTTATTGTCACGAAGAACTTGCAGCCCAGCAGCTGAACAAGAATAAACTCACAGTTTGAAGATGATACAATACGCTTTCTCACAAACATCATTAGCAAATCAAGGACTAAATCTCAAATACTGCAACTAATCTGTTTCTTTCAAATAAGGATATTTCCTGTATAAGATATTTAGAACTTGACACCTAAATACCTGATCTAACCCATGGAAAAGGCATGCTCTCTGATTGAACAAACCATAAGCATAAATCGGGTATGACACAACAATAATCCGTTGAACACAACAGTTTTAAGTCAACTAAATTTAGTGATACACATGTTGTCAAATTTTTGATTCACCATAGTATATTCAGCATGATGTCCACATATCATATGGTATAACTTTCAGAAAAATACAGGCAGTATTCGAAACCAAGCTCTCAGTGGAACGACGGTAAATAGGGAACCATCAAAAGACTCACAGTTTGAAGCTAAAGAAAACAAAGCCTAAATCAAACCCTCCCATTCCACATACACGAAAAACTTAAATATTCACGGCCTAAGCGAAGAATTACTCCCTACCAGCATATAAAAGGCAATCTAAAATGATTAACAAAATAGAACATTGTCAAGATTACAGAAAAGGGAGAGTTGACATACCCAATTGCCTCATAAAATGTCTGGCAACATCTGCAGACACTCTCCCATGCCTCTGAAGGTAAGCTCCAAGGTCTCCACCGTCGCAATACTCCAAAACAAGGAAAATCCTATCCTCCGTCTTAAGAAAAATTAAAAGCCCAAATATTATTCAGAAAAAGTAAATTTTAAAAAGGGTAGCATCACAAATTCACAATCAAAGAACAGAACAGAACTAAGATAGAAGGATCAAAAACCTCAATTGCTTCAAAGAGGTGGACGATATTGGGATGATTGATATGCCTCAAAATTGAAATCTCCTTCATCATACTGGCGTTAAGGTGTTTCTTATCAATCTCTTTGATTGCGAACTCAGTTCCAAGCAGCCGATGCTTTGACCTCCAAACAACGGCGAACGAGCCACATCCGATTCTGGGTCCGATAATGTAATTGCCCACAATTCGGGTCCGGTCGCCCTCCCCGTCTCGATCCATCGAAAGGATTTTCTTCACTGAACCCTTCACGAAAAACCCTTCAAGGATATTTGTTGATAATCTGCAAAAGAGAAACAGTTTTAAGCAGAAGAAGTACACTAGCAGGTCAGATGATGGACCATTGTGGCTGTTAAATTCTGTTTCTCTTTTTTCCAAATATTTGTTTTCTTATGGGTGCTTACCTTTATTAGCACTACTAGTTGCATTAAGTGTGGAATTTGATCTGGGTTAGTTTACAGGCAATTTACTTGTTTAAGCCGATCGGTGGCGAAGAAAAGCAGGAAGGAAGAAAGAAATTTTGGGTTTTTGTCAAGGGTTGAATGGATAGCGTAGACGCATCAGAACTTGGAAGTGGTAGCTCTCGGTCTCTGCAAGTTACCAATCTGACCCCTCTCCTCGGTTTTTGTTTTAAAAAATTTATGTCAAATTATTCCACAGCATTCAAATATTTATAGTTAAGATACTTTTGAAAATCATAAAAATTCAAAATCTTATATCTTCCTTTTTTCGATATTTAAATATTAAAATTTATCAATCCAAAAACAAAAGATCTGTTCATATTCTGATTTTCTAACAAATTTTCTGTCAATTAGCAATAATGAGTTTTAATTTAAATAAACCGGCAGAAAAATCAAAAGATTTTTCAAAACCGTAATCTACTAAATCATACTTTAACCTGATGATTATCAAATTTAAAATTGAATAATTCAGTAAAAAAAAGTTATCAAAAAAATTGTTCATATCCTAATCTTCTAAATCCTAAACCCGTAAAAAAGAAGAAGATAATTTTGAAAAATATACAAATTTTTTTATAACTCTATTCTAATAATTAATTAGTATATACGTCCTAATCAATAATTTAAGGGAAAAATATAAAGAAAAAAATTAACGTATATAAATTAGATCAATATCCTAATTATTCTAGAAAAAATAAATAAAGAGAAAAACAATATTTTATTTTGTTACTCAATATCACCAAGTGTGGTACCTAATATATTGATATCAACAGTAATTTCCAATATCTTAATTCACAAGCTTGATATTCAATATATTAATACCTACCGTAATAATTAATTTGATACAAAATATGTTAATATCCAACGTAATAACCAATATGTTAATTAATTAGTATATACGTCCTATCTCAATAATTCAAGGGAAAAATATAAAGAAAAAATTAGTGTATATAAATTAGACCAATATATAATTCTAAGAAAAAATAAATAAAGAGAAAAACAATATTTTATTTTGTTACTCAACATCTCAATATTACTCAAGTGTGGTACCCAATATATTGATATCGACCGTAATTTCCAATATCTTCATACACAAGCTTGATATTCAATATATTAATACATACCGTAATAACCAACTTGATACAAAATATGTTAATACTCAACGTAATACTCAACTAGTGTTGTGCGGGATTGTGTTTTAAATTACCTTTATTATATTTCATAATATATTAAATGTTAGATTTAAATTACAATAATAAAATATTTAGCCATTTAATAGTTATTAGTTTTTGGGTTAAAGTATAATATTATTAGCCATGTAATAGTTATTAGTTTTGTGTTTGGTTCAATTGTGAAAAAAATAAAGTGCAATCATACACGATACATATACTTTATTTGATAAAATAATTGAGTTTTATATGAATTTGATTAGTCAAAATGTATTGTAATTGATATATACAATATCTAGAAAATTGATTAAAAATAACCGCAATCTATTCGATCAAAGTTTTCGAGACTATTTGATTAAAAATAATCACAATCTATTCGACCAGTTTATGGAATGTGCTCTTTAAAAAACCTACAGAGATCAAGAAATTTGCTTCGATCTCAAATTCTCAAAATCCGGTCAGTTTGAGTCTTCGACTTTAAATTCACCAATGAGTTCTTCTAGCGTAGTTGTGACGGAGAGATACACAAATAAAACCTCTTAAAGGTGTATCTTTACCTTATGAAATACCTACAAAATGTATAGTAATTTGAGGGAAGAAATTTTGAGAGCAATTATGCCAACTTTACGAAAAAAGTAAATATAAGTACATAATTAAAGTAGATAAAAAACGGTAATCAATAATTAATAAAGCAAAGGATTAAAACATGGATTAAAACATGTTGATAATGATGAAAGAGGACTTACTATATTGCATAATAAATCATTGTGATTTTGAATGCCTTTTGCAATAAGATATCACTCTTCTGTACTAAACAACTTAGCCACAATATGTCTTTATACATATAGTTTCTGGGTCAATTGAGAAAATATAACATTAACGGACATCAAGTCTTCTATGAATTAGATCTCTCATTTGAAGATGAATTCGCTTGGCTAATTGCTTCGTAGACGACGATAATAATCCTCGACTCCCATTCTGTATAAATAAACATGATTTTGAGAAGTTGAGAGCAAAATAGCAATGAAATCAAAAAATATTATGCAAAACACGAATATGCTAAGAAAAATTGAAACAAAAAGCGGATAGATAGAGAATAGCAAAGGGTATGCTTTAGTTGACGCAACTAAAGTATATATACAGCCAACAAATGTTTTTTTAAAAAAAATTTTGTTTAGCTAACTGAAAGATAAGAATATAAGAAAATTGAAGAGTGTTAAAAAATATATATTGTATAAAAGATAACGTTAAAAACATATTAGTAATTCCTAATTTACAAAGAAAAAAAAAATCAGTAACAAAGTAACAAACTTGCGGAGATTTGTTTAACGAAAAATCACCTGACAAATAGGTGAGATATATCGTTGGAATTCAACAATCTAAACCAATGAAAAGAAAGAAAAATTGACTATTAGAAAAAGAAAAAAAAACTTGCGGAGATTTATTTAACAAAAAATCTATTTAAAATTAATTTGGATTTTGTTACGTGATTTTTTTCTTTCAAAATTCCAATTATAAATTTTAATTTAAATTACGGGATTTTAAAAAAATTTGGCGGACGGAAAATTCTGGCGGCAACACGTGGCAATAAGTGTGCCCGCATTAATATATACTAGTGTATTATCCGTGCAGGGCACGGGTGTTTTTTTTTTTATATATTACTAATAAAAATAATTCTTATATATTTGTAAATGTGTAATAAGATAGTAGAATAAATATAAAAAAAATTAAATAACAAAAAAATAAATTTCATTTACATTTTTTTAATGATATAATTTTTGAAAATAACTGGATTTAAAAACCACGTTTTAAAAAATATTTTGATAATAATTGGATTTAAAAACCACATTTTAAAAAATATTTTGGGGTTGCGTTAAACCTGGCGGCGACACATGGCTAAAATTGCTTATACTTTAATAGATATAAGATATAAGATCAGATAACATAAGATATATAAGATAAGATTAACAACTTAAAATAATAATAATAATAATAATAATAATAATAATAATAATAATAATAATAATAATAATTTTATTAAAAAAATCCGATTATGTAAACCATTTTTTAATAATCTAGATAAATAATTGTTTAAAAATATTTTGATGGACTTTGATAATAATTTATATTAACAACTTAAAATAATAATAATAATAATAAATAAATAAATTTAATAAAAAAATCCTATTATGTAAACCTAATTTTTAATAATCTAGATAAATAACTTTTTAAAAAGATTTTATTGGGCTTTATAATAATTTATATTAACAACTTAAAATAATTAACTTTTTAGAATATTTTTTTTATGTTGCATTAAATATGGTGCTGACACGTGGCAAAGAAGGGTTCTTCTTTAATACATACTAGTGTATTACCCGTGCCTTGCACGGGATTTTGATAAAAATATTATTTTTATTATATTTCTTTAAGAAATTATATATAAACTATTTTTTTGTCATTAGATAGAGTAGATAATGAGCAATAAATATTTGTACACTTTACCTATAATATTATATAATACATTAATAAAATATCTATTCGTATAATAATTCATATTTTGATTTTTCTCCCCCTTATTATACTGATTCATATATTAATAGAAATATTACATTGGTAGCATATGGTGTTAAATTAATTGTTATATATAAATTAATTTAAGATATAACACTTAATTGTTAAAAGTGGATTTAATTAATTCTTTTTTTTTTATACACTAAAATTTATTATGGATGTGATTACAATATGTTATACATATCTCAAGTAACAAAAAAGGTAATTGGAAGAGATGAATTTAATTAAGATTTGATTTTAATATTTCGTTAAATAATTTTGTAATGAATAAATTTAATTAATATTTTGGTGGGTTGTGGTTAAATGCTAAAATGACACGTGGCAGTGAGTATTTTTCTGCGTGACACGTGGCAAGAAGTGCTACTCCTATAATATATATATATAAAATAAGATAAGATAAGATATATAAAAAAGATACTCAAATTTATATTAATTAAAAGTTAAGAAAATAAGTATTTTATTATTAATATTTTACTTACAAAAATTCGAAATTAAAATATTTTTTGTTTTAATTTTATGATACAAAATCTTGATTAAAAAACTAACGTAAAAAGGGGTCACAATTGATTTTAAATAAATACTGATTTTAAAAAAATAAAATAAAATTCTGAAATTAAAAAAAGTTTTTGCGGACGGAAAATCCTGGCGGCGACACGTGACAAAAAGTGTGTCCGCTTTAATATATATAAGATAAGATATGTCAATATTCAACCGTAATGCTCAATATGTTAATACCCAAGTATTATACTCAATATGTTTTTTTTGGTCAATATTATACTCAATATGTTAATATCCAAGTTTGATACTCAATATGTTAATACCTAATGTAATAATGTAATACCCAATATGTTAATATTCAAGCCTCATACGTAATGTGTTATTCAATCTTACTTATCCGATTTTATTAACCAATTATCTAGTTTTCTTCTTACTAGGATTATCTCTTTTCTTTTTTACTTTTTATAAGATAATTAGCTAATATTCCAATTATTTATTTCCTTCATTCTATATTTTTTTAAAGTATCACAATTATCTCTTTTTTCCTTCCTATGAATACCTCTATTCATTTTCACTCTTTATAAGATAATTAGCTATATCTTAATTATTTTTTTCTTCTTCTAGTATAATAAAACCCATAAAAATAGTATTTATTTTTTCTAATTAAAAATCAAAAGCGCATACTTATTCTACATGACAGGGCTCATCTTTAATACTGACATCAACGAGTTTACTAATTAATAAATGATAAATGTGTCCAACCACATCGATGGATGTATATGTGGAAGTGCAATGGCATGGAACGTTGGAGAATAATTGGTGATGAAGAGGTCATATACGTAGTGAGTTTACTTGATGTTATACTAAACTAGAATGATAAAAGATATAATATTATATGAGTTTATCTTACAAGAAATAGTTTAATAATTTATGAGACGATGTTTTGTGTAATTTTTTATTTTCTTTTAACTTTAAATAATATTGAATACTAAAGTAGAGTATACAGCATTGAAGTGTTGAATTGTAAATTAAAGTCACAAAATCTTTTTATTTGTGATTATCATGTTTTTGTTGTAACATAAAATTGAAGGTCAATGATCTTGATCAAAACATATAACACGTCAATCGTTAAAGTCATCATGAACAAAATCATTGAGCTAATATGTCATTAGATCATGCATAGACATGGACAAACACGGGCAAGTCTGTCCGAGAAAACGGACATGTATGACACATAAGGTAGGTCCGTCTGGGCCATTGAGCCTGATCCGTCAAGCCCATCGAGCGAGTATGGAAAAGGGTATAGGCCCGTTCGGGCCGCTAATACCGGCCCGAAAGCTTGTTTTAATTTTTTTTTAAAACTTAAATATGTAAAATATATCATCGAATAGTAGGAATCCAACCCGAGACCTCAACATAAGGTTCAAATATTCACGATCATTTAGCTACTTTGATTTATGTGTTATAATTTTATTTATTTTATATTTAATATGTATATTTTCATTTTATTTTTTCAAAAAAAATAAACGGGACCTGCTGACCCGAAGCCCGGATCGGACGGGTACGGACAAGACCCCATGGCCGAATTTAAGGCGCAACCTGAGTCTGGCCCGAAAAAAACGGATAATTTTTTCTCGAAAGTCCAACCCGAGTCCAAGGATGTCTAGGTCTACTCTCGCATGTGTAGACCACTAGCAAATCATTTATAAAACCACTAAATGTATTATGTGATCAAATATATAATATACGTGTGCGGACTTGAACCTAGGTTTCAATAAAATAAGACTGTTACTTTCGATTTTAGTGTTACAACTTTTATAACTAATGAGGTTGAAGTGTTAACCTCGGGTCTCGCAAATACTTACGAGACATGATGTAGTATAGAGGGTCAGAATCACACACGCTAAAGGTGATGTCTAACTTTGACGAATTAATTAAGAAACCAAAATCAATAAACAAAAAAACTAAATATGTGGAATGTGGTTGATGGGTGCGACACTAAGTTTTGGTCCGATCCATGGTTGTTTGATGATGCTCTCAGGTTCCATTGTCATATCCCATTGACTGAATTTGATCTAAATAAGAGAGTACAGGATTATTGGCAGACTGGTGTGGGCTGGGATTGGAATGCCTGTAACACCCCGAATCCGTAGGACTCGAGGCGCTACTGGACTAGGATCTCACAATGGATCCTGACTCTAGCATGACAACAAGTTCACTGGATCTTACAACAAGGCACATATAGATTAAAACCAAACATCAAACTTTATATATAAATCAAAAGGTTTACAGAAGAACCGCTGAGTACAACATAAACATGTATCTGTACATACAAAAACCCCATAACCCTCGCAACCCAGTGAACGGAGCCCTCGGCGGATCACCCCATCTGGATCACTCTTGTGAGACCCCTTTTCTTTCGGACCGAGATCGGACCATAGCCGAGATTGGCTTTGGGCCGAGATTGGCCTAGCCGTACCCGCGGGCACCAGGTGCCGCCCCTGCGGGTATCCGCCCCTGCGGCTCAGGAGACCGCGCCTGCGGATTCTGGCGGCTGCAACCGGCTTTGTTGACTTCGTTGACCCGTGCTTTACCTGGCTTATGTCTTTCCTTGCTCTTGGTTGATCAAGGGTTTCCATCTTCATTCCTTTCTTCAGCTTCCCACGTCCTTCTTGCTTCTCCTTTGCTTCACCTTGATCTTGTCTTGGTTTCATTTGGTTTGGAAGAGAGTATGTTGTGGCTAGAGTGTGTGGATGCTAGTGATGTATGTTGCTGAGCTTTGAAGCCAGCTTTGGTCTGTGTTGATCCTCCCTGCAGCCTAGGATCTTCAGAAGTGGTAAGTGCTTGCTTCTCCTTTCTTTGTTTCTTCTTCCTTCCCTTGGTTTCAACCTTTCTAGCTTAGGATTAGATGTATGCTAAGGGTATTGATGTTAGTATGTGTTTGGACATGTTTGTGTGTGGATTGGAAGAGAAGAGGCGGGATTTGATCACGGGAAGAGCTGAAGAGAAACTGCATAAATCGCCTCTGCCGTGTTGCCGCCCCGCGGCCAAAAGTCACTGCCCCTGCGGAAGACGTGCCGCAGCGCCCGCGCCAGCGCCTTGCCTGCGTTACCTGTGTCCCGTGTCACCGCCCCCGCGGCTGAGTGTCGCCGCGCCCGCGGTTGCCTGCGTTCCGCCCCTGCGTCCTTAGTTCATGCAGGTGCGTCTTGTCCCGGGACTACCTATAGTTAGGTTAGTTCCTTTCCTTTCTAGTATGAGGAACTTAGTACCATGCTAGGATTCGGATGTTGATGAGTATGTTATAGATATGCCGGTTAGGGCTTTGAGGCTTACGAGTTGGACTTGATCCTTATGGATCCCTTGGGTCTAGGTGTGACCCCTTTGTGTAATAGGATTGTGATATATATGTGTGTGCCTTGTATAGGCTGTGTTGTCCTCCAGTTTGGAGTGGACGTTTCTGAGAGTTGTTCGTAGCGAGTTACTTCTGACATCGAGGTAAGTCCATAGGACTTACTTAGCTACTATCCTTATATTGGATGTATGCTTGAGTGGTGTGTGTGTTTTATGCTTTATAGCATGAGTTATTATGGTCACCGACCTATGTTATACTAACCGCCCATTGTAGTGGCCGTGATAACCTTTCCCTTTCATCCCGTAGTGGAGTCTGGGAGGTTCTCTGTAGTCAAGCCAGATCTGGTATACGGGAAGGACCCTCACCACTCCCATAGGGTACACGGGAGGTGTGCTGATACTACTCCAACTGGCTAGAGTACTCAGAGGCGGGGATTATATTCCTCGTTTCACATATCTTCATATACATCTATTTATACGATTGAGTGATTTAACTTATTAAAGATAATAAACCGGGTAAATGTTTGGTATCATGTTGAAGTGTTTATTATTTCTGATATGTGATTGTGCTCTAGCATTTTCTTATATATGTGTATAGTTAGCTAACGGTTTTATACCGTGTTGTAGATCCTTTGCAGGTTAGGAGAGCTGCAGAGTGATCCAGAGGGGTGATCTGCTGAGGGTTCCGTACACTGGGCGTATTCGTGGGATTTTGGGTTTATCCTTATTGTACGGATTTCAGTTTGACTTTGTACTCAGCAGTACTCTATATCATCCTTTTAACATGTATTTATATATCAGTTTCTATGTTTTGTTTTAATCTATTGGTGCCTTGTTTTAAGATTCAGTGAAGTTGTTGTCAGGCTAGGGTCAGGATCCATTGTGAGATCCTAGCCCAGTAGCACTCCGAGTCCTGCGGATTTGGGGTGTTACAACTCTACAGCTCTCCTAACCTGCAAAGGATCTACAACACGGTATAAAACCGTTAGTTAACCATACACATATATATAGAAGATGCATAAGCACAAACACACATCAGGGAATAATAAACACATCACCGTGCTATCACACATTTACCCAGTTAATTATCTTTATAACGTCCAACACTCAGATCGTATATATATATATATATATATATATATATATATATATATATATATATATATATATATATATATATATATATATATGTGACACGAGGAATATAACCCTCGCCTCTCGGTGGTAATGCCAGTTGGAGTGGTAATTTGGGATCACTTCCCCGTGTACCTTATGGGAGTGGAGACAGTGCCCGTCCCGTTTACAAGATTTGGACGATCCGCAGAGAACTTCCCAAACTCCCAGCGAGATGAAAGGGCAAGTTGTCACGGCCCTACAATGGGCAGTCACTATACCATAGGTCGGTAATCATCATAACGCATGCTATCAAGCATATATCACACACCACTCATGCATACATCCAATATAAGGATGGTAGCTAAGTAAGAGTCCTATGGACTTACCTCAATGTCGGAATGTCCTCAACCTGATCAGCTCCAAACTGGAGAACAACACTACCTAATAACAAGGTATAAAGAGGTATGAAATCTCCTATCAATCAAAGGGGTCACACCTAGACCCAAGGGATCCATAAGGATCATATCCAACTTATAAACCTCAAGGCCATAACCGGCACCTATCGATATCATGATCATCCTCATTCTATCCTCATATACGTACCTAACATGCTACTAACCCGCTCATACTAGGAAAGGAAAGGATCCACAGGTGGTGTGGAACTCACTTTTCGCCATGACGGTATGGTGGATCTGGCGTTGGCGCAATGAGCGGGTGTTCAGGGAGAAGCATAGAGTTATGAAGAAAGTGGATTTCTTGATGGAGCGCTATGCCGAGGCGATGTTGGCGATTGAAAGAAGTAAAGCACTCCAGTCTCTACCTCGTAAAAGGCAGGTTCTTGTCTCGTGGGTTAGACCAGAGGAGGGGTGGATTAAGGTTAACTCGGATGGTGCGGTTAGAGAAAGGGGTAGCATAGCGGCAACGGGTGGTTTACTGCGTGATGATAGAGGGGATTGGATTGTGGGCTTCTCAATTAACATTGGATGTGTCACGGTTCCGGAAGCAGAGCTTATTGGGGTGTTGCAAGGACTTGATATGGCGTGGTCAAGAGGCTACAGGAAGGTTATTATTGAAATGGATTCGTTACTTGTTCTGGATCTGATACGTAAGGGGGTGGATTCTGTGCACCCGCTTTTCAGCCTGGTCTCTAAGTGCCAAGGCTACCTTGCTAGGGACTGGGAGGTTCGTCGTGGTCATATCTTTCGAGAAGGCAACCGAGCAGCCGATGCGATTGCTTTTGGAGCCTTCTCTTTGGACTTTGGGTTACACGTTTTTGATATACCTACGCCTAGTGTTAGACACATTTTACTTGATGATCTTCGAGGGGTTAGCTTGCCCCGCATGACACGTTTGTAGGTTCTTTTTCTTTTATAGGGCTTCGCCCTTTTCATCAAAAAAAAAAAAGTAAACTAAATATGTACAAGTAAGGAAGTCAAAAGGAAACCGAAAGTAGTAACAAGAGGTTGTCCGAACTGGGTCAAGTCGACCGAGGAAAAACACAGTTTGAAAACCAGAGAACTAAGTACAAACCACCAGAAGTGAAACCAGAGCAAAATCCCAAAAGCTATTGGGACAGGTCATCCGACCTCCTTCGTGAAAGTTTCTGAGTGGCCTCATAAAACAGTTTATAAGACATGATAGAAAAAGGGAAGTAAGTTTGGATCTTTGGAATGTTTGAAAACATATTTGAAGGGGAGACTAGACACGAAACATATATCAATAGGGATAAAGCATTATAAAATCCAAATTACCACCACATGCATGTAGTAGATCTTAGAAAGGCAATTCCACAACATTGAAAGTAAGATAGAGTTATGTAAAGACAACTTCGTTGATTGTCACACGTGGTTAGGATATATTGATTGTGGTACATCAATGATGTCACCATGATTTTCATCTACCCGAGGCATTTTCGAATCATCACATCAAACGAAGAATTGAGGTGTGAGGACTATGTTTTCACTTAAATTCATGTCATCCTTTGCGGAACATATAGTATAACTAATGCTACCATAACTCATAGACTTACAATCAATACACAGAATCCATCCAATATCATAGATCAATGCAAGTCGGGCTCACCAAACCCTTGAACATAGAGATATTACTCACACATACCTCATAACAAGAAAACAAACTTTATTAATGATTGAATTTAAGCTCGTCGTCTGATGGGGGTAGGGGATGTACGACCTACAAGGGACAAATTGGTCAAAAGCTTCGTAAATGCGTGGAAAAAGGATATGTCTAACCTAATGCCTAAAAAGCCTTATTTATATGGTTCGGAAAGAGCCGAAATCTCTATTCATCCTATCTTATATTAAGATTGGATCAAATATACATGATCTCATCTTTTATTAAGATAAGTCAAACTAAAAGACAAGACATGAACAGGGGAACAAAATAAGTCGTCGAAGCAAGTAGGTCGAGCAGACCTATCGTACGACCTCCGGGGACAAAGTTGTGGCTCGATCCAGAATTGCTCTAGGATCTTCCTTGCAACAACGAGTAGTCATTTTGGGGTACAATGTAGAAACGAGAGGGGGTTGTCATCGGACATGGGGCCTAGTTGAGCAATTTCCACTTCTCCCGATGTTCTTCACTTCATTCTCGGATTTCAATAAATTTTGTATTGACCTTGACTTCGTTGTTGACCGCAGGAAAACCCTTAGTGTGTCATTTGTGATCCGCAAATATGCTTGAAATTACATAAACCAATCGGTAGATCTTCGAAAGAGGAATATAAAGGAAATAGACCAATAAAATATAATTATTAAGCTCTAGGAGATATATAATGGAACATAATGATGATTTAAAAAAACGCTCCTTCTAGTGTTATCCATGACCGGGTGAGAAAATAGGGGGGGGGGGGACTTTCATTCTTTATTTCGTAATTAAAATAAAAGTTACGTGATGACTTTCTTTTTTTTAAGCTCATACTTTTACATGCATTTTAAATAAATTTCATCCATATATGAAGGTCACAATATTATTTTGGTAAATTTCGTTTGATGTCCTTGAAGTTTTGCCTTTTTCGGTTGGTGACCTCGAGGTTTGGTTTAGTCCAATTTGTGTCCAACTTTTAACCCTTCGGTTACTTAATTTTTTGTTAGTTTCTAATTAAAATAAAATGAAAACAAAATGTTCCAACATGGAGCCCCTATACAAATCAAAGCATGCTCGAGGGATCAACTAGAAGGTAACATGAATCGAGCCATTGAATCATCAAATACACAAACGACCATTTGTTATCACTATAGTAATGAAGCAATCAATGTGCATAAACAATGAATGAACTAGTGACACGGGCTGAGTATTCTCAAACTCACAACCGTGCGGCTCTTAGTCGTTGGCGTTGTCAAATGACTAAGTCAAGCCTTAACTCGAGGGACTTTGTTGCGAAAGCGCTTGCTAGCGATGGCTTAAGGGACTTAGAGATTTTGTGGACAAAGAGAGCTTTGCATTACTTTGAGAACTTTACAAGAGAGAGCTATGCTTGGATGGTTTGCAAATGAGGGGTGGCCTCCCTATTTATAGCCTTGGCCACCTCCTTAGGTAGGAAGGATCCGGATTTACACAATCCTTGAGGGATCCGGATCCTTCTTGTTGGATAAGGCTTAAGCCTTCTATACAAATCCGGATAATTCTCTACAAGTCGTGGCAAGCCTAGAGAATTCCCGAGAGATCTAGAATATTCCGGCCTTGTCAAGACAATGCCGGGGTGTTCTCCGTGCCTCTTGAAGCTTCCGGAACTCGGTCCGTGTCATTCTCCCCCACTGAATCTCGCGACGTCCTTGTTGCGGTTGCCTCGTATGCTTCGATTTTATCCCTGAATTGCCATAGAGATTCAGCTGGTTCCCGCGACATCTCGGTGTCGGGTAAGCCTCTCCACCGGACCAAGTACTCCAATCTGGGCCGTCGATATCGTTCCCGTTGCACACGATCGGACACGATTTCTTCTACTTGTTTGTCAAATGAGGTCTTGACCCCCATTGATGCCCGTTGTGCTTGTCCCCTTGCTTGGTCTTCCTTGTCTTCATGGTATGGTTTGAGCATGCTCACATGGAAGACCGGATGTATCTTGAACTTGGGCGGCAACTCTAACTTATAAGCGGTCCGGCCGATTCTCTTAAGAACTCTGAAAGGTCCCTCGTATCGCCGGATCAAGGCCTTATGTCGTCCCGTATGCCGCATGATGAAGTGAAGCTTGACCATGACCAAGTCTCCAACTTGATATTGCACGTCCCGTCGGTGTTGGTCCGCCCACTTCTTCGTCCGCTTGTTGGCCTTGACAAGGCATGCCTGTGTCAAGTCCAACTCCTCTTGCCAACTTTTGGCAAACTTGTACGCCGCTGGTGTCGGTCCCTTGTAGCCTGAAACGATGGTACTCGGCGTGCTCGGTTGGAAGCCCATGACAATCTCAAACGGAATCTTGCCCGTTGACTCGCTCCGCTGCAAGTTGTAGGAGAACTGGGCGACGTCAAGGAGCTTGGGCCAATCCTTTTGGGAAGCTCTCACATAGTGCCGCAAGTATACCTCGAGCAAACAGTTGGCCCTCTCGGTCTGTTCGTCCGTCTGGGGGTGGAAAGAAGTGGTGAACTTAAGGTCGGACCCGAGCATCTTGAATAACTCCGTCCAAAACTTGCTCGTGAACCGTCCGTCCCTATCACTGATGATCGATTGAGGCAAGCCCCAATACTTGACCACATTCTTCATGAATAACTTGGCCGCCTCTTCCGCCGGGCACTCCTTTGTCGCGGGCATGAAGGTAGCATACTTTGAAAATCTGTCTACGACCACCATGATGCTTCTGTAGCCTTCAGCCTTTGGGAACCCGACGATGAAGTCCATGCTGACGCTTTTCCAAGGATGCTCCAGTATTGGCAAAGGTTCAAGTAGTCCCGCGGGTTGCCTCTGCTCGACTTTGTCTTGTTGGCACACAAGATAAGTCCTGACATAAGTTTCTACATCGTCCCGCATTTGTGGCCAATAGTAGCGCTCCTCGATGAGGGCTAAGGTGCGGTGAACTCCCGGGTGACCCGCCCATTTGGAGTCATGGCATTCATGCATCACTTCCCTCCTTAGTCCTCCGTAGTGGGGCACATATAGTCGTTGCCCCTTGGTGTAGATTAAGTCATCTTCGACCCAGAACCTCCTTGTCTTTCCCGCCTTGATGAACTCTATTAGGTTCTGGGCTGTCGGGTCGTGGTCAAGTCCAATCTTGATCTTATCTTCCATGGCCCCTTGTGGTCGACTTATGGCGGCTAGCTCGGCTTTTCGACTTAGTGCATCAGCCACCACATTAGCTTTGCCCGGTTTGTACTCCAACTCGTAGTCAAACTCTGCGAGGAAGTCTTGCCATCTCGCTTGCTTGTGTGTCAGCTTTTTCTGGGTGAGAAAGTAACTTGTCGCCACGTTGTCCGTCTTAACCACGAATCTCGATCCTAAGAGATAGTGGCGCCATGTCCTTAGGCAGTGGACGATGGCGGTCATCTCCTTCTCTTGCACCATGTAGCGCCGCTCGGTGTCATTTAGCTTCCGGCTTTCATAAGCGACTGGATGCCCCTCTTGCATCAATACTCTCCCAATGGCAAAGTCGGAGGCATCGGTGTGAACTTCGAACGGCTTTCCATAGTCGGGCAAGGCGAGCAGAGGCTCCTCGGTCATGGCCTTCTTTAGCTTGTCAAACGCCTCTTGGCACTCCGTACTCCACACCCAAGGTGATCCCTTCTTGAGCATATTAGTAAAAGGGGTTGTGATGTGGGAGTAGCCATGGATGAAGCGGCGGTAATAGTTGGCTAGCCTCAAGAATGAGCGAAGCTCGGTGACCTTTGTCGGCGGCTCCCAATCGGCAATTGCTTTGATCTTGGCCGGATCCATGCGAATCCGTCCCTTGCCGACAATGTGCCCTAGAAACGGCACTTCCTTTTGAGTGAAGGCACACTTCTCCTTTTTCACATAAAGCTCATGCTCCCGTAGTACTTGGAAGACTTGTCGAAGATGTTCCTTATGCTCCTCTAGACTCCGGCTATAAATGACAATGTCGTCCAAGTATACTACCACGAAATGATCAAGGAAGGGATGAAGTACCTTGTTCATGAGCGTGCAAAACGTTGCCGGTGCGTTCGTTAGTCCAAACGGCATGACTAGGAACTCGTATGACCCATATCTCGTGACGCACGCGGTCTTCTCCTCGTCCCCTTCCGTGATCCTCACTTGGTAGTAGCCCGATCTTAAGTCCAGCTTGGTGAACCACCTTGCCTCCCCAAGCCTATCGAACAAGTCAGCTATGAGTGGGATCGGGTACTTGTTCTTAATGGTGAGCTTGTTGAGCGCCCGATAATCAATGCACATTCTAAGGCTTCCATCATGCTTCCTTTGAAATAGCACGGGCGCCCCATATGGTGCCTTCGAGGGCCGGATGTAGCCGACTTCCAACAACTCCTTGAGTTGTCTCCGCAACTCCTCTAACTCCGGCGGAGACATGCGGTAAGGTGCTCGGGCGGGCAGCCGAGCCTCGGTCATGAGCTCGATCTTATGATCGACTTCCCTCTTTGGCGGCAATTTCTTGGGCAACTCGGGCGGCATAACATCCTTGAACTCATCTAACACTTGGCTTATTTCTGGGGGTGTTGGATCTTCTCCCTTGGGTTGTTCATCCAGCTTAAGCGCCGCCAGGAACGTCGGTTCCTCCCTTCTCAATCCCTTAGAGAGTTGGATTGCGGAGACAACCTTGGCGCTTGGCCCCTTCTCTCTATAGACCGGTACTATGCAACGTTGTTGGGGGTCCAAGATACATATGCAGTTGGCGAACGGCACGAGTAGAGCATTTATACGATCGAGGAAGGCTAAGCCAATAACTAAGTCATAGTCGTCAAGCGGGATTACCTCGATTGTGGTCTTGCCGGTCCACTCTCCCAGCGTCATGTCTACTCCCCGTGCCACCCCCAGGGTTGGGACCTCCTTTGAGTTCACCGTCTTGATCCATCCGTTGTTTTTGGTGACCTCGATCCCCAACTTCTTAGCCGTCCCTTCAGACATGAAGACGTCCAATGCCCCGGTGTCCACCAACGCACTCAGCTTCGTTCCGCTCACCACGGCGTCTACGAACATAAGTCCTTTCTTGTTGGTGAACCGCTTAGTCTTGACCGAACTAAGCATCATGGCCCCGAGTTTCAACCTCTCCTCCTCGGGCGGGTCCTCATGGGTCATCATGGCATTAAGTTTGCTCCTGGTGGGACAATCTCTCATTCGATGCTCCCCGTCACAAAGGTAGCATCGCATCGGCTTCCTTTCCATGGGTTGTTTGCCTTTCTCCGCCTTTGTGTACCGTTCCTTAGGCTTGGACGAGTCCTTAGACGACTCGTCATCACTCTTCCTCTGTTGTGGCCGGCCCCTACCTTTGTCTCCCCCACTTTTTCCCTTGTCACGGGAGGAGTCCGAGTGATCTTGAGTCTTAAATTCGATCAAAGAGTCGGCCACCGTCATTGCCTCGGTTAGAGTCTGGACATTTCGGCGTTGTAGCTCAAGCTTGGCCCAAGGCTTTAGCCCATCCATGAAAGTGAAGAGGGCTTCTTCTTCACCCATGTTGGAGATCTGTAGCATGACCTCCGAGAACTCCTTAACATGCTCACGAACGGTGCCACGTTGCGTGAGTCGACGAAGCTTAGCCCGCGCTTCGTCGTTGGCGTAGGTCGGGTAGAACTGTTTATTAAGTTCTGCCTCAAACTCGGCCCAAGTAGTGATTTGGGAACCTCCGGTCCTTTCACTGGTCCTACGCCTCCACCATAGCAAGGCAACATCACTAAGGTATAGGGAGGCGGTACTTACCTTGCGTTCTTCATCCGTGATTCCCACCACACGGAAGTATTGATCCATGCCCCAAAGAAAGTTCTCGACGTCCTTGGCCGACCGGCTCCCCTTGAACTCCTTAGGCTTTGGTGCGTCCATCTTCTGCACGGGAGCGGTCGCCAACATGCCTGCCCCTAAGGCCGCCTTGCATGCCACAAGCTCTTTCTTGAACACCTCCATCTCCTCGCGCATTTGCGCCACCATTGCCTCCAACATGTCTTCCCGCTTAGACAAAACTCCTTGAGCTTCATTGACGGCACCATGTAACCCGTCCTTGAGGGCGACCATGTCATCCTTGACATCCTCGACGGCGTCTACCATCTCGCCATACTTAAGCTCCATCTTCTCTAAACGGGCCTCAAAACTTCCCATCATGTCCTTCGATGGTTCCCTTGACGGGTCCCTGGGAGCCTTCTTGCCCTTCTTGCCTTGGGCGTTAGGGTCGACAATTCCGGACACACCTACTTCGGCCATCGCTTCTCCTTGGAACGTTATTGGCTCTGATACCACTTGACACGGGCTGAGTATTCTCAAACTCACAACCGTGCGGCTCTTAGTCGTTGGCGTTGTCAAATGACTAAGTCAAGCCTTAACTCGAGGGACTTGTTGCGGAAACGCTTGCTAGCGATGGCTTAAGGGACTTAGAGATTTTGTGGACAAAGAGAGCTTTGCATTGCTTTGAGAACTTTACAAGAGAGAGCTATGCTTGGATGGTTTGCAAATGAGGGGTGGCCTCCCTATTTATAGCCTTGGCCACCTCCTTAGGTAGGAAGGATCCGGATTTACACAATCCTTGAGGGATCCGGATCCTTCTTGTTGGATAAGGCTTAAGCCTTATATACAAATCCGGATAATTCTCTACGAGTCTTGGCAAGCCTAGAGAATTCCCGAGAGATCTAGAATATTCCGGTCTTGTCAAGACAATGCCGGGGTGTTCTCCGTGCCTCTTGAAGCTTCCGGAACTCGGTCCGTGTCACTAGAACAAACTTGCTAAAGAGGAATGAAGAGGACGAGAGAAGCGTCAAGGAGGGTATAAACCATGGAAACCTGATTGGTGTGGTCATAGCACTTGGCTCAACTTCTCGTCCAGAGATATCGATGAATCAATTGATGGTGGAGAAGAAAAGGATTGAAATTGTTCTAGTCTCAGTAGTGACGATCACGGGCCCTCTTCCCCGTTTCATACAGTCAAGCCTCATGATTACCAACTTTTTGGAAAGGATTCATTCTTAAACAGAAGGAACATGATTACGAACATCTTGGAGAAGATCATGGAGTAGAGCAAGTGCATCATCTTTGTTAAATTTAGAAAAAAACCTAGGAGAGAATAGAAGATAGTCTAAGATATCAAGTTGGGAAAGACAAAGAGGACAATGGAGATTTCACATCCTTTTGTTTTCATTTCTTTTATTTATTTAAATGGTTGAATTTAAAAAATGAGCACATAACGGACTATCTTCTCTTCTCTCCTAACGAAAAAATAAAACTTTATATTCCTTAACCAGAAAAGCCAAAAAAATAAAATTTTATGTTCACTAACCAGAAAAGCAAGATATCAAACAAAATTCCTCAATTTTATATATATATATTAAAGGTCAAAATATTAATCTGACCTCTTGACTTAGCATGTGTTGTACCAAGCAACTGACCTTACTAACCACTAGAAAAACCTTCCTTTACAACATATTTTATTCAAGTTGGCCATTTATAACCTCCATGCTCCTATATTTTGTATTTTAGGGTCTCCCTTTATAACTCGGACGCCTATACATACGAGGCTCGTCAGAAGCCAGGGAGAACAACACTCCAACTTAAATCTCTCTTTTTTAAGAATCTACAAGGAAATCAATCAGGTAAATTAGGGTCGTGTGACTCCGGGCCTACCAACAACTTGTTTCTTGCTCGGACAAAACTGTTGATTAAATTTCCACAAAATTGCGCAGTCAGCATACAGAGACATGACAAAAACTATTTGTTTCTCAGAAACTTCATACGGACATGACATGTTTCTTGTTGATAAACAATGATATAGCTCCTTGAGCTTACAGTTGCAGCTACAATTTTCCAAACAATCGAACCAAGACTCACAAGAAAAACCTTCTGCGACTTGTATCCATCTCCGCCTGTTTCAGGGTCGAAAAAGGCATCAGAACCACAAATCTAAATATTATAAGTAACAATTAGTTGGAGACAGATGTTACCGAAAGTTAGTACCTTATGAACCCATTCATATTCTCCTCCTTTTGTGTCAAATGTTCCATTTTGGAGACTCAAGAGCTTGAGGGTGAACCGAGGGCCACATTCCTGCATGTGAAAAAATATATTAAGCGTTTTAAGATGTAAAATACTAGGCATACGGTACCCAATTCATTTAGCCAATAAACACTAAACACAAAAATACTTTGAGCAACCAAGAACGAAAAATTGACGCGAGCTATTACTCCTATTCTATGTCGATATGACACATTTTGGTAAGCGTTGGGAAATCTTCTATAAACACTTGAAATGATGAACAGCTCCCAAATCCTAAGAAATAGATCATCTAACCAATAAAACAGTTTGCTAATCAAGATTCAGAAGGACAAGCAAATATCTAGGTGTTCTAGAATTTCCCATCACAAGAATAAATAGACAAAAGGAAGAAAAAAAAAGAAAAAAGAAAAAGAGTATGCGTATCATAAATCAAAAGTAAGCAGAACTGGAATGGGTTAAAATGGTATCTTATAAATGTCATACAAAGGAAACAATGAAATTAGGCATCAAGCAGAAACAAACCTGAAGACGAGCGTTGACTTTCTGTTGAGAGGTCTTTTCCTTCTCTGAATCTTTTGTTCCCTTGTCTTTCACTTCCTTCGTTTCAAAAATATATCTTCACAAATGACAGCACAGTTCACAATGCGACTATTAGGTCCCCAGAATCTTAAAGCCATTTCTAGGTATTACGGGATATAAACAGTTAGACACCAATGCACACACCTGTGATGACGAAAGAAAATAAAATCTCGTTGGTTGTGGAAGGTAACAACTCTTCGTCCACGAAAATTTGGAGTTTGAGGGAAAAGTGATTGTATCAACCTAAAATCAAAAGATAAGAAACAAGTAAGAAAAAGAAGAGCACTTTAAGATATTATTTGAAAGAAAGCACACAATCGAATTGATAATAACATAATAAGCAGTGTCATTCTCTAATTAGAATCATGCCACACCTCATCTTCACATGCCTTCTTACGTATTTTTTAATTATTTAATAAATAATTTTATAATCTTATAATAAGCAATAATTAACATTAAGAATAGATAATATCTAATCATACATAACACCTAACTATCTTTATCCAATCCCAATATCTTCTACCTACATTCTATCTTACAAGATTGTGCAATTAATTTCTTAAGATAGAATTGCATTTCCTTCTTCTACACTAATTTATGTATAATCTACTAATATTTATTCCTATCTTCTTAAATTCATCAAAAATCTAACTAACTCTTCTTGATTGTAACAACTCAACATATTTAAGCTATTTTAATTTGGTTTGACACATAAATTTCACATATTTATCTTTTCCAAGTTAACTTCAATAATTTATTTGTTCATACAGATACATATATATGTAATGTGTTAGAAACATGGTGTTGTTCCTTTCATTCCCCTTAATTTGTGCTTCTATGACTAAGAGTTCATTCATCTACTTTTACAACAAATGTTGCTTATATTTTATTTCTAAACATAAGCAATTATATCACACCTGTGAATGGCATGTGAAATAAACTATTTACACATAGAATCAGTTAGCATGTCATCAGAATATAAATTGAACACAAAAACCAACCTTCCAACACGATAACCAAGTCTTGTAGTAAAGTTATTCAACACAAGCTCGGGTTCATGGCTAGTTGGATTTCCATGATTCTGTGCAAGAAAAATAATATGATGAACACAACTAAACAACTGAAAGGGAGAAAGATATTATGGGGCATTTTGTTATTTTGAACAAGGGTAAACTGGTAAAGTAGTGAAATATCACCTTGATCTCCTTCCGCAAAACAAGACTTGTCAGTTTAAAGTGTGCTGTTGGCCCATTAGGCAACGCAACGACAAGTAGAGCATCTGTGTTATCAAAGCAGAAGGCAACACATAAGAAGCCTCGAATAGAAACATAATCATGAGTGATGAGTGGGGCAGCAAAGCTCATTCTATTTCAGAGAATTTGTCAATAAACTTAGGCAAAAAAGCTCATAGATAGATTTTCAATATAGAAATTCAACGTCCCCCATTGAAGAAGACATGAAACTAATAAAATATTTGAATAATGGACCTAGAGAACTATGGAAAAAAAAGGTCCCTAGAAACACTGTACTTACTTGAGATTTGTGTAATATGATGAATGACCTAAAAGTCAAATTAATTGTATTACAAACACAAATCTGAATTTACCTGGTTCCCTGCGATTGGTATGAACCACTACTACAGAAGTGAAGTCTTTCTTGTTTGCATATTCTACAATCTACAAAAAGATATAGTGGTACTTTAGAGCATCAATCCAGAGTACAATAATTGGTCTGAGCAAAGATATCTTTGAAAAATAGAAAGAAAGAAATAAAAAGGTAAAATCAGAAAGAAAAAAAAAACCTTCTTCAAGTCATAGGTTCCTCTCTTGTAGTATTCTGCATTAGGAATGACTTGAAGCAATTCAGAGATGAAGTCTGGCCCTCTCTGAAAAACATTAACACATTCAATTACACAATCAAAATACATAAACCTGAACACACTACACCATCTCCCAACCAAATATAATAGCAAGACAAATGAGGATATATTTACTGATAGTGAAAACAAAGCAAAGAGACACTCAATGTTTCATTGCTATCCTTATGTCTGCTTACTTGCAAAAGATCAAAAATCATCCTATTCACAAGTAGAAACTGGACACATTTTCCAGGAGAGTGAAGATTACCTCCTAAGTATCACTCAGACAATAATATCTAAATTTATTCAAGAAGGTTTGGGTTAAAAATGAATATCGCTAATCTGCAAAGCTTTCACACATTTTTCTTAACTTGTTCGCCAAAAGCTAGAAGCTTTGAAGGAGGACGAATATCAAGCATTTGTAAATTATGTAGAGAATGAACGTACGGTGGAGTGAAACCGACAAGTTGTAATCAGCACTTTAGGAATCTGTTGTTGTTTAAGGACAGCACTGAATTCATCCTGATCAACTTGGGCAAATAACTGCAAACAAATTCCATAAACTTTATCAGCAAGAAATCACCTAATACACTAATCAAGCACCATCAAATAAAGAATATATGCAACGCACCTCTTCATCATCAGGTTGGCAAACCGTCTCATCAGCTTCCCTTGTGTTCTCAATCGTACGAGGAACCTGCCTGGCCGGAGGCTATAGAAAGCAAACAAAAAAGCACAAATTAGCCCCTTACATACAAATTGGAGAAGTGATACTGCAAAAGAGACGAACCTCCTCGCCGAGCTCAAGAGCACGTTTCTCGGCATCGTCACGAGCCTTAATCTTCTTGCGCTTCTCAACCTTCTTCTCATGTTTAATCTTGGCATGAATTTCGGACCTCTTCGCCTTGTTTTTAATCGTAGAAGGGAGGATTTGACTATTAGTTTTGGTACTTGTTGATGTTGAAGCCGCGAATTTTCCTTCATCACGTCCTCCACCACGTCCTTCACCAAAATCTCCGTCGTCGACATCCTTCCTCCGCTTCATTCCCATACTCTCTTTCTCAGTGGAAGAAACTGATGGCGCAGTCGACGGCTATGAGGTTTTCGGCTCAGGCAAGGTTTTTGATTTAGTAACGACAATGAGAAGAGAGTCCTACTGAACCAAATTTAGGTTAACGGTTGAGCATCAAAATGGGCTTCATAGGCCCAATATACAATGAATGGGCTTAATGCCCCAGTTTGGCTGTCGTTTTGGAGTCTGAACGTGATTTGCGTGTATCTGGTCTTTCGTTCGATGAGATAAAGCAGTTATTTATGGTTTTTACTCAGGGTATGCTTGGTAAGGGATGATTGGGGAATATTTTAGATTATATTTGATGTTAGAATACCCAAAAATATTTGTTTGTTTTTGTTTATTAATGTAGTTTTCAAATCAATTGGAAGTTTTTCTTTATCAATTCAGCCTGTTTTTTATTTTCAAATTGAATTGGTATATATTCTTTCTAAATTTAAAAAAGAACCTTCACATTTTGAAACAAGCAGGCTGAACCGCAGGATTTAATAATTGTGTATGATTGCTAGGTCAATAGCACCATGTTGGAAGAACCTTGAAGTGTGATGATATTGAAATCTTACAGTCTGAGTTGTATGGAAAAAAAAAAAAAAAAGGAAATGAAAGTATCGTGCGAGTGTAAACTGTGATTCAACTCTTCCATTGTTCTCACTCTCAGTAGCGTACAAAGATTGTCCTCATTCTGATACCACAAATCTCTTCTTCGTACATAACTAGGGAAGAGCTACACTTTAGTGTCAAAGAGCAAGCTTACAAGAAGAAGAGCGTTGCTTGACCATCAAAATTCTGCGCCTTTTCCCAATCCAAGCAAACCAAGGCGGGTCTCCCGATACAACCCGGTACCCTGCATTTTCATAGAGTGACCGGGCTCCCCAGTCATCCTCGTATGCTCTCAAGACAAGATCCTTGTATCCCCATAAGGCAGAGACCGCCTCGCATGTCTTCAGCAGTGCGGTTGCTACTTTTTTCCTCCTGATCCAAGGATAAAAGAACAGTCATTATATTCTCAAAGTAAATCTGCATCGATTGGTAAATTGCTGATGCCTTTTATGACTAACCTGTGAGTTTTTGCAACAGCAATTCCTGAGACATAGAGGTACTCTGCTGCACCAGCAACATGCTCGAGGACATCTCCGTCTCTCATCACTGTGACATCCACCACGCCAACCAGCTCATCCTGTTGCTTTGTTACACTGTTCCCTGAAATTGCCACTAAACAAGCATACCTGCTTGTCCAAAAGTTGCTTTGATTAGTTCCCCAATCATTACTGTTCCGATCTTATTCATCTCAAGTCTATAAAGGCATGTAATAAGTCTGTACCTGTCTGAAGGTGAATTTTTCAGTCTGTACAGGAGAGCAGACAGAACTTCTGCCTACAAAATAACCAGAAATATTGTAAGATAGGAGACAAACAAATGGAAGCCATAATATCAAATAAACTGTCATGTATCTGAAAGTTCTGTCTTTTAACAATTGCATTTCAATGGGGATGGGGATACAGAATGATAGACTGAAAGGAACATGCCTGAAAGAATTGGAAGAACAAATCATTGAACAAGGCAACTGGTTCATGAAAAGCTTCAGCCTGGATATAAGCTACTTTTCTCATCTCAGTTTCTTCCTCCACCATTCGCCTCACCTTCCATCCATGTTCCTCAACCAAGTAAAACTCACGATCATCGATACCCTCAGAGTCACTGCTGATCTGATCACCATCAATCTTCTCAAGCATACCCATCTCTTGATCAGTTGAAAAAACTCTTGTAAGCCTCTTCTTTCCACTGGCTCTCCCAACTCGACATGGAGGCTTCCAGTTCCTTGCTATCTCAGTTCGTTTTGCCTTTCCATATCTAACGCCATAGCAAAACCCACAATTGGATTCTGCAAGCATCATTGTGGCTATACTAACACGGGTTGGTTGCAGATGAGCCATTTCCTTGCGAACATTCCTCGTTGAAGAACAACTTGTTGTAACTAAGCCTCTCTCTTGAGTCTTGGTCAGATCAAGTTGTTTAGCTGAGTTGCTGAAGATGGGTCATTTGCAGATACCTGGAATGACGAATGCAGTATGTATATGGCAGTAAATTACCCGATAGCATTCATTTCCCTCTCTTTTTTACTAGCTAAAGTGAAAGAATGACAATTTTTGAGGGGATATGACAAAGGGAATTTGAGAAGAGCGTTGAAGAGAAAACAAAAGAAAGAGATAAGGTGTGGGAAGAACTTTAGTGGTTATCAGAGCTTGTGGAATTTAGATTTGACAGGTGGAAGAAACGTAGCCTGAAATTTGTAGAACTTAAAGAGATTCAGGGTCCAACTTGCACTTACTGGGGCCCATCTATTACTTCCTGACAAAGAGCTTCTGCCTGTTTCTTTCACTAGGATCTGGGATCTGTGTATTCTCATGACATAAATTTCAATCTGTCTTTCTGTAAACTCTTCAATGTCCAACTCTTTCAGCTTCAACTTATCTATATATTACAGCTTGTTTTACAGATGGAGAGGAAAAGTTTGGCATTATGAGTTCAACTCTTTTCTAATAGAGTAGAAGAAAGGATGTGGATTTAATGCCTGCCATGGTTGGAACTTGAACTGAGCCAAAATGTTAATGTTGACATGTTTTTTTGGGCTCTGATTAGATATATCAAGTTCTGGGCTCAACAATTTACATCTGAACTTCCTTCATATAAAAGAAAAAATCAGCTCAAAACAGCTTATCACATGGCAGCATTAACATCTCCCATGACAATCGATGTGATACAGTTTTGGACTCTTACCTATACGTTAAGCTAGATGCTGATCCAGAATGTAGCAAACAAAGCAATTGTGCAATAGTTTATGCAATTCAACAAATTGCAGCAGCAATCACAAGGGTTTTCTTTTACTGGGCTAAATCGCTGACATATTAAAACATATGTTTGAATAGTGAGGGATCAAAACATTAACCACAACAGAACATGCTAATACAACAATCCTCATCCATGGATTCAATTGTTCCCACAAGAATGATCAACTCTTAACAATATCCTTTTCAGTACTGATTTGCAAATCATTATCTGTCTAGTTTCTATAACAAAACTGAATTCAATACATCAGTGGACAAACATTATAGCGTTTCTGAAAATCAAGAAAGAAACAAAACTCCAAATTTTGATATCATAAGAGGAAAGGGGGATTCTACACTGAACACAGGAAGAAGATCAATCGGAACTGCCATTAGAGTTAGAGCAGCAACCTTCTTCACCATGGTGGTGATGGCCATGAGATTTATCATTCTTGCGATCGGTCTCGTCGTCGCTAAGATCCTCGTCGAAAGGCTTGTCCTTGTGGAAAATACAGCACTTCTTGGAGCTCTTCTTACCCAGGAACTCGTTGTCGACCGTCCCCTCCTTCCATGAGACCTTCTTCTTCTTGCGATGGAGCCGAAGAACTAGGGTTTCAGGCTGCAGTTGGTTGCTTGAAGATTGAGATTCGTTTTCAGTAGTTATCGTTTGGGTTAGGGTTCGGGTTCCTGATGGCGCGATCGTTCTTGCTGCGCTCATTTTGATTCTTCAGAATTTTCACGAGGGAGATGAAGAAATTTTCCACTGGAAATTATTTTTGTTGGCGTTTTTCCTCTAGAAATTTCTGGGACGCCAGACGTAGAAGTCAGGACCCGAAAGAATGGAACCAACGATGCACAAATGAATATTTATTTATTCATAAGAAAACCGGGAAAGTCTTGAGCCAGAGAACCGGCACAAAACAAAAACATGGACCGGACAGGGCCCAGCAGACAGGAGGGACGGCTCACGTCTCACCTAGAGCTGACAAAGAGCGGATTTGGGCCAGGACTAGCACTTACTTTTAGCCCATGAACACGTGACGGCAGACTGACATTACTCCTCTACGGACTTTCGAAAAGAGGCTTCGTAAATTCACCTCAAAACACATCTGCCCACCGTTTGGTTATAACTTTAAAAACGGAAATAAAAACATATTGAAAGTGAATTTAGTTATATATATTATTTGTTCATAAAATTATTCATTGTGTCTTCATGAAAAATATATTTGTTTTTTCAATTTGTTTCCCTATAGGTATAAAACTAATTAAATTTTACTACAATTACTTCAAACCACAAATAATCATTCTAAAAAAATTCATGAACAAGAATATACATATGAACCAGATTCATTTCCATTCTATTTCAGTTTTCGAAGTTAAAACCAAACGGGTCCTTAGACTCGTCTAGGACCCTAGGGGCATCCACTTGTAATTCGCATCCAACCTTTATCTGTTTAGGGCTCATTTGTTTTTAACTCCGAAAACGGAATGGAAACGAACTTAGTTTATATGTATACCTAGATCTGGGCAAATGTGGGTATGACACATAAGGTAGGCTTGGCTGGGCCACTAAGTTCGGCCCGAAAGCGTGTTTCATTTATTTTTTTAAATGTGTAAAATATATAAGCGAATAGTAGGAATCAAAAATTTATTTATTTTATATTTAATATGAATAATTTTTTTTCCAAAAAAAAAAAAAAAAAAAACCGACTCGTCTGTCATGCCCGAAGCCCGGATCGGGCGGGTACGAACAAGATTTCAAGCCCGGATTCCGGGCTCGGTCCGAGTCCGGCCCGAGAAAACGGGTAAAAAATTCCAAAAGTCCGGCCCGGGTCTGGGAATGCCCAGGTCTATGTATACCCTTATACATAAAGTTTTTAAAATCATTCTTTATGGTTTAAAATATTTGTAGTAGAATTTGATGATAGCTATAGGGAAACAAAATGGGAGGAAGCGACTACTATCAAAAGTATCATTTTTCTCTTTATGTTTTCATGCATTTCATATTCCCATTTTTCATCTCACATGTTCATTTTATATTGACAACTCTCATTTTTTATATTTCGGTATCTACCTTGGGTTTCCTATGTTTCAAACATTTTCGTTGCTAAATACACCGGAATCACATCCTCTCTGAAGTCAAAGCTTAAAGATGATCAAAATGACTCATGAATTGGAACACTCTACCATCAACTGCTTGGAAGAAAAGAATCGAGAATTACAATACAACGCGGCTTACAAACACCGTTACGGTTGGGTTACGGCCGTAAGGTAGCTGTAATGATCATCGCGAGTTTTTTACCAAAAAAATCTTCGCGAGAGCGTATGAAGCTCAGTTCGCGGCCAATCCCAAAAGGAAGAGTTATGTTTTCCTTTACGGTTGTAACTGCCCGTAAGGTTGAACGTAACGCCTTTATCATTTTGTCTGCGGCCCATACTTTGATTTTCCGATTTTATTCTTGGAAGTTTTGTAAAATTTGTATAACCTAGACGTCAAATCCCACTATATAAGCACGTGTTTGGGATTAAGTTTATAATCATCCCAGATTCAACAATCCAATCTTCTCTCTTATTCTTCTCCTCCCTCCCTTATTTACTGGTAGTTGTCAATTGTTAGAGTTGCTCTGTAAGATTCTTCGTATAACCAAACCTAGAGCATTATTTTTGAATCCAACGATTATTAGAGGTTCAAACTCCTTACTTTGAGGGAGGTTCTCACATTATCATATATATATATATATATATATATATATATATATATATATATATATATATATATATATATATATATATATATATATATATAAATTAATAAAAGTAATTTCAGATACTTTGTAGCAAAAAAATGATATTTAAATGGTTTTTTTATACATAGGGATTAAATTTGAAGAAAGTGACTTATCGGAGTTGAATTTATTGAATAGTTGATTGAACGAAGTTAATTTTTTAATAACTTGATAAGTGCTCGAAATAATGAAACTTGCTGAATATTCGTAAGTATAAATTTTAAGAATACTCTCTATAAACTTCAAAAGTCTACCTCCATCCAAGTTCCAAAATTCACAAAATATAAACTACTTTAAGTTTTAGTAAGCTTATACCTCAGTACCCATCACATATCTTATCTTCTTTTCCAAAATCATCATAAGCTACGCAATCTTAGATAAGCTTCTAAAAATTACTTTCAAGTAGACCGATAATATATAAGTTTTGGTAATCCAAATAATGTGAGGGAGAAATTACATGTCCACCCCCATATTATGCATTTATGCGTTAAGCTTAACATATAATTCAAAGTACCCCACCGATCTTATATACAAGTACCGATATCTTCTTACAATCGTTGTGTGATATAAGTCAATATCTCGAGTCTTAACATGTTGCCTCAAGTGCAATTGTTCGGGTTGTTAGACACTTGTCAACAAATCTTAAGGTTAACAAGTCATCAAGCGCAATACACCAAGAAACGAGACATAGCATAAATCTTTATTGATAAATTCCGACAGGGTAAATAGATTTGGGGATTTGCAACTCCAGAGTAAAAATGGTATACTTCAACCCCCTTCCCTCCACACACAAATATAGATATCATCTTAAAATCAATTGACAATAAAAGTAAGTGTAATTAACCAACCTCATATACTATAATCGATCTCTTTCTAAACTCGACGAGAGACTGCTTGAACCAATTGATACTATACGAAAATCTCATAGTTGTCAAACCCTATACGCTATGAATAAGGACTAGACTGAAAACTTTATTTCTATCAGGATAAATTTCAATGATTCAAATAACACGGAATCCACATAACCACACATGTATATTATGTTCTAAAAACCCAACATATAAATACCAAAAAAAACTCAAATATTAATTAAAAGTATGTGAGATATACTACAATATCTCAACAATGGTACATGACATTATAAAATCCCCTGAAGCCTGTCCGTAATTGATTAGTTGTGTTATTTATTTGTTCATGAGCAATTCATGGTTGACGCGTGGGGTTGGTAGCAAACGGAAGTCCAAGAAGAGAAAGAAAGTGACCTCTCTTTCATCCCATGCTTCACTTCACCATAGTTTCGCTACTTACCCTTTTTTAAAACAAAAATTCATTGAATACAATTTGAGAGTCAAAAGGAAGAAACAAGAAAGATGTTTACAACCTTAATTATTACACAAATTTGGCCAAAATCATCTTAAGATTTGCCATACCTTTTGATTAATTGATAGATCACCGTCATGATAGCATGATAACATCATTTTCAAATCCTTTATTACTTATAGTACATATATAACGTTAATTGTACCCCTTAGTTACACAGCTTTAACGTTCCGTTTGTAATCGCTAGTCATGGAAACGCAAGGATTTCAAATCAAAAAAAGTTTATTTTTTAGTGACTAAAATTAAATGTTAGAAGTCTAACACATAATCTATTCATTTCATTTGCTTCTCCTCTATTTTTTTTCATTCCACAACTCCAACCAAACAAACACTAAAAGTATTAAACTGTGAAAAGCAATAATTATAAAAAAAGTTTTGTATCTAATTTGATCTACTAATAAAAACTTTAATGGAATAGTTAAAAACATAAACTAAAAAATTCTCATCAAAAAAAAGAAAAAAAAGGGGGAAAAAGAAGACACCTAACAAACCGACAACTCTCCTTATTTTTGTATCGGATGAACAATAATATACCTGAACCAATACTTAATTGTATAGCTATTTGTGTATAACTTTTTTTTGTAATAATAACTAGTGTAGTTCCTGTTTCAAGATACGGGTATAATTTTATGTTTTAAAGGGTAGATAATTTTTATAAATTTATTTTTAAAAAAACTTTATATATAATAATGATTTTAATAAATCAACCAAAAAGATATTAAAATTTATTATCAAATTAATTATAATTTATCAAATCTTTCATCCTTTTTTCTAGGTTGTTCATGCCAACACAAAGAATGCCCGTTTAATATTTAGTGAAAAAAAGCTATAAGGTCCCCTTGGAACAAAGGTGATCGAAGAAAGCACACTTACTATTAAAAGAAAGGGGTACAAGTGCCCATTATGTACGTCCGCCAACAGCCGGCGAGTTCTTCGTCGATTTCTTCATTGCCGCTGAGCCCAAAAGCACTTTCAGCCGCCGAGTTCTTCGTCACCGACCCCCGACCCTCCACAATCGAGGCCAGATTTGCGAGTGCAAACCGCCGGAAACAACCGAATCCTGACTCTTCACAACTCCAATCCGGCTTAGGGAGTAGAAACCGTCAAAATCGCAAAGGTTGCAAAAGCCTAGGCCGCCACCACGAGTCCTTCGTTGCCCCGCTTCTCTACAAACCCATGTGTCTTGCGATGATGGAACCGAGAGACATGGTGGAGGGTCTAGGGTTTCGTGGAACTTGACGAAGAACTCCGGCTTCGAGAGAAGAAACCGCCGGAAACATGAGTTGAGACTAAACCAGATCTGCACAACCGTAGCTAATGGAGACTCGCAACGGTTCCATGGGTTGAGTCACCAAGAGATGTTGAACCCAAAGCCACCATCGCCGTCCGCAACCGCCACCCTCTCCGCCGGGAAGAAGATGCCGCCGCCGAGTTCCCCCTAAAACTATAATCGGATCCTTCGACTTTAGGAGAAATTACACGAAACCTCTCAACTTGTATTTACGGTTTTGGCCCAAATTTTATATATTATATATTTTACCACTGGCTTGGATAATTACAGAAAATGCCCCAAGTTTATGCTTATAGGAATTGCCCAAACTTTTGAAGTGCATCAAATGCCCTGGATTGAATAATTATAAGATATGACCTAAGTTTATAATTACATAAAATGTCTAAAATATTTAATTGTGTATACGACGGACTTTTGGACTTGTGTAACTCGAATGAGCTTAAACTTGTATAGCTTGACCTTGTGTAAATGACAGACTTTTGGGCTTGTATAACTCGATTAGGCTTGTGTACCTTGATTGGGCTTGTGTAACTTGATTGAGCTTGTGAAACTAGATTGGGATTGTGTAAGTCGATTGAGCTTGTGTAAGTCGATTGAGCTTGTGTAAGTTGCCCTTGTGTAATTGGAAAATTCTTTTGGGATTGAATAATTGAGAAATCCTTTTGGGCTTGTGTAATTGAAAATTTGTGTATTAACATTCGGTTTTAAGTATAACTTTACAATATATATATATAAATAAGCTCAATTAGTCCAACCAGTATAAGGACGGGACTACGGGAGGGAGTGTCTCTGATTTGTATTTTATTTTGGATTTTATTTTGGATTGGGTCTTGGCTTCCGTAAATCGATTGGCTTGGGCTTGTTTAAATTAAAATTACCAAATAATCATTTGAATTAATCTCTATAAAATTACTATTAGACCAACAACTTAAAGGAACACATAAAAATTTACAACCAACATCAGCATCAGCATTTTAATTTCTAGTTTATATAGCAAATTTTTAATTAGTTGATATACTAACAACTTATCCATGATCAAAAGAAATCATATAGAAAAATAACATACGATTATCAATCTATTAAAATTTACAACCAACATCAGCATTTTAATTTCTATTGTAAGTAAGCCTAAGTACCTACTTATCAAATAATTTCTATTGATTTTCGATCGATTGTCTACTGATTTTATGATTAATTATATAGCAATATATATAATATATTAAAGCATATCATAAAGTGCAGTTGCACTGCAGAACACATAAAATATTTTAATCATCTAATTATATATATATATATATATACCGAGACTGCATAAACAAAAAAAAGAGTATATACGGTAAATGTTTTTTCCGAAACCGCAGAAGTCGCAAAATGAAAAGAGAAAACTGAGAGGAACGCTCACACGTTTCTTATGACAAATCAGTAAGACGAACCCAAGCACTCGAAGTCCATACAATCAACATGACGGAAAACAAGAGAAACAACTAACCTCCGACGATGCACCGAGTCCAAGCACTCGAAAACGCTCAAAAATGTTGATTTGGCTGTTAGGGTTCTTCAGTGTTGTAGTTAGGGCTGTGCAAAATTGACCCGGACCGGTTTTTTCCAGTCCGGATCGGCCCCGGACCAAATCCGGTCCGGTCTCCGGTCCAAGATTTTAGGAAATTCCGGTCCCGGTCCAATTCCGGTCCGGACCGAAAAACCAGGTCGGACCGGAATTTATTTATATATATATATTTTTATTAATTTAAATTTATATATTTTAAAAAATTATATATATATTTTGTATATATTTAATTAAAATATATACTTTTTGATTTTTTTTGTTATTTGCAAAAATATATATATTTTAATTTATTTTATTTTATTCCGGTCCGAACAGGTCCGAATCCGGTCCGGACCGGACCGTAACGGTCCGGTCCCCGGTCCAAGTTTTTGAAAATTCCGGTTCACCAGTCCGGAAATTCCGGTCTGGCCTGGACCGGGAACGGAAATTCCGGTCCGGTCTGGACCGGATGCACAACCCTAACTGTAGTTTGGCGTGGAAATCTTATGTGTTGGGAGAAGACTTCTATAGGGTTTATAAATAATAACAAATCTGTAACACCCCAAATCCGTAGGACTCGGAGTGCTACTGGGCTAGGATCTCACAATGGATCCTGACCCTAGCCTGACAACAACTTCACTGAATCTTACAACAAGGCACCAATAGATTAAAACAAAACATAAAAACTGATATATATATATATATATCAAAAGGATGATACAGGGTACTGTTGAGTACAAAGTCAAACTGAAATCCGTACAATAATGATAAACCCAAAATCCCACGAATACACCCAGTGTACGGAACCCTCAGCAGATCACCCCTCTGGATCACTCTGCAGCTCTCCTAACCTGCAAAGGATCTACAACACGGTATAAAACCGTTAGCTAACTATACACATATATAAGAAGATGCTAGAGCACAAACACACATCAATAATATTAACACATCATCATGATATCACACATTTACCCGGTTTATTATCTTTAATAAGTTAAATCACTCAATCGTATAAATAGATGTATATGAAGATATGTGACACGAGGAATATAATCCCCGCCTCTGAGTACTCTAGCCAGCTGGAGTAGTATCAGCACACCTCCCGTGTACCCTATGGGAGTGGTGAGGGTCCTTCCCGTATACCAGATCTGGCCTGACTACAGAGAACCTCCCAGACTCCACTACGGGATGAAAGGGAAAGGTTATCACGGACACTACAATGGGCGGTCAGTATAACATAGGTCGGTGACCATAATAACACATGCTATAAAGCATATAACACACACCCCACTCAAGCATACATCCAATATAAGGATAGTAGCTAAGTAAGTCCTATGGACTTACCTCGATCTCAAAAGTAACTCGCTACGAACAACTCTCAGAAACGTCCACTCCAAACTGGAGGACAACACAACCTATACAAGGCACAAACACACACACATATATATATATATATATATATATATATATATATATATATATATATATATATATATATATATATATATATATATATATATATATATATATATATATATATATATCAATCTACTATCACACAAAGGGGTCACACCTAGATCCAAGGGATCCATAAGAATCATATCCAACTCGTAACCTCAAGGTCGTAACCGGCATAACTATATCATACTCATCATAAACCGATACCTAGCATGGTACTAGGTTCCTCATACTAGAAAGGAAAGGAACTACCTAACTATATGTAGTCCCGGAACAAAACGCACCTGCGTGAACGGAGGACGCAGGGGCGGAAGAGATCACCCGCAAGCGCGGCAGGTAAAATCCGCAGGGGCGGTGACAAGGGTCGCTGGCAACGCAGGCACGGCGCAGGCGCTGGCGTGGGCGCGATGGCACGGTCTCCGCAGGCGCTGGCGGCAGGTAATCTGTAAGCTGCGCTCCCAACCCGGTCCAGAATCTCGAACGGTCCGACATATCGGGGGCTCAACTTCCCCTTAATGCCAAAACGCCTAACACCTCGTGTCGGGGACACTCTCAGCCACACATGGGCTCAACCTCTGAACTATAGAGGTCTACGCCTCCTGTCAGCATAAGACTTCTGACGGCTCTGTGCAGTCAACATACGCTCTCTAATCAATGCTACTCGAGCCATATCATCCTGAATTTGATCAGGTGCTAAACCACTGACACTGCTGTGCTCATCCCAGCATAACGGGGTACGACATCTCTGTCCATACAGTGCCTCATATGGGGCCATCCCAATAGATGCATGCCAGCTGTTGTTGTAGGAGAACTCAACAAGTGGGAGATGATCCGTCCACACCTGTTCCCATTCCAACACACAAGCTCGCAACATATCCTCCAGGGTCTGAATGGTCCTCTCTGACTGACCATCTGTCTGAGGATGGAACGCAGTAGTAAAGTACAAACTCGTCCCCAAAGCAGTCTGGATCTGCTGCCAAAATCTCGAGGTAAATCGTCCATCTCTGTCTGAGACGATCGTTCTCGGTACACCATGGAGTCTCACTATCTGCCTAGTGTACTCCTCAGTTAATCTGCTCACCGGCCACGTCTCCCTGAAAGGAATGAAACGTGCCGTCTTCGTCAGTCTGTCTACTATGACCCAGATGGCATCAAAACTCCGGCTCAGCCTCAGTCCGGTCACAAAATCCATGGCGACGTCTTCCCACTTCCTCTGTGGAACAGGAAGTGGATTGAGCTCACCTCCAGGTCTGAAATGCTCGATCTTGACCTGTTGGCAGGTCGCACACTGTGCCACAAATCTGGCCACATCGAGCTTCAGCCCTCCCCACCAATATATACGTCTCAAGTCCTGATACATCTTACTCGTACCTGGATGTACAAAGTAAGGTGTACAGTGAGCCTCTTGTAAAATCCTCTGCCTCAGCTCTGTATCAGCAGGTACACAGACGCGACCGCGGCGCCTCAAAACTCCATCTGCTCCAAGCAGGAACTGTGGTGCCTCATCCCGAGACATCCTATCTCTGATCCTCTGTAAAGTCGGGCAGGTCTCCTATTTTTGTCGGATCTCATCCAACAGATCAGGAAGGACCTCTAATGTACGCAGCTGGGCATCCTCATCAGGAAACTGGATGTCCAGCTCTAGCCAGATCAGTTCTCTCTGCAACTGATGCTGAACTGTCAGCCTCGCAATCGCCTTCTCTCGAGGCGTCTTCCTACTCAGGGCGTCGGCGACAACGTTCGCCTTCCCCGGATGGTACAGGATCTCTAGATCAAAATCCTTGATCAGCTCGAGCCACCTACGCTGGCGGTTATTCAATTCCCGTTGCGTGAAAATATACTTCAGACTCTTATGGTCTGTGAAGATCTGACATGTAGCACCATACAAGTAATGTCTCCAGATCTTCAGTGCATGAACTACCGCTGCCAACTCCAGATCACGAGTCGGGTAGTTCTCCTCATATGTCTTCAACTGTCGAGACGCATGAGCAATAACTCTGCCTCGCTGCATCAAAACACATCGCAAGCCTAGCTTGGATGCATCACTGTAAACCAAAAAATCCTCAGTACCCTCTGGCTGTGCTAAAATAGGAGCAGAAGTCAAACGCCTCTTCAACTCCTCAAAACTCTGCCTGCACTGATCAGACCACACAAATCTGGTAGTCTTCCTCATCAAACTCGTCAGTGGACGGGCAATCACAAAAAAACCCTCCACGAAGCGTCTGTAATAACCGGCTAGGACAAGGAAACTACGTACTTCCTTGACGCTCGTCGGTGTCGTCCAAGCTGCTACTAACTCTATCTTCGCTGGATCCACCTTGATCCCCTTAGCTTATACTATATGACCCAGGAATGCTACCTTTGACATCCAGAACTCACACTTAGAGAACTTAGCATAAAGTTCTCTATCTTGCAAAACCTGCAATATAGTCCTCAGATGTCCTGCATGCTCCTCTCCACTGCGAGAGTATACCAGAATGTCATCAATGAAGACCACTACAAACTGATCCAGGAAGTCGATGAAGATACTGTTCATCAACTCCATAAAGACGGCTGGGGCATTCGTAAGCCCAAATGGCATCACTACAAACTCGTAGTGGCCATATCTGGTCCGGAATGCTGTCCTGTGTACATCCTGCTCCCTCACCCTCAACTGGTGATACCCGGAATGCAGGTCAATCCTGGAGAACACGGTCGCTCCCTGTAACTGATCTAACAAATCATCAATGCGCGGCAGTGGATACTTGTTCTTGATGGTCACCTTGTTCAGCTCTTTGTAATCTATGCATAACCTCAGTGATCCGTCCTTCTTCCGTACGAAGAGGACAGGTGCTCCCCAAGGGGACACGCTAGGGCGAATGAAGCGCTTCTCAGCCAACTCCTCGAGTTGCTTCTTCAGCTCCAACATCTCGACAGGCGTCATCCGGTATGGGGCCTTCGAGATGGGTCTCGTACCAAGCTCTAACTCGATACTGAAATCCACACTCTTGTGAGGCGGCAAACTGGACGGCTCAGCAAAAACATCAGTAAACTCACAAACAACTGGAATGTCCTCTACAGCTGGACTCTCCCCCTCCTTCATGGCATAACACCAGAAGGCCTCGCAACCCTGTGCAATCAGTCTAGCTGCTCGTATCGCACTGATAATTGTGCCTACCTTTCCAAGGTCCCAACCTCGGAAAACCTCTATTTGGTCTAACTCGGTAGAGAGGGTAACAGTCCTCCTACCTACATCTAAAACTGAAGAGTGTCTATCCATCCAATCCATACCTAGAATGACTTCTTCATGCTCTAATGGCATGACAAAGAAGTCAACTAGTAACACATGGGTCCCTACAAAAATGGGACAACCGTGAATCTCACGGGTACCTCTTCACCTACCACCATCGGGTAACCCTATAATAAAGGGCATCCCCTCAACTGTATCTAACCCAAGACGCTCTACACAGGCATCAGAAATAAAAGAGTGCGTAACACCAGTATCAAATAAAACTCTAACAGGTAAACCATGAATCAGAATGGTACTTGTAGTAGTAGGTGCAGCTGGCTCCTCTGCACTCCTCAGCTAAAAAACACGACCCTGTTGGCCTCTGGTATCAGTGGTGCCCCCACCACGGCCTCTTTCTTCCTCTACTCGGCCCAAGAGCAGATACCTGAGTCGTAGGGCGATCTAGGACCCTCTGCTGTCCCTGTATCTGCTGTTGCTGCTGAGGTGGCCTCTGCCCACCTCCCGCTACACTGGCAGGAGAAGAACCCTGCTGAGATGCAGCTCCGCCCTGGTGGCAGGAAACGGCTCTATGACCCGGTCTACCACAGGTAAAACACGTCACTACTGGCCTCGTGCACTCGGGCTTCAGATGCCCTAGATCTCCACAGTTAAAACACTGCCGTCCCTTCTCTGGAACTGGTGTAGATGAAGGCTGACCCTGGCGTCTCTGACCACGCCAACCACTAACAGAACCACTGGTTTTCCCTGTACGCTGCCTCTTCTCAGAGCCTCCGGTCTGAGAAGCTCTCCTCTGACTCGCCCGCTCTCGCTCATAGTCGGCGGCTCTGTCCTGGTAGTCCATCAAGGACTCACAATGAAATCTTGCCATATAGGCCCGGGTAGTATCCCTCAGTCGTCGGGAAAAGAGATAAACGTGTTGGTCTGTAGTAGGTGCAGCTGGTCCCAGTAATGCCAGCTCCTCTTGAAACCTCCTGATGGCCTCAGAGACTGGTACATCCTCAACTCAGCCTCAACAAAATCTCGCAGTATCTCCCTCCTCAGTGAGGCAGGGCAGAAACGCTCTCTAATCATCGTCCTCATCTGATCATAACTGGTAACCTGACCCCGTACTGATCTCCACCAGTGCTGTGCCAAGTCCCGGAATAAAGTCTGAACCAGCTCGATCTGTCTGTTAGCTGGACATCGAATAGACTCCAGAGCTGAGTCTACATGCCCGATCCAGAGCTCAACCTCCAACCCCACCTTCCCAGTGAAAGGGGGTACACCCATCTGATGGAATGCCTTCAACCAGGTATCTAGTCTAGGCCCTCTATGCTCCTCCGGTGCTCTGGCAATCTCAGCAACAGGTACCTGTACAACTGGTACCTGAGTAAACGTTGTGGGACCTCTCAGATGGTCCCTCCTGTGCCTGTAAATCTGGGGCACGTCTACCGGCTCTTGCAGCCTCCTCAACACGTCTGATATATGCTCGGAACTCTGATCTCCCCATGGAGACACGATCAGACTCGCTAGACTAGGCTCTCTGTGCCCCCTGTCCCTCAGCTGCCCCGTTCCTAGTCTTAGGAAGGACGCTCTCAGCAACCTCCTCATGTATCTCTCCCGCATGTGAACCGTCAGCAGGAGTCCTACCCCGTCCTCTACCTAGAGGGGGTCTACCTCTACCTCGCCTAGCTGCAGGTAAGACTCTAGTCTGAACCATCTGCAAAAGGCGTAAACCTATCTTAGAAGGCTATATATATGCCATATGTATAGATATATAACAAATCAATCACAACAAAATATCTATATATATCTATACTGTCGAGGTCTTCAGAGGGGTGATGGTTCACGTACACGATAACCTAAAACATTTGTACTCATTTCAAAACCAAAACCTTTTGAAAAGTCAGACCCCTTTCGGGTTCTGTTTATTTATCTATTCGAACTTTATTGCAGATTACTAGTGCCATTGTTGTCAACCTGGGTTCTGATACCAACTTTGTAACACCCCAAATCCGTAGGACTCGGAGTGCTATTGGGCTAGGATCTCACAATGGATGCTGACCCTAACCTGACAACAACTTCATTGAATCTTACAACAAGACACCAATAGATTAAAACAAAACATAAAAACTGATATATATATATATATATATATATATATATATATATATACATACATGTCAAAAGGATGATACAGAGTACTGCTGAGTACAAAGTCAAACTGAAATCCGTACAATAATGATAAACCCAAAATCCCACGAATACGCCCAGTGTACGGAACCCTCAGCAGATCACCCCTCTGGATCACTCTGCAGCTCTCCTAACTTGCAAAGGATCTATAACACGGTATAAAACCGTTAGCTAACTATACACATATATAAGAAGATGATAGAGCACAAACACACATCAATAATGTTAACACATCATCATGATATTACACATTTACCCAGTTTATTATCTTTAATAAGTTAAATCACTCAATCGTATAAATAGATGTATATGAAGATATGTGACATGAGGAATCTAATTTCCCGCCTCTGAGTACTCTAGCCAGCTGGAGTAGTATCAGCGCACCCCCCGTGTACCCTATGGGAGTGGTGAGGGTCCTTCCCGTATACCAGATCTGGCCTGACTACAGAGAACCTCCCAGACTCCACTACGGGATGAAAGGGAAAGGTTATCACGGCCACTACAATGGGCGGTCAGTATAACATAGGTCGGTGACCATAATAACACATGCTATAAAGCATATAACACACACACCACTCAAGCATACATCCAATATAAGGATAGTAGCTAAGTAAGTCCTATGGACTTACCTCGATCTCAGAAGTAACTCGCTACGAACAACTCTCGGAAACGTCCACTCCAAACTGGAGGACAACACAACCTATACAAGGCACACACACACACACACACACATATATATATATATATATATATATATATATATATATATATATATATATATATCAATCTACTATCACACAAAGGGGTCACACCTAGACCCAAGGGATCCATAAGGATCATATCCAACTCGTAACCTCAAGGCCGTAACCGGCATAACTATATCATACTCATCATAAACCGATACCTAGCATGGTACTAGGTTCCTCATACTAGAAAGGAAAGGAACTACCTAACTATAGGTAGTCCCGGAACAAGGCGCACCTGCGTGAACGGAGGACGCAGGGGCGGAAGAGATCACCCACAGGTGCGGCAGGTAAAATCCGCAGGGGCGGTGACAAGGGTCGCTGGCAACGCAGGCACGGCGCAGGCGCTGGCGCGGGCGCGATGGCACAGTCTCCGCAGGGGCGGCAGTTTCCGGGCGCGGGGGCGGCGACAGTGCAGAACAAGATCTCGTGATTCTTCTTCGGCTCTTCACGTGATCAAATCACGTCCTTACCATTCCAAATCCACACACCACATGCACATACATATACCAACCATCAAAACCCTTAGCATACATCTAATCCTAAGCTAGAAAGATTGAATCCAAGAAGAAGAGAAGGAGAAGAAGCAAGACTCACCACTACTGAAGATCCTAGGCTACAGGGAAGATCAACACACACCAAGGCTGGCTTCCAAGCTCAGCAAACTCACAGTCATCAACCACAAAAGCCACCACACACATAAATCTCAAACCAACCTCTTCTAAACCAAGAACAAGATCAAGGGAAGCAAGGGAAAGCTAGGAACGAGATGGAAGCTGGAGAGGAACGTGAAGAACAAACCTTTGATCAGCCAAGGGAAAGATTAATTAAGGTAAAGAGTAAAGCAAAGCACGGGTCAAAGGGTCAACAAAAACGGCTGCAGCCGCAGGAAACCGCATGGGCGGTTCCATTATCCGCAGGGGCGGGAACCCGTAGGGGCGGCCATCATGCCCGCGGGTGCGGCAAGGCCAAACTCGGCCAAAGGAAATCTCGGCTAAGGACGGAACTCGGTCCGAAAGAATAGAGGTCTCACAAAATCAATGAAATAATAGATTCTTTTTAAATCAAGAAACTTTTAAATACCATAGGAATTTTATGGAAAATTTAAAATCCTAATTGAATATCAAAAGATTTATATGGACTTTTAAAAATCTATATTGAATACCCATATACTTTTAAACTCCAAAAAATTCCTGTAAAATCTTAATTGAATACACCCCCCTAAGTCGGTTGTCCCCTACCGCTCTAACTAGTGCGCTCCATGCTGTTGAAGAACTCATCCGCGATGATGCTCTTCACCGGCCGGTGTCCGTGACTTATCCTTCGTGACGACCTAGTCGTTTGTCGCTTTAGATCTCTAGTCAACCCCTCGATCCACTAAGATGTTTGGTGAATCGAATTGTTTTCCTTAAATAAAAAAAAAAGTCCAAATAACAAGCACAAAATAAAATAACCCGATTTGAAAATTTTCAATAAAAAATAATTTATGATGTAACTTAACTTTTCTTCAAACCCTTAATGCTCTTCCACCCATATCTATGCTTTACGCCACCGCACATCCTCTCCCGCCAGCTACCATGTAGTTTACTCGCTTCTCCCTCTAGCGTTGTGCCCTTAATCATGAATGGCTTGCATAACCGGAGATTGAGGAATGTATGGCTTAAAATATGTACGATTGCTACGACCCTAACTACTCATCGATTGATGTCTTCTCCCAATTCAAGAATATCCTCTCCCAAGCTCTAATTGGAAGACTTGGTTGTGTGTACTTGCATGTGTATTGTATATCTTTGTAAGTGAATACATACATCTCTATCTTTACCTCTTATATTAATATATCTTGTTAGGACTTGGACTATAAATTGATTGTTTATATATAAAAAATGATTATTGATTTGGATAATTACTCAAGACCAAAGCTTCTTAATGCTCATTTTTTGTTGAATTCTTGATCTTTTTGGTAGATACTTTTGCTCGCTTTCTTCCAACTAGAAAGTTTATATAGTAACTTTCTTATAATTTTGTCAAAAATTAAAAGGCAATGTAACGACTCATAGTTGATCTGACTTTTGCTTCACTCTAGCTGTCTAAAACTGCAAACTTATAGATGCTTGGAATTTGATGATTTTGATTGGGTCAGATATGACGTGGAGGTCTATCGCACCTCCGACTTTATATACTAGACTTGTAATTCTAAAATCAATTGACAATGGGAGAGGTAGCCTACCAACCTTATATACTAAACTTGTAATTCTAATATTGTCGACCTGAAAACCATAATCCTTTACAATTGACACTGGAATACTTTAAGGTCCAATTTCTTAGAATTCGTGGGTTTGGATTTTGAGCTACTATGGGATGTAAAGAGAATTCAATGGATGAGCCATAAAGGTGATATTAATTTAATCTTATTTTTGTAAAAACATCATAACTTTTGTTGAAAATGCTGAATCAGATGCCGTAGTCATTAACAAAAAAATTATCGATTTGTTAGGAGGATAAAAAATTAGGATGAACTTAATTATATATTGCAGATGAATGATTCATTTATTGATTATATCATACAAAAATAAATAAGTAATACAAAACAATTGCCGTAATGTGGTATTTGTTTACTGATCGTAATAACCGGAAAATTTCCATAAATTTTATTTCCAAAAAACCGACTCGAGTAACTGATTGAAAGAAACCGAACCAAATCACAACGAGTTTACATAGCAAACCTGACTGATCTTCTTTATTTTTTTTAATTCATTTCATCCCGGCCATGAAAATAACCGGCCCAGAACTCCCGCTCCCTCCTCGCCTATAACACCCATAAAATTTTAGGTTTAATATTTTTTTAGTCTCATTCCACATTATATATTTTTTCTACGGTTGATTAAGTAGAAAGTTCACCCTTTTATAATAAGTCTTCAATATCTCCAACCAATTCACCAGCATGATGAATGGGTTATTCTAATTTTCTTGTTTTCTTTTCTTCTTTTACTTATTTCTTTCGTCGTCTTTATCCGTAACCGTTCGATATTGAAGATATCAAATCTTCCCATATTGTTGCCCATGTCTTTTCTCATCCCTAACCTCAAGTACGCACACCTAAACTCACTCTTCATCGTATGTTGCTCGTCATTTCTTCTCTAATCCTAACAATCAGGAATTAGCGGCCGTCATTCTAGAAATTTTGCAACCGGGTGACATTCTTGAATTCATGCATCACCGATCTGCTAGTATCTTCCCGGCGTAGGTCGAAGGACAGTTCCGACCGAGAAGCGTCACCGCTAACTTCCTTTCATTCCCTCCGGGATTGTTCGCGCAATTGGAGACGCACATGAATAAGAGAGCGAGTGCGTCTGCGTGTCAACCAACCATTGAAGGCACCGTTCGAGTCCTTGGAGTACGAGTAAGCCCGATTTCCTTCTCAGTGCCTAGCCTTATATTTCTTTTACTGTGAGTTTGATAAAGGTACAAGAAAAATATTGTTCATATAGAATTGGTTCAATCTCAGTGTTAAACTGTTAATGGTTTGGCTTTGTGAGGATGTGTAAGGAGGTGAGAAGTAGGTTTATCCGATAGATTTCATGATTTAAGTTCAATCAAGAGATGAAAGGTAAATCAAGTAAGGTTTGAGTTTGGCTACCGTTGGTTTACTTCTGAGTGGTATTGTGAAGTTTTGTAGAATGATGGAGTTACTAAAAAGAGAATTAAGGAGTATGTGATCGATATGTTTTAATTTGAACAAGGAGTAATCAATGACTAGAAGCAAATGATTGTATAAACACAAGTAGATATGAGATTATATGATGTAATTAGTAGGTTAGTTGTTAATAGTCGGTGAGATGAGTTTATATTAATTAAGTGGGATGTGTCAATTTATTTAATTTAATGATAAATTTGAGGTGTTAATGTAAAAGAGTAGCACGTTAGGCGTTTGTATCTGACTCATAAGGATGGATTTAAAATCGGAATAAATGTTTTTTGTTAAAGAATCACTTCAGAACGTCGAGATTCACGAGTAATTGTACGGGTCAGATTGGTTAGGGTTATGTTGGTTCGTATTTAAGTGATCTCTATCCTGTTGTATGTTAATTACGGTTATTGAAATATTCTAGGTGTATTAGCCCGATCCATGTACATTTTGGAAGTCTTATGCTTGTGCTAGTTTGAGTTAGCTTCTTCGACCGAGGTAAGTTCTATGTACTTATTTAGTTAGTTTTTCGTAATATTGGTGTGTTGGTGTGTGCTATTTTGGTGGTGTGTTAATGTTTGTTAATTATAACTTGAGTAGAATGACTTTAATTACATTATTGACCCAAGTGGATCGTGACATCAATACTCATCGCTAACAGGTGACTGAACAGTTTCTCTACGACCAGTCCACACGGTAGACGGATGAGATTCCAGTCCGGTTGGTTTACAGAGACAGAGGCGAGGGACGGAGATCCCTCGTGTCACACAATAAGTTGCATATATATAGTGTGAATCACTTAAAGAAAAGATAATAATGGGATATGTGTGAAATCATGCTTGTGTGTCTATTTATTGATTTGTTGTGTGTGTGCTAGAATAGTGTGAACTAATATTAGAATTGCTAGCTAACGGTTTTCACCGTCATGTTGTAGATGTCTTGCAGGATAGGGAAGTTGTGGAGTGATCCGGAGTAGTGTGGTCAGCCGAATTTCCTAACGAGTCGTTTTGGGTTTTTGATATTCTTTTAGTGACGAGACTCATTTCATTTTCCTTCAGATTTTGTCACATTTTTTTTGATGGTTGATTGTCGTTCTCTTCTTCATGACATTTTACATTTAAAACGTTTTATTCGGTTTTCTATTATTTGTGTATTGTTGTAAGATCCGGTAAAGTTGTCGTTCTCTTCTTCATTTCATCCGGACCGACCATGAAAAGTAACGGCCCAGAACTCCCGCTCCCTCATGGCCCAGAAAGAAGGGTTGGCAACATTGTGCTCCTCTACTTCGGCCCACGAAAGAGACCGGCCTCATCACCATTCCCCCTTCCCCTTTGGGCCACAAGCGACAGGCCGACCCAAACCCTTACAAGCAAGCACCTACTACAGCCTCACCCCTAGTCGTCTTCCTCTCCTAACCGGACAAAGCAACATTCATCTCCTTCTCGAGCCATTACAGTTCGGAGTCAACCGACGTGAAGAGCATTCAAGTCCAGCATTACACGTACACTGAAGACTCACTAATATGCCTTCGGATGGCGAGGCCATCCTTCTATCCGGCTAAGAGGACCCCGCAAGCGGCATGTCTAGCCATGACATGAAGCTTGCCATTTTGAGTATTTCCTTAGTTATTTCCATTTATGAATTATGTAATAAAAGAAGGAATATTTTTGTGAAATATTCCTTTTTAAGTATTTTCATTGGACCTCCCTTAGGCAATTCCTATTGGTTCCCCTTTAGGCAATTCCTATTGGGCTTGGTCCTCCCGTTATACTTTTCTATTAGCCCGTACTTAGACAACACCCTTTGTATAAGGATGTGCTGACCTTCATTGTAAAGGATGTCTAAGTTGAATCCAAGAATAGTGAAGGGAAATCCTCCTCTTGGTTTATGCATCACTCTTCTTCCATCTCCTCAAATATCTATCTTGGATCAAAGACTAGATCCAAGAACTCATACTCGAGGATCCTTTTGAAGGATCAACTATCCCGCTCCACCTCGTGGATGATCCGATCTATCTTGATTGGATCGACCGTACGCTTCTGCTCCACCTCGTGGATGATCCGATCTCCTCGATCTAGATCCCCCGTTTGTATCACTCACGTAACCGGAGGTGAACCTGGACGAAACCATTATGCCCATCCATTGCATACGAACCCACACACACACTCTCTCTCTCTCCTAACTTGCCTCCGAACGCCCGTTTTCCCAACGCATAACCTGCACTTCGCTTTCCTTCATCACCACGCCGCCACCAAGCTTCCTCTGCGAGAGCCGCCGGCACGTGGAAGCATCAAAAACTCCGTCCCCTTCTCCTCCTCTTCCACAGTCAAGAAACCAGGTGATATAATAGGCCCTCACTACCGTCGTACCGCCGGTGAACCTCTTTTTCTCCATTCCCTTCTCCCCCTCTTCCTCTCTCACTAAGCAACCCCTCACCGGTTCTCTTTATGTACAACAATAGACCGTTGAGAATACCGACGAGCTATCGGAGTTCCTTCTGCCACCGTGGTCGCTGCCGGAATATGTAATGTCTCTATCTCTCCCCTTCCATGCTTCCTTAGCTTGATATGTGCATGGTGAAGATGAAGAGTATTAAATATGTGTTGCATTTGTACCTCAATGAGATTCGAAACCCCCGATCTTCAAAGCACTGTAACGTTGCCACCTAGTTTTTCCCAATGTGTCTTGAACCCCCGACGTCCTGCTACTTCCCTTGCCAGACGTCTCTTCTTTTTGCTTCCCGTAAGCTTCGAACCCGGGACGTGCTTCATCTTCATATTTTGCAGCCTTATTTTTATTTTGTACTTCGCAAGGATTGAACCTAAGACCTCCACACTCTAGCTAATTACACTTTTTTTCTTACAAAGGGAATCGAACCTTCCTATTCAAGGACCTGGGTTCCTTGCCGCCAGTGGGGTTCGAAACCAAGACCTCCCAATACTATTGTAGCCAACATTCCTTGCCTCCAAGAAGGTTCGAACCCTCGAACTAGTATTCACACTTATTATTTTCGGAATCGTCATATTTATCTAGTCGAGTTCGGAAATGTTCTTAAAGTATTATAATCCTTGATACATATAGTAAAAATAGTTATATTTTGGATAATGATTATTTATGGAATTATATTAGAATTCTAGTTCGAAACCATGGATAGCGTGGAGTGTTATGAGGTCTCGGGGTTAAGACCGTTATAGAGCTTGAGAATGGTAGAATGAGAAATAGATATATATGTGGAATGTTGTAATTATGCGGATGTGATGAACTGATATCTAGGTCTAGTGGACTGAAGGATTGAGAGATAGGTAGTGGTAGAGATGTAGCCTATGTAGGATGTCTTACCGTAAAGTTACGAAATAGTAGAACGAGTATATTTAGATGTTGTTACATCTTAACTAGAATTGTGAGATCTTCAACGGACATATTGAGATTAGCAGTACTAGGATCTCGGATAAGATAAGGTGAGTTCCTTTGACTCACTTAGCTACCTTTAATAATGTTGAGAGTATGCTTAAGATGGTGTGTGTATTGATTGATCACACTACTACATTAAGTTTGTATTGAAACGGTTCATGGTAACGGTAATATATAATGAAACGGTGCAATGAAACGGTCAAACTTTTTGAAGCGTTTTAAGAAACGGTTTTTAAAAAATCGGTTTATGCAACGAGAAAATGAAGCGGTTTATATAAATGAAGCGATTTTTTGTAGCGGTTATTTAATATTGAAGCGGTTTATACAAATGAAACGTCTTTTTATAGCGGTTTTTTTTAATATTGAAGCGGTTTGTAACAACCCGCTTTAAAATAAAAATAGCAAATATGCCCGCTAAAATTATTTCACCGCGCGCCACTAAATATTATCTAAAAGACTAAAAGCCCCAATTTCAGACAAATTGATTCCAGATGAAACCCTATTTCCTTAACTCGCTACTCGATCAAAAGTTTACTTGTCCGTGGAATTTGCCCAATCTCTCAAAAGTTTTCATCAATCTCTACCCGTTCTTCCCAAATCTTTCATAGAAGTTTCGATGACTTGATCACAGGGGAGACCGAAGCCCCGACGAACGGCAGTCGTATCAATTTTCACCCTCGTTGAAGGTCTAAGCATACAAGTTTAGTTTATTGGGTTCGGGCGTATGCTTGTGTATTGGGTTCGGGCGTATGCTTGTGTATTGGATTCGGGCGTATTCTTGTGTATTGGGTCCGGGCGTATGCTTGTGTATTGGGTCTGGGCGTATGCTTGTGTATTGGGCCCTGGCGCGGGCTTATTTATTGGGCCTTGGTGCGGGCATGTGTATTGGATCCTGGCGCGGTCTTGTGTATTGGATCTTGGCGCGGGCTTGTGTATTGGATCCGGGGGCGGGCTTGTATTGGATCTTGGCGCGGGCTTGTATTGGATCCGGGCACGGGCTTTTATTAAAACACTTCAGCTTTTATTAAAACACTTGTGTCTTTATTAAAAACACTTGGTCTTTTGGGTCTTCATAAAACACTTTGACTTTAGTAATTTCATATTACCAATTTGTACTTTTAATTGATCTAAGTAAGAGGGGCCTATTTTGTCCCTTTAAATGAAAAAGAGCTTACGCTCATTTTTACAAAAAGGGTCTACTCTCCCATTTCACCCTTTATTTATCTTGGTTTCCCTTTCTCTCTATTTATTCTCGGTGTTTCATTGGTGTCTTTATTATTCTTTGGACCAATGTTATTTTGTCTTACAACATCTACTGCCAATGATTTTGGGTTGTAAGCCGTTACCAAATTTGAGAAGTGATTTCAATTATATAATTATCATTTTCATAGTTTAATCTTATGGATATCTTATAATGTTTATTAGTAGTGTTGATATTTAGTTGTAGCAAGCAGCCCGACCATAATACTCATCTGGTGAGCTGAAAATCTCAACTTGAGGAGGATATGAAGATTCCAACAGAGACAATACAAACCATTTAATTGAAGATCTTACATTTTACAATCATGGTGTCATTGTTTTCGGGTGCTTGCAACATAATAGCATAAAAGCTCAAATGTTTTGATTCCTTTCTCGTGTAACTACTCCCTTTCTTTAAGCACAATTTTATTATCTAGATAAGAGAGTAAATAAAGAATCAATTAGAAATTTACAATATATATGTTTGTTGACTCGGAAATGTAAGTGTATCAAAACAATGTCGTGTAACTACTCCTTTTCTTTAAGCACAACTCATTATCCAGATAAGAGAGTAAATAAAGAATCAATTAGAAATTTACAATATATATGTTAGTTGACTCGGAAATATAAGTGTATCAAAATAATTTTTAGAAAATACACTTGTTACCTCTTATGCAAAGAGATAATGAAGTATATACTCATTCTTCTTATATCCGACCAACATAGCAACAATTTTACTCCTCTACTCATTTGAAATAATATAATCAACATATTTCGTAACATACAACTTAACCAAGTCTCTAATTGTATAGTCCATCATCTCGATAATAAACTAAATGCTTTAAAATGTGTAAAATATATTAACAAACCTTTGAATCACTTAAATCAAGCAAAGTAATGAGAGAATGTGGATAAGCAACGTCTTCAACAAAATCACCAACAACTATGCAAGTCTAATCATATATTAGTAACAAAATATAAGGTAGAACATTAATAACATGAATATTTAAAATATAAAAAATAAACTTAGTTGAAATCTTTTATCTATTAAAAAGAGTGAAATATATACTATTTAATAAATGACGAGTGATATATAAGATAAAGAAAATATATAACTAACAAAAATAGATAAATAATGTATAAGACGGTTATGCTTGAACTTACAAAATCAAATCTGCCTAACATTAGTTTTTCAAAATCACATTCATTCAAGAGATTTCCCATGAAAAATATGATATCATTAATACCAATATTCTCCAACTTTTTTTGGTTTAAACCGCTTAGGTTTAATCTCCTTTCTTCTTTCTCCTTCATCACATTCAACCTCGGTTATGAGTGTCACAAAGGATCCTATATCCAACAATTTCTCCAACATCTAAAATTTAAAATAATAAAACAAAAATTACAATTACAATAATGATCGATCATATACAAAATAACATAAAATAATCAAATATTAAGTTGATATATTCAATGCATATGCGAGATAAAACAAACGTACTATTATCATATATTTCAAGTCTCGACGCCAGCCGCAAACTATTATATTTCAACTTTGTTGATTTGTAGCGGTGATTGAATGTGAAAAACACCTCTAACAAGATCAACATTTCATGAAAAATAAATTACGACAACATATGATTAAATAAATCTTTCAAAAAATCAATCATACCATTGACTTTGTACGGCTTGTATCATGGCATAATCATCGTCATTAACAAGTACATAAATCTCATCACGTTGTTGCACGATATAACTATCATCTAGATTTAGTAACAATTTCCCATCATTTGCATCACTTTTCACTCCACGTCGAATGACCCTAAGAAAGGAAATTAAAAGTTGTTTAAAAGATTTGCCATCTAAATCTAAAAATAATTACATAAAATTTATATCTTATAATACTATAAAAAAGAGACTTCTCCCTAACAATAGTCAATTTCGAATTTTCTCTTAAATGCTTTTCCCAAAATATTATAAAAAAGATGTTTAATATAATATTTCAACAAAATTGTCTAGCATACTTAAGTAGAGATAATAGTTTAAATAAAAAAGCTATATGTAAAACTCATAATTAAAAGTACTCCTATAAGTCACTAGTGTTATAATCACCCCGCTAAAACTCCTGACGCCCATGTCAGACTAAGGACCGTCAACAGAGCCGAGTGACAACCTACTAGGACAAGCACACCAGGGTTAGCTCTGATACAATCTGTAAGATCACATGTCTTTGGGTCGTTGTTCCCGTGCAAACCATGTCCACGCCGAAACTTTTCAAGAGGTCGCCCATCCTGAAATTGCTCCCGCACGAGTACGCTTAACTCCAGAACTATTTGTCCTCACTCTACGATTGAAAAATATGAATTCTTGTTGGCATGGGTAGTAACACATCACAAACTCTCATTCAAATGATGCGGGATGACATTTTACAGGGCGTTACACCTTCAACAATCCGCTTGATGTGGCATCTAATTTTAGTATCTCTTATTTCAACAATAAGATATCCCATTATCCATTTCTCTAGTGCAATAAGTTGTAACACAATATTCACCTCCTTTTGTTGCTCTGATCATCATCTTATTCATTGTTAAAATATTAATAGACCGTGCCATTGAAATTAAAACCTATAAGAAAAGAAACACTTTATTTAGTCCTATTAATGTTGTATACAAGTTGACGATAAGACACATTTTAGGGATAAACTTATAAAGATTTACCGGGAGAATAAAAAATGAAAATAAGTATACCTTACTTAGATCTGCTACTCTACTCGGATTTTAAGTCCGGTAAACAATCTCACTTCTCATCAAATCAAAATCCAACTCATTAATATTGTCTCCAACTCTCCATCTCTACTCTATCTCGTTCACAAATAATGATTGTTTGATGGTCCCTAACACTTTGATTTATTATGCAAAAGTGTATAATTAGGAAAACTAGAGACTAGAAGCACATAGCAATCTAATATTCCAACCAAAGATGACAATGTCTTCTTCCAATTATTTTATTTGAACCGTGTTCATTTTTTGGGCCAAAAGCTTGTTGATATATGTAAAAAAAGAATAGATTTATAATACTAAATCCCAAGCGAATAAGAAATATGACTATAACTGAACCATATGCAATGTTGTTGCCGGTGAGATTATTATCTGAGTCATAACGGTCCAACAAACCGAGAAACAATGCGTAAAACTCCCGCCTCCAGTGGCATACATAAGGAATCCGCTTATCTCGTAAATAACAAGGGTGGAGGGAAAGAGAATCACCACTCTCGCATATGAATGAGGGGAATGATTAGATAACCGTCCGGTAAACCATACGCCTCACAAATAGGATTAATATATTCTTCCTCAATTTCTTATTCACGTTAGAGCGACAAAACTTGAAGTGCAAGTAAACAAGGATGACGAACCCGAGTAGAATGAGCAAATCTTGTGGAATTTTTCTTCTAAGCAAACTCTCGAAAAATGCGCAAACAAATGTTTCTTTGGCAACAAAAACATTGAGGTTTGGCAAGAGTGAGTTAATCTACATTAAGATTGATTAAGGTTTTACACGGAAAGAATTATTGAGGTTCAGTAGTAAATATATTATGAATTATATGTTGCGCAATGTTAACAATTTCGTCTACGTTAACATTCAACGTTACGTATTATTATAGTTCAATGGAATATATATTAATTGGAAAATGAGGTTTATCATCGATTCTTATTGTATGAATCAATACATGTAGATTGTTCAGAGTTTTGCACGAAGAACCTATAGCGAAGAGTATCCAATAGTAGATAAATGGGTATTTAATAGTTGATGGAGTTGCCATCTAAGATGAGGAGTGAGACAAGTTTGATACATATATTTATTGGATTTAATTATGCTTATAGTTATTGTGGTTTAGGGCCTGAATGTGACCAAAATTCAAAAGTTATACACAAAATAAGTACTTCAAAACCAACTTCATATTTACTCGATGACAATGATGATACAATATCAAACATTGTTGTACTTCAAGTCTGACGAGGAATCGAGTTGAGGTGAACATATATGTTGTTTACAATGAATGAATATACACTCACATTAAAGTTGATTCAACAAGAAGTCCATAAGACATTGGTGTAGTGTTGCAAATATATGTCATTGTTTAGAGTGAAGTAGAAATTAAAAAAAATACGTGATTATTCTATATTGGCTTTCAATTGCCTACCTTTTTAACAAGAAATATTAACAGTATAGTGTCGTAGTTGGTATTTGGGGTTAACTTTGATACAATATGTAATATCCCATGTCTTTGGGTCGCTGTCCCCATGCAAACCATGCTCACACGGAAACTTTCCAAGAGGTTACCAATCCTGAAATTGTTCCCTCACGAGTACGCTGAACTCCAAAGTGATGTGTCCTCACTCTACCACGGGAAAATAAGAATTCTTGTTGATATGGGTACTAACCCATCCTTATAAGTTAATCACAAACTCTCATTCAAATGATAGGGATGAAATTTTACGGGTATTATACCTTCAACAATCCGCTCGATGTGACATCCAATTTTAGTATCTCTTATTTCAACAAAAAGATGTCTCATTTGTCTTTTCTCTAATGCAATAATTGTAACACAATATTCACCGCCCTTTTGTTGCTCTGATCATCATTTCATCCATTACTAAAATATTAATAGACCATGCCATTGAAATTGAAACATGGAAGCAAAAAACACTTTATTTAGTCCTGATTAATGTTGTATACAAGTTGACGATAAGACACATTTTAGGGATAAACTCATAAAGATTTAGCGGGGGAGAAAAAATGAAAATTAGTATACCTTACTTATATCTGCTACTCTACTCGGACTTCCTGTCCGGCCAACAATCTCACTTCCTATCAAATCAAAATTCAGCTCATTAATATTGGTCTCCAACTCTCCATCTCTACTCTATCTCGTTCACAAAGAATGATTGTTCGACGGCCCCTAACGCTTTGATTTATTATGCAAAATTGTATAATTAGGAAACATGTTTAATATTTGATATTTGTATTTATATTTAAACTAGATAAGAATATAAGAAAAGCAAGAGATTAGGAAGCACATACCAATCTAGCATTCTAACCAAAGATGACAATGTGTTCTTCTAATTATTTCATTTGAAGCGTGTTCATTTTGTGGGCCAAAAACTTGTTGACATATGCAGAAAAGAAGAGATTTATAATAATAGATCTTGAGTGAATAAGAAAGATGACTATAACTGAATCATATGGTATGTTGTTGCCGGTGAGATTATTGTCTGAGTCATAACGGTCCAAGAAACCGAGAAACAGTGCATAAAACTCCCGCCTCCAGTGACGTACATAAGGAATCCGCAAATCTCGTAAATAACAATGGTGGAGGGAAGAAGAATCACCACTCTCGCATATGGATGAAGGGAAATATTAGATAACCGTCCGGTAAACCATACGCCTCACAAGTAGGATTATTACATTATTTATCAATTTCTTATTCAGTTTAGAGCGACAAAACTTGAAGTGCAAGCAGACGATGATGACAAACTTGAGTAGAATAAGCAAATCCTGTGGAATTTTTCTTCTAAACAAACTCTCAGCGGCTGAACAAACAAATGTTTCTTTGGTAGCAACAACATTGGGTTTGACAAGGGTGGGTTAATCAACATTAAGATTGATTAAGGTTTTCCACAAAAATTATTATTAAAGTTGAGTGATAAATATATTACGACGGTAAATGATAAATTCATAAATGAGTGAAAAGATAAAGCTTAGCTAGGACCAGAATAGTCCTGACCAAACCTACAAAGCAACAAAGTTTATCATCATACAAACATAAGGGCTAAAACAATGCCCTAGTACTCCCGGTAGGCATGCAAACCCCCTGAATGTACCATCTACCATCAACTGACTATAAATATAAATAACATAAACCTCAAGGCACTGTCTATAAGGCCCTTCCACCTTCGGCAATGCATCAACAAAAAGGGACACTCATAGACCAACAAAGTGCATAACCAACGGATCAAGATATCATTCACCTTCGGCAAAGCCATCACCAAATGAGTCTCTAGCCCGGGACAAATAAACAAAGCAAAATTGTGCAAGCCAAGAGCAGAATACAACTCTGGCATAAAAACATACAAAGCACTAGATCTCAAACCTCTCGCCCACCCTGGCTAGAAAGGCGTTGTTCGCTATTTCACGCCCCTATAAACTTTTATCAAGAATGATAAAAGCTCACAGGTTAGTAAAAACACGGTATGTTTTAAATTTATAAACAAGAAATAAACACGCAATATGTAGCGAACCCACAATGTATGGGTCAATTACAATTAGGGTAAGTATTCCAAGGTCGAACTCAGAGACTAAATGTTTGGAATGCAGATGTGATCACAAATAGCGTAAATCAAAATAAAAGAACGAGGTTGGAAAAGAAGGTAAGAAAGATCAAAGGAGTTTTGAAGGGTTTTCTGTAAAGTTCGCAATCAAATAACAGATTTGATCGAAAACCAAGTAAAACAGACAAACGAAAGTATATCAATAAAGAAAATGCGGATTCCAAGGATTTAAGGTCATCGTTTATACGCACGGACTCAGGAAATCTCTCAAAAGATCTATGGTTACAAACTTCAGGGAAGAACGTTTCTAAACTAATAGTTTATTACCGGGTAAGTCTCAAGACTATCTAGTTCCAAACCAACTACCTATTACCGGGTAAGTCTCAAGGTAGAGAGAGAGGAAATTCTAAACAAACCAAATTCCGAACTAAGCGAAAGGTAAACCATTACCGGGTAAGTCTCAGGTACTACCCTACTTAGGACAGAATCTAGGCACACTCAACCCAATAGAGGTTTCACCTCTATTACCTATGGTCGAACACTCAAGTATCTAAGCGGAACATTACCGGGTAGGTCTCAATTCCAGTTTAGGTTACTAGCTAGATGAATTCTAACTAGGTTTAAGAACAAGCCAACCATAGGATTTCAAAGCTACTCAAACCAAGCAATAAGCACAATTCCATCATAGTCCGGGTAATAACGAATCCCAATTCACCTTGGATCCACAAGAGTTTTAGCCAACAATCGACATTTCAAACGCAATCATCAATCCACTCAATTCAATGGAAGAAACAATCATCAATCCAAGCAATTCAATGGAAGAAACAATTATCAATCCAATCAATTCAATCAATTCAAGAGAGAATGCATCAACAAGAATCTAAAATAGAGATTAAAGAAGAAACTCAGGTTTATTAATAGAGGATTAGCAAAACGTCAAATTCCCTAATATTCGCGAAGTTTCTCCAAGCTCCAACAAGTTCAACAATGGCCAACCATGGTGTAGGGCAAAGGGAGAAGAAAAGGGGAAAAAGCTCTCTCCAAAGGAGCTCGAAATTTTGAATGAAACGGGAACCCCCGGAAATCATTTAGGGATTTCCTTTTATATCCCGCAACGGGCTGCCCTAAAACAAATCCGAAAATTAACGAAATAAATCGGCGAACAGGAATCTCGGTCGGAAATCTCGGTCGGTGACCGAGATTTTTGAAAGTCGGGGCTGAGATTTGCTTCGTGATCCAGCGTTGACGAAATCTCGGTCAGAAATCTCGGTCAAATGTGAAAAATCTCGGCCGAGATGGAACAAATCTCGGCCGAGATCGGGACCGAGATGGGGACCGAGATTCTTCGACAGAAACTTCTGATATGGGATCTCGGTCGAGCTGGCACGGATCTCGGCCGAGATTTCTCGGATCTCGGCCGAGATCATGTGGATCTCGACCGAGATTGCTCCAATCTCGTGCGTTTCGCCTTGGCTCATCTTTTCCTCATTTCCCGTGCCTGCGTGATCGCTCCTAAGCGTCCATCCCGAGGCCTGATCCTCAAATGCATCGTTTTAGCTCCGAAACACGCCAAAATACCTACAAAGACACCAAAAGTGTGTGTAGATATCTATACTCGCAAAGTTGCATTAAACAAGTATAAAGAACACAACTTAAGGCTAAAACATGCATGCGGGAAAGGAAAAACTAACTATATGCTATACTAAACTAGGTCAATAATTCATGTTATCAGGCCTCATAAAGTAATCTAGATGTGAGAGCATTTTCTTTCAGACCGAGTTCCGTCCTTAGCCGAGATTTCCTTTGGCCGAGATTGGCCTAGCCGCACCCGCGGGCACGTATGCCGCCCCTGCAGCCCTGTGATCCGCCCCTGCGGGTTACGGCGGCTGCAGCCGGTTTTGTTGACTCTTTGACCTACGCTTTACCCTTCTTTACCTTCTTCGTTTCACCTTGCTGAGCAAGGGTTTCCTCATACTTTCCAATCCAGTTCACGTCCTTCTTGCTTCTCCCTGGTTCCCTCTTGATCTTGTTTTGGTTTGGAAGAGTTTGGATGTGTTGTGGCTTTTGTGGTTGATGATGGTGAGTACTGCTGTGCTTGGAAGCCAGTAAGTTGTTGGTGATCAATACTTGAGCTAACCACAGCCGTGGTGAGCATCTTCCTCCTTGCTTCTTCATTCTTTCTTCTTCCTTTCTTGTTCTTCTTCTTCCTTATCTTAGTATTAGATGATTGAATGTAGGACTGATGTATGTATGTGTATGTTGTGACCTATGTATGAATCTGGAAGAGAGTAGACGTGATTGATCAAGTGAAGAGTTAAAGAGAAGCCGCGAGGTTTCATTCTGCACTGTCGCCGCCCCCGCGGCCAGAAGTCACCGCCCCCGCGGTTACCGTGTCACAGCGTCCGCGTCGTGCCAGCGGCGTGCCTGCGTTTTCCAGCGTCCCTTGTCACGGCCCCCGCGGCTACGTTCCGCCGCACCCGCGGTTGCTTGCCTCCGCCCCTGCGCCCCTTTGTTATGCAGGTGCGCTTTGTCCCGGGTCTACCTAAAGCTAGGTAGATCCTTTCCTTTCTAGTATGAGGAACTTAGTACCAGGCTAGGATTCGGATGTTGATGAGTATGATATGGAATTGCCGGTTAGGGCTTTGAGGTTTACGAATTGGATATGATCTCTTATGGATCCCTTGGGTCTAGGTGTGACCCTTTGTATGATAGGAGTTTGATATCTGTGTATGCCTTGTATAGGCCCTGTTATCCTCCAGTTTGGAGTGGACTGAGTTGAGGTTGATCCAGTGAGACGACTACGAGGTTGAGGTAAGTCCGTGGGACTTACTTAGTTGTCATTCCTTTATAGGATGTTGTGCATGAGTGGTGTGTGTGTTATATGTTTATAGCATGTGTTATGATGGTCACCAACCTATGGTATATTGCTTGCCCATTGTAGGGCCGTGATAACTTGCCCTTTCATCCCGCTGGGAGTCTGGGAAGTTCTCTGTAGGCAGGCCAGACCTGGTAAACGGTTCGGACACTTCCCATTCCCTTAGGGTACACGGGGTAGTGTTCCAAGCACCATTCCAGCTGGTTATTGGACCCAGAGGCGAGGTTTATATTCCTCGTGTCACTTATGTTTATATGGATATTATATATGAGTTGATTGGTGGACTTATAAAGATAATGAACCGGGTAAATGTATGAAAGCATGATGATATGTTAAGATTTCTGATGTGTGTTTGTGCTCTAGCATCTTCCTATATTTGTGTATGGTTAGCTAACGGTTTCATACCGTGTTGTAGAGACTTTGCAGGATAGGAGAGCTGCAGAGTGATCCAGAGTGGGTGATCCGCTGAGGGCTCCGTACACTGGGGCGGTATCGGGGATATGGTTATTTTGATATACAGTTTGGTTTGTTTGTACTCAGCGGTATATTGTATTACCTTTTGATCTATATATATATATATATATATATATATATATATATATATATATATATATATATATATATATATATATATATATATATATATATATCAGTTTCACGTTTTGTTTTAATCTATCGGTGCCTTGTTGTAAGATCAGTGAAATTGTTGTCATGCTAGGGTCTGGATCCATTGTGAGATCCTAGCCCAGTAGCACTCCGAGTCCTGCGGATTTGGGGTGTTACACTATAGACATGCCCTCTGATCATCCGGACCAGGATATCAATAGGGCTCTTGTTCCGGTCAAACACCAGGGCATTCCTAGAATGCCACAAGTAGTAGATCGTCGCTGAGAAGGCGTATATGCGTGCCCTGCTCGCCCAACTCCTCCCTGGTGCAGTGTGCAGGAGGTATGTCATGGTGTCAGCCCTATGAGTCATCTCTGTAGACATCCGGAATCCGTGGCAGACCTGCCTCCAAACCTCCCTCGCATAGGTGCAACCAAAAAACTAGTGATCATGGGACTCACTCTCCAGGCCGCACTAGTGGCAGGTAGGGTCTATGTCAAGGAAGTGCAATCTGTCTTTGGTGGATATATGTCCTAGAATCTCCATCCAAAGGATAAAACAATGCTTGGGCGTGTTACCCATGTCCCATACTATCCTGAACTAGTCCACCTCATCTCCATGCTCTCTGATCATGTCGTAGGCCTCTGTAACTCTGAACTTGCCACCATGGCAGTAGCTCTCGAGAACCTCCTCCAATGTCGTCTCCTCATCCACATACGTGGCTACCTCGTCTCTGACTCCGATTATAGCCTTCACTAGAGGCGAGTCACGTCGGTGGGGCACCCAGTGGTCTGGCTCGACCACCTGTAAGTATCTGTGGTGGATCCACCTCACCCAAAGGTTGTCCCTCTTAGCATGAATGTTCCAGTAGTACTTGCACATAAATGCCGAGTTCCAACACCTAAGGTTAAGGAGACCCAAATCACCCTCTCTCATGGGCATGCAAACTCGCGTCAAAGTTACTCTGGGCTAGCTCCAAAGGAACTGTTTGCATAATCCTGTCAGCCTATCCATCACCAGCACGGGAACCGGTAGCACAGATAGCCAGATGCTCTCAGTGCCCTGAAGGACCGTCCTGATGAGCTCGAGTCTACTTACAAAAGATAAATGCCTCTTGTTCCACGCACAGATGTGCCTCCCAATCCTGTCCAGGAGTGGGGTGTAATCAGCTGCACGTAGAACATGAGGTGCTATGGGGATTCCCAGATACCGGAAAGGAAAAATTCCCGTAGAGAATCCCGAAAGCGAGGTTAATTCATTTGCCTCTGTCTCAGAGATAGAGGCAAGGAAGATTGAAGATTTCGGGAGGCTAACTGCTAAGCCTGAAATCTTCTCAAATCCGCGTAAGCAATCCATAAGGATGCTTATTGATTGAACATCTCCTCTGCAGAAGAGGACGATATCATCCGCATACATCAGGTGAGAAATCCTAAGTTCCTCACAATGTTAATGAAAGCGGAAATCAGGTTTAGAGGTTTCGTTGCGTATCATCCTGAAAAGGAATTCAATGCAGATGACAAACAACAACGGAGACATAGGACACCCTTGCCTAAGCCCACGCTTCCCGGAAATAACCCATGCATTGTTTTATTTACCCAGATGGATAAGATGTCGTGGTGACACACTCCATCACCCAGTCAATGAACCTGGTCGAGAAACTCAACTATGTCATGGCGTAGCGGAGGAACTGCTAGGAGATCGTGTCATAAGCTTTAGCTAAGTTAATGTTCATGAAACACCGCTTAGTATCCCTCCTGACACTGTATCTCCGTAGAAGTTCCTGAACAAGGAAAATATTGTCTGTCTGACATCAACCTCCCTGGATTGAAAGCAGATTGTGCCGGGTCAATGAGATACCCAAGGCACGGTCCTAATCTGTTTGCAATCAATTTAGTGATGATTTTATAGACAACATTACAAGAGGAGATAGGCCTAAACTGGTCTACTCGAGTTGGGGAATCAACTTTAGCTATCAAAGAAACCGAGGTGTGGTTAATTTGCCTAAGCAGTTTCCCATTGACAAAAAAACTCCCTAACTGCAGCACAAACCTCACTCCCAGTCGTCTCCCAAGTTTGCTTAAAGAACTTGGAAGAGAAACCATCTAGACCCGGTGCCCTAAGGTCTCCAATCGACCAGAGATCTTGCTTGATCTCATCATTAGAAACCGGTCCAATAAGTCTCCCCTGGTCCAGATCCTTAACTCGTGATCCCACCGCAAACCAATCCCTCGGAGGTACCTCTACCTGCCTCTCAGTCCCAAACAACCCCTGATAGCAAGTCACAAACTCATCCGCTACTTCTTCTAGAGAAGTGGTGGTAGAGCCATCAGCCAAATGGAGTGCAGGAATAAAATTCCTTTGTCCATTTGCCTTCATGAGACCATGGAAGTAAGAGGTAGTTCTATCACTATTAAGAACATACCTCGGCTTAGCCTGTTGTTCAAAGAAGCTCCTCTCAGCAGAAGAAAGCATGTTGGCTTTCGTTCTGCAACCGTCCAGCTGGGCCCGCAAGGCCTCAAAAGTCGGATCTGTAACACCCCGAATCCGCGGGACTCGAGGTGCTACCGGGCTAGGATCTCACAATGGATCCTGACCCTAGCCTGACAACAATTCCACCGATCTTACAACAAGGCACAAACAGATTAAAACCAAAACATAAAACTGATATATAAACATGTCAAAAGGTTTATACAACTGCTGAGTACAACAAAACATATCATATATATATATATATATATATATATATATATATATATATACATATCCAAAATACTCATCCACGAGTATAACCCCAGTGTACGGAGCCCTCAGCAGATCGCCCCGTCTGGATCACTCTGCAGTGTCCTAACCTGCAAAGTCTACAACACGGCATTACACCGTTAGCTAAGCAAACACATACAAAGGAAGATGCTAGAGCACTTGCACACGTCAGAACTTAAACATATAAACATGTTGTCACACATTTACCCATTTTATTATCTTATAATAATAGTCCGGCGCATACAACGTATAAATAATAACTCAATATGAACTTATGTGACACGAGGAATATAGCCCTCGCCTCTCGGGAATGGTGCCAGCTAGAATGGGATCCGGTCTCACCTCCCGTGTACCCTATGGGAGTGGTGCAGGTGGCCGGCCCACTGAGCCATACGGGCCTGCCCGAAGAGAACCTCCAGACTCCCAGCGGGGTGAATGGACAAGTTGTCACGGCCCTACAATGGGCAGTCAATAGACCATAGGTCGGTAATACAATATATCATACAGGCTATAAAGCATAACATCCACCACTCAGGCACACATCCAATATATGGAGGGCAGCTAAGTAAGTCCTATGGACTTACCTCAACCTCGGGAGTCACAGACTCAAAATACTCGGCTCCGCTCTAGAGATCAACTCAACCTAAACAAGGTATAACGCATACATCATATACGTATCCATACAAGGGGTCACACCTAGACCCAAGGGATCCATACGGATCATATTCCAACTCGTAATCCTCAAGGCCGTAACCGGCATAACAGTTCCGTACTCAACTCATTCTAACCTCAACTCGCACCTAGCATGCTACTAACACTCATACTAGGAAGGAAAAGGATCTACCTAGCCTTAGGTAGATCCGGGACAAAACGCACCTGCGGGTCACAAGGGACGCAGGGGCGAAAGCAGGTGGCCGCGGGCGCGGCGGGATGTGGCCGCGGGGGCGGTGACACGGAACGTGGGCGGCCGCGGGCACGCCGCTGGCGCTTGGACAATGTCGTCGCGGGGGCGGCGACTGCGTAGAGCGTGATTTTGCGTTTCTCCTCGGTCCTTCACGTGATCAATTCCCGTCTTCTCTCATCCAAAGCCAATCTCAAACACATACATACACATATCAGCATCAGAACGTGCCTATGCAATCATCTAATCCTAAGCTATGAAGGAAGGCAAGAAAGAAAGAAGAGAGGAGAAGAAACCTTACCACACTTGTGGTCTAAGGCTGCAGGAGAGCTCAACTGCTACCAAGGCTGGCTTCCAAGCCCAGCATATCCAAAGCCACAGCTTACACAAGCACTACACACTTCCAACTCTCACAAACTCTTCCAAGTTAGAACAAGATCAAAGGGGAGCAAAGGGAAGCAAGGATGCGTGGAGAGAAACTGGAGCAAGAGGATGAAGAAACTCTTGATCAGCCAAAGGTAAGAATGGGTGAAGTAAAGGGTAAAGCAAGGTCAACAAAGGTCAACAAAAACGGCTGCAGCCGCGGGGGCGGTCCAAGCAACCGCAGGGGCGGCGCCACTCACCGCGGGGCGGCAAGACCAACCTCGGCCAAAGCTAATCTCGGCCAAGGTCCGGTCTCGGCCCGAAAGACTACGGCTCTTACAGGATCCATCCTAACACTCTCAAGGTAAGTGACATACTCCTCATTGGCCACTCTGGCCTTCTCAGAGATGTAACACTCTCAAGGTAAGTGACATACTCCTCATTGGCCACTCTGGCCTTCTCAGAGATGTGACCAAAATGCCTCCTATTTAATGGTAAATATATTATGAATTATATGTTACGCAGTGTTAGTAATTTAGTCTACGTTAACATTCAACGTTACGTATTATTATTGATCAATGGAATATTTATATTAATTGAAAAATGAGTTTTATCATCGATTCTTATTGTATGAACTAATACATGAAGATTGATTAGGAGTTTGCACGAAGAACCTGAAACGAAGAGTATCCAGTATTAGACTAAATAGGTATTTAGTAGTTTATGGAGTTGTCATCTAGGATGAGGAATAAGATAAGTTTGATACATGTATATTTTGGATTTAATTATGATAATGATGATACAATATCAAACATTGATGTACTTTAAGTTTAATGAGGAATTGATTTGAAATGAACATATATGTTGTTTACAATGAATGTATATATACTCACAATGAAGATGATTCAACAAGACGATCATAAGACATATTTTTGGTGTAGTGTTGCAAATATATGTCATTGTCATTGTCATTGTCTAGAGTGAAGTAAAAATTAAAAAAAATACGTGAGTATTTTATATTGGCTTTCAATTGTCTTTCTAACGAGAAATATTAATGGTATAGTGTTGTAGATGATATTTAGGGTTACCTTTGATACAATCGGTAAGATCCCATGTATTTGGGTCGTTGTCCTCATGCAAACCATGTCCATGCCGAAACTTTCCAAGAGGCCACCCATCATGAAATTGCTCCCACACGAGTACGCTTAACTCTAGAGTTATTTGATCTCACTCTATCACTGGAAAATAAGACTTCTTGTTGACATGGGTACTAACCCATCCTTGTAAGTTAATCACAAGCTCTCCTTCAAATGATGTGGGATGACATTTTACGGGGTGTTACACCTTCAACAATCCGCTCGATGTGGCATCCAATTTTAGTCTTATATTTCAACAATAAGATATCCCATTATCCGTTTCTCTAGTGCAATAAGTTGTACCACAATATTCACCGCCCTTTTGTTGCTCTGATCATCATTTCATACATTGTTAAAATATTAATAGAACGTGCCATTGAAATTGAAACTTGGAAGAAAAAAAAACACTTTATTTAGTCCGATTAATGTTGTATACAAGTTGACGATAAGACGCATTTTAGGGATAAACTCATAAAGATTTAATGGAGAAGAAAAAATGAAAATAAGCATACGTTACTTAGATCTGCTACTCTACTCGGATTTTCAGTCCGGCAAACAATCTCACTTCCTATCAAATAAAAATTCAGCTCACTAATATTGGTCTCCAACTCTTCAGATCTACTCTATCTTGTTCACAAAGAATGACCGTTCAAGGCCCTAACGCTTTGATTTATTATGCAAAAGTGTCTAATTAGGAAACACATTTAATACTTAATATTTGTATTAATATTTAAACCATATAAGAATATAAGCAAAACAAGAGAGTAGGAAGCACATACCAATCTAGCATTCCAACCAAAGATGATAATGTGTTCTTCTAATTATTTCATTTGAAGTGTGTTCATTTTGTGGGCCAAAAGCATGTTGACATATGCATAAAAGAAGAGATTTATAATACTAGATCCCGAGTGAATAAGAAAGATGACTATAACTAAATCATATGGTATGCTGTTGCCGGTGAGATTATTGTCTGAGTCATAACGGTCCAAGAAACCGAGAAACAATGCGTAAAACTCCCGCCTCCAGTGACGTACATAAGGAATCTGCAAATCTCGTAAATAACAATGGTGGAGGGAAGAAGAATCACCACTCTCACATATGGATGAAGGAAGATATTAGAGTACCGTCCGGTAAACCATACACCTCACAAATAGGATTAATACATTATTCCTCAATTTCTTATTCGGGTTGGAGCAACAAAACTTGAAGTGTAAGCAGACGATGATGACGAACCCGAGTAGAATGAGCAAATCCTGTGGAATTTTTCTTCTAAGCAAACTCTCGACAGCTGCACAAACAAACAAAAAATTTTGGCAGCAAAAACATTGAGGTTTGACAAGGGTGGGTTAATCTGCATTAAGATTGATTAGGGTTTTACACAAAAAGAATTATTGAAGTCCTATAGTTAATATAATATGAATTATATGTTGGAAAATTTTAGCAATTTAGTCTACGTTAACATTCAACGTTATGTATTATTATTGATCAATGGAATATATATTAATTGAAAAATGAGGTTTATCATCGATTCTTATTGTATGAATCAATACGTGAAGATTGATTAGGATTTTGCACGAAGAACCTACAGCGAAGAGTATTCAATAGTAGACTAAATATGTATTTAGTTAAGTTGCCATCTAGGATGAAGAATGAGACAAGTTTGATACATGTATATTTTGGATTTAATTATGCTTATAGTTATTGTGGTTTAGGGCTTGAATGTGACAAAGATTAAAAAATTGATACACAAAACAAGTGCTTCAAAACCAACATCATATTTGCTCGATGATAATGATGATACAATAACAAAAACTGATGTAATTCAAGTGTGACGAGGAATCGAGATGAGGTGAATATATATGTTGTTTACAATGAATATATATACATTCACAGTGAATGATTTAACAAGAAGTCCATAAGACATCTTTTTTGGTGTAGTGTTGCAAATATATGTCATTGTTTAGAGTGAAGTAGAAATTAAAAAAAATGTGAGTATTCTATATTGGCCTTCAATTGCCTACCTTTTTAACAAGAAATTTGTATGGTATAGTGTTGTAGTTGATATTTAGATTAGAAGTGAATTAGAGGTGTTTCATGTGTAGTCATGTCATAGGTTGAGAAGAATTTAGAGAATGATGTTTGTCTACTTGCTACTATTAACAAGTACAAACATCAAAGGAATGACATGAGGTAAAGCAATTGTAGTGAACTGGTTTAAAGATTGGCGGACTTCTTATACAAAGTATGAAATGTAATTTGAGAACAAGCTTTTATGATTTGTTGCATATAAAATAAGGAATTTTCTTATACAATGTTCAATGTATTGATTATGAAGATTTGTATTCTACGCGTGAACTTCAACTTTAAATATTTATGATGCGAGTTTTTGTAACTGGAATAGGATGTATCAATAGGTCATATGTCCTACAAGTGTATCGTACTATTTTAAAAAAAACACAGACTTTATACCCTGGATATGTGTAGTTTGTGATATATATATATATATATATATATATATATATATATATATATATATATATATATATATATATATATATATATATATATATATATATATATATATATATATATGATATACTTCAATGACACCGAACATAAACATGTGTTGGATATATTCCTATAAACCAACACAAAACATTCCGAGGTTTTTTTAATCCAATTTATCCGCTAATTTGTGTAGTTGTTGTGGCTTTTATTGAGAGCATTATTGGTTTCCTCAAAGACCCATTTGATCTTTACAATACTTGTGTACTTGTCACACTAAGTTTCCTAAGTTGTTGTCCTCGGCTTTCTATGCAAGCTTTTGTGGTTTTTATATTCTATCATATTTCTTGTTTAGTAAACATGTGGTCAAAGCATTAATCTTCTTCAAAGGTAATTCTAATGTAACAAATTTCTCTTGGTTTTCCTTTCTCTCTTTTTATTATCGGTGTTTGTTTGGTGTCTTTATTGTTGTTTGGACTAGTGTGATTTTGCCTTCCAACATTTAGTGCTATTGATTTTGGGTTGTAAGTAGTTAACAAATTTGAGAAGGAATTTCAATTATATAATTATCATTTTCATAATTTAATCTTATGGATATCCCTTTTCTTATAATGCTTATTTATAGTGTTGACTTTTAGTTGTAGCCAGAAGCCCAACCATAATACTCGTCTAGTGAGCTAGAAATATCTACTTGAGGAAGATATGAAGATTCCAATATCTAGACAATCGAAACCATATAATTGAAGATCTTGCATCTCACAATGTTGAATGTGGTGAACTTGGTTCAATATATGTCTCACTCAACACCATCTTAATCCAACCATCTTTATCTATTAAAAGTCACGAATGTACATGTGCAAGTCTCCTCCTTTACAAATCTCATTCCATAATCTTCTTTTCCAATATATAATTCCAGTTTTTTTTTGAGATGAAAAGTCACCAGCGTACGTGTGCAAGTCACTAGTAAACATGTGATGTGTGTCTTATAGAATAACTAAATATCAAGTTTTAGAGTGATGTTAACCGAGCAGACAAAATTCTCTAACGGGACAAGGCGGATGTGCATACCGACTGCGCCAAGGCGAAATTGAGTGCATTCGGAATGCGCATCCGTAGTGCAATTGGTAATTTTTGACCGCGCCAATAGTAACTATGATCAACTTGTTGATAATAGAAAAAAAATCTAACATTGTTAAATTACGTAGCATAAATATCTCAACAATGACGAAGTACAAATTTAGATTATGTTTTACTACTACAAATTTAGAGTACAACTTTTTTCCTCTTTCATCCGGCTCTTTTTCTTGAAATGACAACAAAACTTGTATCTTCTCATGATCTTTCTTTGCCCTTATCGGTGGGATTAAGCACAAGTTTGTTCAAATTGGAGTCCCAATAATCAATCACGATGTCGTTGTTTTCGCATGCTTGCAATATAATAGCAAAAAAGCTCAAATATTTTGACTCCTCTGTCGTGTAACTACTCCCTATTTTTAAGCACTACTCATTATCTTGATAATATAGTAAATAAATTAAATAGAAATTTACAATATATATGTTAGTTGAATCTGAAATATAAGTGTATCAAAACAATGTTTAGAGAATACACATGTTACCTCTTGTGCAAAGAGATGATGATTGCAGTATATACTCAATCTTCTTATCTCCGACCAACATAGCAACAACTTTACTCCTCCACTAATTTGAAATGACATAATCAAAATGTTTCGTAACAGACGAATTAACCAAGTCTCTAATTGTATATTCCATCACATCGACAATAAACACACTATCCGACTGCATACGCGACTTAACTAATGTTTATCAATTTATTAGAGAAAATACAAACGAAATGATTTTAAATGTGTAAAATATTTGAGTTAATTGAGGCCCTAATGCACTTATTTTATTATGGGTACAAAGTGTGTACCCAAAATTTATACTTTTAATTAAATATGCAGGTATATAATACTACTGGCTTTTTTTTTCACTTTCCTCTCTCTTTTTTCTCGCTCTCTCTTCTCACTAGCCATTGACGATTCCAGTCTTCCGTCTTCTCTTCTCTCGACCTCTTCTCTTCGATTGATTTCCTCATCAATTTCTGCGGTCTTCTCTTCTCTCGACCTCGTCTCTTCCTCTCCGGTCATTGATGATTTATGCGCTCTTTGGAATTAGGGTTAGTATGTCGATCTCTGGCCATTCTTCTAATTGAATCATGATATATAAGCATAGAAGATCTGCACATTCTTCTAATTGTCGATCTCTGGCCATTCTTCTCACTTGGTATGTGAATTGATTTTGTTATTCTTTTCTTCTCACTTGGTATGTGAATTGATTTTGTTATTCTTTGATTGGTCCAAAGTCTCCTTCTTCATTTGTCTGTCTACTAAGGAAAGTTGAGTAATGATTGATGGATATCTGTTTGATGGATATTTGAACCAAGTTGGAGACTCTTTTTGCTGACAATGTAAATGAATCACGACCTGAAGATGCACATGCTTGCCTGAACATGTTGTCCAAGGATAAAGTTGTCAAACCTCTACTGACAATGCCTCTGCTTTACTCTGTTTTTTTACAAGTTCAGCCTAAATTGAGCCAATATAAGAACAAATTATAACCAATAATACATTTAGGGGTGTTGTTTGGATGCCTTCCATTCTAATTACATTTTATGCTCTACTCAGTATAATTTTATAATTTTTTAGCTATTGTCTCACATGAAATTAGAACTCCTATGAATCCCGACTTATTAGTTATCTCGTATATCTTTTTCATTAGTTTGGGGCTTTCCAAAATTTGAAAGCTAATGTGTAGTGTTTGGCTCAACCTAGATTACTTGAGAGATTAAATTTTAGGATTTTTGTTAAGGAGCTTTCTGATTCTGTTTCTTATTTTGTGTGGTGGGTGAAACTGGGCTCTAATCAAGGTATCAGACACTGCAAGTGTTAAAGTTGGGCTTTTAAAAACTGTTTTTATATCTTAGCTCATACATTACATGTTTTATGGTCCCTGCAAGTTGTTTGGCAAATATACCTGGTCACCTGTTTCTAGAAGTTTTGACACATTTGGCTCACAAAGAATTTTCGATTATAGTTTGAGTTAATTGTTAACTCCAGCTTTTATCTTTTTTCAACGTACGACTAGAGCAAGGAACAATCAAATCACTCGTTGAAGAAAAAGGTGTCGTCAAAGGTGTATGCTACAAGGATAGAAATGGCGTAGAGTTGAGTGTGTATGCACCTCTTACAATCGTTTGTGACGGTTGTTTTTCAAATTTACGTCGCTCACTGTGCAAACCCAAGGTAACTCCTAACTTACTTTGTCTTGTTTATAATAAGTTGATTGTTTGACTAAGAAATATATTGTTCAAAATATCATTCAATCTGAAACTGAAATTGGGGTCAACCCATTTGCTCAAACCTTGATTTTTATTATATTTGCTTTCTATAGTTCCTCATCTACTTATTTTTTGTTAAAATGTTTGTCCCTGAATCATTGTAGAATGGTTGGATAATCAGAGAGTTCTTCCTTGGTTTAGACTTTAGATTGATATACATGTACTTATTCATGGTCAAGCACTTAGGCATAATAATAGTTGTATTATTCCATATATTTCCTTGTTACAGTCTATACTGTTGCACATATAGTATCAAAATAGCATTACTTCTTGGAATTTAGATGGTATTTTATGCCTGTATAGTTTAGTTCCACATATAGTATCAAAATAGCATTACTTCTTGGAATTTAGATGGTATTTAATGCCGATTCCATATATTTCCTTGTTCTAATATGTTTGTTGCATATAAACTTAATCATTGTTATGTTCCATATTTTCGAAAGACTTGTGAAAAATTTCATAATGATATATATTATATAGCAATGTCACACTAAGAAAAAGAAATTTCCAATAATATGATTCAATTTAACATTAGTGGTAGTAGACTGATAAGATAGTTATAGGTTTTAGTCCCAGTCATTTTAGTATCATGCCAATATACCATAGATTGTGTAACTACATTCTTCTTATTGGGTAAAAGCTCAAAGTATCATTTTACTGGTTAATGTTGTTGTTAGTTGCCAATTATTGTCTCTTATGTTAAGATTTGTGGAATATGGAATATATTACTTAGCTGTTAAATAGATTGTTAGGAACTCTTATGATGATGACAGAGCTAGTATGTTGCTGTCAAAAATTAAAGTGTCAGTAAAGTCTTCTGCTAAAGATAAAGTGTCAGTAAAGTCTTCAGAAACGAATTGTGAAAAAGCTGGAAAAACAAATTATCGAAGTTCTTAAGCAATATTTTGCCGGGATTTTAAAGGACTTTGCAAAAAGCCTTGGTGATAAGATCCTCATGAATTTTCTTGTAAACAGGCAATTGTTTTTGATATATGACTATCTGAGTATGAATTTTCCACCTTTGATTTTCTATACAGTATGTCCAACTACAATGAAATGAATCTGTAGGCAACATTTATACCTCGTTGGCCATCTTTGAAGATCAACAAGGTAAACCACTCCCTTTCAAAGCTTAAACGCGCAATTGAATCAGTACAAGGGACTGATGGAGCATTCAACTTATCTACTTTAAGTCCCACTTCTGTTCCTGTTGGTTCAATTTCATGGCCTGCTTTAGAAGAAGTCAATGAGCAACCATCACAGTGCAATAAACCTATTGAATTTACATATAATAATCGGATTGACCTTCCAGCGAAAACTACATTCAATAGTCAAGGATCATGTCACAACGAACAGGCCCACAAGCAAAATGGCTTAGCAAGGAGTGGGTCTATAGAAGCTAGCACGACGACTTCAATCGTACCTCACATGGATCATGCCAAGGAAGCCCAGCCACTGGAACCACCATGCCACATAATACTCCTACACTTATGTTGCCACAGTTTGGTGCAGGACAAGACATGAGAAGTGTTACCATAAAGGCCACTTTCAGGGAAGACATAATTCGGTTCAGATTCTCTCTCGACTCTAACATTTTGGATATGAGGGATTTGGTAGCAAAGCGGTTTAAGATAGACGTTGAGACGTTTGAGGTAAAGTATCTAGACGACGACAATGAGTGGGTTTTGATAGCTTGTGACTCGGACCTTCAAGAATGCCTGGATATTATGAGATCATCTGGGAGCAGTATTATTAGGTTGTCGATTTAATACATGCTTGGAAACCCTGGCAGTTCCTGTGAGAGTTCAGGTGGGTGATGATTCTAGGAGAAATCTGTAGATATATGTCGTCTACATTTTATGTTTGTCAGTTTAGATTGAATTTCACAGCAATTGTTAGGGCAATTGGTAAATTATAGATTTTTGAGTCTCATCAAAGCTTCGTCACAGTTGTAAGTGTATATAGTGTTGAATCTATTAGGCTTGAACTCTATCAATGTTATACCTTCATGGTAGATGTAATGAAATTTTTTGACATACTCTTAGTATATTAGCATTCTGAGCTAAAATTTTCCATTTTCCATTTTCACATAACTGTTAGCTACACTGAAATTCAAATACCCTTGAATACAACGACGGAACAACCAATCGTACAAATTGAAATCGGAAAACTACGAAGTTGGGTAACTACGAAGTTAAAGTTAATTAAGGGTATTGAAATCGGGTAACTAATATTGGGTAACTACAAAGTTGGGTAACCGAAGTGAAGTTGGATATGCAACGTTGGGTATTAAAATCGGGTAACTACGAAGTTGGGTAGCATAAGTGAATTTGGTTGTAGAAACGTTGGGTATTAAAATCGGGTAACAACGAAGTTGGGTAACATAAGTGAATTTGGATGTAGAACGTTGGGTATTAATCGGGTAACAACGAAGTTGGGTAACATAATTGAATTTGGATGTAGAACGTTGGGTATTAAAATCGGGTAACAACGAAGTTGGGTAACATAAGTGAATTTGGGTAACAGAGTATAACGTTGGGTAACAAGGTTGGGTAACAAGGTTGGGTAACAAGGTTGGGTAACAGGGTTGGGTAACAAGATTGGGTAACAGAGTTGGGTAACAGAGTTGGGTAACAGAGTTGGGTAACAGAGTATAACGTTGAGTCTCTTCACAAGTAGAAAATGCATAGCTAGTGTTTCTATAAAATTTTGCCTACACACTTTGTTTCCTTTATAAAAAATCTACACACTTACCATTTTCACCCAAAATATTTTGACAAACATCTGTAGCACTTCAATGAATCAAATTAATGAGAGAATGTGGATAAGCAATGTCTTAAACAAAATTATCGACAATGATGCAAATCTAATAATATATTAGTAACAAAATATATGGTAGAACATTAGTAAACTGAATATTTAAATATATAAAATGAACTTAGTAGAAATCTTTTATCTATTCAAAAAGGTGAAATTTATATTATTGAATAAATATTGAGTAATATATAAGATAAAGAAAATATATAACCAACAAAATAGATAAATCATAGATCAGACAGTTATGCTTGAACTTACATAATCAAATCTAGCTAACATTAGTTTTTGAAAATCACGTTCTTTCAAGGGATTTTTCATGAAAAATATGATACCGTTAACATCAAGGTCCCGAAATTTTTTGGTTTAAATCGCTTAGGTTTAATCTTCTTTCTCCTTCATCGCGTTCAATCTTAGTCACGAGTGTTACAAAGGATCCTCTAAACAACAATTTATCTAACATCTAGAATTGAAATTTATAAAACAAAATTACAATTATAATAGTAATTGATCATAGACAAAATAACACAAAATAGTCAAATATCAAGTTGAAATATTCAATGCATATGTGAGATAAATAAATGTACCATTATCATATATCCCACATCTAGATGTCAGCCGCAAACTAATATATTTTGACTTTGTGGATTTGTAGGCGGTGATGGAATGTTTAATGTTTTGTTACTCTGAACGTGAAAAATAATACACCTCTAAAGAAGTAAACATTTCATGAAAAATAAATAAAGATAATCATATAATTAAAGATAATTGGCAAAAATCAATCATAACGATGATTTTGCACGGCTTATATATAAGGCATAATCATCATCATTAGCAAGTACATAAATCTCATCACGTTGTTGCACGATATAACTATCGTCTATATTTAGTAACCATTTTTCATCATTTGCATCACTTTCACTCCACGTGGAATAACCCAATAAAGAAAGTTATAACTTGTTTAAAGGACTTTCCATTAAATCTGACCAAGATTCACATAAAATCCAGTCTTTTCTATGCCTAATATATGATTTCAACCCTGTCAAAAATAAATGCTATGATTAATAGTTTTCCCAAAAATATTTTATGATATTTCAACAATTTTGTCTATCAGACTTAAGTAGAGATACTAATTTAAATAAAAAAATATATATGAAGAGCGTATAATTAAAAGTATCTCTGCAAGTCCCTTTCTAGAACACACCGTGGTATTAAACAGCTAGCCACGTCACTAACCAAACTAGTTTCAGTTGCTCCTTCAACGATCTGCTCAATGTGGCTTCCAATTTTAGTATATATCTCTTATTTCAACAATAAGATTTCCGATTGTCCGTTTCTCTAGTGCAATAAGTTGTAACACAATATTCACCGCCCTTATGTTGCTCTAATCATCATTTTCATCCGGAAAGCCGATCCGATCGATCGAGACCAGACTGACCATCCCACTGATACATTTACAACCCAAGTTGGCCCTTTCTATCACACGTTGGGTTAATCTTACACCTCTTGGGCCAGGCCATTTGATGGGCGCGCCAAGTGACGATCTCTCGCCTGCAAAACAACCAGCCAAACGATGCATTCAAACAGCCATATCCGGCGCCAACCGACGTTACAATGCATTGAAGAAGAGATGAGTTACGATCGACATTGATAGATTCAATTAAATGCAGACGTTGAAGAAGAGAGGAGTTACGATCGTCATTGATGGACTCGATTGAATGCAGACATTGAAGAAGAGAGGATTTACGATCGATATTGATGGACTCGTTTGAATACATACATTGAAGAGAGTTGAACCGGACGACCTTCTCTCCACTCACGTTTATCTTTCCTTCCGAAATTCTCAGCCAAGTCTCAACAATCACTCTACCCTCGAACCCTTGACCCCTAGATTCTTATACTCCGTCTCGCCCTACGATTATGCTTCCAAGAAGATTTAAACCAAGGATCTGTTGATCCCTCTTGTCACCAACAGGTGCCACCTTCCAAGAATAGGGAACCAACGACCAGCTGTTCCCCGTCTAGCCACCTGGTGTCATTTGGTGCCGCCGCCCTTGCCCTTGTTGTGGATTGGAGTGAGAATCAAGTACGAGCCCTTAACCTAATCTATCTTTATTAATTCCGGAATCATAAGTATCAATCTAGTCGAGCGCATAACATTTAGATGATTATATTTTTTAGATAAAATTATAGAAGGAACGTTAGTATGATGTTGTCATCGGAACTAGAGCAATGTTGATGTTGGAGACCCTAAATTAATGTATGTTGTTGTAGAATTATAGACTTTGGAAACGATAATGATTAGAATGAGGATTTACTTAGCGAATAAGTTATTAGATAATATTAGAGAACTGGAATGATCTCAAAAGCGAATTATTAGGAATGGAAATTAGACGGTAAGTGGATTTATGAATTATGATGGATATATAATGAGATGATGAGATCTTGCGGGATTTGAACGATAAGTGGAATGGTTGGATCGTACGGATTTGTGAATTGTAGAAATTAAGAAGAAGAATATTAGAGTACGTATGGAATGATGATATGATACGGAAATATTGGAATGGATATCTAGGTCTGCGAAACCTTGGAGATAATGATTCAGAAGAGTAACGATGTTAGATATCTTACTCTAGAAGTAACGAGATAGTAAAATGAAAATACTAAGATGTCGCTACACCTTAATCAGGAATTCGAGACTAGTACAGATAAGGTGAGTTCATCGGACTCACATAGCTTCAGTAATAATCTTAAGTGCGTACTGTAAGAGCCCTTTTCTTTCGGACCGAGATCGGACCATAGCCGAGATTGGCTTTGGCCGAGATTGGCCTTTCCGCACCCGCGGGCTTGACCGCCGCCCCTGCGGGTTCCCGCCCCTACGGCTCATGGGACCGCCCCTGCGGTTTCCGGCGGCTGCAGCCGGTTTTGTTGACCCTTTGACCCGTGCTTTACCCATCCTTACTTCTCCCGTTTTACCTTGCTGAGCAAGGGTTTCATCACTTCATTCCTCTGTTCCTACGTCCTTCTTGCTTCTTCATCCCTTCCTTTGAGTTTGCTTGAGATTCTCTTGGAGTTTTGCTTGAGAATTGTGGCTTTGTGGTTGTTGATTGTGAGTTGATGTGCTTGGAAGCCAGCCTTGATGTGTTTTAAGCCTTCCTGTAGCCTAGGATCTTCAGTAGTGGTGAGTCTTGCTTCTTCCTCCTTGCTTCTTCTTCTTCTTCTTCTTCCTTGCTTCTTCTTCCTTAGCTTAGGATTAAATGATTGAATGTAGGATTGATGTTTGTATGTGTATGTTGTGGCATGTGTATGAATCTGGAAGAGAGTAGACGTGATTTGATCACGTGAAGAGCTAAAGAGAAGCCGCGAGGTTTCATTCTGCACTGTCGCCGCCCCGCGGCCAAAAGTCACCGCCCTTGCGGAAGACGTGCCGCAGCGCCCGCGCCGTGCCTGCGTTGCCAGCGACCTTTGTCACCGCCCCCGCGACTGAGTGTCACCGCGCCCGCGGTTTCTTGCGTTCCGCCCCTGCGTCCTTAGATCACGCAGGTGCGTCTTGTCCCGGGACTACCTATAGTTAGGTAGTTCCTTTCCTTTCTAGTATGAGGGAACTAGTACCATGCTAGGTATCGGTTTATGACGAGTATGATATAGATATGCCGGTTACGGCCTTGAGGTTATGAGTTGGATATGATCCCTTATGGATCCCTTGGGTCTAGGTGTGACCCTTTGTGTGATAGGATTGTGATATATATGTATGTGTGCTTTGTATAGGTTGTGTTGTCCTCCAGTTTGGAGTGGACGTTTCTGGGAGTGTTCGTACTTGAGTTACTTCGGAGATTTAGGTAAGTCCATAGGACTTACTTAGCTACTATCCTTATATTGGATGTATGCTTGAGTGGTGTGTGTGTTATATGCTTTATAGCATGCTTATGATTATGATAGTCACCGACCTATATTATATTGACCGCCCATTGTAGTGGCCGTGATAACCTTTCCCTTTTATCCCGTAGTGGAGTCTGGGAGGTTCTCTGTAGTCATGTCAGATCTGGTATAAAGGAAGGCCCTCACCACTCCCATAGGGTACACAGGAGGTGTGCTGATACTACTCCAGCTGGTTAGAGTACTCAAAGGCGGGGATTATATTCCTCGTGTCACCTATCTTCATATATATATCAACTTATACGATTAAGTGTTTCAACTTATTAAAAGATAATAAACCGGGTAAATGTTTGATATCATGCTGAAGTGTTTATCCTTTCTGATGTGTGTTTGTGTTTTAGCATCTCCTTATATATGTGTATAGTTAGCTAACGGTTTCATACCGTGTTGTAGATCCCTCGCAGGTTAGGAGAACTGCAGAGTGATCCAGAGAGGGTGATCTGCTGAGGGCTCCGTACACTGGGCGACATCGTGGGATTTTGGGTTATCCATATTGTACGGATTTCTGTTTTGATTGTACTCAGCAGTACTGTATAAACCTTTGGATACTTTTATAACATTTTCATGTTTTATATTTAATCTGTTGGTGTCTTGTTGTAAGATTCAGTGAGGTTGTTGTCAGGCTAGGGTCAGGATCCATTGTGAGATTCTAGCCCAGTAGCACTTCGAGTCCTACGGATTTGAGGTGTTACACGTACTAGGGTAGTGTGTGTATCATATGCTAAATAATTAAACCAACTAGATCACCACACTTTTATTTCTAAAGAAAGGCCCAAGTGTATTATAACGGGTCATAACATCACTGTCCGGCATAGATGGAGATCGGAAGGCTCCCCGTGACTAGTGCAACAGTGTGTACGAGGGAAATACATTGAAACTAGTCCTATTGGTTTACGGGGTCTGGGGCGAGGGTTGGAGGATTCTCGTGCTACCATGAAAAGTTGAACAAATTAGAATGACCAGATCACCAAATGAAAAGATAATAACCGGGAACTTGTTTTTGCATGCTGAGGTGTTTACAGCTTTCATTATTTGTTTGTGCTTTAGTTCTCTTATTATTAGAACTATTAGCTAACGGTTTAAACCGTGTTGATAAATCTTGCAAGTTAGGTTTATGTCGAGAAATCGGGATTGGAGTGGTCTGTCGGGTTTCCGTACTAGGAAGTCTTTTGGGAGTATTTTTATTTCAGTAATAAGTTTAGTAGAATGCGTATGTTTGCTTTTGCTAAGTATGGTTGTTAAACATTGTTAGTGTCAGTTCGTACTGTTTCCAAACTTATATATTTAAAAAGAAATTTGCCTTTAAATATTTGTGTCTTGATGTAAGGTGTAAAGTCCAGGAAATTTTTAAAAATAAAAAATATAACAATGATCGAGAATTTTAGAAATTAATTATCGTTCTATTCTCTTTCCGTAAATTATTCCACGAAAAGGTTCGGAATTTATTTCCGACCCGCAACCCGTAAATTATATTTACGGAAATGTCCGGGAATTTTTCCGACCGTAACGCCCGTTACGGAATTATTTTACGGGATTCGATCCCGACCCTTATTCCTTATTCCTTACTTCCCTCCTTTCTTTTCCACCTCAGCACGTGGGGCCCGCCTGCCACATTGGCCCGCCTCTTTCTTCTTCTCCTTCTCACGTGAGCAGCTCCCTTGCCTCCTGCTTCACGCAAACACTGCAGGCCTCTCAGCTAGCTCGTCCTAGGGCCGACCCCTCGTTCCACTCCTCTGCACCCTAGCTGGCCTGCAAGCGCGCCTCGACCCTCGCTCATCCTCTCTACCTTCTCTCCCTCCCGCAGCCACTTCCATCTCTCTCACGCTTCCACACTCTGCAGCCCAGCAACCCACCAAACTCGAGCTCCCTCTCTCGGCTGCCTTTACATCCCCGCTCTCGAGCTCGCCGGAGTACCAGCCACCACCACAGGAGAAGCCATCGCTCCTCTGCAATGAGCCTTTTTCCTCCTTCGAACCGAGACGAGCTTGCAGCGAGCTCTCTTTCTCTGGACCGAGACTCGCCGGAGCAAGCTGCTATGGGAACCACCACCTACGGCCGCCACCTCCTGCAGCCCCAGTGAGACCGGCGGGCCACCCTCCTCCAGGCCGGAACTCCTCCCCCGCCTCGCCCTCTTCTTCCCCGTGAGCTGCTGCACATCGCCTTGCTATCTCGGCCGAGCCGCTTGAATCTTGGCCGAGCCACGCCTGGATCTCGGTTGAGCCGTAGGCATCTCGGCCGAGACCCTGCCATCCCTGCCGCCCCGCGCCTGTGCCTCCCTGCTGCAGCCGCCGCCGCGAGCCGGAACAGCCGTGTGGCTGTTGAAAATCGAGCCCGGATCTCGAGTTTTCCTCGTGTGCGAATCCCCGACTTCGGACCTCGTTTCGGTACGTTTTAATCACATTCAACGGCTGATTTTCGGATATATTGTAGATGGCATAGCAATTTATAACATGTTAAAATTCTAGGACGATCCAACGGTTGGATCAATAGTTATGACCTTGGAAAGTTAGAAGAAAATCGGTTTCCTAGAACTCGCATGTTAGGATTGAGACCTTGATGATTTTGTGCGGTTTAGTTGCTATGGATTTGGGAAGTATTGATGCTTCCCGTATGTTGTAGTCATGGTCTAGTATGCCAAGTAGTGGCTTGGAAAATCTTAGGAAAACGTAATAGACGTGCTAGACCCCGTGTACCCCGTGTACACAACCTGTTGTGAACAGGTTGTGTACTCCTTCCCAAGGGAAGGGAGAGCGTTTGTGAGATAGCATTTGGGACGAGGTAAGTCCCCGGACTTACTTAGCGAGTATTTTATGTATTAGCATGATGCGTGTTGGGTGGTGTTTGTTTAAATATATGTTATAATTATGAAACCGGTAAATAGGACCACCGACCATGTAATATTGTTTGGCCCAAGTGTATGATAACGGGCGGTGACAATACTGCCTAGCCCGGCATGAGTCTAGGGGATTCTCGGCGACTTGTCCGGCGGGTTAGATGGACGAAGGCATCCGTGCCATTCTTTGCCGGTGGGGGGACCGAGGCGAGACCATAGTGGTTCTCATGTCACAACCATAAGTTGAACTAGAACGGGATACGAGATAATAAATAAAGATAATAAACCGAACTTGCGTGCTTTATGTTTTGTGTTTTTATGTGTGTTTGTGCCTGCCCATTATTCTAATGCTTAGAATGCTAGCTAACGGTTTTAAACCGTATATGTAGATGATTTGCAGGTTAGGGACGCCGCCGAGTAAGGTGGAGGAGTGGATAGCCGGGGTCCCCGTACATCTTAGGATGGGGTTATTTTGAGTCATGGTTTATGATATGGATGTTTTCGGATTTTAGTTTTGTACCGTATTACGTTGTTTTGAGGACTCGGCTGAGTTTCCCAGTTGTACTTTACTTTTCGTTTCCGCATACATTAAAAACGTATTTAAGTTTTCGCCTTTATTTTGTGCTATTGTTGAAAGGTCCAGTGAACTTGTTGTCAGGCTAAGGGTCGGGACCCATTGTGCGGTCTCACCCGTAGCGCCCCGAGTCCCGCGGATTTGGGGTGTTACAAAAGGTCCGTGTCTCATTGATGTCAAACTTAGGTCGGGACCCATGGTGAGTTCCTAGCTAGTTACATCCCGAGTTCTCATAATTCGTGGTGTTACAGATTAATTGCATGAGCCATAAAACAGTCCAAGAAACCGAGAAATAATGCATAAAACTCCCACCTCCAGTGATGTACATAAGAAATCCGTCAATCCCATAAATGACAATGGTGGAGGAAGGACAATCACCGCTCTCGCATATGGATGAAGAGAAACATAGACCACCCTCCGGTAAACCATGTACCTCGCAAATAGGATAATACACTATTCCTCAATTTATTATGCAAGTTGGAGCGATGGAACTTGAAGTACAAGTAGACGGGGATGACGAATCCAAGGAGAATGGGCAAACCTTGTGGAATTTTTCTTCTAGACAAACTCTCGTCAGTTGCACGAACAAATGTTTCTTTGTATTCATAAACACTGAGGTGTGACAAGTGGGTTAATCGACATTAAGAAACATTAAGGTCTGACAAGTACATATTAGTAATTGATCAATGAATATATATTTATTGGAAAATGAGGTTCATCATCGATTCGTATTGAATGAATCAATACATGAAGATTGATTAGGTTCTGCAAGAAGAACCTACGGCGAGTATTCAGTAGACTAAATGGGTATTTAGTTGTTGATGAAAATTAGCGTAATACCCGTGCTTTGTACGGATTATATTAAAACTAATTTGTATAAATTTAGATATTTGATAATTTAGATAATTAAATATCTAAAAATATATTAATAATAAAATGTCTGTAAACCCATGATGATATATGTAAGTTTAGTTATACATTTTTGATTATTAAAACCTATTAAATTATTGTGAAGTAAGTAGTTAACTAGAAATAATGAATAACAAGATTATATTACCTTTTCTTTCAAATAGTGTCTATATTTTTTATTATTACGAAAAATATTAATCATTTAAATACGTAATTTAATTTTTATTTGGGTTAAAAATAATAATTTATGTATTTTAAATAACCATTTTAGGTATATGAATTTAGAAAGAAAAAAAATGTATTATCCAAACATATATGTCAAACGATAGCTATATGATATTATACAAAGTTAAATATGGATATTATGATGGGTTAAAGTGGACAAATTATATTTAGTAGAATATATTTATATTAAGATTAAAATATAATTAACTATGAATGAATATAATTATATAAATAACTATAAATAAGAAGGCGTGTAAAAATAACACGTGACAATAACAATCTTTTTCACGTTAGATGGCAACTCCCTTAAAAAATCCCGAATCGCCGGCCTTAAAAAACAACCATGTTAACTTATTTACCCCATGTTCATAAGAACAAAAAATGAAGCCTATCCTAATTGATTAGTTGTGTTATTTATTTGTTCATGAGTATTTCATGGTTGACGCGTGGGGTTGGTAGCAAACGGAAGTCCAAGAAGAGAAAGAAAGTGACATGACATCTCTTTCATCCCATGCTACACTTCACCATAGTGTCGCTAATTCTGCTTTTATTAAAACAATATTCATTTAAAACAATTTGAGAGTCAAAAGGAAGAAACAAGAAAGATGTTTACAACCTTAATTTATTACACAAATTAGGCCAAAATCATCTTAAGATTTGCCATACCTTTTGATTAATTAATAGATCACCTCATGATAGCATGGTTATATCATTTTCAAATCCTTTATTACTTATAGTATTCATATAAATTTATTGTACCCTTTACTTACACAATTTTAAGGGTCCGTTTAAAATTTTTAAAAATTGTTCATGGTAACGAAATGATTTCAAATCAATAAAATATTTATTTGTTAATTAATATTTGCTGAATATTTTGATAAGAATAAAAATAAAAACAATATATTTATAGTCTATATCGCGATATGATTTTTATTTATTTATTTGTTAATTAGTATAATAATAAAATAAAAATGAATAAAAGAATGACACGTAACACGAAGTTCATAAGAGAATGACACGTGGGACGAAGGTATTCTGATTTTAAATATGTACTAGTGTATTACCGGTGCCTTGCACGGGATTTTGATAAAAATATTATTTGTTATTATATTTCTTTAAGGGATTATATATAAACTATTTTTTTTGTCATTAGATAGAGTAGATAATAAGCAATAAATATTTGTACACTTAACCTATAATATTATATAATACATTAATAAGATATATAACCGTATAATAATTCATATTTTGATTTTTCTCCCCCTTATTATACTGATTCATATACTAATAAAAATAGTACATTGGTAGCATATCGTGTTAAATTAATTGTTATATATAAATTAATTTAAGAAATAACACATTTCAGGTTAAGAAAAGGTGATTGGAAGGGATGAAACCGTAACGTTTAATTGTTAAAAGTGCATTTAATTAATTCTTTTTTTTTACTGCTAAAATTTGTTATGGATGTGATTCTAATCTGTTATACATATCTCAGGTAACAAAAAAAGTGATTGGAAGGAAGAATTTAATTAAGATTTGATTTTAATATTTCGTTAAATAATTTTATAATGAATAAACTTAATTAATATTTTGGTAGGTTGTGGTTAAATGCTAAAATGACACGTGACAGTGAGTATTTTTCTGCGTGACACATGGCAAGGAGTGCTACTCTTATAATATATATAAGATAAAGATTTGTAATGTTTTTATATACTAAGCAAACATTGCTCTAAGTATGCATAAAATTTGTCTTCTGAAAAATACAAATTACAATTTTCTAGTCTTTTAGAAACCACAAATTTGTAGCGAAAAAAGAATCCTGACAAAACTAACTATAAATAATTGGTGGCACTAAAGGCAAGTAAAGAACGAAGATGATTTACGCATCTTCTCAAGTAACTTGTCAAAGCAAGACATCATATATGATGAATATCAAATCACAAAACATTTAGCTAGCCACCTACTCCCACACAACATATATCTCCTTTTATACCAGCACACTACTTTTACTCATCAAACATGGCCAAGCCATCCTTCTTGCTCCTTCACATGCTTATCATCATCTTGCTCCTGTTCGTACCAGGTAATTTCCGTGACTTGAACTCCTTGTTTTCATACTCGCTATCTTGTTGTAACGGTTAGCCTGCAACTTCAAATGTGTATACCTAGGGGAAATCCTCGGAGTGCCCGTGGTTGAAGGGACCTCGTGTAGCGAAGTGATGGGAGAGTGCAGGATCGACTGCTTCGCTAAGTGCAGCCTCAAGCACCCAGGCACAGGCCGTTGGAGCTGCAAGGCTTCTGTTGATCAAACCTCAGTTTGCATCTGTGGTTTCCCTTGTGGTGACTGATTATGAACCGGTTTAATTTGAAATATGAATAGTTTGTTATATGTTAATAGGTTATGTTGTTGATCTATGAACAAACATGTCTTTATAATATGGGATGTTGTATGAATAAACAATCTCTCTAGCAAAATTTGATATTCTCTCCATAAGATCTTGGATTGGGATGAATAATTCAGACTTGAAGTGAAGATCAAAACTTGAGCACTTTGAAGCTAAGATATTCATCATAGCTTATCATCTGTACAAGTTTGATGCTTGCGGAAATCGTCAAGCTTATGGAAAATAACACTATGACACTCCTGAACAAAAGTTTTAACATCCAAACACATAAATAAATCAGACGAATTCAGAGAGGAATCTAAGTTGATTTGCATACTACCCGGCTCTCAAACAGCTGCAGTAAGTTAATAATGACCTAGCAAAAGATTTATCGGAACCTATGCTACATATCTCAGCTCGTTGGCGGCGGTGTACCGCCACCTTTGGAATGCATAATCAGGCATCACCAGTCTTGATATAGAGCTTAATGGCATAAAGCATGATACTTGAAAAATTAAAGCAGACACATGGCATCATGGAGATCCCGTCATTCCAGGGAAAAGCTCTGAGATTTTATTGAACACATCCATAACCTGAGAATACAATAGGATCAGAGTCATAATTTTGGGAAATTGATATTTTATGAACTAGATTGCGTTCACAAAATTAGACTTGTTGTTATACCTCCTTGTCATTTTGATACTTGGCAATGTTGAAAGGGTTCTGTGAACACTGCAAAACAAAAGCATGTTTGGAAGGGATCAGAAAAGGGAACAGGAGTATTACTTGACTTGTTAGTAAGAATCACTAATTTCGTTTTTTTCTTCTTTATCTATTTACAAACTCGGAACTCTAATGTAAACATGAATATCCAGTTTCATAGTTCTTGAATGTGTCCAGTGTATAAACTATAAACTATCCATGGTAACCAGAACGTACATCCATGATGGCTGCCTGCACTCGTGGATTCTGAAACGCCATGGCAACATCAGGGTTGGCCATAATCTTTGAAATAACTTCTTCAGGAGTAAGACCAATTTGATCTGACAAATACCATAGAAGAATATGGAAAAGCTTGAGATCAATTTCATATACATCCCAAATCAGAAACCAAGGTAGCACAAGTAACATCCTGAAACTCACCAAACTGCTGCTTGACCTCAGGACTACTAATGTCAAAATTTTTCATAGTATCCATCATGCGGTTGTCCCATTCAGGACTTCCTCCCATGTTATTTCTGTGATAAGTCCACAAATTAAAGGTGACTAGCAGCAAAATTTTATGATGCTTTTGTAGAGCATTTATCAACATAAATGACTAAAATTTCTTAAGCTTGCCATTTAGCGGCCATCATTCATTATACAAAAATTTATTCCCATTTTATAATAGGTAACAAATGAAACTTTTCTAAAATCAAAATTTTTTGATCATCCCAAATTGCCATTTGAAGATATTGTATGCTGAAAGGTGTTTTAATCATTCTGATTTGCAGGGGTTGCTTTGCTGGCATGAAGTGGAAACAAAAAATAGGGGGAAAAAAAGGAAGAGAAACTTACAGCATATCTTGTAGCTGCTTCCGGTATTCTGGATTTTGCATCATCCCTGAGAAAAAAATTGTAACAAGTACCATTATCAAATCTACTACCAATACTGATCTGAAAAAGCTAGACATTACATTATACATAATTGTCAGCAAGCACCACAATTATCCAAGTAAAATACTGTTATGAAGTTCCAATTGATGCATCACTTTTTTTTTTTTTTGATAATGATGCATCACTTTGATTGCTCTACAACGCCAATCATAGAAAGCAGCAATCTAAGTTTTGCCGCATATGCTTTTCTATACCAAAATTCTAAAAGGTAGCAAAAGCACTTAGGGACATACCCAACTCTTCCTAATGTTTTTGTTTTATCATATCCTAGCAATCAGAAGATAATATTTAATTCAGTTAAACAACCTGAGCATTGAAAATTACTATTGGGTTCATTTGGTGAATCCTGCTTTATACTTATAAGAAGTGTGATGGCACTTCAGTGACAAGACATGATAAAAAGGTCATGCGACAAGAAAAGGCATAGTATCACCATCAAAAGCTACAAATTTTAAGCAAAGTAAACACCATTCAAATTATAGCCCTTCTAAACCTGTAATCATCAACAAATGCATAATTAAGCTCTCCTATAGAGGGGGAGGGGTGCAACAGTCAAAGGATGATGAACTGACATTTGAAAGTTGTTGGATTTCTCATCTCCTCTGGAAGATATCTGCAAGATACATGAGACATTATAAATTTTGCTTTCAAAATTCTACATGCTATCCTTTAACCAATAATAAAAATAAAGGGAAAATCCGAGTCATAATTCTGTGTTTTGGCTATCCTGAGTGATACCCAAAGTTAAAAAATACTCGAGTGGTACCCTCTGTTTTGGGCAAATTCGAGTGATGTCCCAAGTTTTTTTCAAAGTCCGAGTGGTGTGGTTATGATTTTTAGTTTTCCGCCTCGTATCACTTGTCTAAAAATCACTAACCACTATCATTCTCTTCTTCTTTAGAAAATAAAATTACTTCACAATGAATTTTTACCCAAAACAACGTTTACAACCACAATGATGCTCATTCTCTGGTGTTCCTTGACGGCGGGAGAAGAAGATTTGACGACGGCCCAGCTTGGCAAGCACTCTTTACGCTGGTCGGGACCGTGGAACATAATTGGGAATTAAAGAATAAGGATAAAACAACTCTCCACGTCAGACTGTTAACGTTAACTATAAGACGTGATTAAGTAATTACAGAATCACAATAAAACAGCTCTCCATGTCGACTGTTTTAAGGGTTATTGTCATCTCCCTGCTACATCACTTCAAGAACAACCAATTTTTTCACCCACAGGCCACATCTACTGAACACATCAATTATTCTTAACATATCATATTATATATTACTCAGATTTATTTATGGTTGTTAATAGAAAGGTACAAACATAAATCAAAGTAAATTAAAAACCATATTTTGTGGATTAAATCTTGAAATTTGAAACTTTGAATTTTAAAATCTTGAATTTGCAAATTTTCAATCTTGAATCCTTGAAATTTTCGAAAAGTAGTTAATTCAAACAAAGATAGATCGAAAATAAGTTAGTTCATTTGAATTTAATAGAAATGATTATTGGTTATATAGAAAATTTAGTTCAAACTAAATTACTTTACGAATCCAATCAATTTAAATGTCACAAAATTTGTGTTATATGAGTAAGCTACATGAACAATGTAAAATATTTTGGGTATATACGAGTGGATAAAAAAATTTTATAGATATTACGTTTTTTTTAAAATTATTTTGGGTTTGGATACCATTTAAAATGTTCTTAAAAAATTTTAAAAAACGGCTAAGACGCGTGGCGGGTGGTGATTGACATGAATCGGGCGGCACCACGTGTCCTCCGATCTCCTCTCTTCTTTTCTACCACATCGCAGAGCTTCCCTCTGTTTGCACATAAAACACTACATATTGAACAACTAAACCCATAATCAATAATAAAAGAAGATAGTGGGGCCCATGTTAGAACTCATCCAGAAGATTAAATCTTCTCGGTTCTAACCCCTTTTTTTAACCTCTTTTCTATATGACTGCTGAGTTGACAATAAGATGAGTTTGAGGATCAACCGATGTTCATCCTCTTATATACAACAACTTAACATTGTATCAATAAAATGCTCATAAAAGCGGGGCACGAAGGGAAGATTCCAATATCAAAGGGAGGAGGAAATGCAAACTTACGGATAAACCATTTGTTGCACAGTTGGATCTTCCATCATTTTCTCTAGAGCCTCCACAGTCATGAAAGAGCCAGCATTTTGATCTATTATAGTGTAGAAGTTATAAAGTTAACCCACGAATAGTCAACACAGGTTAACATATCACAGGAAAGTCCATTTGAACACGGCATGAAAACATGAAGCATGGTAGCCATATAAACTACTTAAAATCTGTAGATCCTTATTATAGTTGCAGAACCTGACATAACTAAACAATAGTAAGATCACGCTCTGTAACTTACTTGTGGACCAGGACTCATTTGAAGCACTGGGGCCCGCAGTAGCTGCTCCGTTGTCTGTTACCTGCATAAGAAAGCTCGGATGAAGTACTACCAACATATAACCATAATAAATCCAGATCAGGGTCCTTTCCACTTACCACCTCAGCAAATTTCACATCCTTGGATGATGTTGTAGTAGAAGAGTCTTCAAATTTTTTGAATGGGCTCTTTGGCAGTTCCTCATCAGGGGAGACATCCTCAAAGGCTGCAACATGAAACTACTATCAAAAGGAAGGTCTTCAACTCAAGAATTTACAGCAACTGCAGTCTGCAGCCTTGCAAATTTACTCAAGAAGAGGCACAAAGTTACCAGAAATCAGCTAACGTTTTTTTACCGACAATATCACAGACCTCAAAACAAGAATCAATATCTGATAAACGAAATACTGCACTTTCATATATATACTTACTTGAAGAAATCGAGAAACAACCTAACCAAACATATCCAGGAACCTAAACCGAATATAAGAGTACATCTAACAAAAAAGTGGTATAAAGATCTCGGTATATTTTTCATCAGATTATGATGAACAAGAGCAAGCATCTGTAGATCTTTTCATATAATTCATCAATCTGCATCACCTCAGCACACAAGGAGAACGATCAAATCAACAGAATAAGGGAGAAGAGTACCAATTCTTTTGGGCTCAGACTTTATTTCCTCATCCACCTTCACATCTGTGCTTGGGGTTGCTTCTATATTAGTTGCATCTACTGTAACTGCAGTTTCAGAGATAGAAGCCCTGGGAGTTGTGGTGGGTTCGTAAGTAGTAGTAGTTGTCGCAGGTGGGGTGACTGGACCAGTTGCAGATGATGGAGGGATAGGGATAGGGAAAGGGAAAGGTGATGCTGGTGAGCTAGCTCCTCCAGATGTAAATGGTGGTGGTGGGTAAGGGAAAGGTGATCCTTGTGAGAAGGCAGAGTTACCAAATTGACTATTTTGAGAGCCCATTTGTCCCATCATTGTCTTCATAGCTTGTTGCATTGCATATTTCTGGAACAACAACATAGAAGACAGGTGGTTCTTAGTGGAAAATCACACCATGAAAAAAAAAGGGTCAATATATTAGACAAGGGCCAAACAGGATAATGCTCAGGGCCAACTTTCATATATGATTAAAAGACAAAAATAGATCCTCTAGGCTCAAAACTTTCCACCAGACCATGTCTCCTCCTAGTACATTCATGATGTCCCCAGTTTCCCATTGTAATGTTTAGACCTTTTAAAAGTCCGTACTAGTCCCCAGCCCCCATGGACAAAGAAAATCATTCGTCTTCTTATTTTCGAGTGCTTTTACATAACTTAAATGATGCATGTCTTAAACAGCGTTTTTTAATAAATTTTATTAAAAACAAAAAAAAATCTATTCTGAAAATCTAGATCAAATAAATAGAATAAAAATGTACATCCACTCCTAAAAGAGCTAAAGAAAAAAGATAAAATAAAAGATTTCCTACGCCAAGAAAGATATTTAACAAACGGAAGCTACTAGATACATCAAGCATAAATTTTCAAGCATAATGATGATCAATGGGAATGTGAATCCTAGTTCATCAAAACTTCCAACCTGTGACAGGTCAAGGGAAAGTTTGAAGTTTATGATTTGCTATGCCAAGAACAAAATTTAAGAAAGGCAAGCTAGATACATCAAACACAAATTTTCAAGCATAATGATGATTACTGGGAATCCTAGTTCATCAAAACTTCCAACCTGTGACAGGTCAATGGTAAAGTTTCAAAAGCTCTCGAACTTGTCAAGGATCAGATTGCACTAGGGTTGTGGCTTTAATTGAAGAAATGAGATCCACAAACAAAGTGTTTTTATAAGGTCTAAAAAACCAGGCGTATTGCTTCCTAACACACAAGCTTACCTTCCAAGAGCGAATGTTACAAAAATGATACTGTGCAAGCAGTGATACCATATAGGCATATGCAGTAACAGTTGAAGTATATGCAAGCAACATCATATCCGTTAAAAGAAAGTATCCATACAAGATCAGCTTAATCCTTCACTTAGCATACAACACTGTATGCCGTAACAGAAGGATCTAGAATTACCCCTCCAAAGAGTCCCTCTTATTTCGACAGTGCAACTCCACAGCAATGGAAAAACTCGATATCACTGCTAGATGGTAGATACATGGTATTACACTAATTACAACAATTCTAACTAACATAACATCCAGTGTTCTTACATTACAAAATTACACCAAGAACATGACAAACCATGATACCAGAAGTCCAAGTAATGTCAAATAAACCAACAATGCCTACCAGTTTAGCCCAATGCCTGTAACTGAAAGCATATCTTGAAGGGAAGTTTAGATTTTAAACATAATTCTACTTAGAATATACAATTCTTAGTCACCGAAGGAAGGATCTAGAAACAACAACCCATCTATGTTACTTCTAACTAGCATAGCATTCAGTGTTCCTAACTTATATATGGCACCAAAATACTGACAAACCAGAAGTCTTATTAATGTCAAATAAGCACAAAAGACCAATTCTACTTAGGCTCACAGCAAGATAACAACTTTAAGGTGATTATTGCAAAGCTCACCATTCAGCATAATCATACCTTCAAGTAAGAAGCCAGCCAAGAGAAAAGGGCGGAGAGACCAACACCAATTCCAATCCAGAAGAGCGGAGAGCCACTGAAAATCACAAGAAAATTTTTTTAACAAAAACAATTCTTCTCCGAACCGAACTCAAAAATATTTTAAAACCTACAACTGAGAAGAGGGAGGTGAGACGGCGATCGGAGGATTAACGCCGACAGAGGAAGTCTCCCGGCCACCTTTAGTCGAGGAAAGACTGGCAAAAATCTGAGCACGAAGCTTCTCCTTCGCAAGGCGGTGACTGGCTCCGCCTCCAACGGTGGTGTTCGCACGGACGGTGAATCTGGATTTCGGGGCCATGGAGAGACTTCGGAGAGGGAGAGGAAGCAAGCTTCCGGTGGCGATCGATGGAGAATCTAATCGTAACACTGGTTTCGAGGAAGCAAGGGTTAATCTCTCCATGTCTGGATAGCTCTGCAAGGAAATTGAATTGGAGGAGTTGAGAAGATGAAAAGAAGAAGGATGGAGTTGGCCGCAGACTCGCAGGCTTTGAGGTTACAAGAGTGGGAATGTGGGATTGAGGAGGGCAGTAGTAACAGGTGACAAAGAGGGTAGGATTTAGCTAACTGAATTTTATTTTTCCTTTTTTTATCTCCTTTGAGGAAAAATTAGCGCAGTAGCTTATAATAAAAATAATATTAAAGTTATTTATATAAAATTAATATTAGATTTATATGATTGAATATCTATGAGAAACATCTTAATAACAATGTATATGTAATCTTAGATGATATGGGTAATAATTAAATCTACATTAGTCGGTTGTATAAGATTATTAATATAGTAAAAGATTTTACTTGAGTAAGAGCGAATATTATAGATTTATTATCTTTCTTGGTTTCAAATAGTGTTAGATATCGATCATTATGAAAAATAATTTATCAATTGAATATGTAATCCGATTTATATTTTGGTTAAAAATAAAAAAAAATTAAAAATATAATTTCTAAACATTTATAAATATGTTTGTAACACGTTTTCAAGTAAATGATTTTAGGAGGGGAAATATAATTAAGATGTGTTTTCTTAATATATATTTTTTAATAGATTTTTATAAGATATTTTTTAAGTGGAATTTATTTAAATAAGGTCAATCTCAGCACGATGCGAGATGGCCAGAGGAAAGCCCCCTCCAAAGAGAAATGTTGTAAAATTCCGTTTGCTGCGTTCAACCTTGTCAATAGGTGTGCAACAATATTATCCGAGCAATTAGCATGCAAGAAAGTACGAGTTTGAAAGTATACCGAAAAACTAACAATGTCATCAACTATCAAAGCAAACGCGGACTTCGCCAACGAACGAGCTTGAATAAGTCTCACAACGTACTCCGAGTCCGACTCAGTCACGATTCTCGTAAAGCCTACATCCAAGTCTTCCATAGATATCAAACTTGGAAAGGGAGGAGTTTCGCCAATAGTGGACTTAGACCCGCCTTCTATCGCACACAACCGCCCCTAGCCCATCCAATGTGCATGGACAACCGCGTCAGTATTGATCTTCATGTATCTTGCACTCGATCTAGCCCATCCAGACCGCATAATGATATGTGTCGTCTAATGTCCAGGAAACCCCATAGTTCCCAGAAATCCTACACATGTCGTCTCACCCTATCCATTGTGAAAGAACGATTGATAACCAAGCCTTTATTGACCTCTTTGTTCCTGCCCATCCAAGCAATGTAGGAACATATGATGAGTTGTGAGACCCCTCCCTGCCATACGAATCATGTATAGTAGACAAAAGGGATCACATGCCGTTCGCAACAAGTATGTTAATTTCCCAAGGGTCTGGTTTATATCCCAAACATCCACATAACCCAAACAACCAAAAAAAGCATGGATAATATCTTCAGCATCCGAGTTACACCTCATATGTGTCGGGAAATCGATGATTCTCATGGTGACCAGGTTCTTGCACTCTGAATTTTCAAGCCACCGAAATTTAAATTAATTTCTCCTTCCTCTTCTTATTCTCATTTTTCAGTATGGATTTCCATTTTTCGGAATGTCAATCTTATTAAAAATATAACTTTTTAACTTTTCTGTTAGAAATTAAATATAGATTTTAAAAAAAGGACAAAATTCACGTTACCTCTCTCCTTTGTTCATAAAATCGCAAGGGAACTCATTACTTTGACGGCGGTGGTCTTCTTTCCGGTCTTTGTTGTGTCCCTCGCCAAACACGTTACCTTTACCCCCGACCTTAGCTTGGAGGATTCAGTCTATGTTGTTGCCCTCGTCGTTGCTCTCAATTAAACCCTATTGAAAATCATGTACAAAATAACCCTAAATTCCATATGTGCATATACGCAGCTTTTAAGTGCTCTAACTATATTGTTTTTTATTTTGAAATTAGCCCTAATTTTCATAATTTGAGGCTGAAATATGCCTTAAATTAGATATGCTTAAAAAAATTTATTTGAGTATGAACTTGGTCATAATTTTGTATGTTTTTTTCTGAAATTCCATAGCTTCACAATTTGCTATTATGTAGTAGATTTTGGGTTTCTTAGTTATACATACAATATAAAAGTAGCTATATATACATATACTATTGTAAAAGCACGGTATATGCACATATATAGTAGATTTGTATGGATCATGATATTGCCAAGTTTTCACAAATGGAACCATATGAGTACAAAAAATCTAGAATAACATTGTCTTGCCAGTATATTATTTTGTACAGAATATTAACACAAATATACTCAACTCAAGTATGTGTAAATCTTGAATTTGTGTATAAACTAAAATTAAACATGAGAAAATCTCAAGTTGGTACTTTATTCAATCAATACCTTAAAATGATGCAATTTATATTTTGGAAGGAGATTGTTTCTACTTTTATTTCATTAGTCTCAGAAAAACAAAGAGATCATTAGGTGTAAATATTGTAGTATCAACAAATGTACTTAAATTGATAGGATGTACAAAATATTAACACATATATACCCAACTGAAGGGTTGGAACCAAGAAGTGGAATGCCGGAGATTATTGCAACTTCAACAGGTGCCCCTATGGAGTATAAAGACTGGAGGCACCAACTTCATCATTCTCTAGACAAGTTAAGGGATCACTTATGTCAACAATATGTATTGACTATTGACGTTCATTTATTCCAAGGAGGGGAAAACACACTTAGATGTATGACTATTGAATACCATAGTTGTTTTGTTCTTATGCCTTCAATTTTGTTTAGAACTCAGTGTGCAGTTATACTATAATATCAGCAAATAGCCTGATTTTCTGTAGCATTTTTTGCACCTTTATATTTTGGAAAATTCCAGTTGGTACACGTGTGGTATGGGGTATTTCGGATTTTTCCCACAACTTTTTCCGATTACGAATTTTACCCCTCAGTTTTGCAATTTTCCGTCACTTGTCTTTCTCCTCAACCATGGTTAAATGATGTGTTAGATTACATTAAAAAAAAAATCGACATGCCAGCTTCAGTAATTATGTCAAACAAACAAAGTCCTTTGATCAAGTCACCCAAATATAAGCTATCTTGACCACAACTCAGCTTCCCTGCGCCAAATTCAAGCCTTACATCCAAGTGAAAAAATGGCGATGGCAATGGCTTCTCTCCATCCAACTCGCTCGCTTGCGAACCTCAAACGATCTAATCGGTACTCATCTGTCACTCTCTATCTCAGTTATCAACACTTCTTTCTGTTTTTATGTTAAAAGGAAACAGAAATTGGTCACCCGTTCTAAAGAGCAGGGTGTTTAGTGCACTGTGTTGGGCTTCACTCATGTATGTGTTGTTTCTCCTGCAATGCAACACGGGATTTTAATTTCTCGCTAAGATTACCAACAAAATAATGTTTTATGGATGCCTTGCATTATACATTTATAATGTACTGTTTAAGGGTCTGTTCAGGAACATACTTTGTAGTATGTAGCTTATGAAGATGATCCAAAAGTGGAGAAACTAAGGTAGCTATCATGGCTTATATTTTGTGAATCTTGTAAGCTTCATTGTTGTAACACCAACTAGGAAAAAAGAAATACCAGAAATATAGTAACTCACTCGCACAAAAAGGCATCAGCTTCATCAATAAAAAGAAGCAGACACTTCCTTGAATTCTTAGCCCAATCAAATATCTCATGGATTTTGGTGACAACCTGAGGGCCCAATGGTGCAACATCTCCTCCTGTCATCATCGCGTAATCCAGCCCCTGTACACAGAAAAGTGAAATTTCTACATGTAAATTTAACCTAGGTTAAATTTATCACTCGGACCAGCTATGTAAGCCAAAGTATAAGCTGAAGACGTCAAACAGCCCCTCCCGAACCCTAACGCTCGGACCAGCCATGCAAGCCAAAGTATAAGCTGAAGACGTAGTAAATTCCCCCTTACTACCGCCTAGCCAGCGGATGCAATCAACAGCTGCAGGGTCCTCCGAAATCATGATAGCCGACAGCTTAAGAAGGCATCGGTTTAAAATACGACAGGCCAGATAGTTCCGGTTCCACCCAGCAGAGGGAGACCAAACATCACTCACTAACAGATCCAGGTCGGAGGAGTTGAGGGTAACCTGATTTGAATTTAGTAGTAGCTCCTCGGCAAGCCATTTGTCGCTCCAGAACTGAACTGAACAGCCATTATGCACCTTCCAGCCAATATTCGGGGCAATCAACATGTTATACGAAGAAATTCAGCTTTTTGAGAACAGGTTTAAGCCAAGTGCAAGCTTCTCTCTTTATAAAAAGAGCAATGTTTCTGTAAACTTTCTATTTTACCATTCTACAGTCTACATCACCAGTCTACACTATGAAGCTAATCAGAATTCAGAAGGAAATCCTCAAACAACATCTGCAGAAATGAATATCTATACTACAGCACATCCTAAAACAACCTCATTTGCCAGTAACTACGTTCTCTGTATTCTTTCTTTGAGGGTCTCTCCCTCTCTCAACCTGGTTTAGTCATTCCGGATTGTATTGCTTTTCATGACCCGCCGTGGCGTGAGACCAGCACAGAACGATAAATGGCAGCCACATGCAGGAAGCACACGAGCAAAATAATAAGATCGTCGAGCAAACCAATGACTCCAAGTACTCCTGTAAAATGGACACAAGAAAAAGCAAAGAAAGAAAAAGAAAATAGAATCATGATACTGAATCATACAGATTGATTTCAGTTATTTGGAGGTGAGTGAGAAGGAGGTATGAGAAAAGAATACCTTCAGGAATGATGTCTACCGGGCTAAACAAATAGATGAAACTGAGAAATATCTGAAGATGAACAAAAGTATGAACATCAAAATGTAGGTGAAGTGAAGCTAAATACTGAACTCGTGTAGTTCCAGATGTAAACTTACTGCCAAATAGACACGAGCTTTGATAACAAACGGAAGTGACCGACTTGGATCCAACAAATCACGCAGCAACCGCGGAAGAAGAAAAGGAAGGTCTCTGAATCTCTGCATGAAGGACAAAAATGTCAGCTGTTTTCTCAATACTGTGACCTCCCACAAATGCAAGCAGCTAGCTGCAGTCTAGGCTGAAGGATCAAGACTCTTGGACATAGAAATACCTGAATAAGACCACTCGAGCCTTCACCAAACACGTGATTGTATCTTTCAATCTCTCTTGCTATACGAGAAGCCTCAGGACTACTCTGTTGCAGCTGTGAAGACTCACCAGGGATCAATAAAGTAATTACACGTCTGCATAATGGGCATTTGCAGGGATAAAGAGCAGATCCATGATGCCAAACCTGTAGAATACAACTACCTGGAAAGAAAATTAAACAGCAGTATAAGTATTAACGAATCCCTTCTGCATTTGTTCACAAGTTGTCTGTTATCAAAATTTTGAATTCAAGATCCTAAATAGAATACTCATCAGATGAATTTGTATATTAAATTCAAGAAGCAATGAAGGGAAATCAGAGAAATTTCAAGTGATCGATACGTATATTTCCTTATCTTCGATGATTACATGTTTTGTTTGTTAAATTAGCAGTAATGTTATATAATTGATGCTAGATTATGCTGATTGTTTCAGTAATCGGCCGCAATTCACAGCTGAAGCTTCTTTTAGAATCAATTTCACTTGGAAAAACCCTAACCGTACTTCGGTACGATCAATCCCTTGATTAAGCATTATCCTCCATAGTTATCAGAAAATTAACAACAAAATGAAAGATCGATTGCTTTCATAACCGAAGCTACTAGTACAGGATACAAATTTGTTAAAAACGTCGGAAGCAAGGGAAAAAAGAACGAAGGAAATGCAAGATGAAAGATCGATTGCTCCATAAACAACGAAATGAAGAGAGAGAGAAAACTATTAAACGAACCGCAGAACCAGTGAGAGCAGTTGGCTTGGCATGGATTGATGAAGCCCTCATGGCAAATCGAGCAGCAATCGGCAGAAGGAGGTTGGGCCATGGCGAATTGTTTGTAGTCTCTGACTCTGTAAAATGGATCTCAAGCTTCCCTCTGTGATGTGTTTGTGAATGGCGATTTGCCGCCCCGTCCCAGGACGCGTAGTCGCTGTCTCTCAATCCGATGTTTTTTCTAATATTTGCATAAAGGCCCTACGAATCCGGGTGATTTACAGTAGTGATACACACGTCTTTAAATTACCTAACCACCCCTAATTGTGTGCATTTCGCAAAACACACAAAAGAAACGAACATGAAGTGTACGTTGGAAAAGGTTAAATTTTGTACGTCCCGATAGGCCAAAAAAAAAAATTTAACTAAATAAAAGCTTGTAAGTTGTAACATAGTTTCAAATTTTCCTTATTATCCTCCTCCTTTGCAAACAAAGTCAATGTCAAAATGTTCATATTACTCTCCATTATTGTCCTTTTTTATCTTTTCAATCTACAACTTTCGTTCATGTTTTCACTCGATCCCTCTCCTCTATTTCTTAAAGGAAGCTCAAAGTTCGGCCCCCGAAAAGGGATATCCAAAAAAATTTTATATTTCATCGCAAAACTAAGGGGGAAAAAATGATGAAAAGAATAAGAAATTTAATTTAAATTTTAAAATTTGGAAGAAAAAAAGTTATGTAAAGTATCAGTAGAAATAAAGTCAAGGAGTAGATGGTTTCATTACAGGCAGCAAGGCAAGAAGCTCCATTTCTTGTTCATCTCATGTTGGTTTTTTGTTTTTTGTTAAACGGTTATAAATACTTTTGTTTGTTCTATTTCATATTATGTCGGATTGTCGATGAAGAAATTTCACATTTTGTATATGTATTCAAAGGTGCATGGTTAGCTAGAAAAAAAAATGTGCGTTTTATTATGCACATATGATTTGTATGTGTCTCATGAAATGTATATATCTAGGTGTGTATAAAGTAAAATAATGACGTGTCATCACCCTTTACATAGCACACCCTTTGTTAATATGTAATGTATATAAATCATCATTCCTTTTAAAATAATATAATCACCTTTTTACTTAGAGACGTGGATCTTTAAACTTTAACCCCCCGTTTGGTTGGAACTCCGGAATCGGAAACGGAATGGAAATGAATCTAGTTCACATTGGTTCCTTGTTCATGGAATCATTCCATGTGGTTTCATGCAAAATACACTTACTTTTCCCCATTTTGTTACCCTATAGGGTATTAAAACTAATCAATTTCTACTACAATTACTTTAAACCACAAGGAATGATTCCCAAAAACTTCATGAACATGAGTATACGTATGGACTAGATACGTTTCCATTCCGTTTTCGTTTCCGGAGTTCAAAACAAACGGGCCCTAAATGTAATTTAATACAAGATAAAAGGTAGGGTAGGGTTCAAACAAAGATTGTATTACCTTAATTTTTAGACACCAATTTTAAAATACTTTTTAGAAGGGTCACTAACGAATGAAAAACCTTATTTACAAGGAGGATATCTAACATAATCCTCATAGCTTGAGGTTAATTCTACAAAATCTTATATTTAAGGAGTAAAATAATAAAAAGACAAACACTATTTCAAACTAAGTCAACTAACATTATCTCTAATAGAAAATATGATTAATGAGCAACAATGATAGATCATCCAATCGGACTTTGATGTTGGGACATGTCGGCCGATTTCTATAGGATTTATCAATAGATCGCTATGGTGACATGTCGGTCGATTTCTATAATCAATGACTCGACTAGTAACAAAATGCATCGTCTTGGAGAATATGGTCAAATTCTCAAAATTGTTGCACCGATCATCCGACCAATACGTGGTGCAACTCAGGTCGATCAATGTATTGCCTTAATCAAATACTCAATGGTTCTTCCTTGCTCGCATCTAAATCAATTCAGTATTGACCTCAATTTCCTTGATCGCATGGATAACTTTTAGTGTGTTGTAGACATTATTTCATTAATAGTTCCATTTTAGCTCCTAGAAGACCTAGAATACTTACAATATCATGAATGCACAAGTGATCTCCAAAACACAAAAGGAAGGAAATATACCCTAATATGATGCAAAATTATACTACATGTTCAAAGAATGGATAACAATGATGGTGGGAAAATATGCTAAAATGGATGTTATCGTTACTCCATGGTTCTTATATGAAACTTCCGAGTATCTTTTCCGCTTTTCATGTCTCTAAGTGTCCTATTGAATTCTTGTCCATCATTCTTCCATAATATGATCATTTTAGCTCGAAAATACTCCAAAGTACCGTGTACGTAGAGGGGTGTATATTTTTCTTTGAATATAAGGTAATTTAAATGGTAAGATGTCAAATCCATGCAAATCCCAAATCTAAATGCATAAAAAACATCACATAAAACAATGATTGAATGGTAATAAGGATTCATCCACCACTAAGATATTTGTACAATTCTCATGGTAAGTTGACTTGAGAGAATGGTAATTGGTCAGCTATCTTGGAAATGGAATTCCAATTGGCCATCATTCTCCTATGGAAGATGTTTCCGCGATGTCATATCAACGTCTATGGTAAGAACTCGTTTGGTTAGTCCTCTCGAAAATGAAAAGGTCACTCATCTCGGTGTAGTATTGAAGCCTGAGTATAGAGCGCCGAGTATATAGCAATTTCTTCACCTGCACTAAATTGATAAATGGATTCCACATCTTCTGATGGAGTTGGTTGCCCCTTTGATCGCTCATCTAGGAGACGACTCAACTTCAAAAAAAATCCTCTCTTGAAATCACGCTCACATTCACTTCAAACAATCTTGACAAGTGCCGTGAACTGATAAACATAGCGAACTGATAAACATAGCTGCAAATGGAAGCAATTCTTCTCCATCCGGATGCGCTTCTGCATCGTGGCATCGTGGTAATCGTAAATTCCTCACCCATTCACTCTTATATTTCAGCCACTTCCAAAACAAGCTGTTTATATTTTGAACACTAGCTATTTCTGTACAAGGTTTGTTGGTTTCTTTGGGGTTTTGTTGGCTGTAAATTCTCCCCGTCTTGTACATTCTTTCCCACGTCTATTTTATATTCAATTTACCATTTGCTCGAACAAAAACTTTTACATTTGGAAGCAACCTAGTTCAATACATGGTATACTCCATGAGAGGAGATGAGAGCATAAGCCTTAATTGAACGAAGGCTAGCAACACAGGAGACGAAGATGTCTCTTCCCTGGTAGAATTTATTCAGGATGTATTTCTGTATGTGCTGCAAACCAGCCTTTGAACCAAATTGTAAAATGTAGCTCTAACGGGCTTAATGAAGAAAATTGCAAAATAAATTAAATGGGCCGTGAACCCGAAAAAGGAAGGATGACAATAGTGAATATCTTCTTCGGGTTTTCAGGAAATTATTCATACTCCCCCTTGTGACAAGGATACAGAGAAAGCAGCAATGGACTTTCATAGCCATTTGCTGCATAGGGTTTCATGTATTTCAAAAACGAGATCAGTATTACATCTGAAAAATCACATCTCAAGTAAAAATTAATTAACAACCTCAAGTAAACTCCGCAACCAGCCCCCTCAGCATCATGCTGGTGTAGTATCCTGGAAGCAACAAAATTTGCGTGAGCCATGTTACACAAGAACTAAGGAATGTAAAGAGACATAACAAGATAGGGTTGAGTAAAATTGAAAATAACGAGGTGATCAACATTTAGAGTATTATCAAAGAGTCATTCAATAATTCAGTTGCATCGCAAATCAGAGGCCTAAGCAGGCCAATTTCCATAACTTAATCTCACTCCCTTGCTGTATCTCAAGGTATATTCCAGCATAACTTTTTATGATTTCATATTCCAAAGCTATATTTTTGTCAAATTTTATTATTTCTTTAGTCTAAATTAATTTTGATGAGATATATATGATTATATTCCATTTATATAGCAATCGCCCATAGAGAGCAATTTAAAACCTAAATTTCCTTTCTGTATAGATATCAATACATTTGGTCTGACTTTCTTGGCATCAAATCATCTATCCCGAATTTCCCAACCTTTTTGGGTTAACTCGCATGAAATATGTTGGCAGAGGATGCTCGTACCTCAGAAACAGAAGAATTAGAAACTTCAGGAGGTTGTGGAACAACCGCAGGCTTTACAACCCTTGAATGCTTGCAAGCAGCTCCTGGAGCTCGTCCATTAAGTAACTGTGAGCAATCTGTGTATGCAGATCCGAAACCCACTCCAGCTCCAAATGCTACAGCTGCCCAGCGGGTCACAGGGCTACCTAATTTTGCGAGAGACCAAAGGAGTCAAACACAATTTAGCTTATATATTTTATTAACAAAATAGTCTCAATTTGAACATTCGAACCCAAAGATGTGACATCAACCAGAGATCAGATTCTACATTCCAAGTTACACACAAGAAAACAGTACAATGAGGCTCATTGCCGGAGATTCATGATTGCTCCCACCCTTTTTTATTTTTTAGCAATAGCTTGCTGGTGTAGAGAAGGTTATAGGTTCCTTCTCTTATTTACTATCAGTCATCACAAAGCTGCACTTATAAAGCTCCATCAATGGCATCCTTTGAGGAGATCCTGATCATATTCTTTGATTCCACTATCAGTAAAATTCTAAAAGCAAATAGGACCTCCTCCAAATGTTGTGCAACAAATAAAAATCATGGTTCCTGCTTGTACAGCATAGATAGCCTATTAGTTTTGTCTCCATGAATTCTAATAGATTGATTGACAGTCAGGTTTCAATCCCAGGTCCTTTATAATTACAGATGATACGTACGGGAACCGAAATTGACATTTTGAACTAGAAAACTTTTCATTTGAACTACACTACAAGGTATTTCACAGAAGCTGTTGCAACACAATAAGTCTTCAAGCTAGGCAATATGATGTGAAAATTAAAATACAGATTTGAATAAACCAACCATTGACAAAAACTCTCCTCCATGCCGTAAAAACTCAAATCTCAAAGGCACGATTGACGATACTATAACAACAGAGATGCCTATTAGCTATTGAACCATCTCTAAGAAGGAGATCTCCCTTTCCATAACAAGTTTATCGGATCTAATAACGAATTGGAGCCCCTTGAGAATAACCCTAAATACGCAATGGCACTCGAATACTTTTCAGTTAACAATTTCAACCAAATTAACACGAGTGTCGGAACTCGAAACAGAACATGAACGCAAATCGATAAGAATAAAGAGGGATAGAGATTTCTGACGGAAAAGGAGAAGTCCGCCAAAGGCGCCGGCGACAGAGCTGTAGACGACTCGCCGGAGAGAGAGATCGAGACAGGCGTCCCATTTGGTGTTGAGATCATAACTTTGCCTGTTCTCAGCCATGAGATTTGTGGAATTTCGCTGCTTGGTTGAATCTTCGCGTCGCCGAATCCTTTACTCTGCCTCCTGTTCTTCGTTTGTCCTCTTTGTTCTTCCTTTTCGGACTCCTTCACTTGTTGCCTTCTTCGCATAAAAACAACCCGTCTTACAGATGTTGGATCCACCGTACTTCGCTCTTTGGGCTCTCAATCTCGATCTTATATGAGCCTGAATTCCTTCTTGAATTGGGCCGTTTTAAATCCACGAACAAATATATATCAATCTATTTGTAAAACTTATAGAACACAACCCGTCCAACGAGATCTACTTGTCCTCTTTATAAAACCTCTATGTTTGTGTGTTCTCCTCATCTTTCAAATGAGATATACTTATTTGCTTTATAAAATTTCTAGAACACTTTAATTAGTTTAATATGTCAATGACTTCCTTAGATAGTGGCAACCATTCAAAAGAATTAGGAGGAGGGAGAAAGGAATAGAATAGAAAATGAGTCGAAGACAATGTCGTATTCGTTTTAAGAAAAATGACTCAAGTATCAGCTTGGATCTAGGATTGATGATGGGAAGGACGGCCGAATCCAAAGGAGAGGAAAGTCTTCAAATGTTTCAACCTACAACTACCATAAAAACGCTAATTGACAACAACAACAAAAATCAAGTGATGAAAAGGAAGAAGGATTAAATATTGTATTCAATTTATTAGTTGTATTTTGTTAAATTGAGAAGAGAGATAGAAACAATTTCACAAATCGATGCAAGAGACGGTGGTGGCACACACAAGACAACTAACGGAAAATAAACAAACACTACCTCTATTTATAGGCTTGAAGGCTTGCATAATAATAAAAAGGACTAAAATAAGAATAAGTTACAATTTCAAAAGGATAAATATTAACGGGATTAGTATTCGGTAAGAGTATAAGATAAATGAAGACAATGTACTCGTAGTGGGAACAGGATTTTTATAAGCATTGTGAATGCGCCTCCCGTTCTCAATCGGAGTGCGGGGGCAAGCGCATCGAGGGTGCGTTGATATATTTTAAAATTTTTAAGAAGATACCATTGAATTTTGCTTGCTGAATTGGTCATTGACCACTCCTAGGTGCAAAGGGTCAGGGTGTTCAAATCTCTTTTCTTGTTTTTTTTTTGTTTTTTTTGTGTGTTTATTCTCTAAACGAGTTATAATTTTCAATCGCCCTTTGATCATACTTTGATCATACAAGATGCATTGGTTTGTTGGTAAGGCATTCCAAAAGAAATGTAGAAGATTATGGGTTTGAACTCCTTTACTTATCACTTCTCCTTATTTAATTGTTTTATTTGTAACAAAAATGAACAACTCCCAAAATACCACCCGGACACACTACACACTACACATGTGCCTTGTCCTCGATGTATGAAAACACACGCCTGTATTCGGAATCTTATTATATTTATTGTTTTCTAATTTTTTGTTTGACTGAATGACATTACTCAAAATTAAATAAGCTAAGAAATAGTTTAATGGAAAAGACAACACCGATACCTTACTTGGGATAAAAGCATCCAAGTAGGCTTGTGGTCCGGGCTACTTTGGATGCCTATTTCTTATTCTTCTTCTCAGTTCGGCTTGAATCTATAATTTATTTATATGGTAGAGAGTAAGATTGAATTCGGAATTTTGTGCACAGTTTTTTTAAAACTTGTTGGATTAAATCGAGAAATGAATCATCCAAGTTAGAAATAGAAATACTAAAATTAAAATATTAATAATTCTAAATATGTAACATAATCTCATTGATTACTCTAACAAGTCTTGAGTGCATTTCTTAATTCCTTTTATTTGAATTTATTGTAAGTCTGGTGTCAAGGTTTGTAGTTTAGATTGTATTATATTGAACTATGTCTATTCTAGTGTCAAGCTCTATAATCCAGATAGTATCATTCTTCTCTTTTTGCCTTTGATTCGTCCCCATATCAATTTCGAGTATATAGTTTGATGGGAGTTGGAAGTAAACGATGCAACGAAGTTTGTTAACTACAAATGTGTGAAATAAACTAAAGCCCCAATTGCGGATAAGAGTAACAAGAGAAAGAGAGAGAGGGGCCTTGTATGGCAAAACACACCAATGCATCTACGAGGAATGTACATGAGAGAACGCCTTCTTTTTGTATAGTTGACAACTATGACTTGGGAGGTTCATTGATCCGTTCTCGTGTACAATCAAGGCATCGTCATTCTTGAAAAGCCTTGTCCTTAAGGACTTTTTGGGGCTCATAAAGCCGATATTAACCCATTTTCTCTTGTTGTGGGAGGTAACCATGTTAGAGTAATTGTAGTAGAAAACATATCCACAATACATCCAAGGACGTCCCAATATTAGATGACAAAAATTAATCGGGATGACATCACAAATAATTGTGTTGAAGAAATCACCAATGAAAAAGTCGATAGATACTTGATGTTAAATTTGCACCTTTTGGTAATTTGCTAGCCAACTCAAAGCATACAAAAGGCTTCATAGGGAGGTGGAGGATTCGACAACTCCTACCTCTATGATATTGGAAGGGGAGTTATTGTCGAGAATCATGGACCAAGTTTTTTTCGACTACGGTGACTCGAATACATAATAACAATTAAATTTATTTTTCATAATAATTTTGTATATAATTTGTTTATATTTTTAAGTATTTATTTGGAAAACACCTTTCTACAACGAGCAGTTTTTCTTATAATTTTATTTGATCAAAATTTGTGTGACATTTAAGGGAGGGAAATAAATAAAAAAAAGGTATTATTTTTTTGTAAATTTTTTGTCAATATTTCGGATTTTTTCCCAGGATAATAAGAAAACATAAACTATTTCCTAGTGTGGCACATATAAAAACTAATTATGAGAATAGGAAAGCTTTTAGGTTCGTAGCGGACCCGTCGTTTCAAACGACGGGTTACATGAATGAAACGACGGGTTTCGATTTTTTTTAAATTATTTTTTTAAACAAGAAACCTGCAGTTTCAAAATGCGAGTTATGTGTATTTTATAATTTTTCCAGAAACTCACAGTTTGAAATTGCGAGTTATGTGCAATTATAAAAAATATAAAATAACTGCGAGTTTCTGCAACAATTATAAAATATAAAATACACATAACCCGCAGTTTGAAACTGCGGGTTTCTTGTTTTAAAAATTCAAAAAAATAAAAATATTGAAACCCGTTGTTTGAAACAACGGGTTATTCGTTTGTCCGCTCCGAGCCTAAAATTCTTCCTATTCTCGTAATTAGTTTTTATCTTGTGCCTACACTCGAAAATACTTTACGTTTTCTTATTATTCTAGAAAAAAATCTCAGCACTAGAATACCCTTATTACACTTAAAAATTAAATTTAATAAAATTTGACATAAATATTTTTCTAAAAAGTATAAATTTAAAATTTATTAATTAAATAATATGAAAACTATTTAATTTAAAGAATTTACAAAAAATATTTTAGTTTTAAAGAATTTATATTATATTTAATCAAATAATACATCATAATCATGATAATAATTATTTTATTATCATGAATTAAAAAACAAATCACCAATGCCAGAAGTTCAACCGTGGAACTGAGAAAATACCAATTATGACAAGTTAATTACGTGAACCTAACCCATCTATTATCTAAATTCTACGGGACCGTTTGTGTTAGCAATTTAGCTTTAGGAAACCAAAGCCGGCCATCAATAATGATTTTAATAGCTACTGCATTCTTCTTTATAAAAGTTGTCAACAAAGTTGTTATCATTATGTTCATTTTGATCATTACACATAAATTAAATCATCGACTCTAACCATACTGTATAAAATTATTGAAAGGTACTAAATTAATCGCATGTTGTATAATTTTTTTTTTTTTTTATTAAAGGAAAGCGGTTCGAAGCACTAGACGACACGCCGTCTAGTGGGACGAAAGGCTGAAAAAGATCGGCAGACGGACTAACCGTCATGAGAAACAACAGAAGAAAAAAAAACACAAAAATACATCAAGAAAATCCGACAACAAAGAAGTCAACGAGAAAAAGTAGTATGATCTAATCCATCGAGAGCGGTGAACACAAAATTCGTCTTTGAAAAAGTACCCAGGAAAGAAGTCCGGTAACAACTCTTCATGTTGTATAAAATTGAATATTGTTCGAGTTAAGATGTAACCATTCTTCAATTCACTAGCTGACAATGTTTTCGGTGCAACTACACTAGCTGACAATGACATTTCTACTACTAGGGTACAGTCTTCCAGGTGTGACCGCTCGTTGTATTCGCCAGATACATTACTGCCGGGGCATCTTATCCGTACACGTGTCGACTTCACATGCTTTGGATTCTCTATATCTCCCATTCTTCCCTCACCAGTCACAAAACCGTCTCTTTCTTCACTGTGTATTTCTGTATATATTGCATACCCCCACCTTCCGCCGTTTGTTTTGCACTAAAGCTCTTCTTGTCGCTACACAGAGAAGTGAAGAACACAATACATTCTTTTTTCCCTCCCTAAAATGGCAGACGACGCTCATCCACCACCGCCGACGATCGATGAGGTCCCGCCGCCGCAACCACTTTCAACTGCTGCCACAACTGAATCCGACGTAGAACCTAACCCGCCGCCGGAAACCGAAAAGCCTGATCCACCGGTGGAATCTGCTACCAGAGAAGCAGAAGAACCGGTAGTAGTTGGTTCCAGCACCGAGCAGAAGACTTTTATTCAGCCTGCTGTTTCCTTCAAGGAAGAGAGCTACTTCATCTCGGACCTCTCCGAAACTGAGAGGCGAGCTCTCGATGAACTCAAGCACCTAGTGCGAGAATCTATCTCTGACCTAGCTCTTTCCTGCTCACCATCAGTAGCACCACCAACACAGCCTTCCTCTAGCAAGCAAGGAGAAGGAGAAGGAGAAGGAGAGGAGAAGACTCTTCCAACAATCGAATCCACGCTACAAGAGGACGAAGAGCAAGCGAAAACCGAAATCCAAGACGACGTCGTTCTGAAGGTCTCAATCTGGGGAGTCCCACTCCTTGAAGACGAGAGAACTGATGTGGTTCTCCTCAAGTTCTTGCGTGCTAGGGATTTTAGGGTTAAGGACTCCTTCGAGATGATCAAGAAAACTCTAATTTGGCGCAAGGAATTCGGGATTGACAAGCTGCTTGAAGAGGATTTGGGGGATGATTTGGAGAAAGTGGTGTTTATGCATGGTAAGGACAGAGAAGGACACCCTGTGTGCTATAATGTCTATGGAGAGTTCCAGAACAAAGAGCTCTATGTGAAAACATTTTCAAGCCAGGAAAAGAGGGAAAAGTTTCTGAGGTTAAGGATACAGTTCCTGGAAAGAAGTATTAGGACGCTGCTTGATTTCAGGTCTGGTGGTGTCAATACTATCTTCCAAGTCAATGATCTTAGGAATGCTCCCGGACCAGGAAAGAGGGATCTCAGGCAGGCAACTAGACAAGCTCTTCATCTCCTCCAGGATAATTATCCTGAATTTGTTGCTAAACAGGTACTTGCCAGTTTGCTCTTTGCTGATTGGATAGATAAGAGTTCTGTTCTTCTGTTTTTTTTGTTGTGTTTTATTGGGTTTCGCAGTATTGAACATTTGAAGTGATTAATTGTACTGATTTGGTATCATATCGGCAATAATGGATACTATGAGTACTTGGTATAATCCCAACACTGTGACTTTTGATAGGCTCCTTGTGCCTTTTTTAAGATTTTTATGTAGGTAAAAATTAGGAAGTATTTGAATTAGCATGTTTTTATAGCACCATCTTGATTTTGGTGTTATTGAGTTAGCAAGTAAAATGAATTCTTATCATTTAAGTATGAAACTTATGGAAGATATGATTGTTTGCTGGAATCAGATCTTACCATTTTAAGGAAGATACATTTTGTTTTCTTTGTTTGCTTATGAAGTCGGTTTTGCAGTATTTGAACATTTCTACTGTAGTGGTTTCTGATCAGTACTATCATTGTTGGAATCAATTGTAAAAAATGTATACTGTAATTGTATAATCCTAACTTGTTGACCTTGGATAGATTATTTGTGACTTGTGAGTTATGAACCTTATGTTGATGCCCCATTTTTTGTATTTATGATTCCCGTAAGGTCTTCATAAACGTTCCATGGTGGCACGTTGCATTCTACACCATGATGAGCCCTATCATGACCCAAAGGACCAAGAGCAAGTTTGTATTTGTTGGAGCATCCAGAACAGCTGATACTCTTTTCAAGTGAGTTTCTACTTGTCAATATTTATGAATTTTCACTTTGATGGTTTTCATATGGGCATAAATGGATGATTGTTGGATCAATTTGCAGGTATATATCTCCAGAGCAAGTTCCAATTCAATACGGTGGCCTGAGTGTTGACTATTGTGATTGCGATCCCGAGTTCACCATTGAAGACCCTGCTACGGAAATCACTGTCAAACCCACTACAAAACAATTCGTTGAAATCTTGGTGTCTGAGGTTTGTTTAGCTGAAACAATTTACTAAAATGCTTCACTGCTCTCATCTCTTAACTAAAGTCTAAAACCCATTCTCGTTGAACATGCAGAAATGTGTGATTGAGTGGGAGCTCCGAGTTGTTGGTTGGGAGGTGACATACAGTGCCGAGTTCGTACCAAAATCCAAAGATGCTTACACCATTGTGATACAGAAGGCAACAAAGATGAGCACTAGTGATGATCCTGTAATTTCTGGCAGCTTCAAAATCAGTGATCTGGGTAACATAGTTCTGACTGTGGATAACCCGACGCTCAAAAGAAGGAAGCTCGTCTACAGGTACAAGGTCTTACCATACTCTGATTGATAAGTCGCAACTCGAATCCGGTATTGTGCAACGAACAAGATTATCCACATGTTCATCCTTGCAGTTTAAGAATCAAATTATTTTTTTTTGCTCTCTCTTGTTCAGTACATGGATGGTTTGTGAATTGAATGTTTGTGAGTTTGTCCTTGTCGTGAAGTTTTGATTATTTGATTTTGAAACGTTGAATAGTATAACAGTGAGTTGTGAATTTGATATAAAAAAATACAAGCTGTGTTGAGATGGATATGAAGTGCATGATTCACCCTTTGAATGGAAGGTAAACACTACTACAAATTTGCTGTTGAAGATATTCTTTGTATATCCATATAATGGCATAAATGCCCACCAGGCCACCATCTCTAGTGGCACGTGATTATTTGAAGAAGAGGCTGACCAACCACAGCTATTGGCAGCATTCTTTTCATGTCAATGTGTTTTTTATGGTAAGGTTAAATTCTTCATGTGTATCTTGGATATTGACAGTGTGCTCATGAGAAGCTGATGTAGGTCGGATCACCTGTAGCATCCTCTTTTGTATGTATGCTATTGGTCCATATTATGGGATAGTATATGTGATATACATTAATAAGTTATTTATTTTATGCAAAAAAGCTGAAGTGCGGAATCTTAGGGCGTGTTTGGTAACACAAGATTTTTTTTTGGTAGTCGTACGCCCCTTTAAAGGCGTGTATGTGAAACACCAGCTAAATCATATAGAACCGCAAATGCAAGGTCGTGTCAATGTAAGTATATAATATAACACGTCAAGGTCATCTTCCAAGAGACCATATTATCTTTTCTTTGCTTTAAAAGTCTTCCAATGAAGTACAAATAAAGTGTGTAAAAGAGACCATATTATCTTTTCTTTGCTTTAAAAGTCTTCCAATGAAGTACAAATAAAGTGTGTAAAAGAGAGTAAAAACAAGGATCAAGTGATCAAACAAAAACATGATTTTTGTGTAAAAGAGAGAAAACAAGGATCAAGTGATCAAACAAAAACATGATTTTTGTGTAAAAGAGAGAAAACAAGGATCAAGTGATCAAACAAAAACATGATTTTTGTGTAAAAGAGAGTAAAAACAAGGATCAAGTGATCAAACAAAAACATGATTTTTGTCAACTGAGATTGAGTGACAAAGACACTTGGATCGAGTGTTCTGTCAACATCGATCGAATGAGTGAACAGGATAAGAAACACGTAGATCGAGTACCTAAAAACTCAAAACACAAAGTAATCAAGAAACTATTAGGGGTTGAGGATAGTTCCTTCAAACTCATTTTGAGCCGCATGAAATAGGTGTTATGTCATATTATGTCATACTATGAGATGGGAACTTAGATGATCGGGTCATAAAGATGATACTAAACTTATGTAGACATGTTAGGCATGTGAGAATTAAAACACGAGTTATTTACTCAACAAGTGTCACCTGATGTTTGCTATTCAAATGTAAAAAAGGCAACTATAAGTCACTATTAAGCTCTAAATCAAGACATACAAGCACCGCATGATGTTTGCTATTTGTAAGCATGATTCAACTAATTTTAGCATGGATAAACACAAAGCAAACATGTATGCCCTCTTTTCGGCCCTAACATTACATACTCTTCATGGATAGACTACCAAACTTATGTAGACATGTTAGGCGTGAGAATCAAAACATGATTCATCCAATCAACAAGTGTCACACGGTGTTTTCTATTCAAATGGTGAAAGACAACTATAAGCCACTACTAAGCTCTAAATCAAGACATACAAGCATTACACGATGTTTGCTATTTGCAAGCATGAATCAACTTAGTTTAACATGGATAAACACAATACAAGCATGTAAATCATCCTTTTGGCCCTAACATTACATACTTTAGCATGGATAGGCATCTAAATCATCCTTTTGGACCAGGGACCGGACCGGGACCGGACCGTTACGGTCCGGAATAAAATAAAATAAAATAAAGTAAACATTTTTTTTGCAAAAATATTTTTTTAAAAATATTTTTTATAAATATGTTCACAATATATATCATTTTAAAAAAATATATATAAATTAAAATCAATAAAATAATTAAAATAATTAAATTCCGGTCCAACTTGGTTTTTTCCGGTCCGGACCAGAACTGGACTGGGACCAGAATTTCCAAAATTCCTGGACTGGTCCGGTTCAGTTTTGCACAACCCTAATCATTACTATTAATGTAATTACTTATGAGTCCATTCCATGATAGTCGACCATTAAGAAACATAGAATCATGCTTGAAACTAAACAATGTGCATAAGAGGAACACTCTAGAAAGAGATCTAGCATCCGACATTCATATTAGGATCAAATATGGATTAAAACATTCAAAACGGACTAAGTCACTACTATATGCTCACTAACATGCATTGATACACATTTCTTTCCTAAGGCACACCATCAATTCAGGGGACATAACTTGGATTTGGAGTTTTCACCCCAAGCCATAATATAGAATTACTCATTCATGATCGTAAAATCAAAAATCATAATTCCATAAACATATTGCATGATATGAAAGTAGAGACAAAATGAGGAACGCAAGAAAAAGAACCAACTAAATTGGACTTACCAATCCAAAGTTATGATGAAAACAAGATTCAAAATGGATCAAAAACAACTTATGGATGAGTTTTGCTCAAGAACGCCAAGAACAACTCCAAACGTCTAACTACTAGAAAATGCAAGGGAATTTGAATTGTTTTCAAACTTTGATCATATCCAACATGTGATGAGTATTCTAAGGCAAACATGCCTCTATTTATAGGCCAAAAACATGTGGCCAACTCATCAAAAAAGATATTAAAAAAAAGGAATCTCTAACAAACTTGCAAGTGTGTGGTGGTTACATTTTCTTCTTTGGCCGAGGTATTTCCCTTTTACTCAATCTACATTGATGGCTCACTCGATCGAGTAAAAAAGGAAATTCTTGGCAACTTCTTCTTCATCCGAGTCCCCGTTTCACTCGATCGATGCGTAATCTATTGAGGCCGAGTGAAACTCTTCTTCCATCGAGTAGAATGAGAATTTGGATGGATTTGGACTCAAATCTTCTTACCCGATTGAGTGAAGAATCCTTCTTCTTCCGGGTGAAATCTACCCGAACGTCTTGCTAGAGTTCCAGCTTGCCTTGGAGAGTTCATGTCTTCCTGGACCGAGTGCGCGCTTTGTCTACTACATGCGAGTGAACACTCTTCTTCGATCGAGTGAAATGTCACTCGATCCAGGAGTCTTGACTTCTCCTTTGACGAGTCTTCCATTTCTTTGTTGCTTTTTTTCCTTTCTTTCCTTAATGCTCCGAGACTTTCTTCCTTGCTTTCCTTGATGACGTGAGCTTGTTTAGCCTTGATGGATTTCATTTTTTGAAGCTCCAATTTGGACCTAAAACACCTAAACACAAGAGACGAAGAGATTAGACATTCTTTGATGTATTTAAGTACTAGCAAAGATGTAAATGCCTTATTTCATGCACAAACTAAGAAAAACACATGAAAACAACACTACTAAAGATGACATAAAAACATGCTATCAGTAGTTAAAGGTTTTTGAATAGTTTAAGCTTTTTTAGATACATATATATTTCTAGTAGTTTAGAGAAAATCTTTGTAAATTATGAAAACAAACCACCGGCAACGAGTTAAGCTCCTACGATCACGCCTTCTCTTGCAAACATAGCATTGGATGGAAGGTATGCTTCACCGACCTCTAGTTTAGAGAAAAGCTTTGTAAATTATGAAAACCTAATGAAAAATCTACTCAAAACTATCTACCTTAAAACATACAAAAAGAAAAACTTTAAACAAATCTCTCCAAAAATCTAATCTTCTTAACAAGCTTATAATGACAAACACCGATAAACATTTCAAAATTATAAAGCTATATAAAAATTTACACAAAATTTTTTATTGAACGGGACCTTAGTGTTAAGTCGGTTAAGAGTTGTACCAACATAAAAATACGTGGACATCATACTTGTAACTGATGTGTTTTGAGTATTACAAAATAGGTCATCGCTTTTATGATGATTTTTTTAACTAACCACTTGAATTATTAAATTTAAAAACTAAGCACTATTTTTTCATGTCTAGTTTCTAATCCTTTTAAGTAAAGAAGTATATATAATTTTAATTTTTCTCTCAAAAAAGTTAATGATATGTACTTGTTGACTGTTCATTTTACATTTGTTGATAATCTATTTTACACTTGTTGGAAGTAAAAATAAATTTATGAAAAATATTCATGTTGACAATCAATACACTTGATGACAATACTTTTTCTACTTGTTGACGGTACATTTTACCTTTGCACGTCAACAATTTTTTTTTTGTAAGTTCAACATGATGCATGAACTAACAGTATAGAATATTTAAACAAACTATTTTTTTTTTGAGAAGGATAGTCGGTGGTTTCGGTACATCTAGGGTATAACGGATATTACTGGTTCACAATTTTGTAGCCTGGACCTTAATATCAACGCATATAATATCCTTTATACCCTTGGAAGAGTCAAACGATAGATATAAAACAAGGGTCAATTACAGAAAACCACCCGTTAAATGGGTCAAATTACAACTAACCACCCCTTAAAAGCTTAATTGCCTAGGCCTACTAAAAACATAGGTTGTGTCACCATATCTCCACTTTCTTTCAAATTTGTTCCCATTTGTGATTATTTTATTATTATTCTCTTATTAAACCAATATGGTTCAATATTTATTCTCATTTGTAATTATTTTATTATTATCCTTATTAAACCAACCTGGTTCAATAATATTAATATTGTAAATAAAACGAAGCAAAATAAAGCCAAACTAACCCTCTTTCTATCTTCACACTCCCAAATCCACAAGGAACCCTACAAATCTTTCTTTTCCGCCTCCTGGGATGAACCCGCTCGAGGAGCATCTGCGTCATCCATGGAAGCAAACCTGATGAACTTGCTGGAGGAGCTATGAGGCCTTCCCCTCATAATTGGGAACTCGTCTCCCCCACAAAGTCACACACGCTGCCGGAAAAGCTCTTGTGCTATCCTCTCCCAACAAGGTCGTCTCCTCTCAAAAGCAAGACTGTCCTCCCTCCAACGACTCAATTACCAACGTCAATGGCCATAAATCCTGCATATAACCGCCGGCAAAGCCTATCCTGAATGCGATGCGGTGATGTCGAGATCTAGATCGTAAATCGTGGTAGCTCTCTTGATAGTTTGAAGTTGATGCCTTCTTCCGTGAGGGTTGTTGCTATTCTTGGAAGAAGATGGTTAGTAGTAATGCTCAACTATATTAGCCACTCCAAGAATTAATTTAAAGTACAATTCAATCTACTTTCTAAAAAAATCTTAAAAAATTAAATTATAAATTTTTATTAGACAATCATGTTAAACTAATTCGAATTTATTAGTTTTAGTTTTTCTAATTAATTTAAAGTACAATTCAATCTACTTTCTAAAAAAATCTTAAAAAATTAAATTATAAATTTTTATTAGACAATCATGTTAAACTAATTCGAATTTATTAGTTTTAGTTTTTCTAAACTAAAACGTTGTTAGATTAATTCAAATTTATTAGTTTCTAAACTAAAACATAAACATCAACAATAACAATCATCTTAAAATATATTTACAAAACCTAGAGACACTTATTAAGAGGATATTTTTCTACTTAAAAAAGAAGCAGCATATTTTCTATTACTTATTATGATTCGTTGCTGATAAGGAGCATGTAATGCTCAAATGTGTATGTGCATTAATGAATAACGAGCTACCTCTTTTGATAATGTTTTTTTTATGATACATTTCATTGCATTTCTTCGGCAGACAGGCGGGCTAGACCGCAAGAGGAACAAACTTAACCAATCAAGATGAAGCACGCGCGTTGTACTTGTACACTTGTACCTGCCTAGCTGAACCCACCCGACCCCGGGTATACCCTACGCGGCAATTCGGCTGCCCGATTCGTATTTCACTAAGAGAGACCTCGATGATTCATTCCAATAGCTAGCAAAAGAGCCGAGTGTGCTGAATGTAAGAACAACGAGCAAAAGAAAGAAAACACATTACAAAACAATCTTCTGCTGTGCTGACGGCGACATACACACTAACGGAGCACATGTACTTTAGTCTATCATTAAACCTAAACATGTACAACAAACCTTACATCTCGCAAGTGGAAATCCTACCCAACATCTACAGACAAAGACGTTGGCTTAGATACACCAAGTGCCACGTCAGCCCCATAAGTGTCATCACATTCAACAGAGAAGAGTACGAGTTCAGCTTCTTTAATCTCCTGCTTAATCTCTCCATTTTCGACTTTACCTCAGCTCCGTCCTCTCTTCTTTGGGTCGTTGTCGTGGTTGTTGTCGTGGTGGTCAACGGGGTGTCCATCTGGTCAACGAACTTGGTGGCTTGAACCGGCACTCCCCGACCTTCTTCCTTCTCAAGCTTCATTCTCTCGAACATAACCTTAGTAGCACGTGGCTCCAAGTAGAAGAGATTAAGCAACACGAGCGCAACCAAGCCAGCAAGATTATACGCTTGCAACTTCCCGGCCACACTCGACGACTCAACACGCCTACGTCCGGCCAAATGCCCGAGCAAGGCAAGGCCGAGACACGAAGCCATAGCCTTGAAGTAAACCGGATAAACCCGGCTTTGCAGCACACCAAATTGCTGCCTAGGGAGCGACCGAGCCAATAAATGGCTCATGGCGAAGGTAACCCATGTAGCCGTACCGTAAGCTGTGGCGAACCCGAGTAGATGAATTAAACTCATTAAAGAGTTGAAGAAACTCCCTGGGATTATATACGAAACGACGTCGTATATAACCTCTTTTGCTCTCTGGGCTATATCAGATATCTCCTTTGTCGTCTCCTTCCCTTTCTTCTTAGCTTTCTCGGCTGTTTCCTCCATCGCCGCTTTCCCTTTGCTCTTCAATTCTTCAGCAGTGTCTTTGGCGGCGTCCTTCGCTCTCGATGCAGTGTCTTTGGCGGCGTCCTTTGCTCTCGACGCGCTCTGCTTTGCTTTATCAGTGACTTGCTCTGCTGTGTACCTCGCCTTCGAAGCCGCCTCTTTCGCCGCGTCTTTAATCGAATCTACGGTCTCCTCTGCGCCTTCTCCTACTTCCTGTGCGGTTCCGGTGACCTTATCGGGTCAAAAAACAATGGGTCATCAGAAAATCTATTAACTTTTAATACTGTAACAGAAGTATGAGCTTCGGAAAATCAAATACCTTGTCTCTGGCTTTGTAAATAGCTCCGGTGACCTTGTGTTTACATTTTCCAAAAGCGTCGCAGATCAACTCGCCAGTGCCCCTCTTAGCATCCTGAGCGACCCCGGCGACAGAAGCGGCGGCTGAGGCGAGTTGCTCGTCGGCGGTGGAGAGCAAACTGGCTTTGTCGTGAGCACGGATCAGTGGAGGAGAGATGGAGACTTTGGTGTTGACATGGCCGCCGGTGTTGTCATCGGCGTACTCCACCACCACCGCCCTCTGTCCGCCTTTGGTAATCACTTGCGCTTCTCCTTGTGGGTTCGGAGACCAAACCCCGGCAAACGCCATTGAAGCAATAACTAGACCAATTGCAATCACATTCATCATTGTTTGTTTCTTTGGGAATTTCTCTATGCAATCCTTTCTTAATTCTTCTGTCAAGGCATTGGCTCATTGATTTGGAGTTGTTATGTATATAGTTGGGTGTTTTCGATCTTCTTTTGGGGCAGAAGACGAGAATTTGGCACGTGTATGCATGAAGGTGACACGTGTTGGTTTGTCTTGCCACCTGTCGGCCTTCACGTGTCCTGTTTTGCTTTTGGGATACGTGGCTTGTTTGGCTTTGGGATGTAGATTCAACTTTATCACCAAGGACATGAATCGAATTAGAGTGATGACGAGTGTTTACTTGGATTTCGTGTGTATAAGAAGTCACCATACATTGCCACTTTCGTTCCTGTGTGCTCCTTAGTCATTGCTATAAAAGTGTGCAACAAAATGACAAGTATAAAGATTATGAAAAAATTGGGTCAAAATATATATCGGCAAAATAGGCATTTAGATTTTAAACAATGTATTTTGTATATTAGTAATTAAGTTTTGGCTAATTCGGGTATTGAATCGTAGGTATAAGCTTTTCGGTATCATGTATGGGTTTTTGAATTTTAAGTATAGTTTGGAAATTTATATTTTAGATATCGGAAACTTTAGTATAATTTTTTTGGGTATTACAGATAATATATAAACAAGTGCAATTTGACCTCCATTATCGATGAAAGAAATAAATTTTTGGGTTTTTGAATCGTAGGTATAAGCTTTTCTTATTTTGCTTTTGCGGGCAATTTGACCTCCATGGCTCAATTTCTTCCTTTTTAACAAGACATGGGTTTGATATTGGGAGTAGGGCTGAGCATTTACCGAACCTAACTTGCTCAAAACCGAACCGAACCGACAATTTCGGTCCAGACCGAACCCAAAACCGATAATTTAGGTTCGGTCTTAGGTCCTTGTTTTTTACAAAAATAGGTTTCGGTTCAGTTTCGGTTAAAAACCGTAAAACCGACGGTCAAACCGAAAAACCGAATTTAATATAAAAAACAAGATTTAAACTTCATGCTTAAATAAGATTGTTATTTTTCCAGGCTTTAACTCTTTATACTAAAATTATTAAAGATTTAAACTTTGTTGCTTTATTGTATTCACGAGTTTTATGTTATAGGATTTGGATATTTCATATTTTTTAATATTTATCGATGTTTTTGTTTTTATTTTTAGGTCTATTTAGGTCCGAAACCTAAACTGAACCGAAACCGACCATAATAGGTTCGGTTTTAGGTTCTAACATTTCAAATTTTCGGTTTTAGGTCCAAATCGAAACCGAACCTAATTTTATAGGTTCGGTTTTCGGTCCAAGGTTTTGAGAAATTCGGTTTTAAGTTCGGTTTGGTTCGGTTTTGGACCTATGAATTGGGAGAGCCATTATACATTTTCCTTCTATGACGGAATGACGGACCTCGGAATGAGTTTGGAAAAGTTGTTTCGAGTGGAAATATTGCATTGTTGCTACCATGTGGGAGAACAACACGCTCAAGGTGCATCCCTATTAATGTTGAGCATAATTCATGTCATATTCGGGCAGAGACACAAATTGCAGAATAGCAAGAACAAGAGTTATAATATAGAATGAAACTCATATGATTAATAGGTTTTGTTTTGAAGTCCTTATAAAAGCTTGAAAGATGTGATGTGTTCTTATAATCCGAATTTTTCTCATTTACGTTTTGGAGGTAAGGTTATAGTCTTCGGTAGGAACTTCATACATATTTTGTCTGTTATTGTTGGAGGTAGCAAGGAAGATATTGTTTTTGCTACTATAAACTCTTCATATATGTGGAAACATTGCAAGATCCTATAGTTGACAATAAAAATATGAACTTATGAGTGGTTCTACGTAAGTCGATGCACATTCCTAGATATCTATTAATCATAGATGGAAATGACGCGTTGGAATATATTGTTCGTTCTACGTATCTTATTATATCTAATGATTTACCTACATCGAGTTACTTTCGAGATAGAGCTATTCTTGCCCCACAAATGAAATTGCTGAAAATGTCGATAATTTTCAGGAAAAGTTGTGTGTACCTAAGCTCTACTCTATTTGTCCTACTGATGGTGGTGCATCATATGAAGAGACAATATATTAAGTAAGTTCCTAAATAGTATAAAATGTTATAGTTTTCCATATCATTCATTAACGTGGAAGATCGGAGTACCTGACATGCCCTAAGATTGAATCTTTGTAACATTGTTATGTTGATGAGGAACTTAGATCAATCTTCTAGTTTATGCAATGATACCAAACCAATAGTTACAAAGTAACTATCCCACGTACTTTACTTCTTCCATCATACTCAAAATATCCATTCAATTTCTAAAAGAGAAAATTACTGTCGATGGTTTGTTTTGTTATGACAATCAATAATAGTCGAGATAAACCACTTTTGCAAGTAGCACTTTTTTCTTCCGAGATCCGTTTTCAGTTATGGACAGTTATACGTTGATATTTCTAGGGTTACTAGTAGAGACGAGCTTAAGATATTAATATGTGATGGTAACGGAATCTTCAAGATACTATACAATCAACATAAAAGATACTACAAGCAACATAGTATTATACATATACAAAGAGATCTTCCAAAATATATATTGATGTATAATTATATATAAAATTCATAATCACATTTTTTTTGCATTAAACGAATATTATTTTATATGATTTAAATAAAGATTTAAAATCTTTTTAGGGGGAGTGGTTGATGCATATTGGAGCTTAATGGATTATAGTCAAAATTGTAATAATTTATTATCCATTTTCAACATTACTGTTTATTTTTTAGTATTAAAAACATGACGGAGAAAGTTAAGAATTTTTTTTAATTTAACCTGACGGAGAAAGCTAAGAAATTTTGGTAAAAGACCCAGCACATATGGTCTTAAGACCGTGTTTGGTTGAATAAAATACAACACCTTCGTCTCCATAATTCCATAAGGTTGAAATTTTTAGGGGTAATTTCACCCAAATTTCCCATAAACTCTTCAACCCACCCTCGTTCTTGTTGCACATGATCTAAGCAGAGTTAAATTTTTGTTCCGTTGTATTTTATTTAAGGGATTATAGTTCGATTAAATCCATGTTACTCAGCCTCACCAAATATAGGTGATCTTTCCAGCAAACTTGAAACTAAAACAACAATATATTTCCAGACATAAGTTTTCAATAGGTTCAAATTGAGTTCAACATTCCCCTGCTTATCCATATAATTTCTTCACACTAATTCGAGCAAGGAATTCAGAAATTTTAGTTAATTCAGAAAAATTAGTTATGGCTTGGGGTCCTACTGAAGAAATGCTACCAAATAACTAACTAATCACACTACCCGGTTCTTAGATCTTAATATGAACAACTCCTACCAGTAACCGAAAAACATTCAAGAAGTATCATCAGACAATTCATCATCTTACTCATAAATCTTGATACTCTACACAAACTAACGAACCTAGATATAGACTGCTTCCTAGAGTGAATATCAAAATGCAAAAACATGAGGGATAGACAAAGACAAGCCATCAAGGCTACTTTCCAAAAAGAGGTACTTACGACTGCACAAAAATTGTACCTCTTGACAAGTTCGCCTTTTTTAAGTAAATCTAAGCCCGGAGGAAGCTGGGCATTGACAGGCTGAAATCCAAGGACTGGAAGGGCAACTCTTGTAGGTTCTTGCCATCAGGAGCCCACAGTGGGCTTTTATGGCCATGGGTTACTACCTGAGCTCCGGGAGATGGAATCTCCATCTCCTGTTTCTTCTTCACAAACTCGAAGAACTTTGCTACTTGCCCTGCATAGCTGTAAGACAAAATAAAATACCAGTAATTAGCTCATTAACATATACAGGCACAAACGACTAATGCACCAGAGATTTTTCAGATGATTTTGGTCGTCTTGTAAACTTGCTTATGATGACTATTGAGCAAGATCACGAAAAGGAAATGAATCTTACTGTTGCTTTGCTTCAATATCTCTACTGAAATCAATATTTGGTTCACAGTCGAGAACCAGAGCAGGAACCTATAAAATCGATTTGAAACATTAGCAATCACATGACTAATAGAACACAACCATCTATGTAGTAGAAAGAAGCATAAGACTACCTTTTGAATGCTCGGATGCATATGTGGCCCCTCCAAAAGGAATACTTGGTCCCTTATATCAGGATGCAAAGAGTTACCAAATGAGAGCGGAAACTGATTAACCTTGAGCACCTCATGATTTGCGCTTTTAGAGGGAAAAAGCCAGCTCTCGTGTTTTTCATGTAGATCACGTAGATAGTCTAAGCTCACACCACCTTCTTCCTCTCTTTTGCGGTGCATCATACGCTTGTGGCATGTGTCAGGACTAGCCCTAAGATAGACGAAACCGTCAGGGATAAGCCCAGGCATACTCGAGACAACTGGATCAAACCATGAGTCGTAAATGCTGATCTCCATCTCATTCATCCATTTAGCTTCATGAACCGCTCGAACAAATACCTTATCAAAAAGAATGAGACCAAATATATCAGCGTCATGAATAATCTGGCAGAAAAAAGGAAGAGTAAATTTCATTTGTGATCTGCAAACTTTTTTCTTTGTTCCAAATGGGTCCTTAACCTTTTTCAATTTGTCCTTTACAGACCCCAACACAGGCCTTCCAACTATTTGGTTGTGAAGTGAATGATGAAAGGCTGATGTCACATGTGTTCATACTTGATCACCATGTCTCCATAATTGATATTTAACATAAAACTAAGTGAAATGACAAACAAATAGCATATAATCTGGGATCACAAGAGGATGAGTTGATAGTTAGGGGCAAGCTTTGGACAATGGCCAAAGTCCAAAATTTCCAAACCACAGATGAAATTTCCCAATTGAGAAAGTGATTAATTCGACTTTCCTTTCAAAGGATCCAGATATAACCATTTGCACTTGCAAATTAGTAGCTGGATTATAAAAAATTGGTAAACTCACCATCCTGTCAGTGAAAACACTTCTTTCCATGAGCCTGAGAGGCCTGATCCCACCAGATGTCTCTCTTTCTTGCATCACCCTCGTAACAAATACGTAATTCTGGAACGTGTAAGCGTACCTCTCTGGCTCAGCATAAAAGGCATCTAAGATGTTAAAGTGGTCAGGTCCGATATTTTGCCACTTGTCAATTGGTTCAGGAACGACCTCAACAAGATCACGCAGCTCTAGTGTTTCGTTTGCTATCCTCTGAAGGAATGTAGTTTTACCAACACTGATGTTTCCTTCTACACATAAAGTGATTCTCTTCTTCTGAGGCTTCACATCTGAACTTGACCCATTGTCCTGCAACTCTTCATCTACTCTTTCTTTGATGAAAGTAGTTATCCTTTCAGCATGGTTTCTGTGAACTATACCCACGTTACTTTGCAAGTACTCAACCATCTTGAGACTGGACTTCCCAAAAAACTGTATTAAAACATTAATATTTTAATCATATACCAATAGCACATACCAGAAATGCATCTCAAACTAATGTTTTAAACTTTCCACACCAGAACCATTAAGAGAGCAAAAATACAGCCAAACACAGACTGCAATAGAACCAAAATAAACCACATTTTAATCTGCTATATTACGTACCAATTAAAATATTGCATCTAACCACCCTTATGTCTAAAGTGATTAGAAAAAGTATGACATGATCAAATATCTTCATTCAAGGAAGTTAAAGAGTAAAGAGTATTTTAGCATAGTTTATCCAGATTGAATAAAATTATCAAACTAACTCAACAACATCATAGATAAGAGAGGGAAACAATACCCGATCTCTGTAGAGCTGTTTGAGTTCAGCAACGCCCTCAATTCCATTATCCACCAACTTCCTCAAATTCCTGGGGCCAACCCCAGGAATTGCCAGCAAATCGGGACACCTGGGGAGAGCGGAACAAACCCCATTTCCGGAATTTCCCCTCTGTCTTCTATGGAACTTCACAGGCTTTTCCTCCGGCAACTTTGAAATTGAACCATCCGCCAACTTTGAATTTGAATCCTCCGGCGAGAAGTCCAGTTCAGAAGCAGCCTCGTCGCCGGCGGCGGCAGCTGTACAAATCCAAGCGAAGCGCGAGCCGCTTCGAGTTTCCTTCAAAGCAACCCAAGGGCGAACGCCGTCGGTGAGGGAACACCGGCGGAATCGGAAGGTATCGGATAGTGAGACTTGGCCGGAGGAGTGGGATTGGGCGGAAAGAGGAACAAAAGGGCGGAGGTGGAAAGTTGTAGAGGCGGTGCAAGGCATGATGAGGTTTCGGGTGATTATATTAAGAGGAAGACCGGGTAAAGAGCCGCCGTTAGTAGCGAAGAGGGGTGGGTTTCGACGGAGAAATTTCTGCATCGCTACGCATTTCAGAACTCCATGAGAGTGGGAAAGAGTGGGAGAGAGCAAGACAGTTGAAGAGTGATGATAAGCGTAGAGCGTTGGCGCAGAAGGGGGAGAAGGCAAAAGGGTTGATAAAAGGGGGGAGGAATTAGGGTTTTATGAGGGGTTCTTGTAACAGAATCTAGGACTTGCCAAGTTTGTGCTTGTTCGAGGGGAGAGTGGAGACGCACGAGGAATTAGGACTCTTTGCAAGTCCTGCAACCATTTTTTTCTCCAAATTGTGGAACATACCCCTTATTTTGGATAATGATTGGAAATGATCAATGCTTTTAATATTGAATGGTATACCCCAACTGGGATGAACACTAACCAAGTCTTGTCTCCGTCGATTTACAAACGTGACGTGCAATGAGTCAATGACATGTTTGGAGAACTTTTTTTTTTGTGTTTTTTTTTATAAATAAACTATCATTAGAATTATATTTAGGGTTGTTGGTATGATTTGTATTGGGTATGTGGTTACCATTAAAGTAACTTTTAGTCAGAGATTTTAGTTTCAGTGTTCACGGATAAACTTTTGATACGTTTTTAGTTGTATTAGATTTTTTTAGTTTATGATTTTCTGAAAAAGACCGATTGTCTTTATAGGAACACGAAAAGTGGGTGAAAATGAGATTAATGGGGTTAGTGACATATATGGAAGAATTCTAAGAAAACTCTTAAAATCTCTCAAGAGATTAATAATTAGAAATAAATAGAAAAACAAATAACAAAAAAATAAGATCTCGTTATTACTCTCGATCTTATCACGATCTCGATCCTATCACTCCAAAATCCCAAACTAAATGCTCACGGAGTTTTCAATTCAAAACCTTAAATTAAAAATAAACTCCAAAACCACCCAACTAAACATGCCCTACCAAAAAATATATAGATTTGTACATCTCTTATCGATAGACATATTCTAGCTAATCAATGAGCGCCACATTACAACTACAATATCATCAAGGATCAAACCCCAAATCGATATAAAACAATGATATGGATTGAAATACTGGACTAAAGAAACTAGAATCGGTTTCGACATAGATGTCCTCATACTCCCTACGCACTCCATCTTCCATCCACATCCTTACCACTCCCATCTCAAACCAGCAACGGTGACCAATATATTTGAAATAGTCCTTTTAGAAACACGTTGATTACTTTCTAACAATAGTTTGTGAAAAATCATACGCCAATGGTTGATAAAGGTCTTTAACCACAAACTCCCTTCTAACGTTATCTCTAACTTGAATATCATATTCATCAACATATTTTTGTAACACCGGACATTATCCCCATCCATCTTAAATTCAATTCATACTCCCCCTCTAACATTGTCTTATCCACGTCATCTATATATAACAACGTATCTATTCTCATTTTCTCTCGAGTTGTCGACATTTTTGTTAATATTTTGAGACTCTACAATTGAACTTTATGGTTCTTAGTCTAAATAATAAATTTATCCGTGTTTTTTTGTTCATGTTGGCACGTTCGATCTGAAATAATCAACCCTTCTAACTTTAATATCATATTCACACACATGTTTGTGTTGTATTGTTTTGTTGCCATTTTCATTAATGTTTTGTTGTTCATTACATGTTTGTGCTTTTATTGTTTTGTTGCGAAACAGAGTTTAATTGGATGAACAACAAAACAATACAAAATGCATAATTGTAAATACAAAGTGCATGACCTCTTATTCAAAGTTCAAGATCGTGCTCCCATAGATGCACGATTCTACACCTATGAGTATGAAGTTCAAGGTTGCGCGTTGTGAATGAATACCATGATTTTGCACCAATAAACCACGAGCGGACATATGTCCAAAGCAAGAGGGTTGATTATTTAAGATGGAACGTCTTTTAAATGTTTCACTCCTTAAGTTCTCACCCGTTCATATTCCTCTATATGTATATTATATGTATTGATTAACTAGTTTTTTATATAAGTTAAATAGGATAATGATGTGTTGGCAAAGAATAAGTAAGAGGTGGGTTTCGTGTAATGCATTTGATGCAAGTTTTGTATATTCTAGTTGGTTCAAACAAATGCATCGTATGTTTATTTGTTTTGACAATTGTTGCAAGTATTTTTTTTTTTCATTCTAATTGGTTAATACGCATGCTTTCAGTAAAAGCATACTTTTTTCTTTTTTTTAGAGATAATGGGTTTACAAAGATAGCGGGTGAAAAAGTGGAAGGGATTCCACTTGGCTGCGGGTTGCACCAATATTGGTGAGGATAAATGGGATTAACAATTTAATCCCGTGATGTTGTTATTGGTTTGATTTGTTTTTCCATTGGGTGCAAACCATTAACAAAGTAATAATCCCGTAATTGTTACTTTGTTTTTTGGAAGAAGTATTCAGCTAGTTGAGATTTTTTTTTTTTTTGTATTTACTTAGTGTTCATAGTCATTGGATTAGGAAATTTAGGAGATAACAACTTGAAGTAAGCGAGAGAGGTTGAGAAAGGGCTTTCAGCAGTAGCATTGCAACAAAGAAGAGAAGGAAGAGGTGGAAGAGGTGAGGAAAGAGTTGGAGCACGAAAAAACGCCGAATCTCCGTCAAAGGAAGGGAGGAAGCCAACAAGTAGAGGTGGAGGGTGATTGAGATCTGAGCAAAAAGCGGTGGCCGGATCTAGAGAAGACGATTGTTTGGGGGATTTTGAGGCGGCGGGGGGAGAAGAACCTTCCAAGGGAAATTGATTTATTAGGGTTGGTGTTATCAGTGGTTTCCGGAGGGGCGGACTCCGGTGGTGGAGGAAGAGAAGATGGGTCTACGTGTTTACGGATGCAATAGGAAGGGTTTTTGAGATGTCTTGTCTGGAGATATATGCTGAGTTGCGGAATAGTTGGTGGCGTTCCAGCGGAGGAGTTTCCGTTGGTGGTGGAATTGAGGGTTTGGTGGAGCATCTACCAACGCAAAGGGTGCGGCGTTCTCTTTAGTCATTTATGGTGTTTTCATTGTTCAGAATAAGGCTTGTGGCCAAGGGATTGGAGACGATTGTGAATGAAGAAGAAGGGATTTCCTTCGGCATTCCATTCCCTGGTTTCATCCCTGTGAGGGGAAGCTTACGACGCTAGGGCTTGTAACACACTATCAAAGCTCTTAACTTTTTTTGTACAGTGAAGATCGTTTCTCTCTCACTCTACTCGAAAACACTAAGAATTAGTTTCATTTCCGATGATATGTTAGTACTAACTTAGTTATCCTTGTACGTAATAGGCGATGTTGACGTGGTCTCACAATTTTTCTCACAATAATTTTTTTTACTAAATCACTAATCAAGACGATCTTTTAAAAATAATTATGTCGGTTATTCTTGTAACGTAACGTAAAAAATCGATAATAACAATCTTGTTGGAAAAACTGTATTATAACCTAAAGTTTTAATTGAAAAATAGTAAAACTTACAGGATAAATAAATAAAAAACTTTTAGATAAGTTATTTTCTAACATAAAACTTGCGGAAAAATCTCTATTGTATCTCACTTTACTTTCCTCTATATATGGATCACCTAACTTCTCACGTTCCTATAAGCCAGAAAGTGATAACAAACCCTAGATGATTCAACACAATTAAATATCATTGATGGATAAGTAGTTTTATGTTACCCATTCATTATCCCATATTAAATTTTATCGATATGTTAATATCTATGTTAGATTTTATTACAAATAAAAAAAAAGGTAGTTGCTTCGTATATCTTTATATGATTAGCATATGCAAATTTTAAATCATTCAATAACAAATATCCATGCAAAGCACGGACTATGAACTAATGAAATAATAAAAAGACATCTAAAAAATTCTAAATAATTTGTGGGTTTTTTTTTTTACAGCAGATGGATCACAAAAAATATAACCGTACTAACCGTCAAGAAAAAGGAACAAACAATAAAATCAAAATGAAATAAATAAATAAATAAATAAATAAAAATAAAATAAAAATAAAAATCAAAGACAAACATGGAGTCACAAACCAATCTATATTAAAAACAAAAGGAAATGGGAACGATGGTCTAGGATTAAGGAAATCTTCAATCACAAACAAAGCACTTCAAATGAAACTCTTATGAAAAATTCTAGCAGAACCAACCAATATATGAGTTAAAATTATCAATGAAAAATACTTGAAAAACCAGAATATTCTCCACTACCAAAAAAAAGGGTCCGTTTAATGGCAATGAAACAACCTTATGAAACTCAAATATGAATTCAGAAAAGGTATTATTGGCAAGTCGGTGATGGAAAAACAATCAACTTCTGGCACGATAGTTGGGTAACAACGACACCACTAATCAAAATGGTTCAAAACACAAATCTAATTAACACAAACTTAAAAGTTAGTCACTTTATTAACAACTCAAGAAACTGGGATGCCAATAAAATTGACAACGAACTACAAAATATCATTAATCTTGATATTATAGAAAAAATAAAAGAAACAATCATACCCAAAAATGACTTGCAAGACAAACTATATTGGAGATGTAGTAAAAACGGTTGGTTTTCTACTAAATCTGCTTCCGATATGATTGAGGAAGAATCCAGCTTCCAACCAACCATTTCCTCTGATTGGATTTGGAAACTCGATACTCAACCAAAAATTAAAAATTTCATCTGGAAAATGTCCTTGAATGGAATCCCAACAAAAGCAAAACTGGATGAAAGAAAAATTGCCGTAACAAGGCATTGTGAACTCTGTAACCATCACCTAGAAGACTTGACCCACCTGATAATTGAATGTCCCTTCACTAAACAAATAATTACCAAATTCGATTGAACAATTATAAATGAAATTAACACAATAAAAATCCAAAATAAGAAAGCCCATGAAATCCTACATGAATTAAAAAAACAAAATTGGAACGAACAAATTCGTGTGTCTCGCAACTATCTGGTGGAGTATCTGATTTTTTTAGGAACAAAATTATTTTTAATAACGAACCAATCGGACCTTTGAGCAAGGCTATTGCATTCATCAAAAACCAAATCCATAATTGGAAAATTAAAATCAATGTTGAAGATGATTATGACATCAAAAAACAACAAAAAGACACTAATACGACAACAAGGAAGAAACACAATATTAAATGGGAAAGACCAAAACCGGGCTTCCATAAACTCAATTTTGATGGATCAAAACTTGACTCAAGTGTAACATCAATCGGGTTTGTGATCTGAAATCATTGTGGTGAAGTTATTAGCCTTGATGCAAAGAAAAATAATTTTAACTCAGTCATAAAAGCTGAAGCTTTCGCTCTTAAGGTAGGTTTACAAGCGGCGATCAGATTGAAGATCAAAAATATTGAAATCGAAGGTGATAATCTGTGTGTTATCAGGGCACTCCAAGGCTTGTGGAGTTGTTTGTGGGATGTCGAGATGATTATTTCCGACTCCGGACTGGATCTTTGTTTTTTTAACGATCAGGCATGTATTAAGAGAAATCAACTGTGTTGCTGACCGATTGACCCATCTGAAAATTTCAACTCCCAACACCAATTTTTCTGACGATCCCGAACTTCGTGTTCTCATCCGCAATGATGCTTTAGGTTAGACTAACTCTAAGGAGGTAGCTCAATCTAACCGCTTTCCATTTAAAAAAAAAAAAAAAAGGAAATGAAGAAAGTCGGTATGAAGAAAATGGATGGACATATATTGGCCGAAGAAAGTGACAAGAAACCCTAGGTGGATAACTATCAAAACCTCAAATTTGGATTCAATCGTGAGCCGTCAGATTTCCATCATTTACGATTTACGACCCTTTAACCGAACAAATTAGATCCGAGTACCCAATAGACCACAAAAAATTTTCAAAAGATATTGAATTTGTCATTAGATTTTTTTTTATTGTTATTGGTCAATCTGGATTAATGGATTTAGGAGATCTGTTTTCCTTTATTTGCTTGATTATACAAGTATCTAAAGACCCATGCACTCGTATGGTCTTCTCATCTTCAATAGTATGTAAAGCGTGTTAAAGAGGTTAGCAGCGAACACCATTGATCCTCCAACTATGCAACTAAGTAAGTATTAATTTTATTAGCTTGGAGATTCGAGTTCGAATCTTCCTGGCAGCATGTATGGAAAAATTGATATCGGGAGGGTACCCCAGCAATGGGCCACGACTTTCACCCGATCCGGAGGTAGAGCGGCTAAGCCGATCGAACGGGTGGTCTCCGAATTTACCATTACCAAAAAAAAAAAACAAAAAAAAAACTAAGTATTAATTTTCCAAACAAATAGAGTCAAATGCAAGGAATTAATACATATGAACATCGTGAGGTTTCAGTTGTACAGAGAATGATCCACTATCTGAATTGTTGTACAAGTGAATTAGTCTTGACAAAGAATAATACCTAATTCTTCCTCACCTCAGCTTACAGGGAGAATGAATAAATGAAACGCTATAATACCTAGGAAATAAATTAGAGGTTATATATGAAGACTAATATACTTGATGACCATGAAGAATTAGTATGATTAGAACGTGTTACCGCTTTCGATATCTTCTCCACCATCTTTACACATGCAATCTGGCATGGGAAATGTATACAGTGAACCGCTAGCTTTCTTTATCTCTGTGCCCTTCAAATCACTGCGTCGAAGCATCTCCTGCATCTGATGCTGGAAAGCTTCCCATCTACATCACAGTGCCAGTTCAGAAACTTATTCACATCATACTTTTCACTTTAGCATCAAATCCACATATATTGATACATCATAGAGTCGAGTTTCTGCAAGTACCTCATATCTGGATTGTCGAATATCAATGCCAGTTTTCTCTTGTCGGGTATGATTGTCTTGGCATGTCCTCCGTTCATGTAACGTCTATGACCCATTAGGAAATGGGGAAAGTTTCCTCCTTGAGTAGTGACAAAAACTTCACTGTAAAGGCAAATTGTGTAATCAAGGGCAGCTAGCCTAGAGGAATGACCCTGCATTAAATAAGTCCAGCTATTCTTAAATGTAGATGTCTAAAACCAAACTACTTGTGCTTAGCATTTAGTCTCAAAAGATGAGTTAGATATCTCATGTGAAGTTTTATTAATAAAAATAGGCAAACTAAAAGGAAGAGCGCACCTCAAATGGAGCAAGTTCTTCTGGGCTAGCTAGTGTCTCCTTTGTTTCTAGCAAGGGAAACATTTGTTTGAGAGGAGCCATATACTTCTCTGCTTTATAAATTTTTCCAGATGCCACATAAATGGATGTATTATTGTCAAAGCCCATGCCTCTCAGCATCATTCCAACCTGAAAAGAAAGGAGAAGGCAGCATAAGATGCGGGAAACCATGCTGCTAAATGTATTACTACTTGATCACAAGAAAGGAGAAGCACTTAATTCTTTTATTTTGTAACTTTTCATAAGTTGAGGACAAACTTAGTCTAGAAGTTTTGAGACTTTTGACCTTCAAATTTAGATATGAAGATAGCCAGATAGATAATAAAGCAAGCAGTAATAAATAATACCTCCAGGGGCGTTAAAGGGCATTTTCCATCCCTTCTCAATGCACCTGGCCTTATTACTCGCCCTCTCCTGCGAAACTTTCCTCTCCAACTTTTCTCCCTAGCAATATCCATTTCCTGCTTTTCCGCTGCTCCACCATCGTAGATACAGCATGAAAATGCAACCATATCCTACCACCACAAAGCGAAAGGAAATTATGTGTCTGAATGTTAAGACAAAAGAACAATAATCAATCACTCTATGATGATGAAAAATTGTCCAGAGGGGAGCGGATACCTTTTCAAACCGAAGATGAACAGATACATATTTTCCCCCAGTCCTAAAACTATTGCGAACCATTCGTTGGACCATGCGTTCTGCAACAGCATGTATAGGATCAGAAAATCTCAGGGCTTCAAAATTAGCATAGCATCTGAGCTCCTGAACGCTTGGAGGAACTGCCTGAGCCAGCCTGTTTGAGAATGGAGCAACACGAACAGCTCTGCATAATAGAAGAAGAGTAGAATATAAATAGACATCAGTGGTTTATAAACTAATACAAAATTTCAGAGGAAATCGTAACTTGAACTAGTCATGCACAATATCTTCATAGCATGAATTGCCACAAACCATGATAACAATCATGGTCCCGTCAACTACTTCATGGTGATTCTCGACTATTAACAATTGCAATATAGGTCTCAAAAGAAACAAAAGAAAAAACCATACCTTAACTCCAACAGCTTAGGAAGCACCTTGCTAAGGTAATAGTTTGGGCTGGACCAACCTCTTAACCTCAAGTTAATAATGCTGCTTATATTATGGTCATATTGTTCAAGAACATCCTCTGGAAGCTGTCTGACAACATTCACCTTATTACCAAGTGCATGTATGAAGAAATCTTCATCGAATATTTCACCAAACTTGCTGCATGAGTTTTGCATTTCAAAGATGTTAGTTATGCTACACAATTCTTATTACAACGAAATGGATTAAGATGGAGTGAATCATACATCCACTAAGGCACTAACAAAGACGGCAACCACGTGTAAGACAACAAAATATCATTTATATCTACTTAATCACATTTTTATTTTCATAGATATAAGCACTTTAGCACATCGCTTGCTGTATGAGGACATTGTCTGAACCCCCACCCACCCAGATTAAAATAATATGTTCCCACTATGCATATAAGGAAAACTCATGCAGAATCCAAACATACTCCAGCCTCATCTTTCCAGCTCATTTAGCTTTTGTACAAGTGTAAATATTCACATTGGGCCAGGCAGTACAGAACTGTCAACTTGAAGATGGTGCAGACTCCAAGGCATGAAGAATAATGAAACCCATCTTCTAATTTAAACATGTCAAATCTCATAACGGAGCATTAATTTTTTTTTATATATATATTTCACATAGGAAATATTTAGAAGCTTTCAGGATGGGAGAAGTTATTCAAGAATAAGCAACTGCACTATAATTTGGTACCTGGAGTCACGCCAAACACTATTCAGATGAAAAATTGGAATAACCAGAGTCGCATTCAATAAACCTGCCACTGCTACCGCATCACATATCTGAAATTATTTTTTCATACAAGAATGAGAAACGATCCCACCAAACAAAAGGACAGATCTATATCCTGCCATATAAGAAGTTACACAAAATGAGCTACGAAAAAAGGTTTTACCCAGCCAATGTAAAGCCTATTAAATCTATAACTCATCCCTTTCGATAGTGAGAATGTGATCTGTTAATGTGAGACCACATAAAAGGAATCCAGCTTTGACAAATTAAAGTGTGTTCGCATACAACTAATGTTCACGACATATCTTGCAGGTTAAAACCCCATAAAACGAACTAAGCATGTCTGTGTATCAACTAGCAAAAACAGGATAGCTATTTAACACACCATGCACAAGACAAAATAAGTAGAAAGTAACATACTGATAATCGTTGTTGATTAAGCCCGCCATTTGCTTCAATTATAAAGTATCCATTAGACTTCGGCAAGCCTGAAGAGATGACAATATCATAAAGATAGTCAAAAGGGAAGTGTTAGAACCCACTAGAAGCAAGAATCTCTACTAGGACTGTGTAGCAAGAATCTCACAAAATGCAAAACTTGTGCTAAAGAATCTCTAACCCAAGAGATTTGAGCAATCCTCAGAGTTGTATTCAATTCAATATTAGGTCTGCTCCTAAACAAATGCAGTAGTTCCTCCTTTTATTATAGCATAGAATATCTTACTCCCAATAATAAATGAAAGACTTAATCCTAGAAATTCAGCAACTAAAACAAAGTAATGGGAAACATGGAGAAAGTGGAGAAATTAAGGAAAACAATTGACAAATTAGAAAAAACAAAATAATTATAAAATCTGTTAGAATTTTGTAGTCTGGTTCGTATCAGTGTATTGCCCATGGACTTCCTCCGTGGACTCTCCATGACTATTGGTGCTTGGTTGTGCATTGTTATAGTAAGCTCTAAGCTTTAAAACTTCTGCATGCAGGACAGGTAGAATTTCCTCCAAAATAGAAAAAGCTAGTTGTTGGGACATAATGTTGGGATGATCGGTGGTAGTACATTGGTCAAATAGGAAGTTGTGGTGGTGGTAGAACGAGGGATATGTGGCAGTCACCAATCAGATCAACCGGCTCTGGTATCCATTGTTGGAAACCACATATAGAATAACTAAAATTGAAAAGAGACAAACTAACCCACAAATAGAATAACTAAGACAAATTTCCCAGAAAATACATGTTCTATAAGTCATAACTCATCACATGTGAGAGCTTTATCCATTCCAGGGTATGCACGATGCAGTAAGTAATATCAATGAATACCAAGCACTATAATGAACCTCATGAGCAGTATATTATGGTTGACTTCCATACCCAAAAAATGTATAAATAGCAATAAAACATCTAAAATATGAAAAAAGAATCAGGGACCTGTATGGGTTTCACTCTTGTTAATGCAGGGCTTCCAATGTTGATGCACTCTTGATTGCCATACTTCCGCCAGCTGCATATATGCAGTAAAATATAATTCTACATCAGCTCGAAATGAATAGAAGAAGCAAAGATTAACTTAGGAAATAGCAGAATTAACTTTATAATTGTAAATCAAAACAATTATGCAAACATTCTTGTAGGATTCAAACTTACAATTCCTACCAATCATCTTGTAATAATAAATTTATTCTCCCTATCACAAAGAAAAGAGATTAATATCTAAATTCTCGAGTGAGTTCACCACTCTTGTAACGTTATCTAAGCTTAGAAACTTACCAACTTCAACAAAAAATGGATTTTATAACATCCAGCTACGATCACTGACAAAATGTATGGTGACAATATTACCATATTTCAATTTTCTTAAGCTGATCACAAGATACTACACGCCAAACGTGCCAACAAGACTTGATAATGAAATTTTGTAGAAAAAAAATATTTGCAGGGGAAGGAAACGAACCAAATTGGAGGTGAGATTATTGTCAGCACTCAAAAATGGCCAAAGCTTGTCAAAAACCTGAGGGCTGCGGTACAAAGAACCAGGCAAGCGAGGCTCATCAATAACAAATCCGCCTTCTAGACCAGTATCCACCGTGACGCCGCCAGTAGAGCGGCCGCCGGAATCAATATTCAAGGACCCCATATACAACAACATACAAGAAATGTACAACAAAGGAGCGCACAATAACACTCCCTTGCGCCTAAAAATGGAAGAGATCATGAAGAAGAGGAGCCTCTCGATGAGCTGACATAGCTTCATTGCACCACCGCCTCCCCCGCGAGCGGAAGGGCTTGAGGCGCCACCACCTCCGCCGAAAGCGTCGTCGGGGGGCTTGAGACGGCTGTAACGGGGCCGGGGAGATGACGGCGGTGATGGGGATGGGGTGAGGCCTGCGCCGCCGAGTCGGATGTGGCCGCGCATCCAAGCCCTAGCGATAAAGTTAAAAGAGTCAAAGCTGGAGAGTAGAGCGAGAATGTGCGAGTGCTAGAGAGATGGAGAGAGATATGAACTGAAAGGGAAAGCGGAAATGGAGGAATCGGAGGACGCAGATCGGGAAATCGGAGGGTGTGGAGAGGGGAGCGTGTGCACGTGGAAGAGAGAGACACGAGAGTGGGCCCCATGGCGGCCATAGATGAGCATTTATTGACCACTGTTATTCAATGCAAATACAAAATACAACCACGATCTGATTTTCTGTCGGTGCTACTGCTACTGCGGCTAATTATTCTTCCTCTTTTGGTAAATTACGTAAATCCACATACTAAATATGATATTTTCCCAAATATTCGCCCGTAAAATATATATAGATTTTCCTAATATGTGTCTATTCATACATGTTAATTATCTAAATTTAGTAACTATTATTACATTAAACTATTTAAAGCTGTTAAATTATTCGAAAGAAATTAATATTGATTTAATTTGGATATATTTACCAAATATTACAACGTCAATGTATATTTATAAACATACAATAGTAATTTTTTTTGGTATGAATATAAACATACAATGATAAGAAGTCATTAAAAATTTACATAAAATAACCTACTAGACACTAAGAAAATGACTCACGTGTGTACTGTGTAGTTGTTGTGTGGAGTATTTAAAGACTTTTTTGTTGTCTAACATATCTATATTAGTGTAGTTTTCGTGTGAGGAATAAATTTAATATATTAGTTTTAAGATTCAATGTAAAAAATAATTGATTATTAATATACATTAAAAAAAAGCTAGTAGAATAAAATGAGTGATTAATATGATCATACCATCTTTATATATAATAATATCAGGGGCTTATAGAAAAATATATGCTAAATATTATTATTAGTATTTTTTTGGGTGAATTTGGTAAGTGTGTAGGTTTTTTATCTAAGGAAATAAAGTGTTTAGCCAAAATTTTATAAAAACACTAACTATGCACTTTTTATTTGTAAAGGAACTCAAACATTATATTCTGTTACCCAACTTTGTTACCCAACGTTCTACATCTAAATTCACTTATGTAACTCAACTTCGTTGTTACTCGATTTTAATACCCAACGTTCTACATCCAAATTCACTTATGTTACCCAACTTCGTTGTTACCCGATTTTAATACCCAGCGTTCTACATCCAAATTCACTTATGTTATCCAACTTCGTTGTTACCCGATTTTAATATCCAACGTTACACGTCCAAATTGACTTATGTTACCCAACTTCGTTGTTACCCGATTTTAATACCCAACGTTACATATCCAACTTCACTTCGGTTACCCAAATTCGTTGTTACCCGATTTTAATACCCAACGTTTTATATCCAACTTCACTTCGGTTACCCAACTTCGTTGTTACCCGATTTTAATACCCAACGTTCTATATTCAACTCATTTATAAACAAGCTGAGTTTGAGCATGTCAATGCTCGACTCGTACGGATGAATCTCGGGTCGTTCGACTAAATAAGCATTATTTATTTAGCCGAGCTACTCGGGTTCGGCTCGGACTCAACTCGTCAAAAGCTCGGGCTCGAGCTCGTTCATTTTCTAAACGAGCCGAATATGAACACATTTTAAAGCTTGGAAAACTTTAGGCTAGTAGCCAAGTTTGAGCATGTCAATGCTCGGCTCGTTTTACACCCCTAAGCTTTATACTCTTATTAGTATTACTACGACTTGAAGCTCATTAGTGTAATTGCAACCTCACTTGTACTCATTTAATGCATAAAACATAGGAATACACTGATACAACATTCTCATGAATTAATGTTGTACTTGTACACATGTCACGGGCCGAGTTCTTCTCCAACTCAGACCGCGTGCTCTTAGCTATAATGTCGCCCCCGACAAGCTAAGATCAGCCTTACTCCTCGACGCTCCTTGACTACGAGCGCTTCGTCTAGATGGCTAGGCAAACTCGGAGACTTGTCGGCAAAAAACCTTGCCTTTATATTACTCAAAGAGAGCTTTACAAATGAGAGTTTTACAAGAGAGCTTTTGGTGGAATTTGTGGGATGATGGAAATGAGGAGTAGCCTCCCCTATTTATAGCCTTGACCACCTCCTCTTCGGGAAGGTTCCGGAATCTATCTATCCTAGGCCATTCCGGATCCTTCCTAACTTGATCTTATCCAAAGGACTCTAGAACTTTCCCTAAGACTCTAGCTAAGTCTTCAAGGATCTTCCGAGTTCTAGAAGTATCCGCCATCTTCCGGGGAAATCCGCCTCCATCCGGATTGTCCCGCCAACTTTTACATGAGTCTAGAGACTTCCGCCGGTTTCTAGACTTGTCTCGATCCTTCCGGTATCTTCCGGATGATTCCGACATCTTCCAGAATATCCCGCAGCCTTCCGGAATATTCTACCATCTTCCGGAATGTTCCGCCATGTTCCGGATTCCTCTTGAGCATTCTGGATCCTTCTTGATCGTCCCGGATCTTTCCAATTTACTCCTTGTCTTTCCGATGTTGGCATTGTCACGGAAAAGCGGTCCGTGACATGCTCCCCCACTTTTTTTCGCAACGTCCTCGTTGCGAGTCCGTTCCTAAGGTCTTTCTCGACCTTGTCAACCTCTTTTCCCAATGAGGCCTTCTCTTCCGAAGGCAACCGTTGCGTTTCCTCCCGCAATGTGCCAACTTCTTCTCCCGATGGCTCATGTCGCGCCTCCTCCCGCAACGTGCCAACTTCTTCTCCCGATGGCTCTTGTTGCGTCTCCTCCCGCAACAGGATAGCCTTGTCTTCCACGGTGTCTCCAGGCGGCTTGCCGTCCTCACATGCCCCAGATGCTCTAGACTCCTTCTCCGCTGGTCTAGGAGCATTGCATGTCCTCATGGCCCGAGCCTTACTACCCGTTCACCCGACTCCTCCTCGGGCGGCGACTCTTTCCTCTTCGCTCTCTCTAGGCAGTCCCGGTTCAAATGATCACCCTCACACCTAAGGCATTTGAATAGCCTTGCTCTAGGGGTACTCCTTACCATATCCCCGAGCCTAAGCGGCTCCCTCTTGGCACAAATCGTAAACTCTGTGGCTTAATTGCAGCTGCTTGGCACAAATTTAGTTGAAAAAGCAAGAAATTAAGGAGAGGGTCGTCACTGTTCGTCCTCACGACTCACAAATCATGACTTTCCTGATAGGGTTGGGGTGGCTCATAGTAGCCAAAATCCCTATGTGCACCATATATCCCTGACCATAGTAACCAATCGAAGCATAGATGCGAATCAAAAACAAATCGAAGCAGAGATGCGAATCATAAACTCATAGATAAGCAGGATAAGGTCGGAAATGGTGAAGAGATTGAAGCGAGAAAGATTGAGGATGAAGATGGGAAGATGTTCAATGGGAGAGAAGAAGCAGTGAGCAAAGAATCCGAAGAAGGGGATCCGAAGATGAACGAAGGAGAGGAGCAAACCGGTGAGAAGAGGAATCACCGGTCGCCAACCAAGTCGCCCAAAAATCGCCTAGGGTTTGAGAGACAAGAGAGAGAAAAGTAAGCGGAAAAAGTTAAAAAAAAATAAAAATTGTATTTATAGGTAGACACTTAATACCCGTAATTAATTCAGCTTACACACTTTGTACCAATGATAAAATTAGTGCATTATTGCCCCATATATCTTCTTTTTCTTTTTTTTATAAATATCATGATTAGTTTTTGTTATAAATAAGGTATAAGCATGATATACCGGGTAGGAAATTACCGGGTAAGTCTCTTTTCTAAGTTAGCTTGCTAACCTATAAGATTTCTAAGCTAGATTTAATACAACGACCCTAGGGTTTCCACAAATTCGTACCTAATTCCAACATACAACTAGTCTATCCCCATTCATGCCACAAACAACAATCCATTCACCCTAAAATCACTAAGGTTCTAGCCAACTAAAGACATAACAAAATCTAGAAAAACAAAGCAAGAGAACAAAGCATTCATGGTAAATAGATACAAGGAAGAAGAAGATGCAAACTCATATTTATATCTTCCAGGATCCAACAAAACGTAATCAGTATATGTTACATCTTGCTCCAGCAATTTCCAACAACACACAACATTACTTTTACACTCAAATCTCTAGAAATATCAAGAAGAATGCGTTTGAGGTCCAAGAGAAGGGAATAAACAATTCTAGATCTACAAATGAAACCAAAGGTCAACTCTCTCCAGCCTTTAGCCTTCCCTTGTGTCAGATCTCAGACTTTACTTTTACACTCAACCTATGCAAAAAGCAAAGGTTAGGTAAAAAGTGCATGAAAAGCAAATCTGACAACACAACAAAGGCACACTAGAAGGTCGTGACTTCGATTCTTGCTGGAAGCAACCAACCAACCTTATGTAGGGACTTGACTACGTGGGTTCGAGGCTTTCAGGCTACGAAAACACAAGACACCCTTACATGCACGTAGTTTCAGAGACGACGTAATGTAGGTAGATAAGTACTCACCCAATGTCGATGCCGGTTAGAGAAATGAGCAACGACCGGACTTGGTTCGTCGGTATAGAGGGGAAGGCCTCAGCTCCGGCATGTCCGGGCAAGGTCCCAAGTCCTGTGTTCAGAAGAGGGGTGTGAGAAGATGATTAGCGCCGGCGACATACAAGGGAAACAAAGATAAGCGAGACTTATCGGTTGACGTCCGAGTAGAGAGGATAGTACTCCGGCGTTTGGTGAATTCAAAAGTGTCAGTATCTGGGAGGGAAGGCTCGAGGTTGAGGTCTCACAACAAGGTGTCGGGTCGCCGGGAAAAAACTAGGGAGTTGGAAAGAGTTGGAAAGAGTTGGAAAGAGAACCGTCGGCTAGGAGGGGGGGTTGAGTGGCGGTTGTTACGTCCTTCCTCTTCAATACCGTATTCACTTCCGATCTTCACCATCTTCCACGCTAACCGACATCTTCAATGCTCTAGTAATGTCTCATTGACGAGGGAGTTACACTAGGTGAAGTCGGAGGAGGGAGATACCGGCTATCGTTCTTCTAGGCCAAGGCACGCTGGAGAGGGAAGTGGCAAGGCGCAATTGGGCCGGCTTGAAGAGAGAAACTGTAACACCCAAAATCCGTAGGACTCGAGGTGCTACTGGGCTAGGATCTCACAATGGATCCTGACCCTAGCCTGACAACAAGTTCACTGAATCTTACAACAAGGCACCGATAGATTAAATACAAAACGTAAAACTGATATATATATATATATATATATATATATATATATATATATATATATATATATATATATATATATATATATATATATATATATCTCAAAGGTAGTACATAAGTATCGCTGAGTACAAAAGAAACATATATCCGTACATCAAATATCCCAATCTGACGATAATAATCCCAGTGTACTGAGCCCTCAGCGGATCACCCCTCTGAATCACTATGCAGCTCTCCTAACCTGCAAAGGATCTACAACACGGTATAAAACCGTTAGCTAACCATACACATATATAGGGATGCAAGAGCACAAACACACATAAGGAAACATAACACATCATCATGCTTTCATACATTTACCCGGTTCATTATCTTTAATAAGTTAGTCACTCAATCGTATAAATATATCTGAATATGAATATATTTGACACGAGTAATATAACCCTCGCCTCTCGATGCTACTGCCAGCTGGAGTGGTCAACCGGGACTACTCCTCCATGTACCCTAAGGGAGTGGAGACAATGCCCGTTCCGTGTACCAGATCTGGACGTTCAGCAGAGAACCTCCCAGTCTCCCAGTGGGATGACGGGGTTAGGTTGTCACGGCCCTACAGTGGGCGCGTACTAAACCATAGGTAGGTAATAACAGTATCACATGCTAACATGCATAAACATACACCACTCATGCAACATCCAATATAGAGATGACAGCTAAGTAAGTCCTATGGACTTACCTCAACCTCGAAGTCTCAAATCCCAACAGCTCCAACTATGCAGATCAACACTGCCTAAACAAGGCATCACAACATATATCAAACTCATAACCATCATAGGGTCACACCTAGACCCAAGGGATCCATAAGGATCGTATCCTAACTCATAAACCTCAAAGCCATAACCGGCATACAGATATATCACATCCTCATCAATCTATCCTCATACACATACCTAGCATGCTACTAACCCGCTCATACTAGGAAAGGAAAGGATCTACCTAACTCTAGGTAGATCCGGGACAAGACGCACCTGCGTGACACAAGGGACGCAAGGGCGAAGCAGGCAACCCGCAGGCGCGGCGGAACTCAGCCGCGGGCGCGGTGACAAAGGACGCAGGCAAGGCGCGGCGCTGGCGCAGGCGCTGCGGCACGGCTTCCGCAGGGGCGGCGGCTTCTGTTCGCGGGTGCGGCGACAAGGTACCCGCAGGGGCGCTTTACTGGACCGCGGGGGCGGCGACAGTGCAGAAGACGATCCCGCGGTTCTTCTTCCACTCTTCACGTGATCACTTCACGTCTTCTCTCATCCAAAGTTACACATATACATATACATACATAAACCAACATCAATCTATACTCAATCATCTAATCCTAAGCTAAGGAAGGTGGAAACAAGGAAGGAAGAAGAGAAGAGAAGCAAGAACACTTACCACACTTGTGGTCCTAGGCTGCCAGGAAGATCAACACACACACACAGCTGGCTTCCAAGCTCAGCAACAACAACATTCATCATCAACATCATCAAACTCACATCAAAACTCTTCCAAACTCCAAGAGAAAACAACACAAGACCAAGGAGGGAGAAGGAGAAGCAAAAGGATGTGAAGGAAGCTGGAAGGAAGTGAAGAAGAAGCTTGATCAGCCAAGGGAAAGAATAAGAGAAGGAAAGGGTAAAGCACGGGTCAAGGAGTCAACAAAACCGGCTGCAGCCGCCGAAAACCGCAGGGGCGGGCTTCCTGGCCGCAGAGGTGGAAACAGGGACGAGCCGCAGGGGCGGCCTCACTCACACGCAGGGCGGTTAAGGCCAAAAGTGACTCCAAAGGCTAACGCTCTTACATAAACCAAATCTGGCCCAATCTTAGGATAAGGACAAGGCTTGGCCGGTTGGGTGGTATTACATATGGAATTGATTCGATTCACCGCTTCGGTTCGCGAGTTGGGTTCTCGGAATAAATAAAAATTAATTTTAAATTTTTTGTTATTACAAAAGATATGATTTTCTCAATCTATCTTTAAGCTTTCTTATTAGAATACTTAAATTATTTGCAAAATAATTAAAGGAAACATGGGCTGAAAGTTAACAACTAAAAGCCCAAAATCAACAAATTATTATGGGCTATAAAAAAAAACATCTTGGACCCGAATTAGCCACTTGAATGGGTCGTAATTCCAAGGAGATCACATGTGCATGTTTAGCCCAGAGTACGTGCATGAATGGTCCAAAATGGAGGAGGCGGACGTTGAGGTAAGCGTGCATGCTTAACCAGCTTTCATATGCATGGATGGTCCACTCCTGAATAGGTATAGGGTCGGTCTTCTTCACATGCTCACATGGTAGTCCAAATAAGTGAGTGTGGACCGAGGTCTTCCATGATTGAGGAGTGTGGGTGATGTTGCTTCTTCCTTCATATTTTTCTTCTCTTTGCTACTTGTGTATGAGCCAATATGTATGATACATCCCGGACGCTTCTAGTATATTGGGCTCTATAGTGCATCATCTTCATCTTCTTCTTGATTACAAATAAGTCCTTCCTTCTTCTATTAGTTCTATGTAATCATGACTTCTCTCCGTGCTCTTAACTTATTCTCCTTTTTTCTTTTTTGGTAAATGGTAAATTCGTAGACCACGCCGGTTCGATCGCTTAGCCGCTCTACGTCCGGATCGGGTAGAAAGTCGTGGTTCATTGCTGGGGAGATACCCTCCCAATATCAATTTTTCCATACATGACGCTAGGAGGATTCGAACTCAAATCTCCAAGCTAAACACTTAAGGAGTCTAGCACCACATCCCACTAGACCAACTGAGTATTGGTTCTTAACTTATTCTCTTTACTCGTAAAGGGTGTGGGTCCTGATCATGGGATGCTTCATCATCTATTTTGATCGAACGACTTCACCCATTTTGTTGACTGACCCATCGTCTTTTGTTTCTTTATTTTGTGTACTTGTTATTGCCTTTATAGTTAATCGGTCAAATCATTATTTTGTTTTCATGTCTTCGATATGGACCTTTTACTACAAGCGAGTCTTTTATTACTTGTGAGATTTGAGGCTCACATTTCAACCCTCATAGTAGATTGAAAAAAATATACAAGAGAAAGAAGACATTTACAAATTAGGTTAGAAATATAATATTAGTTTTAATTAAAAAAACGAAAACAGGCCTTGAGTCCTTGACATAAGAAATATTAACGATTACATTTAAATGCAAAATATTAGAGGAAATAAAAGGTAAAAAATAGATTAAGTTGATTTTTAAGTAAGTGATATCAAATCTTAAGTAAATCAACATTGTTACTTAATTTTGATCAAAGGGCTCATAAAAGCTCTCACTCCTTACCGAAAAAGATTCTCATATGATCATATATATACATATGATTTGAATAATATATAAATGAGTTTTAGGGTCAAAAGTGATAATGACTCACAACTCTTGGTTCAAAATAATCAAGGGTTGTGATTTGTTCAAATTAATAACACTTGTCATATACTTGAACAAAAATTTAGTTGGACAATTGAACATATAAATTAACATTTGAACTATTAGTTATATAGTTGAACAATTTCAAATATAGTCGAATGATTAACATATTTGAACAATTACGAATGTTTGCTTGTTTTGCACACCTATAAATAACTATCAAAAGGGATAGAAATTCACAGGATAACAAAACGTTGAGCCTGCTTTAAATTTATATTCCGAAAATTTACTCAATGTAGCGAACCTACAATGTATGGATTGAATGCAACAAATATTAAGTATTCCGGAGTCGAACACTAGGGAACTAAGTAAATGACAATGCAAATGATCAAGAATAGTAAAGATCCAAAATGAGAAGGGGGTTGGAAAAGATAAGGGAAGAAGGCGCAAAAGGTTTTTAAAAGGTTTTATGGACTCGCAATCAACTATCACTATTGATTGAAAGTCAAAGTAAACAAACAAAGATCAAATAACGAAATTATGCAATTTCAGGGATTCAAGATCATTATTTATACATATGGACTCAAGATATAATGAAATCTCACAATGCATATAATAGAATGTAACGCTTTGGATGAATGTTTCTTTAAAACTATGCTTTTACACAATGGTGTCTCAAGAACACAAAGGTCTGAAGCCTAAAATTTGTAGCTTTCAAGATAATAAAGGGAGACATGATAAACAAACCTTATTCTTTCAATCAAGGAATCACAATAACCCTTTACAGTTACGTCTCATGAATTATTGCCTCAAAGGAAAAAATAATGGCACATTCAATCCAATAAAGGTTAAACCTTTATTATCAAGGAACAAGTTCTCTTATGTATCTAAATAGGAATATCTCAGTTACGACTCAATTCCTACTTAGGTTAAAGTGGTTTAGAATTAGACTAAACCTGCAAAAACCAACCTTTCCATAAGATTTAAAGCGATTTACACAAACTAGAAATAAGAACAATTCAATCCATCATAGTCCAAGGTATAAACAATTATCTATCTACCTGTAACCACATAAGGTTTTTAGCCAATAAAGCTCATGGCTAATCCTGAAATTGAAATGGTAAAGGTAAGCAACCGAATTAAAAAGGAAAAAGGGATTAAGAAAATGTACTCAACTTTATTGAATCAAACAAACTTCCAAACTTGCAATCTCTAACAAACTTCCAAAACAAACTCTAACAAACTCTTCATTGGATCTTCCTCAAAACTAACTAACCAACAATGGTGAAAAATAAATAAAAAGACAAACTTTCCTTCAACTATTGAACTTCCACTTTCACAAGCTAAACAATCTTCTTTCTTCTCTTCGGTGGGCGTCCTTTTTCTGGACTTCGGATCTCTACTTTTATAACCTTGGAACCCTACGAAATCGCGGGCTGGGCTGAAAGTCCGATATAAAATAAGATTCGACGCTCAGGGAAATATCTCGGTCTGGATCTCGGCCGAGATTCGTCGACGTCGGGACCGAGATTTCGACTTCGTACTTCAGCGTCATGGGATCTCGGTTTGAGTCACCCGAGATGTGGAACGAGATTGTGACCGAGATTTTACTGCAGTGGATTCCAAACCTCCTGTCTCGGACCGAGATTGGTGGATCTCGGCCGAGATTCTTCACGACCTCGGGCACTTTGCCTCGGTTTCTCCTAAAGTGTAGTTCTCTCCCTTCCAATGCTCGTATGACAACTCATATGCGTCCACTCCGAGGCTTAATCCTCAAAATGCATCGTTTTAGCTTCAAATCACGCTAAAGTACCTGCAAAGTAACCACAAGCGTGTGTAGACATCCATACTTGCAAAGTAACACTAAACAAACATAAAAGACACAAACTATGGCTAAAACATGCATGCAGAAAGGGAAAAACTACATATATGATCAACTAAACTAGGTCGACAAATCATGTTATCAACGAATATATTTGAGTAATTGATACTTGATCCAATGATTGTGGATCCTTCCTACTTTTGACCATAAGACTCCTTTCTACTTGAACCCAACCCTATATATAGAGGATAAAGATCATATAGAAAGGGGTTTTACGGTAAAAAAATTTCTTATGGTGAAAAGTAAGAATTGTTCAAATATAACATGTGTTTGCTCAACTAAAAAAAATATTTTGAATGAAAATTGTTCAACTATATTCAAAATTATCCAGTTGTTTAACTATATGACTATTTGTTCAACTAATCACTAAGTGTTAATTTATATGTCAAATTGTTCAACTCTATGACACATTGCTCAACTATATTTGAAATTGTTCAACTTGGACCATTTCGAATATAGTTGAACCAATGACGCTATAGTTGAACAATTTCGAATATAGTTGAATAATTGACATATTTGTTCAAATTTGAATATAGTAAACCAAATTTTAGTTGATACTTTCTACCAAAAGTATAACAATTTTGAATGTTACTATTAGGCTTAAATTTTGCAACTTTATGCCACAATATCAAAAAGATATTATATTCTAATCAACAACAATTAATGATTTATTATGGTATTTGTGCATATAATACGATCATCATTTACAAGTATGTCAATTATTCAACCTCTTCCCGTTCTAGTCTCAATGCTTGACATACTTACCAGTCTTTGTAGGCGGTTCCTATGGAATTGGCCAGCATGGTCTAGAATTTTCTTACCGAAGATGGAGGGAGGTTTGGGGTTATTGAACATTAGGTCTTAACATTTTGCATTTATGTGTAAGTACTACTGACAGATTCATGCTCAATGGGACAACCTTTGGGTCAGATGGATTCACCACAAGTACCTTTATACTACTGAGATCGAGCGTTGGATCGCCACGTCTCGAGACTCGCCTTTGGTGAAGGCACTTCTCAGAGCTACAGATGTGATGATTGCCTTTACAGACGTGGATACACAATTAAGGGAGATACTGAACTCATGTTATCATGGGGGAGGTTCTGAGTGGCCGAGACTTATGAGTGAATAATATAAAATAAAAAAAAAAAGTGGGCCCCTTAAACAGAAAAATGCACTGAACTCATGTTATCAAGGGGAGGTTCCGAGTGTCCGAGGCTTATGAGTGAATAATATAAAACAATATAAAAAAGTGGGCCCCTTAAATAGAAAAAAGGACGGAGTTTAAAGGCGGATGTTAAAATGGTAATGAAATACATCTAATGGGTGTTTTTATGCAATAAGACATTTAACAAGTAATTTTCGGTAATTTACTCTTTTACAATTTGGCTTTTTATATGATAGTTGTTTTGTTTGTTTTTAGGGGAAAAAAAAAGATTTAAAAAATTAATATCTCGTTGAATTCAACTAATTCGGAAGCAAGTCGAGTGAAAAATACATGTCAAATGATTAGTTAATATTTAATCCGATGATATTTATGACGATCTCCAGGATTATATTTCATTGAACTCAACTGATTTTTCCGACGATCTCCAGTCCAGGATTGCTCCCGAGTCCTGATAGCCATAATTGTGGAAGTAATTCTAAGGTTTCGGCCCCCAGAAACTAATGGTTTTCCTGGGATCGGAGATTATTTTGGGGGACTCATCCTGGCTCTTGGGATGGGGTATCTGAGAGTAAAATCATGGCTTCTAACGTTTCGAGGTGACCTGCTCTACAACACGAAGGACATTGCCCCCTCAATATCAACATACCAGGCATATACAAGAGATCATCGACACCCCAGCATTGAGTTATAATTTCGTGAAGAGGCTGTTTTTTTATTAATTGCACGTGCACATACGAGATATACTGGCAATACAGAGATTAATTTGGCCTTGAAAAAATGTTCAAAAATTACAATGATAGTACAGTTGCATTATCTCAACGGCAACCAGAGATTTGTCCTCCAGGGTGATAATAGCAAAAGCCCAAACAACTATGACAGCTTCAAGTCGACTCACCTTGAATTAGATGGCTGCTTAGCTTCGATATCCTGCAACCGTAATGTTACAGCTCTTTTATGAGCTTCCAGCCCTTCGACCTCGGCCATGGTTGCAACGTAGGGCCCAAGGTTTTTCAGCCCTTCCTCGGTCAGAGATTGAACTGTTATGTATTTCTGAAATGAATCCAGAGATACTCCGCCGTACATCCTTGCATATCCATAAGTTGGAAGAACATGGTTCGTTCCACTGGCATAATCACCTACACTTTCAGGAGTCCATTGACCTAGAAACACGGATCCTGCATGTATATCAACTCAGTAAGCAAGCAATCACTAGTCATTGCACACCAGACCTCCTTTCTAATGATCAGTGGAATGAAGTAAAGAGATCACTGACCTGCATTTTCAATGTAACTCTCCCACTTCTCAGCATCATTCACATTTATAATCAGATGTTCAGGTGCATACAAGTTAGAGAAAGAGATAGCCTGTCAATAAAGCAATGAAAGGATAAATTAAGGGAATACAAATAAGTTATTGACCGAAAAGTTATGTCATCTCTGGTAATAGAAGATGCAATTAATTCATATCAGTTGACACACAGATAGCCAATTTGCCAAGAAAATATACATACATGCCAAAAGAAAATTGAAATGTTAGACCAATGAAGCTTCCTAGGGTGATAAATGAACAATACAAATGCAAAAGGAGTAACACAACTAAAGGAATTATCAGGATCATCTTAATGCCACTCCCACATCAGTCTTCTGCTTGCACATGGTTTACCAAGAGCCTAACACTCTCAGTATATGCTAATCAAGCTTTAAGATCTGAGACCATGAGATGACTGATCACAACATTCATACAAACCTTTTGCACAAAGGTGTCAGAATCAGATCCATACCAAATGTCTTATTCTATACAACTGTAGTTGGAGCATATATCAGGTTGGCACCAAAGGTGTATTCAAAAAGGGTATTTACTTACATAACTGAAGTCATCATTTAATTTGCTGCAAGAAAATTTTATAGATATTAACAGCACAGACCTCGATCATATCATGGGCAAACACAGTAAAACTATGAGAGAGTGCTTTGGAAGCAATCTCGCTTCTTGGAAGACTTTGGCATTGCTTAGTGATTTCATCATCAATTGCCTTCATATCAACTCCATCCCCAACTACTACAAGAACAACCTGACTGTCTGGTCCATGCTCAGCCTGAGATTTTAATTATTACACCTTATATTGCATCAAGGAGACTTAAAAGCCATAATAATAACACTTAATTACACAATCACAGATTTTCATGAACCAGGAAACCTATCTTTTTCTTTTCTTTTTTCATTATTTGGTTTCTGGTGGGGGTGAGTAAGGATGATGGTGTGAATGATCTTTCTAATCATTAATATCCATGGGATATACTGATGTATTGAAGTATAAAATTAAATAACTTATGTATATTACTCACACCATTCTACAATTATGGTACATTTCACGAAACCACAAATAAATTTATTAAATTATACAAAAACACCAATAAATTATGTATAGTTTCAAGAATAACTCCAATTCTTTGTTTAGACTTGCAAAATGTCTAATAAAGGTTAAAATACCATTTTTAGGCATAAGATATGGGTGGGTTTTTGGAAATAAAACATAATTTACAGGTTGTGTAATTTACCCTTACAAGTTTTAATATGATAGGATTTTGTAATTTGACAACATAAGAAGGGCCTGCAGACTTCAGAAATACTAGACATACTTTACAGGTTTTGTGTAATTTACCCTTACAAGTTTCAATTCTCTGCTTATCATGATATCCTTTTGGGGCATTGATTCCTTAGGTGATTATATTTCTGTAAATTAAACTTCATCAAAAAGAGAAGTGGGATCTACCCACCAAGAAAATATGTCAGAGAGTAGAATACCTGAGAAAGCAGATCTGCTGCAACATGGACGGGATTAGCATGTTTATCAGCAATCACTAGCACCTCTGATGGGCCGGCAGGCATGTCTATTGAAATCACTGCCTCACTATTCTGATGGAAGGAAAAACAATACAAATACAAGAAATCTTAATCTAAAAACAAGATGATAAAGTAATAAAATTAGCAAGCACATAATTTACATACTTGAAGGATCATTTTTGCAGCCGTCACATATTGATTCCCTGGCCCAAAGATTTTCTCAACCTACAAATTAGAGTCAGCTAGTTAAAATTGACATATAAAATATGTAGAGGAAAACAACAAAGAATCAAGTCGGGAAGCAAATTTTAGGAGCCAGTCAAAGAGGAGGTAGATCATCAAGTACTAACAATAAATGGGCCAAATGGCAGATTTAAAACATGCCTGCAGAACTAAAGGTTCTGGCAGTCCCCAAATACAAACCAGAAAGGTGAGACAAAATGTATAATTGACCCAAAAACCACATTCATCAGATATTTATATCAAAGAAGGTAGAAGAAATACTAAGAAGCATGATCGTTTACATACAAACACAGCAAAGACATTTTGTACCTTAGGGCAAGAAGTTGTTCCCCATGCCATTGCTGATATAGCCTGTAAAAGAAACAAATTTAGGTTATTTAGTCAAAAATTTGAGTAGCCAAGTTTAAGAAGTAATAATTAAGGATAAAGAAGTATTAGCGACAATAAAAGAAAACTAGAGCACATTAAAAGTATTGAAACCTGTGCTCCCCCAGCTTTAAGGATGTGGGTAACACCTGCTTTCTTGGCACAATAGAGTACCTCCTGTAGTACAATTGGTCATCAGTCTCTATCTACAAGCAACCATAGAAAGTGAAATCAAATAAAAAGAAATAAGGAACAACCTTGCAAATGCTACCATCTTGACTAGGTGGTGTTGCAAGAACGATTGTTTTGCATCCAGCAATCTTAGCAGGCTGATATAAGAAAGATAATCAATCTTAGCAAAATCCCTGACTCGAGATTAAATATTCCATAAAACAGACATGAAAAACGATGTTAGGACATACAATTGAAAGCATTAGAGCAGTTGAAGGCAATACAGCAGTGCCTCCTGGAACATAGAGACCCACAGAACCGATACTTCTTGGAACCCGCTTGCATCTAACACCCTGTGTTGCAAAGCTGGATGCTGTTAGAAAATTCACAATGTAAACATAGTAAATGTAATTCTGCTATGAGCTTACTTTCATGTTCTCAACACTTTTTTCAGCTGACTTTTGAACAACATGGAATGCATATATGTTGTTGTAGGCAACATCAAATGCCTCTTTAATAACCGGATCAAGCTGCAAATAAAAAAGCATAAAGTTTAGTAAAGAGCCAGCAATCAGGTATATTGGTCAAATATAGGAACTTCACATGCTTTAAGATAAAAGATGCAATCAATGACTGAAAGCTTGAGGGAACTTAAAACAGAGTACCTCTGGATCTGGTAGATCAGCCACAATTTCAACAACTTGATCCAATTCAACTTTGTCAAACCTTTCAGTATAGCTGCACATATATATGAATACAAGGAGTTCAAAATCAAATATAACAACCCAAAAACCAGCTATTCCTCAAGAAGAAAAAGAACTCGCCATTTTCAAGAATGTAATTCACAGAAAAGGACCAAAGGCAGGAGAAGAAAACAATACATGTAGAGTATGAACAATAAGAAAAACAAACAGAAGCATTTACAATTTGACTGCATCATCCCCTCGACTGCGGACATCATCAACAATGGGTTGTACCTGATGCATCATTCAAATTGAACGTCTCCTCATTCATCAACCGTTACAAGTCATATTTTCTCAAGAAGAATAAACACTACTTAACAGAACAAGGATAAAAAGAGTTTATTCCTCACCACTTTGAAAATAGATGAAAAATCAATTCTTGGACGAGCTTTCAGCTTATCAACCTCAGCAACAGCAAGTTCAGATAACTTGTATGACTTCATCGAGCAATTCACAACTTTTCGAATCGTCGCTGAAACAGAATGATACGACAGCAGCGAGAAAAAATATTATTAATCTTGAATAGGTCCAACATATATATGTATGATCTATGAACGCCCTTAAGCAAATTTATACAATTAACACAGATGAGGTAACAAGACCAAGAAATTATTCAGTTCTAGACATGCAACTAAAACTTGTTCCACTCACGCATTTAACGTTGGAATTCAATTCAACCACGAAAGACAAAAATTTATCCAGTCCAATTCGACATTTTATACTTAAAATCCGTTTTAACATTTTCATTCATGTTAAAAGAATGAGCGAGCTGATTACGCATCAGTGAAGACACGTACCAGGAAGACGAGAGCGAAGAGTTGGATACGAGTGAACAGAAAATTCAGCGTGGCTTCGGTTCAAACAAGATATTCGACTGTCCATCAACCTACTATCTCGTTACCAAAGATTCGAGAAGCAAAAGCTAATCGTATATGTCTGTCTGAGAAAAAGAAATGGAAGTAATTTTTCCGGTCGCCGGAGAGCCGTACCTCGCCGAAGAGGAGAGAGCGAGAGCGCAGCCGAGCTTGGTGGGGAGAGAAGCGAATGAGCGAAGGAGTGGTCATTTGGTCAAAGAGTGGAATAAGGGCAAAAAGATACTAAACACGGTTTATTAATGGGTATAACTATTAATACGATGCGTTTTGATAGACATTCGAGTTCTCCCATTTATAAGGGCGAGGCATAGGGGTAGTCATCGTGTGAAATACTCGTCTGCAGTTCTTTTCCTTCTTTTTTTTCACAGAGTTGTTTGAGATTTACCCTTCGGCGACTGCCATGGCTTTGAACGGCGGATTGAGGTCGTGCGCTTCTAAGCTGTTGAGTTCTTCTGGATCGCTTGTCTCGAAACCAGGTAGAAAATCTGTCATTATTCGAGGCTTCTTTTCGGATATGCTCTTTTCGCAGATAATCTTACATCAATATAGATCCGATTATTGGTTGTGTTACTTTCGTCTTCTATTACATAGATGATCAATTGATTTGTATTTACGAGTGTAGCTGTGTAATATTTCTTAAAATTCAGGGAATAAGTAGGTTAGGGTTTATTGTTTGGATTCGGGATAAGCGTTCGTTGACGAGTTTACTGTCAGATTTTGATAAATGAGATCTTCTATCCAGCCCCAGGTTTCTTAGATTCTGATATGTTGCCGCTATTTGTAGCTGAAATTAGTGTTCCAATTAGCAAGGAAGAGAGTCTGGAGAATTGGACAAATGATTCGATGTTGTTCTTCTTCTTGCTTATTTTTTTAGTCATGAAGGCTATCTGGCTGTTGTCAAATTTTAGCCAAATTGGCCTTACTGTTTGCTTAAATGTTAGAACACAAGGTATCTTAGGATGTTCATGGGAAATAAACAGCAGGCAAAGGGAATTTAATCTAGAAGAAGGCATACGTGGAATGGGTTCAACAAGTATTACTTTCAGCGGCAAAATTTGGGGCCCTGGGGATAATAGTTTTTCCCTTTAGCAACAGTGGGAGGACTGTATAAATGTATAAATAAGTGTGTCTGTATCCTGATTGCATTATGTGGAAATTATCTTTGTGAAGAAGTTGGCCACTTTGAGTGATTGGCTCATCTGGTGCTTCTGTGGAAGAGTTGGTTGTGACTTTATCCCATTGGTTTCCCTATTCTCTATCTTATCTGTTCTTGTGTAAATTTCTTAGCTTTTGACATGTCAATTGTTACCTGAGTTTGGTTGTTTGTTTCCTGAAGATTAGGTTCACAAATATTTTCTTTCTTTATAAAACCAGATATCTCATGTAAATCACCATATATATAGAAAACCATACCACCTCTAAGTGTCTTCTGTTTTTAATCAAATTCACTCTTTTAACCATTTCATTCAATGTATAAATGATCAAATTACTTGTTCCATTCATAGAAAATCCTACCACCTCTGTTGATTATCCATTAGAAATTGTTTCAGTAATATAGCGGCTTATAGAAAACTACCCTTTTCCATTAAGGACACCCTAATTGGTTCTTTGCCCTTTAAAGTCAAATTTCTTACATCCTACAAAAGAGGCGCTTGTCCCCGTAAGGAGTATCAATGAATGAAGCACACAAGCTCCTAGACTACATATCATAATGGATGAACGTACGGAAATTAGTGTCTTAGACTCATTGTATAGTGTTTATGCTATTTGGATGACATATGTGCTGTTACTAGAAACAATTCACCAAGTCTGACTATGCTAATATGTGCTATGTATGGCAGTTAGCAGGGAAATTCATTCTAGTGGGATGAAAAGGATGGGAGGACATGCTCATGGGCACGATGAACCAGAATACATACACGCAAAGCACATGTACAACTTAGATAAGATGAAGTATAGGCAGATTAAGATGCCTCTCTTTGTATTCTCATGCTTTGCCATTGGAGCCCTTGTTCCTGTTTATGCAGTTGTCTTCCAGCAAAAGAAGACAGCTTCTGGTTAAACCTCGAGTTGGTTCATATGCTTCTTTTTATTCCGTTATGGTAGCCTTAAACATAAACTACCTCTGCTCATGTATTCAAATTATCTACTTGCTGCGGCATTCTGTTGCAAGTCCTTCCGCAGGAAGTGATTTTGTATTGGCTGAACTCTTAAGAGAGGCTTTTTGAAAATAAGTGTGGAAATTGGTGAAGGGATTCTATGTTGTTTTTTACTTGAATTTATAGCATGGGCGATGCTTATGCAATTGAGTTGCCGATGGAATCTGAGCTTTTGCTTTTCAGCATGAATGTTGTTTGGTTTGAACTTCAATGGGCAAAAACAGCTTCTGTTGTACTGTCTTAGGCTTAGTCATCATAAGTGCTTGGTGGTCATGGAGTTTTATTTGAGGCTGTGTTTAGTTGTATTTTACAAGGGTTTTTTAGTTTCCGTTTTTCAGTAATACAAAACTGCAAGTTTTTAGTTTCTGATTTGTATTTCATTGTTGCTGTTCGGTTTTAGGATTTTCGAGTTTTTTTGTGGTAACTGCCAAGCAAGATTTTGGGAGATTCCTATAGTTCGTGAAATTTCTTCCCTTTGTACCCCCAGTCACAAAAACCTCACCTCACAGGCAAAAACGAGACTCTCCTCTAGTGAAACCATTTTCAAGATTTTTCATAGGCAAGAATGAGACCGTTGGATGATGAGTTTGTTGAGTGTGGAACACCGACAATATGAAATTCCTGAACCTAACATATAATACCTAGGATATTAATCCTTATGTTACTCCTCCTATTGTCAATTGGTTTTAGGATGAAACTCGAATTTCGTAGACGTAGGTTCGAGGAAGAACGGAGAAGACGATGAATTGCACTTACGTCCTGCTGGTCACATTGCCATAACAATTGAAAGCTCATGATTTGTTGTCCGAGCAAAATTGCACTTGACGTCCTGCTGGTCACATCGCCATAACAATTGGAAGCTCAAGCTGTTGATTTGTTGTCCGAGCAACGCATCTGAGCCATCCAATCTTCAATTCGTTGGTAGATCAAGTTGTGGAGTACGAATTCAGTAATAGAGTTGCCCCAATTGCGACAAGGCTTTCGGTTTCTCAGCCGATCTGTTTTTTATTCGGCTCTTCCATAAACGGTTCGTCAATCTCAAGGATTTCAAGAGAAATTGCCACTCTGATTTGATTTATGTGTGATAAGAAAAATGCTCTCGACTTATATTTTTCCTCATGTGACAGGCAGGTGTTCAGGACTCCAGGCCCTTTTTGTCAAACCGAAATCTAGACAAATTTAATTTGACTAAACACCACCACGCAATTTTTCTACAAAATCTAAAAAACCTCATTTAAACCACAAACAAAATCACAAATCTAATTTTACTAAATATGAAGAAACCCCTTGATATGTCCTAAAACTTTTCTCTACCACGTGTCTCCTCTTTTCTTCATGCATTCGGAATTTTGCTTCGTATTTGAGTCATACATAATATACAACACCCCTGTTTACAAAGAAAATTAATCAATCTCTCACAATTGATGAAGATCATCAGTAGATGTTATCACCCAGCCGAAGATCAAACAACGGGGAACGATTGGAAACAGCAGCCGATAATCATCGAAGGGATCTCACATCTCGGCCCCCTCGTCTACTCACTGCCTCGCAAAGCCTACATGGCAGGGTGTCAAGGCTCATTGCACGTGCCTTCCTGTAATTGCCTGTCACTCCGCATCTTCTCCAAGCATGATACTCAGCATAAGAAACAGGATCATCTGCAAGGGTCTTCACGTAGCTCGCTAGCTCTTCCAAAGACCCAAATTTACTCCCGTCTATTATCGAGTGCGGAGGAACGAAGTCGTCAACATTTGGGGCGCCAAAGTAGATGGGAACTGATCCCGAGTCTAAGGCATAAAATAGCTTCTCTGTTACATAGCTCTCGGTTTTGGTGTTCTCGATTGCAAGGACAAACTTGTATTGGGACATGGCGCAATGCAGGTGGTCCCACCATTTAGGGGATTCGTCGTTGCTATTTGCACACTCGGGGTACATTGAGAGAGCCTTGTTCGGGCCACCAACGTTGTTCATGCATTTGCCAAATGAGTGATGAGGTAGCAAGCTTAGTAGCTTCTCTGCAAGTTTGTTTCTTTCTGGTAAACACCGGGATGAAGACCAGTATACGAGAATTTCCTGGAGACAAATTAATATCAGAAAAGGATCATAGGAGATTTGAGTACAAAAACTGGAGATTTATTTCTGTGTTTACGTTGTTCTTTTGAGAAGAGACGTGATAATTCCGATTGTTGTGAAAAAGTGCTCCTGCATAGGTTGCCTGAACATCCTCCTTGGCATGGTAGCTAATGAAGATATCTTCATGCCCAGATCGTCTCCTACCAGGCTCAAGATCCATGTATACCCGAAGAGGATCTCCAACTCGCCTCTGAAAATAGATATCAATCAGCACCGAAGCACAAAAATAACAAGAGTATGTATATGCTTTCGCTGTTTGACAATATGACAAGGGTAGTATCTAGTCTCTCTTATTATCCCAAATTTGGTATCAAATCCAGTGAGGCTAGAATATTTGACAGATAAGAGTAATTGCCAGTTATTGTTCAGAAATCTAAAATCCAACATTTGTGCACCAAGTGCAGACAAGCTTCTAAAACTCCATTTCCACCACATGATGGTGATGTTGTGGAGGTTCTCATCATGATGGACTTAAATTGGTGGGGCGAGGAGCTAATTCCATGCCGTAAATCTACCCAGTTAACCTCCTCATACAAGGTATAAATGCAGTGGGGATTTCTTACATAGCATCTTCCCTAGAGTCCATTGTCATCCACCAAACTCGCGGTTTGTAGTTGGTTACTTGTAAATTTTTGGTATGTAACCAAAAATTTCAAAACCTCAAAACCCTGCTAAAACCCCTCTAAAGGAGAATTGTTATGAGCAAATTTCAAAATAATCTTAGTTTTGCTGATGGATTTATAAAATTACCTTGAGCAAACCGCTGCAAAATAACCCAGGTAGCAGCTAACTAATTCTCAAACACCGATCAGAATAAATAAATAGATAAGCTGTCTACTTAAATGAAACCAATCCCCTAAGTATATCAACAGCAAATTCAACAAGATACAACAAACAGATAATAGAAACTGGAATAACACATCAGAATTGCTTAATGGGGTCAACGAAATTCACCTGCAAAGGGGGAGTGCTGGTTTCATAGAAGAAAGCATCAGGCTTATCAGCCAAAACCGGGGATTTAGTCCACAAGCAGCTCAATCCACACTCACATGAATACAGATTATCCAAATTATCAGGAATCCAAGTCCACCCTTTGACCAGAATACTAACAAAACCTAATTTCAACTTGGAGCAGTCGGATCCTCCCTGCAAGGAACCCGACCCGTTTGTTGGCGAATCTTTGTGCTTGACCCTAAACCTAGGGCAACCCACTTGAGCATCCCATTTTCTGAAAGCGCCCAGTAAGTCGGTGAACGGATCGGCATGGTAGGAGGAGGTGTTTGATTCATTCATGGAGAGGAGAGAAGAAGATGACGCAGGTGGGAAATTAAGGGTGCCTGAGAAGAAGAGGATGAGAAGGAGAGAGAAGCCCGCCATTGCTGTGACTGTAAGAGTGGTTGCGCTGATGGGTTTGGCTGGCATAATGGTGAAGACCGAGTGGATTCGGGAACTTCCTCCCGCCCCTTACGAGGTGAGAGATGAAGGAGACGAACTGTGATCGTTTGACCGCGAAACTGAAGTTGGTTTGAGACGTGGCTGGCAAAAATGAGATCCGACGGGAGATTATTGAAGACTGTAGAATGGACAAATCTGTTCTTCTTCCGACTTTTGATCCTCGCAGCACAGGGGGTTTGGGGGAAAATTCTACGCTAAGCGTGCAACAATGATAGAAATTCTACAGTTTTTTTGTTGTTGTTTTCTTTGTTTTTTTTTAAAGGACAGAAATGCTACAGATTCTACAGACCTACAGCTAGTCGTGTTTGTGAAGATCTACCAACTTTTTTTGTTGGTCGTTTTCTTATTTCTTTTCTGAAACACTGTTTTTTTTTTTTTTTGCCTTTATCTTTCTCAAAAAATTGGTAAAGTTTCGTCCTCCCTCTTCTAATAAAGCTTCCCTGTTCTTTTCATCGAGAAGGGTTTTTTAAAGTAATTTAAAACATTAGATCTAATTCAACCAATAAATAGTATTATAGAGTAGTTAAGGGTAAAATAGAGAATTTAATTTCTGTAAATGTTTATTCTTTTCTTGATTCAAAGAAGAAGAAAAAAAGTATTTGTACATATCGACCCAAATTTTTTCTATAAAATTGTTACGGGAATAACAAACTAAAAACACACCAAAATAATCCTTGACAAAAGAAAGCAGTTCGAAACACTGGATGACGACGACACACCGTCTAGTGGGTCGAAAGGCCGAAAAAGATCATCAGACGAACTAACCGTCATGGAAAACAACATAAAAAGAAAAAGAAACACGTAAAAATACATAAGAAATTCCGACGATAAAAGAAATATTTGAGGAAAAGTGGGATAATCTTGTCAAACGGAAAACACTGAGCACATAGTTCGTCTTCAATCTAAAATACTCAAAACCCGTCCCGATCCCGTCCTATTTAAAAATAGCCGAGACTGAGATGAACACAATCCCGTCTCGTACTGTTCCATGTTCACCCCTAGTTTAAACATATCTCATATTCCCATTTACGCTGACCTAAACCGAAACGCGATACCTTGGATGCCACTCCCAGTAGGGCTGAATGCAAACGGCCCATTTAGGAGTGAATGGCCCAGCCCATCAAATCCATCAATATGTTATCCGCCCATTAATTTCTTTCTGAAAGTGAAAACGCCAATCCAGAAAGCGACATCATCTTGCTCGAGAAATTTCGTGCTCCAAACAAACACCTGTAAGCTACTCGCACTGATTACATACGCACAAGAAGAAGACGTGCGACGACGACGACGAAGCAGCAGCAGCTCCTCAATCGCGTATACTGAGAGTAAAATCATGGAAAGGCCTACGAGTTCGAGGGACCTTGAATGTGTGGGAAGATTGGAGGTCGTCAGACCCAAACCTGTTGGTTTCCTCTGCGGTTCGATCCCTGTTCCGACCGACAAATCATTCCATGTCTTCAATTCCGACCTCGTTCCTTCTTCTCGAACGTAATTTATCCTTTCCTCCCCCTTATGATTCTCTCTATTTTCATTTTGCTCGCCACAATTTTGACTGTTTATTCGTTCTGCTTTGATTTGATTTTTCTTCAAATTTGTTAGAGTAAGTGCTCCAAGGTATAGGATGCTCCCGACGGAGACTGATCTTAATATGCCTCCATTGGTTCCCAATATCCCTGATAAGGCTATTCCTGCTGAATATCTCTCTTTGCAGTCTAGGACATCTAGCGGAGGTATGTGCTTCTTTTTACTTTTCTGTTCATACTGTTTTATTTCTTCTTTTTATTTTGGATTTGGAATCAGCCATGGTGGATTTGTTTGTACCCAATTTTCCATGAGGTTGGTTGCTGTATCATGCATTTGGTTGTACTAAGTAGCATTACGGTCCGCAAGGTCTATTAATAGCTTATGTGGTTCAGTATTTGTTTGATCGTTTACATATTTGATGTTCTATTGTGGAATATGATCCTCCTTTCCATATTATATGCTCATCAATGGAGTTGTTATGTTAGTGGCTGAACACTGCTGGAGTGCGATTAGTGAAAAAAAAAAATCTGCTACTTCTTCGTAAGAATAATGTTAATCTTTAACTTGTATAATGAAGATCCAGTTTCACGGCTTGGGTTCAACATAAAATGTATAAAATTTCTCCCTTATATACCCTTTGACTCTATTGGTGATGCAGATTGCCATCTTGGGTGGGTATGGGTCATGGAACTTTTCATTATGCCTGCAATGTTGAAATGAAAACTGAACTTCTTGATGGTGGTAGAAGTGACACATTGCCCACCTTTTCTGCAGCATTCTCATGTCTTATTCTAGTTGTGGTGGACTAGATAATAATTTCAGTGTTGATGTTGGATGATTTAACAGATGTACCTTGGGATGCTGGTGCAATTACATCTAATCTTTCTAGGAAAGGTGAGGCCCTTGCAGTGTCTGGACTTGCTAACTATGGTGATGAGATAGACGTGATTGCTCCTGCTGACATTTTAAAGCAAATTTTCAAAATGCCATATTCAAGAGCTCGACTGTCTATTGCTGTTCATCGTGTTGGTCAGACCCTTATCCTGAATGCCGGGTATGATTTAATTTCACTGTTTGTTTTATTCTTATTGTATAATATGTAATGATTATCACCTTGTTGATGAATTTCAGTCCTGATGTTGATGAGGAAGAAAGAGCTCTCAGGAGAGGCCAGCCAAAATCTGCTGATCAATCTCTTTTTTCAAACTTTGCAATGCATTCTGTTAGGGTGGAAGCCTGTGATTGTCCGCCTAGTCACTCAGCTGCCACAGAGTCACAATCAAAATCATCTGTACTTTCTGACCTCTCTGAACCCATGGAAAAGAAATTTGAATCTTCTCATATCCTGAGAACTAGAGCCAATCAAGAGAAAAACGATGATGATGATTCAGAATACTCACTGCCTAAACATGACAGATTCTATTGGGGAAGTAAAAATAACACGAAGCATAAAGGGCGTGATCCTGTCAAGCATGGAACCTCAATTGGTGAAAAGTCTAGGAGCACAGTTCAGGAGTCTGAAATGTATAGGCGTGCTGGGACTGATGAGTTTCTGCGGGTTTTATTCTGGCAGTTCCACAACTTCCGGATGCTTCTTGGAAGCGATATGCTTATATTTAGTAATGACAAATATGTTGCAGTAAGCTTACACCTATGGGATGTTTCACGACAGGTGTTTTTTCAGCCTTCTATTTGGTGTTGCTTTCTCTGGCATATATAATCTTGTAATTTGTCCCTCTCTTTCGCATCAAACTAAACTCTTATTACAGGTCACCCCACTGACTTGGCTTGAAGCTTGGCTAGATAATGTTATGGCCAGTATTCCTGAATTAGCTATCTGTTATCACGAAAATGGAGTTGTTCAAGGCTATGAGCTTCTAAAAACAGATGATATCTTCCTTCTTAAAGGCATTGCTGAGGATGGGACACCAGCATTTCATCCTTATGTTGTTCAGCAAAATGGCCTTTCTGTTTTGAGATTTCTTCAGGAAAATTGTAAGCGAGATCCGGGTGCTTATTGGGTAATGTTATGTCTCTGTTCTTATGTATATCGTAGATTTCTCAATGATGTTGGAGATAGAGATGAAGCTTTTGGTCAAATTTCCTGATTCTGCCTTTTTTTTCTTCAGCTCTATAAAAATGCAGGAGATGATGCCATTCAACTTTTTGATCTCTCTATCGTTCCTCAAAAGCATCAATCTGAAAGAAATGACGATTGCTCAAGCTCACTGCCCTCACTTGTTCACCAGAGGAGAACTGACTCATTGTTGTCCTTGGGAATGTTACTGTGCCGTATTGCTCACAGGCTTTCACTTTCAGTGGTAAATTGTTTGTGATTTAGCATGCAGTATACTTCAACTGTCAACATTTTCTCTAACCTCTCGTCATTTTTTCTAAGACAGGTTACAAGTAACAGGGCGAGATGTGCTAGGTTTTTCAGAAAATGCTTAGATTTGTTGGATGAGCCCGACCACCTGGTTAAAATCTGTTTGCTTGCATTAATTTTTTATAAGGATACATATTGTTTATATTGTTTTTCACATGAAGTAAATAATTTTCTATTGTGGGGGTCAGGTTATCCGTGCAGTTGCCCATGAACAATTTGCAAGGCTTATTCTAAATAGCAATGGAGAAGAACTTGGTCTGACAACTGAAATGTACCCTTCGGAATCTGAAGTTAAAGTTACTGATGCTGAAGAAGATTCCTTAGACATTATCAACAGAATAGCTGAGACAAGTGCCTTAAATATGCTTTTAGATGAAGATGAGAATTTGAGTACAGAATTAAATAAAATTCAAGATCCCATATCAGGAGCTTCTCAACAAGATACTTCAGAGCAAGCTTCATACGATTGTAGAAGCTTGATTGCAGCTGGTAGGATAGAGTCCAACATTCGAAGAGAACTTGTACACAGTCTCAATAGTGATGGGAACCTCACAGTATGTAATGTTCTTCCAACTCCTCAACTGGTCGATGATCCTATTTCCTCTAAGCTGGCTGCAGTACATCACGTTTCTCAAGCCATTAAAAACTTGAGATGGAAGCGCCAATTACAAGGCCCTGAACCTCATCTAATTTATCAAGAAAGCAATACTTTTAACAAGGCTTCTATGGATTTTCCTGTTTGTGCTTGTGGAGATCCTGATTGCATTGAAATGTGCGACATCAAAGAGTGGCTTCCTACATCAAAACTTGATCGGAAGTTGTGGAAGCTTGTTCTTCTACTAGGGGAATCTTATCTGGCTCTTGGGCAAGCCTACAAGGAGGACAGTCAGCTAAACAGTACATTAAAAGTTGTTGAAGTGGCATGTTCTGTTTATGGATCAGTGCCTCAATATCTTGACGACTCTAGATTTATTTCTTCTATGGTGGATGTCAAATCACGCAAGCCCATACTTGATGATAGTCGTAAAAAACAACGATCTTTTTACGAAAAACTAAAACTAACAAATGGTCTATCTGACGATTGTGTTACTTTTGAAGATTTCTCTTTGACTTATCTCTTTTGGGCCAAGGCATGGGCTTTAGTCGGTGATGTACATGCTGAAGTCTACAAGATTAAGGGTCAGGAGAACTCGTCAGAGTATAAGCAGCAGGCATCTGGGAAAGAATTGAAAATGCCATCTGATGTTGTAGAAGAACTGGTAAGACTCAAGAAGAAGCTCAGCCAGGATAGAGAAAATTGCAGCTCGTGCTCCTTGATAAACTGCAGTTGCCAGAGTGATAGGGCTAGTAGTGGTAGTAATGCCAGCAGTAGCCACAGTAGTTCTCAGCAATCAACTCATGGCAGGAGACAGAGTAAGAGATTACAAGCTAGAAACTCTACTGCTTCACTAAATGCAAAGCCGAAGAGTGTCAATGACAATCATGGCGGCGATACTGGAACGGATAGAGGATTAATGGGACAAAGATGTGCTTACAACCCTGATGAGGCTTCTGCACTGAGAAAGGCTGATGTAGACTGTAGGGACGAAAATGAACCTAAAACTCCTAAAGAAAAATCACTCAAGGCAAAGAATGGTGGCATATTTAGATACTTGCGGCTTCCTGTCAGTGATGATGGGGATGCCCTTCTCTTGTCAGCATTAAGGTGTTATCAAGAGGCTCGAAACGCCTTACATGGAGTACCTGCAGAGTCGGTAGAGCTCAATTCTGTTCTTAAAAAGGTAGGTTGGGTATCAAATGAACTAGGAAGATTAAGGCTCGAGAGAAGGGATTTGGGCAAAGCTGAACTTGCATTTGCTGATGCTATTGAAGCATTTAAAGAAGTATCAGATCATACCAATATCATCCTTATTAATTGCAATCTTGGTCATGGGCGACGAGCTTTGGCTGAAGAAATGCTGTCACAGATCAAGTATTTTAAAACTAATTCAATCTTCTGTACAGCATACAAGCAAGCACTAGACACTGCTAAACTGGAGTATGGCAGGGCTCTTAGATTCTACGGAGCAGCAAAATCTGAGCTTACTGCTATCCTTAAAGATGCAGATGACACATCAATAGACCTTAGAAATGAAGTTTGTACCCAGTTTGCACATACCTATTTGAAGCTTGGTATGCTATTGGCAAGAGAAGATACAGTAGCTGAGGTTTATGAAAGTGGACCCCTAGAAGAAAGAAAGTTTTCATTATATGGCATGGTTGACAAGAAAAGCAAGGAATACCGGAAACATCAGATCTCTGCAAATGATGCCATTAGGGAGGCATTGTCTATTTATGAATCGCTTGGTGAGTTACGAAGGCAGGAAGCAGCTTATGCATATTTTCAGCTGGCTTGCTATCAAAGAGATTGTTGTTTAAGGTTTTTGGATCCAGAGTGTAGGAGCAACAATGAGAATAAAAGTGAAAGTAACATCCTTCAAAGAGCAAAGCAGTATGCTTTGCTGGCAGAGAGGAACTGGCAAAGGGCAATAGAGTTCTATTGTGCAAAGATTCATCCTCACATGTACCTGACCATCCTGACTGAAAGAGCGGAACTTACGATTACGCTTTCCGGTGCATTCCACTCAAATACTGTATGTTTCCTGTTCAAGCTAACTTTCTTTTCATTGTCTGTTAAAATGAAGTTCACAGATTGGTTCAAGTGAAGTTTTGATACGGTAAAAAGCGGTGCATAAAAATGCCCAAATCTGTAATCATATAGTGCATATTTTCTACCGATTTTCTCTTAACTAGCTTAGTTCCCGTGCCATGCACGGGTTTGGTTTATGCTAATCTATTGTACTTATGATCCAATCTATTGCGATAATAAGGTAAAAAAAAGTAGTTATAAATAAATTTAAGTTAGTAGAGTGAAAGAGCAATATGATCATCTTTATATATTACAATATTGAATGTTTATAAAAAGTTCTGATAAAAATAATTTATATTTTTTATAAATATTATAAATGTTAAATATTGTATAATTATGGCATCAATATATATGATTCCCCGTAATTTCCATTTTGTGTAGAAAAAAATTGTTTGATATATTTTTTAATTTCGTTTTTTATAATATAATCTTTCCAAATATATATAATTCTAAATCTCAAATCAGGATATAGTACATATTAATATCTTCATTAATGTGTATAATTTTTTTAAGAAATAATGAGGTGGCATAACCTTAAGATGACATGTGGAAAAAATGTGAGATGACTTAATGTAAATATGACCCGTGGCGAATTTAATGTAGTGATGACATGTGACAATATTCACTTCTGTTTTAGTATTATATAGTAGATGTGCAGATTCCAGAATAGCAAGAGTTCTAATTTTGTAAAGTTTGCATTTTCACACTTGTTTATGAACTTTCAAGTACAAATATGTGCACATATTCATGCATTTTTACGCTCTTCATTTCACATAATATGAGAGCTCTTCACATGATCCTTTTCATCAAGTGCACGAGAACCCTATTATAGGAAAGGGCAGTGGTATGCAATTACCTAAATCAATCATTTGAAAGTCCCCTAACTAGAATTTGAACTTCTCACTACTCTTGCAAATTGTTTCTTTTGTTTTTGTATTCTTACTCATTTGTAAACCACCCTAATATATGTTTCTTTGCTTAGATGCTGGAAACTGCTCTCTGTTGCCTTTTTGAAGGGTGTCACGCATCACTTGCAGAAGACAAGCAAGACATCTCGGAGGTCAAAGCTAAATTCTGGGGTCAGCTGCAGATGCTACTGAAGAAGATGTTGGCTTTAACCCGTACACCTGGTTCAAGCAAAACAGTTTCGCCTTCACCTCAATCTAACCTCTCATTGAAGAGGTTAGGAGACGTTGACAAGCTAAAAGAGCTGTACAAATTGTCCCTGAAATCCTCAGATTTGAGCCAGTTGCATGATATGCACAGCTTATGGACATCGAGATCAATGTAGGTACTTGCATTTTGAGGGACTCGTTCAAAAACTATGTTGGCTTTTGCAGATTATGTCTATTGCTTGAAAAAGCTGATGGATCGGTTGTGGCTCCGCTGGTGGATGGTATATATATATATATATAACGTGTATATATAGTAGCTGTCAATGACTTCTTTCAATACTAATAGATATCCCTTCATTTTCTGTATTCTTAGGCGTCAAGTGTTTGTTTGTATGCATTTTGCTCGATCAGCTTGTGGAGTAAATCGAAGATGTGTTTGGTATGCAGCATAATTCATCTCTATATGGTCAAAGAAAAAACCATAATTTCAGCCGCATAAATCATCGCTAGCCGAATAGAATCATTGATCTCACTACTGGTAACAAAGTATGCAATACCAAACTAATTATATCAATGTCATAGAATCATTGATCTCCTTAAACTGCTTACGAAACTGATGACATCTATATTTTCTTTTCAATGTATTAGTTATGAAATTTGATGCATAAATTTACAATCTTATATGTTCTTTGTGTTTTGATCTATAATAGATATATATACTCAATTGCGTCTAAGGACATAGACATTGAGCTCATCACAAAGGCACTAAAGAAGTAAAGAGGTTGTCCATTAACATGAAAAACAAAGATATATCTTTGCTTTTCGTTTTAATGCACAACCTCTTTAGTGCCTTGGTTATGAGCTTAATGTCTATGCCCTTAAACTCAATGTCATCCAGCTAAAAGAAAGTGTAGAAACTTCGTTTCAGATTTATAATATTTCAAAATTTTTGGAACATATGCGAGTGTTCGAGACCCACTTTTATGATCCGGAAAAGGAATCTACTATATAATGCTAAAACAGAAGTGATTTTGATCACTTGTCATTCTAACATCGCGTCACCTCAGATTATGCCACATGTCGTCTTTAAACTACGTCACATTGGATTTTGCCACGTGACATCATTAAGTTGCGCCACATATGTGTACGTGATTCTTTTAATTTTAGTGTTCCCCAAATTAAGATAACAAAATGATGTCATCATCATCTAAAAAAGAGATCATATAATTTATATGATTTTGTTTGCTTAATGTTTTTTTTAATTATAAGAGAAGTTTTATTTATTATCATATTTTCTATTTAAGATTTATGTACCAATTATACTCATTTGGTGATGAGAATATGTCAATCTTATCTTTATTTATATTTAGATATATACACTTTAAAGTAGAACTATTTTTTTCATAGGTAAAATTCATATATATATGAAATATGTTATACTATTATTAATATACTTCATATCACACAAAATATATAGTTAACTTAGTTAATAATATAGTTATAAGCCTACTTGATATTATCGAGAAAAAATTAATTTTTTATAAAGTCATTAATTATGATATAATTTTAGCTAAACTTTATACTTATTATATTATGATATTGACTTTTTGTTACATTAATAATTATTTTATTTACATTTATATCAACCCGTGTAAATACGGGTACTAAGCTAGTTGTAATTTATTGTGGTTGTCAAGGGTTCAAATTAACCAATTGGTGCAAGAAAACGAAGTTTAAATCTAATGACATCGGATGTAGCAACATTTTATCAAAATAATAATCATTGGTAAATCCAATTGTTCAAAAATTATTGTTGCATCCAAGCTTCAAGGATCTCTACTAGGTAGTCAGTTATCCCAAAGATATTATGTTCATTATGTTCCAATCTTTTGTGGTGAAAAGATAATAATCTTCACCCATTCAATGGTTTGTAGATGTATCTAAGTGGAGAGAGATACATGAAAATTTGAATATGAAAACAGGTTGAACATGGCATGATAGTTGTTTCTTTAATTATGAGCATACATGAATCTAACTTACGTGAAAAGGTGATAATCTTATGATTTATGTAGATACTTAGTACTTCATCAAAAGTAACAATGTTGACTTACTTTTGTTTGTTAATTTTCTATTATAGAACCCCTAGGGGTTGTTAAATGCCACAACTAGCTCCGGATGGATAAAAATAAAACTAATAAAGGCTAAATTTAGAACTAACTACATTAATGGAGTAAAACAAAATAACACTAACATCACTGACTAATAGATAAGCTTAAAATTAGACCATATGATCCATTTAAGCATGTGATTCCTCGAGTTTGAGCTCGGATTTGATGTTCCTTTATATGGTTGTTAGTAAGTGTAGATTTATATAAGGAAATTTGAGTTTGAGCTTCTTTCGGTTTGTAGGTTTGTTTAGTCAATGGATCATCCGGATTATAAGCAAATAACATACAAATAATTTTTTAAAATCTAAATATGGTACATCAATCAACTACTGCATATCTCATATTCTTAGTTTGGTCTGTCTTCATTTTTGGAGGTGTTCATCTAGGTGTCAAACTCATATATATGGATCATATCAAACATTTACCTTCGGTTAATCCTCAATCCTAAAGACGATGAAAGAAGCATGTTGCCAGATCAATATGCCTGCCCCTGAGCATGGGCTACAAGATCGCATATAGATGGCTCAAATAAAATTAGGCTTGTGTATAATAAAGGTTATGCTTTTTGTACTAGTTAGATCTTATCATCCGAGTGGAGATATAAGGTGAGTTTGGTGCGGGGATGATATTAAATAATAGAATGACGATGAAGTTTATAAATTTTTTCAACTTTTTATACTAAAATTGTTGAATTATTTTGAGATAAAAAAATTTCATCTTCATTTCATTTTAACCAAACAAATGTTATAATAGATTCATATTCAATCCATCGATAAGTGTTCGAGTCGTTCAAATTGCACTCTTTTTAGTTTGCCCTTGTACACGAGGTCCAAGTTTTCAAAGGTACAATCGATCATGATGTAGGCTCAAAATAGATATTAATATTACTATGTCCTCTCATTTAAACATTTTCTAGTCAATTGATGCAAGATATCGTAGGTATTTATTAATACATGCTATAATATTTGTTGAAATTAAAAATGAGGTAAGAGATCAATTTATTTACCCTCAAAAATTAAAATTAGTTGATTGATATTTTGATTAGATAGTCCACTAACGTACATAATAATTTATTTATAGAGAAAATTTAACTGTAAACTATTTTCAATAAAAAAAAAATCTTGATTTTGTTATGTACAAAACATTTTAAATTATATTTAGACAATTTAAAATAGAATATGATAATTTTATATTTGAAAACTATGATTTTTACTACAATAGTGATAGTTTGGGCTTTTGAAAACAGGGCGGCGCAAATTCGATCAAGAAGAGTCGAATTTGGTGGTCCTACTATGAAATATGAATGAATCATCGTTAAACAAGGTGATTAAATTGATGTCTTCCAAGAGATAATTATGGAACAAAAATTGGATTAACGTTTATCAACATTGCTTCCTACAATCAAGCAGACAATGCAATCCACTCAAACATCCCAACAATTCAGATGCAGAGAAATAGTGAAACAAGGGATCCATTACCAAAATTCAAAATCAGACTCCCCTCAAACAAAAAAGAACAAAAAAGAATGACCTGAAGCTAAAATCCAATCGATAATCCAACGAATTTTAAAAACACCATGTCGAATCAAAGGAGGTTAAGGGCATCGTCGGCGACACCAAAGCCAGCGATCTCCGTTCTCCCCTACGAAACCCCGAAGCTTAGGGAACATTACCTGATCGGAAAGAAATTAGGGCAAGGCCAATTCGGAACAACGTACCTATGCACGGAGAAATCAACGGGATCTCTCTACGCTTGCAAGTCGATCCCAAAGAGGAAGTTGTTATGCAAGGAGGATTACGAGGATGTGTGGCGAGAGATTCAAATCATGCACCATTTGTCGGAGCACCCCCATGTAGTGAGGATCAAGGGGACTTACGAGGACTCAGTGTTCGTTCATATAGTTATGGAGCTTTGTGCCGGTGGAGAGTTGTTTGATCGGATTGTCGCTAAGGGGCATTATAGTGAGAGGAAGGCTGCCATCTTGATGAAGACAATTGTTGCGGTTGTTGAGGCTTGTCATTCTCTTGGTGTGATGCATAGGGATTTGAAGCCTGAGAATTTCTTGTTTGAGAGTGGGGATGAGGATGCTAAACTTAAGGCTACCGATTTTGGATTGTCTGTTTTCTACAAACCTGGTAGCTTTATCCTATTCTTCTTCTTCTGTTGATATCCCACATCGACAACCCTACATGGATATTGATGTTAACATTTTGAATTTGAACATTTTTGGCAGGGCAGTATTTTAGTGATGTAGTAGGTAGCCCTTACTACGTAGCTCCGGAGGTGTTGTGCAAGCGATACGGGCAAGAATCCGACGTATGGAGTGCCGGGATTATTCTTTACATCTTGTTGAGCGGCGTTCCTCCGTTTTGGGCAGGTATTGTCTTCTTCATCTCCTATTCTTGAAGCCACATTGCATCATTCACTTGTTTAACCATTTCACTTCTTTTGTAATACCTAGAGACTGATTCCGGGATCTTTCGACAAATCTTACATGGAAAGCTAGACTTTGATACAGATCCATGGCCTAGTATCTCCGATAGTGGAAAGGATCTTATACGTAAAATGCTTGATCGTGATCCAAGGACGCGATTTACTGCACACCAAGTTCTTTGTGAGTTCAATTGTTGATACGTATGTATCGATTCGCAACATTTTGTTTTTAAATGAATGGTAATTGTTGGAGATAATCAATTCTCACGTCGAAAGATTGTCAATTGGTTTTAAGATGGAATGAGTTTATGTGTAACGTACATGTGCATTCGTATGCACATGACCCCGCTCTACCCGATATGGCTATATCAGACTTTGACAGTAATTCAACGGTTTTTGCAGGTCACCCATGGATTGTGGATGACACGGTTGCCCCGGACAAGCCTCTTGATTCTGCTGTTTTGACGCGATTAAAGCAATTCTCGGCAATGAACAAGCTTAAGAAGATGGCTTTGCGTGTATGTGCTTTATTTCAATACTTCCCGATATGTTATAACATATATTCACTTACATATCCTTTCTTTATATTGTAGGTCATAGCGGAAAGGTTGTCGGAGGAAGAAATCGGCGGTTTAAAGGAGTTATTTAAGATGATCGACACCGATAGTAGTGGAACAATCACACTCGAAGAACTCCAAGTCGGACTCAAAAAGGTTGGATCTGAATTAGGAGAGTCCGAGATCAAGGGTCTTATGGAAGCGGTAACATGAAGTATTTGTTCTTCTTTTGACATCTTAGTTATTGCGACTAAGTGTTGATTCATATATTTTATGTGATTTGTTGCTAGGCTGATATTGACCATAGTGGAACCATCGACTATGGGGAGTTTCTTGCTGCAACATTGCATATGAACAAGATCGAGAGGGAAGATAATTTGGTGGCAGCTTTCTCCTACTTCGACAAAGACGGAAGTGGCTACATAACTGTGGATGAGCTTCAACAAGCATGCAAAGACTTTGGCCTCGGAGATGCTCATCTTGAAGAGATTATTAGTGAAATTGACGAGGATAATGTGGGCCCGCATCTTGTACAAGGCTTTCTTAATCGTTGAACGATATCTCCAAGATTAACGAGTATGTTTTGTGTTGTTTTGATAGGATGGACGGATAGACTACGGAGAGTTTGCTACAATGATGAGGAAGGGCAACTCGGGAACGGATGGAAGAACTCGAAGAGGAAGTATCAAGTACAACCTTGCCGAAGTCTTCGGGGTTGGACAAACTCCAAACTCTTCTACACCTAATTGAGCTTGTTTCATACAAGGATGTAACCTATTCATTAATTCTTTTTTAAAAATACTTTTTCTCCATTTTGTTCTAAGCTCACAAATCTACATATGTTTGATAGGAATATTTCATTAGAAAGAGGGTTGCCTTATGTAGACCTTCTTACAAGAGGCGTGTCCTTGAATTTATTGTTTTTTCGTAGGCTAAACCCAACCAATATCTTATATGAGCGCAGTTATTCAAAACCGGCTTCAACTCGCTCATTTTCACTTGTTTAGTGTGACCATTTTTATAAATTCAAATTAGGCTCAAATTTTTTTATAAACTTGGATCTTTTGACACAGATAATAACCCATCTCCTCAATTCAAAATTAACAACAAATTAAGCATCGTAACATTTAGAAAAGGATTACAAAGAGTATCTCAACAACCTATAAACTACACTTATGTTGTTGCAATAAGACAACGGTGGCCTACGTAATTGGTGCTTTTAACTCGCGGGGTCATAGCCAAATAGTCTCGGCGACAACATGGGCAACAACTCGGTACTCAACTTCTGCACTTGACCGGGAAATAGTATTTTGTCGTTTTAATGAAAAAAAGAAAATAAGTTATCTTCCAAGAAAATGCAATACCCAAATGTTTATTTTTATGTGTTAGGACATCCAACCGAATCAACATCCGAGTAAGCTATAAATTTCATACAGGTGGACACAGAAGAGTTAGACCGAATATTAAAGTGTCTTTACATACCTAAGAACTCGTTTGAGTGTTGCAAAATGGGATTCACATGGATTGTGCATGAACAAGCACAATGTTTCACCAAATATGTCAAGAAAGGTCTTGTAGATGTTAGATATTGTAGAGCACCAACCGCACTCCGAGAGCCCGTGGGATCGTCAATAGGGGACAAGTTAAAAGAGACCATATTGTACCTTTTGGACTAAGATGCCGAGAAGCAGTGTAGTTCTCCCGTGTTTGTTATTGCAAATTTCTCATTAGACCGATAATTCTTCGAAGAAAATCAAGGGATGACGTAGTCACATGACGATATTGTCGACATAAACTAATAAGTTGGCGTGATGCCGGTCAGGGTTCTACACGAACAAATGAATATGTAGTTTGAAAGAGAGTCAGTCACAAGTTCTAGAAGAGACTAAAAATACCGGATATCACACAATAATAAGAAAGAAAGTGACACATGAAAGTGCATGCCCATAGGATAGAGAGCTCACAAAGCCTCACATGGGTTATGTTTGGCCAAGCTAATCATCAGTAATATTGATTCAAAAATTCATGTGCATAAACAATAACAAGAAGTAGTAATCCAAAGCATCGTTGGAAACTCAAGTGTAATAGCGTATCATATTCCAATTTCTGGAAGTAAGAAAGATGAGGATCAACTCAATCTACGCTAAATGCGATATTTTTGTATTTTTGTTTTATGAATGCATGGGGAAAGGGAAATATTGAAGAAAAGGAAAAAAGCATAATAGTAAACGTGTGACGTGAAAGGGAAACATGATATGCAAATGTTAGTATAACACCTCACACTTCAACTAAATATGTCCTCGATGTGAAAAAGGTACAATGCATATGGTGGTGGGGAAAAAGTGTGGGTATAAAGGTGGAATCATATGGAAGCTTTTTGAAGTCCTCTCCTTGTAACCTTCGAATCTTTATTCATACCTATATAAAGCATAACCAACAACTGGCAACCTAGAAAAAGTAAAAAACAAAAAAAGGGAAAAAGGAAAGATAGTTCAAATTCACGGGTTACCTCTCATGTAGCGCTTGTTTTTTTTGTCATTAGCTCGACCCATCTGATTTATTTCGGGGGGGGGGGGATCCTTCACCACCACGGATGAATGTGTAGGCGAGGCGAGGTGAACGTCCTTAGAACAGGGGAAGTGAGATAGGGCAAAGAGGATTCTCTAATATCTTCTTGGGAAATTTGAGCGAGCAACTTCGGGGATGAACTTGCTTTACTATAGTGGGTGGAGTAGGAAGGAGGTAAGAAAATACGTACCAAAGTTGTGGGATTTAAGTTGAAAATTTGGAGTTTCAGCTTTCAGCATCAGGGCGAAAACGGGCAGGGAGATAGGGTCAAACGACTTGCTAAGCCATCTCGATACCGTCTCAATGTCATCTCGTAAAGATTTTTTAGAAACAGTGTCACCCAAGGCATGGAAGGTGGCATGGGATGCCCTCTTAATTAAATTGTTGGTTATGACTTTTTGAATAAAAAATTGAAAATTCATCAAAGCCTTCCAAGACGGGTTGGGATGCCGTCTCGATTTCGTCTCCATGTCATCATTGGCTACGTTTTTTTTGCTGCTAATTCAGCTAAATTATTTAAATTCGGGCCAAATTCAAAATTTTCAAGGGCGAACTCTAGACCTTTCATTTTCTCTATGGCATCTTTCAGGACAATTTCGACATGTTACAAGTGGTCAATAAAATCTTGACGGGTATCTTCCAAGGTTGCAACTTGATACTCTAAGAATTCATGGATATCATGAAGTTCTCCGAGGTCTCTCTTCAAAGTAGTATTATTCTCCACAAGGTCAACCATGATTTCTTGTAATTCATGAATGGTTGTCTTCATGGTTGTTTGGCTTCTTAGAACTTCTTTCATCATTAACTTCATGGGAGAACTTGAGGTTCCTTGTATTTCTGTGTCATACGGGATCTCTTCTTCATAGTACTTTCCAGCAAGACAAAGACATTTAGGGAAGGAATTTCCTCAATGATCATACACTCATCATCAATAGAAGTGTTATTTGCTTGCACATATCGTCATCAACTGAAGAGTGTTTAGGGAAGTTAGGAAGGGTGAGCTACACTCTTTCTTCATCAAATCGGAAATGATGAATCCCTCACAGATGTTGATGAGAACTCCTGATGTGGCAAGGAAGAGACGTTCAACGATAACGGGGACGTTGGTACCTACATCAACATCAACAACCACAAAGTCCACAAGCATCTCGTGCTTGTCTATCCTTACAACAATGTTTTCAAGTATGCTAGCCGGTCTAATGACACACTTGTCGGTCAATTTCAAGGTGAATTATACCGGTGACATCTTTCCCACTTCTAAATCATTTCACAATTTGAGTGAAATAACGCTCACACTAGCACCTAAATCACATAAACAAGCATGTTTCCTTCCACCGAAAGTCAAGGGAATGCAAAAGCTTCTGGTATCCCCTCTCTTGGGTAACATCTTGGTCCTTAGCAAGTGTTGCCTTCCTTGGTGACTTCAATCGAGCCTTCATAGTTGTGAAGCTTCTTGTGTGATAATAAGTCCTTCATAAACTTGAATATTTGGAATTTATTTCAATGCATCAACAAGTGGAGTCTCGAGGTATAGTTTGTTCATCCTCTCTAGAAAATTTTCAAGATTCTCATCCATCTTCTTCTTGTTATAAGCTTGAGGAAATATAAGGGGAGGTTTATATACTTTAGGAGGTGGAGTAATGGTTACCTCCTTTGGAGTGACTTTTACCTCAATAGTTGCGTTCGTAGTCTTCTCAACTATTATGGGGTCTAGGTCTCTTTTCTGCTCCTCAAGGTAATGGCGCAAACTCCTCTAGAATTGTTTTCCGTTGTTGTAGGGAGTTTTTCCTGTGCTTTCTCCATTTGCTAGCTTAGTTGAACAATTTGATTTCCAACATCTTGTGGCCTTTGCAAATGACATCCACCGTGGATGGATGCAACAAAATGAACCTTCTATTCTAAAGCTAGTTGACCGCTACGGGAACCAGGGCAAGAAAGATCGAGCGTGGATGGATGCAAAACGAGATATCTAACCCTAAGGCTGACATATGCTTATATATGGTCTCAAAGGATGGAGTCTAAGTTCAAAAGATATGATACAAACAGTATAGAAGACGGCATGTATGTCGTTTGACATTCCATCTAGGCCTTGTCGGGCCTGGGCTTGATGAAGTCCATTTGTAGTGGTTATGTGTGATCCAAACAAATTGAGACGGCTTGGATGCCGTCTTACATGTCTTATGGCTTACGATGAGGCGTTGGTCATGAATCTTGTCTTTGCGATATCTTCAGGGGACTTCTTATTGTAGTTACTCAAGCATATATGGTCTTCTCTTCAATTCTAACTTCAGGGAGGATGTACTTATGGGACATTTGATGTTGAAAATGTATGAAACACAAAAAGGTCAATGTATACACCAAAATATGGAAAGGGGATGCTTTCTATACAAATATTGATGTATGAGATAACAATAGACGTATGAAATACATAATTTAAAGGCTATATGATGGTTCATTTGGCACTCATGTGCTATTGGGAGTGGTTCATCGTGAGACATCAAGACCTCATTAAGTTGTGTACCGCTTATGAGTGTGATGACGGTTAAGGATTATTGTAGGTCATTAACTATTTTTGCAATTCGATAGTCGTGCATCAACCGTTCATGCAATTTTTCAACAATGTCACTGAGAACATTCACTAGTGGGGATGGTGGTGGTTCATTGAAGATGGTACCATACCCTGGATCACCCCCTTATCACTTCTTGGGATCAACTTGATAATGCTTGTATGGAGAAGTTTCTTCCACCCTGTGCACGGGATAGATGACCCATCACTCATACAAATCTTGGGGGAGTCGACCGGGTTAGAACTCAGTGGAACCACTGGAGGACAGTAAGAGAATGACCAGAGAGTGAATCGGAACACAAACCTAAACTTAGGTAGGGTAGGTTGTCAGGGGCTCCTTGGGAATTGTCCCGACTAGCTCATAAATCAATTTATAAGGAAAAACAGAGAATATGGATAAATGTTGAATCTTTGTAATGTTTGGAATCAAACTTGAGGATGATAAAGGTCAAATGATATATAACAATAAAGGTAAAGCATTCCAGCACCCGAATCACCACAACATGCACATAATAGATCTCAAGAGACAGTTCTACAATATCATATGTGTGCCCAAGAAAGTTGTTAAGTCATCACATCAAACGAGGGATTGAGATGTGAGAGCTCCATTGTCACTTCGAGTTAAGGTCACCCTTTGTGAACACATAGTATAATCGATACTACCATAACTCATAGACATACAAACAATACATTTACTCAATCTAATATCATAGATCAAGCATGATGGGCTCACCAGACCCTAGAATAGAAAGAAATTACTTACACATACCTTAGAATAGCAGGGAATGTAATTTATTGACCGAAAGCAGGGGCCATCGTCCGATGGGGAACATGTCACACGACCGGTCTAGTAAAGTTTGCTCGAAAGCTTCATAAAATATTAAAAAAAGAAAATGTCTAACCTAATGGCCGAAGGACCTTATTTATAGGATCTGGAAACAATCTAAAAATACTAGATCTCTTGAGATTCTATCTTCTATTAATATAGAATCGAATCTAGTCGATCTTATCTTCTATTAAGATAAGATCAGAATAAGGATAAGATGAAAACAATGCAATAAAGATAAATGTCATTTCAAGTTGATCGAGTATTAGGCCATCGTGCTACCTCTTGGGCCAAAATCTTGGACCTGGTCCAAAATTTCTCCAAGATCATCTCAACAACAACGAGTGATCATTTCAGGGTCGAATCTAGGAATAGGGGACAACCTGTCGTGTGACATAGGATTGGTCGACCACTCTTGGATTTTTCTCCCGATGTTCTTCACTTCACTCTTGGTTCAATCATTTCTTCCAATGATCTTTGACTTTGTTGATCGTAGGAAGGCCTTAGTGTGTATCAGGACATTCAACATTTGATATATCATTTCAGCTCTGCGGATGCCTAGAATGCCTGCAATTACATAAACCAAATGTTAGATTTTAAAATTTGGAATATGAGGGAAATAAATCAAAAGGATATGCTTTATAATCTCTAAAGAGTAGAGAATGGGATAAAATGATGATGGTAAAAGACACTAATTTGAGTGCTATTAGTCGGTCTATTGACCGGTGGCAACTAATATAGTTGGCATATCGATGTCACGAACGAGAGAAAAGGAAATAATAAGATCAAAAATCACGAAGAAAAGAAGAACGAACTAGTTGAACCGACATAGAGAAATTGAGATAGATATCGTAGCAATAAAGGAGTGGGAAGAATTGTTCACTACCGTCAATAACTTCACAAGTAACTAGGTTTTAGATGTATCAAAGATTAAAAAAAGAGTTCTAAGATCAACATCATCCCAAAATACATATATAATCTCAATCGATAATAGCATATCCATAAGGGAATACAAATCATGTTATGTGACAGACAATTCCGCTCGGCTCTCGCATTTTGTGGAAGATGAAAGGTATGAGTGACTCAAAACTCGCATTTTGCCTTCAACACTTGGAAGAAAAAATAATTATAAAAGCATTCGTTGTTCAACTCTCACATTTTGCAATACCCAAATTTACCAAAACTATCATAGAGACACATTTAAGGGATATAGATCATCTTCACCATCATAAATCAATGTAGTCAGACTCTCCAAAACCCTAAAACAAATGAATTGAGCAAAACATACATTAACTGAATTTCAAAGGTTTATTAATCGAAGAGAAAAGGACCGGTCGACCGATCAGTGTAGAGTGGTTGGTCGATCCACATTACAAACTTTGAACCGTCTATGAAACTATTGAATGAAAACTCGATAGAAAAAATGTAATGGATAAATATCCTTATTTAGTAGGACATCTAACCAAATCCTCATAGGGTTTGCATACTTTATCTAAATCTACCAAATTCTAACTTATAACTAAAAGATAGAATTGTCCTAACAGACTAGCTAAAAGATAAATCGTCCAAATATACATGCTAAAAGATAGCCTAAAATAAAATGGATTAAGATAGAAGATAATCATCGAAGAGAAAAAACGTTATGGGACCAGTTGGCCGATCAGTGGGGGCCAGTCGTCTGGCCTATAGGTAATGAACCGTATAATTTCGCTCTTGAAAAATGGCCGTGCTTGGTAACTTCGTTGGATGTTAACCTATCGGTGGACGGTGGTCAGCGGACCGGCTTCGAAGCATTGATCATTATCTGAATCTTCACTCTTGGATCTCAATCAATTCCTTCTTGACCCTGACTGATTTGATAGTAGGGAGAGCCTTAGTGTGTTTATGTCATTCTCTCGTAAATAACTCAATTTTATATATGTAAACGCTTAGAATGTCTATAATGTCATCAACACACCGGTAGATCTCCAAACACAAAAGGGAAGGAAACTTTCCAATAAGCAATGTAAGTATGTCCAAAAAGCTTAAGAGATAGATAAGAATGATGGTGAAAAAACTCTAAAATGGATGTTATCAAATACTATGTGCAACACAAGTGTCAAGCCCAAACTAGGAAGATATAACATAAAAAAAAAAAAAAAACAAAAAAAAAAAAAAAAAAAAAAAAAATTAGCATGTATACTGACACTCACAAATGTGTTTGAGCATATATGATAATTACTCATCTCAACATACATCCCATATACTTGTCAAGGCGTTCTCAAATTCGATTGCATGCAATTGAAAACAAAATGCAAAGACATGAATCAAAAGGTCTTATACAAGGTGTACCGGGGCCATGTGACATGAAAATCATGGGTAAGGATATCATTTGGCCAATGAAGTGCTAATATAATGAGGGCATCAAATCCAACATACCAACCATTTCATCTCAACAACACAACACTACCAAACTCACACAATTTTCACATTTTGATACCCCGCAAGAGTTTTCGACCACCTTTTGATATGTATGGGTGTAAAATACTCGACAAATGCATGCCCCTTCAGGTGCTCAAGAAGGTTGTGGTTATGAACTCCACATACACTTAGTGTCCAATTTTCGTGATCATTTTGCGAACCCTCTAGTTCAATTGAACAATCAATCTTTCTCGACCAATTAACTCGACTACTTGATAGCTCCATATCGGGATCATCGTTTTTCTTCTTCTTAGGTTAACCATAACATTCACACGTTAACTGAAACATGCTTAACCCATTTTTGTTTACCACGATGCCTTTGTGACTAACACCGCTTGATATTCATGCCCAAATCAACTACTATATCCTCTCTATCATGGGAAAGACCGTGAAGATGAAAAATAGGCGATAGTCTGTACCGAAATCATATTGATAGTCCGGTAAACCCTTAATGCAAACAAATTAACTAATTTTTAATTTCTACAATAATAAATTTATTTATTTACCTATCAATAGCATCTTACCTTGATCAAAATAATATTCTACTAATAACATCTAATCATTCGTGAAATACCAATTTAATAACAACAACTAAACATTCATAACATAAAAATAACAATTTCTAACAATACTAATATATGGTTTATAAAATAATCGTTCATGAAACAACTAATATATTATGTATATTGCAAACTTACTTGGATATGAGGGATAGATTTATCGGGAGTACGATATTTCGAAGCATCGAATAGAAACACAATTTTATCTTCGTTTTTGGACATCTTTGTTAAATCAAACAAATTTTGGTTGAGAATGGAACCGGAGAATATATTCACTATTCATTGGATAACTATTCACAGTTATAGTGTAAAAAGTCAAACATTCAAGTCCAATGGGTATGATTATGATTGATGAGCAACGTTTGAATATAACGACTATATTTTGAACTTAAACACCACCAAAATGCATTGACGCTAATATGTTTGGTGTCGCTGAAAAACGTACATTTTTAGCGCCGCTTGATGACGCTGTGGTATGTCATTTGTAATTTCTACTCCGGGGCTTCAAATTTCTCCAACTAGAGGTTTTGGTAAGGTTATACTCCCTTCGTTCACAAATAATTGTCGTTTTAGTCTGACGCTTTTGTTTAAAAATAATTGTCATTCTAGCAATTTTGGTTATTACTTTACACATTTACCCTTCTAATTATTAATATTGTGTTAGTTGTGATTTTCAATAAAGCAAAAAGTAAAAAAATGATTAAAGATATATTAATGTATTTTATAGGTTACTTATTAAGTTTGTAAAGATTTAAAACGATAATTATTTGTGAACATGGAGTAATAATTAAGATGGAAAAATAATTTTTTTTAATCTCGTTTGGTTTGGTTGGAGGATGACGAAAGAGATTAGATTATGGGCCGATTAAGAAAGTCGACTGGACTGATTGATTGGGCTGTCATTTATTGAGTTAAAATACAGTTTTCATTCATGTTTGGTTAGAAGTAATCAAACCAACCAGCAAGTGTCCGCTGGCAAATCACCTGCTTACTTTTCCCATTTGAGCTTTCACCGATCAGCTTCCCTTTCTCTCTCCTCTTCTACTTGCTCAGATCACTCTCTCCGTCTCACGCTTCCATCGGAGATCCAGCAATTTGATGCCACACTGACAACGCCAACCCTAATTTTACCTGTCACTATTCCCGAGAAGAAGAAATCACGTTGTGTTTTTAATCCACCACGGTTTCCTAGAAGTTCAAATCTGCCATATTCCTGAGTAACCGCAATATATTGTGTTTCCGATCTTTCTCTGTCCTCGATTCTCCATTTTCCCCCGCTGCATTAGAACAGATGGTTATGAGAAGTGGAGAGGTAAGGTTAAAGTTGCTGTGTTGATTGAGCAATGCGCGGATGGCTCAGTACAGACAATCAGGCTTCGACAGATTTGGAGGCAGAAGCCACGAACACCAGCTCCATTACGGAAACGGCTCCGACCACGTCGCGATCGGAATTCGAGCTGGCCACCATAAGCAGTCTCGCTCCCGTCGATTAGCCCACAAGGGAGCTGCCGCTTGCAAGATCTCGATCGGCACCTTCGTCGTTGTCCTCGTTCTGGTTCTCGCCCTCACCGCGCTTGCTTATACTTACGTTTCCAGAGACAAAGGTCACTTTCAATTTTCTCTTCTGCTTCCCCTAAAGGATCTGATTTCTGCTGATTACGTTATGCTTTGCTTTGTAACAAGTTACGACTATTATATCTAGTTGAGTAGTGCTGTCAGATTTGATGCCTGAGATTAGATTGTTAGGATCTGTCTGGTTGGGTTCGGGAAGATGAATGATATGGAAAATTTTAGTTTAGCAAGATTGTTGTTAGAATGATGTATATTTCTAGTTAGAAACCTGATGACATCATTCTATAGATCTGTTCCCTTAAAAAATGCATTTGATATCTTGTGACGTTTTCTCTTCAGAAAATGCTTTCCAATAATAAGCTCCAAGATGACACAGATATGTTGTGTCCTTTTGAAAATACATTCTACATTGCCTTTTAATTTGTGTTGATCCCAAGTTTTACATTAGTGGGATTTTGTTAAGCTACTAATTGTTTTGAGTTGATGCAGATATAAACACTGATAACATCATCCAAGACGATGACTTCAAAAATGATTTTCTCACCAATGTCTCACGGATAAATACATCCAAAGTAAAGTTTGGGCATGGTTCAGTAACTCATGGCCGTGATTCAAGATATTGGGATGGGGATGATAGGAGGAGGGATGATGATTATAATGAAGATGTGGTGGACAAAAACAGTAAGGATGAAGCTGCCGAGGTTCATCATGGGATAAAAGGGAAGAATGATAGCAAGAAGTCACATAGTGGTAAGATTATGGGTGCAGATCACCATGGGTTTTACAATGAAGCTGGTCGTGATGAGCTAAAAGTATATGAGGAAAAATATGAGGCTTCTTTGAAGAATGTTGGTTTAAGTGACTCTAGACATCAGGTTTCTGATGATGGGAACTTAGACATGGAAAATGAGGACATTGTTATAGATGATGAATATGATGACGGGATTGATTCACATGATGCTCGAATTGAAGAGGATGAAGACTCAAGCCATGATGAGGCTGATAATGACATAGAAGAATCACACTATGAAGAAGACAAAGATTCTGTGCTTGATGTTGGGAAAACTCGGAATATGATTGAAGTGGAAGATGGAGCCTCCAAGGAATCATTAGAGGATAAAAATATAAGCTCAGATAGCCTCCATAACACCGATGCTAAGTCAAGAAATTCCCATGTTAGTGAACATGGACAGTTGACAACAAAATTTCCCCACCTTTCACCAGGAAGAAAAAGAAGGCATCGCAAGTCTTCCTGTATGTTTCTTATGCATCCTTTCCTATTTTTCCTATATATGGTAGTATCAAGCATGTGCTAGATGGTAATTCTATGTATGCCCTTTTTATTTTACTTTGGTCATTAGATACCTCTTAATTATTTGATACTATATGTTGATGAAGGAAAAATATATAGAAAACGATGTTGGTGTCAGTTTGTGTTATCTGATATGAAAAAAGGCTTGCGGCTGAAACACTTTTCATGGTTTTCTGATAAAATTTGGTTGAAGGACACGATATACGTGTGAACGATATGTTCATTTAAGCTTCTGAAAATAGGGCATGCTGAGCTAGTTTTTGTTTTACATTTTGTATAAATGAACATTAATACTCTGTATTTTGTTACCACATTCTTTTCCCCTCTTCATAGTGTTTGTATAAGGATCCCTAGAAAGAATGCTGCATTTTTCTGCTATAATTAAGTAGCAAAGTTGATGTTCCAGTTCACAAGTGACATCATATTGTATCTGTATATATTTCAATAGTAGAGCATTTTTTTCTTCAACTGACACTCATATTGTAATGTATGCAGCTTCAACCTGTGATCTGAAATTCTTGAATTCCTCTGCACAGCTTGTGGAACCCCTAGAAAGTCGAAAATTTTCACGATTTTCCTTGCAGTACACGAAAACTGAAGAAAAATCTGATGACTCGGAACACTGGCAACCTAAGTTTGCAGGACACCAGACCTTGCAAGAACGTGAAGATTCATTTATTGCACGTGATCAGAAAATAAATTGTGGCTTTGTTAAAGGCCCTCCAGGGTTCCCAAATAGTGGATTTGATTTGGCTGAAGATGACTCGAGATATATCAGTAAATGTCATATTGCTGTTGTTTCGTGCATCTTTGGAAATTCAGATAGACTGAGAGCACCTGCTAGTAAAATGGTATGTTGGATTATATGACTATATTAAATTTAGTCAGACTTCTGTTTGTATCTGCCTCTTCAGACTTTTGTTTACACTGATCCCTCCCCTTTGCCTCTTTTGGGGGATAAGGGAGGCCCCAGGGCAGGGGTGATAAACATTGCTCATCTTCATCCTTTATTTCAGGTCAGTCGTTTATCAAGGAAAAATGTCTGCTTTGTGATGTTTGTGGACGAAACAACTTTGCAAACACTTTCTTCTGAGGATCATATGCCAGATAGAATGGGTTTTATAGACATGTGGAAGATTGTTGTGGTAAAAAATCTTCCATATGACGATATGAGAAGAGTGGGTAAAATACCAAAGCTTTTGGCGCATCGACTCTTCCCCTCAGCAAGGTATGGAGTGATATGATGAAAGCACAAGCCACGTCAGTTTGGGTTTTCTTAATAAGCTATGCCTTCTAGATTTTGTTTGATTGGTTCTCATATTAGTAGTTGAACTAAAATTTTGCTATATTGCCTTTAAAACATTATTAGGTAGGCTTAAGTTGACTTTCAATGCTGGGAATGTGTCATAGCAGAGTGCTTATCACATTTGATTCTTCCCTCTCAGAATAAGGTCTGAAAATCTGAAATAACTAGTCAACAAGTGGTTAATGGTCATGTTATAGAATGGAATCTGTCCTCATGGTATATACTATCTAGCACAAATAGAATGGATAGGTTGGATTGAGTTGGCTTTTGCAAATGTAATGTAGCAATTGTTTGCTTCTGTCTGAAATGTCCATTTTCAAGGGCATTGCTCCAGTTTTTAAAAATAATTTGCACAATTGTCAGGTACTCAATTTGGTTGGACAGCAAATTGCGCCTTCAACGTGACCCACTTCTGATATTGGAGTATTTCTTGTGGCGAAAAGGATATGAATTTGCAATTTCAAATCACTATGACCGGCATTGTGTGTGGGAAGAGGTTGCACAGAATAAGAAGCTCAATAAATACAACCACACAATCATAGATCAACAGTTTGCTTTCTATCAGGCAGATGGGTTAAAAAAATTTGACCCCTCGGATCCTCAAAAGTTGCTTCCTAGCAGTGAGTCTATGTTCGTTATCTTCAATTTGACGTTTTTTCTTAAGCCTGTAAAATAATACATTTAGCATTTTCCACAGATGTACCTGAAGGGTCCTTCATCATAAGGGCACATACACCCATGTCAAACTTGTTTTCGTGTCTCTGGTTCAATGAGGTGGATCGTTTTACTCCCAGAGACCAATTAAGTTTCGCATATACATACCAAAAGTTGAGAAAGAAGAATCCAACCAAGCCATTTCATCTCCACATGTTCAAGGTGAGCCCACGTGCGCCCTTTGTACTATATAAAGGAAGTCTTTTCCACTATAATCCATTTCATTGGTGTTGTTTAGTTTGCACTGCATGATCCATGAAATCCAACTTGGTACAAAAATGCTTGCTTCTTACTGGCATTTTTACAATGACAGGACTGTGAGAGGCGGAAAATAGCAAAGTTATTTCATCATAGATCACAAGAGAAACACGTGACTTCCCAAGACGCGACCGAGTAGTGATTAAGAAGTCGTGTTGTTTTATGCAGTGCACATACATATTACGGTCGGTGCGTGTTTGTCCCAATTCAGAGCAGAAAACCACATTATATACTTCCATTTGTAAGAGTGCAAGTTCCTTTTAACAATATTGAGATGGAGCTTACTCTAAATAGGAGCATACGAGCACGGGTGTAAGAGAACGATAGCTGTTTTTACGTCTTCTCCATTGATTACCAGGTTTTTTCTCCTCCCTATTCATTTGATTTGTTCTAGACGCAGGAAGAAAGATGACTCAATAGGATCTATATACCCCAATATCCTCCACTCTTATGAACAAGAGCCGATGGTACTCACTGGTGCTTTTTGTGTAATTTTTTAACAGTAAATGTAAGCCCCATTTGTTGTCTGGGACGTAAAATCATTTCATAAACATTTTGTATCATAATCTTGGTCATCATTCTCAATTTCATGTGTCGGTTTGGTTGAACAACATGGCACAGGCAAGCATCATGTGATGTTTCGCAACCTCGAACCAAACATGTGACCACAAAGAGCTAGCCTCAGTTGTCGATTCTCAGATCAAGAGCCACAAAAAACATATCAAGAAAAATCATGAATACAAGTGCTCTATAAAAGTTTTTGTCGCTCCTCACGTGTATTCTCTATGGACAAAGATATATTTTTTTGAAGGTAAGAGTGGTTGATGATTATTCATTCAAAAAGGACCCGTATCAATTTTAGTTGTTCTAATAAAGTATTTGACTCCCTCGTCAAAGCTTCTTGTTTTGCTTGTACGGTTCTAGCCCCTTTTTCCCATGCAGGGGAAGGTTTGTTCTTGCCGACAAATTCTACCCAAATTAATAAGTGCCGGAATGTTTGAAATCCAAACAAGTTTGAAAAGTAATTCGGAGAAAAGAATTTCCGTTATCAATCATTTTTTTTTTTTACTTTTAAACTAATAAATCGTTACGTCTAAAGTTAGACAATACGAGCATACTATTGCAAGGTCAGTAAAAATGGAAATGTGAAAATTAGAGAGTAAACCGCACCAAAATAACTAGCACCTATAGACATAAGCCTATACTCACTTTCAGTGGAAAACTTTGTAATAGTCTTTTGTTTCTTGCTCTTTTATCATACTAAAGAAGCACCAAGAAAAACACAATAATTAGTAGTTGATTTGTATGTGAAGGCACATGAACCCCAATCAACATTGCTAGAAGTGTTCAAAGTGGATGGAAATTGAGAAGGATATGGGAGAGAGAACTTGATTGTATTTTTGAGATATCTTAGGAGATGTGTGCAACATGTCAATGAGGGAGATGAGGAGATGCACGAAATTGAATCATATGTTGTAAAATGTAGGTAATATTATGCCTGAGAAGAGTTAGAGATATAAAAGCATATCAACCATCCTTCTATAAGGCTCAACATCAAGAATAACATCTTCATAGTTTGGAGTGAGTTTTAGATTTTTTTTCTACATAGGGAAGACAAGATGTTTGCAATCCACCATTCTTGTATCTCGAATGACACCAACAATATATTTTCTCTGATTAAGAGATAATACGGATGAAACATGAAAATCTCCATGCCTAAAAGAAACTTGCCGAAGAAGGTCTTTGGTGGTAAAAACTTTGTCAAGATCAAGCAACTTTGACAACAACAATTTCACGAGAAAAATCACGAATAAGAAGCATGTCATCAACATATACTAATTGCAATTGTGATGGCAAGAAAACCATATTTGACAAAAAGATAGTAATCATGTCTTGATCGAGGGAAATCAATATGAAGAAGAAGCACGGTCAATTCAACGTTCTATTTGATGACATACTTGTCCACATAAAGTTCGAGTATAACCAAGAGAACGTGTCATATATACATCTTCATCCAAAAACCCATGCAATAATATATGCTTATAATCTGATTGTACGTCTTTAGTTACAAGTTTAGCCTTGTATCTCTCAATCGATCCATATGAATTACATTTAATCTTATAGACCCATTTAGAGTCAATAGATATGTGTAGGAAGAAAAGTAAGTTCCCATGTTCGGTTACTCTCCGGAGCAATTTGTTTCATAGATGTTATCCAAAGAGGATCTTCCGTTTCCCCATTATATAATGTGTAGGTTCAAAAGTAGAAAGCATGTTACAAAACAATTGAACATATGCTTGATCAATATCAAGCTGTATATGAGAAATAACAACTTATCTTAAAGGAGAAAATTATGTCATCTTGTGAGTCCTCTAGATCAGAATTAGGGTCCGTTTGGTTTGAACTCCGGAAACAGAAACGGAATGAAAACATATCTAGTCCATACGTATACCCACGTTCATGAAGTTTTTGGGAATCATTCCTTGTGGTTTGAAGTAATTGTAGTAGAAATTGATTAGTTTTAATACCCTATAGGGTAACAAAATGGGGAAAGCTTAGTGCATTTTGCATAAAACCTCATGGAATAATTCCATGAACTAGGTACCAATGTGGACTAGATTCATTTCCATTCCTTTTCCGTTTCCGTTTCCGTTTCCGGAGTTACAACCAAACGGGGGTTAGTAGAAATTAAAGGAAAGAATAAAAATAAAGACCCAATACACGGAGATGATCATAACATGATGAAAAATATCAAAAAAGAACTTCACAACTAATGACATGATAGGGCATTAAATTGATGTGAGTATGTAGCAGCAAGAATGCATTCTCCCCGAAAGTTTAAAGGAAGAGTTTGAGCAGTTTTCAAAAAATGTCAATGTTTTTATTCCACTCATGCATTTTGTTGGGGGCACATGTAATATTTCAAATTTTAATTTGGTCTTCTTACTTTATAAAATCTTCAACTAGAAAGTTTCCTTTGGTAACGAGTTTTTATTTAAGGAACATTGATTATTTTGTGGAATTAGAGTAATAATTGAAATGGAGGATTAGCCCGATGTTATGATATTAGTATAAGAAATTAGAAATATATTTGTAATATTTTATATAAATTGGGTGAATTAAAGATCAATGATTTACAATAATTTAGAAAAATATGCTATAAAGTAAATATTTTCTAAACCAAATGCTGTCATATAAGACCCTCCACAACGGAGGACCGTGGAGCTACAAACCCCCAGCCATGTCATCAAATTTGATGACATGGAGGAGAGTGGGGGTTGTAGCCCCGGGGTTCGACGTCGAACCCAAACTCAAAAATAATTTTTTTTTTCTTTTTTAAAAAAGTAAAACGACGTCGTTTTGGTGCTTTGACCTGCAACTGGCCGAAATCCGGTCAGTGACAGCTCACCATGTGGCAGGGGGTTTTAATTAAATTTAAAATCCCCTTTTTCCGTATAAATATTAATTTTAAAATTTTTTTTTTGAATAGGATTCAATTTTATCTATCCAATGACACCCACTTTGCATATATTTCGATAAAAAAAAATTCACCTCTTGTAACGTATATAGGACTTTACGTATTGAATATTTAGCGTTTTTAAATCTATGTTAGATAAGGAGTTACTTTTATCATTATGATATGATATTTATTTATATATGCATTTTTTTATATTAAAATTTTTAAAAAATACAAGTTAAAATAGATCTTAGACATTAAATGAGACATTATCTTACAAATAAAAATCCAATTTAAACAAAAAAATCAATAAATATTTGTAGTTTATTATTTAAATTATGATCGTTGAAGATGCATCATCTTGCACAATATGAGGACATGCATCATCTTGTACAATATGATCGTTGAAGATGAACGTGATATCTATGAACTATACTATGATCGTTGAAGATGAACGTGATACCTATGAACTATACTATGATCCATCCCAATTCGATCAAGTTGTTGTTAATGAGCCAATCGCCTCGGATCTTCCATTTGAAATGGCCCAGTTTATACAAAATAGGAGTGCACTCCGCGACACGAGTATTCATCGCAAACTGAAAGCGGACTTAGTTGAGCATATATGGCAAAAATTTGGAAACTCCGGTGGTAATCAATAAACATTTGTAGTTGCATTATTATTGAGTAGTTTATTATTTAAATTATGTTTTTTCCGTTATCATTGTTTATTTTATATATTGTTGTTGTTTGATGTTTTTTAGCATGTAATTTTTGTTATGTTATTTGCTATTTAAATTGTGTTTCTTTTTATCAAGTTGTTTGTCATGTTTATTTTTAATTATATTAATTTTAAAAATATTTATATTTTAATTTTTATGTCTAATATTTATTTATAATAGTATTAGTAATATTTTGTAATAATAAAATGATTTATAAATATACAATTCATTAATTATTAAAAATAAATAGAAAAGAAAAAAAGTTAAAATTAGTAGCCCCGAGACTCTCTGTTGTAGGTGAAAATAAGAAAAAGTTGAGATGAGACTACTAAGCTGACGTGGCATGAATCTTGTTGACGTGGGAGGAAAAAATTAGTAGCCCCGAGGCTACCTGTTGCACATGGTCTAAATTGTATATATACCTATATTGCATAAGTAAACTTATTAGTTTCCACAACCAAAGTCACAATCAACTTGATATCTGTGAGAGCCCTTTTCTTTCGGACCGAGATTGGATCACGGCCGAGATTGACTTTGGGCCGAGATTGGTTTTGCCGCACCCGCGGGCACGTGTGCCTCCCCTGCGGGTCTCCTCCCCTGCGGGTCTCCTCCCCTGCGGGTCTCCCCCCCTGCGGGTTTCCTCCCCTGCGGGTCTCCGCCCCTGCGGCCCTGTGATCCGCCCCTGCGGGTTACGGCGGGTGCAACCGGTTTTGTTGACCCCGTTGACCCGTGCTTTACTTCTTCTCTTACTCCTTACCTTGCTGAGCAAGGGTTTCATTCCATCTCTCATTCCAATCCAGTCACGTCCTTCTTGCTTCTCCCTTGTTCCCACTTGATCTTGTTTTGGCTTAGAAGAGTTTGGTTTGAGTTTGGTGTGTGTGGTTGTTGATGCTAGTTGTGGTTACTGAGCTTGTGGAGCCAGCTGAGTGTGCTTATTCCTGTGCCTGCTTAGACCTTCAGCAGTGGTAAGCTCTTCTTCCTTGCTTCTTCATCCTTCCTTCTTCCTTGCTCTTCCTTCCTTAGCTTAGGAATAGATGTTTGGAACATAGGGGGATGTTAATATGTGTATGTTGATGCTTTTGTATGAATCTGGAAGAGAGTGGAGGGGATTGATCCCGGAAAGAGCTGAAGAGAAACCACGAGGTTTCATTCTGCGTAGTCGCCGCCCCGCGGACAGGAGTCACTGCCCCCGCGGTTGCCGTGTCACAGCGCCTGCGTCGTGCCAGCGGCGTGCCTGCGTCTGCCAGCGTCCCGTGTCACCGCCCCTGCGGCTACATTCCGCCGCACCCGCGGTTGCTTGCTCCGCCCCTGCGTCCTTGTTTTACGCAGGTGCGTCTTATCCCGGATCTACCTAGAGTTAGGTAGATCCTTTCCTTTCCTTTCTAGTATGAGGCTTAGTACCATGCTAGGATTCGGATGTTGATGAGTATGATATGGAATGGCCGGTTAGGGATTTGAGGATTTCGAGTTGGAATATGATCCCTTATGGATCCCTTGGGTCTAGGTGTGACCCTTTTGTGTGATAGGATTGTGATATATCTGTGTATGTCTTGTATAGGACATATTATCCTCCAGTTGGGAGTGGACTGAGTTGAGGTTGATCCAGTTAGACGACTACGAGGTTGAGGTAAGTCCGTGGGACTTACTTAGCTGCCATTCCTTTATAGGATGTCGTGCATGAGTGGTGTGTGTGTTATATGTTTATAGCATGTGTTGATGGTCACCGACCTATGGTATATTGTTTGCCCATTGTAGGGTTGTGATAACTTGCCCTTTCATCCCGCTGGGAGTCTAGGAGGTTCTCTGTAGGCAGGCCAGACCTGGTTAACGGTTCGGGCACTTCCCCTTCCCTTAGGGTACACGGGTAGTGTTCCAGGCACCATTCCAGCTGGTTATTGGTCCCAGAGGCGAGGTTTATATTCCTCGTGTCACTTATGTTATATGGATATTTATATATGAGTTGACTGCTGGACGTTATAAAGATAATGAACCTGGTAAATGTATGAAAGCATGTTGATGTGTTAAGATTTCTGATGTGTGTTTGTGCTCTAGCATATTCCTATATCTAGTTATGGTTAGCTAACGGTTTCATACCGTGTTGTAGATACTTTGCAGGATAGGAGAGCTGTAGAGTGATCCCGAGTGGGTGATCCGCTGAGGACTCCGTACACTGGGGCGGTATCGGGGTTATGGGTTTTTGTTGTACAGTTCAGTTTGTTTGTACTCAGCGGTATATTGTATTACCTTTTGATCCATATATATATATATATATATATATATATATATATATATATATATATATATATATATATATATATATATATATATATATATATATCAGTTTCATGTTTTGTTTTAATCTATCGGTGTCTTGTTGTAAGATCTGTGAAATTGTTGTCACGCTAGGGTCAGGATCCATTGTGAGATCCTAGCCCAGTAGCACTCCGAGTCCTACGGATTTGGGGTGTTACAAAGGTGGTATCAGAGCCCAGGTTGACAACAATGGCACTAGTAATCTGCAATAAAGGTCGAATAGATAACTAAACAGAACCCGAAAAGGGGTCTGACTTTTCAAAATGTTTTGGTTTTGAAATGAGTACAAATGTTTTGGGATACCGTGTACGGGAGCCATCACCCCTCTGAAGACCTCGACATTATAGATATATATATAGATATTCTGTTGTGCTTGATCTGTGATATATCTATACATATGACATATATATAGCCTTCTAAGATAGGTTTATGTCCTCTGCAGATGGTTCAGACTAGAGCCTTACCTGCAGCAGGACGAGGTAGAGGTAGAGGTAGACCCCCTCTAGGTAGAGGACGGGGTAGGATTCTTGCTGCTGAGCCACGTGCAGCATAGGAGGTCCACTAGGAGGTTGCTGAGAGCGTCGTTCTTGAGACTGGGAACGGGGCAGCTGAGGTACAAGGGGCACAGAGAGCCCAGTCTGGTGAGTCTGATCGTGTCTCGATGGATAGAGCAGAGTTTCAGGCATATATTAGGCGTGTTGAGGAGGCCGCCAGGGCAGGTAGGCGTGCCCTGGATCTGCCAGCACAGGAGGGACCATCTGAGAGGTCCCACATCGTTACTCAGGTACCAGCTGTACAGGTACCTGCTGCTGAGATTACTCGGGCTCCAAAGGAGCATAGAGGGCCTAGACCAGACACTTGGTTGAAGGCTTTTCATCAGATGGGAGTACCCCCTTTCACTGGGAAAGTGGGGCTAGAGGTGGAGCTTTGGATAGGACATGTAGACTAAGCCTTGTAGTCTATTAGATGTCCCGTGGACAGGCAGATTGAGCTGGTACAGACCTTGTTCAGAGATTTGGCACAACATTGGTGGAGATCTGTACGAGCACAGGTGACTAGTTATGAGCAGATGAGGACTCTGATCCGAGAGCGTTTCTGCCCTGCCTCGTTGAGGAGGGAGAAACTGCGAGATTTTGTGGAGGCTGGATTCGAGGATGTGCCGGTCTCAGAGACCATCAGGAGATTCCAGGAGGAGCTGGCATTGCTGGGTCCAGCTGCACCTTTTGCAGATCAGCACGTGTATTTGTTTTCCCGGCGTCTAAGGGATACTACCCGTACCTACATGGCGGGTTTTCACTGTGAAACCTTGGTCGACTATCAGGACCGGGCTTCTGACTACGAGAGGGAGAGAGCTAGCCAGAGGACTGGTCACACCAGTGGTACTAGTGGAGCTGCTGGTTCAGGGCGAGGCCAGAGTCGCCAGAGTCGTCCTCCATCTGCACTGGGTGTAGATAAGGGAGTGCAGTGTTTCAACTACAGCGAGTATGGGAATATGAGGTTAGAGTGTACGAGGCAGCCAGTGACCTGTTTCACTTGTGGCCGACCTGGTCATAGAGCTACCTTCTGTAGGCGAGGGAGAGCTTCATCACAGCAGGATTCATCTCCTGCCAGTGCAGTAGGAGGTGGACAGAGACCACCTCAGCAATAAAAACAGAGTCAGGGACAACAGAGAGTCCCAGATCGCCCTACGACTCAAGGATCTGCTCCTAGGCCGAGTAGAGGCAAAGAACGTGGTGGGGCACCACTGATACCAGAGTCCCACAGGGCCGTGTTTTTGAGCTGAGGAGTGCAGAGGAGCCAACTGCACCTACTGCTACAGGTACCATTCTGATTCATGGTTTACCTGTTAGCGTTTTGTTTAATACTGGTGCTACGCATTCTTTTATTTCTGATGCCTGTGTAGAGCGTGTGGGTCTAGACACAGTGGAGGGTATGCCTTTTATTATAGGATTACCCGACTGTAAGAGCCGTAGTCTTTCGGGCCGAGACCGGACCTTGGCCGAGATTAAGCTTTGGCCGAGGTTGGTCTTGCCGCACCCGCGGTGAGTGGCGCCGCCCCTGCGGCTGCTTGGACCGCCCCGCGGTTTTCGGCGGCTGCAGCCGTTTTTGTTGACCTTTGTTGACCCGTGCTTTACCCTTTACTTGGCTCCTTCTTACCCTTGGCAGATCAAGGTCTTCTTCATCTTCTTTTCCAGCTTCTCTCCACATTCCTTGCTTCCCTTGCTTCCTTGGATCTTGTTCTTGAGTTGTGGTAGAGTTTTGTGAGAGTTTTTTGTGTGTAGTGCTTGTGTAAGTTGTGGCTTTGGATATGCTGGGCTTGGAAGCCAGCCTTGGTAGTAGTTGAGCTCTCCTGCAGTCTTAGACCACAAGTGTGGTAAGGTTTCTTCTCCTCTCTTCTTTCTTTCTTTCTTGCCTTCCTTCATAGCTTAGGATTAGATGATTTCCTAGGCATGTTTTGATGCTGGTATGTGTATGTATGTGTTTGGGATTGGCTTTGGATGAGAGAAGACGGGAATTGATCACGTGAAGGACCGAGGAGAAACGCAGAATCACGCTCTGCGCAGTCTCCGCCCCTGTGGCCGAGAGTCACCGCCCCCGCGGCGACATTGTCCAGGCGCCAGCGGCCGCCCACGTTCCGTGTCACCGCGCCCGCGGCCACTTGCTTTCACCCCTGCATCCCTTGTGACCCGCAGGTGCGTTTTGTCCCGGATCTACCTAAGGCTAGATAGATCCTTTTCCTTCCTAGTATGAGTGTTAGTAGCATGCTAGGTGCGAGTTGAGGTTAGGAGGTTAGGTTAGAATGAGTTGAGTACGGAACTGTTATGCCGGTTACGGCCTTGAGGATTACGAGTTGGAATATGATCCGTATGGATCCTTGGGTCTAGGTGTGACCCCTTGTATGGATATGTATATGATGTATGCGTTATACTTGTTTAGGTTGAGTTGATCTCCAGAGCGGAGCCGAGTATTCTGAGTCTGTGACTCCCGAGGTTGAGGTAAGTCCATAGGACTTACTTAGCTGGCCCTCCATATATTGGATGTGTGCCTGAGTGGTGGATGTTATGCTTTATAGCCCGTATGATATATTGTATTACCGACCTATGGTCTATTGACTGCCCATTGTAGGGCCGTGACAACTTGTCCATTCATCCGCTGGGAGTCTGGAGGTTCTCTTCGGGCAGGCCAGTATGGCTCAGTGGGCGGCCACCTGCACCACTCCATAGGGTACACGGGAGGTGGACCGGATCCCCATTCCAGCTGGCACATTCCCGAGAGGCGAGGGTTATATTCCTCGTGTCACATACGTTCATATTGAGTTATTATTTATACGCTATATGCGCCGGACTATTATTATAAGATAATAAAATGGGTAAATGTGTGACAACATGTTTATATGTTTAAGTTCTGACGTGTGCATGTGCTCTAGCATCTTCCTTTGTATGTGTTTGGTTAGCTAACGGTGTAATGCCGTGTTGTAGACTTTGCAGGTTAGGACACTGCAGAGTGATCCAGACGGGGCGATCTGCTGAGGGCTCGTACACTGGGGTTATACTCGTGGATGGGTATTTTGGATATGTATATATGATATGTTTTTTGTACTCAGCAGTTGTATAAACCTTTTGACATTTTATATATCAGTTTTATGTTTTGTTTTAATCTGTTGGTGCCTTGTTGTAAGATCGGTGAAATTGTTGTCAGGCTAGGGTCAGGATCCATTGTGAGATCCTAGCCCGGTAGCACCTCGAGTCCGGATTCGGGGTGTTACAAAGGTGGTATCAGAGCCCAGGTTGACAACAATGGCACTTGTAATCTGCGATAAAGTCGAATAGATAAATAAACAGAACCGAAAGGGGTCTGACTTTTCAAAAGGTTTTGGTTTTGAAATGAGTACAAAACGTTTTGGGATATCGTGTACGTGAGCCATCGCCCCTCTGAAGATCTCGACAGTATAGGTATATATATGTATAGATAGATACTATCTGCTGTGATGATGTGTTATATACTATACATACGGCATATATATTGCCATCTGAGTTGGGTTTATGTCCTCTGCAGATGGTTCAGACTAGAGCCTTACCTGCAGCAGGACGGGGTAGAGGCAGACCTCCGTTAGGTAGAGGACGGGGTAGGATCCTGCTGCTGAGCTGCGTGCAGCAGAGGACGTTCAGGCAGAGGTTGCTGAGAGTGCCGCCCCTGAGATGGGGGAAGGCACAGCTGGGGGACAGGGTCCACAGCGAGTCCAGTCAGCAGACTCGGACCGTGTCTCCATGGAGGGACCAGCCTTCCGTGATTACATCCGGCGGGTTGAGGAGGCTGCCAGGGCAGGTAGACGTGCCCCCGGATCTGCCAGCGCAGGAGGGGCCATCTGAGAGGTCCCACACCGTTACACAGGTGCCAGCTGCACCGGCACCTGTTGTTGAGGTCGTTCGAGTACAGGAGGAGTATAGAGGGCCTCGACCAGACAGTTGGTTGAAGGCTTTCCATCAGATGGGAGTACCCCCTTTCTCTGGGAAGGTGGGGTTGGAGGTAGAGTTGTGGATAGGACACGTAGACTCGGCTCTGGAGTCTATTAGGTGTCCAGCTGATAGACAGGTCGGGTTAGTGCAGAGCTTGTTCAGGGAGTTAGCGCAGCACTGGTGGAGATCCGTACGAGGTCAGGTCACCAGTTATGAGCAGATGAGGTCTATGATCCGAGAGCGTTTCTGCCTGCCTCGCTGAGGAAGGAGAGACTGAGGGATTTTGTGGAGGCCGGGTTCGAGGATGTGCCAGTTTCTGAGGCCATCCGGAGGTTTCAGGAGGAGCTGGCACTGTTAGGACCAGCTGCACCTCCTGCTGATCAGCATGTGTATCTGTTTTCCCGACGGCTGAGGGATGCCACCCCGGGCTTATATGGCGGGATTTCATTGTGAGTCCCTGATGGACTACCAGGATCGAGCCGCTGACTATGAGCGTGAGCGGGTCAGTCAGAGGAGAGCTTCTCAGACCGGGGGGGTCTGAGAAGAGGCAGCGTACCGGGCACTAGCGGTACGGCTGGAGCTGCTGGTCAGGGCGAGGTCAGAGTCGCCAGAGTCAGCCTTCGCCTACACCGGCTACTGGTAGAGCTCGACAGTGCTATAACTGTGGAGAGCAGGGACATATTAGGCCAGAGTGCCCGAGACAGCCGGTGACTTGCTTCACGTGTGGTGGGCGAGGTCACAGAGCAGTGTTCTGCCGTCAGGGCGGAGCTTCTTCACAGCAGGGTTCTTCACCTGCTGGTGGAGCTGGGGGTGGACAGAGGCCACCTCAGCAGCAGCAGACACAGGGACAGCAGAAGGTCCCAGATCGTCAGACGGCTCAGGGATCTGCTCCTGGGCCGAGCAGAGGTAGAGGTCGTGGTGGGAGCACCACTGACACCCGTGGCCCTCAGGGCCGAGTTTTTGAGCTGAGGAGTGCAGAGGAGCCGGCTGCACCTACTGCTACAGGTACCATTCTGATTTATGGCTTACCTGTTCGTGTTTTGTTTGACACGGGTGCTACGCACTCATTCATATCTGTTGCTTGTGTTGAGCGTCTGGGTCTAGACACTGTAGAGGGGATGCCCTTTATTATAGGGCTACCCAATGGGGGTAGGGTCAGAGGTACCCGTGAGATCCATGACTGTCCCATTTCTGTAGGGACCCGTGTGCTTTTAGTTGACTTCTTTGTCATGCCGCTGGAGCATGAGGAAGTCATCCTTGGTATGGATTGGATGGATAGGCATTCTGCGGTTTTAGATGTGGGTAGGAGGACTGTCACCCTCTCTACCGAGTCTGGTCAGTTAGCGGTTTTCCGAGGTTGGGACCTCGGGAAGGTAGGCATGGTTATCAGTGCTATACAGGCAGCTAGGTTGATTGCCCAGGGTTGTGAGGCCTTCTGGTGTTACGCCATGAAGGAGGGGGAGAGTCCAGCCTTAGAGGATATCCCAGTGGTTGATGAGTTTGTGGATGTGTTTGCTGAGCCGTCCAGTTTGCCACCTCAGAGGAGTGTGGACTTTGGGATTGATTTAGAGCCGGGTACGAGACCGATCTCGAAGGCCCCATACCGGATGGCGCCTGTCGAGATGTTAGAGCTGAAGAAGCAACTCGAGGAGTTGGCTGAGAAGGGCTTCATTCGCCCTAGCGTATCCCCATGGGGGGCACCGGTCCTCTTCGTACGGAAGAAGGACGGATCGTTGAGGCTATGCATAGATTACCGAGAGCTGAATAAGGTGACCATCAAGAACAAGTATCCGTTGCCGCGCATTGATGATTTGCTGGATCAGTTACAGGGAGCTTCAGTGTTCTCAGGATAGACCTGCGCTCAGGATATCACCAGCTGAGGGTGAGAGAGCAGGATGTGCACAGGACGGCATTTCGGACCCGTTATGGACACTACGAGTTTGTAGTGATGCCATTCGGGCTCACGAATGCCCGGCAGTTTTCATGGAGTTGATGAACAGCATCTTCATCGACTTCCTGGATCAGTTTGTGGTGGTCTTTATAGATGACATCCTGGTGTACTCTCGCAGCAGAGAGGAGCATGCAGGACATTTGAGGACGGTACTACAGGTTTTTGCGGGATAGAGAACTTTATGCGAAGTTCTCTAAGTGCGAGTTTTGGATGCCAGAGGTAGCATTCCTGGGTCATATTGTTTCCGCCGAGGGGATCAAGGTTGATCCGGCGAAGATTGAGGCAGTAGCGGCATGGATGACACCGACGAACGTCAAGGAGGTACGTAGCTTCCTTGGCCTAGCCGGTTATTACAGACGCTTTGTGGAGGGATTTTCCGTGATTGCCCGTCCACTGACGAGTTTGCTGAGGAAGACTACCAGATTTGTGTGGTCTGATCAGTGTATGCGGAGTTTTGAGGAGCTGAAGAGACGTTTGACGTCTGCTCCTGTTTTGGCACAGCCAGAGGGTACAGCTGACTTCGTGGTTTACAGTGATGCATCCAAGCTTGGCTTGGGATGTGTGTTGATGCAGCGGGGCAGAGTGATTGCTTATGCGTCTCGACAGCTGAAGACGTATGAGGAGAACTACCCGACTCATGATCTGGAGTTGGCCGCGGTAGTTCATGCACTGAAGATTGGAGACATTACCTGTATGGTGCCACATGCCAGATCTTCACCGACCATCAGAGTTTGAAGTATATTTTTACGCAGCGGGAGTTGAATAACCGCCAGCGTAGGTGGCTCGAGCTGATTAAGGATTTTGACTTGGAGATTCTGTATCATCCGGGGAAGGCGAACGTTGTCGCCGACGCCCTGAGCCGGAAGACGCCTCGAGAGCAGGCGATCGCGAGATTGACAGTACAGTCTCAGCTGCAGAGAGACCTGAGATGGTTAGAGTTGGACATCCAGTTTCCTGATGAGGATGCCCGACTGAGTATCTTAGAGGTTCTACCTGATCTGTTGGGGGAGATCCAACAGAAGCAGGAGACCTGCCCGATGTTGCTGAGGATACGGGAGAGGATGTCTCGAGATGAGGCACCACAGTTCCTTCTGGGGGCAGATGGAGTGTTGAGACGCCGAGGTCGCGTCTGTGTACCTGCTGACGCAGATTTACGTCAGAGGATTCTACAGGAGGCTCACTGTACACCTTACTCGGTACATCCAGGTACGAGTAAGATGTATCAGGATTTGAGACGTATATACTGGTGGGTGGGCTGAAGCCCGATGTGGCCAGATTTGTGGCACAGTGTGCGACCTGCCAGCAGGTCAAGATCGAGCATTTCAGACCTGGGGGCGAGCTTCATCCACTTCCTGTTCCACAGAGGAAGTGGGAAGACGTCACCATGGATTTTGTGACCGGATTGAGATTGAGCCGGGGTTATGATGCTATCTGGGTCATTGTGGACAGATTGACGAAGACGGCACGTTTTGTTCCGATCAGGGAGACGTGGCCGGTGAGCAGACTGGCTGAGGAGTACACTAGGCAGATAGTGAGACTCCATGGGGTGCCGAGGACGATCGTCTCTGACAGAGATGGGCTGGGTGATTTACCTCGAGGTTTTGGTAGCAGATTCAGACTGCCCTGGGGACGAGTTTACATTTCACGACGGCGTTTCATCCTCAGACCGATGGCCAGTCGGAGAGGACCATTCAGATGTTGGAGGATATGTTGCGAGCTTGTGTGTTGGATTGGGGACAAGTGTGGACGGATCACCTCCCACTAGTTGAGTTCTCATACAACAACAGCTGGCATGCATCTATTGGGATGGCCCCATATGAGGCACTGTATGGACAGAGATGTCGGACTCCGTTATGCTGGGATGAGCAGAGCAGTGTTAGTGGTATAGCCCCTGATCAGATTCAGGACGATATGGCCCGAGTAGCCCTGATTAGAGAGCGACTGCTGACGGCTCAGAGCCGTCAGAAGTCGTATGCAAACAGGAGGCGCATACCTCTAGAGTTCCGAGTTGGAGCCCATGTGTGGCTGAGAGTGTCCCCGACACGAGGTGTGAGGAGATTCGGCATTAAGGGGAAGTTGAGCCCCCGATATGTCGGACCATTCGAGATTCTGGATCGGGTTGGGAGCGCAGCCTACAGATTGGCTTTGCCTTCGCGATTAGAGGGTGTTCACCCTGTGTTCCACGTGTCTCAGCTGAGGGAGTATATACCAGACCCGAGACACATTGTGAGTTATGATGATTTGGTGGTTGAGCCGGACCACACGTTTGTTGAGCATCCTATTGCAGTCCTAGAGCGAGGTATGAGACGCCTGCGTTCGAAGGACATTCCTATGTTGAGGATACAGTGGTCGAGACGTGGACCCTAGGAGGCTACTTGGGAGACTGAGGATAGTATCCAGAGGAACTATCCAGAGTTCTATGCTGGGATAGAGGTACCAGTGGGATCGCCGGGTAGATCTTAGTATTACCTCGGTGAGTGTTATATGCTTATGTGCTTATATGCCATACTGTGTTTATTTCGTGCTAGCTGTTATGTGTGTATGATCTGTTACAGATCTTGTTGTGCTAGTACGACCAATAGGTATAGCTGGAGATGGTTCTTACCTCCATGCTATCTCGAGATATGTAGGATTGGATGGAGATATCTTCTCCATGCCCCGATGTCGGTTTGGCTAGAGACGCTTCTCTCTATGCCCCGGATAGGATTGTGATCTTTTGCGGGAGATGATGTTTCTCCACGCCCCTGTTGAGGTTATAGCGTATGGTTGAGGCCAGGTACGTGTTATGATGCCTCTATGATAGAGAGTGTATCCCGGTTTTGAGGTTATGTGCTTTCGAGGTTTATGTGTTTCGGGACGAAACTTGTTTTTAGGGGGGAGAGATGTAAGAGCCGTAGTCTTTCGGGCCGAGACCGGACCTTGGCCGAGATTAGCTTTGGCCGAGGTTGGTCTTGCCGGCCCCGCGGTGAGTGGCGCCGCCCCTACGGCTAGCCGCCCCTGCGGCTGCTTGGACTGCCCCCGCGGTTTCCGGCGGTTGCAACCGTTTTTGTTGATCTTTGTTGACCCGTGCTTTACCCTTTACTTGGCTCCTTCTTACCCTTGGTTGATCAAGGTCTTCTTCATCTTCTTTTCCAGCTTCTCTCCACGTTCCTTGCTTCCCTTGCTTCCTTGGATCTTGTTCTTGAGTTGTGGTAGAGTTTTGTGAGAGTTTTTTGTGTGTAGTGCTTGTGTAAGTTGTGGCTTTGGATATGCTGGGCTTGGAAGCCAGCCTTGGTAGCAGTTGAGCTCTCCTGCAGCCTTAGACCACAAGTGTGGTAAGGTTTCTTCTCCTCTCCTCTTTCTTTCTTGCCTTCCTTCATAGCTTAAGATTAGATGATTGCCTAGGCACGTTTTGATGTTGGTATGTGTATGTATGTGTTTGGGATTGGCTTTGGATGAGAGAAGACGGGAATTGATCACGTGAAGGACCGAGGAGAAACGCAGAATCACGCTCTGTGCAGTCTCCGCCCCGCGGCCGTGAGTCACCGCCCCCGCGGCGACATTGTCCAGGCGCCAGCGTTGCGCCAGCGGCGTGCCAGGGGCCGCCCACGTTCCGTGTCACCGCGCCCGCGGCCACCTGCTTTCGCCCTTGCATCCCTTGTGACCCGCAGGTGCGTTTTGTCCCGGATCTACCTAAGGCTAGATAGATCCTTTTCCTTCCTAGTATGAGTGTTAGTAGCATGCTAGGAGCGAGTTGAGGTTAGGATGAGTTGAGTACGGACTGTTATGCCGGTTACGGCCTTGAGGATTACGAGTTGGAATATGATCTGTATGGATCCCTTGGGTCTAGGTGTGACCCCTTGTATGGATATGTATATGATGTATGTGTTATACCTTGTTTAGGTTGAGTTGTTCTCCAGAGCGGAGCCGAGTATTCTGAGTCTGTGACTCCCGAGGTTGAGGTAAGTCCATAGGACTTACTTAGTTGCCCTCCATATATTGGATGTGTGCCTGAGTGGTGGATGTTATGCTTTATAGCCCGTATGATATATTGTATTATCGACATATGGTCTATCGACTGCCCATTGTAGGGCCGTGACAACTTGTCCATTCATCCCGCTGGGAGTCTGGAGGTTCTCTTCGGGCAGGCCAGTATGGCTCAGTGGGCCGGCCACCTGCACCACTCCCATAGGGTACACGGGAGGTGGGACCGGATCCCATTCCAGCTGGCACCATTCCCGAGAGGCGAGGGTTATATTCGTCGTGTCACATACGTTCATATTGAGTTATTATTTATACGCTATATTCGCCGGACTATTATTATAAGATAATAAAATGGGTAAATGTGTGACAGCATGTTTATATGTTTAAGTTCTGACGTGTGCATGTGCTCTAGCATCTTCCTTTGTATGTGTTTGGTTAGCTAACGGTGTAATGCCGTGTTGTAGACTTTGCAGGTTAGGACACTGCAGAGTGATCCAGACGGGGAGATCTGCTGAGGGCTCCGTACATTGGGGTTATACTCGTGGAGGGGTATTTTGGATATGTATATATATATATATATATATATATATATATATATATATATATATATATGATATGTTTTGTTGTACTCAGCAGCTGTATAAACCTTTTGATATTTATATATCAGTTTTTTTTTTGTTTTGTTTTAATCTGTTGGTGCCTTGTTGTAAGATTCAGTGAGATTGTTGTCAGGCTAGGGCCAGGATCCACTGTGAGATCCTATCCCAGTAGCACTCCGAGTCCTACGGATTTGGGGTGTTACACCGATGGTGGTAGGGTCAGAGGTACCCGTGAGATTCACGGTTGTCCCATTTATGTAGGGACTCGTGTGTTACTAGTTGACTTCTTTGTCATGCCGTTAGAGCATGAGGAAGTTATACTAGGTATGGATTGGATGGCTAGACATTCTGCAGTCTTAGATGTAGGTAGGAGGACGGTTACCCTCTCTACCGAGTTAGGTCAGATAGAGGTTTTCCGAGGTTGGGACCTTGGAAAGGTAGGCACAATTATCAGTGCTATACGGGCAGCTAGACTGATTGCACAGGGTTGCGAGGCCTTCTGGTGTTATGCCATGAAGGAGGGGGAGAGTCCAGCGTTAGAGGATATCCCAGTGGTCTGTGAGTTTACTGATGTGTTTGCTGAGCCGTCCAGCTTGCCGCCTTAGAGGAGTGTGGATTTCAGTATCGAGTTGGAGCCTAGTACGAGACCCATCTCGAAGTCCCCATACCGGATGGCGCCTGTCGAGATGTTGAAGCTGAAGAAGCAACTCGAGGAGTTGGTTGAGAAGGGCTTCATTCGCCCTAGTGTGTCCCCATGGGGAGCACCTGTCCTCTTCGTACGGAAGAAGGACGGATCTTTGCGGTTATGCATAGACTACAGAGAGCTGAACAAGATGACCATCAAGAACAAGTATCCACTGCCGCGCATTGATGATTTGTTAGATCAGCTACAGGGAGCTATTGTGTTCTCTAGGATTGACCTTCGTTCCGGGTATCACCAGCTGAGGGTGAGGGAGCAGGATGTGCACAGGACTGCGTTCCGGACCAGATATGGCCACTACGAGTTTGTAGTGATGCCATTTGGCTTACGAATGCCCCAACTATTTTTATGGAGTTGATGAACAATATCTTCATCGACTTCCTGGATCAGTTTGTGGTGGTTTTCATTGATGACATTCTGGTATATTCTCATAGTACTGAGGAGCATGCAGGACATCTGAGGACTGTATTTCAGGTTTTGCGGGATAGAGAACTTTATGCAAAGTTCTCTAAGTGCGAGTTCTGGATGCCAGAGGTAGCATTCCTGGGTCACATAGTATCAGCTGAGGGGATCAAGGTGGATCCAACGAAGATAGAGGCAGTATCTGCATGGTCGACACCGACGAACGTCAAGGAAGTACGTAGCTTCCTTGGCCTAGCCGGTTATTACAAACGCTTTGTGGAGGGATTTTCTGTGATTGCCCGTCCACTGACGAGTTTGCTGAGGAAGACTACCAGATTTGTGTGGTCTGATTAGTGTATGCAGAGTTTTGAGGAGCTGAAGAGACGTCTGACTTCTGCTCTTGTTTTGGCCCAGCCAGAGGGCACAGAGGATTTTGTAGTATACAGTGATGCATCCAAGCTAGGCTTGGCATGTGTGTTGATGCAGAGAGGCAGGGTGATTGCATATGCGTCTCGACAGCTGAAGACGTATGAGAAGAACTACCCGACTCATGATCTGGAGTTGGCAGCGGTAGTTCATGCACTGAAGATCTGGAGACATTACCTATATGGTGTTACATGTCAGATCTTCACAGACCATCAGAGTCTGAAGTACATTTTCACGCAGCGGGAATTGAATAACCGCCAGCGTAGGTGGCTCGAGCTGATCAAGGATTTTGATCTGGAGATTCTGTATCATCCGGGGAAGGCGAACGTAGTCGCCGACGCCCTGAGCAAGAAGACGCCTCGAGAGCAGGCGATTGCGAGGTTGACAGTTCAGCAGCAGTTACAGAAGGATTTGATTTGGATAGAGCTGGACATCCAGTTTCCTGATGAGGATGCCCAGCTGTGCACATTAGAGGTCCTTCCTGATATGTTGGATGAGATCCGACAGAAACAGGAGACCTGCCTGACCTTACAGAGGATCAGAGATAGGATGTCTCGGGATGAGGCACCACAGTTCCTGCTGGGAGCAGACAGAGTTTTGAGACGCCAGGGTCGCGTCTGTGTACCTGCTGATACAGAGGATATTACAGGAGGCTCACTGTACACCTTACTCGGTACATCCAGGTACGAGTAAGATATATCAGGATTTGAGACGTTTATATTGGTGGGGGGGGATGAAGCCCGATGTGGCCAAATTTGTGGCACAGTGTGCGACCTGCCAGCAGGTTAAGATAGAGCATTTCAGGCCTGGAGGTGAGCTCCATCCACTTCCTGTTCCATAGAGGAAGTGGGAGGACGTCACCATGGATTTTGTGACCGGACTGAGGCTGAGCCGGAGTTTTGATGCCATCTGGGTTATAGTTGACAAACTGACAAAGACGGCACGTTTCATTCCTATTCGAGAGACGTGGCCGGTTAGCAGATTAGCAGAGGAGTACACCAGGCAGATAGTGCGACTCCATGGTGTACCGAGGACGATCGTCTCTGACAGAGATGGACGGTTTACCTTGAGATTCTGGCAGCAGATTCAGACTGCCTTGGGGACATGTTTGCATTTCACGACCGCGTTTCATCCTCAGATAGATGGTCAGTCAAAGAGGACTATTCAGACCCTGGAGGATATGCTACAAGCTTGTGTGTTGGATTGGGGACAAGTGTGGACGGATCACCTCCCACTAGTTGAGTTCTCATACAACAACGGCTGACATGCATCTATTGGGATGGCCCCATATGAGGCACTGTATGGACAGAGATGTCGTACTCCGTTATGTTGGGATGAGCAGAGCAGTGTCAGTGCTTTAGCACCTTATCAGATTCAGGATGAGGAGATGTGTGCAACATGTCAATGAGGGAAATGAGGAGATGCACGAAATTGAATCATATGTTGTAAAATGTAGGTAATATCATGCCTGAGAAGAGTTAGAGATATAAAAGCATATCAACCATCCTTCTATAAGACTCAACATCAAGAATAACATCTTCATAGTTTGGAGTGAGTTTTAGATTTTTTTTCTACATAGGGAAGACAAGATGTTTGCAATCCACCATTCTTGTATCTCGAATGATACCAACAATATATTTTCTCTGATTAAGAGATAATACGGATGAAACATGGAAATCTCCATGCCTAAAAGAAACTTGCCAAAGAAGGTCTTTGGTGGTAAAAACTTTGTCAAGATCAAGCAAGTTTGACAACAACAATTTCACGAGAAAAATCACGAATAAGAAGCATGTCATCAACATATACTAATTGCAATTGTGATGGCAAGAAAACCATATTTGACAAAAAGATAGTAATCATGTCTTGATCGAGGGAAATCAATATGAAGAAGAAGCACGGTCAATTCAACGTTCTATTTGATGACATACTTGTCCACATAAAGTTCGAGTATAACCAAGAGAACGTGTCATATATACATCTTCATCCAAAAACCCATGCAATAATATATGTTTATAATCTGATTGTACGTCTTTAGTTACAAGTTTAGCCTTGTATCTCTCAATCGATCAATATGAATTACATTTAATATTATAGACCCATATAGAGTCAATAGATATGTGTAGGAAGAAAAGTAAGTTCCCATGTTCGGTTACTCTTCGGAGCAATTTGTTTCATAGATGTTATCCAAAGAGGATCTTCCGTTTCCCCATTATATAATGTGTAGGTTCAAAAGTAGAAAGCATGTTACAAGACAATTGAACATATGCTTGATCAATATCAAGCTGTATATGAGAAATAACAACTTATCTTAAAGGAGAAAATTATGTCATCTTGTGAGTCCTCTAGATCAGAATTAGGGTCCGTTTGGTTTGAACTCCGGAAACAGAAACGGAATGAAAACATATCTAGTCCATACGTATACCCACGTTCATGAAGTTTTTGGGAATCATTCCTTGTGGTTTGAAGTAATTGTAGTAGAAATTGATTAGTTTTAATACCCTATAGGGTAACAAAATGGGGAAAGCTTAGTGCATTTTGCATAAAACCTCATGGAATAATTCCATGAACTAGGTACCAATGTGGACTAGATTCATTTTCATTCCGTTTCCGTTTCCGGAGTTACAACCAAACGGGGGTTAGTAGAAATTAAAGGAAAGAATAAAAATAAAGACCCAATACACGGAGATGATCATAACATGATGAAAAATATCAAAAAAGAACTTCACAACTAATGACATGATAGGGCATTAAATTGATGTGAGTATGTAGCAGCAAGAATGCATTCTCCCCGAAAGTTTAAAGGAAGAGTTTGAGCAGTTTTCCAAAAATGTCAATGTTTTTATTCCACTCATGCATTTTGTTGGGGGCACATGTAATATTTTAAATTTTAATTTGGTCTTCTTACTTTATAAAATCTTCAACTAGAAAGTTTCCTTTGGTAATGAGTTTTTATTTAAGAAACATTGATTTTTTTGTGGAATTAGAGTAATAATTGAAATGGAGGATTAGCCCGATGTTATGATATTAGTATAAGAAATTAGAAATATATTGTAATATTTTATATAAATTGGGTGAATTAAAGATCAATGATTTACAATAATTTAGAAAAATAAGCTATAAAGTAAATATTTTCTAAACTAAATGCTGTCATATAAGACCCTCCACAACGGACGACCGTGGGGCTACAAACCCCCAGCCATGTCATCAAATTTGATGACATGGAGGAGAGTGGGGGTTGTAGCCCCGGGGTTCGACGTCAAAATTGGCGTCGAACCCAAACTCAAAAATAAAATTTTATTTTCTTTTTAAAAAAAGTAAAACGACGTCGTTTTGGTGCTTTGACCTGCAACTAGCGCGCCCTCACTGACTGAAATCCGGCTAGTGACAGCTCGCCATGTGGCAGGGGGTTTTAATTAAATTTAAAACCCCCTTTACCCGTATAAATATTTATTTTTTTAAAAAAAAAATTGAATTGGATTTAATTTTATCTATCCAATGACAACCACTTTGCATATATTTCGATAAAAAAAAAAATTTCACCTCTTGTAACGTATATAAAACTTTACGTATTGAATATTTAGCGTTTTTAAATCTATGTTAGATAAAGAGTTACTTTTATCATCTTGCACAATATGAGGACATGCATCATCTTGCACAATATGATCGTTGAAGATAAACGTGATATCTATGAACTATACTATGATCGTTGAAGATGAACGTGATACCTATGAACTATACTATGATCCATCCCAATTCGATCAAGTTGTTGTTAATGAGCCAATCGCCTCGGATCTTCCATTTGAAATGGCCCAGTTTATACAAAATAGGAGTGCACTCCGCGACACGAGTATTCATCGCAAACTGAAAGCGGACTTAGTTGAGCATATATGGCAAAAATTTGGAAACTCCAGTGGTAATCAATAAACATTTGTAGTTGCATTATTATTGAGTAGTTTATTATTTAAATTATGTTTTTTCCGTTATCATTGTTTAATTTATATATTGTTGTTGTTTGATGTTTTTTAGCATGTAATTTTTGTTATGTTATTTGCTATTTAAATTGTGTTTCTTTTTATCAAGTTGTTTGTCATGTTTATTTTTAATTATATTAATTTTAAAAATATTTATATTTTAATTTTTATGTCTAATATTTATTTATCATAGTATTAGTAATATTTTGTAATAATAAAATGATTTATAAATATACAATTCATTAATTATTAAAAATAAATAGAAAAGAAAAAAGTTAAAATTAGTAGCCCCGAGACTCTCTGTTGTAGGTGAAAATAAGTAAAAGTTGAGATGAGACTACTAAGCTGACGTGGCATGAATCTTGTTGACGTGGGAGGAAAAAATTAGTAGCACCGAGGCTACCTGTTGCACATGGTCTAAATTGTATATATACCTATATAGCATAAGTAAACTTATTAGTTTCCACAACCAAAGTCACAATCAACTTGATATCTGTGAGAGCCCTTTCTTTCGGACCGAGATTGGATCACGGCCGAGATTGGCTTTGGGCCGAGATTGGTTTTGCCGCACCCGCGGGCACGTGTGCCGCCCCTGCGGGTTACGGCGGCTGCAGCCGGTTTTGTTGACCCCGTTGACCCGTGCTTTACTTCTTCTCTTACTCCTTACCTTGCTGAGCAAGGGTTTCATTCCATCTCTCATTCCAATCCAGTCACGTCCTTCTTGCTTCTCCCTTGTTCCCACTTGATCTTGTTTTGGCTTAGAAGAGTTTGGTTTGAGTTTGGTGTGTGTGGTTGTTGATGCTAGTTGTGGTTACTGAGCTTGTGGAGCCAGCTGAGTGTGCTTATTCCTGTGCCTACTTAGACCTTCAGCAGTGGTAAGCTCTTCCTCCTTGCTTCTTCATCCTTCCTTCTTCCTTGCTCTTTCTTCCTTAGCTTAGGAATAGATGTTTGGAACATAGGGGGATGCTAATATGTGTATGTTGATGCTTGTGTATGAATCTGGAAGAGAGTGGAGGGGATTGATCCCGGAAAGAGCTGAAGAGAAACCACGAGGTTTCATTCTGCGTAGTCGTCGCCCCGCGGGCAGGAGTCACCGCCCCGCGGTTGCCGTGTCACAGCGCCTGCGTCGTGCCAGCGGCATGCCTGCGTCTGCCAGCGTCCCGTGTCACCGCCCCTGCGGCTACGTTCCGCCGCACCCGCGGTTGCTTGTTCCGCCCCTGCGTCCTTGTTTTACGCAGGTGCGTCTTATCCCGGATCTACCTAGAGTTAGGTAGATCCTTTCCTTTCCTTTCTAGTATGAGGCTTAGTACCATGCTAGGATTCGGATGTTAATGAGTATGATATGGAATGGCCGGTTAGGGATTTGAGGATTTCGAGTTGGAATATGATCCCTTATGGATCCCTTGGGTCTAGGTGTGACCCTTTTGTGTGATAGGATTGTGATATATCTGTGTATGCCTTGTATAGGCCGTATTATCCTCCAGTTGGGAGTGGACTGAGTTGAGGTTGATCTAGTGAGACGACTACGAGGTTGAGGTAAGTCCGTGGGACTTACTTAGCTGCCATTCTTTTATAGGATGTCGTGCATGAGTGGTGTGTGTGTTATATGTTTATAGCATGTGTTGATGGTCACCGACCTATGGTATATTGTTTGCCCATTGTAGGGCTGTGATAACTTGCCCTTTCATCCCGCTGGGAGTCTGGGAGGTTCTCTGTAGGCAGGCCAGACCTGGTTAACGGTTCGGGCACTTCCCATTCCCTTAGGGTACACGGGTAGTGTTCCAGGCACCATTCCAGCTGGTTATTGGTCCCAGAGGCGAGGTTTATATTCCTCGTGTCACTTATGTTATATGGATATTTATATATGAGTTGATTGCTGGACGTTATAAAGATAATGAACCTGATAAATGTATGAAAGCATGTTGATGTGTTAAGATTTCTGATGTGTGTTTGTGCTCTAGCATATTCCTATATCTGGTTATGGTTAGCTAACGGTTTCATACCGTGTTGTAGATACTTTGCAGGATAGGAGAGCTGCAGAGTGATCCCGAGTGGGTGATCCGCTGAGGACTCCGTACACTGGGGCGGTATCGGGGTTATGGGTTTTTGTTGTACAGTTCAATTTGTTTGTACTCAGCGGTATATTGTATTACCTTTTGATCCATATATATATATATATATATCAGTTTCATGTTTTGTTTTAATCTATCGGTGCCTTGTTGTAAGATCTGTGAAATTGTTGTCAGGCTAGGGTCAGGATACATTGTGAGATCCTAGCCTAGTAGCACTCCGAGTCCTACGAATTTGGGGTGTTACAATATCGATGGTCGGTCGTCTAATGCTCCAGGTCCATGCGCTTTGCCTTCATTTTTATAACATTGTTTTTGTCCACCGTGTATTTCCCATAATTAAAGATAAAATTGTTTTAGGGGATGCTAGGGTATTGATAAAAAAAAATCAACAATTATCTAATCCCTCACATCGGGTGCCATTTTTAATACTTTACGACTTTGGGGCCATATGCGTAATTGTTGGAAATATGCGTTACAAAACGGTCATTTTTTCCTTATATAAAAAATTCTCGTCCCTTATTTTTCCATACTCGAATAATATTTCACAAAAATTCTCTCCCGGAAAGAAGACGGAATTAGAGATGACGTCTAATGTGATATTGGAAACTGAACCAACGAAGAACCACCCTCCAATTAAGAGGTATTAATTAATTAATTAATTATTTAATTAATTTATATATTATGAGTAGTTTAAATTTTATAACATAGATAAGTTTAATATTTATGAATGTATTATACAAATGTGTTTAGTGTGTAAAATTTTTAGGATAAGTATCCTCTAATCAATTAGGGTGAGACATGTTTTCAGGGAGGTCAACCAGGTTGCGGATTTGTTGGCTAAGTTTGGTCTCAGAGACCAGTTGGTGTCTAGTTCGTCAATGGCCACAGTTGACGAGCTCATCCTTAAGGATGCTATAGGTTGGAGAGTCTCTAGAAGATGATTTAATCTAACTGCTTATCTTGTAGTTTCAAAAAAAAAAAAAGGTATTAGGTTTGAGTAGAAGGTAGAAAACTTTACACGTATTTATAATCTCAAAGTCATATTTGTTTTGGATATATCGATATGGGAAAGTTATATTAATGTTTGAGAAATATGAAAAGCAAAAGAGTGTGAAGAAGGAAGGTTTTGACCCTTCTAAGTATGTCAAAATCGAAGAAAAGAGATTGTAAGTTTAAGATAATTGGGAATGAAGCACAACGGAGCAAATGGGTTTTGCCGTGCAAGTGGAATATAACGGTAGATAATACCCATGATTGAATATTTGTATATGAAAACTCCCGAAAGTAATGCAAATATAATCCCGACAAACTTAAAGAATTGTACTATTGGAAACAACTTGATTGATCATTTGTACAAGAAATTCAGCAAGATGAAGAATTTTGAGGAATTGTGAGTTGCCTTAGAGAAGAAATACGAGTATGAGACTACTCCACATTCGGTGGTTTTTGTTGAGCAAACCAAAGAAATTTATTGTATTCTTGGATTTGGATCACCATCCAACCGTCATAATTGACAAAAAAAAAAATTAATAACCAAAGTGAAGACATTGATAATTGAGTCGTATGACGGTTTGAGTCGATCGTAAGTTGGAAATACAAGAATGAATAGTAAAAGGATAAACAACGAAAACTGATAATTAAGGAAACAACAAATTCCATCAAGAAAAGGTCAAATATATAGATCTCATAAAAATAGCGTTATGTTATGATGTTTACACTATTGTTAAGAGTTATTTTACGATAGTATATATCACTGGAAGATTTTCATAGATCATAGCCGTGATGGAATACTTGTATTTGAAAACATCATCTTTGTGTTATCTTCCGATACAATTTCCGCACATGGGGTAAAATGGGTGGATACCTCAATGGACAATAATTTTTTTTTAAATCTAGAGAAAAAGAGTGAAGTGTCAGGACGATTGGTAAGAGGCATTTCTTCTTAGTCCATCAATGAGTGTTTGAGATGTGTTAAGATAACGGGGAGAACGATTTGCACGAGCTAAGAGTGCTAGAGGTCATGTAAGTCAAATCAAACTACGTTATAATACAAACTGCATCTACTTGAAGTTCTTTCTAGTATAAGATAGAAAATTCGGTTGACTCGTTGGTTGATTAAGGTCTCTATTATAGAAATGTTGTGTTCATTATTTATATTAATCACTTTTTGTTATCCATCCATAGGAAATTGTACCGGTTCTCATTCTATGACATCTTTTAATACAATCCGAAAACGGCGAAAAGTATTTAGTATTGGATTTGTATGTAGCTTATGCTTTTGGATAACGAATCATTTTACAGTCCCAATTGAATTTTTGACATGGTTATTTACGCAAGAAATCATATTATCCGCAATTAGTCATTCAAACCGCTTTGAATAAAACACCAAATATTAACGAGAGATGTAGGTTTTTGAAAGATTAATCTCCAATCTATTATCTATCTATATACTAAAGCAATTCGTGAACTTACACGTGACACAGTATGATAAATTCACGTCATTAAATTTACACGTGGCACAGTCTGGTGAATCCACGTCTTTAAATTTACATGTGTCAATTTTTTATTAATTCAAGTCACACCATGTCAAAATAAATTATTTTAAATATTTTATTTATAAAGTTATTTGAAATATTTTACTAACTAATTTTTTTATCCCACATATTATTAATATTCTTTAATTATTTGTTATTTAAAAATCGAAATAGTTAAGATTTACAATATAATTTTAAATATCTTAATATATTGTCAACTTTTATTTTTTAATTTTCAATTAAATTTATTTGTTTATATTTTCAACTTTTATTTTTTTATAACTTAAATTTATTTGTTTATATCTTAATATTTTTTTAGTTATATTTTTATTATTCAATTGAACTTTATTTTTTCAAAAAATTAGAACTTTATCTTTTTCTAAAAGCAGTTTTTTTAAAACGATTAACAAAAATATTTCTTCATTTTATAGAAAACATAAAATTTAAAATTAAAATAAATTTGTTTTTTTAGAATAAGTGTTTTTTCATTTAAAAAAAAATCGAATTTAAAAATTATATGGAAAAAAATGAATTTTTTTTACCATAATAATAAATTTTAATTTTTTTAAAACAAACATCAACTTTTAAATAAAAAATCAAATATTTTTAGTAAAATTTTATTGTCATCTACGCAAAAATTTTTTGCAAAAAAAATCCTGGAAAAATATTAAAAAAAAGTTTCGATTGTTTTTTATAAAAATAAAAAAATATTTTACTTAATTTATGACTTTTAACATAAGAATTTATTTTTAAAAAAAACGAATCCATTTTAAAATTTCAATTTAAGAATTTATTTCAAATATTTTACTAACTAATTTCTCTATTATTTCTTCATACTATTAATTGACCTTTAATTATAATAAATTTAAAATTAAAATAGTTAAGATTTGTAATCTAATTTTAAAGTTCTTAATATTTTTTTAACTTATATTATGTTATTTCGGTTCAACTTTTTTATTTCTAAAACTTATAATCTTTAATTTAAATTTAATCTTATTTTATTTACTTATATTTTTCAATTGAACATTTTTCAAATGAACGTTGCTCTTCTTTTAGAAATTATAAAATTTATTTTATGTTTAAACTTTTAAAGATATTAAAATTTTTAACTTATAATTTTAATTTTCAATTAAACTTTATTTTTTTTAAAACTTATAACTTTTATTTTCTAAATTCAGATTTTTTTAAATGATTAACAAAATTTTTTATTTATTTCTTTATAATAAAGAAAATTTTAGAATTATATTTTTTAGTAATAAGGTTTTTTTATTTTTTTAAAAAATTGATATTAAAATTTGTTCGAAAATTTTAAAATATTTTCGAATGATTTTGTATAAAAAAAATCATAAATTATATTACAAATATATGGAAACAATCAAAAAAAATTCAAAAAAAAATTACTTTATATTTAAAAAAAAGGAAATTTTAAACATAAATCAGATATTTTTAATAAAATTTTTTTTTGCATTCATACAAAAGTAATCAAAAAATCAAAGAAAAAAAATCTGGAAATTTTTTTAAAAAAACAAAGTTTCTATTTTTTATAAAAATTAATAATATTTTACTAATTTTATGCCTTTTTAATTTTTACTATATTTTAAAAAAAGAATCCACATTACACTCATAATCCTACATTTGTTAATGACATGCGAAAAAATCTATTGTCAAATCATCACCAAAGTTTGAACTTTTTCTAGAAAAATAAGTTATATTATTTTTTTTATAAACACGTTGATAGTATGTATCATTTTCAATAATTTTCAAAGTTATTATTATTTTGAGTTGATTGATAATTGTTATTATTTTGACTTTTAAAAAAAAAAATTAGAAATATTTATTATTTTAATAACTTTACATATGCTATTAGTCTTATCAAATGTTAGGTAATCCACTATTTAAATTTAACTATTTGATATTGTAATTTTTAACTTAGACATGCTACTTATATTATATAAATCTCTTTCATTTACATTTTAATATATTATTATTTAATATTGTTAATTTAAATTTTATGCTTTGTTTTATCCTTCTTTTTTGTTAGTAAATGTTTTACACATGACTTATTATATATCTTATATATTAAAACAACCCGTGAATTGATACTTAACGCAGTTTTGTGTGGTCACTTCATCAATTTTACAACATCGTCTATTCGTTAATCCACATCACACACTCTAACATTTAATTTAATAAAGTCTAATCATTTATGGGATTGATACTAACTTTGACATTCGAGTATCTAATATTGTCCTAGATTCCTCTTTTCCGATTGTTATTGCAAGATTTGGATTCTTCCTTGATTTCCATTCATATTGTGAAAAATACAACCTTACAACATGTATCACATAAGAATTAAGTCAATTCTCAACATAATGAATTATCAAACATTTTTTATGACACGCAATTATCGTCTAACGTCTTGTGCAGGGCACGGGTAAATATTGTCTTGGATTCCTCTTCCCGATTGTTATTGCAGGGTTTGGATTCTTCCTTGATTTTCATTCATATTGTGAAAAATACACCCTTACAACAAGTATCACATAACAATTAAGTCAATTTCTCAACATAATGAATTATAAACATTTTTATGACACGCAATTATCGTCTAACCCGTGCAGGACACGGGTATTAAAACTAGTATAATACTAAAACAGAAGTGGCTAATGCCACATGTCATCACCACATTAAATTTCGCCACATGTCATTTTTATATTAAGTCATGTCATATTTTCCCACATGCCGTCTTCACATTGTGCCACCTAATTATTCTATTTTTATTCTAAAAATATTATGTTGATATTAATGAAGATAATATATCCTAATTTAGATGTTGTGATCTTATATTTAGAAAGACAATATACAATTAACGAAATTAAAAAATATAATAGACAATAAATATTGTCCAATGTATTTTTTATGCCACATTTATACTTATTTACCACTAATAATTATACGTGATATTTATACAAAAATATTCATTAATGTACTATTTTCTTACAAATTTTTTTAATATTGTTACGTATAGTTGGATGCACGATCATATTACTCACTTAATTTTATTTTTTTAAATATTTATTGTTAATTTTTTACAGTAATATATCTATAAATATAATCACAACTTCAATGTATTAATTTAAAACAATTCCGTTTTTGACACGGGAATTAAGCTAGTAATATTGGATGAGAGGAGTTGTTCTTTTGGATTATAAGTAATGGCATATCCATAATGTTTTGTCAAGAGAGACCATTTTTTAAACATTTTACCGTATGTTATTTTATATATGAAGTAGAAATTAATGATTAAAATTTTTGATATTAAACAGTGATAAAGTAGTTTAATTCTATAAGTAAGAGTTTCACTTATAAAATGTGAGAGCCCTTTTCTTTCGGACCGAGATTTGATCTTTGACCGAGCTTGTTTTGACCGAGTTTGGCTCAGCCGCTTTCGCGGTCACTTTCGCCGCACCTGCGGGTCGCCGCTCCCGCGACCATCTCCGCCGCCCCCGCGGGTTCTTGCGGCTGCCGCCGGTTTTGTTGACCTTGTTGACTCGTGCTTTACCCTTTTGGTTACTTCTTTCCTTTCCTTGCTGAGCAAGGGTCATCTTCCTCACTTCTCTTCCTCAGCCCTACGTCCTTCTTGCTTCTTCATCCTTTCCTCTTGAGCTTGCTTGAGTTTCTTGGAAGTTTGCTTGGAGATTGTATCTTGTGGGTGATGTTGATGTGTATGAGTGTGTTGCTGAGCTTGAGAGCTAGTGGAGGTGTCATCTTGGAGCTTTTTCGTGCCTAGACCACAGTGTGGTATGTCCTCCTTGTTTCTTCTTTCTTTCTTTCCTTGTTTCAATCCTTATAGCTTAGGATTAGATGTATGTTAAGGGTGCTGATGTTGGAATGTGAATGTGTGTGTATGTATGTGAATCTGGAAGAGTATAGACGTGATTTGATCACGGGAAGAACCGAAGAGAAACCACGAAGTTGCCTTCTACACTATCGCCACCCCCGCGGCCAAGAGCCACCGCCTCCGAGGCTACCGTGCCACAGCGCCTGCGTCGTGCCAGCGGCGTGCCTGTGCTTGCCTGCGTTCCGTGTCACCGCCCCTGCGGCTTCTTCTTTCCGCGCCTACGGGTGACCTCTTCCGCCTCTACGGTCTTAGTTCACGCAGGTGCGTTTTGTCCCGGAACTACCTTTATAGTTAAGTAGTTCCTTTCCTTTCTAGTATGAGGGAACTAGTAGCATGCTAGGTACCGGTTTATGATGAGTATGATATAGATATGCCGGTTACGGCCTTGAGGTTAGGAATTGGATTTGATCCCTTATGGATCCCTTGGGTCTAGGAGTGACCCTTTGTATGTGATAGGATTGTGATATATGTATGTGTACTTTGTATAGGCTGTGCTATCCTCCAGTTTGGAGTAGACATTTCTGAGAGTGGTTTTCTAGCAGGATACTCCTGAGATCGAGGTAAGTCCATAGGACTTACTTAGCTACTATCCTTATATTGGATGTATGCTTGAGTGGTGTGTGTTATGTGCTTTATAACATGTGTTATTATTTAGTCACCGACCTATGTTATATTGACCGCCCATTGTAGTGGTTGTGATAACCTTTCTCTTTCATCCCGTCGTGGAGTCTGGGAGGTTCTTTGTAGTCAGGCCAGATCTGGTATAAAGGAAGGCCCCTCACCATTCCCACAGGGTACACGGGAGGTGTGCTGATACTACTCCAGCTGGTTAGAGTACTCAGAGGCGAGGATTATATTCCTCGTGTCACCTATCTTTATATATATATATATATATATATTTATACGATTGAATGATTCAACTTATTAAAGATAATAAACCGGGTAAATGTTTGATATCATGTTGAAGTGTTATTACTTATGATATGTGTTTGTGCTTTAGCATCTTCTTATATATGTGTATAGTTAGCTAACGGTTTCATACCGTGTTGTAGATCCCTCGCAGGTTAGGAGAGTTGCGGAGTGATCCGGATGGGTGATCTGCTGAGGGTTCCGTACACGGGGCATGTTCGTGGGTTTTTTTTTGAGATTATCCATTGTACGGATTTCTGTTTTGATTGTACTCAGCAGTACTGTATAAACCTTTTGATATTTATATATCAGTTTTTATGTTTTGTTGTAATCTGTTGGTGCCCTTGTTGTAAGATTCAGTGAGGTTGTTGTCAGGCTAGGGTCAGGATCCATTGTGAGATCCTAGCCCAATAGCACTCCGAGTCCTACGAATTTGGGGTGTTACATAAAATATTTTCTTTCTATTGTGAATGATATTTGTCAAATATACTCTATGGATTTTCATGTTTTGTAAATATTGCGTAGTTTGATCATTAATTTTGTAAATTGTCATAATAAATTTAAAATAATGTGCTTTATATGTATATTATATTATACTACACTTTATATATGGAGTTTCATATATTATATTACACATTATATATTTATTTGAGTTTTGGTATTCATATATATATATAATAAAATTGATTTATGGTACAAAAAGTATTGTAACGTAGGTGAATAGAATTAATTGAAGAATTAATTGATGATAAATCTCATTAAAGTTGTGCAAGAGACTAAGAATTTGTTTGGTATTAGAGATTCATTTACATTATTTAAGTGGGGATCGTTGAAGATTATGTTTAAGAGTTGTTAGGTATTAGATAGGGTTTAGAGGTTTTATTATATTTGAAGGTTATATTTAAAAAAAAGTTCCCTAAAAACAATCTCGTGGGACAAGATTCTTGAAAGAAATCTTAACAGAAAAGCAAAAAAAAACAAAACAAAACATAAGTCCCTTGTTACTACTTGTGCTATCGAAGCATTACAAGCATAATTTCACCTTGTCAAAGTATGGGCAAATCTCAACAGGGACAATGGTTCCTTCCCCCTAGCTACGCCACTTATTACAAGAGATTATTTTACTTTATAAGTCATTTTGATAATTCAAACACACTCTAAAATATAATCCTTCAATAATCTAAAATAACCGAGACACAAAAGAGAAACCAGAAAAATACATTGGTCTATACCAATGGTAGGAAGTGTGAAGCTAAATTTTGATGGATAAAAAAGAAGCGACGATCATTGCGCGTTTGGATACATCATAAGAGATCATAGTGCATTAGTAATTGCCCACGAATATGGGCAATGTGGGTACACATCTGTCTTGCATGCAGGAGCACATGCCTTGAGAAATGGACTGCTAAAAGCACGAGAAATGGGAATAAAAAAAATATTAAAATTGACGGAGATAACTTAACGATCATCAACTCAATTAAAAGGATTTGGATATCTCCGTGGGAAATTGATCTTATCATCTCAGACATATATCTTATTATATCTGGTTTCACGCAGGTACATGTCAATCATATTTTCAAGGAAGTGAACGGCGTTGCAGACAAACTCGCAACATTAAGCCAAGATCGCCCTACAGCTGGAATAGTGGTTCCAAGTGAAGTTGAAGTTCTCGTCTGTAAAGATACCATTGAATAGTCCACCAATAGATGGTGATCATGCCTAATTTCTTACCCTTGTAGTAAAAAATATATATATCCTAATAAAATTTCCATTGGCAAAACATGCTTTATGCGACGTGTTTAGGAGAGTGGGAGTTTCGGTTAAGAAGGAGGTGTTTGTGACCTTCTTGACTGATCCACGTGAGGAAAGATCTACGTTGAAGTCAGCGGACGTCTTAGTGTTTGGATGAATGGGTGGGAAACATGTTTGTATTGATGTGACATGTTTTCCCTACTTGTTAGTCTAGGCAACGGGCCTTTTTGTGGTGGGTAAGGCGGCGTTTAATGCAACATCTGTTAAGGTAGCTAAACATGAGAGTATGTGTTTCTTCAGTTCGCTTTTGACACTTTTAGTTTTTTTTGCGCCCGATGCTATTGAGTTCTCAAGAGGGTGCAACAGATCTTACATGGTAACGTTATGTCTCTTATGTCGTCAAATGTTATTTTTAGGAAAATGAGTTTTGCAATTCAGAAAGAATTGGCGGTGCAACTTATTGCCCGTCTCCCTTCTATGTAAATAATTTTTATTTATTGTATTAAAAAGTCGTGTCTATTGGCAAAAAAAAAATAAAAAAATAGGCGGACGCCAGTCCAAAAAACCATACGGATATGTTTTCCAACCCTATTTCCTATGGTTCGAAAGAAGTAGATTTTTATACGAAATAGCGGTTTGGATTTACACAGGGAATCAAATAAAGGGGCTAGAATTTATGTGAGGATGATAAGTCAGCTAATAGGTTGACTTCCATACTTATTACTCTACCCAGTGTTTGGTGACCATCATTTTGAAATGTGCCTACATAGATGGACCCACCGTTTCCAACCAAAACCAAATCGAACGAAATGATCGGATCCATGCTCAACCCGTTAACCCGATTTGTACACCAAGTATATCAAAAATGCTTCGAAATTGAGCAACGTGAAGATCTCTTCAACAAGATGATATTACAATCTCATACGTGATCAACTAATTCAAGAGAAAACACACTTATAATTTATAAATATAGAAAGAAAGTTCATTTACAAACAGCAATCACCAAGATCTTCTCTTTACAGATTGATGTTGAAGCAAAAACAATCTCTTGAGCACTTTACCAAGCACCACCACACTAATCTTCTTGTTTTTGGCTATCGCCACCTTTCCACCACCACGAGCACCGCCTTTAGACAGATTGATAGCCATTGGGACACACCCAAACTCCGAAAGCTCATCATCATCAGAACTACTTGCAGAGCTGTACACGAATGAATTCCGATTCTTCGGAAGTTCGTCATTGAAATCTTCCCATAACAAGTCCATTCTATCATGTCCGTCGGATTCCATCGTTCTCCGATGATCTCTAACGCCTCCTTCTAAGCAAGAGAAGCTCTTTCTTTGAAGGTTGTGAGTTATTGTTTCGGAAGTCGAGGTGGGGCCCACACGCCGCCATAAGGGAGGCGAGTCGAGGAAGGATCCGCTTGGACTAGCCGAGATCGGAAAGGTGAAGTCCTCCGTCGTGGTCATTGAGTGTTATAAAGAAGAGGTTATGGGGTTTGGTGTACAAGTTGTGTTTTTGAGGATTTGGTATTTGGAAATTTTTGGGTTTCTTGTTGTATGGGAGAAGTTTTGGTTCAACTACTACGTGTTGTTGTGATTTATTTAGTATAGAGTTTCTAATAATTGGGTTTAAGTCACTTCATAAATGAGGAACCCACAATAGACAATTGGACATGGATGTGCCAATTCTAATCACACAATTAAGGTTTTGATTTTGAGAAAGATGAATAGAAACGGAAGTTCTTGAATTGCTTTGAATAAAAGTAAAGATACGTCATCAACAAAATTGTCATAACATATATTGTATGTCTATTGACTAAGCATTTCTATAGAGTATAGACCCCGGGACAAGATTATGGGAGGAGTAGTAGAAAATGACATCTCATCCATCACCGGATTGATAGAAGCGGATAATCACTAGATTTGCCTAAGGGAAACCTTTCACTTTCAGTGTTTTGGTCTCCTTCAAAGATGGACTCTTACCTAAACCATTTTTGGGTTCACCTTAACGGCTTACACCAAGGAAAAGGGACCCAAGGGTTGATGGATGAGCAACTACACAAATGACTCACTTCAACGAGGGTTTGTTATTTGAGTCGAGCTATTATTGTACATGCCGATCGATACGGAATGAGCCAGCTAACAAATTCGGGTTCACCTTAGTTGGGAATGATTATCGAACCTAACTACACAATAATAAAATTTTTAAAAAACAAAAACAAAAAACAAGGCCTCAGTCTTTTGTGAAGTTTGCTCAATTTGTGGTGATTGTGGCACGTAAGACCTAGCTATAAAGATGACTCGGATGATACTGCAAATGTACAACGAGGATGCTGCTAACTGCAACACAAGTAGAAAGTAGAATCTAGGGCTAACAGTCCGGACCGAATTGATGAATTTTTCAAAAATAAAAAATAAAAAATTGTGGAATAAATACCGGTCCATTCCGGTTTGGATCGGACCAGACCGTATGTAATTCCTGTTCAAAATACTTAAAAAGTGTAAATTACGGTCCAGGCCGGTCTGGACCGAAAATTACGGTCCAAGAACGGACCGTAATTTTCATTCCGGTCCGGTCCAGATGTGTGCAGCCCAAAGTAGAATTCTGATTGTAGTTTTATTGTGTTTAAGTAGGACTTTTCTTCCTTCTTGAGAGTGAGACGAAGCTTTTCATTTGGTCCAAATGACCTTCTCAAACATAGAAGTGTTTACAAAACCATTAATAATAAGACAATCTAGGTATTTTTTTAGACAACGATAATATATCTAAACCATTGTAAGTATGTAAAAGTTTCTTTTACAACTCTATCAAAAATGACACTGGTGCATTGAAAAAAAAATGCTATTTTAATATCTACGGCTTTTGAAATACAATTTACAATCAAAACCAAAAAATAAATTTTAACTAAATAATTTATAAAGTGTAATCATGTAGTAATTGAAGTGTGACAAGTAGTGTTTGAGATCATGTGTTGAAAATTCGTTTAGGCTGTGTACGAAAAAATGTGAAGGCCACATATTGGTCAACTCTTGAGATCACAAGTTAGATAGTCATTGATGCAATATGTTAGCCAATTCTTAAGGCCACATATTCGATAATAGATCAGCTAGTGTTAAACATTAAAGTCAAGTACTAGGAGGTGAATGTAATACAATCATCTAACTCTTTATACTGAAAAAAATATATGAATATTAAAATATAAGTAGTATACAATTTATTAAAATTTAACCCCGCTGCAATATCAAAACAAATTTATTATACTAAAGTTAAGGGCACTAATATCACATATCAAACAACGACCAATAACACAATAATTTTTGTTCTTGAGATATCTCTAAAATATGAAATTGTCTTTTTATTAAATTAACTTCTATAATTATATTTAGTACAATATAAGTTTAAATTTTTTTAATAATTAACTTGTAGAATTAATTATTGTCATCCGAAAACAAAATTTTCCTAAAAAGGTAATTTTACTTTTTTATTAAAAAAACGATGAAGAAAGATTTAAAAATTTTAAATCCGTACTTATTTGCATTAAAATGTACAATTAAAGAGTGACGTACCGTTGACTTATGACGCCTCGAGTACCATACATCCTTTACGGAATTGTTTATTTACTATACAAACCTATCGATAAGCTTTGCTTAATTTCAAGTTTCAACTAGGATAAATTAATTAACCCTATATAAATAACAATTTGTACAAAATTAAGTAGCATAGATTAATATTTTAAATTAATCATCTTTTGAAATTATAGTGAATATACAGGAATGTAATCTATTTTAAACAAATCATCTTTGAAATTAAGTACAAACCAAACGAGGCCTTAAGAGAAAATTTGGTGATTTTAACGATGCCGTCTAATAGAAATTGAGTGGTGTCTGAAAGTGAGAGAGGAGAAGCACAACACCACACCTTCATTAGGTGTATGCAACTGTGCAAGATTGAGAGTAGACCACAAGAAGAAGGGCTTTTGTGATTTGATTTCTCTAATCTTTTTAACTTGGATACAGTAAATATTGTCATTCTCAACTTTCATTTCAACAAAATTATTGTACTTATTCTCTATTATTTTTTTCTTTGCTGAGCAAGCTGATCGGTTGATGTTGATTCATCAGGTCAGCCTGCAAAGCTTTGTTATCTCGAATACACCAAAAGAACACCTTAGAATCAACAGATAGCATCTGGGCAAATCTTCATTCAGGTCACTTTAGTTTCTCTTCCTTGATCGCTTTATTACTCATCTCTTATTTAGGGTTTCAGTTCTGAAATTCAAGACGGATCCTAATTGTTATCTAATCGATTGTTTTAGGCTTCTTTCGGTTTGGGGGAAATTACTAAGATCTATTTGTTTGTTCTTGTAATTCAGCAAATGTTCTATCTTAATCAAACAATTTGCAGATGGAGCAGAAAGAAGGGTCAAGTGAGGACAGCTGGACCAAGCCTATGTCTTTCATGGCATCAACCCAGAGCTTACTGTTCAACGATCAATCCTTTGGCATAGCCAACTCACAGCAACGTGAACAGAGCTGGGAAAACTCGTCAATGTTAGATTATGGGGCTGTAATGGAGTCTCTTCTGTCTAAATTTGATCAAACATCCCGTACCCCGCCATTCTTGGAAGAGAAAACCCATCAGGATTGGGATCCAAGAGCTATGCTTAGCAATCTCTCGTTCTTGGAAGAGAAAATCCATCAGTTACAAGAGCTTGTACATATATTTGTTGCTCGTAGATGTCAAGTTTCCACATGCACAGATGAACTCGCAACACAACAACAGCTTATCACTGCAGATGTTACAACAATCTTTGTACAGTTGATATCAATGGCGGGTACTCTTTTACCGTCTACGAAAATTGATCTTGTAGCAGATGAAGTTGAGGAAAATGGCGGTCTCAATAAATCTCTGAATCAGACTAATTGTGGTGCAATGGAGAACGACAGCTGTATGATGGATGATCATGAGTTAAAAGACGATGATGAGCCCAATGACGAAGAACACCTTCCTCCTGGCTCTTATGAGATCCTACAGCTAGAAAAGGAAGAGATTCTTGCCCCTCACACGCATTTCTGCACTATATGCGGGAAAGGATTCAAGAGAGACGCGAATCTGAGGATGCACATGAGAGGACATGGGGATGAATACAAGACTCCAGCTGCACTTGCAAAGCCACTGAAGGATTCCAACAGCTCAGAGCCCGTTCTTCCTAAGCGGTATTCGTGCCCGTATATGGGTTGCAAACGGAACAAGGACCATAAGAAGTTCCAGCCCTTGAAAACAATCTTGTGTGTGAAAAACCATTACAAGAGAACTCATTGTGACAAGACCTATACTTGTAGCAGATGCAACACGAAGAAGTTCTCGGTTATTGCTGACCTCAAGACACATGAAAAGCACTGTGGCCGCGAGAAGTGGCTTTGTTCATGCGGGACCACTTTCTCGAGGAAAGACAAGCTATTTGGCCACATTGCTCTCTTCCAAGGCCACACCCCTGCCATTCCTATTGAATTCAACAAGGGTTCGGCTGCAACATCATCAAATCCGGTGGAAAACAATGAACCATCCAATAATAAGGATGGAATGGATTTTAGCTTCGCATCTGATGACAGTTACTTTTCGTTGTCGAGCTTTGATGGCTGTAACATTCTCCAAGAGTTCTCACAATCTTCTTTTGATGATCCGGGTACTTCATTTCCGTTCCTGTTATCAGGGTGCAAGAACGGGCTGCAATCAGGTACTGATGATATTGATTCATAGTCGTTCATTGTTTTGTTGTTGTGTTTAAGCTCTCCTTGCTTAGTTTACTCTTGTATCCTTGATTTGTATGTTTGATAAAACATGCTTCTGAATTTTTATGCATGAAGTTCCTCACGGACACGGGTACCCGAGCTCCTAGAGGATGCAAAATTGTGGAAAATATGTAATCACAGCGCAATGTATCGAGCCTCTGACCGTCGGGTCATGGAGTTCGTCATTTGTAATATTTCTATAGCCAATGCAAATATTTGGGTAATGTTAGATTGCAGAGGATGCTTCTTTTTATTGCATTCTTTTGTTATGTGTTGTATCTTCTTGGTGCAGTGATCAATCTTGTTTGTATCTAGTAACCTGTTGCTGGTATGAAACGACTTATAAGCATATTGATATATCATATGAGTCACATATACATCCTACTTGTGGCTTTGGAGAAATAAATCCTAAATTTAGGATGATATATAGGGCTGTCCAAACGGTCCGGAAGCTCACGGACCGTTTCACTGTTTGTGTTTCCGAACCGTATTGATTTTAAAAAAAAATATATATATATAAAATAATAAATATTTTGTATGGATTAAATCCAGTCCGGTTTGAGTTTGGACCGGACCGTACTGTATGCATTTCTTCGGACCAGACCGTACTGTATGCATTTCATGTTAAAAATATTAGAAGTGTAAATTAACGGTCTAGGACCGGACCGAACTATAATATTATGGACCGGATATTTACAATTACGATCGAACCATAATTTCTCGTTCGGTATGAACACGTGCAGCCCTAATAATATAAGACCCGTTCGGTTGTTTTTGGTAAATTATTTGGGAGGTTATAATTTTACAATAGTCTTCAACAATCTAATAATTCAAGTCGAATTGGATTTTAAAAAAAGCTAGAATAATTTCCAAATATCTACCATAATCTCCTTCTATATAAGGTGCTCGTAAACCTTCCAATGTCAAAATCTCATGTGAGCTGGATTATGTAGGCTTCTACTATTGTAAAGCACGACTTTCAAAAAGTTTTGTGTCGACTTTATGGTTGAAAAGGGGTGTAATGCTGACATGCTATGAACCATAGATCATGTAAATGAACAATATTGAGCTCTCAAGTTTATAGATGCATTGGCTTAAAGGGTTTTGATACAACAAAGCAAATTTTCGAGTTTCCATCATCCGGCTATTCCTTCAGACCACGAGAATGGGACGTTACACGGCTATGAAAGCCTCCTAGGATCTCACCATAATCAGCTAACTGTAACTAGTTGCCAACAACTGCAAAATCGTGTATTGCTAAACAAATTAAAGGGCACAGCCATGGGACTATTATTCAGCCTTCTTCTGAGAAAGCCTTGCACGGTGTTTGAGTTCAGCCCGTTTCCATCTAACGATTAGAGTGCACAATGAGAAGAGAGTGTTGATCTGCAAATGTGCCAGTGAGATAACTATATAAGATTTTCGCATAAACATTCTGGAGTGCGAACTACATTTAGGAAATCACACTACTCACCAAGATTATCATGGAAATGACGAGAAGAGGGCCGGACCAAAGTGCTGATAGGAAAACACCGTGTGGATCGAAGTAGTTCTGAGTGGCAATGCTTTTCCAATGCTCACCTAATAATCTGTTAAGCCTCTCCGCAAGATATACAGCTGACACTGCATCACATTCAGCTCAAATTACTACTTATTAGTTCTAAGAAAACCTCAATGGAATGATAACTTATATACTTGAAAGATGTAGAGCCAGGATATAATGAATTTAAAGACCAAGAATAATGAAGAATTGGAGTAGCAAACGAACATGCAAGAAGAAACAAACACATCTGAAAGTTGACATGCTTCCTTGAGAGTAAGACAATGATTAACAGAAGAACGTGAAAGCCTACTAAACCCACAAGGAAAGGTTCCTGCATATCAAAGGAAAGAGATGTCAATCAAAAATTGAAAAATGCTTGCAATTCTGAAGATAGTAAGTCGAATGAAACACAACTTTGAGGATTATTATTAGTAGCTTAGCAAATTAAACAAGCATAGATTGATAGTAAAAAAAACGACAATAAGCATATGTTACACCATATCAATTTGAAGGCAAAATTGTTCGTCAAATTTGAATATGAAAGTTTGCATACTAAGTAATGATCCAGCATCATCATTATAATGAAGCAAAACCATTGTTATTTTGTCCTATGATCACACAATCAATTCATCTGTTAGCTGAAAAACAAACTACGGTTTCCGAAATTGATTCGAAAATTCAATTCAACCTTGTCCAACTCGAAGCAGTACACATTTTGGCGGAATTAGGTCATTTCATATTTAATACTGTAGTTGAGTTGAGCAATTGAAACACACAATAGAACGGCAATTCCCCCAACAGTTGAAGGTTGAGAGGCAAAGCAAAATTGAAGTTCCGTATCGTAATTATAAGAAAAATCCAGATCGTCCTGCCATAACATTTATAAAGCTCACGATGGAAGAAAAGAGACATACCTTCCAATCAATGGCGTTAAAGAAACCTAAGAAGTTGTCGTAAGCAGGTTTGATCCCCGCACGGAGCTCCGTAGTTAGTTTCTGGATCAGATCTGACATCTGATCCATGTGGTCTTCCATAGCAGATTTGAGCTCATCCATCTTTGTTTGGGAGAAGTGCAAATCTTGGAAGATAGAGGCAGCGCTCCACTGCAGAGAGAAGTTGAAGAATTGAACTGAATCGCATTGTCTTCACATCTCTCTCCGCATTAGTAAAGATCCGTTTGATGGGCTGATAGGCTCTTTGGATTGGGCCTCTTTTTTGCCTGTTGTATTTTAGTCACTATCAGATGCCTAAAATCCGTCTTGCCCATATAAAACCATTCAAGTGTTCCCTTATCACTGATATAAGGTTTAATGAATTTAAAAGTTTTTACATAAAAAAAAAAAAATTATGTCTTTTTTTTAAATCAATAAAAACTTAAACAATTTACAAATTTAATTTTCAAAATAATAGTTTTTTTTAATGCAGATTCATTGGATTGTTCATTGTAGTATTATACCAATCTGTGTAAATTTTGGGATGCACAGTGTTTTGTGTAAATTCTTTATGAATTCAGATTTTCTCAAGAAGTGTCTGATATTTACCATCACCATTCAAATTAATTATCGTCAAGACTTGTTCTCTTAATACTAAAATAATTTAATTAAAACAATATTTATAATTATCATTTTTAAGCCGTAAAAGGTTTTCTAAAAAGGTAGAGATTCAAATTAACACTTTAAAAACCAATAAAAAAAACTATAACATAAAATGTTAGAAATAATTGAGAAAGTACAACCTATTATTATTTGACTATTTGATATTGAAGCCTCGTAATATGAAATGATATAGGAGGTTTTGATCCAATAAGCATAAGATCTTAAAATTTTAAGATTAATCGATAATTAAATATAAGATGATACATATTAAGAATTAACTTATAAAATGTTAATTGAGAATTTAATTTATTCTTTGAATGTTTAAGTTTAGCATTTAACCACATTCCACCAAAATATTAATTAAGTTTATTCATTACAAAATTATTTACCTGAGGTATGTATAACAAATTAGAATCACATCCATAACAAATTTTAGCAATACAAAAAAAAGAAAAAAATTAATTAAATCCACTTTTAACAATTAAATGTTACGGTTTCCATCCCTTCTAATCACCTTTTTTGTTACATGAGATTGTGTTATTTCTTAAATTAATTTATATATAACAATTAATTTAACACCATATGCTACCCATGTACTATTTCTATTAATATATGAATTATAATAAGGGGGAGAAAAATCAAAATATGAATTATTATATGGTTAGATATTTTATTAATATATTATATAATATTATAGGTAAAGCGTACAAATATTTATTGCTTATATCTACTCTATCTAATAACAAAAAATAGTTTATATATAATTCCTTAAAGAAATATAATAACAAATAATATTTTTATCAAAATCCCGTGCAAGGCACGGATATGCCACTAGTATAATACTAAAACAGAAGTAGATTTTGCCATTATCACCACATTAAGCCACCTAGGATTTTGTCAAATGTCATCACTACATTAAGCCACCTATGATTTTGCCACATGTCATCATCATATTAAGCCACATCAGATTTTGCATATATCTTATTTATATTAAGTCAACTGTTTCCATATTTATTTTATTTAGTTTCTTAGTTAAGAGAATGACATGATATATCAAATATACAAAAACAATTATGACATAAACAAAAAGAAATTTCTATATTAGAAAAATAATATACTATTTGTGTGTTAGAAGAATAAATTATATAGATTTTTTTAAATTCAAGTTATTTTTAAACCAATATATATGATTGGTCATTTACTTTTTATATTTTAAATAATTGGATGTTTTGAATATAGATAAAATAATTTGATATTAATAATAAGATATATATCTTTGTAATACAATACTCCCGTCCAATTTGATATTTGTTAAGTAACATTTTTATTTATTTATTTATTTATTTATATATTTATTTATTTATTTATTTATTCTAATAATCAATTTATTTTATTTCATTAAAATATATTTTATTTGAAAATTGACAAAGCCAATTATTACATTAAATAAAAATACTGAACAAATTTATTATTACATGAAATAACATAAAGATATTTTATTAGAAAGGGTTGGCGGCACGACTTGTTGCCCGCCTAACTCATAAGTTTTGTGTCACACATAGTATTTATATATCTTATTACATGAAATAAAATAAAGATATTTTATTAAAATATTCATATATATACAATAACATATCACACATATTATTCATATATCTTATTTAGGACAATTTTATAATAGGATAATCCTATATAATTTTCTTTTAGAAAGTTTTAAAATTTTAACAATAGTTTTTTTGTTAGTTTAATAATAAGTTTTTGTTTAAAATATAAGAAAATAGGTTAGTCGAATATTCTAATAGACTATATATATATATATATATATATATATATATATAAAAAAAAGTAAAAAAGATTCTTTATTATTAAAAAAAATATGTGTGATATATTATTTCATATATATAAATATTTTAATCATAGGTTTTGTGTCATCCTGTACAAGGCACGGTACTAAACTAGTTATGATACTACACCAACTACTTACTCAAATCTATATCAAAAGATCAACCACCCAAATTTTTTTTTCCCCTTCTTCTTTTTAGATGTACACAATCGGTTAGTAAATCACATTTTAAAAATGACAACAATACAAAAAAACAATTGGGTAATCAATATTTCAGATTTAAAGTTATGTTCATAAAATTGTGTTCTTTTATAAGTTTATAGATTTTTTTTGAATTTTTTTTATAAAAAAAACTCAAACAAATATACCACCGAAAAGTTATATTAATAAAACTGACCCATAATGAGTGAAAAATGAATGGGAAAATTTTTGGGTAGCTCAACTTTTCAAACTTCTTAATTAGGGTTTAAAAAAATATAATATTTTTTGTATCATTTCGTTCTATAGGTGAAGAAGAAAAGGTTATTTATATTAAGTTCTTATTATTAATAAAATTTATATTGCGTAAATATAGAGAATATATTGTGTGTTTCATAGACTTGAGATGCGGCATATATCAAGAAGATTGGTTAGCTAACATAGTTGATAGGAGATCTCGTTTAAAGGAGATGTAAATTATGTAATAGACCAGACAAGACTAGTTGTTCATCTTTGAGCTTTTCTGTGAAGCACAATGTCATCCCTACTCTTTTGGGTTGAACACCTAAATAAAAAAGTTGTAGAAGATAATGCTTGCTAATCTAATGTGGATCGGAGTCAATATTTGTACAAGCCGTAACAAGCACAAGATCCTTATTGGAGTGACTCTAAGGTGATTAAGTTTGTCAATGAGGTTGAACAATGTTGAACAAAAAGATTATTGGTGATGCAGTGAAAGGTTGGCCATCGGTTGAGTTTGGTGTTGACTCAATTTTATCTAATGTACTACAGGTAATAAACGTATCTGATTCTTTCTTTTTGTATATATGTATATATAACACAAAATTTATGTATTGTTATATTAGTAGGAACTTGAGCAAGATTTCGACCATAATCTTGTATAAAGATTTGATAAAACCATATTGGTTTATTTGGTGATACGTCTTTAATGGATCTTTATGAGTTATGCAGAGTTGGTAAGGGTAAAACAACACGGCCGATGACGGGCCACTTGTTATCTCGTCAAGTGATGTTTAAAAGGTAATACATTTACTAGTATGTATCTATTATTATAAACATATTATAAATATTATCTCTGTTACTAATATTTATATTTTGTCTAGTGTTTTGTATCATCTCGAAACATTAGAATAGACGATGGTGGTTTTGTAAGTGTAGACGTAGAGGTATGTAACAAGCATGTTCTATTCTTAGTCATATTTAGCCTCGTTATACCCGATCTAGGATTTTGGTGGAGAAAGTAGTACGAATGGAGAAGAGAATGAAGTTCAAGTATATGGATATCTGTGATGATTGATGTATATAATAATTTATCTTGTGTAGGTGTCGATGCTAAAATGTGTATGGTTTCTTGCCATGTCGTTGATAGTATGTTTTCATGTGATATTTTTAGATGTGATTTTAGGTGATTTTACCTTTGTTTTGCATGGTTTGGACATTCACATTTTAGCTAAAGCTTTAAATGTTAAAGAATGTTTACTCCCTTTGTGTTGTGTCTTTATAGGTACTTTAATTTGGCCTCAAATGGAACTTAAATGTAGACATACAATTTCAACCATTCTAAGGATCAATAATCAACTCATTTTCAACCTCATCGAGCAAAGGAAGGAGTAAATAAAAGGAAGGATGCTTACATGAAGCCGGTAGAGCTAAGAAAACCCACAGGATGAAGCATTGAGTGAAGGCAAACTCGAGCAAAGAGAAAGGCTTTCACTCGAGCAAAGAAGCAATGGAGGTAAATTTGCCGACTAAGCTCGAGTTTACCTTATAACTCGAGTAAAGAAAACAAAAAATTCGAGCACGGAAGACACTTCACTCGACCAATTAATTAAAGAAGACATGAGCTGCAAAAGATTCAATGTTGCATGAGCGGTACCTCAAGTGACATTTCACTTGAGCATGGAGTACACTTCCACTCGAGCAAAGAAGCTAGAGTTCACAGTTGTCAACATCTCTCGAGTTTACAACATCACTCGAGCAAAGAACACAAAATCTCGAGAGAAAAGACAAGTGACTCGAGCAAAGAGTACAAGACTAAATCGGTGGAACTAATCTATGCTCATGAGAAACCCACTCGATCGAGGAAGACAAGGCACTCGAGGTAGGCCAACATAGAGTCTGTGCAACTTGTGTAACTAACTCTTGCAAATTGCTCCATTTGCCTCCAAGGGGGACCACAATTTCTACGTCTATTTAAGGGGCATTGGTTGATTGTAAATGTACCGATTCACATACACATCTCTCTTATACTCTCTTAGTTAGTAGTTTTGCTCTAGAAACATCTTTATTTTTGTCTTGATAGATCTTATTCCCAACTTGTTTTGCTCATAATTTTGGATTGGTAAGTTCAAATGCGTACATTCTTCTTCCTGCATTTCTTATGTCTTGTCTACTTTGCAACGGCCTTTTTTTTTCTTAATGTTACCTTTTCAACATTTTTAGTGTGTGAGTAGTTCCCTTGCTAGGTTTTGGGGTGAAAATCTCCAAATCATGCTAGACTAGTACTGTCCTTGTGTTATTTTTATGATTTGAAGGGAAACTAAGCACGTTAGTAGAATATAGGAGGGATGAATCTACTTATTATATATTCATTTTTAGATTTATTATGAATATCGGATGTTAGACTATCACTAGTTTAAATTGTTCCTTAGCACATTGTATACTTTCAAGCATGAATGAATCATGTTTAGATGAGACCTATAAGCAATATGAGGATGATTATGCAATATTAATGTGAGAGCCCTTTTCTTTCGGACCGAGATCGGACCATAGCCGAGATTGGCTTTGGCCGAGATTGGCCTTGCCGCACCCGCGGACACGTATGCCGCCCCAGCGGGTTCCCGCCCCTGCGGCCCTGTGATCCGCCCCTGCGGGTTACGGCGGCTGCAGCCGGTTTTGTTAACTTCCTTGACCCGTGCTTTGCCTTCTTACCTTACCTTCTCTTACCTTGTTGAGCAAGGGTTTCACTTCTTCACTTCACTTCTCCAGCTCCCTACGTCCTTCTTGCTTCTCCTTCATCTTCTTGATCTTGTTCTTGGTTGGAAGAGTTTGGTTGGAGTTTATGTGGGTGGTGGCTTGTGTTGATGCTAGTGTGTGTGTTGTTGTGCTTGGAAGCCAGCCTTGGTGTCTGTTGATCCTCCCTGCAGCCTATAACCTTCAGTAGTGGTGAGTGCTTGTGCTTCTCCTTCTCTTCTTCTTTGATTCCATCTCTTTAGCATTAGGTTTAGATGTATGTTGATCCTAGTTTGATGTTGGAACGTGTATGTATATGTTTGTATGTGGTTTGGATGATTGAAGACGTGATTTAATCACGTGAAGAGCCGAAGAGAAGCTGCGAAGTGTCGTTCTGCACTGTGGCCGCCCCGCGGCCAAGAGTCACCGCCCCCGCGGCTACCGTGCCACAACGCCTGCGTCGTGCCAACGGCGTGCCTGCGCTTGCCTGCGTTCCGTGTCACCGCCCCTGCGGCTTCCACCTGCCGCGCCCGCGGGTGATCTTTTCCGCCCCTGCATCCGTAGTTCACGCAGGTGCGTCTTGTCCTGGGACTACCTATAGTTAGGTAGTTCCTTTCCTTTCTAGTACGAGGGAACTAGTATCATGCTAGGTACCGGTTTATGATGAGTATGATATAGATATGCCGGTTACGGCCTTGAGGTTATGAGTTGGATATGATCCCTTATGGATCCCTTGGGTCTAGGTGTGACCCTTTGTGTGATAGGATTGTGATATATATATGTGTACCTTGTATAGGTTGTGTTGTCCTCCAGTTTTGAGTAGACGTTTCTGAGAGTGGTTTGTAGCGAGATACTCCTGAGATTGAGGTAAGTCCATAGGACTTACTTAGCTACTATCCTTATATTGGATGTATGTTTGAGTGGTGTGTGTTATGTGCTTTATAGCATGTGTTGTTATTTGGTCACCGAACTATGTTATATTGACCGCCCATTGTAGTGGTTGTGATAACCTTTCCCTTTCATCCCGTAGTGGAGTTAGGGAGGTTCTCTGTAGTCAGGCCAGATCTGGTATAAAGGAAGGCCCCTCACCATTCCCACAGGGTACACGGGAGGTGTGTTGATACTACCTCAGCTGGTTAGAGTACTCAGAGGCGGGGATTATATTCCTCGTGTCACCTATCTTCATATATATCTATTTATACGATTGAATGACTCAACTTATTATAGAGAATAAACCGGGTAAATGTTTGATATCATGTTGAAGTGTTTATCATTTCTGAGGTGTGTTTGTGCTTTAGCATCTTCTTATATATGTGTATATTTAGCTAACGGTTTCATACTGTGTTGTAGATCCCTCGCAGGTTAGGAGAACTGCGGAGTGATCTAGAGAGGGTGATCTGTTGAGGGCTCCGTACACTGGGCGACATCGTGGGGTTTTTGAGATTATCCTTTGTACGGATTTCTATTTTGATTGTACTCAGCAGTACTGTATAAACCTTTTGATATTTATATATCAGTTTTTATGTTTTGTTTTAATCTGTTGGTGCCTTGTTGTAAGATTCAATGAGGTTGTTGTCAGGCTAGGCCCAGGATCCATTGTGAGATCCTAGCCCAGTAGCACTCCGAGTCCTACGGATTTGGGGTGTTACAAAGTTGGTATCAGAGCCCAGGTTGACAACAATGGCACTAGTAATCTGCAATAAAGTTCGAATGGATAAATAAACAGAACCCGAAAGGGTCTGACTTTTCAAAAGGTTTTGGTTTTAAAATGAGTACAAATGTTTTGGGTTATCGTGTACGTGAGCCATCACCCCTCTGAAGATCTCAACAGTACACATATATAGATATTCTGTTGTGATTGATTTGATACATACATATGGCATATATATAGCCTTCTAAGCTAGGTTTACGTCCTCTGCAGATGGTTCAGACTAGAGCCTTACCTGCAGCTGGGCGAGGTAGAGGTAAACCCCCTCTAGGCCGAGGACGAGGTAGGATACCTGCTGATGGTTCTCAGGTAGCAGGAGAGATCCACGAGGAAGTTGCTGAGAGCGTTGTTCCTGAGAATAGGAACGAGGCCGCTGAGAGACAGGAGTCACAGGGAGTTCAGTCTGGTGATTCTACTCGCGTCTCGATGGGTAGGTCAGAGTTTCAGGCTTATATCAGACGTGTGGAGGAGGCTGCCAGAGCCGGTAGGCGTGCCCCAGACTTACAAGCACATGAGGGACCATCTGAGAGGTCTCATACCGTTACCCAGGTACCAGCTGTACAGGTACCTGCTGCTAAGATTGCCAGAGCACCAGAGGAGCATAGAGGGCCTAGAACAGATACCTGGTTGAAGGCTTTTCATCAGATGGGTGTACCCCCTTTCACTGGGAAGGTGGGGTAAGAGGTTGAGCTTTGCATCGGGCATGTAGACTCAGCTCTGGAGTCTATTCGCTGCCCAGCTGATAGGCAGATTGAGTTGGTGCGGACTCTGTTCAGAGAGCTGGCACAACACTGGTGGAGGTCAGTACGAGGTCAGTTTTCAAGACCAGATGAGGACCCTGATCAGAGAGCGTTTTTGCCCTGCCTCACTGAGGAGGGAGAAACTGCGTGATTTCGTTGAGGCCGGATTTGAGGATGTGCCAGTTTCAGAGGCCATCAAGAGGTTCCAAGAGGAGTTGGCTTTATTGGGTCCAGCTGCACCTCCTGTTGATCAGCATGTTTATCTGTTCTCTCGACGATTGAGGGATGGTACCCGAGCCTACATGGCAGGTTTTCATTGTGAGTCCTTGATGGACTATCAGGATCGAGCTGCCGATTATGAGAGAGAGAGGGCTGGACAGAGGAAAGCTTCTCAAGCCGGAAGGTTTGAGAAGAGACAGCGTATTGGGCAGACCAGTGGTACGGCTGGAGCTGCTAGTGTTGGAGGTAGTCAGAGGCGTCAGGGTCATTCTGTATCTGCACCAGTTATAGAGAAGGGACGACAGTGTTTTAATTGTGGAGATCCAGGGCATCTGAAGCCCGAGTGCACGAGGCCACTGGTGACGTGTTTTACCTGTGGTCGACAGGGCCATAGAGCCGTTTACTGCCGCCAAGGTGGAGCTGCATCTCAACAGGGTTCTACTCCTACCAGTGTAGCAGGAGGTGGGCAGAGACCACCCCAGCAGCAGCAGCAGACTCCGGGACAGCAGAGAGTCCCAGATCGCCCTACGACTCAAGGATCTGCTCCTGGGCTGAGTAGATGCAGAGGTCGTGGTGGGGGCACCACCGATACCAGAGGCCCACAGGGTCGTGTGTTTGAGTTGAGGAGTGCAAAGGAGCCAGCTGTACCTACTGCTCTAGTACCATTCTGATTCATAGTTTATTTGTTAGAGTTTTATTTGATACAGGTGCTACGCACTCTTTTATTTCTGATGCATGTGTAGAGTGTCTTGGGTTAGATACAGTTGAGGGTATGCCTTTTATTATAGGGTTACCCGATGGTGGTAAGGTCAGAGGTACCCATGAGATTCACGGTTGTCCCATCTCTGTAGGGACCCGTGTGTTACTAGTTGAATTCTTTGTCATGCCACTAGAGCATGAAGAAGTCATTTTAGGTATAGATTGGATGGCTAGACACTCTGAAGTTCTAGATGTAGGTAGGAGGACTGTTACCCTCTCTATCGAGTTAGGCCAAATAGAGGTTTTCCGAGGTTGGGACCTTGGGAAGGTAGGCACAGTTATCAGTGCGATACGAGCAGCCAGACTGATTGCACAGGGTTGCGAGGCCTTTTGGTGTTATGCCATGAAGGAGGGGGAGAGTCCAGCTGTAGAGGACATTCCATTTGTCTGTGAGTTTACTGATGTGTTTGTTGAGTCGTCCAGTTTGCCGCCTCAGAGGAGTGTGGATTTTGGGATTGAGCTAGAGCCTGGTACGAGACCGATCTCGAAGGCCCCATACCGGATGGCGCCTGTCGAGATGCTGGAGCTGAAGAGGCAACTTGAGGAGTTGGCTGAGAAGGGCTTCATCGCCCTAGCGTGTCCCCATGGGGAGCACCTGTCCTCTTCGTACGGAAGAAGGACGGATCACTGAAGTTATGCATAGACTACAGAGAGCTGAACAAGGTGACCATCAAGAACAAGTATCCACTGCCGCGCATTGATGATTTGTTAGATCAGCTACAGGGAGCTACTGTGTTCTCTAGGATTGACCTGCGTTCCGGATATCACCAGTTGAGGGTGAGGGAGCAGGATGTGCATAGGACATCATTCAGGACCAGATACGGCCACTACGAGTTTGTAGTGATGCCATTTGGGCTTACGAATGCCCCAACCGTCTTTATGGAGTTGATGAACAGTATCTTCATCGACTTCCTGGATCAGTTTGTGGTGGTTTTCATAGATGACATTCTGGTATATTCTCGTAGCAGTGAGGAGCATGCAAGACATTTGAGTACTGTATTGCAGGTTTTGCGGGATAGAGAACTTTATGTTAAGTTCTCTAAGTGGGAGTTCTGGATGCCAGAAGTAGCATTCTTGGGTCATGTGGTTTCAGCTGAAGGGATCAAGGTGGATCTAGCGAAGATTGAGGCAGTAGCAGCATGGACGACACCGACGAACGTCAAGGAAGTACGTAGTTTCCTTGGCCTAGCCGGTTATTACAGACGCTTCGTGGAGGGTTTTTCTGTGATTGCCCGTCCACTGACGAGATTGCTAAGGAAGACTACCAGATTTGTGTGGTCTGATCAGTGCAGGCAGAGTTTTGAGGAGTTGAAGAGGCGTTTGACTTTTGCTCCTATTTTGGCACAACCAGAGGGTACTGAGGATTTTGTGGTTTACAGTGATGCATCCAAGCTAGGCTTGGGATGTGTTTTGATGCAGAGAGGCAGAGTTATTGCTTATGCGTCTCGACAGCTGAAGACGTATGAGGAGAACTACCCGACTCATGATCTGGAGTTGGCAGCGGTAGTTCATGCACTGAAGATCTGGAGACATTACCTGTATGGTGCTACATGTCAGATCTTCACAGACCATAAGAGTCTGAAGTATATTTTCACGCAGCGGGAATTGAATAGCCGCCAGCGTAGGTGGCTTGAGCTGATCAAGGACTTCGGTTTAGAGATTCTGTACCATCCAGGGAAGGCGAACGTGGTCGCCGACGCCCTGAGCAAGAAGACGCCTCGAGAGCAGGCGATTGCGAGGTTGACAGTTCAGCATCAGTTACAGAGAGACCTGATCTGGTTCGAGCTGGACATCCAGTTTCCTGATGAGGATGCCCAGCTGCGTACATTAGAGGTCCTTCCTGATCTGTTGGATGAGATCCAACAGAAGCAGGAGACCTGCCCGACTTTACAGAGGATCAGAGATAGGATGTCTCGAGATGAGGCACCACAGTTCCTGCTTGGAGCAGATGGAGTTTTGAGGTGCCACGGTCGCGTCTGTGTACCTGCTGATACAGAGCTGAGGCAGAGGATTTTACAGGAGGCTCATTGCACCCCTTACTCGGTACATCCAGGTACGAGTAAGATGTATCAGGATTTGAGACGTATATACTGGTGGGGAGGGCTGAAGCCCGATGTAGCCAGATTTGTAGCTCAGTGTGCGACCTGCCAACAGGTCAAGATCGAGCATTTCAGACCTGGAGGTGAGCTCCATCCACTTCCTGTTCCACAGAGGAAGTGGGACGACGTCACCATGGATTTTGTGACCGGACTGAGGCTGAGCCGGAGTTTTGATGCCATCTGGGTTATAGTAGACAGATTGACGAAGACGGCATGTTTCATTCCTATCAAAGAGACGTGGCCGGTGAGCAGATTAGCAGAGGAGTACACTAGGCAGATAGTGAGACTCCATGGTGTACCGAGGACGATCGTCTCAGACCGAGATGGACGATTTACCTCGAGATTCTGGCAGCAGATTCAGACTGCCCTGGGGACGAGTTTACACTTCACGACTGCGTTCCATCCTCAGACAGATGGTCAGTCAGAGAGGACCATTCAGACGCTGGAGGATATGTTGCGAGCTTGTGTGTTGGATTGGGGACAGGTGTGGACGGATTATCTCCCACTTGTTTAGTTCTCTTACAACAACAGCTGGCATGCATCTATTGGGATGGCCCCATATGAGGCACTGTATGGACAGAGATGTCGTACCCCGTTATGTTGGGATGAGCAGAGCAGTGTCAGTGGTTTAGCACCTGATCAGATTCAAGATGATATGGCTCGGATAGCATTGATCAGAGAGCGTATGCTGACTGCACAGAGCCGTCAGAAGTCGTATGCTGACAGGAGGTGTAGACCTCTAGAGTTCAGGGTTGGAGCCCGTGTGTGGCTGAGAGTGTCCCCGACACGAGGTGTTAGGCGTTTTGGCATTAAGGGGAAGTTGAGTCCCGATATGTCGGACCGTTCGAGATTCTGGATCGAGTTGGGAGCGCAGCTTACAAATTAGCCTTGCCTCCGAGATTAGAGGGTGTTCACCCTGTGTTTCACGTGTCTCAGCTGAGGGAGTATATACCAGATCCGAGACACATCGTGAGTTATGAGGATTTTGTGGTTGAGCCGGACCACACTTTTGTTGAGCATCCGATTGCAGTCCTAGAACGAGGTATGAGACACCTACGTTCGAAGGACATACCTATGCTTAGGATACAGTGGTCGAGACGAGGACCTGAGGAGGCTACATGGGAGACTGAGGATAGTATCCAGAGGAACTATCCAGATTTCTATGCTGAGTTAGATGCATCAGTAGGATCACCGAGTAGATCTTAACACTAGCTTGGTGAGTCTTATCTGCTTATATGCTTATATGCTATGATGTGATTATTTTCATGCTAGCTTTGATGTGATTATGATCTTATTAGACCTTGTTATGCTAGTATGATTTCTTATTTATAGCTGGAGATGGTTCTTCCCTCCATGCTATTGTGATACGCTTAGGTTTAGCTGGAGATGGTTCTTACCTCCATGCTATTTGATGGACATAGTAGTGTTGGAGATGTTCTCCCTCCATGCCTTTCTGTTATGGTTATGATACGGCTAGAGATGTGCTTCCTCTATGCCTTGTGATGTGTTTATAGCTGGCTAGAGATGGTTCTCTAGGCCTTGGATAGTATAGTTTACTGCTGGAGTTGATGTTTCCTCCATGCTTATGTTTGAGGTTATAGAGAATGTTACCTCGGCTTCTGAGTCCGAGTGGTTTGAGGATCTTGCAAGTTTTAGGACGAAACTTGTTTTTAGGGGGGTGAGATGTGAGAGCCCTTTTCTTTCGGACCGAGATCGGACCATAGCCGAGATTGGCTTTGGCCGAGATTGGCCTTGCCGCACCCGCGGGCACGTATGCCGCCCCAGCGGGTTCCCGCCCCTGCGGCCCTGTGATCCGCCCTTGCGGGTTACGGCGGCTGCAGCCGGTTTTGTTGACTTCCTTAACCCGTGCTTTGCCTTCTTACCTTACCTTCTCTTACCTTGTTGAGCAAGGGTTTCACTTCTTCACTTCACTTCTCCAGCTCCCTACGTCCTTCTTGCTTCTCCTTCATCTTCTTGATCTTGTTCTTGGTTGGAAGAGTTTGGTTGGAGTTTATGTGGGTGGTGGCTTGTGTTGATGCTAGTGTGTGTGTTGTTGTGCTTGGAAGCCAGCCTTGGTGTTTGTTGATCCTCCCTGCAGCCTATAACCTTCAGTAGTGGTGAGTGCTTGTTCTTCTCCTTCTCTTCTTCTTTGATTCCATCTCTTTAGCATTAGGTTTAGATGTATGTTGATCCTAGTTTGATGTTGGAACGTGTATGTATATGTTTGTATGTGTTTGGATGATTGAAGACGTGATTTGATCATGTGAAGAGCCGAAAGAGAAGCTGCGAAGTGTCGTTCTGCACTGTCGCCGCCCCCGCGGCCAAGAGTCACCGCCCCCGCGGCTACCGTGCCACAGCGCCTGCGTCGTGCCAGCGGCGTGCCTGCGCTTGCCTGCGTTCCGTGTCACCGCCCCTGCGGCTTCCACCTGCCGCGCCCGCGGGTGATCTTTTCCGCCCCTGCGTCCGTAGTTCACGCAGGTGCGTCTTGTCCCGGGACTACCTATAGTTAGGTAGTTCCTTTCCTTTCTAGTACGAGGGAACTAGTATCATGCTAGGTACCGGTTTATGATGAGTATGATATAGATATGCCGGTTACGGCCTTGAGGTTATGAGTTGGATATGATCCCTTATGGATCCCTTGGGTCTAGGTGTGACCCTTTGTGTGATAGGATTGTGATATATATATGTGTACCTTGTATAGGTTGTGTTGTCCTCCAGTTTGGAGTAGACGTTTCTGAGAGTGGTTTGTAGCGAGATACTCCTGAGATCGAGGTAAGTCCATAGGACTTACTTAGCTACTATCCTTATATTGGATGTATGCTTGAGTGGTGTGTGTTATGTGCTTTATAGCATGTGTTGTTATTTGGTCACCGACCTATGTTATATGGACCGCCCATTGTAGTGGTTGTGATAACCTTTCCCTTTCATCCCGTAGTGGAGTCAGGGAGGTTCTTTGTAGTCAGGCCAGATCTGGTATAAAGGAAGGCCCCTCACCATTCCCACAGGGTACACGGGAGGTGTGTTGATACTACCTCAGCTGGTTAGAGTACTCAGAGGCGGGGATTATATTCCTCGTGTCACCTATCTTCATATATATCTATTTATACGATTGAATGACTCAACTTATTATAGAGAATAAACCGGGTAAATATTTGATATCATGTTGAAGTGTTTATCATTTCTGAGGTGTGTTTGTGCTTTAGCATCTTCTTATATATGTGTATATTTAGCTAACGGTTTCATACCGTGTTGTAGATCCCTCGCAGGTTAGGAGAACTGCGGAGTGAACCAGAGAGGGTGATCTGCTGAGGGCTCCGTACACCGGGCGACATCGTGGGGTTTTTGAGATTATCCTTTGTACGGATTTCTATTTTGATTGTACTCAGCAGTACTGTATAAACCTTTTGATATTTATATATCAGTTTTTATGTTTTGTTTTAATCTGTTGGTGTCTTGTTGTAAGATTCAATGAGGTTGTTGTCAGGCTAGGCCCAGGATCCATTGTGAGATCCTAGCCCAGTAGCACTCCGAGTCCTACGGATTTGGGGTGTTACAATTTAGATGTTTATCATTCTAGAGTTCTCCATGTGATCGAGAAGGTTGACATGAAGACAAGATCGATCAAGAACCAAGAGTTAAGGAATCAAGTCAATAATTTCATCTAGACCGTAGAAATATTAGGTTTTGACCAACTTCAATCGGTTTTGGACTTTTATTTGAACTACACAGTTATAGAGTTTTAAAATACCTTTTAAAATTAGTATTCGGTTTTTTTCCCCTTATCGTAACAATATAAAAATCAGTTTTAAGTGTCAAAAAGCTATGAAAATTGCCTTCATGATTGACTCGACTTGAACCATTGATCGACTCAATAAGCTACAAATCGAGTCATTTTAGTGTACATCCAGTCAACTACAAGCAACACACTTTTACAAATGCTCGATTGACTTGTACTTTTCATCAAGTCGATCAAGAACAAATCTTTGACGGCGCATCGATCTTATCCCATATTTATTTTCTCTTATCATTTGTATGATTTGGACTATTTCTTAGCCCGTTGGATTTTCAAATTTTTTTTATAACTTGCCTGATATTTATATGATTATTATTATTTGATTTTGTTAATATGATGGTTAATTATTCATATCTTATCATAGTTCTTATTATTATTCCACTAGTACATATAATGTCTTCGATGACGTTTGAAAAACGTCATGAAAGGTCTTTAATGGCGTTTTTAAATGTCATCTCAAAATGCCGTCTCTACCGACACCGTTGAAAAAATAGATTTTCTCCTCGTTTTTTAAACGCCATGAAAAGTCTATTCCACAACGTTTTATAAACGTCATGGAATGGACTTTCCACGGCGTTGTATGGATCCGTACAACATGTGAGAGTTGCGTTAGATGCATAATTTATAAGTTATATGTTCTTCAAAGTTGATTGTTGCAAGATGTAAAAGATGCATGAAATATATATACACAAATCTTGTATACAAGACGTATATAAGAGTTGCGTAGAATTCTTTAGATCATTTGGTTGATTAATACGATTAGCTTCATTAGTATGCATATTTACCTAACTCTTGAATATTCTACCTTGTTGATTACCCTTTTTACTTTAGATTGATAGTCCAGGACCATAAACCCCATATTTCTCCCTTAACTATGTTTTCTTTATTTGTTTCGACTTCTTTGTTTATTCATAATCGACTAGGTCGATCTGTTCAATCGACTCAAACGAGGTTAATATTGTCTCTTCTCCCGTCGAAATCTAGGACATATGATATCAAGTATTTAAAACTAAATAAATCAATTAGTTTAATATAAGAAATAATTAAAAAAAATTGTATGGTAGATCTAAAATAGAGGACAAAATTATTTGCTGATTGAGTTTGCAACCAAGACGAGATATTTGAATTCATCTGCTTCGTCAATAACTACAAACAGTGTACATTTGCTGCTTCTTCATGTATGCATACAAGCTCATATTTGCAGCAGCTCTTAGTTAAAATACAAAGAAAAAGGTAGGAACATCTGTAAACATAAAGAAAGAGAAACGTATATAAAAATATATATATATATATATATATATATATATATATATATATATATATATATATATATATATATATAATAGAGGTAGCATGCAGAAGTACAAGAATCCTGCCATTAAAAAAGGAAATGGAAGATTCTTGATGAATGATGAGTATTAATGACCGCCAGCAGTGCCAGCAATGTTGGCATGATGAGGCGGCGACGGGAGCACAGTGAGTGCTAGCACCGCGCTGGCAGCGGCGGCTATGGCCCCAACAACAAACGCAGGTAGATTCCCCCCTCCGAACAATGCGTCCCATGGCCCACTTGTCGCCGATACCAATATCTGGTTTTCACAAAATTATTAAGTCAAGAATATTAAAATATAATATATTTTTACAATCACTTAATCAAGTTAAAATTATTAAAATATAATAAATAATTGTAAACTAAAATTTATTAGACTTGTCAAAGTATGATACGGACGGACCAGGTATAGCGGATGTCGTGTGCATCCGAGCGCACATGAGCATTAGGCTCAAACCCAACACATAAAACCGATGAGTTCCGTCCTAAAACTAATTGGCAATAGAAAGAGTGGTTTACCGAGCTTATATACTAGATTAGGAAGTCCCAATCTTGATGTGAGAACTAATTATCTCCAACAAGACTGATTATATATATAATTAAGCAATTAAACAAATAAATTAACACTTTAACAATTATTTATATAATTGAATAATTTCGAACATAGTTAAACAATTAATATATATATATATAAAGTGAGAAGGTGGAGGTGGAAAGTGACAGACCTGTGGTACGACAATGGCAAGGTTGAGGACTCCTAAAGATAGACCTTGGCCTGCACCTGAAGTTGTGGAGAATATGGATGCTAAAGCAAAGGGGACGCTGTAGGTAATCTGTGGATACATATATATCAAATTGACAATTCATACCAATCATATAATATATTGCATTCATAGCAATTAACACCACACCAAATCATATATGTATATATCCAGGGAGCTTTGTATCCAACCCCTATACTATTCAATGCCCCAAAGCATGCACACATTCAATGCTGCATGTCATGTGAAGTCATTTCATGTAACAAAAGTTGTGGATAACCAATTTGGTTCCAACTACTTTATTAACTCTACCAATTATTCTTTTTTATTTATGCTTTCAATTCATTTTGCCACGATTCTACCTACTTTTTTATATTGTACGATCTCCTAAAAATCTCTCTTTCACTAACCTTTAATGCATTTGCCTATTAACTGTCATGGACAAATGATGAACAAGCCAATCAAATTTTGTGACTATTGGTATGTTTAGTCGGGTCAATCTCACTTTTAAAAATAGTTAGTTGTGTTTGTTAAGCTATTAAGATAGTGTTTAATACAAATCGTAAATTTTATAAGTCTTTTCAAAACACATCCTAAGCTAATGTTTTAAAAACACTACTCACTGTTTGCTTGACCTAAAATAGTATTTTGATATAAATTTGACGACTACTCACTGTTTGCTCGACTTAAACTAATATTTTGGTATAAAATTGTATTTTGACTCGTAATAAGGAGGGGAAAAAAAGTTAAATTTGTTTTGTAAAACACTAAAATACACTAATGTTTAATACAAATCGTAAATTTTACCTGTGTTTTCAAAACACGCCCTAAAACGCTTTTTTTTTTTTTAGAGCATGTCAAATACCTATTAAATTCCAAAATTAAAAAAATACACCAAAACAATTTTGTTATTGGCTTTAGCAAACACAGCCTTATACTAAAATAAAAATAATGATGACTCACCGCGAGAGGAATGCCTAGGAGAGAAAACAAGGCGAGAGCGCCGGCCTTGACGTGAGTGGGAGGAGGCGGAGCAAAGGCGGCGCCGGAAAGCAGGGCCTGCTCACGTGCATGCTCGGCCATCTTGGTAATCACCACCATCATCCCCAAGCAAACCGCCAGCACGATGTTTACTAACCCCCACAGCCGCTTTACTCCGCCGACCATGCGTGCAAGCGGCTCGATTGCCAGTGACGTCACCCCAAGTACAATCGAGTTCAGCATCAAACCCAACGCGCCGGCGCGTACTCCGAGATCGTAGTTCCGGTCTCCTACTTTCCCGCCGTACACTTCCTTCCCCATCCAATCAGTGTCGAAAAGGACGAACGGGAACCACGCGATCCAGTTGAGACACGTCACCAGCATGAGAATCCACATCGGTTTCTGGAGGTTTCTTAAGGCGCCGAAGATTTCGCCGAAGAAAGGGAGTGTGGCGCAGACGCTAGGAGCCGCCTCGGACTTGCTGTTCGGGGTAGAAGTGAGAGGCTTTTCGGGGGTTAAGAAGGAGGCGATGATTGTCAGGGCGGCGAGTAAGGTGACGGATATGAAGAAACACGACTTCAGGTTGGCGCAATAGGCGTCACACGCCGCAGTTTCGGTGAAGGGGAAGAGGCGGTGGAGATGCCGGAAGCTTCCGGCCGCATAGCCCAGGACGTTTCCGACGGCCATGAAGAAGGAGAATCCGGCATTGGCTGTGCGAGTGCGCGAGTCGTCGCCGGCGGCCAGGTCCGCCAGGAGGGCGCGGCAGGGACCCTGTAAATAAATTTGCCGGAGGTTAATACAATTACAAATTATAACTACTAGAATAATATTAGTTAATTACCCAAAATCACCTTAAAGTATTTTATAAAATTATACATTAAGCCTTCTTTCGATCGATTACTCATACCTCGTTGTATAATTAAAATATATTTAAAGTTAAATATTAAATTTTCCATTATATATATATATATATATATATATATATATATATATATATATATATATATATATATATATATTCCATAAAATATAACGTTCGATACACAAACTAATTAAAATGCATAAAATGATAACTTTACAAATTTAGATATATATATATATATATATATATATATATATATATATATATATATATATATAGATTAATCAAGATGTGATGTGTTTTTTAAATTTTGTTGATATTTTTGTGAAAAGTAAGTTAATTTAATGGTCGTTTAGTGTAATTAACTCAAATAATGAAAGCTAATATATAATACCTGGAGGGTGTTGTTGGCGACGTCGAGGACCCAAAAACCGACGACAAAGACGGCTATGGCACGGGGTTTAGTGATACCCGGGGTGGAGGGGTCACCAGAGGCATGCCCGATGTCGGCAGCATACCCAATGAGAAAAACAGCTACAGAGACAAGGGCAGCGCCGGCGGCAATAAAGGGGCGGCGACGGCCGAATCGGGAGGTGCAGCGGTCAGAGTAGTAACCGACAGTGGGTTGGACGAGCATGCCGGAGATGGGACCACAGAGCCAGATGAAGGCGGACCATATATGGGGGACGCCCAGTAGTTGGACGTATGGGGTTAGGAGGGATAGTTGTAGGGCCCACCCAAATTGTATGCCGGCAGCGATCGACGCTACCAAGAACATTTTCCGGAGGGGGCTGGGCTCTGGTGGCTGGTGGTTTTCGATGTGGAGGCTGCATGGTGTTTTCTTAGAGGTTTCCATGGCTATGTCGCTAGCTTAATTAGCTTGCTTGTATGTGAAGTGTGCTATGTGTATTGTTTTGAGTGGTTTGGAGTTTGGGTGTGGAAGGAAATTTATAGAGGAAGGGGTTCAATGGGGGTATTTTAGTACTTGGATGGGTGGGCTTAGGAATAATTTGAAAATCTGAAACCCTAATTAAAACAATTTATTTATTTATTTTCGTGTTGGCATTACATTTATTTATTTTCGTGTTGGCATTACAAGTTATCATGGTAGGTAGATAATATATAATCACACGGTGAATTTGGACAATGTTGTAATAATAAAGTAGGGTAATAATATTTTTGGTAGAATAAGGATAATATAGTTAATGACAATAATATAATTGATGGTACAAGTCCGATCGATGATAATACAACTTAATGACACTATTTATAATTATACGGTTAATAATAATATTGTTCGATACTAGTCATTTCTTTCAAAAGATTCAAAAAAAAAATCAAAATTTTGAAGGTTAGAACTTTTTCATTTCATAAACTTCAAGAATTTACTCATCCTTTTACAAATGATTGTAATTTTAATCTTATATTTTTGTTTAAAATTAATTATCATTGTAGTGGTCTTCAATTTACACCTTCATCCTTCTAATCATTATATATTATCTACTTATTTAGTTGTGATTTTAAATAAAACAAAAAATAAATAAATAATTATATGTATAATGTTATATTTTATATATTTGTACGTAAAATATTAAAATGATAATTATTTAGGAACGGAACGAGTTTCTTTTAACCTTTTACCTGCATGTATTTGAATTCGTTTACTGAAAATTTTACATCTTTTATGAACCGGTAATAATTTATAATTGTGGACAGAGTAGATGAAACGAAACGTGTAACAGAAACACCCTTGGAAATAATAAAGCTTAGAATCAATCACGTCTATTAATTTCTGTTAAACACTTGAACCCCACGACAGTTATGCTGACCTCCTAATTTTAAAAATAATGGGACCTTCAAGTTGTCCAACAAATTGGTCATATAAACTAAAGGAAAAGTAATATCAATTATTAACGTTCAAGTCATAATAATATTAACTTTTAAAATTATTAAAACAGATAAAAACTATCAACTTATATAAAACAATAATACGTCTTACTTTTTGGGTAAAAATCTTAATTTCAGCGATGATGTAACAATATATTCTTTATATGTCATAAAAAAGTTGGATGAGGGGCGTGATGTTGATTTTATTTATTTAAAAAATTTGGATGAGGGGTGTGATGTTGATTTTATTTATATATAAAATTAAAAAATTTAATTATGTTTAAATTTGTAAAAAAAAAATTTGATTATTAAAATTTCATCTTTTAATTTAATCACACAGTAAGATTTTTTTTCAATTATGTTAAAAAATATTTATTAAAAATATTTTAAATAAATAAAAAAAATCCCAAAAATAAGTTATCAAAAGACTTCAAAAGAAAATGATTTGAAAATAAAATTTGAAAAAATTTCTTAAATATTTTTTACAACAATTAATTATAATAATTTTATTAAAAAAAATAATTTATATATTTTTTAAATATTAAATGATATTAATTATATTTTAAAAATAAAATCCACATCACATAATTAAATCCCATTTTTGGATGGCATGTAAAAAAACCAATTGCCACATCATCGCCGGAACTAAATTTTTTGCCGGAAAAGTAAAACGTATTATTTTTTGTGAATACGTTGATTGTTTGGATCACTCCTAGTAATTTTCAATGTTGGTGTTATTTTGTGTTCAAAGTTGATTGTTGATATTATTTTGGGTCATTTCTCAATTTTAAATAATACATTTGAAATGCCAATATAATCAATGGGATCTTGAAATTAATGGGATCTTGAACTATTGTATTTTATTGCCAATATAATCAAAATAAGGGTGATGTTATTCGGTCAAATAAAAACTATGATGTTATTACGAGATTCAGATTGGAAATACGGGGTGCGGTCAAACTGCGGGTGCGCGTGACTCCTGGACAGAGTGGGGAAGCCCCACGAATCCTATTAGGGGTCGCATCCGCCACTCATGAGACAAAATCACTTTCGAAAATTGCACGATAAAACCGAACGAAATAGATCTGAATTCACCCTCCGAAATTGATTACGGTAATGGATCAAACACTAATGATGTAGATCCTCAACAATTGGATGCAAACCGAAGGAGAAACGCCCATACACTCAGTTGTGTTTTTAACATTTTTCATTTTTTTTATTTATGCTCTTTTTTACTATTTTTGAATTGGAAGTTGTTAGATTAGATGTAGATAAAATGAATCGGTTTTTTTTTACTATGTTGAGATGGATCAAGTACGTGTCGAGGTTCTCGAAGAGCCTCATCCCAAGCATGTTGCTCACGAGCCTCGTCATGATGAGAAATTTATTCCTGAGGTTGTTCAACCCAAGGTAGGTATTCCCGAGCCTCATCACATATCTCCTATCCTTGGCATGGGTGTTCCGGGCATCCCGGACGTGTTGACATGTTATGCAAAGCACAAAGATAATGTGGTATTAGTCAACAAGGTAATATTTCGGATATTGTATTAAAGTTTGATACTAATACTATTTTTTATTGATTTTGTAAGATAACGTGAATACTTGTTGTTATTGTTAGGACAATAACCAAACGATCATGGTCATGAAAAAACTTAATGAGATCAAGGATGTACATGAGTAGCCTCAATATCTTGACGATCCATATTCATGGTTCGATTTGACCCGACAGAGTAGCCTTATCGACTTAGAGGACCTTCACTTCTTTGGGGTAGATCATACATTAATACATGTATTTGTTAATACAAGAATTCGTTGAGAGATGACACCCCAAAACAAACACCTTTCACGTGTTGTGGGGCGAGATGGGTATAACACTTCACAATGTACAGGTCATTACAGGACTCTCCATAGATGGGGACGTGCTTCTTATACCCCAAACGATGAACTATCTAGGACGGAGTAACTTGTCGATGTTTTGGATAACCCCTCGAGGAGGCCCTTCGGTAGAAGACTCAAATATATTGAGGAGGGTCACTACTCAAATGTTGACGGATCCAAATGCCCATATGCCACCATTGTATCCACTTACTTGCTACTATTCATCTCGTGAGTCTTGGTAATTGACAAATCTACCAACACTCTTCGACCATGGCCGGCTAATAGACTTGGTCCTTAATCTCGAGAGGACGGGTACATGCAAATGCATGGGGCACTAATACTCCCGTATATTTTGTACATGTCTCTAGAGGACATATCGATGAAGGGTATGGTGACAATGGGAGGTTGCTCAACAACTCGATCTACTTGTATGGTTCCACATTTTCATACTAAGCCTCCGTACTTCTATGTTGACATCATATTAAATTATATTTTTCATGCAATTTTGGATATGTGTGTACTTTCCATCGCTAGGGTTTGCAGCCATAGAGGATGTAAGCATGCATGAGCACGCATGATGGTCTTCAAGACTTGTCATCTTGAAGCCACCAATGTCTATCTTGTAGAAGGTCCAATAATTACGTGCACAACTAGACGAGATGAGGGTTGGAAAAGTAAAGTTCATGCCACGTGAGGGTTCAAGATGTGAAGTCCGTGTCAATGTTGCACTTTATATAGAATGTGCAACAATATGCTTTACTTTTGGAAGCACTACATTCGGAGCGCATATAAGACCTAACTCTTGATCGGTGGCAACACCTTCGGTATTTTGTTGTTGCACAAATGATTGTGTCTCTTGAAAGCTCACTTATAGATATATGTATTTGACATGATTAACCTTCTTATCCGCATGGATTCATTGGGCGTCCCTTATGGCCAAGAGTTGGCCACATATATTTTTCTCCGTCCCTTAATTACATAATGATTTTTCTTCGTTCAAGATGCACTACCATATGAATGGTTTTACTCACATCTTGAATGACCTCCATGGTATGATCAAAATTGTTGAGCTAAATATAAATATTGATAACGTGAAGAAAGTTCTTAATGTCAATAGAGAAAAAGAGTTTAAGAATGTAACCAAGACCAAGAATAATTATCAAAGAAAGACAATTGAGTTGCAAAACTCAAGATTGGTGAGAAGCCAAAGGTGGCATCAAACCGTAATTGTTATTACCGCAATGCTAAGGGACAATTGTAGAAAATATTGTCTCAATACTTGGAAGACAAGAAGAATGGGACATTGAAATCCAGCACTTTAGGTATTTATGTTATTAAATTATGTCAACTGATGCTCTTACCCTGAGGAATAAATATACTATGTGAGTGGAAGGAGAGCACGGACTCCGGTGAGGTGGTCGATTTCTTTATCTCACATCTAGACTATAGGCATTTGCTACACATGTTTTCTTACGTTATTGTCACAGACTCGACGTATAAGACCAACGAGTAAGTATTCTTGTTTTTACTTTGTTTCATACATATCTCTATTTTTACATCACTTATAGCTAATCCTTCATTTGTATTGATACATTATGCCGTTGTTAGAGATCCTCGGAATCACAAGCACACATTAATGTTCAACGTGATAGTCTATGTGTAGATGGATCCACAACAAATACATGCACGCTAGTGAGCCAGAGCACTGATTGCTACTATTCAGGACTTGCCTTTGGTATAAGCAATCCACAGAGCTATAAAATGAGATGCTTGTTTTTACGGATCAGATGACACTGTTGAGGGAGATTCTTGAGTCTTGCTGTTAGGGGAGAGATTCCAAGTGGTTAATGATAGAAATAGCGCGGATCTAGATTGAACTAAGTGTTCAACTACTCCGTTGTGGATTGCGGATGGGGTTCAAACAAATAGAATGTGGGTGGTGGAAGCTATGAGATAGAAATGAAAGTGAATGGTTGATCCGATCTAGGTAGATAATCAAGCCGTTGAAGTGGATAGGATAGTTGATCCTTCAAAAGGATCCTCGAATACGAATTCTTGGATCAAAGACTAGATCAAAAATAGAACTTTAAGGGAATGGAAGGGGAAGTGATGCCCAAACTAAGTAGGAGGAATTTACCTTCTCAATACTTAGTTAATTTAAACATGAATTACAAAGAGACCAAACATCCTTTTTATAGTAGATGAAGGCCAAACAATTAGTCGGAAATTAAATGGCGGGAAATAAAGTCGGGGCTAACTCCCGAATTGAAAGGTCGAGACCATCAATGGTCGGAATTTAACTCTCGGAATTAAGTTCCGAAAATTAAAAGTCTATTATTTAAATTGCAAAAATATAATAAAATATAATAATATATGCTAGCTTCATGCCATGGATAGGCATGCCGCTTGTTAGGTCGTCTTAGCCGGGCTCACGAATGACGATGTCATCCGGGGGCGTATCATTCTCCTCCTTTTGGCTGTGAAACGTTCTCGTTTGCACGGTCCGGAAAGAAGGGAGAAACCTTGAGAACAAGACCCTTGACTTGAGCACCGGGGCACGTCATAAGAGTCCGGAGGCTTGGACTTGTAGTCTCTTAAGATGATGGAGTAAAGAAGCTTAGGGTCGAACCCTTGCTCTGATACCAATGATAGAAATAGCGCGGATCTAGATCGAACTAAGCGTTCAACTACTCCGTTGTGGATTGCGGATGGGGTTCAAACAAATAGAATGTGGGTGGCGGAAGCTATGAGATGGAAATGAAAGTGAATGGTTGATCCGATCTAGGTAGATCAATCAAACCGTTGAAGTGGATAGGATAGTTGATCCTTCAAAAGGATCCCCGAATACGAATGCTTGGATCAAAGACTAGATTCAAAATAGAACTTTTAGGTGATGAAAGGGGAAGTGATGCCCAAACTAAGTAGGAGGATTTTACCTTCTCAATACTTAGTTAATTTGAACATGAATTACAAAGAATTCAAGCATCCCTTATATAGTGGATGAGGACCAAACCAGTAGTCGGAAATAAATGGCGGGAACTAAAGTCAGGGCTAACTCCCGAATTGAATGGTCAAGACCATCAATGGTCGGAATTTAACTTCCGGAGTTAAAATTCCGAAAATTAAAAGTCTATTATTTAAATTGCAAAAATATAATAAAATATAATAATATATGCTAGCTTCATGCCATGGATAGGCATGCCGCTTGTTAGTTCATCTTAGCTGGGCTCACGGATGGCGATGTCATCCGGGGGCGTATCAGTTAAGGCTTATGAGATGCTTAGACCATAGAGTAAAGAGGTGGATTGGTTCAGAGTAGTTGGGGATCCAGGCAACACGTCCAAGCATTGTTTTACACTATGGATGTCGATCATTGGCCAATTATCTACTCGAGATAGATTATAATTATTGGTATTGATCTTATTTGTAGGTGGTGCACAAGGGAGAGTGAGACTCGTGACAACTTAATTTTTTGGTTGCACATATGCACGAGATTTTTGAAGGCAGGTTGTTGCGAATTTTAAGATTCCTAGAGATATCACCACTAGATTAGAGGTTTTGGATTGGTTGATTCACACTGTACATGGCAAGAGTTGGTGCGTTTTCTACTACGGTCTACTACCTTTGGTATTCTAGGAATGTATTAGTGTTTGACCAGAACAAAATCATGATAGATATCCTCGTGAGACTAATGAGGACCCACGTCTACAATTTGTTGCACGAGGCATTCCCAAATGGTGTTAGAGGGTGGATTGCATATTAGCAGTTGGTTTTTACCAAATATGTATATTGGTCCAAACTTTGATGTTCTTTTGACCTATATGTGTAGTGGGCTTGGTATTAGTTTGCCGATGGCATCGCCGAAGATGAATTGACCATTTTCCAGAGGTTTGGACATCAATTTGGCTTGTGAGTATCTTTGTGTGATGATGACTTTTCCGAAGGTGGACGAGCCTCATGAGTTGTGTCGAATTTGGATGTATTATTTGATTTTTCAGATTTAGGGTAGTTGATATGTTTAAGAGGATTGCATGCCTTTCTAAAGTAATTTTGCATATGTGATTTTTGACCGCATACCGCAGGTCGCAGACATATACGTACATATACTTTGTTTGTTTTTTTTAAAATGTAATTGGGTCTTAATAAGGCCGGTTATGTTTTTTCTCTTTTTAATCAATGAATTTACTTTTACCTAAAAAAACAATAGTCCATGAGATACTTGTTAGGGTTTGAACCAAATCTAATTAGGAAAGATTCGAAAGATAATGAAAGCTGCATATGCGACTTCTCTATTTAGTCCGCACGAGCTCTCATTTGCCTCTGTCCCGCTAGGATTGAGATCGAAAGGAAATCAATAAAAAAATGTTTTAAATGACGATAGTAATCTACTCTCACAATACCAACTTGTTTTGTTTTCAAGATTTTAGCGAAAATTTCTCGTGTATATGCATTAATGATACTTTTTGTTTTTTTCTAAAAAGAAAACTCCTCTAATTAACCTCCACCGATTAATCTCTTTAATTACCCATTTTATAATTGAATTTTATATTATAATACATAAGACGAATATTAATAATCAACCATCAATTTTGTCAATCTTATCTGTCAACTCAACTCAAAGTGTAATCTTATATGATCCCATTTATAACAGCACATGACTTATAAGCTTCTTCCTTAAATTTTGTTAATATATATTAGATTTCTAGGGCTTATAAACTTCTTCCTTTAATTTTGTTAATATATATTAATTTTCTATAATATCAAATATTAATAGAAATTAATAAATAAAAATAAACAAATATAGAACCTAAACAAACGTACGTGGTTGTTACGCTTGATCGAAGAGGGTCATTTTGTTATTGTCTGCCACTTATAAGCTTAATAGTGATATGCATCTAAAATTGCTGGACTTGACACACTCCTAACTCATTTTGGTGATCGATTACTCGTTAACAAGGCTCAACAATTTCATAATGTGGCGGATGTTGCACAACTTTATGCTTTACACTTGTATCTCATAACAACACAAAATAAATTGTATCTCATAGCTCGGTGCCCACGATTAAAATAAAAAACCTTTGAATGTTAGAAAAGACTTATAATATTACACGAAATAGTCTATATATATATATATTAGATTTTAATTTTGTATGAAAAAGGTCACTTTGAGTTAGATTAAATAGAGAAAATATGATTCGGGTGTAACATTCATTGGTTTTGTGATTCGAAATCATAATAGAGATGTTATTAGCCTTGATGCAAAGAAAAATAACTTCAACTCAATCATAAAAGTTGAAGCATTCGCTCCTAAGGCCGGTTTACAAGAGGCAATCAGATTGCATATAAAAAGGATTGAAATCGAATGTGACAATTTGTGTGTTATTAGGGCACTCCAAGGTTTTTGGAACTGTCCATGAGATGTCGATATGATTATATCTGACTCCAGACTGAATCTTTTTTTTTTTGACGAAATCTAGATCAGACATGTTTTTAGAGAAATCAACTGTGTTGCTGACCGATTGACCCACTTGGGAAATCTCGACCCCCAACACTAACTTTTTTGATGATCTCGAACTTCATGTTCTCATCCACAAGGATGCTTTAGGTTGAACTACCTCGAGAAGGTAGTTTAACCTAACCGCTTTCCATTTTAAAAAAAAAAAATATAGAGAAAATTTGATTGGATTGTAAATTCACTGGAACCCTAGTAGTAGAAAGAGTCCATCCTCTATGAGTATGACAACACAAAATGAGGTTTCTGGCCTTTTCTAAAGCTTTTCCCTTTTGTCTTTTTTTTATTCAGTTATTCAACAGATGTTATGATTTCCAACCCATCTTTTCCATTTATTTACAATTCCTACCTACAATTTTCAGATTTTTATGGAAGGTAAAGGAAGTCATGTAGTGCGGTGACGGTCCACAGTATGCCGAGTGGGGTGTACGTACGTGGAAGAATCAGGAGGGTTCTGACAAAATCATGACAAGTTTTAATATATGAATGATGAGCAGTGATGTGTGGCTGTGGAAGGTCACAGATCACAGTTCAACTCTCGGTGGGGTCACGTAAATCTCCCCCGTCAACTATAAAGTCGATGCCTTCTAATAATTGCCAATTGACGACTCTACCCCCAAAACAAAAAGGTGCCAGCAACAAAATTTGTTTTGTCTTTGTAATTCTGTATAAATGAAGTTTCATATTAGTTTTAAAAAATGAAATAAAGTTTAATATTCTCTTACTTTTTTAGTTTGTATTACTGTTACTTAGTACTCGTATTTTCACTAAAAAAAATAACAATACGGTATGTTGTTGTGATTTTCATGATGTATAGTTTTCTGCCCATGTAAAGAAATACAGTAGTGGTAGACTTATTGTCATCCTTATTGCTAGCATGGTCAAAATCTCCATAGCCAAACAAATTATTAGTAGAACCATGTTTTTTATACAACAAGCATTTATTCTTTGTGCCATTCAAATATCTCACCATATATTTCATAGCATCCTATTATCCTAATGTGGTGATCTAGGATTAAACATATACCTGTTTAACACACTAATATCAAAAGCTAAATCAGGTTTAGTGGACAACATTTCATACATCAGAGAATCAACAACAATATCATAAGATACTTTGGCCATTTTGGCCTTACCATCCAAGGTAGTAGGACAATCTCTTTGAGATAGTTCCAGATGTCCTCCTAAGGGAACTAGTGCAGGTTTAGCATATTTCATATAAAACTTAGACAACACTTTATGAACATGTTCAGTTTGAGATAAAAGTATGGATTTATTAGGTCTATCTTTAATAATAGAAATGCCTAATATTTTTGTAGCATTACCTAAGTCCTTTATATCAAAGTTATCTTTAAGATCATGCTTACCACCAATGATGAGTACTTTAGAAGGAGAAATAGTTTTCTTATTCAGTTGAATAGACTTCATTTGTTATCTAGCTTGAATTGAAAAAACTAAAATAAAATTATTGTAAAATATGTGGCATAACTTACAAAGGACATGTGTCAAAATTCGATATTGCGCAATATAGAGAATATATTTGACGTAATTCGAGGTGACGTAATATTAAGATGACAAGTGAAGTAATAATGCATTAGCATTATATAGTAGATTTTCTCATCTTAGCTACTTTTAGTCGTGGCTTCCAAAAGACAAAAATATTATACTAAAACAAATACATTAAATTATATTCGGTACTATTTTTAACAAGTATAAATAAATTAGAATGAATTTTATTAACTTAACCAATTTCTAGAAAATGAATCAAATAACTATCTGATATAGAGGCTCGTGCCTCGTGGTGTACGAGGTAAACCATCGTTTTAAGACCTTATATTTATATTTATAAAGGTGTTTGTAATGAAAAGGAAATTACATAAAATCACTTTTAATAATCACATTTTTGCAATAAATATATTTTATAAAAATTTTAGCACAAATCACACTTAATATTCAACTATTTGACTAAACCACCCCTTATAAGTTTTTTGACATAAAACCACCCTTAATATTTATATGTGTGCAATTATCACCCCATACTATTTAAAACTACTTCAAAATAATTTAATATTGAAGCGTAGAGGAATTAAATTTTCATTATTAATATTATAATTAGTTTCAATAGTTTTATTAAGTATTATAGTTTGATTAAGTATTATAATTTATAATTAAAAATTAGTAATAAAAAAAACTATACAACTTTTATTAACCATGTAGAAAAATAAAAATAAAACTATACAAATTTTAATTTCAGTAATTTATATATTATTTCATGTTTTCAAGCCTAAATTAAATATATATTTTGTTAATAAGCTATAACTTTAAAAAGACAAAAATTAATTTTGTGGATAACACGAAATATTTTGGATTATATTTTGTAAATGGGTAATAATAATTATTTTTTAATTAATTTTATATTATAAGTTGTAATCCTTAACCAAAATATAATAGTTAATTAAACTTTTAAAATTAATTATGATTTTAATAATGAAATTTTGTGTTGTCTATGCTTTAATATAAATTATTTGAAGTAATTTTAATTAGTATGGAGTGATTAATTGCAAACATTTAGAAATTATGGGTGATTTTATGCAAAAAAAATAATATAAGAGGTGGTTTATTAAAAATAGTTGAATATTAAGGGTGGTTTTATGCTAAAATTTTTATAAAGGGTAATTTCTTGTAAAAAAATAGTGATTATTAAGGGTAATTTTTACTAGTTTTCTCAAAAAAAATCCATAAACAGTTGATATAGTATTAAATATTCATTTATGTTCCAATAATTTAGTGGTTATACACATTGTAACTGTCTTTAATATTTCTAGTCAATCCAAATTCAATTCTCATTGGTTATACTTTTACACATTTTATTTTACTATTGAGGCTTGTTATATCTAAATAATGAAAATGTGAATTGCTTATCTTTAAAAAAAAAAAACTTCAATCTTAACGCTTATCTATATATACTTTACTAAAACAGACGTCAAAATTTAAGACGTTGCGGCCTCGCAATTTTTCCCCTAAATTATTTTCTTACTAAATTATTTAATAAACCATATCAGCGATGTGTTTGAATTTGTTTTTGAAACAAAATATTTAAAAGGGCTTTCATGAATAAAAATTCGGTCAAATATTCTCCAACAGTATTCTTTCTGATATTTCTTTTCAGCTGCAATATCACAATATCAGTGATGTGTTCGTGTTGGCTTCAGGATATGCCATTTGATTCATCGCTCGAGACGATTGAGGTAGTGTGGTGTTGTTTGGTTCAAATATGATTCTCCGGTCCTGAGGTTACCAAAGCGGATGGGGTGCTGAGTCCGGATTCTTTAACCCTTATTCAGAAGTTGAACAGAGGGAAACATTGCTGGTATTAGGTGTAGTGTTTGAGCTTGATCTTTGCCAAGGTTGCACGGTTGAATGAGGTTTCTTGGTCTTGGATTATAAGAAGGGTAATCAAGCACCTCATTATCTTAATTTATGTAATGTAGGTTTAAGGATACTCATTGTCTGAACTTATGTATATGTAGGTTAAATTGTGAATTGAATTTATAATTAAATAATAGGAAAATTTTCCCCGATTTGGTCAATTTTTGCAATGAATGGTACACGTATTGGTGACTTATTTTTTGTTTTTTAATTATGTTTTTTATATTCCTGTCATACTAAATATACTAAATGTAATAATTACTACTTAACCCAATTTTTTAAGATTAGCTGTTAATCATATTAAATAATACGAGAAAAAGTATTTTTAATTAAGTACCCGTGCAAGGCACGGGTTATACACTACTACTTTACTAAAACAGACGTCAAAATTGATGACGTGGCGGTCTCGCAATTTTTTCCCTAAATCATTTTTTTACTAAATTATTTAATAAATCATAAAAAAAAAATTTACAAAATTATTAATTTAACCATAATATCTTTCTAACTAAATTATTTGTTAAAACAAAATCTCCTAAACCTAATAAAATCTACCGATCTTATCTTTTACGTTACCTGAAACTTCCCCGGTACATTATAATTCACACCTTATATATTTCTTATTTCTTTAGTTGATTAGCAATACTCGAAGTAGATCAACATCTTTAGGCAAGTCTGGTTTTCTTTTTCGCGGCCCGCCTGCTTCGTTCGCCATCGCTGCAACTGCCGCTCAATCGCCGTTGTGCCGACACTCTTCCTCGCCCCTTTCTAGGTACCTCAAGTGTTACAATCGCCGTTTTTGCTTATGAACTTTACAAGAATCGTCATTCTTGCTGTCACTTATGTTGGCGGAATAGTAGCACCTCTCAATTATAGATGAGTATGTGAGTTGCATCGTTTTTCTTAAACAAAAAAGATGATCTTGAAAGTTCTCTTTAGTGCAAATCGCATCATAGTTATAGTGTTGGTTGAATGTTAATTACTACGGCTGAATAATTCAAATAGTACAAAATTAAATTTATTTTTTTAAGTATTTCTCATAATCTATATACTATCCTAATACAATTTACACGTCATATGTTGTAACACCCCAAAGCCGTAGGACTCGAAGTGCTACTGGGCTAGGATCTCACAATGGATCCTGACCCTAGCCTGACAACAAGTTCACTGAATCTTACAACAAGGCACCGATAGATTAAATACAAAACATCAAACTGTTATAAAAGTATCAAAAGGTTTATACAACGCTGTTGAGTACAAACAAAACATAACGTATATACATGGTCAAAATAACCCGTAGCCCACGAGTACGACCCCAGTGTACGGAGCCCTCAACAGATCGCCCACTCTGGATCACTCTGCAGTTCTCCTAACCTGCAAAAGATCTACAACACGGTATGAAACCGTTAGCTAACCATACACATATATAAGAAGATGCAAGAGCGCACACACACATCAGAAAGTACTAAACACCTCATCATGATATCACGCATTACCCGGTTTATTATCTTTATAATCATCGTCCAATACTCAACTCATATATATAAATATCTCAATATGAACGTATGTGACACGAGGGATATAACCCTCGCCTCTCGGGAATAGTGCTAGTTGGAGTGGGGATCCGGTCCCACCTCCCGTGTACCCTATGGGAGTGGACAGGTGGCCGGCCCACTAAACCATAATGGCCTGCCCGTAGAGAACCTCCAGACTCCCAGCGGGATGAAAGGACAAGTTGTCACGGCCCTACATGGGCAATCAATAGACCATAGGTCGGTAATAACAATGTCATAACACGGCTATCAAGCATATACACACACCACTCATGCACACATCCAATATAAGGATGGCAGCTAAGTAAGTCCTATGGACTTACCTCAACCTCGGGAGTCTCAAACTCAAACACTCAAACGGCTCCGCTCTGGAGATCAACACATCCTAAACAAGGTATAACACATATATCACACTCATATCCATAACAGGGGTCACACCTAGACCCAAGGGATCCATAAGGATCATATTCCAACTCGTAGACCTCAAAGCCGTAACCGGCATAAACGATACCGTACTCAACCTCACTCTAACCTTATACTCGTACCTAGCATGCTACTAACGCTCATACTAGGAAAGGAAATGATCTACCTAACTTTAGGTAGAACCGGAACAAAACGCACCTGCGTAACACAAGGGACGCAGGGGCGGAAGGCAGGTACCGCGGGCGCGGCGGGACGTAGCCACGGGGCGGTGACAAGGAACGCTGGCAAACGCAGGCACGCCGCTGGCACGACGCAGGCGCTGCGACACGGTAGCCGCGGGGGCGGTGACTCTCGGCCGCGGGGCGGTGACTCTCAGCCGCGGGAGCGGCGACAACGCAGGAAACGATTCTGCGATTTCTCCTCAGCTCTTCACGTGATCACACACGTCTTCTCTCATCCAGGTTCAAACACATACATATACATACACATACAAACATCAATACACACCTATACATGCATCTAAACCTAAGCTAAGAGATTGAATCCAAGGAAAGAAAGAAGAAGGAGCAAGATTGCTTACCACTCTTGTGGTCCTAACTGTAGAAAAGAGCTCACACACCTCCAGGCTGGCTTCCAAGCTCAGCATGCACACAATGAACAACAACAACAACAACAGTCACTACTCACACAAAACTCAAGCTAAACTCTTTCAAAACTAGGATCAAGGTCAAAGGGAAGCAAGGGAAGCTAGGGACGTGGAAAGCTGGAAGGAAAGTGAAGAACAAGCCCTTGATCAGCCAAGGCAAAGATTAAGAAAGGTAAAGAGTAAAGCACGGGTCAAAGAGTCAAAGAAGACGGCTGCAGCCGCCGGAAACCGCAGGAGCAGAAACCCGCAGGGGCGGCACCCCCATCCGCGGGTGCGGCTAAGCCACAACTCGGTCAAAACTAGTCTCGGCTAAAGATCAAACTCGGTCAAAAAACTAAGGCTCTTACATATGTCAACCAATGTAATTTTTTTAATTATATTTTAATCTCTTAAATCAAAACTTTAATCAGAGGCTTCAAATTTCGTTGGCCGGTTCTGCTAACACTGAGGCCGGAGGTTCATTTTACCCTATTATTCATATTTCTTTATTTAATATTGATATGTATACCTTAAATGTTTGTATTGTAGACTCTATAATGAAATCTATTCTTAAATTAGACGGTCCGATACACGTACATGTATGATATATACTCTAAGTTAGACCAAACATCTCGTATGTTTTTTTTGTTTTATTTTCCAGAAAAAAATTGTGAAAAAGAATTAAAGGAAGATGAGGAAAAGTAAGATGAGTTATGTGCAATATAAAAAATATGAAGAGAAAGTTATGTATTAATTAGAGCATAAAGGTAGACATGGAATCGGTTTGGTTCAAACCGGAGAACCGGAGGTTTTCAAACCGGCGGTTTAGGTTTGACCAATTTAGGTTTCCGCCGATTCAAGGTTTGAACCGTCGGTTTTCAAACCGATTCAAGGTTTTCAAACCAGCGGTTTAGGTTGGCCGGTTTAGGTTTCCGCCGATTCAAGGTTTAGGTTTCGGTTTGTAAAAATAAAAAACCTAAACCGATGGTTTGAACCGGCCCAAACCGTCGGTTTGAACTGACGGTTTGCGACGGTTTTTTAACCGACGGTTTAATATTTAATAGGTTTTTTATTTTTTTTTAAAAAAACTTGAAAACCGACGGTTTGGTTGGTTAAACCGTCGGTTTTCTATTTTTTAAATTATTTATAAAAAAAATTCATTCCGACGGTTTTGTGGTTAAAACCGACGGTGTTGCTTCCGGGCCGGTTTTTCTTTCTTTTTTTTTTTTATAAATAAACCGTGGCTAAACCGGCAAACCGGCGGTTTAGGTTTGCAACCCATACAGGTGATGATGTGGCTAATGATATAATGGCATGGGGTTAAATCTCATGTGCAATGGCCCAAACTAAACGTAGCATACATATATAAACGAATTGGTTGTTAGACTAATTTGAAGCAATATGCAAGGCATGTCTCTCCTCTATTAAATGCCATGCTCTTCACAGTAAAAACACCTTCAATCTATATGTTTCCTCAGCCAACAATTGCTCATGCTTATCCTTAATTTCCTTCATCTCCCTGATGTGAACCAACCTTTATTATGCTTGTCTTGTTCTAATCTTTCAAATGATAAGCCTCGTCATTATTCTCAGCTATTTTAGGAAAGTATGTATTATACGTCATAAACTAAGGATAAATAATGTTTTTGACACGTAACTACTATTTTTTGTCAATACCTGAGAACGAAAAGCCGGAAAGTAGAAGAGGGGAAATGTCCGGGAATTAAAATCCAGAAAGTAGAAGAGGGGAATTGAGAGTCAGTAAGTGGAGGATGTGACGGCTAGTAACCGAAACCGTGGGAAAAAACTTTAACCTAATTGGCTAATGAAAAAAGGAAGGAAATTGGGTAATAGATTTGACCTAGTTAGATCAAACCAAACCACAATATTAAGCTTTTATGTATACATCTAGGGTTTTTGGTGGTACAAGCTAGGATAAGAGAAACCTATAGATGCAAACACAAACGTTAAGAATAAATCGAATAAAGACGAGATTCAATACTGAATTCAATCTAGAATAAATGAGCTAACAATCAAATCAAACTAAGAATTAGATGAAGAGCACCATGACTTAAACAAGAGAGATGCACACGAAATTTGAACAAAATGCTAATCCTATTGATAATATTGGAGCTAATCGATGTATAATATTGTTCAACTATAAGTTCATTTGAATGAATGACAGGAAACCTCTATTTATAGGAAAATAGTTATAATAGGAGGTATAACTAACCTAGAAATCATAATAAAAAGATATGCATAACGGTAAAAACATCGAAAGATAAACGATCATAATTAAGTATTATAAGATTGTCTACAACCGAAAACATCATTAAAGAGCAAATAATCGACGGGAGCGTGTGGCAGCGTGGGGACGTGTTGTCGGAGAGGTTAGACGTCCTTATGGATTCTTTTTGTGCTTGGGCTTCCTTTATACAATAAAGAATATGAGTGAATTAGTAGACGAAAGTTTGGACTCGGGATTCTTAAAGCTTCTTGAATCAGTATAATCAATGTGTCATCAAGATTATAAACAAATAATAGAAAGAACATATTATAATTCCTAAATCCGTAAATTCATTCAGTTTCTTCTTTTGGAAGGTTCCAAACGAGCTCCTTATCTCCTTAGCTTCATTTCACCGTGGGGCTAAATCCAGTGTCAAATTTCGTAGTCCAGATCACATCATCTTCACCTTCTTACCTTGGATTTGTCCCCGAATCAATGTTGTAAGAGCCTTAGTCTTTGGGAGCCAGTTTTGGCCTTAGCCGCCCCCGCGGGTTCAGGGAGCCGCCTCTGCGGCTCGTGTAGCTTTCCGCCCCTGCGGCTCAGGGAACCGCCCCTGCGGTTTCTTGCGGCTGTAGCCGGCTTTGTTGACCGTTTGACTCGTGCTTTACTCTTCTCTTCCTTATACCATTCTTTTCCTTGCTGAGCAAGGGTTTCCTTCTTCACTTCATTTCCAGCTTTTCACGTTCTTCTTCCCTTCCTTTCCCTTCTTGATCTTGCTTGAGAGTTCCTTGGAGTTTGATAGAGTTTTGGTGTGGCTTTGTGTTGTTGGATGTAGTGTGCATGTTTGCTGAGCTTCAGATGCCAGCTGAGAGTGTATTTTGTACTTTCCTTGGGTGATCACAACAGTAGAGGTGAGCTTCTTGCTTCTCCTTCCTTTCTTTCTTTCTTGTTCTTCCTCCTTAGCTTAGGATTAGATTAATTGAATGTAGATTGTTGTTGGAATGTGTATGTATATGTATGTGTGTGACTTTGGAATGGAGAAGACGTGATTTGATCACGTGAAGAGCCGAAGAGGAATCGCGGGGTCACTTTCTACATTGTCGCCGCCCCCGCGCTTGGAAGCCGCCGCCCCTGCGGGAGCTGTGTCACAGCGTCTGCGACGTGCCTGCGTTGTCTGCGGCCACTGTCACCGCGCCTACGGCTGAGCCTTTCCGCGCATGCGGGTTGCCTTGCTCCGCCCCTGTATCTCTCTTGTCACGCAGGTGCGTCTTGTCCTGGGTCTACCTAGAGTTGATTAGATCCTTTCCTTTCCTAGTATGAGCGGGTTAGTAGCATGCTAGGTACGTGTATGAGGTTAGAATGAGGATGATCATGATATCATTTATGCCGGTTATGGCTTTGAGGTTTATGAGTTAGGATATGATCCTTATGGATCCCTTGGGTCTAGGTGTGACCCCTTTGATAGATATGAGTTGACATATTGTTATGCCTTGTTATTAGGCAGTGTTGTCCTCCAGATTGGAGTGGACCGTGTTTGAGATCGTGGTTGAGACTACTATTGAGGTTGAGGTAAGTCCATAGGACTTACTTAGCTGTCATCCTTATATTGGATGTATGCATGAGTGGTGTTTGTTATATGCTTTATAGCATGCGATATGGTTTATTACCAACCTATGATATATTGACCGCCCATTGTAGTGGTTGTGACAACTTGCCTTTCATCCCGTAGTGGAGTCTAGGAAGTTCTCTGTAGTCTAGTTAGATCTGGTATACGGGAAGGGCACTGGCCACTCATTATGGTATACGGGAAGGTGCACTGATACCACTCCAGCTAGCTATTGCACTCACAGGTGAGGACTTTATATATATTCCTCGTGTCACATATATTCATATGCAGATATTTATATACTATTTGAGTGTTGGATTTATTAAAGATAATTAACCGGGTAAATGTGTGACAACATGCTTATATGCTATCATTCCTGATGTGTGTTTGTGCTCTTGCATCTCTATATATGTATGTATGGTTAGCTAACGGTTTTATACCGTGTTGTAGATCCTTAGCAGGTTAGGAGAGATGCAGAGTGATCCAGAGGGATGATCCGCTGAGGGCTCCGTACACTGGGGCGATATCGTGGGATATGGGATATTTATGTTGTACGGATATATATTTTGATTTTGTACTCAGCGGATACTCTGTATTACCTTTTGATATGTGTGTGTGTGTGTGTGTGTATATATATATATATATATATCAGTTTTATGTTTTGTTTTAATCTATTTGTGCCTTGTTGTAAGATTCAGTGAACTTGTTGTCAAGCTAGGGTCAGGATCCATTGTGAGATCCTAGCCCAGTAGCACCTCGAGTCCTACGGATATGGGGTGTTACAAATGTCAAGCTCAAAGTGGGTACATCCATGAAGAAAACTCGATGAGGTACTTGTTAGGTGTAAACAATCAAATCATGAGGCACAAACCATTCACCGGTAGGTAAATAAAAAATAGCAGAGGAAGGAGATAAATGAGTAATGCCCTTAAGTGGCATAAGAAACTTTGAGGGGATGAGGCCCTATGTCAGATCCATGTCTAGGGAAGGTCACCTGCAAAGGTGTGGTAGTTGGGGATGGGGAAGATGACAAGGAGAGATGGAAATCGAACAAGGCCTTAGGCTAGAACGTCCTTGGGGACGGGAATCGAACAAGGAGAGACGGGAATCAACATGTTTGGGAACATCCACTAGGATGTTCAATTCCCAAACATGTTGATGGAGTTGAAACTAATTTAGTTATGGGTGTCGTAACTAGTTTTCAAGGAGGCTCTTTTCAGGTGGGATGATGAAAAATGTCCTTGGGGACGGGAATCGAACAAGGCCTTAGGCTAGAACACCACATCATTCATCTAGGATAGTGGGGTTGTAGTTAGGCAAGGAGAAACGCATAAATACTTGAAATATTGACCGTATATGACAACGGGTATGAGATGAGGAACAATGTAGATATGTTCCCATTCATGCCTAATGATGTAATTTTGTGCCCCCTAAGAGACAATGTGATAATAGATGGTGGAAGCGGGACTTGAATGTCTTCCTCGATCTTAAGGTTGTCAGAGAAATTATTAACTTGGAACATAGGTAAAATAGGAGCATCATAAAGATTAGACTTAGGAATGGACAAAGATAGGGAGAGAGGAAGGGCAAGAGTCAACAATAGACTCAAATAAAGAGATAGAATACCACTATCTAGAGGAATTTATAGCTCTTTATAGTGTGTCTCAAGGTCAGATTTCCCAATATCGGTGTCACTACCAGGTTGTAGGAGTAGGGGAGTCAAACGAGGCTAACAAGCCAGGTTCGGGTCACAACATGCTCGGGTTGGAATCAGGTAGGGTAAAAATAAAAAGTGTGGTTGTTAAGTGGTTTATTTGGGTCGATCGGGTCAGGTATTGCTTTTTCGGTCTGAAACGTGTCATCAGGTAGTCTCGGTTCTTGGGTTATAATGAATCAGTTTAGCTCAGTTATTGGTTCATTTTGGGTCGATTCACTTCGGGTTTTAATTGATTCGGGTAGCGGTTCCAACTGATGCGGGTCAATCGGGTTGATGTCGGGTTGGGTCAAAACCGGTCTGATTACTTAACATCTTGATTCGGGTCGGTTTTTAGGTTGGATACTTTGTCAGGTTGAATCTGGGTTACCTAGTTAGGTCGAGTAACTCTTAGATATACACTTTTTCATTAAAATTTATGTGAAGATGATAATTTGATCCAGATATCCGGATTTAAAAATATAAGAACCCTAATCCAGATACGATATGGATGATTGGATTTGGTCGTATATCCGGATAATTGTCCGTTTGATCCAAATTATAAAACATGACATTGGAAACACAAACGTTACTAATAAATTGAATAGAAAAGTGATTCAATACCAAATTTAATCTATAATGATTGAACTAATAATTGAATCAAATACTAGAATGGATAAAGAATACCACGACTGAAACGAGAGAGATATGCACTCGAAATCTTGAACAAAATCCTGAATTCAGGGCTAATCCAATAATATTGACAAAATACGCACAATATTACTCAATAATAAACTAATAAGAATGAATGTCAAGAGACCCTCTACTAATTGCAAAGGTTTAACTAACCTATAAATAATAATAAAAAAGACATAAAGATAAAACTTGAAAAATAAACTATACTAACTAACTAATAACTATAAGATTGTCTAAACCGAAAGATGAAAAAAAAAAATCAATGAGGGCATGTGTGGGCGTGTAGGAGAAGAAGTTGGACCTCCTTATGGTTTCTGGTTGGACATAAACTTCCTTTATCCGGTAAAAAAAGTAGAAGTTGATTTGTAGAAGAAAATTTAGGCTTATGCTTCTTAAAGCAGTCTAATGAACAGATCTTCCATATTATAAATAAATAAATAAAAGAAAGAGAATACTATAAATTCTATATATGAGAACTTCATTCAGTTGCTTCTTCCGAAAGGTTTTAAATGAACTCCTTTGTTTCATTCTCAACTGTGTTAAATCTGGTGTCAAACTTTATAATCCATATCACATCAATCTGTCTTGGTACTCTTCAACTAAACACCAATTTATTTTATTCACTTTCTACATACTCCTATTGAGATATTAACATACTTCTCATATCTAACTTCGAAAGATACCTTGTATATTGATAACATGATTTATCGACCTGTTGCAGTCATACATTTAGTTAGATTTCTCCTTCCCGCATTCATGTTTTGGTCTTAGTTTGTGTCATTTATGCTTGTTTAGTGTTACTTTGCAAGAATAGATGTCTACACACACTATTTGTGGCTTTGTAGGTGATTTGACACATTTTGGAGCTAAAACGGCGTATTTGAGGATCTAGCCTCGACGTGGACGCATTGGAGCGAGCCTACGTGCACGGGAAAGGGCTAGGAATCGAGCTAAAGACACGAAGGAACGAAGGGATGGCATCTCGGCCTTGATCTCGGCCGAGGTCCCTTGATCTCGGGCCGAGATGGCCTGATCTCGGGCCGAGAGCCATAATTTCGGTCGAGTTGGAAGGTTACTGTTGTGAAATCTCGGTCCCGATCTCGGCCGAGATTTTTTGACCGAGATTTCTTGAATGCTGAACCATGAAGCAGATCTCGGCCCCGACATGTAAAAATCTCGGGTTTCACCCGAGATTTCTTGCCCGAGATCCTGTGCGCCGATTTATTTTGTTCTTCCTGGATCAGTTTTGGCTCAGCCCGTTCTTTGGAAGGTTGTTTATTATAAAAGGAAGTCTTGGATTCATTTCAATGTGTGCTGGGAGTCGCCCAGAGTTAGCCCTAGAGGGGGGGAGCCGTCTCTTTCCCTATCCTTCTTCTTCTTCTTCTACATTTGTTCTTCTTAGTTTAGTTTAAAGTTGAAGACTTTTACATTCAGTTTTGTTTGGAAGAGAATGTTGGATTAAAGAATTGAAAAGATTGCAGGTTTTTATTTATTTGAAGTTAAGTTCTTTTTATTCCCCTTTGTTATTTATTTATTTGTCTTTTTTTGATATGATTGTTATTGGCTAGAACTTTGTGGTTCCAAGGTTGACAGGGATTTGTTTATGTCTTGGATTATGATGGATTATATTGTTCTTTGTTTTAGCTTTGAATTTCTTGAAATCCTAGTGGTTAGCTTGGACTTAAATCTAGTTAGAATCTTCTAGCTAGTAACCTAAGTTGGAATTGAGACTTACCCGGTGATATTCCTTCTTAGATACATGAGTAAATGATCATAGGTAATAAAGGTTTATCCTTTATTGGTTGAATGTGCTTAGATTCCTTCCTAAGTAGGGTAATACCTAAGACTTACCCAATAATGTTTTACCTTTCCCTTAGTTTGTAGTTTGGTTTTGATCAGAATTTCCTACCTCTCTACCTTGAGACTTACCCGGTAATAGGTAGTTGGTTTGGAACTAGATAGTCTTGAGACTTACCCGGTAATAGACTGTCAGCCTAGAAACGTTCATCCCTGTGGCTTTTCTACCATATATCTTTATGAGTCTTCCTGAATCTATATGTATAAACAATGACCTTGAACCCTTGGAATCCATTTCTTTCCTTTAACTTGATTATCTTTGTTTTCCCTTTTTGTTTGTTTGTTTTGACTTTCAATCAATAGTGACAGTTGATTGCGAGTCCTTTAAAACCCTTTCAAATCTTTTTTGATCTTTCTTCCCTTTTTTCCAACCCCTGTCTTTATTTGAGATATATCTTATCTTTAGTCATTGCTGTAGATTAATTTTCTCAGTCTCTGAGATTGACCCTGGAATATTTGTCCTACTTCGTACGATCCATACATTGTGGGTTCGTTGATATTTAAGGAATTATTACAGGTTATAAATATAAAATTATTCCATCCTAGTTTTGCTATCCTGTGGATTTTTATCTCTTTTGATAGTTGTTTATAGGGGTAAAACTAGCGAACATATATAAGGTCCGTGTTATTGTCAATTAGTTTTAGGATGAAACCCTAATAAGGTGATGTGTTGCGCTTGAACCTAACTCCTCTTATCATTTAAAATTAAATTAGATTCATATACATTGGCTTAAACTTGTTATAATGTTCATATCAAGTGCATCAGTTTTAGTTTCTACCCTAAAAAATAAAGTACCTTGATTTGACTCGGCCTTATTTTTCTAGAGTTATCTTGGATAAATTTAAGAAAACAAAAAAAAAAAGAAAGACCTTTGAAAAAAATTAGTTAAAAATAGAAGAAAAAATTAAACGGTGAAAAATTGAATCCACCTATTAAATTATAATTTGATGAATCAGAACTTTAAAAATTAATGACAAAACAATTTTAACAAATAAGAAAATAATGATGGATTTGTTGCGATTTGAACAATCTCTTCGTCAAAATTGATGATCCTATCAAGTTGTTAAGATTGTTTAATTTTTTATATTTATGTTAAGACCTATTTTTATATTAAACTAATTTGAATAAATAGTTAAAACTCTAAATCTAACCTCTATATATAACGTAGACTTCATTCAATCTATGAATCTAAACCTACACAAAATCTATCAATTTGTATTACTTTATTCAGAGAAGTCGATCATGGACACGGTAAGTCTTCAAGTGTATTCATAAGTATTGTTGTGTTGACTAAACACAAGTGTGTAGTGATCTTTCTATTGATTAGTAGAAGATCGAGAAGCTAATTCTCTCAGTCCAATAACTATTACTTTTTCAATCTTTTCAAGCCCGATCTTTAGGTAAATACTCTGAAATTATTCTGTTTAAAAATTTCACTTGGTATTGATGTCATTGAAATCTTTTTTTAAGTATATTGATTTAGTTTTGAGCTAAATACAATTTTTTTTGTAAATTTACCAAACTAATTACTGAAATTTAAAATCGGTTAATTCATTATTAATTATATTTTATATGATTATATATGTTAAAAATTTTAATTTTCTAAGTATATTTATTTAGTTTTGAGCTAAATACAATTTTTTTGTAAATCTACCAAACTAATTACTTAAATTTAAAATCGGTTAATTTATTATTAATTATATTTTATATGATTATATATTTTGAAAATTTTAATTTTAAACTCCAAAATGAGATATTACAATTACCGTATTTTGACGAGGGTTGTTTTGTTGCTTGTTATTCAAACGGAAAAGGTGTAACAAGGAGTATTTATATCATGTGGTATTATCAAAATGAGATATTACAAGTATTTGATGATTGTATTTTATTAAGTGCGGTTTAATATTGAAACCAATGATAATAATAATAACAAAATAATTATTATTCAATACATTTATATATGAATATACAATAAAACAAAAAAATAATAATAATAATAATAACAAAATAATACATTTAACTCGATATTATCCAAAATCCGCACAAGGTGCGGGTTTTGCCACGTATCACCTCCACTTTTCTACGGCTTCCAATTTTTCAAAAATCCTATTTTTAATTGATATAAATTGACAATTTCAATAAATCTTAATAAATTCGGAAAATTTGATCATCATATATCTATTAAAGAAGAGCCTTCTTTTGTCACGTGTCACCTCCACGTTTCTTGCCGCTCCCAATTTTTTTGCAAAAAACCTATTTTTAATTGAAATATAAATTGACAATTTCAATAAATCTTAATAAAATCGGAAAATCTTATCATCTTGTATCTATTAGAGGGGAGTCTTCTTCTTTTGTCACTCCATTCTTGCAGCTCCCAATTATTTTTTTGAAAAAACCTATTTTTAATTGAAATATAAATTGGTAATTTTAATTGAAATATAAATTGTAGATATTATTTGTTTCAATCTAATAGAAGAAATGTTAAAATGAGAATTAATATGTTCCAAGTTTTATCATGTTATAAGAAATTATAATTTATTTCAAATTTATAATATTAAAAACAATGCAAAATAAAATGCAATTATTTTTATAAGTAGTATATAGAAAACACATGTGCAGTGTACGGGTAATACACTGGTTTTTTAATTATTTCATCACAATAGGGTAGGTTGAAGTGAATAACAAACAATTAGACTTGGACAAATATGGACGGTCCGTCCACCCGAGAAAACATACAAGCATGGCAAAGTAGCCAGGTCCGTCCGGGCCGCTGAGCCCGGCCAGCCACCGGATACGACAAACTCAACGGCCCGTCCGTCCTATCATGTTAGTTTATTGTCCTCATGATGATGTATGGTGAAGATCTAATGAGAGGTATAAGTGTAGGAATCTAAATTGAAGAATCAACGTCCACCACAATTTTACCCTTTTTCAATATTTTGGGGTTGGCATTAATATATGAGAGTGAAAATAGATTAAACTTTGGAGCGAAATATGTGCTCATGATTCTTATTTTTAGGCTTTGATGGCATCAATTTACGCAAAATCTCCATCTTCAACCCACAAAATTCCATCTCTTTTGATCGACAGACAACCTGCGAAAACTGTTGATAGGACGAAATTGAAGCTGCAATTGGAGACTCTCAGGTGAATTTTGCTATAATCTTCAAATTTATTCTGCTTTGATAAATTAATTCTAATCAATGAAACTTCATTGTTGTATTTTGGCATATTTTCTTTTTGATAGTCGACTTAACTTATCTGTGTGTTTTTTAGCACAAAAGCATTGGTTAATCATTTGTAAGCCAATGGCCACTATAACTGAACCTGGTTTCGCAGGTAGCACATAGCCACATATATATTGATTTTGGGCATCAATTGATTTCTTGCCCATTCTAATGGATCTAGATGAATTTTTTTTTGAATCCTGCTTCTTTTGATGTTTGGCTGAAACGAATAAGAAGAAGAAAAAAAGTAAAATATAATCTTAAAAAACCTGAATCATTGATACCTTATGATTTGTTGTGATGGGTGTTTCCGGTGAAGGCCGGTTTCCTATGTGCATTGTTGTCCTTCCTCTTTTCATTTCATGTTCTTGAATTGGCTTTTTAAGTGATGAGCTTCAGTTTTTGTTTCTAGATGTGTAATGGTTCTTCCCTTAGAATTTGAAATGTGTGTACTGTGATCTGTCTTTTTCATGAAACTGTGTGACATTGAACTGCAGTTGATCATTTAACGAAAGGGTCGGATCATGAGTCTTGCATGCCTCCCGTGCCACGGTTCTCACTCATTTAGAAGTTACTCGGTATCAAGCTCTGACAACGAAGAAAGATGTTCAACGATAGCCAGCTGCTTGAGCAGGGTCCCACCCCAGAGAGGCGCAAACTCCTCAGCCTTGGCCTCGTCGAAAGTAAGTCCACAACCTTCTATGACAGAAAGGGCAGGCAGTGGAGGTGTGCCGCGACTGGTTAGGTCCCACGCAGTGCGAAGGGATATTGTAAGGGACTGGAATTTTGATCAGGCTGAGATAGTTGAACAATAGAAACTCGAATTAGGGGTACTGTGCTGACCAGTGAATAGCTTATAACTTGTATTTGCTTCAAGAGGAGAAATGGGCATAATAGATACAAGTTCAAATTTCTGTGGACATATTGAGGTTTACTAGAAGTTGGCAGATTAGGTCTTCATCTTCGAATTAGGGGTACTGTGCTGACCAGTGAATAGCTTATAACTTGTATTTGCTTCAAGAGGAGAAATGGGCATAATAGATACAAGTTCAAATTTCTGTGGACATATTGAGGTTTACTAGAAGTTGGCAGATTAGGTCTTCATCTTCGTCGCATCGCATGCTCTGCATTTTTTCATGAGCAAACACTTCAACTAGAAATCTCAAGCCACCGGGGGAACTCAATAAAATGTAATGTAACAAAATCAGCACAACCGGTTAAACCAATATAACCAATGTCTTAGCGTTGTAGACGAACATAGGGCAATTATGCATATTCAGTAGCCGTCTCGCAAGTATGTCAACCCCAACCCGGCATCTGATGAAGACGCAATTCTGTTCACCTTAACATATCCTCGGCATTACAGACCATAAACTTCCCCATTCACTTCCCCGTGCCTTAGGGTAGCTTAGGGTAATCTCGTAATTTTTGCAGCACCAATGTGCTTCCAAGAGACATCACATAAATGTTGTCATAAGAGTCTTCCAAGTCCAAATCAAGGATCAAAGTTTACCAAATACTAAACAAATAATGTCAAAAGAGGCTTTAAAACACCAGAATATGAATCCCAGGATTTACAGGACAAAAGGAAACCTAAATCCATATCAATAATCATCCAATGTTATAGCGGATAGACAAGTTGATCTAAAAGCCCCTGGCACTGCATTAAACTACAACATACGGCCTTCCAAATTAAGGTACATAAAATGTCTGAACATCAACCAACAAAGTTCTTAAGAGGGAAAAAAAAAAAAGCCTCCCGCAAATCTGCTTCTGCACCACCCAAGATGAGGGCTCAACTGCGCCACTGTCCTGAGCAACTAAAATGGAAGTAAATGCAAATCATAAATTTCATTTAGGACCAAAGATGCTCATTTACAATCACAAATTAATCTACAAATCTGGAAACACGAGACACTTTATATTGAAAGGTCACAAATTATAACCACATTTACTTGAATAAAGCAAACTCAGGTGCCAATAATAACCTTTCAGGACAAATATGGTGAATATCAAAAGAAGTAATAATGACTCAAAATAATATATTTCTTCCACATACACCAAAATAATCTTGAACTCTATAGACTCAATATAATACAAACAAACACAAATTGAATCATTATTGTTTATCCACCAAGCTAGCTTGTATCGTTTTTGTTTTGATGATTTTTTTGTTTATGTCTTGTTTGCATATTTTAATTATTTTTTCAAAATAGAACTCATACAGTAGAGGCGGTGCATCTGTGATATAGTTCTGGGGCTTCCACCAAGTGCCACAAACATTTTAAAATCCATGTGGCGCATCACAACAATTTTAAAAGTCGATCAAAATATGATCACAAACTTGAATAAAAACCAACATACCTGTACAGATTTTTAACTGCAAAATACAGGAAGACACCAAATCAGCTTGCCATTGATAAAGCACATGCTTCAACTGCAGGAGAAGTGGGACATGGAACACCAATCCTATCAAGCAGTTTCATACAAGGATCAGATAAACCAAGGTCCAGCGGATTTCTCAACCCTTCATTTTCTTTGCCAGCTTTGTTAGCAGAATATTGTCTAGATCCACCAACGTGATTTTTATATTCCTCAGGACGGTCCTTATGAATAGTCATACCGAACAGTTGAATTGAAGTTATACCCACTTTGGGTGTAGAACGTCCCGCCATTAGTCCAGTGAAATCTGGACTACTGGATAGGATACTGCTTGAGCTATCTGGAGAGATGATATCAGACTGTGGGCTCCCTATACTCAAATCAGTTGATACAGTTTCTGCCTTCTGAACTAGGTTATTGTCCACATGGCCAGCATGAAATGGATGACGAGTTCCATTGCCAATGATATTAGCAAAACTAGAAATAGAGAAGGTATCTTGCCTGGCTCCCTGCATGCCAGCAGGAAATGTATTGCAACTCATATATGACGAGCTGAGGTGCCCCATCATTGAATTACTGAAACCCATGCGAGGTAATGAGAAATATGCCTCCCCATCGGTCAAGAAATCATGGTTTTGAGGAAGCCTCAGCCGTTTGGCTGCGGGGAATGCAACATCAATGGGCTGCGTTGGCGACACAAGTTCAACTTGCCAAGGGCTAACTATCTTCAATTTCTCCAGAGCCTCAGGTTCATCCCATGCAACCTGCGAAGTTTAATCATTCCAAATAACCGTCAGCTATACATTTGGAAAGGAAAAAATCGAGCAAATAATAAGGAGAAGAATTATGGGTGCATACAAACAGCACCAAAAAAAGGCCAAATATGTCAATAACAACAATCAAGATCCTTGAGTGAGAATATGACGGTAAGTTTGCACCAGAGAAACAGCACCAAATAAAGAATTATATTATGTCATTTCCTGATGATAAACTTAGAAGGGACTTTTAATTGACACATGCTGACATTTACATGATAGACATAATATAATTCTTGTGTGGAAGAGAAGATGAGGAGCATCCCTAATAATGCTCCTCATCTTCTCTTCCACACAAGAATTATATTATGTCTATCAAGAGCACATTACCGAAACCCCCCATCAAATACCCCATTTGCTGAAAACCACCATTGTACTTGAAATTTCCTAAACAACCCTTAAAAGAAGCATTGTGGTTTCCAATCAACCATCCCTCTCCATGTCATGTTAACTATCTGGTAAATGTGGTCCCTACCTTCTACCTCACCCAAATTTTGTTTTACTGTATATTAATACAATAAATGAAACAATGTAAAGAAAGGGAGGGGGGAAGAGAAGCAAATCTGCAAAAGCAAAAATGGAACTCCTTCTCTATTGAAAATGTTCTTCCAAAATGAAACACAACTCATACATTTCAATTAAGATCTCCAACTATAAACTACGAGCATCAGTCAACAGTATCACCGTGCCTAAACAACAGCTGGCACAGTGGACTATTCCATCACCACGGCACCGCATTGACTTGCCGGTGAAGCAGTATTGTCAACAATGACCTAGGGTTTCATTCCGCAAACCACAATTAGGGTTTTATCAATTTTTTCAGGAAAACATACAAATTAACCATAATAATCAATATATTCCACTATAATAAGACTAATCAAGCATTAAACTCATCCAGTTTAACAAGATGTGGATCGATTAAATTAATCTACTTGATGTTGTTGCCTAGTGCGGGGTGGAGATGGCATTTAGGGGCTGCAAAGTTGTTGGTGACCCTAGTTTGTTAACCTTCACCCGTGGAATGGTGGGGCCTCTAGATTCCAGGAAACTCGTCATGGATACTAGCTTGGGAACTGACAATGCCGACCACTGGGCCACTACCTAGGGAAGAAGGGTGGTCTGCCACGACTTTGGTGAATGATGCTTGGGGTTCCAAGCTTTGCATATTTTAATTCCCCTTTTTAAATGATCATGTTAATCTTTTAAAAATGGAAAATTCCGGATGGTGCCCCTCTACTTTAGACTTTCCTGGATTATACCCAAGGAATTTTCGGATGGTGCCCTGAGCCTTGTAATATAACAGAATATCCCCTTCTACCATCCATAAGTTAAGATTTTGAGAAAACAACAACGATTACGTATCCGTCCAAGAAGTTATTTAGACATTCAAAATTGACTACTTATAATAACTAATAATAATCATCCTCAATGTTAACAAATGAATGGTAGAAGGGTATATTCGGAAAAGTATAAAGCTTAGGGCCACCATCAGACCATCTAGAAACGGAAAAATCATTGAGCATCCAATAAAGTCTAGAGTACAGGTTCACCATACGAAAATTTCCCTTCAAATTTAAACACAACCACCTCTTGGTTATTTACTTTTTCACTTAACCGCCTCTTAAAATTTTCTTTTCATTCAACCACCCTTAATTATATTTTGTTAACAACTAACCACTTCGAAAATTTTCCATCAAAATTTGGCAGGCCCTAACCTAAAAATATTAATTTTGAAAATAAAATAGTTTATGCTAAAGAGAACATGAAAATATCCAAAAATGATTATCTTTTTGTACGTGAGCCAAACACAAAAACCCTATCCAATTTGTTGAAAAATTGCTTGAAGATCTTATGGGTGAAGAACTGCTTGAATGAAATTAGGATGGAATCAAATAAGTGTTGGCAAGCTTGAAGAACAGTTGGGATTTGGCAAATGTGTATGATTTCACTCCTTCACCACCACTTGGGACCTTTGTCGGAACGGCGGACAGACGAATTCTTAACAGCTGAGGAGGTTGCATAGTCAACCACGAGATTTAGGAGGCGAGAGTACGCGATGGACACCGGGAGGACACTGATGGCTTGGGAGAGGATCGGCGAAATGAAGATCAGAGGGAATAAGAAGAACCCTTCAAGAAGCCATGGAGGAAGAAGAAGAAACCTAGATTCAACTGAGAACATATACCTTAGTATAGTTCACCCGCTTCCTATTGTTTAATTGATTGATCACGTTTGACTTCCCCGTAGATAGGAGTTTGGATCTGGGGCTGAGATCGTGACGTTGGATATAACATTTTTTGAAGGATTGATTTGATCGTGTAAATTTTGCAATTGGTTGCATTTCTGCTAACTTTATGCATTAAAAGCTGAGCCAATTAATGCAAATGTGAGCTTGAATATGAGTTTCTTTTGGTTGTTAGAAGTTATAGGATTTATTTGTATTTTGTGGTCGTTAGATATTCTTTGAGTGAGAGCTGTATTTTGATATTTTCTTCTTTCTTCCTTTAGCACCTCTTATTTTCTCCTTACAGAGGAAGAAGAAACCTAGATTCACCTGAGAACATTTTTTGAGATTTTTATTATTTTAGTTTTGAAATATGGGGAAATAAGGTTTGATTTTGTTGAAAAGAATTATTACAGATTAGTGGACCCTATTTACAAAACAGAAGATCAGGGACGGGTGGTTGATTGGGGCTTGGGAGCAGAATGCTTTTAGTGGGTGGTTTTCAGCAATTTCAAGTACACCGTATGGCCTTCGGTAATTTACTCTATCATCAAATACAAGTGTAGCACAAGGACTGAATTTTACATCCATAGAAGTAAGGACAAGAGCTATGAAGTAGCTTAATTAACTAGAAAATATAGCAGGATAATACGAGAGAAACATATTGCTTTTCTGGACAATATCTTATGGACGTTACTCGGTAGAGAGGGCTGGGGATAAGGAAGGGGCTAAAATCATTTGCAATCTATAATACATTCAAGCTTGAACAGATATAGAGACAACTGATTTGGTTTTATTTCTTTCCTCAAAGATCATTGATGTTTATTGTTAGAATTCCAATGTTTTATAATCTCTCTTTCTTGACATCAAGTTCCTCCCATCCCAAAAGATTATCTAAGCCTGTTTAAGCTTACAAGAATAAACATAAGAACCCTTTCCTTCTTTGTATTGATTGACATGTAGAAATGAGTGCAAGATTTATTTTCATTTCCCTTCCCTTTCTACTGATTTAGTTTTCTCTCCATATTGTAACCCAACCAAGCAGTGAACTAGTCTTGAATAGTTAAACATGACACAAAGCATTTGCCACAAACTAAAGAGGAAGTAGACATATACTATGAAATTAGCCAAGTAACCTTCAAACTAGATTGAAATTTCACAAATACCAATTGCAGACAGTAATTTAACAAGCAAAATCATATACCTGAAGCATATTCCATGGAGACACCTGTCCTGTGCCACAATCAGGCCCGGCCACAGAAGATACAGTGCCTTGAGACCAAGTCATCCGGGACGAATCCTCAGTCTCCACAGCCATCTTAATCCTCATACCAGCTGCCCAATAGACTCCCATGGCCGCATCCACCTTCTCAGCAGCCACCACAAATTCCCTTGACGCTGCCTTTGGGTAGTAAATCACCTCAAATGGCATGTTACTTGCCGCCAGCTCCACGGCCTCCAGCACTGATTCTGGTGGCACCTTCCCTTTCACATTTTTCTTAAATCCACACTCTCCGTCTCCACCATCAAGACCACCTTCCTCCACCTTCATCCTCCCTGGAAAATTCAAGGCCACGTACTGCGAGGCCCACCTGGACATATCAACGGCCGAATTCACCTTCACAGCTCTCCTAATCCCAACAAATAGCTTCCCAGTCTTCTTATTCCTCATGAAAACAACAGAATCTCCTGCTCTAAGGTTCTTGCTGTTGACGAACTTGCTCCATCCGGTGGTCAACAGATGCCTCCTTGGCGTTCCACGGTAGATGTGGCGGAAGGTCCAGATCTCGCCTCTCACGTCGGTGATGTTCACGGTCTGAACAGGTGGATTATCCGAAAGAACGAGCGGCGGGAAGACCGAATCGGCGCAGAACCTGGGAACCGAGAATCCACCTCCGTTATTCGCATCCGAAGCCGTGAGAATCTTTGCGAAGGAGACGACCAAATCGCGATCGGGATCATCCTTCCTAGCACCATCACAATCTCCCGACACAAGACCAAATCCCGACATGGAGGAAGTCGGAGAAAAGTGAGCAGGTCGCTTGGCAGGGATGACATCGTTTCTGGGAAGTGGCTCGAGCCGGATCCTAGCGTAGACCTCGTCAGTGTCGGGATCGGCAAGGAAGTGAACCTGGAGAACACGGCATAGCAGGAAAGACCTAGGAGGAAGATGAAATCGGGGGGAGGAAATGACAGATTTGGGGGATGAAGACTGTTCTATATGACCCTGGGGGAAGTAGTAAACCCTAGAGTTGATCTCCGGAATCTGGACGGAGGTTCCAGCGCATGCCTTCCAGATATGAGGGTCGAGCTGACGGAGAAACTGATGCTGGTGAGTGGTTCGGTGAATGGGGTGGCAATCGGCCGCCATTGTCAGATATCTGATAGAGAGAGAGTGAGAGAGAGAGGAGACAGGAGGAAAAGGTATGAATAGAGACTAGGGTTTGTGTGTCAAATATCTTTCTGTCATAATTCTTTGGTTTGGTTTGGTTTGGTTTGGGTCCGATTTTTGCTACTCTTAGGTAGTGAAGGGAGACCCAGTGAGCGTCGATTTTGCAAACAAACAGGCATGAGATAGGGAAGTTATTCACCCTATGTAACTGCGGGACAAGTTGTTCAAAAATTACTCTTCCCTTAACATTCTTTTCATTACTCAAAAATGAACTACTACTGCTATATCATATGAATTTTAACTTTATATTAACCATTTCTTTGGTGAAATCAATTATGTGATTGAAGTAAAATCTCATTTAGAGTACAAGATATTCATATGGAGAACTCTAAAATTTTCATTTCAAACAATATTATGTCCGACACATTTTTATAAACAATCGATTAACGATCTATTTTTTAAAAATTACAACAATAACAAAAAACACGCTAATTCTCCTCCCTCTTCCTCCGTAGCTTCTTCTTAGAATGCTCGTCAACCCTTGCCTATTTTTAGTAAGAGATTATTCACCTTTATTTGGCGGTTGTCCATGAAATCATTAGATAATCAGTCTTGTAAAGGGTAGTAAAAACTTATAATAAGCGGACGATCTAAAATCATGAACATTATATCAAGTTTGTCGACTATGAGCATTCTCTTCATCATTATACTTCATTACGATCGTGCATGTTATTTGTAGGTCATAAATAACAATGTCATATTTGTCAAAGAGCGTGCAAGTAAATTTTAAGACTAATTAACGACCATGTTTATATTGTGTAACGATCATTTATTACATTGGCGTGAACTCATTTTGTATTAGTAACGATCGTTTTTATTGTAATTTATATTGGATAACGATCGTGCATATTTTACACATGTTCATGCTAGCGTTAAAAAAACGATCGTGCATATATTACACACGTTCATGCCAGTGTTAAAAAAAAAAGACGAAAGCAGGAACGTTATGACGTTCGTGCTATCATAAAAAAACAATAAGCACAATCGTGGAGATACTCACCTTTGACGAGTGCCGGAACAAGTTTCTATTTTTTATTCGCTTTTCGTCTTCATTCGGGTAAATTTGCACGATATGAGATCGAATAAGATGAGTGTATTAGAAAATTGTATATCTATGGTAGAGAAAAGTCTGATGATTAAAACAATATGTCTGATTTTGTTCTTTTAAGTTAGTCATTCATCCATAATTGAATTACTAGTGTACCGCGTGGATCTTTTGAAAACTTCGTTTATAAATATGGTTTTGGTTCGGGTGCGGAGTGTTTATGCTAGTGCGGTATTATGGAACGTTGTATGAGTGACACTTGTCATTTTGTTTTCTTTCTAACAAACACTTTTTTTTTCCAACATTTTTGTAAATTCATGAAAATTAGCAGTGTTCACCAAATTCATGGGAATTAGCAGTGTTCACAAAATTATTGGTAGTGTCATTCAAACCACTATAAAAATATTCAAGAAGTGTTCCCTTCTCGAATTCATGGTGAGGCCATGAGTGTAGCAACTCATTAAATCTTTCTCGTGCAAAATGTATGTTATCTCCATCTTCTATGTCAAAGTGGAAAATCTTCTCTTTGATTTCAGCAGTCTTGTTGGGAGGAAAATACTTACTTAGGAAAGATATTATTAATACTTCCCAAGTAGTAAAAGTGCCTAGAGGGTGATTTTGCACCTAATTCGCAGTTTTTCCTATCAAAGAAAAAATAAATGTCCGCATTCTCAAGGCATCACGAGCAATGTTCTCATAATTTAAAGTCTTCATGATATTCTCAAAATTTCGTAAATTTTGATGCAGATTCTCATTCAACATCCCTGAAAATTGATCACTTTGGATGAGCGTGATGGTGTATGTTTAGAGGTTGAAGTCTCGACCTCCAAGTGCAAGGAGCACAAAAGCATGGTTGAAAACTCTTTGGTTAGGATTCATCATAGCGTCCAACGTTTGAGGGTGACAAGACCTTTCAGCAACAAGTGCGGCATTGAGCCTGACAATTTCAGTATATGAATCAACAGTAGAAAGTTGATTATTTGGTCCTCCATTGCTTGATTTGCAACAACTTGTTGGCGGATTTGTGTCTATGGAGGGTGTGCTCAATTTTGTTGTCGAGAGGAAAAAGTTTGCTTGGGTTGCAGATCTTTCGCATTCACCAATCTAGCATGTGAATTAAAACAAAAAAAATCAAGAAATTAAGAAACTTAGAATAACCAAGAATTAGGTATCAACCAGTTATATAAGTGATCCCCGGTAACAGCGCCAAAATTTTGATCATGGAAGTTTTAACTAAATAGTTAACAACAACCTCCCCCGCAAGGATACGAGATCGGGTGTAGTATATTCGGACCACATAAGATTTGAAGGATACTACTAATTAATTATTCTAAGTAATAAGAAAGCAAGAGACAACGATGATAGCAGGCGAAAGCAATGATAACCGTAGAAAATATATGATGGAGGCGATCTAAGGAAACAAGTATTCCCACTATAATGAACTAAGGTATTATTGCATATATATGTTACTCATGGACATTGATATGTGAATATTGTAGGTGATTATCTAAATAGTTTTTGGCATAGACAAACAAAGATCATGCTTTCTAACTCACGTATCTCTCAATCCAGCGGTTCAACAAGTATAAGAAAACCCATTAAAAACTTAGTAATCCGGAAAAAGACCAAGAGAAATCTTCTCTTGTCGGCCTTCAGTTTAAAAAGGTACAAAGATCGGAACTTTCCATGATAGTTAGAAATCCTCGAGGTATTGATAAACTATTACTCTTAAAATCAAGTGCTTTCAATAGATCCAATAAAACGCCCTTTACTGATCAATGGTCTTATGTTCATGCTTTGATTTTGCGGCTTGGTTGCAGTTTGAACCGGAAGCCTCAATGTGTACTTCACGTGCGGTTCAAACTGCAACCGAACTGCACCTAGCGGTTGCGGTTTACAGTCCACATTTTTCAGGTTTGTAGTTCCGGTTCGGTTGCGGTTTACAGTCCACATTTTTCAGGTTTGTAGTTGCGGTTCGGTTGCGGTTGTAGTTCTAGCAGTTTTGGACCGTTGTTCATCCCTACGTTCAGGTCCCCAAGAAAAACGCATGGAATACGAGAGTTTTGAATGAAATCTTACAACTCATCCCAAAAAGAATTTTCTCACCTTCTTGTGGAGGAGCATATGCAAAAATGATATTCATTTTTTTTATTTGATCGTTTAATTTCTTAGTTGGTAAGATTTCCAAAGGAGGCATAAACCTTCGGCCCTTCCAATAGCCGGACAATAAATCATGTTGTCGAAACCCGCCGATTTCCACAAGCGATCATTAGGAGGGCTTTTATACTTGTTTTCCGCAAGCGCAATTATATTAATTTTGTAAATTTTGCATACCGTATCGAAGTTTGTCCGGAACTTACTCCGGCTCATCCTCTAATATTCAAAAAAAATAACTATCATTTAAACATTTTTAAACAAGAAATTAGGAGAGTAGAAAAGCCCGGTGATCCTGATTCTTTTAATTTAGAGACATATTTGTGAAAGATTTCTTCGAGTAGAAAATTTTTGTTCTTTATTGGTGGGCAATAAGATGACTATGGTTGTTCTTTATTGGGTTATCAAAGCACAAAGTATAAATGCAATTAAGTAGTTCAAATTGTGCATAGTTTATCTAGTTAAACATAAGACTGAACGATTAGTTTCAACTAGAGCATCAACAAATTATTTTGGTAAAAAGACAACAAAGCTTAAAGAGTTGTTTGTTTTGTTTTATACCTAGATCTTGAAGATCCAAAATTAAATATGATTGTAGACAGTCATATTGGAATGGCTTTAAGGCCTTTAAATTGTAGACGGTCATATTGAAATCCGCTTGTAGCCGGTCAATTCTTCCTTCATTACTACTCGATATATTCCATTCCAACGGAGATCGTTGTGATCTAATTGCATTCGGGCACAAGATTATTATATTCTTGTAAGTGCTGGTGTTGCCGGCATATTTAGTTCTAAACTAGGCTTTTACCAATACGAAGAGGTTGTAGAAAAAATGAAGATAAAAGAAGTATCGGTAATACAAACAAACAACTCCAAACGAGCATAAAACCACCAAATGTCGGTCATCACGATTAGAGATATCAAACGGTCCGGACTGGACCAGACCGTAAACTCACGGATCGGACCGTCCGTTTTATTTTTGTATGAAACAGTCCATGGACCGGACCATATTGATTTTTAAAAAAATTAACAAAAAAAATTTGTATGGAATAAATCCGGTCTGATCCAGGTTTGGACCCGACTGAAATTTTACAATTACAGTCTAGGACCGGACCGTAATTTCTGGTCCAAATATGTGCCTCCTAATCACAATCCCTTTTATTCAAGTAGGGAATTTTTGTTTGCGTTGGCTTTTGGGCCTTTGATTTACACTTTTCTACGGCCGTAAAAAGAATCTTTAACCCCAAAGTCTTTGATTTGTTCTAGGATATACTTTATTTTTCAAGAAATATAGATTTGTTGTTTTTCTAAAAGAGAAGAATTTATGGGATTACAAGAAGGAAAAAAAAAAGCCTCGAAGATAATTAAGATATAATCATTTGGTTTTGTTTTGTGTCTCAAAAAAGAGAAACCTTTGGTAAAAATGCATATGTTGGACATTGCAATAATTTCTAAATCAGAAACTTCAACAATTTCTAAACCAGATACAAGAGAGAACCAACACCGCTAGAAGATTGATGATGTCTCAAAATCGGAAGCATTCACACCGAGACTCGATCTCAAGGAAGGCATCAATTTGATATTATATTATATATTGCAATATATAGAAGATTGATTGAGTATACTTCGCAAAGAAGCCGCAATCCTTCTTAAAATCGATTTGAGAGACTTGAAAAGTCGACTTCATCTATATTTTTTCCTTACTTTCTTCAAGCATAGAACTTGATAAGCATGATGATGGAACAAACACAAGGCAACACGAATATCATGAACCCAAAAGACTTGCAGACAAGAATCGGGAGCATATTGATCCAAAAAAAGGCTGAAACATTGTGTTTAGGGTGTCTTGCATAGAGGTAGAAGCCATCAGATGTAGAGATTGGGGAGGGGAGATAGGTTTTGGGAAAGTTTACTTCCCCGATGGAAATATTGTTTAGAAGTTAAGGTCTGAAAACATGGCTCGAGGTTTGAATAAACTTAAGGTATGTTAATGATAATTATTCTAATTAACCATGATTAACTAGAATTGAAAATCTTTAACTTTTACAATATGTGCATCTAAGTTAGGCGTGTGTCACCACTGTTTTACACTTACAAAAGTCAAGTACATAGTTAAGTCAGTTCTTGTACTAAATATAGATTTTGAGTATTAAATGATTTCTTAATTGTTAACGAGATAAATAATTTTGCATCATGGTGTGCAACTGATCCATCTTAATAGAATATCCGGATATTCGAATTGGAATTTTTAGAAAAACAGACTCAATAATACATTTGTATTTGGACGGATATATTGCACCTTTTAATTGGATAAGATCGGTTAATTATTCATGGATATTCGATTGGCTTGGACCTTAAGATCTTAGTTGGATAAGATATTAATTATTTGTGGGTATTCAGATTATCCCCTAAAACATAACTTAGAAAATATGATTTTTATACTTTGATAAAAATTTAAAAAAAAATCAATCAAACAACAAATTCAAAACAATAGTGTAAGAACTATTTTATTTTATTTTTCATATAATTAAAAATATTTTTATTAAAAATATACAAATATCCATTAAATACGGATATCCATTTTTATACAAATATCGATATTTGATCCAATGATGAAAAGATCTTTTGGAGGTTTAAAACATATGTCAATATTTAAGGTTTTCTCGAACCGGATCTTCAATCAGGGTAGTTTTTCACCCCTATTTTTAGCATCTGAAAAATCTCAAAGTGGTTTTTTTTAATAAAAAATCGACAACTCGTAGGAGTGTCCCTAACCGAATAGCAAAGTGACAAAGTGATTTCTTTTATTTCGTCAATCTTATATGAGTGTCCCTAACCGAGTAGCAAAGTGAGTTCCAAAACTCATGGCCTTACTAACTCTGTTATTTTGACACAGAGATCATCCCACTCTTTCATCATCGATCCTCGAACGACATCCACTTTATATTCTCAATTTCCACCTCGTCTAACCGCACCCCTTTACTGACTTCGTCAGTTATTTTGGCAAGGGGTGTCAAAAGAGATCATCCGCTTTCTTTCATCATCGATCCTCGAACGATCATCACTTCATATCCTCCATTTCCACCTTGTCTAACCGCACCCGAAACATCTCTCCATCTTCGATGACACATTCTTTAGCACTTCAAATCAATGAGGGTCAAGTTCTCAAACTGCTTCAGGTGCAAGGGATGAAAATAGATTTAACTATACACATAAAGTGTTAGCTCTTCTATTGTTGACTTTTCTTTTTTCAACATGCAATAAATCGCATAAACACTTGTATGTTGCATGTAGAAGTCTTTAGAAATAGGGGAAATTGCGGAAAATAACCTAACCTTTTGGGGTGTTGCGGTCTTTGGCTTAACCTTTTAAAAATGCAACTAAAAACCCAACCTATACTATATATTGTAGATGTTAGCCTATGCTCGCCGCCAATAATTTTTCCGGTGAAAGTGATGAGTTGTCTGATGAGGTGTCTTCTTTCTTAAATGACCGGATAAATTACGAAAAATACAAACCTTTTGGGAGTGTTGTTTGTTCGTAGCCTAAATTTTTAAAAATGAAAATAAAAACCAATCTATACTACATGTCGTAGATGTTGACCTATACTTATCGCCGACAATTTTCCGGTGAAAGTGATGAGTTGCATGTGAAGGTGTCAAGTATTTTTAATTACCTAAAAATTACTTTAAGTAAACACAAAATGATTTTTTTAAAATCATTTTTGAAAAATTATCTATAACAATATCCAACCAAAAACCTCTATAAGAAATCATACTCGTAACAAACAAACCAAATACCTGATTAGTGTGATGATAATTTCATATGTATGACATAATACATTCTTAAACTTTCATATGAATGACATGTGTTGTTGTTTTCTCTCTAAATAACTCTGCTCACGGGCCTTTACTTTCACCGGAAAATTGTCGGCAATAAGTATAGGTCAACATCTACGACATGTAGTATAGATTGGTTTTTATTTTCATTTTTAAAAATTTAGGCTACGAACAAACAACACTCCCAAAAGGTTTGTATTTTTCGTAATTTATCCGGTCATTTAAGAAAGAAGACACATCAGACAACTCATCACTTTCACCGAAAAAATTATTAGCAGCGAGCATAGGCTAACATCTACAACATATAGTATAGGTTGGGTTTTTAGTTGCATTTTTAAAAGGTTAGGTCAAAGACCGCAACACCCCCAAAAGGTTAGGTTATTTTCCACAATTTACCCTTAGAAATATTGCTAAAATAGTAGGAAGGAAATTTCCGCATTGAACTATTAGGTACAAATGTACAATGCGTGTCAAAATGTTAAAAGACTCTGAAAACCCAACGAATGTTGTAAATAATACGGAAGTAGAAAAAACTGACGGATAGCATTGAATAACACAATTATAAAAGAACCCCTTCATAGCATCTATCAAAGCACACGTAGACAAAGAAAGAGTGTATCAAGAGTTCAAACTCTTGATGCATACACAACGACAACAAGAAAGCAACTTCAACCGAAAAACCAAAACATAACAAAACAATGCATAGGCTTATTCAGTACTTTAAAACAAAAGATAGAAGGACGACACAGTATGGAGGGGTTCTTTGCCAAAACACACCACTCAATCTTCTTACTCTTCTTCAGATTCAGACTCTGCACTCTGAAGCCACTCCACAAATGGTTTGACATTCTTCCAAATCGGTGAGCTCTTGTGTTGGCCAACACGACCCTCCTCGAACCACTTGACGATATATTCTTCCTCCAACAGATCAGCATCATACAGCGCCTTGATGGCCAATGCCACCTCCTTGACAGCATCTGCGCTTGCTGCTTTCCCAAGACAGAATGACTCGATAGCATGGAGCACAACAGACTGGGATC